>CM051511.1:36605203-39067703 GCA_028015205.1 Mytilisepta virgata | reverse complement strand
AAGAAAAAAAAAGAAAGAAAAACATGAAGTAAAAGAGTAGATCTGAAACAAAGGAAAAACATTGCTTTGTTAAAGGAAACTGATTGTTTCTAAAATAGAAACTGGATCCCTATTTCTACAAACCCCTCCAATAACAAAATGTTGAAAAAAACCATGCTGCATGACACACTTGGTATCAGATAATAGGACTGTAAATTTTCTTCGCAAATAAACTAAACTAAGCATTTAAATTTACACCTGTTCAAATGGTTTCTCTCTCAAGACTCAGTCTGCTTACATGTCCAATTTATTAACTACCCGTCTTTACACCTTGTCACATTTTTATATGAATTTCTCTGTCTATGTGTTCTCATATAAAAGCTCATATATGGTCTGGGTTTTACTCATTGTTGAATGTGGTATGATGCTAAGCTGTAGTTGACTTTTTGGACCTGGAAGTTTCATTGGTAATCATGTAATACATTATGACATGCAGTATTGTAGGTTACTACATGTATATTGTTCACCATGTTTGGTATAACTGGAGCCATCTGCAAGTTTGTGATGAAGAACAGCATATCATTTATAAACTTTTGATTAAATCAAAGTTCTGAAAGAGCTGATGGAAAGATATCTGTAAGTGATGTTGCCTACTTAGTAAATACACTCTTCACAGCTTATTATGTAATGTTATCTTCTTTACATTTGCATGCTATAACCTTTGCAGCACAAATAATAAACAAATAAATGTTAGAAATATTTATTCATAATTATACACTTATAAAATCTAAAAAAAAAAAAAAAAATAACAAAAAAGTTCAGACATGCCTAACAGATGAACTAACTGTCCTAATTTAAAATTTAATATTTTAAACAGAAGTATACTTAATTGAATAAAAGTGAGAAATGTATTAAGTTAATTGAAGTCCTTTAAACATATGGATTTGTCATAACTGGATAAAAAAAACTCTTATGCAAGTTTTCATATTTATCATGCAAATACTGCTTAATATAATTAAACTGGTTTCATGGAAAATATTTGATTAAAATTGCAAAGTTGACATTTTGAAATTAAAAATATTTTGTAATTAGCAGATGATTTTTGCATTTATTTTTTGAAATTTTTTTATCATAAAAAAATAATTTATTTATGATACAATACTCAGTAAACTATTATGTTGGACATAAACACTTGTTTGTTTGTATTTTTAATAATAATTAAAAAAAAAAGAATAATTCTTTTATAAGTCATATATATGATATCAAATATTGGGTTCCAAAAAAGGTTTTGTGTGATAAATTTAAGTAACATTTTCAGCTGAGGATTAATCTTTTCAAATAAAAAAGTTGATATTAGAGATTCAAAAACATAAAACAAATGTAAATATATGGATTGTCACTTTAACTGTAGGTTTTTCGTGAATATGTTTTACTACAAATGGCTACAGATAAACTTTTTTAAAAAAAGTTTTAAAATGAAAACGAAAGTAACAATAATATAGTGGTCAGCATGATTTATGTCTTAGAAGTACCAGTTCAGCCACAAGCCTGTTTATTTCTTCTTTTCCACATAGAACTTGTATCAAAACCTAAAAAAATATGCTAAATAAAATATGTCTAAAATTAAGCCAAAAGAGAGTAATATCAACACAAAAATCACATTTGGAACAATGAGGCATCCAAACTATCATGTATTTACAGAAACTAAGCAAATATGCCTATATATTTTGGTACAGTGTAAAATATTAGCATTTTACAAATGGTTCAAGGCACTGAATTTTATATTAATTTATTAAATAAATAAACATAAAAGGACTGAAGCAACAATCCATACTTAAAAATATAAATAGGTTTTACAATGAGTGAAAATAAAATTGTGAATTATTGCAATGTTTATATTATTATATATATTTTAAATAGATGGCTGTTTAAAAAATAAGAATTATAGTCTGATTTTCCCAAAGTAACAATTATAAATATCACTTTTCAGTCTGACTTAAAATTGCAATAATAAATGAACATTCTAGTTTTTTGTATATATCATCTTATTTTCTATCTACATATAAACAAGCAAGCCTCATTTTCCCCCCAAGATTATTTTGTTTAAAATTTTACAATTGAATAAGAGATGAACATATTTTAAGCATACTTTTCATATGTAAAACAAATGTTATTTACCTCAGGCATATATAAATCAGGTATTAGGTGGCGCTTGTCTGCTCCAACATATGGAATCAAACAGGTATTCACATGGTCAACCTGAAGAAAAAATAAAAAAATACAATAATCAGATTTTGTAGCTACCCTCAAATGTTTTTTTTTCAATTTTCAGAAGCATTTAACAATACCAATTTTGTCATAGCAATACAATTATTATAAAAATGGTTTCTTAAAACTTTTAATTGCTGAGTTAAAAACACTGTTAACAAATGGCATGAATTTGAAGATAAAAGGAACTACAACTTTTTTTATACCATTTGATATATACTGCAATAACATGTAATTATTCAAACTTACAAACTCTTCTGTAAACGGACCAAAACGACCACTTCTCAAAGCCCATTTTAGTTTTCCATTGGCTTCTCTGGAAAAAACGTCTTTTCTCAGACTGTGCATTTGTGCTACTTTGTCCACTATCATCTGAAAGTATCATTTTGAAAACTTTTTTCACTAAAATTCAATCTGTACACAAATATCTCATTTCAGCATGTATCATCTTTGATTTACATACATGCATAATGCTAGAAGTTTACATGTCAACAGAATGTTCTAATATTGAAAATTCATCTAAAATCAATACTCTGTGGATCCTTGAAATGCCTTTTTAAACTGATATTTCATCACCTGTAGCACTGTAGCACGAAAAATATGGCATACTGTTTAACAAAAAAAATATTATATCTTTTGGCTATTTACTAGATATAAAAGACAAAATATTTACATAAAATTTGCACAACTTGTGTTTCTTCTCATTTTAATGTTCATTTGTTGTGGTCTGGGTTCATTATTATTCAATAAATTGTCATGCTTGTTCTTTCAGAATATACACTTACTTTAAAGTCCATATCCAGGTCTTTAACCTGCAAAGTTGTGTAGTAGTCAATGCTGAAATATAAAAAAAATATTATAAGTATGCAATGTCAAATAGCTACCACAATATAAAATACTTTCCAAATAACCTAAAACTTATCTCTAAATGGTGTACATAAAACTATAACCAACTTAGATTCTTTCACAACAAAAAATATAGAAAAAAACTTTTAGAAACACTTTGGTAGAATTCTGTAAAAATAAAAGTAATAAGCATTGATAACACAGAATTTTATATTTGGGTAAATTATGCAGGATAAAGGAAGAGTTTTAAGGGAACCAGGAATTTTTTTACCTTTTCAGTTGAAATTCTCCATTTTGCAGGCAATCACACCCACAAGGAAAATCATCCTGCAAGCTAAAGTCTGCTGCAGTGACACCCATGCAAGTGTCATGAACCCATTGTCCACAAAGGGTACATTCCACCCAGCCTGGGGTTATGTCCTTGTGGTGGTTGTCCAAAAAACAACACATCCCAAGACCAAGGAACGCACAATCTTCTAGACTGGTTCCATATGGTCCCAATGGACAAACAGCTGGCACAACATGGTTGATTGATGCAAAACTGTATAAAGACAATCATAAAAATTATATTATATAACTACATTCAATAGTAAAAAAAATGCATTTAGGTTTCTATAAATATTTTACTCAAACATGCTCTTTGATGTAGTATACTTTCAATGTAATTAGGTTGGTTTCAACATTCAACCAATTCAAATCGGATTAATTTAACAAAACATTCTTCAGAAAATTTGCTCAACTCCCTACAACATAATATATTTTAAAGTCATTCCTAAGGAACATGAAAATCACACTGTACAGCAACTTCAGTGAAATTGTTAGCCTTAAGTTTTGACATTAGCGATACACAGCCATTTTACACACTAGATATTTATTGGTAAATGACGTGAGTGATACCTGTAATTAACTTATGATTTTTACAAATGTATTCACAGGCAATGTAAACATGATATATTTTTAGTGAATTTCCTGGAAATAATCTTATCTTTGAAATAAGCATGATAAAGTGGGACATACAACTTTGATATCTTACGCATTTCTAGGATTGGCAGGCACCCAAACCAAGTGTATGGATGATGGTCTAGCTGGGGGTGTCAACGGTGGCAGGATCAGCTGTTGGTACTGCTTGTATTTTTTGCAGTGCTGTTGAATGGGACGTGACAATAAATGAGACAACAGGTGGACATGGAAAACAGCTGAAAGAAAAACAACAAAGCTATATATCATATACATAGGTAGCAAAATTAAAAACCGAATACTTGAAGTCTACCATTACATACATCGTTCATCAGAAAAAACTCACACAGTAATGACCAAAAACAGAACTATAACTATTTGTACTAAATAAATATATGCATTAACATATTTGTTAAACATTTAAATGATAAAAATTATTTTTAGAATCCTTATACTTACTTCCATCCCTGTATGGATGTTGAATAGTTGAGACCAGCTCTTTTCGACATCCATACTCTACCTCCTCTGCTGTTGAGGCTGCATTGACCTGCACCAAGGTAGATTTAACCCACAAGTCAGTATTTTCTTTAAATTCTTCTACAATCTAAGGAAAAAATTACACTTAAGACATGATATAATTAAAATAACTTTTCTTTACTATAGGCAATTCTATCGGTGCTAAACATAAAAAATGATTACTTAACATTGCCAAGCACAATCATAGAGAACCCCTAGATGGTAACCTGTGCTTTACATAATTTTATTAATGTATGTCCTTGTGTCTACATTTGTGTACTTATGTGTTACTCTTTTATCATACTACATTATAGTGATATTGATTGTAAGACCAATAATGGTTTGTAAATTGCAAATATAAAATCTTTTCCAATGAACAGGTCTTATGGTTGGATTTTATACTTGCTTTATAAAGATTTAACATATAGAACCGTTTAGCAAACAAGGGTCTCCAGTAGGGTACCCCATTAGGTTGGATTTTATCATTTTAGAGCAACAAACAATTCTATATTCTAGCTGTAATAGAAATGGTATGAAATAATGAAAAAAAAAAATTATAAATTATATTCTTACATATTTTGAAAATGGTACTATATCGTCCACCATTTTCAGCACTGAAGCCAGCTTCAGTACCACGGCCATGTCTTCATTTCCATAGAGGATAATGGAAACTGCATTATAAATGCAATTTCCATTTGCTGTGGACTGGTAAACTGTCCGTTCCCCTATGGAAAGTGGTATAAAGTCTTTATACCTGAAAAAAAGGACATCTTTAATGTTACCTGATTCTCAAAGAATATTAACCCTAACCCTAAACCAGCACTTACAGGTAGGTTATCAACTCAAATTCTCTATGTCAATGAATAATTGTTCAACTGTGATGATTGCATTTATAGATAGATTAGTCAGAGGAAATATGTATTTTTGATAAGGCCAATTAAAATTAATTGATAGATTTTCATCCCCGCCCGCCCGCCCCTCGAAAATCGTGCCGCCCCGATTTATTCTATTTTCTAAATTTACGATTTCTGGATTTTGTTCATCCCCGTTACCGGTATCCATGTCAATAATTTCGTTTTTTGTTAACTTCCTGTAACAATTCAACATGGTTTTCATGATTCGACTATTTTTGTGACCTTTAGATGTCTTTTGGTCAGCTTAAGTCTGCAGAGATTGGAGTTGAAATTTCTATTGTGCATATTTCTGGAATAAAAACAAATCAATACCTCGTAAACGGGACTTAAGACATTTCATAAACCCCTAATAACTTTTGTTATTAAAGAATCAAAAGTACAAACAGGTAACAATAAATCCAAACGAAGATTTATTAAAAATAATTATGCCCACTAGATGACACTTGATTAATAACTTACTTTTTGTTGGTATCTATTAAGGTACTGGCCCTCCAAGCATTTGACAGGGTTTCAGGGAAAACAGGAATGTATTCCCAAATAACTCCTGCCAAACCCCACAAATCATCCCACGACTTAATCAATGACCTCACTTTTAAACATTTTTCTTCTAATGTAATCTAAACAAATATAAATGAAAACAATTGTCAACTTAAGGAAACAAATTTAGAAAAAAAAAAAAAGTTTGTTACTATATATGTGACCAATAAGTTTTAGCAATTTAAAAACAATACATTTCAGACATTTCAAAAATAAAAACAAACAAATTTTCTGGGTGCAGCATGAAAAGAATCCCTTGTCAACAAGGAAATGTTTTGAGGTTCTACAAAAATGACTTTTTCAAATAGTTGAAGTAAAACCGTGGTGCTTCTAAGATCTCAGAATACACATACCATTTTTCAAATGTGTCTGTCATAAACATGCATAATTGATTGTATTTGTCATTTGTTTTGTCGTCCTGAACATGCATGAAATATTCGACACTGGATGTTAAGCAACCAATTTTCAATCAATCAATCAATCATTTGTTTTGTGTTAGTGGTAATTTTTTACAAATACCCAACATTTATGTTACATTTGACCAACTTACAGCCTTCTTTGTACAGTAAATTTAATCAGAGTTGAAGGCCATTACAGTGGCCTCTAGATGTTTTTGTTTAAAATATAAACTTCAATTTGTGCTTTATTAAAAATTCATGTTATATTTTACCTCTTCCATGAAAATTGAATGTATTCTTTCTCTTTTAACCTAAAAAATATACTTCAATCTTAAAATGTTTTCAGTGTATATATTTAACTGAATTAAGGTATCTCATCAAAAGGAAGTAGTTTAAGAATTTTATTATCTACTTTTATAAAAAAAAAAACGCTTATTTTGTAATATTAACAAAAACATTATAAACAAGAATGTGTCCATAGTACACGGATGCCCCACTCGCACTATCTTTTTCTATGTTCAGTGGACTGTGAAATTGGGGTCAAAACTCTAATTTGGCATTAAAATTAGAAAGATCATATCATAGGGAACATGTGTACTAAGTTTCAAGTTGGTTGGACTTCAACTTCATCAAAAACTACCTTGACCAAAAACTTTAACCTGAAGCAGGCACTATAATTTTCTATGTTCAATGGACTGTGAAATTGGGGTCAAAACTCTAATTTGGCATTAAAATTAGAAAGATCATATCATAGGGAACGTGTGTACTAAGTTTCAAGTTGATTGGACTTCAACTTCATCAAAAACTACCTTGAGCAAAAACTTTAACCTGAAGCGGGACGAATGGACGAACGAACGAATGAACAGACACACAGACCGGAAAACATAATGCCCCTAGGTGGGGCATAAAAATAATGAAAAATTTTCCTCCTACTTAATATCTCCTGTTGCTGAAAAAGTTAAATACATAATTAAAAATAATGTGACTGTTTTTATTGATTTTCCTACTATACCATGTTGTTTACTGAGCCCCGAAAATTTAGGTATGATCCAGGTAAACTTATCGATCCTTTAAATAAACTTATTCTAAAAGGTTACCAATTCAACACTGTAAAAGATCTTTGAATATTGTTTTTACTGGTATAAATATTGATTTTTTTATCAGTAAATTAAAATCAAACTGAATATTATTGTTACAAAATATATATGCACATTCATGGCTCTACAAACTGTCGATACCTGTATCTTGTCATTGCACAAGGTCATGCTTTTCTCTGACTGTTAATGACGTCTTTGCACTAAATCCATTGGATGTGGGATGTGTACTGATTGATGTTTTAGTCTTAGATGCATGATTTTTTTATTAGTTGTTATTTGCTTTGAACTAGCTGTCAGTAACTGCGAGTACTCTCAGATCTTTACTTAGTGTCTTTTTTGTTGTGGGGAGGTATAAATACCCTGCCACATCCGGTCTGTGTTTTTGTTAGATGTTTTTCTGCTTTGTATAGATCTGAGAGTAAAGTTTTTTTCAACTGATTTTTATAGTTTGTTCTTTAGTTGTACTGTTACACCATTGTCACTGGTAAGAGGGAGGGTTTGGCGCCAGCAAACTAGTTTAACCCCGCCACATTCTGTATGTGCCTGTCCCAATTCAGCAGCCTGTAATTCAGTGGTTGTCTTTTGTTGCTGGATATCATATTTGTTTTTCATTCATTGTTTTGTGCATCAATCAGGCTGTTAGTTTTCCCATTTGAATTGTTTAACATTTGTCATTTCAGGGCCTTTTATAGCTGACTATGCAGCATGGGTTTTGCTCATTGTTGAAGGCCATACTATAGTTGTTAACTTCTATGTCATTTGGTCTCTGGTGGAAAGTTGTCTCATTGGCAATCATACCACATATTCTTATTTTAATATACAAAATGACTGACTTTAATTATATGAAACAAAAAGTTTCTAAAAATAAACAGACATAAAAAACCCACCTGTAATGAATGATCTTCATATCTATCTTGTGTAAGCTCTTTTTCTCCCTCCTGCTCTTGCTCTCCCCCTTGTTCTTCTTCATCTGTCTCCTGCTCTCCCTTGTCCCCCTGTTCTCCTGTTTCCTGCTGCTCTATTTGGTCCTGGTCGTCTGTTTCTTGCTGTTCTCTACAGTCCTGTTCACCCGTTTCCTGCTGCCGTCCTCCTTGCTCTCGTTCTGTATCATTTAAATACTAAAAAATATTCAAAAGCTAGTTGCATTACAATTGATTAAGGAGACTAAAAAAGTTGATTGATGTTGTAAAAGATTAGTAAAATAATGAGTATCAATTTTAGCACTGTTCCATTAAAACATATGCCCATGGAATACACTAATTTTAAAATAGTTAAGTGTGCTGCTAAAAGAACAATTAAACCCACAGAGCCTGTATGATATAAGAAATATGTAAATAACGTAATATAAGCAAAAGGCATTATCATGGATTAACTTCCCAAGGGAAAAGAAATGGGTCAACATGCTGATATTTTCTAAGCCAAAGGCTTTCAATATCAAAATACACTAGACCAATAATCACTGTCTTTACATTAATAACAAAATACTGTTATACAAAAATGGCTATATACACATAAAATAAACCAAACAACAAGTAGATAATTTAAGGAATTAAATGTAAATGACTTGAATACTACTATTTCAGTTATGTGGCAGTTAATCTGATAAACCCTTTTTGAAGGGAGAGGATGCTTCCGCAGGATGCATTATCTAAATATATCTTCACAGTTTAATGTGCAAGCAATATGATATCCAAGTTGTGAATGAAAATTATGATTCATTCTTTATTTATACAAAATGTAAGCTGTATTATAACTACTTACATGAAAACGGCTAGCAAATGAAGATTTATTCACTTTCTCGGGTCTTGAAGGAACGATTCCCTTATGATGTTGAAGGGATTCCACCAGGGTCATCAACCCAATCTTCTTTATACATTTTTTTCCTAAAAATTAAAGAATGTATATAAACTGTAGGCAAGTGCTAAAAATGTCATGGAATTATTTATTTACTTAGTTCTGATTTAATCATTGGGATATTTTATCTCTTATCTATTTTATTTTTCTTGAATAACATATGTATATATACATGTATAAAGACAAATTTGTTGAAGTTCTATTTATCTATTTATTTTGAGTTTATCAGTTGATATATTAAAAAATATTGCCTGAGAAAATTTTCTCTCATATTATTCCATCTTTGTTATCTCACCATCAAACTGATTCACTGACACAAATGGTAGGCCAGTTTCTTCCCACCAAGGTGGACAATTTTCGGACACATACCAATTTCTTCTTCCATCTTTATCTGTAATTTTGAAAATAAATAAATAAAGGTTCTATCAGAGATGAGATGTTAGATGACATAGTGCTGGCAATAATAATGCAATAATTTGTAAGAATTATTGTATATAATACAATAATAACACACTATAGAGATATATATATACAGTAATCTGATGACAAGTCCATCAAAGTTTTAATGTATGACGTCATTTACTCTTCTGACATCTTGCATCATAGTCAAAAGGAAAGCTATAGTAACTAGGATATTTCTTCATGTTCCAACACAAACATCACTATGCATAGTGTCCCCTTTATCAAGGTTAAATAGAAGCTTATTATGTCCTATCAGTATGTTATAACTGTATATCATTAGGAATGTGCTATCATAAATTACAAGGATATAACAATGGAAACCATATGTTATTACTATTAAAGAAAGGAAAATACATAAAAATTGATTCTGTCATACTAGATAGAGAAGTTAGTGGTCCAGCTGCTTGGGATATCAGTGATCTCATGATGCCAACATCCAAATCATACACATGAGTTTCCAGCACAGAAGAGGTAGAAATAGAAACCATATTATCTGAATCTGGAGTGGTGTCTTCCTCTGAAAAATAAACATTTTATCAGTATCAGTTACATGAAAAAATTATGGTATAACAGCTCTCAGTTACAATATGCCACTTTTCCATCCCACTAAAAAGACCATCATTTCACCAACCATAAACATTTATGTATCTATTTTTCTGTTTGAAAAATATTGCTACATGTAACCATAAGTACATTATGCAATAAAATCCGGCCAGTAGTTTCAAAAGAGTTCAGTTGTTGTAAACAGTGACACATAACTTATGTGTAAGAAAATAAATGTGGAGCAGAATTAAAAAAAAAGGACAAAATTACACATGTAGATGGGTATATTATATCAACATATTTTATTGGTTTACCATTAAACTGCATGCCAAGAAGTATCTGTTTGTATGCCTCTGTCACTTGCTTATTTTGTACAAGCACTGACTTCATCTGGGCTGAACCTGAATAAAAATATAAACACACACCCATATATATATATCTACATATGCTGTGTACATGTATCTCAGTTTACTAAGTGAATACTTAAAAAGCAAAGAAACTTTTTGAGGATTAAAAATGTAAAAAAAAAATGTTGAATTTTTGATTCCAAAATTGTAAAATAATTTTTTTTTTAGCACAGGTGTACCGAAAATTCTACATTAAAAAAAAATTACCATATATATGTCTCATTTCATCCTTTATATTTCAACTCTAAACTAGATTATCAATGATCTTTCAAACTAGAGGATGTTTGTCTGTTTTCAATGAGATTGTTGCTGAGAAACTCTGGTTTGAAGAACCATCGATAATTTATAAATATTTGTCAGGGTTGATTACTTTTATTATAATTAATAAGTCCATTTAATGTAATATTTGTAATATTTGTTCAAGAAAGAATCATGACATGATAGAGTTTTTAATAGAAGAAATGTTACAAATATATGATTACAGATACATACCAGTAGATACAATGACATTATTAACAACAGCCATACAAATAATAGCGGATCCTGGATATTTATCATTGAAATTCTCCACCTAAAAGTATAATACACTACATTTAAGTAATCAAGAATGATAGGAAATATATACCAAAAAAATTATCAAAACAAAGGAAATATTGCTATAGATCTAATACTTTTTACATTTATATAAAAAAAATATTTGAATAACTTTTAAAATACCTGTAACACATTACTTTGAAAGTATTTAAAATTAATATAATGAGTGATCAATATTCTATATAAAAAAATGCTTTGAATATTGTAACATGCTTAAGGATAACTAGAGATGACTTTTATTTTTTTTTAAATATAATCTATAATTCAACATGAAAATAAATTTTACATAAAAATATAATAAATATAACCATCACCATCACCATCACCATCACAATGATTTATCTACTGCTCATGTGAGCTTCTATATTGATATTGTTTATTTATTTGTTCCCATTTTATGTGAAATAATATGTATATATATATGCACAAAGTTTTCACACATCTAGGACTAAAACATTTTAATTGGGATGACCGACCATGTAAAGTTGCTTAATATAAGTCAAAATAGAATCATAAAGAACTAAATACACAAAACATTACTATCTGGAATGAATGTATATTATATTTCTTTATTTTAAAAACTAATTTCAATATTCCTCATACAATTAACTATTTTTAGCATTTGTTTTTAACCTTAAATGTGTGAAGAAAAGCATACCATGGAATGTTACTATCAACACATTCACCAGTATTGTTTTTGGTTATTTATACAAAAAGCTTTGTTTCTAATTAATAGATAGATAATAAAAATACCATGTATGATATGATCATTAGAAGAAAGCACAGTTGTAAGCAGGTATGGATTATGTAAAGAAAAGTAAAGGTATAAATAAAAAAATGAATATAGCAATAATCATATTGTACAGACTGTGAAAGTGAGTGTCAACAAATAAGAGACTTCTCAAAATGTCTAATTCCGATTAATTGACAGATAGTTATATGGTGTGTACAACTGTGAAACTGGTTTGGTAGTAAAAACTGAATTTTTAGTGGATTTTTATATGTATATGTGTTGTGTGATTATAAATACAGGTATAACATAAGAGTTTTACTACAGTAATTTCAGTAACTTTACACATTACTAATTGAAGTAAAAATACTTATCATCCATGCAGAAAATCTAAATAAAACAATTGTATACTTAAATCGTAAAAAACATTATATGATGACACCATAAAAAAATATATAAATAAAGAAAAATCTTACAAAGCGTACAAATCAAACTTTTTATATATTAACATGATTAATTTCAGATGAATTACTGTAAAATATATTGGCTTTAGAAACTGTAGATTATGCACTTTTAAAACTTTTTTCTTATAGAAATGTTTTCAACAATACATGTACAAATGATGTACTTGAAAACAAACAGAAGTATATATATGATTCCTTCTTCAAGCTTAAAAAAAAAATGTTTTATTGGAAAACATTAGAATACAAAATATATGCTATTAAAACTAATCTTTCATACTTACTTTCTTTTCAACACTTTTCCATGCTTGGAAAATTGACATCTTTAAAATCTTTACAGAATAACAAAAATGACACAGCTTGTACAATTATTTTCAGACTGGAAAAAAAAGTAAAATATGGTATTGATATATATATATATATATATATATATATTAAAGAACTACTGTATTGTTATTTTTTTTACAGTCAAATTGGTCCATGGTCTTATGTTTCATTGTGGTATAAGAGTCCATGATGTGTTACTAACAGGTATATAGGTTCGTGGTCTCATTTGTAATATGCATAAAAGAGACCATAGCATGTTACTGACTTTCAAATTGGTCCATGGTCTTATGTTTCATTGTGGTATAAGAGACCATGATGTGTTACTAACAGGTATATAGGTCCATGGTCTCATGTGATATATGTATAAAAGAGACCATGGAAAGTTATTGACACTCTAATTGGTCCATGGTCTTCTGTTTCATTGTGGTAGAGTCCATGATGTGTTACTTAAGATATATAGGTTCATGGTCTCATGTGTAATATGTATAAATGAGACCATGACATGTTACTGACAGTCTAATTGGTCCATGGTCTTATGTTTCATTGTGGTACAAGAGACCATGATATTTTACTAACAGGTATATGGGTCCATGGTCTCATGTGATATATGTATAAAAGAGACCATGGAATGTTATTGACACTCTAATTGGTCCATGGTCTTCTGTTTTGTTTTGGTAGAGTCCATGATGTGTTACTTGGATATATAGGTTCATGGTCTCATGTGAAATATGTATAAGAGACCATGACATTTGACTGACAGTCTAATTGGTCCATGATCTGATGTTTCATCGTAATATAAGAGTCCATGAGTGTTATCAACAGGTATATAGGTCCATGGTCTCATGTGTAATATGTATAAAAGATACCATGACATGTTATTGAAAGTCTAATTGGTCCATGGTCTTATTCATTGTAATATAAGAGTCCATGATGTGTTATTAACAGGTTTATTGGTCCATGGATTAATGTGATATATGTATAAAAGAGACCATGGCATGTTACTGACACTCTAATTGGTCCATAGTCTTATGTTTCATTGTGGTATAAGAGACCATGATGTGTTGCTTACAGGTATATAGGTCCATGGTCTCATGTGTAACATGTTTAAAAGAGACCATGACATGTTACTGACAGTCAAATTGGTCATTGGTCTTATGTGTTATATGTATAAAAGAGACTATGACATGTTACTGACAGTCTAATTGGCCCATGGTGTTATGTTTCATTGTGTGTAAGAGACCATGATGTGTTATTAACAGGTATATAGGTCCATGGTCTCATGTTTTATATGTTTAAAAGAGACCATGGCATGTTACTGACAGTCATGACAGTCAAATTGGTCTATGGTCTCATGTTTCATTGTGGTATAAGAGACCACTATGTCTTTCTAACAGGTATATAGGTCCATGGTGGCATGTGATATATGTAAAAGAGACAATGGTATGTTACTGACAGTCAAATTGGTCCATGGTCTTCTGTTTCATTGTGTTAGAAGAGACCATGATGTGTTACCAACAGGTGTATATGTCCATGGTCTCATGTGTAATATGTCTAAAAGAGACCATGACATGTTACGAACAGTCATATTGGTCCATGGTCTGATGTTTCACTTTGGTATAAGAGTCCATGATGTGTTACTAACAGGTATATAGGTCCATGGTCTCATGTGTAAAATGTATAAATGAGACCATGACATGTTACTGACATTCAAATTGGTCCATGGTCTTGTGTTTCATTGTGGTATATGAGACCATGATGTGTTACCAACAGGTATATAGGTCCATGGTCTCATGTGTAATATCTCTAAAAGAGACCATGACATGTTACTGACACTTATTTATCCATGGTCTTATTCATTGTAATATAAGCGTCCATTGATGTGTTTTTAACAGGTTTATAGGTCCATGGTCTCATGTGATATATATTTAAAAGAGACCATGACATGTTCCTGAGAGTCAAATTGGTTCTTGGTCTATGTTTCATTGGGTATAAGAGACCATGGTGTGTTACTAACAGGTATATAGGTCCATGGTCTCATGTGTAAAATGTATAAATGAGACCATGACATGTTACTGACATTCAAATTGGTCCATGGTCTTGTGTTTCATTGTGGTATATGAGACCATGATGTGTTACCAACAGGTATATAGGTCCATGGTCTCATGTGTAATATCTCTAAAAGAGACCATGACATGTTACTGACACTTATTTATCCATGGTCTTATTATTCATTGTAATATAAGCGTCCATGATGTGTTTTTAACAGGTTTATAGGTCCATGGTCTCATGTGATATATATTTAAAAGAGACCATGACATGTTCCTGAGAGTCAAATTGGTTCTTGGTCTATGTTTCATTGGGTATAAGAGACCATGGTGTGTTACTAACAGGTATATAGGTCCATGGTCTCATGTGTAATATGTATAAATGAGACCATGACATGTATCTGACAGTCCAATTGGTCCATGGTCTTATGTTTCATTGTTTTGGAAGAGACCATGATATGTACCTAACAGATGTATAGGTCCATGGTCTCATGCGTAATATGTATAAAAGAGACCATGACATGTTACTGACAGTCAAATTGGTCAATTTCCTATGTTTCATTGTGGTATATGAGACCTAGATGTGTTACCAACAGGTATATAGGTCCTTGGTCTATGTGTAATGTCTAAAAGAGACCATGACATGTTACTGACACTGTAATTTATCCTTGGTCTTATTTGTCATTGTGGTATAAGAGTCAATGATGTGTTACTAACAGGTATATAGGTCCATGGTCTCATGTGTAATATGTTTAAAAGAGACCATGACATGTTATGGACAGTCAAATTGGTCCATGGTCTTATGTTTCATTGTGTTAGAAGAGACCATGACATGTACCTAACAGATGTATAGGTCCATTGTCTCATGTGTAATATGTATAAAAGAGACCATGACATGTTACTGACAGTCAAATTGGTCCATTTTCTTATGTTTTATTGTGGTAAAAGAGACCATGATGTGTTTATAAAAGATATATAGTTCCATGGTCTCGTTTGTAATATGTATAAAAGACGCCATGACATATGTTACTGACAGGCAAATTGTTCCAGGATTTTTTGTTTCATGCGGGTGACTGACAAGTAGCCCATGGTCTCATGTGTAATATATGTAATTAAAACACAAGATGGCATTAACCATCCAATTTTTCCACATTGTTATGTTTCATGGTAGTGGATTTTGCCAATTTTGGATGATTTTAGTTTTAGTGGTAGTTTCATTAAAATGATGTTATTTTTTAATTTGTTTGAACTTTACAATATATGAGAGAGGTATTTTTTGTTGTTGCGTGAAACGCTGAACTGTGTGTTTACAATTTAACATGAAATTTAATGGCAAATACTCTCAATCATAATTTTTTTCCCTACTCCCTGATCATGATAGTTTTTTTTTCATTGTTGGGAATCAGAATATTAAAAAAAATATATAACCACAACCGCCCCCTCCTCCCTTCAGAGTAAAATGGTTTTTTCCTTATTTGAATTGCATATTCAGTTGTTCAACACTATAAATCTACCTACCACAGTTCAAATGCAATGGTTGTTGTAAATGAAAGTGAAAGTAGTCTCGTTTTCGTTTCTGTATTAGTCACGTGGTTGAGAAGAGACCACGGTCACATCTATGATTGTTAACCGGAAATATACCTCATTTTAGGCTAAAGCCTACTCCATATTATTGATATTCGATACGACTTGCAAATTTTACAGACTTGTGAATTCTACAGTAGCCAGCGTAAATATCACAAGTTAAACCGGAAACGGACTTTCAGATTTTACGCTACACGGTCCTCAACCCTCAACAGTTGACATTCGGTATCAGTTCATTGCATACGTGATCTACCTTGACAAAGAAAAGTCTGAAGATCGATATTAAGTATATATAAAGTGATAAGGTACTTAAGTAAAAGATAAAGTTTCTTAAAATTCATGAAATTGTCCTCAAATTGTTTTCAAAATATCAAAATGCATGGTATGTAAAATAACGAAACACTATGTTAAGGACATGTCCGAAACAAGCCTAAAATCTTCAAATCTCAGGAGCATCCGGGTGCTTCGCCCCATGGACCCCTACCAGGGCTGCGTCCCTGGACCAAGCCCCCAAACCCCCGGCCTAAAATTTCCTCTTTTTTCATCAAACATCACTTTCATCCCAGTCAGGTACAAATGTACCTGTATTTACATACACCTACTTTTATCATAGACTAATGCAATGGAAAAAAAACATTAAATTTCCCAGTATAAAGGAACAAAAACATAAATAATCAATGTATATTAACCTATTATGGCCATTTTACCCGTCTCTGACATTCATTTTTTCTCGAAATAGAATATACATTTTTTGCGATTTGCATTTTATTCACATCATTGATTCGCAACATTCTATTCGTTGATTCCCCACGGGGTAATATCCCATTGAAAAGGATAATTTTTGAATATTTTTACTTGAGTACCTTTTTTTTTATAGCAGCAGGATAAAAATATTATATACATTCTGCCTGTTTCTGGCGCTCGTTCCAGTAGCATACAACCGTAGCTTCCATTTTAATTGAGACAGTTGCCTCAGCTAAAAGTTGTTGTAAATGATAAAAATTCCCAGGAAAACTGAAAATAATTTATTAACAAACGCGACAAATGCCATTTTTGATCTAATGATGATTTACATTTGATTGTTTTTACACAGGAAGTGCTATAAACATTTGCACAAGCGTGCTAGCATTTTTTATGGAACTTGCGATTTTTACAATACACCGGGTATAATCTATAAGGAGAAATAAGCTAAAGCGTTTCACTGTTGTGCTTGAAATATATCCTATTTAAAAACAAGAGGGAGAAGTTTTATAAAAAACATATAATGCAGTAAAATTCCAAAAAATAGCTCGTTTTCACGAAAATTATCCATAACCTCTAGAGTGTACCAATATACACAAATCTGTGAACCGAATTGACATTTTTGAGGGGCCTAATCCCTTTTCTACAAATCATCACTTTCACTGAAACAGGATCCGAAGAAGGTGTTCAAATTAGCAGTACTGTACTGGTTAATCTATATATCTCCATTTTGTGTACTTTTATTTTGAAACTACTGAATTTTTATTGAATGATCACTGAGTAAACATTACAATGTGAATTATCACATTTTTTTGAGTCAAATAATACTTATTAATTTTAATTTATTTATTTATGTAATGAAAGCAATTCACTGTTGTGGATTAGCTAAAATTTTAAGAAAAATGGCTATATTTCTATAATTTCTCAGATTATTGATAAGATTTTCAGTTTTGGCATTTTCAGTTAAAGCAAAAAACCAACTTAATATTACCATTATAAATATCTTTGGATATGATGAAACCAATCTCAGAATCATGTCTGATCATATAAGACACAATATACAATCTGAAATCAAACAAAACCTTTAAAAACTTTATCCATGTTAATCTGGAAAGTGAAGGAAACATTTGCCTCATCTTTAGCAAGAGGCCAGCTATCACACGTAGTCCACACTAAATAACCCGTTATGCATTGAGGTTATTTCGAAAAGACTGAAAACAAAATTAATGTCAATCCTTATAATTTAATCCAACTGTTGAAATTACGTGTAAAACGTCGGGATTCCCTTTAATGACGTCATAGTAAAAAAGAAAATTTAGTATATGATATGATAGACGAAAAAAATTGACCAATCAAATGAGGCGTTACATACAATATTAAATTATATAAAGATACAAAAATTTCAAAAGTAAAAATTTATATGGATTAAGCCTTGTTTGAATTTTCAAGACAGTTCAACTTTTATTATGGCGTCTTTCTTATATATTCTCTTAACTCTCTTATATAAAATTAGCAACAAATTAAATCGAATAACGAAAGTAGAAGTAGAACTCTATTGCGAACGAATATTTTCAAAAAATTTATTCTGGGTGGTAGATATTCTTGGAGTGTATTTAAGTACAACTGATTGTCAGGGAACACTGTATTTAAGTACAACTGATTGTCAGGGAACACTACAGGTTTGTTTATTAATTTACCAAGGTGTGAAAGAGAAAGAGAACGTCCTCGCTCTGTAAAAAAGACTACAAAAAATAATATATCCAGATAAGAAATGACTATAGTTATCAAGAATTTTGAAATAAAAGAGTTTAAGTATGCTGTGGTGTAGTGGTTAGCGCATCGGACTACGAAGCCAAAGGTTCGATTCTCGTTCGTGGATAAAATTTCAGGGATCGAATTTGCGACGCCCTATCGACATCATTTGCAAGGATGGTCTCGATAGACGATGCTAGTCGGATGGGGACGAAAAATGGCTGTCCTGTGTTAAGCGAGAGCAACACCCTCAATACGTTAAAGACTCCTCTGTAGATGTCGAAAAAGAGTATCTAAAATACCGCAACTGCCAAGTGGAGAGGGATTAGTATAAGTTGGTATAACTTGTTTCCTATCCACTATAAATAAACATTTTTAAACCAAAGCGTTTAAGATGATGAGAGTCAAATGTTGATCTATGTCTCTTTCGTTTATCGAGAATTATTATACTTCCTGTAAGAATGTCCTTTGATAATTAGAATACTTCAATTTGGCATTTCTTTCTTCTTATAGTCACTACTGCTGTCCTCAATAGTAGTGGCCTGATATATCAATCAACATTCTATTCACGCGAGTAGGTGGAGCCAATGTATGGGTGGGCGGAGATAATCATTATTCATATCTTACTCTTCAAAGCGTTTTATGATAGGCAATCTGTGCATTGCTTTCAATGGATTTGCTTTGCGAGCTGATATGAAATCCTAGGGCTGGTAATGTATCTGATATGAAAAATGTCATGTAATAATATGCATACACAATTTTTAATAAGATAAAATCATTTCTATGTAGGTCATACACGATGGCGTATTCTGATTTATTAGATGTGATGAAAAAATTTAGCAAAAAAGAATATGCGGAGGCGGTCGAATTGTTTGACAGAACCCCAGGAGAAGCGATGGAAACATTTAGTGATAACAAGAAAATAAGAGAGTTTCTAACAAAACTTGGAGAAATTAAAGGTAACAAACCCTTAATGTTCATTTTGTTGTACCAATCGCGCATTTCAACAAACTGCTTGTCAGTTAAAACCAATACAATTAATTGAAATGTCTTTTCTAACATTAAACTATGATTAGTTGTCCGACCATACGGAATACAAATGCGCATGATGGTCTGTTTTACATATTGCTATAATATTACAAGTTTTCACCTGAAATAAAGTAATCAGTAAAAAATAAAAATACTTCAATACTTACTCAAAAGACAGTTGCTGATCGTCTTTGATATGACAAACAGAGTTGGCTTACTAACAATTGGGGGTTATCGGTATGAGTGCTTAAACGTGAAGCCAAAAACACGTTTATACCATCTATATGACACCGACCTTTGATTGTTAGCCCTTAAACTCAAAGTATCAGGCAGATTAAATGAAAAAGTACAGAAATTGTCAATAAATCATTTTAAACTACCATCACCACTAACAACAAAACCAAATGTATATACTGTATGTCCAACAAAAATTGGTTCCAAAAAAGGAAATTGCAGCCACAACATGTACAATGTGAGTGATGATTGTATCCCATCTTTTGTCAGTAATAATTTATTCCTATAACTGAGAATATATTATGTCATGTATGTATGTGATATTTTTTTTCAGGAAAATTTGATATTGATTTTTCGTCTTATCCTTTCGGTGTACCTGGAACTCTCACAAAATATAAGGAAATTACAGATATACTGTCAACCAGTTTTTATGTACAGAGTATCACTTGTACTTCTAATGCTTGTAGTAAGATCAGCATGATCATTAATCGATGTCTGAATTCCATTGGTGTACCAAATCGAATTGTTTATGGTATATTAAATAAGGCATTCCAAAATAAAAAAGGAAATTCTTTGATGTCCTTTTTACCGGTATGAATTTGGAAAATTCCATCAAAATGGCAAAAACCTCATTTTTTGTCCCTGGATTTGTTTAAATTGGTGATATTATTAGAGAAAAGACCTCAAGAATAAATTTATTCTGAAAATTAATGAAAACTTTTAAAAACAGCTTTACTTTTACAGATAAATCAGAATAAATTTTGGTTGGTAGAGAATAAATTTCTTCTTAACTTGTCCTCAGTACATAAATATACTATTATTATTAAAATTCATTATAAAATGTTTCTTTCTGAAACAAATATATCAGAATAAATTTATTCCTTGGGTCATGAACGGCTTGTAGACTGAGAATAAATTTATTCTTAACTCTGATATGACGCAACTTCAGTAATATCCATCTTCAGTGTTTCGTTGAGAATAAATTTATTCTTCAAATCTGAGTTTACAATCTTCTTTTCCAGAGAATAAATTTATTCTTTAAATCCAAATGTACAATCTTCTTTTTCAGAGAATAAATTTATTCTTTAAGTCTAAATGTACAATCTTCTTTTTCAGGGAATAAATTTATTCTTTAAATCCAAATGTACAATCTTCTTTTTCAGAGAATAAATTTATTCTTTAAATCTAAATGTACAATCTTCTTTTTCAGGGAATAAATTTATTCTTTAGATCAAAAAGTACAATCTTGTCTTCAAGAGAATAAATTTATTCCCAAATTAAAATATGCAATCTTAATACACAACCTTGTTTTCCAGAGATTTAATTTCTTCCCAAATTAAAATATGCAATTTTAATACACAACATTGTGTTTCAGAGAATAAATTTATTCTCAAATTAAAATATGCAGTTAAACATACAGCTTTGTTTTTCAGAGAATAAATTTATTCTTTTAATCTCAATGTACGATCTTTCTTTTCAAAGAATAAAGATGTTAACAGTGTGCTACAATATTATCTTATCTAGCAAAAAAAGATTTTTTATTCAATGTTATTTAACATATTTAATTTTGTGAATTTGGGAAAAAAAATTAAAAAAGAGAAAAAAACTGCAGACATATAACACTGAGATGAGATAGCTTTGTTATTTTTTTTAACTTAACAACAGAATGACTTAAATGTAAATGTTTCAAATTCAAAATCAACCTTAGTTTACTGGTTCGTAATATTGTATTAAAATGCCAACATTTGCAAAAGAAACACCAAAGGGATTAAACTGAAAGTCCATAAGAATGAAACACAAAATGAATTCATAAGAACAGTAACATAAACAAATATATGTATATGTACCAAAAAGTTAAAACTGAAATAATAGAAAAGACGTAGCACATTTAAACTTAACATTTAAAATGAGACAGCACAAGAAGTAAAACACAAACAATGTGAGATTCCACAATTCACTGGTTTTGCCCAATTTTTCACTGGTTTTTAACAATCTTTCAGTGAATTTTCGCATGAGCTCCTTTGTTAAACTATGTTTGGCTCTGGCTGCCATCTTGGATGGCCTGCTTGGTCATCGGATACAATTCTGAATGATGACCACCTAATGACCATTGCTGCTAAGGTTTGTTCCAATTGGCTTAGTGGTATCAGACAAGATCTTTAGGTAAATTTCCCATAGGGTTCAATGTTAGACAATGTTCGGCTGTGGTATCGGAAAACTGAATTCGGACGTAAATCTTAACGTCAATGAAGTGCAATGAGTATGTCAAATTTGGTGGGAGGCCGTGTTACACCCCGCGATGCACTCTAAGACACCAATATAATTTTAGGACGCTTGGTATCAGAGAACTAAATTCAGACATAAAACTTATCCGAAGTAAGTAAGGCACGATAAGTAGATCAGAGTGACCTAATTTTGGTGTGAGGCTGTGTTACTCCCCAAATTGCATCCTCACACCAAGAAAGATGATTGTAGGTCGCTTGGTATTGGAGAACTAACTTAACCTAAGTAAATGAAGCATGATAAGTAGGCAAGGGTGACTTAATTTTGGTGGGAGGCTGTGTTACTCCCTGAGATGCACCCTGAAACCAAGTAATATGACGTATAAGTCCCTTTTTATGGGAACACTTAACTCGGACTTAAAACTTAACCTAACTAGATGAAGTGCTAAAAGTAGGTCACATTGACATAATATTGGTGGGAGGCTGTGTTACTTCCCGAAATGCACCCTAACACCAAATAATGATTGTAGGTCCCTAGGTATCGGAGAACTGAACTCGGAGGTAAAACTTAACTTAAATCAATGAAGTGCGAAAAGTAGGTCATAATGACCTAATTTTGGTTGGAGGCTGTGTTACTCCCCGAGATGCACCTTAACACCAAGTAATATAATTGTAGGCCACTTTGTATGTTAAAACTGATTTTTGACAAAAAAAATTAAAAGCCAGCCAACCATGTAATATGGGTCATATGACCTTAATCTTCTGTCACATGGTTAGTCCCTTCAACGTGCACCTGCACACAAAAATATATGATCCATTGTTGAAGTTTTGTTGATACACTATGCTTAGTTGCAAAGAAATGAACCTAAAATGCAAAACTTAACAAGAGTCGCTCAAGCATACAATGTAGGTCATAATGACCCAATTACTGTACGACTGCTCAGTACTACCCAAGGCACATCCACTGATGAAGTTTTGTTGATACACTGTGCTTAGTTGCAAAGAAATGAACCTAAAATGCAAAACTTAACCAGAGTCGCTCAAGCATACAATGTAGGTCATAATGACCCAATTATTGTATGACTGCTCAGTACTACCCAAGGCACATCCACTGATGAAGTTTTGTTGATACACTATGCTTAGTTGCAAAGAAATGAACCTAAAATGCAAAACCTAACCAGAATCGCTCAAGCATACAATGTAGGTAATAATGACCCAATTATTATATGACTGCTCAGTACTACCCAAGGCACATCTACTGATGAAGTTTCGTTGATATACTATGCTTAGTTCCAAAAAAATAAACCTAAGTGCAAAACTTAACCAGAGTCACTCAACCATAAAATGTAGGTCATAATGACCCAATTATTGTATGACTGCTTATTACAACCCAAGGCACATCCATTGATGAAGTTTCATTGATACACTGTGCTTAGTTGCAAAGAAATGAACCTAAAATGCAAAACTTAACCAGAGTCGCTCAAGCATACAATGTAGGTCATAATGACCCAATTATTGTATGACTGCTCAGTACTACCCAAGGCACATCCACTGATGAAGTTTTGTTGATACACTATGCTTAGTTGCAAAGAAATGAACCTAAAATGCAAAACCTAACCAGAATCGCTCAAGCATACAATGTAGGTAATAATGACCCAATTATTATATGACTGCTCAGTACTACCCAAGGCACATCTACTGATGAAGTTTCGTTGATATACTATGCTTAGTTCCAAAAAAATAAACCTAAGTGCAAAACTTAACCAGAGTCACTCAACCATAAAATGTAGGTCATAATGACCCAATTATTGTATGACTGCTTATTACAACCCAAGGCACATCCATTGATGAAGTTTCATTGATACACTATGCTTAGTTCCAAAGAAACGAACCTAAACGCAAAACTTAACCAGAGTAGCTCAAGCATAAAATGTAGGTCATAATGACCCAATTATTACATGACTGGTCAGTACTACCCAGGGCACATCCTGTGATTAAGTTTCATTGATACACTACGCTTGGTTCCAAAGAATGAACATAAATGCAAAACTTAACCAGAGTCGCTCAAGCATAAAATGTAGGTCATAATGACCCAATTATTGCATGACTGCTCAGTACTACGCAAGGCACATCCACTAATGATGTTTCATTGAAACACTATGCTTAGTTCAAAAGAAATGAACCTAAATGCAAAACTTAACCGGAGTCGCTCAAGCATAAAATGTAGGTCATAATGACCCAATTATTGTATGACTGCTCAGTAGAACCCACGGCACATCCACTGATGAAGTTTCATTGATACACTGTGCTTAGTTCAAAAGAAATGAACCTAAATGCAAAACTTAACCGGAGTCGCTCAAGCATAAAATGTAGGTCACAATGACCCAATTATTGTATGACAGCTCAGTACTACCCAAGGCACATCCACTGATGTAGTTTCATTGATACACTATACACAAAGAACTGAACCTACACGCAAAACTTAACCAAAGTCACTGATGCATGAAATGTAGGTCATAGCGACCCAAGTATTGCTGAACTGTGTAGTACTATACAAGAGAACTGTAGTGGAGATATATTACTATAGGTTTCTGAGAAATTGAGCTAAACGGAAAACTTAACCGAATCGGGATGTATGTGCGGACGGACGTACAAGGGCAAATCTATATGCCCTAGCCACATTCCTGGCTGGGCATAAATAGGAGACAACGTACAACTCATAGTGACAAAGCTACATACCAATTGTGAAATCATTCTGCCCAGTAGAAGCTGAGAAAAAATGTGACAAAAAGTGTTTGTGGACGGACGAATGCAGTATAGCCGCACTTAAAGACTTGGGGTATAATATTTCAAATTCTCTTAATTCCCTAAACTGATCTTCTAAATTTATTATTACCTCAAAGAATTGTAATTAAGTAGTAAACACGTAGAACCTTTACTTACAAATAAGGAATTTAATAGTCTTCTTTTGGCTTGAAAACTCAACACTTTACCATGCAATTATGAGTTGCTGATCCATAAAATGAAATATTCCATAAAAAGGATTATGAATTAACAATCCACGAATTTAAATCTCGCAAAAAATCCTCGTTTTTCCTTTTACGGTGAACCCCCTTTACCACGAAAATAAATGAATCCACCGTAGCTAGAAATCACTACAAAGAATAGTAAATCAAATTGTTATGCGTCAGTCGTATTTCAGTAGGTTACAATAAATTATTTGATACCAATTTTTATTCACAAGATGTGCACATTTCGTCGATTTACGACTCATCAGTTGTGCTCAAATGTAAACCCAAATGACTTATCCAAAAAGTTGAAGGGCAAATTAAAAAATACCAAAATGACCAAAAGTGTAAAGCCAAATCATGAAGACTTGATACGTTTTTATTCTCAAAAGGTTTCAAAAATTTCCACGATGTGCTTTAGCGAACTTCAAGCCGTCTGAAAAATCTTGGACACGCATGCCGTAAGGGTATCATTTTTATTTTAAAAAAATAGGTAGGTTATTTTTCTTTTAAAAATGTTTATTTTATGTAAGGAATTTTGGTATTTTAACGGGGCTTTTACCAAAAAGTCAATAAAAATGAAGAGGAGGAAAAAAATTAGATCGGTATGGAAACCCTCATCACACATTAAAATTGACCTCGTTATAATAGTAAAAATACTCACCGTATTTATATTTTCTTGATCGGGGGTAATGGAAAATGGAAATAACTAACTTTATACAACCAACACTCGTAGAAATTCGCCGTATAATTATATTACATGCCACACTTTCACTCCTAGTATATAAATACAGATTTTGCATTTTTCATGAACAGACATAACTACATCCGATTATCAACGGTCAATTTAAATTATAACAGATCTGCTACCGAAGGACGACGCATCCCGTTATTTTCTTTCATGGGTCATAATTTAAGCATCTTTCATTCAAAACGATCGATACCTTCAAGGTTAATGGAATTAATTGTATCTAAATGGGAGTTATGCCCAAACTAGCCCATATGGTATCTCCAATTGAAAAACGTGGTTTGTGAATATTAAAAGATGGCATGCAGTGATATGTGATTTCATTCCCGGCTTCAATTCTTCATTATTCTTCGATATGTTGAACTATGCTGGTATTTTTATTTGTATTGTAAATTAAGAAAATTACCACAACAGACAATAATGTGTCATTTCGGTTTTCACAAAACGTTCATTTTCCCCCAACATTTAAAATGTGTGCATTTTCACTATATTTAAAAATTGAAGAAACGTATAGTTCGAATGTTAACACTCTGTCATGGATAAATAAATAACAGTGTGACGAAGTGTCAAAGCACGAGATTGATATATAAAACGAGAAAAAAAATCTTTTTTTTATAATGAACAGGTACTTTCAAGTATAAACCAGACCAAACTTTGTCAATTTATTGGCGTAAACAATGGGGTTTAAATTGTCTTTTGTTCTAAAAAAAATAATCTTTCTTAGGGAGATTATTATATACGACTAGTTATATTTAAAAAGGGCCCAAAAATCAACCTCATGCACCATATAATATTTTCATTGAATACTTTAACCTCGCGGGGCGGGGGTAACTTGACCATTTTATGACGAGGCTGTGTCGGTGAACTCGAAACCCATGCTCGAAATTATCCACGTTATATCGAATTTGTGACCCGAAAATATCCAGGAAACCTAAAATTACACACCCGAAATTATAAAAAAAAAATAAAAAAGGCAGTTCTCATGATGAGACATATTTATACATTTAACATTGTGTAAAGTCAACCTGAATTCTCCTCAGTGCGTTATAAAAATCTGCAGAAATTTTTTAAATCCTGACCGGTGTTACATCCTAGTTTTCCCCATACTAGAATTTCAACACGGAAAATGGGTATATACTCAGATTTAGCCCCGGGCAAAAATGAGTATATACCCAATTCCCCCCCCCCCCCCCCCCCACGGAAAACCTGGTAGGCGTATACACATACTCATTTCCCCCCATACTAATTTTTCCACCTTATTAAAAAATAAAATGTACATGTGATAATATCGGTGAACGACGTTTGAGCAGATTTATCCTACATTTTAGCAAATAAAATATTGCCTGAGGCCACTGAGCGCTGAATGTGTAACCTGTTATTTGAAGAAGAAAAAAATCCAATAAAGAAATATCAGACGACTAAGAACAAAAAGAGAATTTTAAGACCTTTGTATAGTTAAACCTGGTAGTATGATGTCTGCCGTTACTGGTCTCTGTGTGTGTGTGTGTGTGTGTGGGGGGGGGGGGGGGGGTGACCGTCGCGATTTTAGTTTTTGACCATGATTTTACATTTACCATTCGTGAAAAGTTTCAGGTTATGGAACAGAAATTATTTATGACGGACGGATACATGCATCTGGTAGGTGACACGGTTTAATGGAATAGAGACTGGGAATGGGGAATGTGTCAAAGAGACAACCCGACCAAAGAGTAGAAAACAGTAACTAAGTTTTGACCATGACCTACAACGTATGGTTTTCTACCTTGTACGCATCACAACCTCTAGTAGTGGAGAAAAATCATGCCAAGTTTCATCACTAAACTCCAAGAGATACGGAAACTAATTGTGGCGGACGGACAAGCTGATTTCTATAGGACCTCCACCGATAGTCAGCGGGGTCCTAATTAAAAGCCTTCATAAAACCAATTTTGTGGTCGTGATACCTATTAGGGTCTTCTCGTTCATGTTACGATGTCATAATGATAATCCACTAACAGAAGGGATTGTGGTTCTTTTTTCTATGGAAAAACTTGAGGCTCCCAGGAGCCTGAATCGCTTACCTGACGCTTTTATGCAAATTTTGACCTCGGACTTTCGGCCAGTTTGAAATCGGTACAAAAGTAGCAACACTTATGAATGACCTAATAAGAAAGACCTCTACAAAGTTTGTTCAAATTCTGATAAGTAGTTCTCCAAAAGAAGACAAAAATATCTTTTTCCATTGGGTTTCAATGTAAACTTTGACCATGGCTGGCGCCATTTTGAATTTCTGATTGGTACTAAAGTGACACTTATGAAGGACTGCATAGGGATGAGGGAAGATCTCTGCCAAGATTGGTCAAATTCTGTTCAGTGGTTCCCAAAAAGAAGACGAAAATATCATTTCCCATAGGGTTTCAATATAAACTTTGACATCGGCCGGAAGACATTTTGAATTTCCAATCGGCACCAAAGTAATAACACTTGGTTCTCTATGAGGAAATGGTGGTCCAATGTAAAAATAAAATCATGACCAACTTGTCCTTTGTGTTAAACTATGCTCAAATATTCAATTTTGTTAAAAAGCATAGCATTGTTTTTTTAGTAGATAGTACAAGGGGGAAAGTCTAGTATTGATTCGGTCTGGGGGGAAATCTAGTATATACTAATTTATCCTACCATCAATTTCAAGGAGGAAGTAGTATATACTCGATTTTCCGAGAGAAAAACTCAGTATATACCAATTTATCCGGGGGGAAACTCAGTATATATCCATTTTGCCGGGGGAATACTCAGTATATACCCATTTTTCCTGGGGGGAACTGAGTAGGGGGAAACTCGAGTATGTGGCACTGGAATTCTCCACAGTGTCAACAAATCCCGACCCGAAATCTCCGCCGGTTTTGTAAAATCTTGACCCGAATTTGCCACACGTCCCGTATCAAAATATCATTGAGTTACCCCCCGAGGTTTTAACACATTTTTAGCTCACCTGACCCAAAGGGTCAAGTGAGCTTTTCTCATCACTTGGCGTCCGTCGTCCGTCGTCGTCCGTCGTCGTCCGGCGTCCGTCGTCCGTTAACTTTTACAAAAATCTTCTCCTCTGAAACTACTGGGCCAAATTGAACCAAACTTGGCCACAAGCATCATTAGGGTATCTAGTTTAAAAAATGTGTCCGATGACCCCGCCTGTCAACCAACATGGCCGACATGGCTAAAAATAGAACATAGGGGTAAACTGCAGTTTTTGTCTTATATCTCAAAAACTAAAGCAATTAGAGCAAAACTGACATGGGGTAAAAATGTTCATCAGGTCAAGATCTACCTGTCATGAAATTTTCAGACGAATCGGTCAACCCTTTATTGGGTTATTGCCCCTGAATTTTTAATTTTAAGGAAATTTTGCAGTTTTAGGTTATTATCTTGAATATTATTATAGATAAAGACAAATTGTAAACAGCAAAAATGTTCAACAAAGTAAGATCTACAAATAAGTCAACATGACCAAAATCGTTGATTGACCCCTTATAGGAGTTTTTGCCCTTTAAAGACGGCATTCAGCGTAAACTTTGCTTTTAAGATCTTTTCCTCTCAAACCACTGAGCCAATTGAGACCAGACTTTGGTGGAATGGTCCTTGGCTGGCCCCCTTCCAAACTTATGTCTGGCATCCCCGACTTCCATGGCTGCTGTTACTAAAAATAGAAAAAAAGGGGGGGGTGAATTTCAAAAACCTTCTTATATGAAACTACAAGGCCAGTTGGAACCAAAGTTGGCAGTAATGGTTTTTAGGAAGTTCTCTTTCAGAAATATGTCCAATGACCCGGACTGTTAACCAAGATGGCCGCCACAGCCGAACTTAGTTTAACGTAGGGCCCTATGGGAAAATTCATTGAAAAATATTCTTGCCTTAAACCACTTGACCAATTGGAACCAGACTTGTCAGCAATGGTCCTTAGATGGTCCTCTTAGAGAGGTGTGTCTGATGACCCGGACTGTGAACCAAGATGGCCGCCACAGCTGAACTTAGTTTAACATAGGCCCTATAGGAAAATTCATTGAAAAATTGTGTTGTCTGAAACCACTTGACACTTGGCGGCATTGGTCCTTAGGAGGTCCTTTTTCAGAAATGTGTCAAATTTCGTGGACTGTAAACCAAGATGGCCGCCACAGCAGAACTTAGTTTAACATAGGACCCTATGGGAAATTCACTCAAAAATCTTCTCGTCTGAAACCACTAAGTCAATTAGAATTAGACTTGGTAGCAATGGGTCCTTAGATGGTCCTCTTTCAGAATTTTTGTTCGACGACCCAGACTGTCAACCAAGATGGCCGCCACAGCAGAACTTAGTTTAACATAGGGCCCTATGGAAAAATTAATTGAAAAATCTTCTTGTCTGAAACCACTTGACATATTGGAGCCAGACTTGGCAGCATTGGTCCTTAGGAGATCCTCTTTCAGAAATATGTCCGATCACATGGATTGTCAACCAAGATGGCTGCCACACCGAACTTTGTTAAATATTGGACCCTATAGAAAAATTCAGTTAAAAATCTTCTTGTCTGAAACCGCTTAGCCAGTTGGAACAAGACTTAGCAGAAATGGTCCTTAAATGGTTCTCTTTTAGAAATGTATCCGTTGACCTGGACTAAACCAAGATGGCTGCCACAGCTGAAATTAGTTTAACACAGAATCCTATAGAAAAACCAGCCAAATTGACTGCAACACTTAAATTTTTAGGTCTGCTCAAGGTGAAAAGTTAAATCCAGGTGAGCGATACAGGCTCTTGAGAGCCTCTAGTTATCATATAGGCGTTGGTTTAATGCATATTTTTTATGTTTATTTAAACATGAAGCCTCACATACCATGCACTACTTAACATTTCAGTTTTTTTCTTTCTTATCCGCGTATTTCGAAGAATATTTGGGAATAATGCTTTGTGAATTTAAAGTAGTGGTCTAAACTCCTCTTTCATTTTTCATTTTCTGCATTTAATTTCTGTACAGTATTGTCACACAATGTATGTAAATGCGTAGCAAGAATTTGGAATTTTGATTTTCAAAACTAGCGGTCTGTATTCAAACATTAGCATGATTGTGGAAGCGGAAAATAGAACACAAAATGCGTGGAGTACGGGGATAGCTACCTCATGAGCTAATAATTAAGTTAAAAATCTGAGTCAGTGTGTCGGTCTAGTATAAAACAGGCTTTATATCATATCAATATGTTCTGGCCCTGATATATATGTACATTTAATAACTACCACTAGACATTAAACATTTATATACATCCACCTATCACCCTCCCCCCCCCCCCCCCCCCCCCCACCCCACCCCACACACATACAAGTAACAAATAAACCATACACAAAATCTCATCATGCAACAATAGTCTAGAAATTAAAAAAAAACAGATTTGACTTTGGATTTACTCCTACGTATTATATAATACTTTTAGACAAGGATTCTTTATTGTTTTAACCAAATTATCAGATATAAACTTATCAACTTCTGCAGTTTGCAGTTCCATTTATAAAAAAAATCTCTCGAACTTAGGAAAGTGGACTCTACAACTGCGTAGATTTTGTACAAGTTTGTGTATGCTATATTGGTGTGACTTTATTCTACTTTGTTTATTATGTTCATTTTGTTTGTTATCAACCCCTAGGGGTATAAACATGCATTTCAAATAAAGAAATATAATATATATGAAACGTTAGGTGTAATCGAGAAATTACTGAGCATAAGAAAAAAGAGGAGAAAGTATTTTTCTCTCTCTCTCTCTTACAGTATAATTTTAATTAGATTTTCATTTAGTAATTTCCATAGTTATAATTTTTATTTATTTCGTTTCAATTTCTATTTAATTGGTAGGGGAAAAAAGTTGTTCTAAGCACATAATCAATATGAATTAAACGTGAAAGATGTTTCTTCAAAACTCAGCAGGTCGGGTTTTGTTTTTAATGTTCATCAAAGGAGTCTATATCAATCTTCATTACATACGTAAATGTAACACAACATTACATGATGTGAGGCGATATATTATAATTCAATTTCATTGACAGACATTTGAGTTTGTCAGTAAACGTTCTCCAAACTACGGTTTCTAAGGTCCGAGTGAATAGATACACAGGAAGAGTTAAATACAAATGAATATTTTATTTTATAATGAATAGCAATATCGGCAAAAGAATAGATTCGAAGGAGAAGAGAAAGTAAGGAATCTCATTAAAACGGAGATTTCGTGAGAACAGTATCACGGTAATATAGCAAACAAATACTAAAAAAAAAATAAATATGAGAATAATTAGAAGAAAAAAAAACGATAAGGTTATGAGCCTATCTATGAAAGTTTCGTCTCCTTCTACTTTCACCCCTAATTGAGGGCATTGAATGAGTGTTTTATCGTCAAATGTATATACTGTATTAACTAATATTTTCGTTCCGTGTGATTTAAAAAAAAAATTATACATATAGGAACTGAAGTGAACAAGTTGTAAAAATAAAAGGAAAATGAATTAATTCACTTTATGAGCTATTAGGTAATTTTGCTTTAAAATATTACATTTTAAATTTTAAATGCCGAATTCAGTGCAAAAAAAAATATTAAATTTACAACAATATATATATATTGATAGGAATTAGACTTTTTCACATCGAGAATATTTAGTTCAACTTTCTGAACGATGCCTTTAAAGAAACTACATTGTTGTAAAGATATATTTATACTTTTTTCATGACCACTTGACCATTGACATGTCGAAGGAATTTATATGCGTGTCAAATTATAATCACGTCGTGCAATGTTTCATGTCTGTCAGATTGGGAAGTAAAATAATGTCAAGGTTCACATTCCCGGTTGACCCATGCTGCTATGGTGACGATCGTTATTATCCTATTTACAGTAGTTTCAAATTGCGAATTAGCTGGAAGATGTTAAACAATAAAAATCCTTATATTGTAATTATTCTATTGATAAACGCATGTAAAACTGAGATGAATACAAATCTTTAGTCACACTTCATTATTGATAGTTATCAAATTACATTTCCGGTACAAATCACATTATGTTCCTAATCACAGTAACTTGGTTATTGTCAAGTGTCTACAATATGCAAAGTAATTTAAAAAAAAATATGAAAGAGATTGAAAATTAGTTCAGAACTCCATATTTTTTCATTTTCATATTTAATCTTGAAATGTGTGTTAATATATGTAACAGGAAGAAATAAATAGTTCAACATATCAGACTTAATGCGAGCTGCATAGTTTTACTAAATTATATTAACAAAAACAAAGTCGTGAACATTTGATGTGTTTGTAGTGAACATTTTTACCAATTTGAACGAGGTCGAAGAAAATCATTTCCCATTATATTTTCTTGAGTGCTTGATGCTGGATTCGAGTTTTTTTGGACGCAGGACATTTTAGCGGAACATTTTACAGCCATTTTTTATTATTTTGTTACATACAATGTATAGTAAGCAAAAATATTGTCAATAGTGAGAAGAGTAATGACTATTACCCAAAAACCCTCCAAAATTATTTGACGCGCATTACAAGATCAGTAAGAGGAGGCGCTGCAACCAAACGACCTGAAAAATGTTCCAAAGGCTCTGTGTAGAATTAAAAGAGCAAACACATATCCAGCTGTGCCCAAGACACAGTTAGAAACACACAGGGTGCTCCTAATGACCAACATACAGACTAAAAAAATTGAACATTTTTACAGCTGAAAGACCCAGACCATTACCAAACTTTCCCAATAAAATGTCCACATAGTATTTTAAATTCCACAAAATTACCGCTAAAGGTTAATTTTTTCCGCTAAATGGTCTTATCAATGAGCTAAAATGTCCCGCGTCGGATCTTTTATTGTATCATGATTAACGAAAATTGTGGTTACTTTCTGATACGAAAATAATTATGGAAGATACCAGAAAAAAACATCTTATTGCATATTGAGGCTTATATTCTTCCAAATTTAAGTGGATTTAATACGATCTAAACTGACATACCTGAAGATTGGTAAGAAATAAAATTATCGTAATCAATTATAATCATTGTATCTAAATTGTTATTGATTGAACTGTCCTTTGGGGCGTCTTCATTGACATTAAAGAATTTTAATTTTTGAATTAGTAACATCAAAATATGATAAACGAATAAAAATATCTTATCCACTAAACTTTGTCTTTTTTTTCGGCCATGCACTTTTCTCGTTATTTATAATGTTGATGATTATACTGTTTGTGACGTCACATTGGGATATTTTCATGTTTAATCAAACGAATTACTACACCAACAATAAAATATTACCGAATTCCAAAGACAAGGCGAAATACAAACAACAACAACACAAGGAACATATTTTATTTAGTTTAACCAAATACCAGAAGCACAACTAAGAGACAACACACAAATATAATGCACTAAGACCGTGTACAACCCGCAGGCTTGAAAGATGGCACAATGTTTGATTCCTCAGATTTTCTACCTTCAACAATGATACAATATCTAGGGATTATTAAGAAAGTAGTTTTTAAAATGTTAAGAAAATTGACAGTTTCCCAAAATATTCAAGCAGACTTTCAATATCTCGGAAATTATGTATCATGAATGTTTACAACGCCTGTTTAAGAGAAACCTTCATAGATCCGTTATGTTGCCTCTTTGGAGTGTTAAAGACATTAAATTAGGCATGGGATGCTGACACAAACCCCACATCTATTCGTTTTCATGTCACATCAGAAAAAAATACATTATAATTTGATATTTTGGCATATTTTAATTTACGTCTAGCTTATACATAAAATAAAAATTCTGATATTTATTTATTCTCAAATATACTATTTGACTATTTTCTTGTTAGTTTTTCATTCCACAGAAACTCATTACAGTGGCCAAATCTAATATTTCCTTATTTTATTAATAACTGTTTCTTTGTGTTTTGAAATGAGTTGCTTAAATACATGACCAGTTGCGATAGGGCAAAAATCCCGAGCCGTAAGTCGTAGAGGCTACAGTTTAATAAGTGATTATTTATATTTAGATATACTACGTCAGTATGATAAACAAAAAATAACAAAAAATCCAAAAGAGAAATGTGCATATCATTCCATCTGTGGACAATGTGCATGTAATGTCCATGCACTACTAAGCCCGACGTGTTAACCCTGGTGTAGAAAAATATGTGCAGACGTATTATGGTATGGTAGTGCCGTTGTCGTCGGTGTCGGCTTCCGTAGACAGTTAATTTTCCGCTCATTTACTTTTGTTCTACATGTATTAAACAAATCCTTAAAATTTTTTACCACAATGATCACCATATACGAATGATTTTAGTAAATCTGGACTCTCCCGTTTTTTTGTTTTTTTTGGGGGGGGGGGGGGAGGGGGGATAAAGTTTTTTTTATATAATTTTGGGGTACATTTTAAAATTTTCAACTGATTTTTGGTTTTCTTGATTGAAATGGAATAAACGTCATTTAGATACATATTTTGACTATCTCTTAAATACCTCTATCTTTTAGAGATTTAAAGGGGCCAAAAAAGTGTCACGTCTTAATTTTCGAAACTTTTTATCTGCGCCAGCATCGGAGTTGAAGTAATTTACACCTGGAATGGGACTTCATATTCGATTATTTCATAAAATAAGAATATAAAGACCTAGCCCTTTGCTCTTTTGGGTTGTCCTATGTATCCGATATTGATTTGCAATACATATTTCATTTCTCCTATGAATAATATGGGGCTTCCTTTTAAGAGCTTATTTGGAATTTAACTATTGTTAAAATCAATTTACACTGCCAAATTATATAAATAATCATTTACTAAAGAAAAACTAGAACTGTCCTGAAAGGGACTAATACCCCCCCCCCCCCCCTTTCAGCAACATGTCTGTTTTGAAGCCTACGCAAAGTTCAAATCATCATATTTTTCAAAGTACTCGCCCAAACAGAAAATCCTGACAATGCGTATATCTCTATAATGTGATCTAACACTCCATAAAGTTTCATGAGAATCATCAAAGTACATGTAATATAGGAGATGTTGCGGACGACACATGTAAAGAAGTTTTGTTAAAAATTGCATAAGTCCAAACAGCCATATCTTTTACATCTCTTGTCCAAACAGAAATTCCTGACAATGTGCACATCTCCATATAGTGATCTAACACTCCATAAAGTTTCATGAGAATCATGCAAGAAATGTAGGAGGAGTTGCGGACAACGTTATTTCGGACAGACGGGCGGACGGACGGACAGACTGAAACCTATATACTTCCAAACTTCGTTTGCGGGGGTATAATTAATAAAACGAATGTTTCACAGACAAATCGGCAACCGTCGCGTCATTCAAAAATCAACACGGCGCGGCCTATGTAAATATGTATTACAGTGCAGTACAAGATTGTTATTGTACACAACTTTTTCCTGTGGAAAAGATACTTTTTGTCTTCAAAGCATACCCAATTCACGTTTACGTAAAAATATGTAGACACGGCATAAAAGTGGATATACCCTGTACTATATCGTTTGACGACATATACGATGCCATATTTGTGCACGAAAAAGTTTATTTCAGGACGAAATATTTAAAAAGTATATATAACTGTTAAATGGTTAGAAGGATAGTAACAAATTTATTATTCTCAAAGGAAAACAGCTGCATGGTGACGAGGGGAACAATAAACTTCGGGACATACTCCTCATATCATCATGTTAATGCTTACTTTCCATTTGATCAATTAGAGGTTTGATAATTCTCTTTTATTCATAAGTAAGGGGGTTAAACCGCTCAAATATATGCACGTGTATGATGAATTGATGGACATAATGGGTGTGGTCAACGATAACCAATCATGTGGTTTTAATTGTTCATGGTCATGTTATTACATGGAACCGTGTCTGATCGATAGAAAAACCATAATTAATTGACGAAAGATTACACAGAACTCATTTAAGTTGAGAGGTATGTTCATTTTATTTAAGATTTAGTTACGATCGAGTTAATCATGCCGAATGTAATTGATTGCATTGAGGATTGGAAGGTTGTTCAAAATACAATATTATGAAAATTGTGATTTCAAAGTATCTCGGAAAACTTATTTTGAAACCCAAAGACATTAATTCATGTATATTTATAGGTCAAGGGTTTTCAATTAATGTAATAACCCGGGAGTGTGGTTTTTCATGATTGTTGGTATTAATTCGAGGTGTGTTTTGAAAAACTAATATATATTCGGGTTGTAAATTGACGGTGCTATTCAATTCCTCAGATGTTTGTGCATAAACATCAGTATAAGTCCGGGTGTGCTATGTCGATATGGCTGTTTTGCGGGTATAGGTATTTTCGTCTAAATTATTTTTTTTGTATATTATTAACATGTATTCTAGTATTTGCTCGGGTAATTTTTCTTAGGCCATTTCCGCACATCCTCGTCAACAATCCAGAGAGTTACCCCTCCCCCCTCTTCCGGGTAATTACACTAATTTCCAAGAACATTTCGCATCGTCTTTAGAAGTGAGGCTGATTATTTATGCAATCGGTAAGTCTTAACGGAAATGACCGAGCTTCATATTTGTTGCCCAAAATAATCTAATTCCAAGAAGTGAGAACGTAAACATTGTAATGCATTTCAAATTTATTTTATTAATTTTTATTACAATCTCCACACATTTATTTTGAGAAAATTAGCGTAAAAAGCTTTAGTTACTGTAAAACAATAATATTGAGGAGCTATTTTGCGAAATCGTGAATATCAAAACACGTGATGATTCAACCGATGAAGTTTATGATAATGTATTTCATTCCCAGCTTCTTCCTGCCAATTTGACGCCTGGTAAATATAAGTTTCGTAGGCCTTGCAAAAACCACTTTGCAATTTCTTTTTTAGCAGAAACAGTAAATGATCTTGGTCGACTACTACTATTTACTTTGTGTAGACATTTTCTTCCGCAACTTTCGCTATACGCAAGCGCACGATTTCAACGGTAAGAGGTCATGTTGAGGTCATATGAATAGGGGCGGGAATTAGATTGATTTTTTGTCGCACCGACAAAAATTCAAACAGGGTTTGTTTAATGTTAGTCCATCGGTGATTTGTTTACACAAAAAATTTCTCAAGACCATTTTGAAGGATTGTTTTATTATTTTCTATAAAACATTTAATTTTTTTTTTAAATCGTAGCTACTATAACTTTGACTGTTCGTACGTGACACGTTAAGATTTTCCATTCGGTCGTCTGTCAACTTCTTACATGTATCTTCTGTTGTTGCGATTAGGGGCGTTATTTCTTTTATAATGATTGCATACCATCTGTAGATCAATTGCAAACATTAGTGTTCGCAGGTAGTCGAATTTATAAAAAAAAAAAATGTGCATTTAAGCTTGTGACCTAGACTTTTCTGCATTTAACCTTGCATAGTATTATCATATGAATTTACAGGTGAAATAAAGTTTTAGGATTTTGATTTTGAAAATAGGGGCCCACGGATAAAATGTTGTACCAAAAGTAGTAAATTTCAATTGTGGCCAAAATCTTCCTATTTTTCAGATGTAATATTATAAGAAGGGATTGCTTCTTTCAGTAGGATCATAGGTGTGTAAAGGCGTTGACCTACTGCCTTCATGCTTTAAATGTGTTTCGGTCATCCATCAGTGCTTTAAAATTTGTTTACACGCTAATGAATTACAAAAGACGATTTCAATTATTTAAGACTGTTACATCATTCATTTTTAGCTCCCCTGTGCAAAGGTCTATGTGAGCTATTGCCATCAATTGGGGTCTGTCGTCCATCTGTCTTTATTTTAAACCTGAAATCAGTAAGCCAATTGGAACCAAAATTGGCAGCAATGGTCCTTAGATGATCCTTTATTAGCTCACTTGGCCCAAAGGGCTATGTGAGCAATTTTCATCACTTGGCGTCCGTCGTCATCGTCGTCGTAGTAAAATTTCCGTTAAAGATCTTCTCTGAAACCACTGAGCCAATTAGAACAAAACTTAGCAGCAATGGTCCTTAGGTGGTTCTCTTTCAGAATTATATCCGATGATCCGGCCCTGCATCCTAGATTGCCGCCAAAGCCGAACATAGTGTAACATAGGACACTTTGGGAAAATTACGTAAAGACCTTCTTGACTGAAACCACTTGGCCAATTGGAACAAAACTTAGCAATAATGGTCCTTAGGTGGTCCTCTTTTAGAAAAATGTCCAATGACCTCGACTGTCATCCAAGATGGCCACAGTTTAACATAGGACCCTATTGGAAATTTCCTTAAAGATGTTCTTGCCTCCGGCTTGAAACCACTTGGCCAATTGGACTAAATTTTAGCAGCAATGGTCCTTAGGTGGTCCTCTTTCAGAATTATATCCAATGACGGGCCGTCATCCAAGATGGCCACCAGAGCCAAACATAGTTTAACATAGGACCCTATGGAGAATTTAATTAAAGATTTTTTTGTCTGAAACCACTAGGCCAATCGGAACAAAACTTGGCAAGAATGGTCCTTAAATGATCCTTTTTCAGAATTATATCTGATGACACGGCCCATCATCCAAGATGGCCACCAGGACTGAACATAGTTTAACATAAGACCCTATGAGAAATTTACTTAAAGATCTTCTTGTCTGAAACCTAGTATAATATAGGACCCTATGGAGAATTTAATTAAAGATCTTCCTGTCTGAAACCACTGGTTCAATTGGAAGAAAACCTGGCAGTAATGGTCTTTAGGTGGTCCTCTTTCAGAATTATATCCAATTCCCCACCTGTAATCCAAGACGGACGCCAGAGCCGAACATAGTTTAACATAGAACCCTATGGGAAATTAACATCTTCTTAATATCTGAAACCACTGAGCCAATTGGAACAAAACTTAGCAGCAATGGTCATTTGGTGGTCCTCTTCCAGAATTGTATCTGATGGCCCCGCCTACCATACAAAATAGCCACCACAGCTGAACATTGTTAAACATGGTACCCTATGGGAAATTTACTTAAGATTCTTGTCTAAAACCACTGGGCCATTTGGGAAAAAAACTTGGCAGCAATGGTCCTTAGTTGGTCCTCTTACAGAGTTATATCCTACGACCCAACCCGTCATCCAAGATGGCTACAAGAGCCGAACAGTGTTTAACATAGGACCTAACTGGAAAAATCACTGAAAGGTCTTCTTGTTTGAAATTGAAACTTGACATCAAAGTTCCAGGCTGCCAAGATGAACATAGTCCAGGTGAGCGATCAGGCTCCTGGGAGCCTTTAGTTAAAGTTGTAACTGATGACCCAGACTTCCATCCAACATGGCGCCAGAGCCAAACATATGGGAAAACTGACAAAAAAATATTGTCTGAAATCAGTATGCAAATTTGAACCAATCTTAGTAGCAATGGTCCTCAGTTGATCCTTTCACAGAATTGTATGCGATGACCCTGTCTGCCGTCCAAGATGGCCAACTTAGTTTAACTCTATGGTAAAATTCACTTAAGTCTTTTTTCCTAAACCAGTGAGTCAAGTGGAACCCAATTTGGCAGAAATGGTCCTTAGAAGGTCTTTTTATCAGAATATTATTTGTTGGCCTGGACCATTCAAGGTGGTTAACTAACACCCTGTGGGAAAATACATTTAAAAGCTTTTCTTGTTTGAAACCAGTGATCAATTTGGAACCAGTGTGCCAATCAAAACTTTTATCCTCCAGACTGCCAGTCAAGATAAACATAGTCAAGCGATTTATATTGCTTTAAGTCTACAAATGATTTAATGTGAGCGACACAGGCTTCTGGGAGCCTCTAGTTCAATATCCAATGCAGTACATATATCTTATATTCTTGTTGCATGGAAAATTTCATGGATATCTGCAATATAGCCTAATTTATTTTATTAAGGTTTGTCGATGCGTACATTTCAGTTAGTTACTTTTCAAACAGAAGACTATAAAAAAAAATTTAAATATGATGTGTTTTTTAGGTTGCAACAGTTTGTATGGAATATTTTACCAGTAATAATAAAGACCACAACAAAATATATCTCTGGCATATTAGAGGACTCTTGCTTAAAACATGAAAACGACCCAATATAAAACTGGAACAAGATTCTGTTATAAACAAAAAATAAATCATTTATCACAAGAAGCCTGAATGATCAATTTTGAGACATTGTCACCATCCCAACACTCGCTTGACATTGCAATACAATGGGAATTTTCTTTTGGCAAATACAGTTAATAAATGAAAAACACAAACAAGCAGCCTTCCATTGCTTAGACTCCACTAATTATCTTAGTTTCAGAGAAATGCACCCCCAGAATTTTATTAATTATTAGAGTTGGTAAAGTTTGACTACATGATAGATAAATAATAAATGTCTTAACCTCAAAATTAAGTTATATAAATACAAGGACGTATATTTTCTGAGCTGTTTGAAGTTTAATATTGATACTTTGTGAGATTGTTCATCTCCTACAGGTGTGTCACATATTTTACGAATTTCTACCTTGTAGGCCAAGCTAATTCATATGCTTAGTTCAAATTTCCATACTATGGGTGCTCGTTCAGAAACTGTTTGCTATATCTTCAGTACATTGTACTTTTCAGATTTCTCCATTGTGATAATTTGCATTAGTTGTCAATGTCTCACAAATGCCTACTCCTGTACATTATACTGACTCCGAGCTGACCAGTCCTTTGCTCTTACTCCTATAATGCAGATGCTGTGTGCTTGGCAGAGAAGCGGCAAATACCAATTTAAATGTCTTTGGTTTGACCCGGCCAGGGATCGAACCTGCGACCTTCAACACTCAAGGCGAGCATGCTACCACGAGACCACCGAGGCCGTTTTGAATGATGATGAAGATAACAAAAAATAATGTATGCTAGGAATACATAAATTGTCTTTGTACATCAAAATTAAAGAAAAAATTTATTTTTAGCATAACAAGATTGTATATTTGTATTTGGGAATAAATTTATTCCCTGAAAAAGAAGATTGTACATTTGGATTTCAAAAATAAATTTATTCCCTGAAAAAGAAGATTGTACCTTGGTGTTTAAAGAATAAATTTATTCCCTGAAAGAAAAAGAAGATTGTACATTTGGATTTAAAGAATAAATTTATTCTCTGAAAAAGAAGATTGTACATTTGGATTTAAAGAATAAATTTATTCCATGAAAAAGAAGATTGTACATTTGGATTTAAAGAATAAATTTATTCCCTGAAAAAGAAGATTGTACATTTAGATTTAAAGAATAAATTTATTCTCTGAAAAAGAAGATTGTACATTTGGATTTAAAGAATAAATTTATTCCCTGAAAAAGAAGATTGTACATTTAGATTTAAAGAATAAATTTATTCTCTGAAAAAGAAGATTGTACATTTGGATTTAAAGAATAAATTTATTCTCTGGAAAAGTAGATTGTAAACTCAGATTTTAAGAATAAATTTATTCCCAACAAAACAATTAAGATGGCTATTACTAAAGTTGCGTCATATCAGAGGTAAGAATAAATTTATTCTCAGTCTACAAGCAGTTAGCTTTGAAATTGTTCATGACCCAAGAATAAATTTATTCTGATATTTTTGTCTCAGAAAGATACATTTTATAATGAACTTTAATGTTTATTGTATATTTATTGTTACTTTGGAATAAATTTATTCTTTGGGTTTTACCTTTTCTGAAATATACCACCAATTTAAACAAATAAACGGACTAAAAATGTTGTTTTTGCCATTTTGATGGAATTTTTCAATTTCATACCGGTAAAAAGGACATCCAAGAATTTCCTTTTTTATTTTGGAAAGCCTTAAATGTAAAATGTAAATTAAAAATCCCCCATGTTTGGATAAATATTTGTAAGTTTACTGTTGATAATACTTTCGTCGTTGCCTCACCCGATTTTAAGATGTTGAGGAAAAGGTCAGAGTATCTGGAGACAGACCCAGAAAATGAAGACGACATTTTTCTTGGCGATGAATATACCCAAGAAAGGGGAATCACCAATCATAATATCAAACTTTTTCGATGGGACATTGAAAACCAGAATAAGGCCCTTGCTATGGCTACCAATGTAGTTCATCTACAAAGATACTATACTCTTATGAAAGAATTCATGTTTAATAAGTATAATGTACGTATTGAAGAGGAATCTAGCAATGTAGACAAGGCGTGTTGGACCTGCATGGCAGACTCACCAGAAAAACTAAAGACATGTGTAGAATGTAAAATTGCCAGGTATTGTTCAAGAAAGTGTCAAAAGAAAGACTGGAAGAAAATTCACAAACTTATCTGTATACCACCTATGAGTTTTTGAGTGAGACATAGCATTTTGCGCCAGAATTGGAAAACGAAAAGTTACCACTTAGTAATTTTTGTACATAAAAAATCTGTATTGGATATACCCCTGAGGGCGTTAGCCCGACAGGGTTATATCCAATTTATATCATGATATAATTCTAAAACGTTCAAATGGTAGCTTTTAATAATTTAGGAGTGGGGGGGGGGGGGGGGGGGGGTGGGTGGGAGTCGTTCAGGAATTTCACCTTGGGCAAGGATGAAGTATGATAAATGCAGGATATCTGGTTACATTTTATGGCATCATGATATAAATACATTTATATCCCTGTGAATTGGCTTATGCATTGAGTAGGCAATTGCTTGTTATATATATTACAGTATAAATAATACTTACTAAAAAAACGTTTTGCAAAGGGAGGTAATATAAGTTACTTTAAGATATGTGTGTGAAGAAATGTATTATTGTGTTTACTAGTATTTGTTTTTTCTCAAACCGTGATGAATTTGACAGTGGACTAAGAGTTCACATAAGCCGCAGCTGTCTCGTTTGTTTCAACTTCCTTGTTCTGTTGTTGTTTATTGTATAATCTTAATATACTAGATAATGTAGATTTTGTGATTTAATCACTGTTATTCTGAAATGATATTTATTTTATTTATTAATTATATAATCATTGTCTTAAATATTTAAATAATAGTATATTTTCATATTGTTATTTCCGTCAGTTTTCTGGTATATTTGATGCATATTAATACTAGACTCAATAAAACAAATTTCTTTCAAAACAAATGAGACATTTTACAGCCTTCAAACAACGAGACGATGCTTCAAAGACAGAACTCAGAAATCAGAAGGATTTATAATGAAAGACAAATAAATATAATTACAATAGTAAAGGGTCCTAGGTACAAGCCATTTAATTTTAGGGGGAGGGGCAAGGAGAGGATTTTAAAAAAAAGCAAGATGCCAAATTTAGTGAAAAAGGGCAGAATAAAAATTTGGTGAAGAAAAGGGAGATTGAAAATACATTTCATAACAAAAAATCCTTCCAAATATGGAAGCTATCCACCAAGCAGTTTCAGAGGAGATGCGTCCACAAGGTCTTCTATTGTTAAGAAATGTTGAAAACAGTCTAAGTCCCGACAGATACCATTACTATGACTCTCTGTCGCTTCGCAGCAGGGGACAATAAGGATATAACAACAGAACATAGGAAAACCAGAAATCTACGATTACAACGATTGCCTAGTTCCCCCACTAATTTTGGTGTGTGGCTGTGTGTGTAGATGCACCCTTACAGCAAGTTATATGATTGAAGGTCGCTTGGAGAACTGAACTCGGATGTAAAACCTAACCTAAGTCAATGAATAGGTCAGAGTGACCTAATTTTAGTGGGAGGGTGAGTTACTCCCCGAGATGCACCATGACACCAAGTAATATGATTGTGGGTCGCTTGGTATCAGAAAACTGAACTCAGACGTAAAACTTACCCTAAGTAAATGAAGCGCAATAAGGTCAGAGTGACCTAATTTTGGTGGGAGGCTGTGTTACTCCCCGAGATGCACCCTCACACCAAGTAATATGATTGCAGGTCCCCTGGTATCGAAGAACTGAACTCGGACGTAAAACTTAACCTAAGTCAATGAAGTGTGATAAGTAGGTCAGAGTGACCTAATTTTGGTGGGAGGCTGTGTGACTCCCTGAGATGCACCCTCACACCACTATGATTGTAGGTCACTTTGTATGTTAGAACTGATTTTTGACATAAAACTTAAAAGCCAGTCAACCGTGTAATATCGGTCATGTGACCTTCATCTTATGTCATATGGTCATATGCTTCATCATGCACCTGTACACAAAAATATATGACCCTACGTCAACTAGTAACTGAGAACTGGCTGTGGATGCGCAGGTGTACATGGATGTGGACGCTGGGGATACTCCAATAGTCCCCCTCAACTTCATTGAGGCGAACTAATAAGCAGAGTCCTAACTGTCTATGGATGACAACGTGCTCATACCATAATACGTCCTCAAATATTTGCAGTCCTATAAAAAAAACACTCTAAAATAAGAAAAATACAATTTATTAAAAGGTAAAATATGTTTAAATTATATAACTAACAAAAATTAAATGTGGCTAAAGATACTCCATTATGATAATTTAATATTTGAATTGTGATAAATATAATCATTATTTTTCATAAATAACACAAATAAGTGAAAAAAATACTAGTAAATAAACTTCATTTGGATACTAGAAAAAAAAAGCACTTGTTGACATAAGTTTTGATGTGTCATACGTGGAAATTCTTTAATACTACAGTCTCAAACCCATAGATCTTGTCTTTCACTACCGAGCTACTTATAAAATTTAAGGCCTGTACAAGCAGTGGTCAATGAAAACATATCATATTTTTTAATTTTTAATTTCTTTCAGGTCTTTTCAACAAAACATTTAGTGCAGCAACATTTCCATAAATTAAAACTGAAATTGATGACATCAACTTTTTTTATGAACACTGACTGGTCATAATTAAAAACTGAGATTTGAAAGAATGACATCTGCATGAGTCACCATTCCAGGTACATAATATACATATATATATATATATATGATTGACAGTAATTTAGTTGTTGAATTGTTAAAATTACTAATTTCATCAGATGTTCACAATGATCATAACTTTGATAATTTTGTAAGTATCAAAAATTTCAAATAAAAAAATCGAGAAAAAATATCTCCTAAAATTTTCATGTCTTTCTGAAAGAGTCAATAGACTCCATTAATCAAGGTATACTTTCATTACAAATAAGCCGTTGTTCAGATTTAATTAAGACCCGTGTGTTTTTATTAAAGCTATTAAAATTTAATAATATGTTTCTCAGGTTTAACCTCAAATAAAATTGTAAACAAAATATATAGAATTTCAATTGCTATTTCTTGTCTTCCGAGTTTTTTGTTAAAAATGACAAAAAATTAAATAAATCAAGTCTAAAAAATTGTTCGGTGGGAAATTAAAAAATTTATATAAAAAAAAAAATATCACAAATATCATGATTCTTGTTTTGATTTTGTTCTCTTTCTATTTGATCTCCTTGGTGTTTTGATTGTCCCATTTTGTGACCATTCCTCAGAATGAGATATTGTCCTTTTTTGTGACCTAAGCTTGTCTGGATTTCCTTGAAATGATTGGTTACTAAAATTAACTGGCCTGGATAAATCTGGAGCCAATTGTATTTTCTGAAATAAAAATAATTTATAACATGTATATACTATACAGAAAATGCTTTTCATTAATCTTAAGAATATAAGGCAAAATATGGTTAAACTTTCTTCAATAATGAAATAAAACTAGCCCCCCTATCCCTTTCAACCAATCAGTCAGACTGCTCTAGTTCTGAATTCTATACTAATTATGCCATAATTGTCTTTCAAATGCCATAAAAAGAAATTGAAAAACATCTCTAAAATCAAAGCCTCAATAGTGATTTTTGCTAATTATTTATTTTAATAATTATAGCAGTCACGCTAGCTAACAGTCTGTACCTCGGACAAAAATTTAAGGGGACTGAATAAGAACTATTTCTCCTGAGTCTGAACATAAGTGTCCTAGTAGATTCATGGGAAGATTTCTAAATATTGTTTTTGCTGATTTTTCTATTTTGATTCACAGTGGCCATTTTCCAAAGGTCTGGGTAATTATTGTACCCCATACAAACCTTTAAAAGAGGACCAACTAAGGAAAATTACATCAAAGTTTTGAGACGATTTTTATACATATTTTTTTTTTGTTAGAGTTCAAGACTCCTTAAAACAAATTTGAAAAGGGAATACTGAAAGACAATTCCATCAAAGTTTGATACTGAATGGACCAGAACTAGTGGTTTTAGAAATTAAAATCTAATGGTTTATGAATGACGGATTACAAATGAAAAAAATAATGATGGATGCCATGTAATGGTAACATCTGACTTTAACCTTTGCTCCAAGAAAAAAATAAAAAATTAGCAAAGAGGAAGCTGATGAATGACTGATTTGAAAATCCCATGCACAGAATAACTCAAAATTATGAAACTGCAGACAAAATATGATTTCAATCAATCATATTTATGAAATCCAAGAAATTAACAAAAAATTTCATATACCCACTGTAAAATTTCAACCTATTGATGAACAATAAATGGCCTAAATTTGGCCTAACAGGATTTCTTCAGTAAATCAGAAAAAGATATATCAAATTTTTCCATATATTAGGCCACACCAAATTGATTTTTAGTTCTTTGGATTTTGCCACCCTGATTTTTGGACTTTAAGAAAAAAAATTTTTGCTGCTGCTTTTTCCAAAATGCTGAAAATTTGTCCCAACTTCTTCATTTTTTCTGCAAGAAATTAAAATTAAAAAGTGTTCGCCTGCTCCTAATATTTGGTAACATTATGTATTTTTTCTATTTTCTGCAATATTTTAGTTAAAAAAATTTGTGCCGCACGTAAATTTGATCTTTGCCTGAAAAAAAAAAAGTCCTCAAGAAAAAAAAACTAAAATTAACAGTTCGCTCGCTTGCACTTTTTTTGCCATAAAAAATCCAAAGAACTAAAAACCAATTAGATTTGGCCTTAAAAACCTTTGCTAAATGCATGGAGGGATTTTGTGTCAAGCAATTCATCCACCATATACCTTTACTATCACGACACAGTTTATTCCATTTAAACACATCTAAAACTATTGTAGTACCTGACTAGGTTGTAAAAGTTGTAGAAAACACATGAACCAGATGTTTAACACAGCAGCTATTACAAACAGCTTTCCTGCTAGAGGTCCACATCCATAATATCTGTAAAAGTAACTAAAATCTTAGATTTTTTATGCAATGATTTTAATTCTTTCTGTTTCTGGGATAAAAATGAAAATGACAAAAAATAAAAACTAGAAATTGTGTAAGTAAGACATGGATGCCCCGCCTAAAATGTACGAATGTTCAGTACTATCCAAGGCACAACAACAGATGAAGTCTGTTGATACACTATGCTCAGTTCCAAAGAAATGAACCTAAATGCAAAACTTAACCAGAGTTGCTCAAGCATAAAATGTAAGTCATAGTGACCCAATTATTGTATGACTGCTCATTACTACCCAAGGCACATCCACTGATGAAGTTTCATTGATACACTATGCTTAGTTCCAAAGAAATGAACCTAAACGTTAAACTTAACCACATAGTTCGGACGTACAGACAGATGTACAGATGGACAAAGGTAACTCTATATGCCCCATCCCCAGTTGGCGGGGCATAAAAATCATTATCTGTATCAAAGATTAGGCCTTTTAAACTAAAACACAGCCGCCATACTTAAAAAATTGCAGACAAAACAAGTTAATTTGATTTACAGAAAAAAATCGCCTCTCTCCCAATATTTTTCTATAAAAAATAAACTTTGAAATCGGTGCCAAAAGTACTTTATAAGCATCTGCTGACCCAGACTGAATTTTCAAGCATTCTGTGATATTTATCAAGTCAAAATGAAAGTAAACAAACAGCTGGCTCAAGACCTGCAATGAACTTTGACCTGAGGGATACAAAAGAAGTCCATTAAAAAAATTATAATTGCACCATGATATATGGACCTACTGTAACAAAACCAACCATGATAACTGAATAACTAGTATTGTTTTAAAGGCGTATTTACCTGAGACATTTGACATAGAAATATTGAAAGGATTAAATGAATAAAACCAAGAAAATTTTTATTCTACATGGAGAGCATGAAAGAGGTACATTTTACTTTGCGGAAGGAGACTTTTTTACCATGGCTCGTGATTTCTAAAATTACGGAAAAAGTAGACTGACTTCACACCCCGAGATTTTAACTGGATATGTGCCATTGTATGGCGATCGTTTTGAGCCATCTCCCATGTTTCAACGAAACGTACAGACTTAATGGCAGCCTATTATTTCATGACTTCTGTAACAGGAAAACAATTGTGCGGCTTGACCCAACTTGACGTCATGATCTCAAACGTGTATAAAGGAATATTTTGTGATGCTGATCCTTCCTGTAAACAACTGATGGAGAAACTAGGGTCAGTATAATTCCTTAAGTATGTATTTAACACAAAAAGTATAAAATGTTTGCATACGGTCCAAAACTTTAATGTAATGCTTTAAAAAAGAATGCAAAAGAGGTGAAAATGGGGTTTTCTAAATTTAAACAGTCCATATGTAATGTAAATCTTGTGCAATAATTTTTTTTACATATATTATAAAGTAAAATGAAAAAATTATTGTTCTTTTTACTAAAATCTTTAAAAAAATTGTCATTCCTTAAAATTCTAGAAACCCAAATACACCCCCCACCCCCCCAACCGGAAGTTGTAATATGTATGATGTAAACATTGAAACACATGTGTTTGTGTGAATAAATACACAGGGATTTTGCATTGCTATTAATAATATATTACAGGTCAGTTATTGTATGATCAAAAATTCTCACTATAAGCAGGAAACACATGCTTTTTATTTAGATGTATCAATTTTGGCGAGACTACATACATGTCATGTAACAAGGACAATTGTAAACACGAACAGGTGGTTGCATTGAAAACCACAGCTAAATAATTGTACCATTAGATGAATGTATTTAATGGAAATAGATGCAAAGAGACCTATATCATCCACAAATCCCTTTGAACAAAAATTTTAAACCAACATTTACCAATAACAGGTTGAATAAATTCTTGTGATTTAGAATTTGCAGTTTGTCAATTGTAAAGGGGAGTAACTCATTATGACAGCATGTAACTTAAATGTACATGTATTACTGAATTTATTTGGTTTTTAAACCTTTAATATCAGGCAGCAAAATGGACTGTTCTATTGTTCCTGTAAATTTATAAGCTTATACACTTATACACATACTGATGAATTATTTAAAAGTGCACATGTGATTGTGTAATGGAAAAAATTCATTCTCCTTGGTTGCTATGCATTTTTTCCTCAATGCAAATCCTTGGTTACTACTTGTAGATTAATATTTTTTTCTTTAATCATTTATCGTTGAAATGTTAAGGATAGGACTAATTGTGTTTTACAATACTTGGTGACGTCATAAAGTTATGACATCATAATTCATATAACATCATAATTTGTTCGCCTTCAAGATGTTTACATTTCTCAGACATAGAAACTGCAAATTTTTAAATAGCTGTAAAATTGTTAATACTGGGCAGATTTTGACAGTTGACCCCATTTTAGATTCGTCTTTACATAATCTAGCTATTAGTTAAAAAATATTGAACTTTTTTGTGAGCATGTGAAAATTTCAAGCTGAAACTTTTAAAATGATGGATAATAATTTTCAAAATTTGCAATATTTCAGCCTAAAAAAATATAAAAAGTTACCTTTATTTGTCTGTTATATGATTTTTTTAAAAGTATAAATATTAATGATAATTTTAGAAGGCATTAGTGAGTTCCAAAGAGTAAACTGAGGCTCTAAATATATCAGTAATGAATCTTGGTTTTTTCACTGATTTTTGGTTTTTATTCATGAAATAAACATGTTTGCATTATGCCCAAATTTATGCTGAATCTTTCTTATTTTTTTTCAGATCTGAAAAATATTGCACAGTTATGTTCAGGAAAAGCTTCCGCACCAACCAAATACCATAATGTAGAGAAAATTTATATGTCATATTTCAATATGGCTCAAGACCTGCAATGAACTTTGACCTGAGGGATACAAAAGAAGTCCATTAAAAAAATTATAATTGCACCATGATATATGGACCTACTGTAACAAAACCAACCATGACAACTGAATAACTAGTATTGTTTTAAAGGCGTATTTACCTGAGACATTTGACATAGAAATATTGAAAGGATTAAATGAATAAAACCAAGAAAATTTTTATTCTACATGGAGAGCATGAAAGAGGTACATTTTACTTTGCGGAAGGAGACTTTTTTACCATGGCTCGTGATTTTTAAAATTACGGAAAAAGTAGACTGACTTCACACCCCGAGATTTTAACTGGATATGTGCCATTGTATGGCGATCGTTTTGAGCCATCTCCCATGTTTCAACGAAACGTACAGACTTAATGGCAGCCTATTATTTCATGACTTCTGCAACAGGAAAACAATTGCGTGGCTTGACCCAGCTGCTCAATGAACATGGCAGTGAGTTTCAATATTCGCTCCAAACAAATCGTTCCATGGACAATACGGACACATAAAACCACACTGATTTTTTCCGATTGGCAGATATATTCCGTAAAAAGTTTGAAACTGATGTAAATGGGACCTTTATATTCATAGCATTTTTCTTTGGCATTATTAATTGTTACTAAAGTCCTTTTCTTTGTCAGAATGCATTTTTTTATCTATGAAAAAAAAATAAAACAAGATGTACTGTGAGCCATTGCTTACTAATGATACCCCAACTATTCAATAAGATCGAAAAATGAATGAAGTCATCGAACAGGAAGTTGATGTTGCCTTGGTCAGAAAATGTATCCCACAATATGGCATACCTATAGAAGGCTTATGGCAAAATATCCAGTGGCTGTGATGAGTAGTTCAAGAGAAAAGTGTGACGAAAATTTTTGTTAAGGACGGACGCAACCTTTTGGAGCGGGAGTATAATTATAGTCCGACCTCTCTCCCCACTGTTTTAAAGGGAAGAATGACAATAAATCTAAATTTTACCTGACCTTACCTAGATAACCTTTCTGAAGTTTCCCTCTGTCCCATTGCAGCCACATGGTTATAAACTTTCTCGGTTCTGTGTGCTACATCTCTCCAGGTGTACAGATATTTTATCCTGTTATGAGCTTCAAAGGGTGGAACATTTCTTCCAGATCTTTTATCAATTATTGCCCTTTCTAATTCATCTCTTAAACCTATAACAGGAAAATACTATGAAATTTTTTGGTCCGACATCAGGATGTACTTATTTGACTATGTTTTCCAAGAGATTTTATTTAATTAAACAAGAGGCTCTCAAGAGCCTGAATCGGTCACCTGGCAAACAATGCACTATAAACTAAATTAATATATTAATGTTTGTTGTAAATTAAACTGAGTAATATTAAAGGTCATGTAAAATGCTGAAAATACCTTTAAAAGCCTATCAAGAACCTCTGGAAAGAAATGGGCATGAGTTCTCCCAACGCTTGATTAAGATACAGTCATGGTCAATCTGATGATTCACAATACAAAATACAAGCTTTAATTCATCTTCAACAATCATGCTAAGTTTCATCCAAATCCCCCTAGTAGTTTCAGAGGAGAAGATGTTTGAAGATTTGTTAACAACGATGATGACGGACACCAAATGATGTCAATTAAAAGCTCACATATTATGAAGTTTAATCATTGTTATACAACATTCTCATCATCACCATTCACTAAGGATACCATGTTTACTTTAAAAACCAAATATTGTTGAAATCCGAGCAAGTGTAAAAAATGGCGGGAAAACGGGCGTCCAAAACAAACTTTCATCATCACCACTCAACTCAGGATACCATGTTTACCTTGAAAGTAGCTTTCATCTTCATTTTATTTCTATAATTCAGGAAAAAATAGCAAAAAACAGCATTTTGACCCCTATGTTCTATTTTTAGTAAGGGCGGACATGTTTTTCAACCAATCAAAAATCCAAGCATTAACTTTTTGCAGGATACCCTAAGGAAAAATCTTACCAAGTTTCATTTGATTTTGAATAGTAGTTTCAGAGAAGAAGATTTTTGAAATAATAACAAAACAAAAAAAAGCCCAAAATGTCAAAAAAGGGCAATAACTCTAACATCAGTTGACAGATTTTCACGAAAATCAGCACACAGGTAGCTCTCATCATGCTGAACACATTTATCCTGCAGAATTTGCTGTAACCTACTGATTTTTGAGATATTTGCGAAAAACTGTTGTTTGACCCCTATGTTCTATTTTTAGTAACAGTGGCCATGTTTTTCGACGGATCAAAAATCGAAGCTTAAAGTTTGTGCAGGATACACTAAGGAACAATCATGGTAAGTTTTATCCAAATCCATTCAGTAGTTTCAGAGGAGAAGATGTTTGAAAAATTGTTAACGACGACGACAGACGACGACGATGGACGCCAAGTGATGGGAAAAGCTCACATGGCCTTTTAGGCCAGGTGAGCTAATAATGTGTGCTTCTTGTTGTAGATTGTATTGCTTACAGATAGATGTAAGACAAAAGAGTAAACATTGTGTACAAAAATTATAAGAATACGTCAAGCAAACCTGAATTTTAGTATAACATAGGAAGTCTTTAATGCAGGGCCCTAAATATGTGAATAAAGCTGACACATAATCAAGTTAACGACTCACTTTGATCGTTGGGTTCAGCGAGGTAGATTAAATCAGGTGGAAGAACTTCTGGGACTCCCCCTACTTTCGTACTGACAATCTGTAATCTAAAATAGAGGTACCTTTAAATGTGCAACCTTTGGTTACTACTTTTTTCAATCTATTAAAAATTTTCAAAGCGTCCAAACACTCTGAGAATTTAGTTTTATCTTTACGCAAAATCAAAATTCTAGAAAATGAAGTCCACTTTAGAAGCATGTAAAAAAATATGTTTCTTTGAAATCTGGTATAAAATAATATTGAAGAAACTGATTTAATGACTAATTATTTGCTGTTTAATACATCCTCCTAAAACATCAAAATTTTGACCAAAACATCCAATGTCCCAATTAATGCAATTGTTTAATATCATGTCAGTCACTGAATAAAATTCCACAATTACATGCACCAGTAAGGTGTCACTTGCCAGTTTGTGAGGTCAGCCTGTATCTCTGTCATATTCAAGTTCATACAGTGTCAAACTGATAAAAAACTAGAGGCTCTCAAGAGCCTGTATCGCTCACCTGGATTTAACTTTTCACCTTCAGCAGACCTAAAAATTTAAGTGTTGCAGTCAATTTGGCTGGTTTTTCTATAGGATTCTGTTAAACTAATTTCAGCTGTGGCAGTCATGTTGGTTTACAGTCCAGGTCAACGAATACATTTCTAAAAGAGAAGCATCTAAGGACCATTTCTGCTAAGTCTTGTTCCAACTGGCTAAGTGGTTTCACACAAGAAGATTTTTAAATGAATTTACCTATAGGGTCCAATACTTAACAAAGTTCGGTGTGGCAGCCATCTTGGTTGACAATCCAGGTGATTGGACACATTTCTGAAAGAGGACCTCCTAAGGACCAATGCTGCCAAGTCTGGCTCCAATATGTCAAGTGGTTTCAGACAAGAAGATTTTTCAATGAATTTTTCCATAGGGCCCTATGTTAAACTAAGTTCGGGTGTGCCGGCCTTCTGGTTGACAGTCTGGGTTATCGCACAAAATTCTGAAAGAGGACCAGCTAAGGACCATTGCTACCAAGTCTAATTCTAATTGGCTTAGTGGTTTCAGACGAGAAGATTTTTGAGTGAATTACCCATAGGGTCCTATGTTAAACTAAGTTCTGCTGTGGCGGCCATCTTGGTTCACAGTCCACGAAATCAGACACATTTCTGAAAAAGGACCTCCTAAGGACCAGTGCTGCCAAGTCCTGCTCCAATATGTGAACTGGTTTCAGACAAGAATATTTTTCAATGAATTTTCCTATAGGGCCCTATGTTAAACTAAGTTCAGTTGTGGCGGCCATCTTGGTTGACAGTCCAGGTCATCGGACACACCTCTATAAGAGGACCATATAAGGACCATTGCTGCCAAGTCTTGTTCCAATTGGTCAAGTGGTTTCAGACAAGAAGATTTTTCAACGAATTTTCCCATAGGGCCCTATGTTAAACTAAATTTGGCTGTGGCGGCCATCTTGGTTAACAGTCAAGGTCATTGGACATATTTCTGAAAGAGAACCTCCAAAGAACAATTACTGCCAACTTTGGTTCCAACTGGCCTTGTAGTTTCATATAAGAAGATTTTTTAAATACACCCCCCCTTTTGTTTCTATTTTTAGTAACAGCAGCCATGTCGGTTGGAAGTCGGGGATGCCAGACATAATTTTGGAAGGGGGCCACCCAAGGACCATTCCACCAAAGTTTGGTCTCAATTGGCCCAGTGGTTTGAGAGGAAAAGATCTTTAAAGGAAATTTTACGCTGGATGCCGTCTTTAAAGGGCAAAAACTCCTATAAGGGGTCAATCAATGATTTTGGTCATGTTGACTTTTTTGTAGATCTTACTTTGTTGAACATTTTTGCTGCTTACAATTTGTCTTTATCTATAATAATATTCAAGAAAATAACCTAAAACTGCAAAATTTCCTTAAATTTAACAATTCAGGGGCAATAACCCAACAAAGTGTTGACCGCTTCATCTGAAAATTTCATGGCAGGTAGATCTTGACCAGATGAACATTTTTACCCCATGTCAGTTTTGCTCTAATTGCTTTAGTTTTTGAGATATAAGACAAAAACTGCAGTTTACCGCTATGTTCTATTTTTAACCATGTCAGCCATATTGGTTGGCAGGCGAGCTCATCGGACACAATTTTTAAACTAGATACCCTAATGATGCTTGTGGCCAAGTTTGGTTCAATTTGGCCCAGTAGTTTCAGAGAAGAAGATTTTTGTAAAAGTTAACGGATGACGACGGACGACGCGACGCCAAGTGATGAGAAAAGCTCACTTGACCCTTTGGGTCAGGTGAGCTAAAAATGGATATGTCAAGAAGATAGAAGTAGATACCTACCTAGGTATAAATCTCTTATCATACACACGTCTGCTTATCTGTCTCATGCATAAAAATTGATAATGTTTAATATATACATTATCCTGTTTTATTTAAAAAAAATCCAAGAATGTGATTCGGTGTAATAATATTTCCTGTGTGTGTTCAGTTTTTAGTTAATTATATATGAGTATAGCTGCAAAATGCACTCTAAATGAATTTTAATCTCTTCCATAGCCAAATTTTGATCGAAATAGATTTTTCAATTATTATTGTGGATATCTAAAAGATGTAGTATACACACTTCAAACGGGAACTATTTCATCGAATCACATTCCGGCATTTTGAAATTAATCAGCATAATGTAAAAATTTAACAATAACCAGTTTTTATGAATTGGAGAGATAAGTTAGGCATGATACAGAGGCTTAGGAAATACTACTCAAGTTTTGTAGTTATTCCATGCGCAATATAAAAAGTTAACCTAAATGAATATTCACTAATGGAAGGTTTTTTCTGATGGCAGACTTAACTCACAATAATTGTATTGCTTGGTGTAACATACCCACAACAAGCAGCTTCTACAATAGCTATACAGAAGGCTTCTGTTAATGATGTATTGATTAGGATATCTCCTTTTACTAACACCTAAAATAAAAAGTTTTAAAATTTAAATGGAAGGATTTATCAAAAATAAATAACTTTATTTGAAATGCAAAGTTATACCACAAAGGGTTGACAGCATTATTAAATATTTACATAACATAAATACAAAGTAGAACGGAAGTAAATCAAATAATGTAGAAACAAATACATATATTATGCAGCTGTACAGTCCACTTTTCTCAGTACTATGGACTCTTTTATAAATGGAGAAACAAATTGTATAAGATCGTTAGAAGATAAAATGAGTTAGTTTTTCAAATGGTGGACAATTATTTATATTTGGTTGTATTTCAATGATTTTAATGAAGCATTTCTGTCTTAACAGGTCATATTTTGAACAAATGATGAAGAAATGTTTTTCATCTTCTATCTTGTTTAAATTACATTTTTGACATATTCTGTTTTACACTTTTGATGTTTTTATACCATCCTCTTTCAATTTCTAATAAGTGGTCACTAACTCTCATTTTTATAAGTTTTTTTCTATTTTCAAAGTTTGTACCAAAGTTATATTTATGTAGAGGTGTCTGAAATGTGAGAATCTAATAAGGATGAGATCTGAAAACTGGGATATAGAGGAAGTCAATTAATATTACAAATATTTTTTTCCAAGTAATTATACAAATGCAGTTGTTGTAAAGTTTCCATATTTTGACCTTGAACACTATTGATGAGGAATAAATTATTGAAATGTGTACATAAAGTAGATAAAAATCACTATCAGAAAATATTTCATGTCCTGTTAAGCTTTGATTGCTTGAACTTTACTAACTCATTAACTCAGGCTATAATAGAATCTTATCAAATTATAACAAGAAAGGCGTTCGGCAGTCAAATTTACATGATTTTCTTTCATCAGTGGATAGAGTTGCCTCCCTGCCGCCCCCCCCCCCCCCCAAACATTTCCAACGGACAATAAAGTTTTCTGTTTAAAAATCCATTTAAAGAACCTTCTTGTGCAGTTTTCCTCATTTTTGGTCGATATGAGTTGTCTCCCATTTACAGAGTCATCTGCTTTTAGGAGAATGTGTCTTTCATAGATATCGATGGACAAATTGTCATTTTTGTGAAAATTATTTTTTTCCTAACATTATATTCCATATTCATTAATTATATCTTTTTGGATATATTTTCCCAGAATTCTTTTTTATGTCTGTAAAAGGTCTTCCCCAATAAAATATTTTTAGAAAAAATTAGAAATTAAAGGTCTTCCCCAACTAAATATTTTTAGAAAAATTTAGAAGTAATTTTTGCCCTTTAAGTTAAATACAGGACACAGTCTGTCAGGAAAGATAACTCATGCATATGGGAGACAACTCCAATATCTGCAAGCAGGGAATAAGAAAATAAAAAAACATACATCTCTAACTTTTCTGTGTTCTAGCATTCCTAGCATTTCAACTCTGTCATGTAATTCATGTTTCTCTCGTACTTCTTCTAATAAAATTCTTTTCGGTCCATCACCACCTGGAAACAAAATATATATAATGATAAAAAATGACAAAATCCCATTACACTGAAAATGTAATAAGCTTATGAGAAACATCTTTCAAGTGTTATTCAATAACCGCCAACAGTTCATACAAGGCATGTACTTCAATACAAAAAAGAATCCTGGATATCATCAATGATTGGAAAAAAAAATTAAACTGTTTATTATCTCTTTTAAGTGCTTGAGATCACAGATGGTATGGGCTGGGCCTTTCATCTTTTACTTTTTATTGTGTTCTGGTCATTTTCCAATTTCAGTTTGGTTTAGCCCATTCCAAGGTTAGAGGAACAAATTTATAATTTGAATTACCTCCCCTATACCAGTAATATATTTTAAATGCTATATAATTGTGTGAAACATACATGTAAATTGTGATGTTCTGAAGACAAAATCAAAGGCAAAAAAATTATTTGATTGACTGACTAATGATGAAATACAATGTTTTGTCACCATGTTTTCATTACTTTTAAAACTCACCAATTATAAACTTGACATCCGGATGTCGCTGACATATATCAGGTATAATGCCTGCTAATAAATCCATACCCTTTCTGTATACTAGTCGACTAACTACAACTATTGTGACTGAAAAAGAACAACCAATATCACAAGGTCTGATAAATAATTTATATTAGAAAATATTGTGTGGTTTTGGAGATTTACAAGGTTTTTAAGTAAGGCTTCTCGGAAAGGTACTTCCATGAACAGTCAAATGTTGAAAAGATCTGGAATTCCTTTAGTATAATTCAAAATCAATCAAAAAATAAAGCTGAAGAGAAATATCAATGCTATTATTTCCACATTGAAACGTACAGTGAAACCACATCGAGGGGTTGTTGTGTTAACAAATTATAAACATTCTATATCAAGACTGTTCCTCCTTCCTAAATATAGCGATTTATTGATAAACAACTATAATTGAAGTTTGGTTTTGACAGAATGAAAATGTGTGCATTGTGGTGCTACTGCGGTAAAACTCAAGTATAATGAACACGGATACGAAATATTTAAGGTTATTGCGAATTATTTTCTATTCCCTAACCAGATCTTTAATAAATCTATATTAAAATTTATGGTTATAGCAAATTCGGTTACCGTAGGTACTCGAGTAAAAGTCGATCCGCTTTTAAGTCGGATGCCCTTTTCAGCTTTAAAATCTAAGGATTCAGTCTTGACCCTCCTATAAGTCGGTCTAAATTGGGACTTTTTTTTGGCAGCAGACAGTAACTGATCATCGCTAAAATCAAGGAATTATATTGAGTTTCATGCATTGAATGAATGTTTGTTTCTTTAAATGTGTATATAGAATTGATGTTCATCCTGATAATATATTCTGTTGATAATAATAAAGATATATTCATTCCTTGTTTCTTGTGTTTTTATTCACCGTTTGATTTTGCCTCGTGTTGTTTACGTAATGCATCAATGATTTTATAGTGTATGACCAAACACCTATTGTTTGAGAAAAAACGAATATAAACCAACATGAACCTGAATAAATTAAAAGTCAAACGAAAAAAATAAATTGATCAATTTAATCATTCATAACAGATCAGTCATAGTAATAAATATATTGAGACATAGGATAGACACCATCAATATTAAAAATAAATAAATATTACTGTTCAAAGTCAAAAGCACAAATTTTAATCACAATGATAAAGCACTAAAATGTCATAAAGTTCACAACATTGTCATTATTCACGTGAATCTTGTGGCCCAAACCCAAAGAATTCTTCATCATCACTATCTTCCTAGAATAGGAGTTGCAATTGGAGATCGGATAGTGGAATGTCGTCTAGAGATCATCAAGTTCACTATCTTCTTCTGGTTCAACCTCTGCTGCAATAGTGTTGTCTGATGATTTGATGAGATCATCGTAGAGAGCGTCGTCTTCTGAACCATCCATTGCATTTGAAATGCCACACTTCTTGAAGGACTTGATGACAGTTTCCTTCTGAATGGAATCCCATGCTGTAATTGTCCACTCACACACCTGTTGATAACTGGCTCGTTTCTGGTTACCGCCTTTTGTGTATTCTTTTGTACCACTGATCATCCATTCTGTCCACAATTCCCTCATTTTCTTCTTAAATGGTTTGTTTAGGCTGACGTCTAGTGGTTGAAGTAGGGATGTACAGCCACCTGGTATTACAGCTTTGTGTGTTTTTCGGCGAAGTAGATTCTCTTGCACTGAGTCGACGAGATGACCTCGGAACATGTCCCACACCAACAGACTCTTTTTGTGAAGAAGTGCACCAGGTCGTTTAGCCCATATCTCGTCGATCCAGAGGTTGGTAAAAGTCTCATCCATCCAGCCCTTCTCGTTACACACTACAAATACACCGCTTGGTAGTTTTTCTTTAGGTTTTGTTTTTCTTTTGAATATAACCATTGGTTTGAGTTTGGTACCGTCTGCTAGGCATGCTAATACAACTGTGAAGTGAGATTTCTCTGCACCACAGGTCTTGATGTTGATTGTCTTGGCGCCCTTGCTGTCCACAGTACGGTTTGACGGCAGATCAAACGTCATTGGCGTCTCGTCCATATTCCCGATGGCAATCAATGGGAAGTTATGGCTTTTTCTTTCTTTGAGTACAAACTGGTGGAAGTTTTCTACTTTGTTCTCTACATCGGCGGGTAACTTTTGAGCAATTGGTGTACGTTGACGAAGTGTAAGACCATGTCTTTTCATGAAGCGGGTACACCACCCTGCCGAAGCTTTGAAGTTAGTAGGTGTCTCAAACTCTGGTTTCTTGGCCATAGTAAGTGCCTGAAGGCGAATAGCTGAACGGGTGACGACGTAGCCTTGACTGCGTAAATCTAGAACCCATGTGTTCAGTTCAACTTCCATCTTAGCAACTGGTGACGAATTGTGGCGTATCTTTTTAGAAGTTCTTTTTACAGTTAGAAGTGCTGCTTTCTTTGACTTCCAGTCTCGAATGAGTTTCTCATTTATATCATATTCTCTCTCTGCGGCAGCATTGGTATGAGTCTCGGCGTATGCAACAACTTTCAACTTAAAGTCGGCATCGTAAGCATTTCTCTTGCGTTTAGGCATTTTGGTAGTTTAACTTTTGAATGATAGCAAAGTAACGTTTACAACGAACTGTTATCTGCGACCCGCAAGAAAAAATTTCTATTTTTATTTTTAACAATTAGAATGCATTCTGCTATGTATTGATCTGTGTTTTCCGATATCAATTGTTACCTGTTGTTATCTGTTTAACATATAATAAACGCCCAAAAAGTGATTAGTATGCTAAGTAGTGATAACTCTTTACAAAATCATGTATCATTTATAGGCATGGCAAAGCACATACCTGTATGTTAGTTTGTTTTTCATTGAAATAAAATGTTCACTGTTATTACAAATTCGTTATATAATACAACGAATTACAGTTATAGTGAACTAATTTCTCAAAACCCCTTAAATTCGTTATAAGCAAGTTTTACTGTACACCTTCAATCAAAATGTGAATAAAGTCCACCAAGAGAAAAATGAATAGTTCCTTACACAAGGATTCAGAATGGACAAGTAAACAGCTGACTTCAAAATGGACCATTACACTTAGATACTATATATGAAGAAAACCTTCCTTAAGATGTATAGCAACTTGCTTAAACATGATAATCAGTCAACAGTTATGATAAGGTTTATAACACTTGCAAAAATTGATCAACTGTGAAATCAGTATAAAATGCGCAAGTTCGGGTCATGCAGAACCACATTACCAAATATGAACAAAATAGAACCTCTCGTAAGATGTTCAGTCGGTATATATGAAAAGGCTTATAACATTTGCAAAAATCAATCAACCGTGAAACTGGTACATGTATAATGTGTACATTTTCTCATCATGCCCAACCATGATACCAAATACAAACAAAATCCATCAAACAATGAATGACTAAAAGTATACATCTCAAATTATCTTCTCTTTTTTGAGAAAAATCTGTGTGTAAGATAAGACATAACAACAATCAGATGTGACGTAGTTGGATATGCGCAACTTTGTTTCTAAACATTGGAACAATGTTGACTTATAAGACAAAACAGATCATTATCTAAAATGTACAGAATTATAGTAAAGCCAATGGTTTTTTTTTATCAAGAAATTAGTTGCAGAAGTATGTGTAACAGACAGTTATTGAAAATTTTGATTTTAATAAATATTCCACATTGCAAGTAGAAGACTAGTTCCCTCTGTGCATTTTTTCAGTGACTGTTTTGTGTGGTTACTCGAGATTTACCATTGTAGTATGCACTAGTACTGTCAAATAAATTTTCAAATATTTTAAAACAGTTTACTGTACAATGTAGTTTTCAATAAATACTTTTGCCAGGAATTCTTTTTGAAGGATCTGGTACAAACATAGTAGCATCTACAGCATTTGGTATCACGGATACTTCTTTAGGGTCCAGCCCTGCTCTTAATACTGTATTTTCCTTACTGCAATAGAGAAAAAAATCAAGAAGTGTGCTTTCTTTAAAATGTCTTAAGAAATCTTCCTCCAGACCACATTCTAAATATTATGGCACAAAAGTATGACGTTCAAATCCTGGCATATCTGTTGACTGCCAGGAACACCAAAGATTTATATGGTTAGTAATATAAAAAAGCTTCGTGCAATTTCTTATTGTTTAACAATAGAGATAAACATTATGCCTCCATTAACTTGTAATTTGTTTCATGTATCACCAGTTTAACTCTTGTCATAGAAATGCTAACTCTGCTAGAAATTCTCATTATGACAGAAAAACTTAGAAACTTTGAAATTTGTTAGAGAAAGAAATGATCACACCAACTGGTTGGTATAGAAATTCCTGATATTTAGATTTATTAAAAAATGCCAGTAATTCTGTGTTTAAATCTTAGATAGATTATGACATACTACATATCAAAAATGTTTTTCATGATCTAACTACATGCAGCACTAAAAAAAAATTTGATTTCTTATTTAAGAAATTAAATCATCAAACATTTGTAAATATACTTTTTATATATACATATATATAAATGTTGTATACTTATTATTATTTATATGGCCATATGAAATAATTTTTTAGATTCCCATTCTCATTGTCCAAGAACAGGGGAAGAAGAATTCCTGAATTTCCTATTTTGGTATTTTTGGTAATGAGTACTTCTTGTTTAAAGTAAGTTTGGTTTTTGGTCTTCCAAATGTTTCGGTTTTAATGCTGCTGATGAGAGGTAACTCCTTGAAATGCGTCGTATACAGCATAGTATAAATTTACTATATCTAATATTGGTATCTTTGGATTTTTATTTTACAATTAATTTTTTTCATCGCTTTAAACAAAGCACTTAATCCATTTCCTGTGAAGACAAAGAATGATATGAGCATGTATATATAAATTTCTCCTATTCTTGACGTGTTAATTGGTGGGATAAAAATACATAATATTTTTAACCACTTCCCGGTGATTAAATTTTTCTACAGTTATTGGAACGATAAACTAGAGAAGTCCCGAAATGACGTCTATGTAAACAAACTACATAGCAATGACATTTTCTTGAGGTTTTTGTTGAAAATCATAGGAGAAACAGATTCTCCTTCAATTTACTCGTGAGTTATGGAATTTCTCCACCCTCAATAGTTTAATTTTAGATTTTAACACACTCCCTAAAGGCTCGCGTGTTGAAAATTGAAACTTTAACTATCTCGGGTTGAGAAATTCCATAACTCACTCGTGCCTGAAGGAGAATCTATATGTATATAAAGTCTCACTGAACAGAATTCTAAACTTCATTACTTTTATTATATTTATTCCAGCTATTATGCATAATACAAACATTATAGCCATGCTTAAATTTTTTTTGATCGGTAGTTTATTCTATACAAAAAATGCAAATCAAAATTGTAAAGGGCTGGACTATAAATAAAGAATTTTTAAGCTGGTAATTAATCATTTCAACCTGAGTTAAGATGAAAGCTGACCTAGAAAGAAAATCTAAAAATGAATTTTAAATACCTAGTGTGTGAAACACATATCACATGATTGCAATCGGCCAATGAAAACTGCAGGATTTTGTTTGTGAGTATTGAACTTGCATCAGCAAAACCAAAGAGTGAATGGTCAGTAAATACTGTCTTCAGTCCCATGGTCCTAGCATGGAACATCGTCTCATGAGCCAATGTGGAAAATGCCTACAAAAAAAATAATCACATAATAACTTGGGCAACAAAGCATAGATTAAAAATCTCCCATAATTAATACAAAACACCTTTAAAATCTTGTGCTAATGTTACACTGCATATAGACACTTATGCCCAAAATGTGGCACAAATATTCATTTTGTCAACAAAATTCAATAAAAATAAATAATGCTGCAATTGGTTCTAGACAAGGTATTTGTGTTTTAGTTTGATATATACAAGAACTCCAGCCATTTCTCAAACATCTGTGCAGTATATTTTCGACAATTCTGAAACTTTATCTGATATTTGAAGCAAGTTTTCATATACAGATCAATATGAAAATGTCAGGATACAGAGTAGGCATTGGCTTTCAATAAAGCAAGAGACCTTACCTCAGACCAGCAATAAAAGGTCCCAAAACAATGGCTTCAATAATTCAACAAAAATTACAAGAAATCTCTCCTCGCTCCAATATACTTCTTGTTTTCTAATAACTGTTTAACTGTTTAATTTTCACTTTCAAGTGGTCATTATATATAATTTGTCTGATTTTATATTTATTGAGACATGTATGCTGTTTACCAGTTCTGTACGGCCTCAATGGCCGAGTGGTCTAGGTAGTTCTTCAGTAGTGACTACTATTGATCACTAGTCTGTCAACACCGAGGTTGTGAGTTCGAATCTCATACAGGGATTCTGAGTGACGAATTTATCCAAATATGCCTTCTTTGAATATCATTAATAGATTATAATAACTTGCTGCTTACTGAATGTCCGTGAACTATAGTGATCTGTTCCCTGATAAGTATGTTCCTGACTAACGGAAATGTGATATAAATGGTTGGTAGTATACATTGGTTGTAGAATACAGGAAATGGTAGATAATATACCTATAAAACAGATTATAAACATTAGTGCAATTTATGACATGTATAGCACTTAAAAGTGCATAGAATGTGGTCATTTGGGCACAACAAATACAATGTATTAAACACCGACTGGTTATATGAGTGCAATTGATCTGATTTAAAAAGTTAGTCATACAAGAATTTGTTCATTCTAAACTTTACCTTCTCAAAATAACTCTTATCTCTGCTTTTTTAATTTATCCTATATATGTCATCCTCACAAATTATACTATCTCATTTGTTCAAGTCATTCAATAATATTTCCATCTTGGCTTATGAATATGCAAGCTGTTTTTATATTTATTCCACTTTCAAGATATCTTAAAAAGCTTAATAAGATATCTAGCTAAACTGTTTATAAAGATATCTTATTTAATATATATGATATCTTATTTAGTTAAAAAGATATCTTGATTGATTTAAAAGATATCTTATAAAATATAAATGATATCTTTAAAATAAAAGATATAAAAGATATCTTGTATAGTTTATAAGATATCTTTTAAAACAATCAAGATATCTTTTCAACTGAATAAGATATCTTATTTAGGTTATAAGATATCTTATTTAGTTCATAAGATATCTCAATTCGTTTATAAGATATCTGATTAAACTTTATAAGATATCTTGAATGTGGAATAAAAAATAATAAAATGCTCCGCTGGGCGCAGCTAGATACGACCGCAGATGTCGAACCCTGAATAGTTGGGGCAATTATGAACACAACATTCAAGCTTGATACAAAATTTGGATTGTGAATAAATATTTGACACAGCATACGTTTCTGACACAGAATGAATGTTGTCTAAGAACTTAAAATTTTTTAATTTACGTATTCAAACCATATCAGTATTATTTGTTTTTATATATAAATCAGAAATAACCAATTTAAAATTTAAAATTGGGCACACATATCAATTTCTTGCTATTGCGCAATACTGTGCAATTGAAAATTTCTTCAAATATTTGACACATAATAGGTTTCTGACACAGAATAACTGAAATCAAAGAACTTAGAATTGGTCATATGATTTGAATTTATATTCAATTTTTTGCTTCTTGTGCAATACAATATGCTGTGGAGAATTGCCCCCCCCCCCAAAAAAAATAATAATTTACCCCTTTTTTTAGCTTTTGTGCAATACACTATGAAGTTGCACACTGCCCCCCCCCCTCCCTCCCAAAAAAAACCCAAAAAACAATAAAATTTATTGTAACCCCCCCTTTTTTTGCTAAAAAAATTTGAAATTTTCTTTTTAATTTATGAAATATGAAATGAGAAAAAAATTACCCCCTCCCCAATTTCTCATTTACCCCCCCTCTAAATTTTGTTTTCACCCCCCCCCCCATTTCTTTATACTTTGCAACCATAACAGCCCATTTAAATACACCATAACATATTAAAATAGAAAATGACATCATAGTCATGGAATTTGTTAATAATAAGGTTTTGATAACAGGGCACACATATCAATTTCTTGCTATTGCACAATACTGTGCAATTGAAAATTTCTTCAAATATTTGACACATAATAGGTTTCTGACACAGAATAACTGAAATAAAGAACTTAGAATTGGTCATATGATTTGAATTTATATTCAATTTTTTGCTTCTTGTGCAATACAATATGCTGTGGAGAATTGCCCCCCCCCCAAAAAAAAAAAAAAAAAATTTACCCCTTTTTTAGCTTTAATTTTGGACCCCGATTTGGACCAACTTGAAAACTGGGCCCATAATAAAAAAAAATAAGTACATGTTTAGATTCAGCATATCAAAGAACCCCAAGAATTCAATTTTTGTTAAAATCAAACTAAGTTTAATTTTGGACCCTTTGGACCTTAATGTAGACCAATTTGAAAACGGGACCAAAAATTAAGAATCTAAATGCACGGTTAGATTCAGCATATCAAAGAACCCCAATAGTTCAATTTTCGATGAAATCAAACAAAGATTAATTTTGGACCCCGATTTGGACCAACTTGAAAACTGGGCCCATAATAAAAAAACTAAGTACATGTTTAGATTCAGCATATCAAAGAACCCCAAGAATTCAATTTTTGTTAAAATCAAACTAAGTTTAATTTTGGACCCTTTGGACCTTAATGTAGACCAATTTGAAAACGGGACCAAAAATTAAGAATCTAAATGCACTGTTAGATTCGGCATATCAAAGAACCCCAATAGTTCAATTTTCGATGAAATCAAACAAAGTTTAATTTTGGACCCCGATTTGGACCAACTTGAAAACTGGGCCCATAATAAAAAAACTAAGTACATGTTTAGTTTCAGCATATCAAAGAACCCAAAGAATTCAATTTTTGTTAAAATCAAACTAAGTTTAATTTTGGACCCTTTGGACCTTAATGTAGACCAATTTGAAAACGGGACCAAAAATTAAGAATCTAAAAGCACGGTTAGATTCGGCATATCAAAGAATCCCAATAGTTCAATTTTCGATGAAATCAAACAAAGTTTAATTTTGGACCCTTTTGGCCCCTTATTCCTAAACTGTTGGGACCAAAACTCCAAAAATCAATCCCAACCTTCCTTTTGTGGTCATAAACCTTGTGTTTAAATTTCATTGATTTCTATTTACTTATACTAAAGTTATTGTGCAAAAACCAAAAAAAATGCTTATTTGGGCCCTTTTTTAGCCCCTAATTCCTAAACTGTTGGGACCAAAACTCCCAAAAACAATCCCAACCTTCCTTTTGTGGTCATAAACCTTGTGTTAAAATTTCATAGATTTCTATTTACTTATACTAGAGTTATTGTGCGAAAACCAAGAAAAATGCTTATTGGGCCCTTTTTTGGCCCCTGATTCTTAAACTGTTGGGACCAAAACTCCCAAAATCAATCCCAACCTTCCTTTTGTAGTCATAAACCTTGTGTTTAAATTTCATAGATTTCTATTAACTTATACTAAAGTTATAGTGCGAAAACCAAATGTCTTCGGACGACGACGACAACGTCATACCAATATATGACCGCAAAAATTTTGCGGTCGTATAAAAACGGCTTGCCATATATGAAAGGTATGTTTACTCACACAAAATTTTAATCAATTTAGAGCTACAGTGAATTAAATAATCTGTACCAATACAATTCCAGGTAAACTGATCAATAAAAGAGATCTTTGATCAATTTTCTATTTAAGCATAATAATGGCAAAATTATCACAATGGTTTGATAAATCCATGTGTCTGAATGAGCCAAGTTTGAGTCAATACCTTTAACTGTATATTATCTTAGTTTTGCCAAGCTGTCAAATTTGGCAATGTATATTGATTTAAGAAATATCTCTACAATATTTTTTATTAAAAATATCAGTAAAAAAAGTTCACTATTATACAAGTACCATGAATCGGGATATTTTGGTAGGTGTAGGGATAATTTGGCAGTTTTTGCTAAAAACATTGATATTTGGTATGCTCAAATTTGGCACTTTGTGTCAGTACTTTGTTAATTTTGGCACTTTCAGAAAAATATTTTAAAAATAAAATAAAAATAAAAAAATATATCTCAATTTACAGTACTACCCATGTACAAGAGTAACATGGCAGTGTGTCATTCAGAGAAAGTTGATGTCATAGGAGAGATAGTCGGATGGTGACATTTCCATCTGTGGGTTGACAATCCCATAACTGCTTGACAATAACTTATTACAAAGTCTGTATGATATATGCAATGCAACAACAATTTTATTAAAAGTGAAAAGAATATCCATTGCAAATTACACTATACTACAGACAGACAATTACAGACTGTACCGGTAAAACCCAAAACATATTAATATGTAGATGGTAAGAATCTGACTGCGTGAATACATTACTGACCACCTGTCAAACATTTGTTTACCATTTAAAAAGGTATCTTGTCTTACTTTATATGGATTGTATCCTGAAAGCAATGATAATTTATTTTACTATGAATTTGTAAATTTTATAAAGTGTACGATCTGAGCAAAGTTTCTTGTTCTTTTAATGTTTTTAAAGTATATTTTCTGTCTTAGAAATTTGGGGAACCAGTAAATCAATTATTTTCCTGATCCAGGAAGTGCTTTTAGAATTAAATTCCATAATAAAGGAAATTATTGTTGAAATGGCATGTGATGTTTTTTCTACACATTTTCAAAACTTCTTTATTTACATTATAACGTTTCTTAATCTATTACATGTACACAAGAAATATGATCAACAGAAACTTTTTTTGCTGAAGTTTACATAAGGATTGATGGATGAATTTATTGTTTAACGTCCGGTGGACGAGAACATGTTGATATGATAATGAATATGATCCCTGCTTTGTACTAGACCAACACGTTAAGTTGGATTTTTAATGTGCTAGCTCACGAGGTAACTGTCCGCAGGAAGACATATCACCTCACTTGGACACATTATATTGACTCAGAGTCGAGCAGTCTTTGCTCTTACTCCTAGATGCCGCGTGCTTGGCGGAGAAGCAGCAAATACCAATTATAATGTCTTTGGTTTGACCCGGCCGGGGATCAAACCAGCGACCTTCCGCACTCGGGGCGAACACGCTACCACGAGACCACCGAGGCGGTAAGTTTACATAAGAGATTTCAAAGAATACAATTTGTTATACATTTCAGTTCTGGAACCTATGTCCATAAATTTGGAAAACTTTAAATAATTTTGGTAGGAAAATTTGTACATGTTAACTTAGGCAGATCTGTATAATTTCTGAATAACCTTTTGGGCCTCTATTTTGCAGCAGACTATAATGCAAATATATATTTGAACTTTACTCACATATTCTAATCATTAAATATAAAACCATTTTAACAGGGCTCACCACACTTGAAAATAACATGGAGACTCTGAGTCTCCCTCAGGGTAGCAACAGGGAGACTTCAGGGCATGACAGGGAGACTTCCAAGTCTACCAGGGAGACTCTTTTTTTCCCCCAATTCGTCGCCTGTCGAGTAAATACCTGTTATTTTGTGTCTTATAGTGTATACTGTACATTCCTTTATTGTGTTTTATCCTGTATTGTTTGAGATTTTATCTACATTTACTCCATATCCTTCCATTTTAGTCATAATCTGAGATTTTGTCTCATGTGCATTTAATCAATATCCTTTGTCAGAGTTTTTGATTTGTATACTTAGAGATGTTTAATACTTTTTTACTATTTTTGCAGGTTTCCTCTACAACCATGATGATATCTTGTAATAAACTGATTAATTTATATTTGAAATGAATAAAACTCAATTTCTGATTTTCATATTTTATTTATTTGATATTTGAATCCAGCATAACAGACATAATAAATATATGACTAAACAGGGTTCTCACTAAGAATTTCTCATGATGAGTCCCAGCTGATTTTGATGAGTCCCAGTCCCAGGACTCATCACCACTTTTTTAATGTACATTGCTGCATGATTTTGACCAGGTAGGCCTATTGTTCTATTGTTAAAGTTTAATTAAAATAAAGTGCTGCCTTAAAATACTGACGACAAGGATTTCAATAGTAATTTCAATTAGTTATACGTCCTTGCTGACGAATATAATTTGAAATTAGAAAAAATAAAAAATGAAATTATGCAGTGGTGCTCTGAACTTGGAAGAAAATTTCTGTTACAGATATGAGCAAAAATATTTGTACCTTTTGACACAACTTATTTATTATTGCCATTTAATATTTATTTATCTATAATCTTTACTATTATTTTTTCTCAAACATACTCTTAAAATCCCCCATTCACCTTGCTTGAACACCTTAATAATCAATACATGTATTGACAAAATTTCCATTTGTGCATAGATATGTCAAAATCCGCTAGATTTATTTTTAAATAAGGTCTACATATTGTTACCGGTCGGTAAAAAACACCGTGACCAATCAAAAATCATGAGAATTCCGATTGCCGCCATTACTTTTTGTCGTTTCTTTCCCCTTCCCCTTTGATCTCCAAGAAAACAAAAAATGGCAGATTTTTAATGAAAATAACGGTCTTCAGATGCAGCTGATTACGTACGTTGTTTGGAGGCGCCTTACTTAAAAACACAGGGCGACTCATTTGTCGCTCTGGAGCCGATGACAGGGCGACATTGGCGAGCATTAGGTGACTTAATCGCCCTAATCGCCCCGTTTGGTGAGCCCTGTTTTAATAAAAGATGCAGTTCCATGTAATGGCTTGTCAGGAGGTAAATATGACGAGTTATCAACCAAGAAACTGACTCACACTTTATATATGCAAAGGTACATTATAAATATAGATTTGTAATGTCATCATCAAAGGCATACTGAATATGTAACAATTCCACCAAACCCTAAGTATAGCTACACATATACCTTTCTCTAATTCTGTGTGCATTTGTACATCTATTGACCCATTTGATAAATTTTGAAATCACCACACGTTTGTTAAATGCTCGTGAAATTTCCCGCCAAAAAAAGTTCAGAAGTCCTCTCAGAGTTTTACATTGTCATTAGAGAAAGATATTATAAAACTCTTGTGGCGTTAATTATGAGATGTGGACAAGCCTTGCAGTTTAAACGTGAAAATTTAATTATCTTAAGTTGATAAATTTTAAAATCAACTGGTCATCGTTGTATAATCTATACATAAACACTCGTGATTTCACTGATGTAATATAATAATGATTGTAATGTCAATATTGCTTTCACATGTTTCAGCTGGTCGATGCAAACCGTTATAATTATCTACCTTTACAGCTGTGTGCTCTCATATAAAGTACCATCATGAAGCACTTCTATGCAACCTAGGCAAAGCCAAAGACTATACAGTGGTGCTTAAGGTTGGTACAATGCCCACAGCTTATATGCTGTTGGTGTGGCCAATGACGCGAGCACAGCAATGGCTCTTTCCAGAATCTCATTTCCGATATCATGATTCTGACTCTAAAATTATAATTTGAAGCAAGTTATTTCCCTTACTTTAATTACTTTTGTTTCTGGCGAACAAAACTTTTTCTAGCCTTAGTATGGAGCACAATATGGCCATAATCGCTTTAACAAATACATTCACTTCGGATTGCATAATGGCTGCCTCCATTAAACAAAGACTTTTCTAAATGACCCACAATGCCGTATGTTCCCATAGAGCTCGCTTCGCTCGCTATAAACGTAGATAAAGATTTCATACTTGGTTTCTTTTGCAAAAATACATGATTTTCAGTTGAAAAGCAAAGAAAAATACAACCTACTTTTTATTATACATTTTAAGTGATATTAGATTTATGCAGAAAATGCACTCCTTTCCATGTAGATAATGGTAACTTTGGTACCAGCCTCAGAGTTTTGTGTTTTTATCTAATTTTTATTGCAAAATAGGTAGTAAGGGATAACTTAAATTTGGATTTTTAAATGACATCCAATGCCATTAGCTAATCAACAGCTGACCTTTGTTCTAAGCTGGGGATAAAGAAAATAGTTCAACTGTAGAAGTAGACAGGGAAACAAGAAGCACCATGGCATACCTTTAAGCCATTTGTCAAGTACCTCACTCCTTTCCTGTCACCATAGAAATGTGTCATGATAATGACCTTGTGACCCTTCTCCAACAAACATTGTGAAAGCTGATAAATATGGCTCTCAACTCCGCCCATGTTGGGATAGAAAAAATCTGATACCATACTGAAATTATAAAAAAGATGAATAGCAAGTGAATCAATACACTTTCTAGTTGATTCTTTTTACATTTTCTGTCAATAAAAGGTTAAAACTGGGTTTTGTTTTTTTAAATACAACGTAAAAAGTGATTTCCCTCATAGTATGGAAACATTTTGATTCAAATCACAAAACTTTCAAAATGAAAATAAACTATCCATTTTTTGCAAGGGTTACTATATTAACCTCCTACGATACATGTACATTATGGTATTATTGCGTAAGGTTTTCCATATTGGCTTAGTTATTAGGCCGAGGCAAGCCATATTGGACTGAGGTGAAGCCAAAGTCCAATATGGCTAGCCAAGGACCAATAACTAAGCCAATATGGAAAACCTTGTGCTATTATACCTATATTGACTAACCAGTCCAATATATGTATGTCATATTGGACAGGTATGTGTCGTATTGGCGTACTTTGACATTTTGTATTGTATTGACAGGTTTTATCATATTAAGGCTTATATTCTATTGTTAGTCAATAATACATATTGGATAGGCATTCTAAATCTGCTATCAATATTAACACACAAACAATATATATTAAGAATTGTGTTGATGCTTTTGTATTATATATTTTAAATACATCTGTTACCACCTAGTTGACTTCCAGATACTCCTATTATGTGTAGACTTTAGCTCATTGTTGCTGACCAAGTTTTACAAGATGAAGAACTGCAATAAACGTGCTGTTATCTTGTTTTTGCAATGTGTACCAGTATATAATATGTGTATAAACCCAACATCTGTTATTCTTATTTCATTTAATCTAAAAAACATAATTTTAAATTACAAAGATTTTTGGTCAGATTCATTTAGTTTGAAAATAAGTGAATTCTCATGGAATTTTGTTATAACCTGTACATGTACACCTGTCATGTTTGTTGCAGTTTTACTCTAGTATCTTTCACATGGGAGAAATCTCCGTTGATTTTGATTAATTTGACTGCTTATAGTAGTTTTTTCTTTCTTACATTTTGTAGATCTATATAAAACTTTCTATTTTGTACCAGGAGTGAAGTGAAACTCAAGGAGAAGTTTTCATTCATTTCTCCTATTAAGTAGCCCCTGTTTACTTTAGAGAGAAATACTTATTTTCTTACCATACATTATGTTTTCTTATGGTATATGTCTCACACATTTCCAAGTAACATCTCAAATAATCTGTAAATTACAAAAGAAGGATGTGTTGGAACTATATATTTAGTTCCATGTCATTGAATTCTTTGATACAAATTTTGATTCACAAGATGAACGCAAGATTAAAAATAGAACCTACAAATGTATCATGTTTACAACTTTTATAAATAAGAAGAACCTGCATTTTTCTCAGTGTTTAAGGCCTTGTGGTGACTTTAAGATAACAAAAAATAGACAATTAAAGCACTTCAAGACAATTTTTTTTTTTGTATTCACAACAATACACTAAATAAGGATAGAGCTAAGTTGGGATTTGGTGATGACCTCAAATGTTTGCTAATTTATGCATCAGGGCTTCAGAATTCCCATTTCCCATGGCAAGTAAAAAAATCATCGGGAAAGGAAAAACACAAGTACCTGTTTACCATCGGGCTAGTAAATCGGCAGTACATGGTATGTTCCGGTGCTTTGTTTTATTGTTTGATGAATTTGGTGATTGGAAGAATCTAAATATTAGAAACTGTTTCCCCCAAAGTTTGCTTGTTTTTCCCTTGCGTTTAGTGGTAATCAAGTATTACCAGTAAACCAAAATGAAAAGTTTCGAACTTTGACAACAATAAAGGTTTAATAAATAAGGACCCAGGCATGAGCTTGCACAAATATTTTGTTTCTGAATCAAAGAAACGGAAAGTAGTTGACGTTAATGGGAATGATGTAAAAACATATATTCAAAGTTTTGCAGAGTTTTAAAAGAAATTAAAAACAGGAAAGTGAATTATGGTGCGAGAAGGTAAAATTTTAGTACAACTTTCCCGTGGACAAGTTAATTTTCAAAAATCCGAAGCCCTGTGCATGCATTTGTTTTTGATAGTGGCTAATTTTAAGCTGGGGGTTGCTCATGGCTTCAAGTCTATATACATATGCTAAATGCAGAGTGTAAAACATTGTTAACAATACTGGTACGAAAATAATTACCAGTATTGTTGTTTTTTTTTGTGATAGTAATAAGCTCTCAAAGGGAGCTATTATGGTAGAAGGGTCAATTTGTGTTACTGTACTAACAAGATTTTTTTCTTTAATCGGTAGTTGAGCCTAATTTCCGGTCTTGTGCAAAGACGCTATTACTAAAAGATAGAACGGAACATGAAAAAAAAGTAACAGAAATGGAAGATTTCCTGATATACCCTGATAAAAAAAGCTTCGAGAGCTCATCAGGTAATGCCTGCCTCATATTATTGTGGTGTCAATTGAGTATGTAAACAAACTTTTAAGCTTGTTAATTAAATAGAGAGTTTGATATAATTTCATAATTTATGTTGACCGATCGACTATTTAACAATGTTTGCAAATGGGCAATTGCTTTAATAAGGAAATATGAAGCAAGTGTCCCGCTTCTTGGTATCTTATGGAGATCACTTAAAAAATCTCACGTCAAATAACACTTCTAAATGCTTAATCCTTATACCTTATGATCAGGAAGTGACTCATCTAAACTTCGTGTGTTGTCATTCAACTGTTTATTCAAAGTTGACAAAACATAAAAAAAACTAGGTGTCAAAATATTGAACGGAATTGTGATAATCAAACTAAGAACCAAACCGACTACGGTGCATTTTGCAAATTCCGCGCGTATGGACTATTTAGGATAAACTGTTGGTGCCCGTGTGAATTTGTCCACTGTGAACACCCTGTGAGTTTTTAGCTCACCTGGCCAAAGGCCATGTGAGCTTTTGCCATCACTTGGCGTCCGTCGTCCGTCGTAAACTTTTCACATTTTAATGTTCTCCTCTGAAACTACTGTGCCAAAAACTTGGTCATGTGTTGGTAGGGAACATCTATATAAGGTCCTTTATAAAGTTTGCTTCGGACAACAAACATGGCGGCCATGGGCAATTGTTGTTTCTGATTGGCTGAGTTTTCAAAAATCTACTCCTCTGAAACTGCTTGGCCAAATGGAACAAAACTTGACAGGAAGCATATATGGGGGTCCTTTACAAAATTTCCTCATTTCATTCCGATCGGACTACAAATATGGCCGTAATGGGAAGTTCTTGTTTCTGATTGGCTGATATAAAAAAAAATCTTATCCTCTGAAATCGCTTGGCCAAATGGAACGAAACTTGACACGAAGCATCTATGGGAGGTTGTTTACAAAGTTTTCTCATTTCGTCCTGATCGGGCAACAAACATGGCGCTATGTAAAAACTCTTGTTTATGGTTTCTCATTGGTTGATTAAATGAAAAAAAAAATCTGTGGAACTACTGGGCCAAATTGATCGAAACTTGACAGGAAGCATCCGGGAGTTTCTTTACAAAATTACCTCATTTTGTCCTGATTGGACTACAAATATTGCCGCCATGGGGTAGTTCTTGTTTCTGATTGGCCGATATAAAAAATCTCCTCTGAAATCGCTTGGCCAAATGGAACGAAACTTGACAGGATGCATCTATGGGAGGTCCTTTACAAAATTGCTGATTCCGTCCTGATCGGTAACAAACATGGCCACCATAGAAAATTCTTGTTTCTCATTGTTTTTTTTTATCTCTTCTTTGATCGACGTGTATTTATTCCCGGCTGATATGAACAACACGAGAACTAAGTCTGATTGATTGATTGCTGATTTGTAAACGATCAGTAAGAGATACTCATGCCACATTTACACATGTTTTATTATAGTATTAACTGACTCTAATATGGTGGTCTTAATGTTATTAACACATACGAAAAAAATGAATTTTATTCTGATCAATTAAACATCAAATTAGATCGATTGTGTTCCATAATATATTTTATTCTAACAGTCCTCAGGATGAAAATAAAGCAACGAGTTTTCTGTCGTTGGCATCCAGGTCGTCCGATGAAGTCATGCAAAACATCTTGACATTCGGAAAAACAGTACTGTGGTCCGTTAACGATGAGTACGTTTTAAAAACGTGTCTTGTACGCGTCCTCGGGAGTTAAAAAAGCTCAGACGGTACCGATGCGGGGAAATGAAAAGCCACCCAATGAATTCCTTTTTGGTCACATTTGTCAGTGCTGACCACGAATGTTTTAGGTGTGTCACTCACATAGGCAGGTAAGTCGTCAACCCAGCAAACATTGACCGATGTTCCCCTCAAATTTCCGTCAAGTGTCTCTCCGTACATTGTTAGACGAATTGATTTCTTTCGACAATCATGGTCCTCAAAACCCCGAAGATGTACTAAGACCAATCCGCAGTCTCGACAAGCAATTAGATCCTCTCTGTCATCCATTATATCTGACGCCGCTGTATTTTCGGTGTCGGAACTATCGTCACCCTCCACCTCTTCGGAGGTGTCGACTCCATCCACCGTCTGCAAGACATCAGTATTGACGACTCTATCGTTCGGGTTTTAGGTCAACCAACAGAAATCCGTAGGGTCTCCTCGTCGCCTCTTCAAATTTTAGTAGAAATACGTCCGACCGGGACGGGTACATTCTGTCGCCCTTGCATCACGACGGGTTGACGATCTATGGGATTGTTAAAGAGAACGAGGTAATGATAATTTCATCTCTGGGTAGGGTCCTTTCCAAAGTACAAGTTTTGATATAATAACACTACCGATAAATTTCTGTGATGATTGATACTGTAAATGTTGCTACTGAGAAAACTCGTAATCCTTTTTGATGAGGGCAATGCTGTTGCTGTGGCTGCTGCTGCTGCTAGACATGTTTTTTTCCCCATATGTCTTCGAAGATCTTGTGACCAAGCATAAACGCTACAACATAAGTTACAGTTGAACATCTTCACCTCTTCTGCACGTGTATTAAATCTCCACTTAGAGCTTTCTTGCGAAAGTGCAGCAAACAAAACAGGTGGTCATCTCTCAGGTAACATAATTTGAGATTGTCGCCCCTCAAGACAATTTCGATTTTATACAATTCGTTTCTAGTTACTTTGAGGTAAATTGGTTTTTCATACACGATCTCCGCGATATCTTCGTTCAAAACCACTGCCGATTGAAGTATAGGCAGAGACGTTTCCCTGACGTACGTGCCCTTCACGACGTCTGAGCAAAAGTAGACCCGTCTCGTTGGTGTTACGAACGATAACTCCAGCAGTGCTCATGCCCATTCTACGTCCAATATATAGCATCTATGAAGTTGTCTAAATGCGCCACCGCTATTAGTTTCAAATAGCGAAAGAGAATCCTCGCTTTATGCGAATAAATAAACTTCATCCTTCGTTTAGTTACAAGTTTTGATTCATGTATTCTTATACACGTTTCACGACTCGACCGTGATATGTATAGATTATCGGGTTTTCTGCTCATTGATATCGTAACATATCAGCCACTCGACACAATGTGAATCTCGCAGGAGCCACAGCAGCAGCAGAACCCTCATATGAAAGAGGATTACTCGGTCGATTTAGAAAACGATGACTTTTTCTATCCCAGTATGAGGAATATGATCATATTGAATGATCTAATGTCCACATCGGCCAAAGATTCAAGAATCAACGATTTATTTACGGAAGGCAGTCATCACAGAAATTTATCGGTAGTGGTTTTAAATCAAAAGTTGGCATGACGCTAGAGCGACAGATGTACCCGTCCCGGTCGGACGTATTTCTACGTAAATTTGAAGAGGCGACGAGGAGACCCTACGGATTCCTTCTGCTTGACCTAAAACCTGGAACGACTGCGAACAGCGAACAGATGTCTTGCAGACGGGCAAAGTAGTCGACACCTCTGAAGAGATGGAGGGTGGCGATAGTTCCGACATAGAAAGTACAACGTCAGATACATGTATAATGGATGACAGAGAGGACCGAATAGCTTGTCGAGACTGCGGACTGGTCTTAAAATTTTTACACCTTCAGGGTTTGGAGGATCAAGATTGTCGAAAGAAATCAATTCGCCTACCAATGTCCGGAGAGGCGCTGAAGGGAATTTTGAGGGGAACATCGGTCTCTGCTTTTGCGCAGACGACTTACCTGCCTATGTGAGTGACAGACCTACACGGACAACTGTGACCAAAAGGGAAGTCATTCGGTGACTTTTCATTTCCCCGCGTCGGGACCGTCCGAGCTTTTTAGACTCCCTAGGACGCACACCAGACACGTTTTAAAAATGTATTCATCGTTAACAGATCCCAGTACTGATCCCAGTACTGTTTTCCCGATGTCAAATACTCGAAAACATGTGGACTATATTGCGCTTATTACGTGAAAATGAGATGTCAGAGATTCAAGATGGCAGATGTTTTGTATGATTTTTAATCGGACAACCTGAATGCCAACGACAGAAAATTCATTGCTTTATTTTCGTCCTGAAGACTGTTTGAATTAAAGATATTATGGAACACAATCGATCTGATTTGATCATAATGTTTAATTGATCATAATAAAACTTTTGTTTATACGTTGTTTTTCATTTATTTCGTGTGTGTTAATAACATTTAGAATAAAGCAAATTTCGTAGTCTCGACCAATGAAATTATAGGATTCGATGTTTCTTAATTGAAGAATGAATGTAAAACATTTTCGTAGTGAGGGATTATCCTATTTTTTTCTTACCATTCAAAACAATGAATTCCTATAAATGAGTTACAACTGCTCTGAACTACATTTATTTAATCTGTGAGTGGAACTTATTAAAAACTGAATTTGAATTTGAAAAAAAAATAATGTAACTTTTGTAGTTTTTAAGATCGGTAAACACGATAAGTCCAATACAAAAAAGAAACATCCCATTAATTAAATTTACCTACATCTTTATCTATAGGCATTAATACTCTAAACTCAGATTACGTCACCCGCGGCTGGTAAGAATCGACATTTCAAGTATTCCGATATAATTAAAACAGGAGGTGAAATTAATATTAGAATTTAATGATTAATTCTTTTTATTTGATTTGAACATTTAAATTTTAGCTAATTACTTTATATATGAAGAAGTATTTAAATTATGTATACAGGGGGCATTCTCTGTGGAATAAAATATAGTTGTAACTCATGTTTTGAAATTTATTGATTTAAACTGTAAATAAACACAAAGATAATTCCTTACTTAAATGTTACATGTCTTACATTCATATACTCACAATAAGGAAACACCATTGCATTGTACTGTTGTGTCTTTTAATGTTTAAAATGCAATTAATTAAAATTTCCCAAATTATTAGAAATGCCTTACATCACTACGACTAATTCATACATGTCATCAATGAATTAATTAATAACAAAGAAAGGGATTATAATTCTCTTACATATATATAATAAGGCCACCATATTAGATTCAGACAATTACTATAACAGAACAAGAGTAAATGTGGCGTGAGTATCTCTTACTGATCGTTTACCAATCAACAATCAATCAAACCAAACTTAGTTCTCGTGTTGTTCATATCAGCCGGGAATGAAGGCAAGAGTTCCATTTGGCACCACCATATGTACATCTATATGCTGATCCCGTCAAAGATATACACAGCTGGGGTGCCATATGGAACTCTTTCCAATATAAGAATTCATTTAAGCGGGGCTCAAATGAAAGTCTTACATAAGAAAACATATGAATTTGTTCTCTTGTTCATTGTACAGACATTGATTCGCTCATCGTGTCTTAGATTAGAATATTCGACTTTAGAGAAGGGGTTTTCAGTTTTCAGATCTTAGAATGATCTAAAAATGGAACGTTCCATACGTGAGTGTCTGCTGTGTTTTAATTCATTGCCGGTTCAGTCCATTATAAAATAAGGATATATACGTTGAATATGTATTCGTTATTCAATCCCTAGTCATTGGATATGAAAAAGATAATTTGGAGCCAATCAATCAAAGCAACCCAACTTACAGAACTCCGAACAGAAAAATAAATAGTACAAAACACAAACATGAACACAACAGATTGTCAGGATAGTCTGGCTTGGTACAGACACTGAAAAAAAGTGGGGTTAAACCGGTTTTATGGGTACCCTAACCCCCTCCCCTTATCTATCCTTACATTCTGGTGTATAATACACACTATAAAAACCATTAAAGTAAGAATCCCAACAAGGTGACCACTTGCTAGAACTGCGACATTAGAGTGGACGGTACATAATTTAGATAGAAGGTCAGCAATTTATGTCCTAGTGTCACACATTTGTAAGTGTGTTTGAGAGTTATCCAATAAAGTTCTAAAGTTCTAAAATTCAAAATATAATGAAAATCCGGCCTAATAGTTTGCAAACAGTGTGTTATGTGAAAATGTATGGCATGGGATAAGTGTAATTTTAAATGAGACAACGTAAAACGGACATGTAAGATTGAACTGAGGAAATGATTGGCGAAATATAGAGGCCTGGTTGCTTATATTGATTGGCATATCATAGTTGACCTCTCTTCTTATCCATTTTGTTGTTCGTCAGTTGTGGTCACGGCCAAAAATATTGAAAACTAAAACAACAATCCAAAAAGTTGAAGAGCAAAAGGGATAAAGCCAAAACCATCAAATGACAAACCTCAACATTTCAAATATACACTTTTTAGTTAGTAAAACAATTGAGAATTCAACATGTTTAAAAGAAAATAAAAAAGCCTTAAATATTTTTATATATTATACATTTATAAATAACTAAACAATTCATGCAAAATATGTAAACTTAACATCTTTTATACAGTGTACTTGTTCCCAATCTGGCAAAAACCTGTAATAACCAACAAAATATCACGAGTACTCATTTCACTGGTATGTCATAAATACATGTACAAAATATTTATTATCATGAAACATATCACCATTACGTAAGAATTAGAATAAATAATGACTCCTTTTGCAAGTGGTCCATTGCAAAAATTTCCGCTGCACATTCGCGCGCATACTGTTGTCGTGCTTCCAGTGTCATGCGCACACAAGGTATCGTTATTGTCTTTAACGTTTTTCAGCAAAGGTACTTTCTTGAGATCAAATGACCAATGTATACCATCACAACAGGATCGGATATATGACTTAATAGCTCCTGAAAAATAAAAGGAAAATGAAAAAAAGGGTTTCTTTTCAAGGGCAAAAATGGAAGGGTGGAAGGAAAGGGGTGATGTAGCCGCGTTTACCATCTGTATGAGCTCGTCATTCGAAATAATGTTCTTTCCACAAATATTTTTTTTGATACTCCTTAACTGTATGTCTTAATAAGTAACCATCCAAAATACCCGGAAAAATTATTTTTTCATCCAAAATACGTAAGAAATGTTCTGTCCCCTCTCCAAATTTAATTTTTTTATCATCATAAATTTGTTACGTTAACTAGATTCATTTACAGTAAGTCATTTGTTTCATACTGACAATCAAAATATCGTCTGTTCAAGTTTTTTTGTACTGTTTATAAAATTCAATCCATGACATTGATTAAAAAATGTTGACCCAGATAAATATACAACGTAACTTTGACCCTCCAAAATACCTCTGAAGTATAATATTCCTCTAAAAATATTTTATCATGTTTTGAACCCCCCCCCCCCCCCCCGCAAATACATTTTGGGAAAATGACTCCAAAGAAATAGCCTATGGACAGAATACGTACAAAGACATACTTTTATACTTTAGTAACTGGGGCCCTATTGATCTCAACTCTCTCAGTACTATATTAAAATGTTTTTTTTTATCTATTTCAAGTAAAAGCCTTAATTTTGGTAGAAAGTCCGGATGCAGCTTTGAAAAGAGACCACCTTATAATCAATTCGACAAAGTGTGGTAATGTTGGTCTAATTTTAGGGAACCACCTTAAGGTCCATTCATTAAACTCTGAGCTCAATTGGCAAAATTCTTTCATGGTTTTTACATATTTTCCTTATTTTTCTATTTTTTAATTTGTAATGGCGACCAAATTAGTTGGAGGTCTGGATCCTCAGACAAATTTGGACACAAAAGTATTTGGTGGTTAGAGGGGATAATAATCAAGACCCGTGCAAAACATGACATGACGGGAAAAGTACCTTTACTGAAACAAATTTTAATTATTGCATTAGGAAAATAGAAAATGTATATGTAACAACCGTCTTTTAAAACAATATTCGGAGAGGTAGAGCATTTCCGTGACTTATTTGGTAGTTATTACATGTATTGGTTTTTATTTGACACTCTGACAGTTTATACAGAATAAAAATACAATGACCAAGACAATAGAAGTTACATAAATCCTAAGAGAACACAATTGTATAACAAGCGAAAAAAATAATACTAACCATTGCCTTCAAATTCCTCAACGCAACATTTGTTAAAGTTAAACACTGTACAGTCCTGGACGTATGGATCGTTTTTAATATCCTCAGTGAAGTCAGTGGCGTTATCACCATAAACAGATGTTAATATCGTATGTAATTCTTCCATTCTGGCTGTGTTCTCCTGGCAGTCATTCTTCCCATCCTGACTGGAGGTATCCCGGCATGCAAAGCACACGTGTGATGGTTTCACGGTCGATTCTGAAAATGAACAGCACTTACTTTGTTTTAAAATAAAAAAGAAACATAAAATCATTTTCAATTTGAAATCTTGAAGGCCTTCTTTATATTTTTTGACATTTTAATTGAAGACCGGTACCAGTGGGTATCTTTATGGATTTATTTTCATTGTAGATTCTTGTCAGTTTTGTTTTAAGTCACGGTTAAGTTTAGTCTTTGTTAATTTCATCACGGTTGTCATCACGAACTGATTGGCCGATACGAAGCTTCTACTTATCTCACATATGAGACTAGATATCTTCAATTTGATTCCATGTCCTTCTGGACACCACACCGGACTTGACACTTCACATTACTCACTGGCAACGTGATGACGGTTAGGTTAAGGGAGCAGGAGCACCTGATGTCACTCATGTTTATTGTGTGAATTAACATTTCTAGTGTTTTATTTTTTCTGTGCTGTCTTGTTTTAATTCTGTTTAGTTTATCATATTTTTTTTATTCTTTTAGTTATACATGTATCCCTGTTGCATTTTGTTTGTTAGGTTCCATTCTCATGAGTTTGTCTTGCCTTTGGAATTCGATCTCAAGGACTTTCCTCACTGTTTTGTCGCTTCGGCATTCTTTTGGCGGTATTGTTAGTAATTCCTATTGCATAGGTCTGTTCTTGGTTCTACCCTTTGCGGTCATTTTGAAATTTTGTCATCAAATTACTTTTATTTAATATTCTTGCAAACAGTATGTTAATCCCTTGTTATATGAATCAGTTGTTTTAACTAGAAATCTTAATTTCCTTAGGTGTTACATGTATACAGTTCACCTATATAAAAATTTATCAAAAGACTGAAGTTGTTTTGGATTTATATAGTTTAAATTGGGGAAAAAATGATTAAATATGAAAATTTTTTTTACATTGTATTGTTTTTTTGTTATGGGTCTCTCTATTTTCTGCCTGATGAGACATACATTGCTGAAATATTCAAACACTTTCCCGGTAGTTATATAATTTTTACCGCCAGCTCAATTGCTAGTATATCTGTACTATCCATGGAATTTATACTCAAAATGTTAATGTTATAAAAATATGACAATTTGATAACTAATGATTATCTCAACCATACATACATATGTACATCTAGCTCTTAGCATTTGAATCTGTCCTACAATTTTGGTTTATTTGTTTTCGATTTGCATATTTTTGCTGTTATAAAATTGCAAAATTTTTGAAAACTAAGGAGTATCTACCTCACGCATAGCTCTGTCCTTAGATGGTTTTGGCTTTACCTCTTTTGGTCATTTTGGAATTTTTTAATTTGCTCTTCAACTTTTTGGATTGTTTTTTGGTTTTCAACATTCAACATGATCACAACTGATGAGTCGTCATTCGACGACATGTGCACATCTTGTGCATCAAAATTGGTATCAAAGAATTTTATTTTGGCCTTGAGCACCGCTGAGTAAAAAATTCTAAAATATACAATCACAGCATGAAACATACAGCCCGTTTCAACTCAAACCATTCTTACAGTCTATAGGGAAATCCTGGAATTCCTTTAGAGCAAACATTCTGGCAATGTCTCATTCTTTAAGCTTTAAAACTTACATTTGTCTTAATACTGGATCTCAGTTTTATGGTGTATCTTACACGTCATGTATCTTGAAATCAAATTATACCGACTCATTTCTATCTGGGATTGCTTGTAATTCTAAAGTTTTTTTATAGAAACTTACTGAAATTTTTTATAAAATATACAATCATGTTTAAATGCAGTACATGGAGATGATATATATTATGGTTTTTTTCATTTCAAATTAGAAGTGGTACATGAATTTTTTTATGAAATAGTCTCCATCGTTTCTTTTAGTATTACATGTATTAAATGTATTATATAGTGTCACTTTTTTATATTTTCACGCAGTTTTATAAATGTTTTAAGAGCGATGGTAATCAGCTCGTCTGAATGTCGCATTGTTACAGGAATCGAGTCAATTTTTTTTCACAGCATAACAAAGACGTTAAAATTTCCACGTGCTTTTGTGCGTACATGTATAACTAAGGTTCAATTAAATGAAGTGATTATGGACTTTAGAGCAGGTCAATAAGACATTTATATTGACCTTTAAAACTATTTAGACCTCCGCTCTGAGTAGGTCAAAATCACATTATACTGATCGTCTTAGAAGTCCAAATAATTATATAACCATGTTTATATAATATCTCATCCGTGTCTGATTCTTATATAAATCTACCCTTAAAAATCAAAAGTTGTGTGCATGATTCCAAAGGACATTTATTATTTACCATTTGCTATAGGTATTTAAATGTTGAAATCAATGAGGCTTAAAAATCTTCCTGGTGCAAAGCCTTGATCTAGTTTTATTGTTGGTGAATTGATTGACATTTTTTGGCGAAATCAAATTTAATTGACACCAGATCTGAATAGAATATTATATTGAATATGATATTAGAATATTTCACACAAAAAATATAAATAAATAAATAAATTAGTGATCCGTCCACCAGTTTACCACTTAAAGATTTAAGAACACAAAAATTAGATAAAAGACTAATTATAGATATATTGTTTTTATCTGTCACACGAAAAACTACGTCAAACGCCAATTTTGAAACAATGAAAACAGTACAATGTCAATTTATACCACCTTTATTTGTCTATAATATAACAGGCTTCGATTCTTAATCTTGAATTAATTAACTAGGTTTTAGGATTTCTACTGGGATATCATCTAGACATTATTCATGTACATAGTGTTTCTGTTTAACTTACCACATGTTATCAGACTGATTAAAACCGTCAAAATTCCACTTGTCCAAATCGCTCTCATGCTGCAATTATAATCATATAAATACCGAATTCCCTTCCTCTTTCATTAGAATTCGCAGAACTACAATTGTATCATAATATTTTAGTCACGGTTGTATGGTTTTCGTTCAATTTAAAACATGGCTATTAGTTGAATTGCCTATTTGAAATTTTTAAAGATCACATTTCAACCTAGTAAATAATTGTTGAAGACTGAGTGCAAATAAACGTGGGGTTTTCTTATTAAATGGCGGACACAAATGTTCATAGCATAAGAGTATCAATTTTTCAAACGGATAAATTATTCAGTTTGCATTATATAACAAGAGGTCAACATAATGTAGATTTACGATCCGGGCCTAAAATGTTAAAGATTTACGATCCGGGCCTAAAATGTTAAAGGAAGAAACGATATCTGAAACTTTGAAAAGCAGAGTCTCTAACCTAAAACAAGAACACAACTATGGACAAGGGAGGTACTCTTTAATTTTCCCGAAACTGAACAATATTTTATTGCAGTTAATATCAAGCATCAATTTCAGAAAGTAATTCGAAAAACAAATTAAGAATATCTAGACCACCCCCGTATACGTATCTATACTTACACTATCATGGTGCTTTTAAAAACTCACTATAAAGCTAATACAGTCTGATTGCCAACAAGGTGACCGCTAGAGGATTTAGTCTAATACTGCAAGTCTTTATTTGATGGGAAGGGCATGGATAATCAGTCCCTTGCAGATATTAACGGATTGCAAAATAACCTTTTGATTATCAAGGATCTCTTGTTTGTGCGTATGCAGTTAAAGTTCTCGCCTATGTGTTGAGTTACTCATTTTTATAAGGTAGACAAAGCAGATGTTCATGTTTTTGTCAGAACGGCGTATTGTTTTGTTATGGAATTAAGTCAGGTTTGCAATAGCATAAGATCTTCCAGGAAGAAACGGCTTTAGTTCTTATCGACATTGCATCGGTAGTCTCTTGGTAGCGTGCTCGCCTCAAGTGCTGTATGTCGCGGGTTCGATTCCCGGCCGGGTCAAAACCAAAGACATTAAAACTAGTATTTGCTGCTTCTCCGCCACGTACGCGGCATCTAGGAGTAAGAGCAAAAACCTGGTCGGCTCGGAGTCAGTAAAATGTGCCCGAGTAGGGTTAAAAATCCGGCTCAGTGTGTCGGTCAAGTACCAAGCAGGGATCATATTCATATCATATCAACATGTTCTTCTCCTGATATGCACCTAATGGCTGCCGTTGCATTGACGTTAAACAATAATTCATCCATCCATCCATGAATGAAAAGCATTTAATCTAGGTTCATTCATGCCGGATAAGATGTTTGCTAAAGAGGACAAATATACCTAAGGAGCAATCCAAAAAACGCAATCCATTAGACAGACAAAACCCGGGAAGACAAATGAACAACAACAAGCATAACATATAAACACTGAAAACTAAAAAAACAATGAAAAACACGAACTCCTATAAAAACCAGGAGTGAACTCAGGTGCTCTGGAAGGGTAGGCAGGTCTGCTGCGTATACGGCACCCGTCGTGAAGTTCAACAAAGTCAATCCGGTTGTAGTCACAAATCGGTGGAGGTACATGAAATGTTACGACAGTGGGAACAGGTCCAACATCATCTTAGATATCGGAACACTGTAACTGTCAAGCAATCCGTGATGACGACCGTAAAATTTCCTAAGTGATGACATCAACTTATCCCTGATAAAACTCTGGTTAAGAAGCTTTTGTGACAGCAGTAATCCTCTTTGTCGAAAGTCATGGTAACACATGCATGCCCTTGAATATCGGATAAGCTGAGAAACGTAGACGTCATATGCAGGCGATGCTGGTATATTGCTACTCAAGAAGGGAAAGTTAACAATAGGAAAGTCGAAGTCATCACGTTTGTCATAAAGGTTTGTCATCAGATGTCTCTCACTGTCTATTTCGAGAAACAAATCCGAATATGAAGCGGACTTTGCCGTATATGTAGTATTCTTAATTTCAAGTTTATTGGGGTAGATGAGATGTAGAAAGTCTTGGAATTTATGGTTATTTAACGACAACACATCATGTATGTAACGAAAAGTGAAATTAAAGGATTGGGCTAGTTTCTTTTGGTTTTCACATAGAAGCCCTTGAATGAAGTCCGCTTGATATGAGTACAGAAACAAATCGGCGAGGAGAGTTGGTTCCCATTGGAATGCCGATTGTTTGTTGAAATATTCGACCGCCAAATTCAACAAATATGTTGTCTATGAGAAAATCTAACATGTTTGTAATTTCATCTCAGAATAAGTTTTGTTAGATTCAGAGTGGTTCTTAACGAAATAAAGCTTTTCTCTACCTAAAACTAGAAATTTATACCTGCGTGTGCCATTTTTCCTGAAACAACATTGATGGACTAGTTGTTTTAATCGATATTTTAATTAAAAATGTGGTATGGTAGTATAGAGTGTAGAGAAGTCGAATGTTTTCATACTGTTGCATGTAGCCAAAGATTTTGATTTTAATATTGTAGTAAATTGAGTTTTTAAGAATCCACATCTGATTGACACCACTGGTGGAATATGATTTTTCACAGTACTTCTGAAGGCCCTCTTTAATACATGTCAATATGAGTGTTAGAATCATTCAAAGAGGTTTCGTAGAGCAATTATCTGACCCAGCAATGTACCTTTGTTAGACATCTACCACGAGAAATTCATCATCAAAAGAGGTGAATCCGAGGGGTTGGTAATAAAGAGTTTTCGAGGGCTATCACCATATAAAGTATGTTATATATTTTTTTTTATTGTCTTCTTTATTTATGGTTGTTTAAATGGAAAGGGTTATATTCTGCTTTTACACATGGCTCATATGGTATTTATGTTTCGTCATTTACCCTTGTGGGTGAAGCCTACTCTCATACAGTTTAGCCTGTTTTCATGGTAGACTTTACCCAGCGAAACCATGTGTTACATTTGTAAATTAGAATAGGAGATAGTTTGACACTACTGGGGGTAAAAAACATTGAGGTAAAAGAATGCAGAATTGTCGGGTTTTATCATTGACTTTCATTATGAAAGTTAAAAGTTTTAATGCCAATTAAATCAAAATATATATTTTGTCAGGTTGAAGTTTTAAGATTGTGTTGGATAATAACTTTAAATTAAATTGTAAGTAGTTCCTTGGAAAATCCCCGAGGATACGATTTATTTTCACCTGAAATATGGCTGATTAAACATTACATCACTGATCATGTTGGCTTTTGATTGGTTACTTTCGTAGATCACGTGAGTGATGATGCCTCCAAAATACCCCATTATCCTCGTATAAACGAATGAAAAGACAGAAATATTACATGAAATATAGCAAAATACGTTACATATTAATTTAGAATCAGAATCAGAATACTTTTATTTGAGAAAGATACAAACGAGAATACATCGGGAAAAAATACGAGACAGTGCATGAATGAGAGAAATATACATATTTGAAATTAAATGATATCCACAGAAGAGTCATGTGATAAACAATATATGATTTCCTGTCATGTGATAAATAAAATATACAGCAGCAGACTGAATACCAAAACTGCAAATGAAAAAATGTGCATTGATTCCGCAAAGGACGGTCCGTTGCAGAACGTTCCTTCACACATGGTCACACAAATTACAACTCCTAGATTTTCGTAATATGTACACAGAGTCTGGTTGTTTGGGTAGACAAATTTTAGCTTTGGAACTTTACTTGTTTCAACTGAAAAGTTTTTTCCATCGCAACATCCTCGTATGTAAGATTGAATTTTCCCTGTAATAGAAAATGATTTTATAATAATTAAAAATAGAATTCCATGAGTTATTCCAATAAAACACACGTGCAGTTGGATGCGAGAGTTTTGTCCGTTTTGAAAGTCTTATTGTGACAGTATAAACGCATTGTTCGTTTACCCTATCTTTGTAATGTTTGTCAAGTGCATGTCGGAATTTTGTATCAAAATAACCATTTCTAATATATAAATAACCATAGCCTTATGTATCAAATAAATCTCAAACCTTTTACCAAAATGCTTTTTCAAGAAGCTATTTATTATTGAAGGGAGCAACCGTTTGAATTGTATGGGGGAGGGGGGGGGGGTGGGGGGGGGGGGGGGTAGGATAAAATTTGAAATAAAAAGGCAGGACCAGGATTTTGGCAACATAAAAAGTCAGGATCACTTTAGGTGTGAACAAAATGCAGGACCTGTGTCAATCAGAATTTTTCGTTTGGTTTAAATGAAAATATAAATCTAGGCCCTAATTGTGGCCAAAAAAAATCCAGGACCAAAATTTTTACGAAGAAAAGAGTCAAGAACAAATATTCCCCCCCCCCAAATCAAATGGTTGCTCCCTAACTAAATATCATGAACTGGCATTCATTAAAACATTTCTGCACAGAAAACAATCTAATGGACTACAATTAACTTTAATGTCAAAATGGATATATTTAATTACATCTATATAAAATGTAAAAGTGTTTGCTGTGATATTAAAACTTACCGAATCTTTCTATTTCTTCTATACAGCAATATCTAAAGGCAGGAGAAATTGAACAGTCCTGTACCAGAGGATCACCACCAAAATCATCAAGGAAGTGGGTGCCGTTTCTTCCATATTGATATCTGTAGGTGGCATGGAGGTCATTCATTGGACCAATATCTGTCTGACAGTCATCGTGCCCCTCCACATCTGTGGTGTCTCGACAGGAAAAACAAAAATCAGAGTTCGTTTGTCCTGAAAACACCATTATACAAAACGCTTTAGTAATTAATAAAATGGATATCGGGAAAGGTCAAAATGACATACCAATCAATTAACACAATCCACTTGGTAGACCTTCAGGCAAAAAATAATATAAAAGAGCACAAAACTCAAACATAGAAACAACAGAGCCAACATAGTCTGAATTTGTACAGAAATTAAGCAGTGGTGCGATTAAAGTGGTTTCATGAGTTCTCAAACCTTCGACTCTCTGATGTATAAAGAGGACAAATATACCTAAGGAGCAATCCAAAAAGCGTAATCCATTAGACCCCGGAAGACAAATGAACAACCACAAGCACAACAAATAAACACTGAAAACGAAAAAAAAAAAAAAAAACAATGAACAACACGAACTCCTATAAAAACCAGGATTGAACTCAGGTGCTCCGGAAGGGTAAGCAGTTCCTGCTCTGTATACGGCACCCGTCGTGAAGTTCAAAAGAGTCAATCCAGTGGAAGTCACAAATTGGTGGATCGAGGTACATGAAATCTTACGACAGTGGGAACAGGTCCAACATCATCTTAGATATTGGAACACTGTAACGGTCAATCAATTCGTGATGACGACCGTAAAATTTCCTTGACATCAACTTTTCCCTGATAATTAAAAGCCAATATGGTATGATTACCAACACGGTAACCACTAGAAACAAAAGTATTTTAGGAACGTTAGATAACATGGTCAAAAGGTGCACGTCTTAACGGTAAAACTAGCTAATGCTCCTGTAGCCTAGACGGATAAAATCGCTCTATTCAACGAAACAATCAGAAATAACACTACTATAATGAAGTGAATGACGTCATGGCATGGCGTTCAATAGAAATCGGTATAGTTCTTGAGAGGCTAGGTCAGTGGCAGTTACTAATTAATTATATAAATGGTTTGATTTTGAGTGTTTTTTTCTTCTTCTTTCTAATCAATTTCAGTTTTGTCTTTTGCTTGTTCTCGTTATTAAATAATTTAATTTAATTTATATTTAACAGGTTGCGTGTGAGGTTTTTTTGCTCCTTTATTTTATTTTTTGTCCGGGGGTTCTGCCTGTTGGGTGACGTTGATTAATTGGTATGTCATGTTGACCTTTCCTGTTATCCATTTTGTTGTTTTACTATTTAAACAATTTCTGAATAACAAACATGAAAAAGTTTGAAAAAAAAATCCACAGAGAATCTAACTTTATCAGAAAAAAACGGCACTGGCAAAGGCTTCTGACAAGCATTAGAATATACTCTCTCAAAAAAGAAACGCAACATCAGATTATCTTTTTGAAATATTATTTTTCCGGACAAATAACCAATAAATATCAAAATATATGTACACATGATCATAATTACACCTTCATAAAAAGTTTCCAGGTACAATCATTTAAATTCATCCACCCGTAAACGACTTTGGTCGCAATCTGGGACACCCTACGATTTACGCATTGCCAAAAACTGGGTCGACTTTCACGTGCAAATCATGGATTATTTTTTAGCTCAGTCAGTCGGTATAAAAACCCGGTATTTCTTTTCATGAATGCATTCGTAAAATAAAATTCTGATGAGGTGACGCTATGCCAAGGTTAGACGCTGCTACCCGGAATATCGCTATCGGACGACTAGAGGCCGGAGAATCACAGAATGCTGTTGCTGTAACGTACAATGTTCATCGTAGCACAATTTCACGCCTTTGGGGACGCTACCTGCAGCTTGGTACTACGACAGATCGGCCACGTTCAGGGCGCCCGCGTGTTACAACCAGGGCGCAAGATCGTTACATCAGACTTTTCCATCTGCGGAATAGGACTATTGCTGCAACAGAAACAGCTGTAAACGTCCCTGGGTTGCGCCGTATATCAGCACAGACAGTACGCAATCGGTTACGTTCTCATGGATTGAGGGCAAGAAGACCTTACTTTGGAGCAACACTGAGACGCCAACACCGCCGAGCGAGGGTTAGATGGTGTACTACAGTTCGTGCATGGAATTTACAGAACTGGAGAAGAGTATGGTTCAGCGATGAGTCACGTTTTCAACTGGAAAAGCGAGATGGTCGCATACGTGTGTATAGGCGCCGAAACGAACGTTTTGCGCAAAACTGTGTTGTGGAGAGAGACAATTTTGGCGGAGGCAGTGTTATGATGTGGGCCGCTATTTCTTATGCCAGAAACACACAGCTGATACATATCCAAGGCAATCTGAACGCTGTTAGGTATAGAGACGAAATTTTACGACCTCATTTATTGCCCGTAATTGACATTCGGAGAGAAATTTTTCAGCACGACAATGCCCGACCACATACAGCACGTGTAACAGTAGACTTTTTAGAACAACAGAATGTCAATGTGATCCGTTGGCCGTCACGATCACCCGATCTTAATCCAATTGAACATTTGTGGGATGAAGTGGATCGGCGCGTGCGCCAACGACAACCACCACCGCAAAATCTGCAACAATTACAGCAGGCACTTCAGTTTGAGTGGCAAAGGATACCGCGTGTTCGAACTCAGCGTTTAATTCAATCTATGCCAAGAAGAGTCGGGGCTGTGTTACAAGCAAATGGTGGACATACCAGATATTGACAATTTATGAGTGATTTATTGACAATATGTGACAAACTGTGATATTCCAAGGTAAAAGAACTCATGAACAAGAAGTGTGCCAATTTTTGCATTCCTGTGTAAATTATTTATATCATAAATTATGAAAATAATATATGAAGTAAATTTCCTATTTTCTGTATGTTGCGTTTCTTTTTTGAGAGAGTATATGTTAAATTATCTTAATGAATACTGTGAAACAATTATTATTAGTTGTACTCCAGTTTGCGTTGATTTAGTGGACAGGTCAATCCACGAAATTAATTACACAAAAGAAATATGATTTTTTATATATATGATAGCACCCTCCACGCAAGGGTTATATTTTCACAGTAGTTTCACTTTCCCAGTGGAACGGAAATGACCTTGCTAAGGAGGTAACTGTGGTAGTGACAGAATTAACAGAGCAAAAACAAACAATTATAATCAATAGATTAAAACGATACATAAATCAGAGTTTCAAGATAGATAATGGGGAGCAGTGAGTACCCATAAAACCGCTTTAACCCAATTATTACTCAGTGTTTATGTACCAAGTCAGATTATCATGACTCCCCGTTTATGTTGGCGTTTATGTGCTCTTTAATATTATTTTTTTCGTGGTTCTATCTGTCGAATGGCATCAGTTAATTGGTATCTCATTGTTGAGCTTTCCTGTTATCCATTTTGTTGTGTGTTTGTATGTTCAAATAACTATGTCAGTGTAGCACGTGATACACAAGACATGCAAGTGTAATAATAAATACTTTGATACCAATTTTAATACACAAGATGTGCATATGTCGTCGGTGTACGACTCGTCAGTTGTGCTTAAGCCCTAAATGCATGTTGAAAAAACTATAATCCAGAAAGCTGAAGAGCACCCTACAAAATGCCATAAAAGTCTCACGAGTATCGATCATCGAATCAACGTAGCTTTTTACTTAGCCTAGCTGCTACGTAGGGCTAGATAGCTTTAAAAATTCATGCTAGCTAGTAAATTTTCTATGACGCCAAAGAAATTAAAAATACGTCTTATTTATCTAAATTCATAAAAAAACATATAAAACAAATTTTATATGTGATTTTAGCAAGCGTACGAGATTTGTACAAAGTCTGGCGTGATGTTCTAGCAGTAATAGGAGTATTTCCATACAAAATGATTTTTTTCTCGATATTTTATTGACATCGACGCCATTTTGCTAGGCTAGCTACGATATTGAACGCCACGCAGTTATTTGACTCCTGCTAGAAATGCTAAATCTAACGAACATATACACAGGTACTCTAGGTGGGGTTTTAGCAGCCTTTCAGAATATCTCAAGAATCTCGTTCGAACACTGGATGGTAACAGAAAACGTGGAATGTGATTGGAAGGGTCAAATCTACTATGACGTCACTCTATTGTTGTCTTGAAGCGAAAAGGGTGGCATCATAAAAAAAGTGTAACGTCTTAGCAGACTTTGAACAGTGAAAATCTTATTTTTCATCGGTTAGGAATATTATTGCTTTCTCTATTTTGATTCTATTACAAACCTTGATCGGCCAAAAATATCACCAAACTTATCACAAGGAATAACTTTTCCATTTTAACATTCCGCCATTGATAAACCCGGTAGTTCTTTCGCTAATGTTGTCTCTTTTACGGTTCGATGACTGGTATTTAATCGACTGGGTTCTCCGTAAATGATTTGCAGTTTTAAAGGTCTATTCATACAACACAATAAGTGTATACAATAAACATTTTAAAATTAAATATCAGTATCATGTTTCACTAATCACGTTGATTGGGTTGTATAAAACGCGTGCCTAGTTATCATAACGGAAAAATGTGGTAAAATATTTTTTTCTCCAGAGAAACAACGAAGATTCCGTTAGAGCATGTCCCGAGTAAACCCTGAGGTGTACTAAGCCTCTTTATACTAATAATTTCATTTTTTTACAGCTGACTTAGACACATGTTAGATTTATACAAAAATTAATATATTTCATGATAAAGAAAATTAGGCTGTATTTTAAATATATACGTATAATTTTGTATCTTGATATGATTTACAGCAATAAAAAGACGAAATCAGCTCCAAATTCGCGCGTTTTCATTTACATTGCTCGATGTATTTTTTCTCTCTTCCGCCAAGCCGTACACGGCCACAAAAAGATGTCGGGCACAAATGGTACGGGCCTTTAATACACAAAAATGACATTTTGTATAAATATTCAGGAACTGAGTTTATTTTTTGAATATTTATTAAAATATTGTTTTCAATTACGGACAAGTTATAAATTACGATATAACTAACTTTGAGACTGTTAACGCTTCATAAACCTCGAAACAGCGGTTTTATAATTAATTCAGTAATAAGTCAGTTTAACTTATAAATATGTATTTACTCATCTTAGGAAGTCAAACATAGTTAAAATGAAAATAAATAAATTCTCAAATAACTATTAATTTTGGTTACTAAAATTCCAGAAAAGATACCAAATTCAAACAAATTATGAATATACAACTTTTACAAAAATACTTATTTATAATTTACAATTTATATTATGCACAAGACATGTAAAAATTCCATTCAACTGCAACCAACTTACATTATAACCTTGAAGTGGGTATCAGGTTGGGTGGAATAAAAGAGAATGAACATGAAATACCGACGAAAATTACACAAATTAGAATATCGCAAAGTGCTCTCGACCAATGAAATTATAGGATTGATGTTTCTTAATTGTGAAGAATGAATGTAAAACATGAGTGGAGATTATTAAAAATTCAATTTGAATTGGAAAAAAAAATATGTAATGTTGAACGTTAAACACGATAAGACCAATACAAAAAAGAAACATAAATTCACCCACATCTTTATCTAAATCATTATATTACTCTAAACTCAGATTACTTGACTCGCGGCTGGTAAGAATCGACATTTCAAATATTCCGATATATTTAAAACTGGAGGTAATATAAATTTTAGAATTTAATATATAAAAGGCTGATTAATTCTTCTTATTTGATTTGAACATTTAAATTTAGCCAATTACTTTATATATGAAGTAGTATTTAAATTATGTATACAGGGGGCATTCCCTGTGGAATAAAATATAGTTGTAACTCATATTTTGAAATTTATTGATTTAAACTGTAAATAAACAAAAAGATAATTCCTTACATAAATGTTACATGTTTTACATTCAAACTCACAATAAGGAAACAGCATTGCATCGTACTGTTGTGTCTTTGAATGTTTAAAATGCAATTAATTATAATTTCCCAAATTATTAGAAATGCCTTACATCACTACGACTAATTCATAAATGAAATGTCTAAAATGAAATCATGCATTAACTATAAACATTGCACTGATCTTGAAAACAATTATACTTAATTAAAACCAATCAAACGTTCATTTGAACCTTGAGCATTTTACAATATTCTATGTTTGTAAGAGAATGATAATCCCTTTCTTCAAGATAAGTACTCGCTAACGCTCGTACTTAATCATGAAGAAAAGGATTTTCATTCTCTTCCATTTAATAAGACATGACTACCTGCAGGTGTTAATTACCTTCGAATGAGGATTACAGGTAATTGTCACCTTTATATCCGTTTCATTAGCTATTAACCAATAGAAACTTAATTACTAAAAAATGAACTAAGTAAAAAAAAAAGACCAATCAAAAGAAACGAAAGGGAATTGTTACAAAAGTATACCTAGATTTTTTTTTATCTTTTCTGAATTTAAGTTAGCATATTTAATTTATAAAAATTCCAAAATTAATTCAGAAAATTTCCAAAGAAGTAGGACCACTTTCCCCTGTATTTGTTTCACTCGTAACCATTGATTTTTTAATCTTAAATACTTAATAATAACTACGATCTTTGGTAAACGATTGTATGCAATGCATTTTTATATCAGCAAACACAAATTTTATGCTGAATCATTAATGAGTTCAAGTTTTCTACCGGCAAAGGTAGTGTATATACAGTTGAGATCAGTTCAGTCAGACTATGCAGCCAGAGAGGACGGTTCTAGAACCATTCTAGAACGGTTCTAGGGTAGAACCGTCATAAATGGTTGTATAATAGAACCATCCAGAATGGTTCTAGTGTAGAACTGTCATAAATGGTTCTAGGGTAGAACCGTCCAGAATGGTTCTAGGTAGAACTGTCATAAGTGATTCTAGGGTAGAACCATTCAGAATGGTTCTATGATAGAACTGTCACAAATAGTTCTAGGGTAGAACCGTCAATTTTTATGTCCGATGTAGCTTAAATATACCTTGTAGGCATCACTTTGGCAATCACCAAATAACAAAAAAGTAACTGAATCATTTCAGAAAAAAACACCACAGAGGAGGGTCGAAGTAGCTCCGCCTCTTGTAAAACTAAGCCAAGAGTACAAGGGGTATCTAAATCAATCTTAGAAATACTCGACTTCAAAATATTTTACAACATACAATAGGAAACAGGTTTATAATTTTAAGTTTTCACTATAAAGGGAGGTACATCAGATGAGGCAGGAAACATTTTTTACATCTCTACAATTGCTGAATAAATGAGATGTTTTATTTCTGATAATAGAAAATTCCAATAGCTGTTCTCCGAACTGAATAGTTTTTGACCAGGAAAATAAATATTTTTCAAACATTAGATTGTCTTTTCTCTTTAGCATTTTAATTTATCGTCTGCACTTCAAAAACAGTTTGATTTTCTACACATAAGAAAAAGAAAACAGAAAGAAACACCAGTACGTGTAACTGTTTATATCACAAAAATCCAGCACGTTTCTCAATTTTAACAAAACATCGGTTGTAATAGGTAAAGCGGATTTTATACAATGTGGTTAAAAATTTTTAATCGCTTCAAGAACAATCTAAAATAAAAAGTGTCAAAATTTGTAAAAGGAAAACTTAAAAACAGATGCAGGAATTTAACTCGATACATGTCATTTCTTACATAATCTACATTTCAAACATTGAGCAAATAAACAAATTATATTTAATTCACATTATAAAGGAACCAAATTATAATTTAAACAAAATAGAAAAAATGCCTTCCAATGCATGTGTATTCAAATTTACCCTTGTTCCTACTGCATGCGCAGATTTCAAAGACTCTTTCTTCGATTTTAAATTTGAAACGTCGAACTTATTACCATTCGTGCAGAAATCTTAAAAATTCATCGTGAACTTTAACGCCTAGCATGTTTAAGTCTCTATTTGAATTAAAAATCTCTTCGGAATAATGACTTTAAAATTTCCGTCTAGGCAGGAGATCAGGAAATATGTTGTTCACAACTTCAATATAAACTTTATTACACAAATAAAGCAGATTTCTCTTAAACAATCCTGTAAAAACAATAATAAATACACAGATGCCTGATTGTCACGCTAAATACACAAACAACAAAATGGATAACAGGAAAGGTCAACACAACAGACAAAAAACATACGAGAGCACAAAACACAAACATAAAAACAACAGAGAATAAAGATGGTCTGACTTGATACAGACACCGAATAGTAATGGGGTTAAACTGGTTTTATGGATACCCAACCCGCCCCTTATCCATTTTGACACTCTGGTGTATAAACATAGCTATTTAGAAAATGTCAGTGTCCTATGATAGTGAGTAAATCACTTACTTCCAAACACTGATGGTATTTGAAGGAATGAGAAGTTAGTGATAAATAAATCTAAATGAAATTTTACTACAGCAATGGGTAATCTCTGAATCTTGATGAGAATTTTACATCTCTCCTTGACTTGACTATTCTGTGCAAGTGTAGAAGGGGAGATAATCCAACTTACACGTACATTTTGTACTCTATATATAACCTTGTAAAGATAACTCTTTCTGAAGACTAGCTTGTGTTTGGATATAATACACAGCTGGTGTACACTACCTAAGGATGTGCATGAAGACTAATAATCCTAGTACAAAATGTTTAAAGGTGGATAATCTGACTTACAATATGAATAAATATACATACACCTTGTAAGCACAACCCCTCTTTGACAGCTCAATGGATTTTGGTGAATCTTACACGGCATAAGGAAATACACCTTCTGTCGAAATTGCTGAAGAGGAAACTTGCCCTGAGCAAGGGTGTCCTAAAAGGCTTGTGAGTTTGCTCACAGTTCTATTCTTATTTTGTAGAGTTTTAAAGTTTTATTGAAATTGTTATTTTTTTTCGTGTAAGAAAGTTTTATTGATATTGTTTATATATCTTTTAAAAAAAATATTGTCTAAATATCTCTTCATGTATTTTTAAGCCCAGGCGACAAATGTAGTATGGGCATATACACAATGTAGTGTTTCTCTTGAATACAGACAAAGGTATGACGGACAGTCCACCGACAACTGTATCAAAATAAAAGAACTGATCAAATGATGCCTCTGCTGTTGGAGTCCAATAAACCGAGAGTACCTTTATCTATTGTTGCTAGTGTTTCGATGCCAGCGTGAAATTGATATTTAGATTTACTGTTACAAAAATCTTTTAAGTTCTGTGGAAACTAAGGAGTATCTCTCGTGTGCATAGTTCTGTGGGTCCTTAGATGTTTTTTAAGATATATTTTTTGGGTCATTTCAGCATTTACATTTACTTTTCGAACTTTTGAATGTTTTGGCTGTCAACATTTTAGGTATTTTAGTGTTATCTGAACTTTGACTTGAGGTAACTTGATATAAAATTTAAAAAAAAAATATGAAAATTATTACGACCATGAATAGTACACTCTATATTGTATTACACATAAAACATACATGACTGCCTATTTAGTTTTTATGAATTTATGTAGCTAACCTAACTTTGCGTTTGGATGCAACTCTCCCATATGTTCTTGATACATTTATTTTAGATAAGTACAATTTCCGTTTAAACCAAAACCATTTTCATTATTCAAAAACAAAGATTAATTTCACTCTTCCATTTCGAGATGTACCATTTTGTTTATAACTTTTATTAAAATTTCCCTTTTACTATTACATTTCATAAGAAATCATTTAAAAATCCATGTTCCACGCAGTGAATATATGCATGAATAATATTACAGTAACTATAGATGAAAAAACTAAAATGGCGAGTACACTTAATAATTTGGACTAATGTTTTGGCTAAAGATGAGATGCTGATGACACTTAATTCCCCGAAATATGTTGTTGCTAGCTTGTTTTCCTAATTAACACGGAATTTCAGTTTTCTCACCGAGGTTTGGTACCAAATACTGCGGCTGTCTCTGATTAGTCTTCATCTACCAAAAGAATTAAAACTGACTGCCATATGGAATTTAGTTCGTTTCAGTCAAAATCCGTCACGAGTTCACAATTGCGTGAACTTTCCAATGTCATTATTATATGAATAAATGATAGATATATCATCAATTTAATTGACCATCTTCGTTTGTCCGTGCATAAAATCTGATCTTACAATCGTAAACTATTCCCCAGACTAAGGCAGAGGTTAATAATTTGCCTAATGATTTTTATTTTTATATTGATTTCATAAATTTTTTTTAAATGTAATTTGTTTACAAACTAAAATACACGTGAAGAGAAAGATGATGACAATTTCTTCAAAATGTGTGCTAAGAGGAACAAAAATAAGATCAATTGGTAAAATGGTTTCATAAAAAAATTCCGGAAAACTAATATTTTGACAATAATTCCTATCTCCTCGGGCAATAAGTTTCACAATAATAGTCCGATTAGCGTGAAACTCAAACCTGACTTGTAATTAATCATTATAAGCTTACATACCAAAAAGAAAAAAAAAAACGGTTTCTAAAACAAGTCCGGAAAACTAAAGTGTGTCTGGCTGACGGACGGACGGAGTGTAAACCTATATTCCCTTTCTGCGTTGCCGGTAGGGCACTAATAAATGGAACCTTGATAGTTTTAAAAAACGGAAAAATCAATTTATTGTTAAAATTCAAAATGATGAATATGTTCTTGTATGTTCTCAAAGTATATTTTTATATTGGAGAAACAAAGAATGAACTTTGAACTAGAATGACGCTCCACCAAAAAAAAAGAACAGAAGGCTTATAATTAGAGCAAATTAATACATTCCAAATTGTGCTGGTGGAAAGGTTCCTCTGTATTCCGTCAAACGACAATTTGGTTTTCTCCAGATGGACTTGTGTTACAAAACATTATTTGGCCTGTATGCAGACAAAAGTACGACAGACAGCCCACTGACCACTGTATCAAAATAAAAGAACTGATCAAGTGATTCAACTCTGCATTGGAGTCCAAGATAGGGGGTGTATCTCTATCTCTGCATGGTTGATAGTGTATCGATGTCAGCATAAAATTGATATTTAAATTTACTGTTACAAAAATTTTAAGTTCTGTGGAAACTAAGGAGTATCTCATGTGCATAGTTCTGTGGGTCCTTAGATGTTTTTGATTATATATTTTTGGGGTCATTCAGGATTTAAATTTACTCTTCGAACTTTTGGAATTTTTTGGTGTTATTTGAAAAACAAAGCAAATAAAAGCCATCAAATCGTACCGGAAAGCAAATCTTTGGCCGAGAGTATTGGGACGAAATCAATCATAGTATCTACGTCGTTCAAACACTTTATCGATCGTGAATTTTGACTGATATGTATAAAATTATAATTTAACAGTGCCTTTTTTGATGCATACTAAAAATACACATCACTTTTTTCCAATATATTTTAAAAGTGATGTCCAAGTCAATATATAGAACAAACATACATTGTTGAGGAAAAACAGGACCATCATACAAAATGTATACTCTCAAAGCATATGCCCATACTTGTCAATCAATTTTTCCCAAATTAAGTTACCTACTTTTTATCGTAAACGATTGTCTGCATTGAATTTTTATGATAACAAAAAAAAAATTATGTTGAATCATTAATAAATTGAAGTTGATCGTGTATATAGGCGATTTGGGTCAATTTATATCACTTTTTGGAATATTGCCAAAAAGGACATTCAGAACCAAAACCATTCCACCTTCCTATGAAAGTACATACATAAACTCACTTGCAGCCACAAATTCGTTTTGGTTTTGAGCTGTCCTTCACGTCGAAAACTGTTTGAAAGACGTTAATTGGACGTGAATTGGACAATTTTTTGAAAATGGACCTAGAAGTGAAATAAATGCATGGGTGAGTGGTCGTACACGTACTTCGTTAGCCTTTACGGAAAGGAATCGATGTGTAACAGACGCAAAATCTAGTTAATAAATACATTTTAATTAGGATACGGATTGTTTTTTATTCCAAAATTAGATGCAGGGCAATCATAGTTCCGGATGTTTTCACTGCTTCTGAAAAAACCCTGAGTTGAATTTTGTATTTAAGAGGAAAAAGGAAATGATAGGCAACGCAAACTGATTAAATGGCTTCAAACTTAAGCTTGGCTTATCGATAAGCGTTCTCTGTTTGTCATGGAACAATTAACGCATTAAATATGTAAATTTCAATTAAGAAATAAACAGAATTATTTACATGTGTTGTGATCTAGCTATTTGCCAACTAAAAAATAGAGACAATTATCATGATTATCAGGGATGACTGCGATCATCTTGTTCAGTGATGCCGAAGGCCGTAAAATTTATGAAGCGATGATTCCATTTTGTTAGCTTTCAAGTAAATATATGTTTTCTGTCAAAAGGTCTGACTGATGTTAAAAAGGCATAATATGAATGTTACCATCAAAGTATATAAAGTTTATGATTATTTTTTTTCATTTATTATACTATAAAATGAAATTTCGCACAACTATTGTTAACAAGTAACTTGTGCCCGGTTAATTTGAATCAAAAACACTCAAAATAGGGACGATTTCCTGACAGATATCCAGTTCTCCCAGATAAAGTTATCATCACATACTAGTAATTGACGTCGCTATTTTTTTCATATTGCGACCAGTCATAACCTCTCGTCCAAGTTAACTTGCAGAGCAGTTCTGAGAACAGTTCTGAGAACTGCTCTAAGTTAACTTAGAGCAGGCAGGAAGTAGAACAGCTCTGGTCAAGAATTAGATCAGTCCTGGTCAACGACTGCTTTTTAGAACAACTCTGGCCGGGAATAAGATCATTCCTTGTCCACGACTACTTGTTAGAACAGCTCTGGTCAAGAAATAGAGCAGTTTTGGTCCGCGACTTTTTTTTATAATTTTTTACTCAAGAATAAAAGATCTAGAGTAAGAAATGATATACGTCATATACGTCTAAAGTAATAACCAACGTTCGAACTTACTAGATGTTGGACCGATAATAAATTAACGATACAATGCAAAATAAAAATAATAAATGAACGTCTAAAAAGTTGCAAAACAACATCAAAATAAAACAAATAAAATTTTGAATTATAAAAAGTAACGCGACAGCACTGATGAAGGATCTCAGTGATCAGAAAATTTTGCTAAGTTTGAATTATTTTTATAATTCACAATTTATTTGTTTTATTTTGATGTTATTTTGCAACTTTTTAGACGTTTATATGTATATATATATATCAAAAAATAAATAAATAAATAAATAATAAAATTAAAAAAAAAATAATAATAAAAAAAATGATAGATTTAAAATAACAAAAAAAAAAAATAATAATAAAATTAAAATAAAAGAAAAAAGAAAAAAAAATAAGAAAATTAAAAAAAATGAAAAAAGGATGGCCTCTGATAATGGGTTTTCCCGGGAAAATATCAAATGAAACCCGAAACATTGAAAGAATGATGTATGCAATGTCAGGTCAGTGATACGATCCATACCATGAATGGGTGGATAACAATGTTATAGAACTGTTCTAGACCATGACAGGTCAGGGCTGTTTTAGACCGTGACAGGTTAGAGCTGTTCTTGACCATGACAGCTTAGAGCAGTCAGAATTGGTCAGGATCCTGTTCTAGAGCAGCCAGGATTCTATTCTAGAGCAGTTTTAAACCAGTCAGTAGAACTGTTCTAAGTTAACTTGGTGAGAGGTTATGTCTGCACCTAACTGTATTTGCGAATGATTTCAAGCTTCAAACGCATCTGCAGTGAAAACGAAGTCGGGTAATTTTTTACACCATTAAATTTGTCAGAAAACGAAGTCGGTGAATTTTTTTACACCATTAAATTTGTCAGAAAACGAAGTCGGTGAATTTTTTACACCATTAAATTTGTCAGAAAACGAACAGCATAGTTCAACCTCGTATTCCCATGACCTACATGTGTATATTTTTTTTTACATAGCTGGCTTCTTTTCACCGTTAAAATTTTTAAAAATTCTAAGGATTTGTTATTTACTTAATCTTAACCTTAACTGACAAGGATTTTCGGTTTTCTCACAGAAGTTTTGTTCCAAATACTACGACTTTATCTGACCAGTCTTCCTCTACCAATAAAAACTGATTCCCATATAGAAAGGAGAGATAAAAAAATTCAGCAAAACAAACATTTAGTTTGTTTCAGTCAAAATCCGTTACAAGTCACGATTGCCTGAATTTTCCAATGTCTTTAGTATATAAATAAATAATAGATATATCATCAATTTAATTGACCATCTTCGTTTGTCCGTACGTAAAATCTTATCGAACAATCATAAAATATTCCCCAAACCAGAGCATGCATTAGAGAGAAGTTAATAATTTGTCTAATAACTTTTAGTTTTATATTGATCTCATTAATTTTTAAATATAATTTGTTTACGAACTGAAATACACTTGATGAGAAAGATGACCTCAATTTCTTTAAACTTTATACTAAGGAGGACAAAAGATTATATATAAACAACACAATTAATAACAGGAAATATCAACAATTACATACTGATAAATCAACGGAGAGAACCCCGGACAACAAATAATATAAAACTTCACAAACCTCAAACATAACAGAGAGTCAGGATAGTCTTCGTACATACACTGACCAATGGTGGGTTTAAACTGGTTTTATTGGTACCCAATCCCCCCCCCCCTTATCTAATGTGGCAATTTACTATAAAGCCAATACAATATGATTACCACTTTGCTAAAACCGGAAAGAAAATAGTTGAACGGTATATAATTTAAATAGCAGTATCAGAATGTATTCGTTTTAACTGTAAAACTAGCTAAGACGCTCGATACTGCCGCTCTGTTAATCGAAATATCACTCGATAAAGGATTATGGAGTCTGATCATGGAGTTCAGTAGAAATCGGCAATATTGCTGAGAAGCCAGTTTAAATTTAAAGTCTTCAAGAAAGAGCAAATTGAACGGAATTACACAAAATTCCATAATTGTAGCCTTTACTGTGAAAAGATCTTAAAGTACTTCAAAGTTTCTGTCTGAGTTATTGGCAAGACTTTTGCAAAATTACGATACTACAATAGAAACTAGGATGGGAAAACCCGTTCATGATAAGTGCTTTTCGGGAAGCTGGTTATTTTACTAAAAATGTTGATAGCTATTTAGAAATTTTTTAAAAACATTAAGCAGCTTGTGAAATCTATAAACCTGCGATAGAAGATTTTGAGTGATCGTAGCTATTCGATTTTTATGGATTTAGCCAGGGTTCACTATCTCTTGGCCAACATTTACAAAAATGCACATCTCACTTGGCCTACAAATATACATTTTTGCACATTAATGAGAGTGCTTTTCTGATAATGTATGAACATTGACTCTATTGGTGACGATTTTTTTAAGGAAGATGATTCGCAAGTTAGTGCGTCTTCAAAATTAAAAATTTCAGAACATTCAAGCATGATACAATTAATAAATGCTAAGAGATACAATTAATAAAGTATAATTTGTTATTGGGGCTTCCCATTATAGGTACGGACTAATATCATCCCCGTCTTTGTTACATATGCATGTATTCATTCGTATTTCCGATAGATCTTGTCTTGTCTTGTCTTCTTGTCTTGTCTTGTCTTGATAGATCAGGGGATAGAAAAGATAATCTAAATCATACAGCGAAAATCCTGAATAATATATACGATTCATTCATATAAAAAAATAAAACTTTTGTGATTTCCCTTTTTATCACACAGAAGAGCCTATGTGCTTAGACATTGGTCAAGATTTACTAAAATGTGCAGTTTTATAGAGAAATTATTTCCAGTCGAAGAGAAGAGCACATTTATTTTATATCTTCAGATGATCTCTCATAACGTTTTATCGAGTTTCTATTGTGCATGTGAATTCTACATTTTTTTCATATTTTAAAACTAAATTTTGATAAATGGGGTGTAATTTAATAAAATATTTGTTTTCAACAGATTTATAAATGCAGAATGCATAAAATTAATACGTGATGAGAGGCTTATTATTACGTAGATATAACCATGTGTCCCGTACGTCTGGAATAACAATTTTAAGTAAGGATATAGTAATGTATATTAATATATACAGCGCGACTTTTTACGGATAAAATTCTCCTAAGTTTGATGTTAAATATAAGCTTTACCTGTAGCTGCTCTTTGAATTTCATGGATAGGAACACTCTTTGGATATATATAATTGTGTCCAAATATTCTCGTAATAATATGTATGAATGGATATGGTGTTCTTATTGAGTGATATATAAATCGAGTCCACAGGTAGAGGATAAGGAAGACTCTCTCGTTGTGAGATACAAAAAGTCTGACTATAATTAATTTGGGGTGTGTTTTGAGAATGTCACACTTCTTGCCCTCTTACGGTGCCATCTGTAGGTTTTGAAATAGAGTGGACTAATAACCGCCATAATACAGAAGGATACATTATCAGTCCATACCCAACTCTCCACGAATTTATAATTGCAGTCAAAGTGTCGTATTTTGTGTCCTGTATTATCCATCATTTCTGGATTACATTGACGTATTTTTTAACTAACTTTCGTCTTGAAGATGTTTATAAAATTTGTCACAGTGACTGTAGATTAGGTAGGCAAGAATCAATGTTAATAAATGGTGAGTAATTGACTTGGGTTGTTTTCAAAATTTCACCGACATACCTGTATAACAAGAAATGCCCTTCCCCGTGCCTGTGCTAATATGAACATTGATATTTATCAACTTCATATAAGACTACCCGACCATCAGAGTTATTTAATAATTCTTATATACAAATATAAAGGTGATTATCCTGTTCAGTATGAAAAAAAACAAAAAATATTTTTTTTACATTTCAATAAATAAATCTTTTTGTCTCTTTCCTTTTAATTGATACAAGGGAAGCAAAGCGTCAGTATATACGACTTGATGTTTATCGGAGTGTTTTCAAATAAACAATCCACAAGTACGCTTTCAACCTGTCCCTTTGGGACCAATACGGAGATAATTTGTTTTAGAAAATTAGATGTCAGTTGACAGGAACTGACAATGAATATACGAAGAACGGGAGATTACATCTTCTTACTAAATTTTAATGTATAATTTTCATGTATTATACATTCTGAAAATTAGATGAGATATCTTGGAATATAGTGAATTGGTCATTTGTCATAATCTGTGTTTTGAAAGAAAACTATAGGAAGAGAAAAGAGGAGAAATTTTCGATATTGCAACAATTCTGTGAAGTTTTTTTTTTTTTTGTGGCACATGTGTGGTTTCCTTTGTCATAACAGTTTGGAATAAATGACATATATCATGAGATTTTCGGTTACAAATTTCTCTGCGTTTGTACTAATTTCATTTTCACCATCTTTAGCTGAGCGTACCAGGTACAATAAAATAAGCACATCTTGCCTTATGTCAAACGATGTTTATTTCAAACAATATGCGCGATCTTTGTCTGAATGTTCATCTTACTGCGCGAAAAATCCTTTCGGACCATGCTCTAGATTTATGTATAACTCAAAAGAAAATGAATGCATGCTTCATTCTGATGAAACTTATTCAGGAACATCGCCGATGAAGATAACAGTACAACCTAGTTGGTATTTTTATGGCGTAGCACACCAAGGTATGTTCCTATTAGAACATTAAAATCAAATCTGATTGATTTACTATTTAGTATTGTTTGCTTAACACCCAGTGGCAACTATTTCATGCTACTTCGGGACTAGAACCAGTCCCGATATCATTATTAAAAAAAAAAAGAAGAGATAATATTTGGAACTTTATATAACTGTAGCAACTGCATAAACACAAATGTAAATATTAAATCGGTTTCTATCAGAAAACGTTTTATTTAACCTTTTAGTAATAATTAACGCAAATATTTTTTATAAGCCACTGTGACAGGGGCCAGGCTTCTAGATATTTATTTCTTTTTTATTTTATTTTTTTTTTTGGTTTTCTTATTTCATAAGTACTTTTAATAAACATTTACTATAACAACGAATAGTCTGCGTTTATTATCAATTTGCTATACACTATCCACGTCCTTATACTAAAAAATCCTAAAGGTATATAAACCGCCATTTTGGATTTCCTACCCCTGCCACAATTAAAATCAATTAAAAATACTTCCATGTGATAATTTATTTCATAACTGCCCTCAATCTCCTCCAAAATGAATGATCTTCAAAAGTTTTCATTTTTTTTCATTACCAATGTTTACACCCTTTAAGGGCAATGATTACAAGTACACAACATATAGAGAAACAAACGGAACAATATGTAACTGCCCCCGTCTTAAATCCTACCCCCCATTTTTAAAAATGGGCCTAGAAATTTCACTTTAGTATCGGAATTTAATTTTGTTTTTTAGCATTTATCAGTTTGAATTTCTTTATTGGTAAACAAAATATTTCTCATAGAAAAAAAATGAGTCCTTGAAGATTCCTTACATGAACAATCGAGAAAGGAGTGAACTTCGTCTTTAGTTTTGTTACATGTATTACAAAGTCCTAAGTTTGCTAGAATTTTCTTGTATCTACCCCTTCCAAATTCTAACCTTGTTCGCTTATTCTAAATTCACTGGGGGAAAGATGTGGTTTCCACATAATTTTGAACCAATGTCGGTGAAAACAAAAAATGCACAGAATAGAACTTTCGCGTGTCATGCTATCAAACTTTACCAAATTTAAAATCAGTGGAGTCTTTCCTTAGGAAACTTTTATTCTTGTGCAGTTCATGCTTTCACCGGCATTGGTTCAAAATTATGTGGGCAGCACGTAACTTAAATTACAAACAGCCGCTTACCCCCAGTGAAATTGACAAATAATTCTTCTAATTTCGGGTCTGAGACAGTACGAAAAGGGATTAATAATTTCTATATTATTTAATTTTTATTATGTTTTTTTTTATACGAATACCATGAATATACATGTAGATAATTTGAATGTATCATTTTAGACACATCAAACATTCTTTAAAAATTGCTTTCTGTATTAAATGCTCTCTCTTTATACAACGGAACTTGTGCATTTTTTACCCCATGCACAATTTTACAAAATGTGTGTCCACCCCCATCTACAATAGATTTATCATTGTCTACAAATGGTATAATTTTCAGTACAAGTAAGATGGATGTCATACATATAAAACTAAAAAAAGAGTACAGTTTTAGCCATGTTAGTCCTCCAATACCAATGCAAGTAGGAAACATTTTTTATAAACATTAATCAGAACTTAGGACAGGAAAGTTTATTTTGTCCTACATTTGTTTAGTTCTGTTTTTTTTAATTCTTACGAACCATTTAATTTTATGGCAGTAATTGAATTGAATTAATGAAAGGTACATAAATAATCAATTACTTACACTCACATTAGGCTGACATACATGTAGTTAAAGACCGAGATTCCTTCGACGTAAAATAAAATTGGCTGAGGCTGTAGGACGTGAGAGCGCACTCCATGTAGTCAACAAAAGAAACGATACAGGGTCATGCATTTTTCATATATTCATAATTTCAATTAGCTTTACTAAGCAGAAAAATAGACCCACACGTCTGATTTTCATAGTAGAATGTTTTCTCGTCAAAAGCATGGATTTTGTGCAAAAAGTTTGAAATAAAAAAAATCCAATTTTGGAGATTTCAAAAATCACATTTTTCAACCAAAATTAAAAAATCAGTATTTTTTCCCCGTCATGTGAATCATAATGTCTGAGTGACAAAAGATTTGAGTTTTTTTGACTGATTTCAGCCACTGGATTTTCATTTTGCAAAATGTGTGTCAATTTTCTTCTCGGTTTTCGGCAAATTTAATTTAACCCTCTGTTGGAAATTTCCATTTTCTTCCATTTCAAGTTTTATCCAAATTTCAAAATGAGACGCATTAAATCAAGAAATGAAGTAGCAAACCACTGTTGCCCTCATTTTTAAAGGAATTATTAAGATATTTGGTTGCGAACTCGTGTATCGTTACTTTTGTTGACTAGTATATATATGTGTATAAATAAACGTCTAAAAATCTTTAAAAAAAACCCTGATACATTACAATAAAACTAGCTGAATGAAAGTAGATATTCGACTTTATACCTAACATGAATTTTTCTTTCAGCCTGTAATGTAAGCGGATATGATTACGTTCCATTTATCCACACTTGCTTGAAATTTTTTTCTCAAATCTCTAAAACCTGGACGCAGGCCAGTCAGATATGCCAGAGTGACGGGGGTCATCTTATTACGTTTGAAAGTGTCTCTGAATGGAACTTTGTCAGTAATTACCTCAATTGTAAGTATTTAATATTACAAGTTTTATTGGTCTCCGATTTCGCTCATAATCAGATGAGTGGTAAATATGGACGAAATGTGCACATCTTGTCCATCAAATGAGGTTATCGTCAGCTCAGTTGCTAGTGTTTCGGTACTATCCCAAAACTGATGCTTTAAATTTACTGTTACAAAATTGTATAAAATTTGTGACAGCTAAGAAGTATCTCCCTCGGGCATAGCTTTGTCCTTGGATGGATTTTGGTCATTTTGGCATTCTTGAATGTGCTCTTCAACTTTTTGGATTATTGATTTGGTTTTCAACATTTTTTATCTTGAGCACAACTGGTGAGTCGTAAATCGGCTAAATTTGCACATCTTGTGCATTAAATTAGTATCAAAGAATTTGTAATGCTGACTCTTTACCTCTGTGTGATTGCTGGTGGTCTTGTTTAAATGGTCGGCCAATAAAAATTTGAATCACTTTCAAATGAATTATATACTATATTTTATCAATTTAACTGGTGTTAGCAGGTCTTTGATGGAAATCCGATTTTACAAAATCCAGTGGCGGTTCAGAAACGAAAGTTCTCTGGTCTTTAAAGACTATAATGGTGTTCGTCTCACTTTCATGACAAATACATCATAATACCACCCAACAATGCCCCAAATAACATCGTTTATTGCTTAAAAATTGTCCATTTGAATGACATTACATTTAGTTATTTCGTATACCTGGTTTACCGTATGGGATACTTGAGGATATGTGTAAGTCCGCACGACTCCAAAGAGGGAAAATTATTGTTTCTACAAAGTATTGTATATATGCTAAAGATGACCCGTAATTTGTTTAATTGAAACATCTCACCCCTCTCTTGAGGTATAACCTTGTAAATGGTCTCTAAAGATTTGCTTACAATAACTTAACAAGTAAGTTACTCAAAATTTGTCTGCATACATGTACCTGAATATCGCTTTGGGAGAGAGTTTTAACACAAAGCTGCCAAATTAAGGTCTTTCAGGCAGGTTTTCAACGTGAAGGACACTCAGAACGAAAACGACGGTATAATTGTTTTGGTTCTGAATGTCCTTCTTGGCAAAATTCACAAAAGTGATACAAATTGAACCAAATCTATATACACGACCTTTGTCGTTAGAAAACTTAAACTCGTATAATAATTAAGCATTAAATTTTTGTTTGCTAAAATAAAAATGCATTGCATACAATGTTTTACGATAAAAAGTAGATAAATATTTAAGATACAAAAACCAATGGTTATGAGTGAAACAAATACATGGGAAAGTGACCCTACTCCTTTTCACATGGCATTGTGTTGTTTGAAAATTCACCAAAGGCAATGGACTGTCAGGAACAAGTTAACTGTACACATATTAAATAAAATCAAAAACCAAATTTATGATGCACCTTTGATTGTTGTACCGCCTTGGTGCTCCCGAGATAGCGTGCTCGCCTCAAATGCGGAAGGTCGTGGGTTCGATCCCCGACGGGGTCAAACAAAGAATTGGTATTTTGTTGCTTCTCCGTCAAGCACGCAGCATCTAGGATTAATAGCAAAGGACTTGTCGGCTGGGAGATATGTCTTTTTGCGGACTGTTAGCTCGTCAGATACGCGTTAAAAATCCAGCCCAGCGTGTCAGTCTTTTACAAAGGTTCACATTCTTATCAAATCAACTTCTCGTCCTGATTTCATAACTATCATTTATGTGCACCTTTTTCCTTGGCAGGTATTACAATCAAATATTGGGCAGGACTAAAGGGAGATTACTGGGTAACTGGCGATCCTTTTGTCAACATATTTGGTGTCACTGCTAGGTTAAACAAACTTCCAGATAGTAACAACCCTGAAGATCCTGTATATGATTGTGGACTATTTGCGGTACATGTAACTCCAGAAATCGTTGATGTTAGTTGCACAGTGAAGGAGAAACCTTATTTCGTATGTGAAATACCGATGCCTTGAAGATTCGAATCATTGTACTCATGTTATGAAAATTTGTGAAGAAATGTTATTAACCCTAAAGCTCCTTGTATAAAAATTGCTTCTATCTATTTGTTAATTAGTTTTAGATGACACGTTTCATAGAACAAACAGGCTAATAAAACCGCTTGATACAAAATGAGATTTTGATAATGGTTTAAAAATATGTACAAATATTGTAATTAAATTCTCAGAAATAATTTCAATTACATGAAGCTTCTTGGACAATTTAGACCAAACATTGGGTATTCTCCTTTCAAAATTGTGTCATGGGGTACGGATCTCAAACAAATATGGCCACCGTTACTAAAAATAGAAAAATAAGCAATATAATATTATCAAATCTCTCCAAATGGGGGCAATTAAGATAGAACGGTTCTTAGGTGGTTCAAAATTGATTCCAGAAATACTGTCCTTTGAATCTGAATCAACAATATTACGGTAAATAATAAAAATTGTACAATCATTATTTTTTGCCCAAACATTTACCATTAACTTTATATCTGTAATTTATTAAATAATACGATTAAAACAGCCCTAATACTACCAAAACGGCATGTGTCATACTGGTGACGTTGTCCTGGTCATATAAATCACGTGATCTATATTGCTTTTCGGCCTGGTCCAATACTGAAAAAGCAAGTCAGTATTAAAATCATTGGCCCTGCAAACATATATTGTGCATGTAATTCAGAATTCATTGCCAGTCCGTATTGGAAATATTGGCCCTATATTCACATCATTGCCAGTCCGTATTGGAAATATTGGCCCTATATTCACATTTGATGTATGTAATACAGCATTCAGAACAAGTCTGTATTGAAAAAGTTGGATTATTTAATAAAAGTGTTATGAACTGGCTGTTTCTGTATTGGCACTGGTATAGATTCTCGGTCAGCTGTATTGGCACTCGACCCTACGGCTCTCGAGGCCAATACAGCAAACCTTGAATCTATACCAGTGCCAATACAGAAACAGCCAGTTAATAACACAATAGTATTTTCCAATTAGTGTACTCAGTCGAGTGGTATGATTCAATGAATTATTCTCAAATGTTAAAGTTTTATGATGCGATGAAAACAAGAATATGAAATTTAATAAAAACTAATTTCATATCAGTTATAAAATTTCCCAACAGTTCTAAATAATTTTTTTATTTTAGTATACTCGCTTTTAAGTAGTAGTTTGTTAGTAATAAAAAATATTCCACTACATACAAATCAAGGAGAAAGAGGAGCCTCACTGTCGAAAAAAGGAAAATAGCTTCACGGAGAGATAAGTCAACATAGAATGGAGAATGGAAACGGGGAATCTGTCAGAAACAACAACCCGACCAAAGAGCAGAAAACAGCCCAAGGCTACCAATGGGTCTTTAACGCAGCGAGAAAATTTTTTCCCGAACGCGCAGGCGAGCTCCAGCTGGCCCCTAAACAATAATACATAATGGACGTCACACTAAACTCCGAAACATACAAATGAACCAAAATTGAAAAAACACAAAAGACTAATAAAGGCTAGGGGTTCATGTTTGTCATGTGTTTTGATATGAATTTAATTTAAAAGAAAAGAGCAAGTGCTTCTCCCCGAATCGAAATTCCGAAGAAAAAAATCATCAACATAATTAGAAAAAACAATTATCATAGTTTGTAACAAAAATGACTGAATTTTCTTTGATCTTTTTCGAAAATAACTTGTTTATTTGTGGTGCATGTACAAAAGCATGGGTATAATATGCAGATCTCGTTTCATTAAATATGTTAACTCTTAAAAACAATAGTGTAAATAGTAGTTAATGTATAAATGTCGTCTAAATAACCGTATGTGTTATAGAAAATAAGAAATTGCTTGTTTGGCGTCTTACAATGTAGTTATATGTTTTTAATATTCATTAAAAAAGGTTTTTAGTGTAAGTATTTATTTTCCTTATCATTTGCAATTTAAACATTTAAACTCGTCTTCATTTATATGTATATGAATGTGTTTATTTGTTTGTTTAGTTGGGGTTTAACGCCGTTTTCAGCATATTTTGGCCATTTCGCGGCGGCCAGTTTTTATTGGTGGAGAGAGCCGGAGTACCCGGAGAGAACCATCGACCTTCGGTAGGAAAATTGGCAATCCTTGTTAATTAAGATCGGAGTCGAACACACCCCGCCACAGGTGAGAGTCGAACTCACAACCCCAGCGTTGACAGTGATCAGTAGTAGTCATGACGAACTACCTAGACCACTCGGCCATCGAGGCCCCTATATGAATGTGCGTCAAATCACTGTTTTTCTAGACTTTTCATGACCTTATTGTATCAGATCAATTTTGTAGCATGGTTGATAGTCTAGTCAAAAGGAAAGTATTCCTGTGTCACCGATTTAGTATTTTTAGTTATTTTTCATTGTTAGAACGATCGAATTCTTCATGTATTAGTGTTGCATTGATTTCATTTTACATGTCATTATTTTAAATTAAACATACCTGCCCTTCGTGTAGATTTTTTTTCATTTTTATAGTATTTTGGACTATACCTTTCGGAAGTACGGTGAGCCTATTGGGAACATCTAATTCAAGTATAAATACGGATTTCTTACCTTGAAGTTGATTTTCTGGCGGCCATTTTTGTGTGCTGTTATCCCGGTATATGACGTAGATTCCCCGCCGTGGCTTACGTTGCAGACGTTTTATTCACAATATTCTGTCAGATTTTGTTACAAACTCTCTTTGTAATTTAATGACTGCATTTCAGTGTTGCAGTTTTATCGAGACTTATCATATTGACCCTTATCTTCCGTCATTTGCAATACAAAATGTAGAAAGACCTGTGGTGGTAGGTGTCTGGTAAGGGAGATTAAGTTAACTGTTAAACTTAACTCCGTTTGTCAAAATTTCCGCACTTTAGGTTCTATGTTTGATCTTAATTGCCATTTTTGTTGAGGTACATATAGTTGCAATTCTTATCGTATTTTTCCTGCCTGTGGTTGTATGTTTTGCAAAATTTCTTTGTGAGGCAATAAAAACTTGTCATACAAACAACCAATAAAAAGTTGTCATACAAACGACATAAAAAAAACCAATAAAAACTTGTCATACAAACAACCAATGTTGAATGTTTTTGTTTCGTTTTGTTTTGTTTTTGTGTTTTTTGTATATTTTGGATTCTATTTTAGATTTGTTAACTAAATGTGTTAACTAATTGATATTTACCTTATATCTCCATTCATCCCGATTGAAGAAATCTTTCACATAATTTTTTCAACAATTTCCCTCTGTAATTCGTGTTTATATATAGACACGCGTTGAAAGTTTTGAAATTCTTTTAACAGATAATCTCCAACTCTCTTAGGTTTAGACAAAATTGGCTTTATAATAATTTAGGCTAATCAACGAAATGGATAGCAAGAAAGTTCAACAATAACATACCAATTAATCAACGCCACTGAACAGTGGTAGGGTTGAATCAGTTTTATGGCTACCCATACCCCTTATTTATCCTGAAATTCTGGTATACTAAAAGCCAATACAATGTGATTACCAACAAGGTGACCAAAAATTGGTAGGACAGTACATAATGTAGCTAGCAGGGTCAAACTAGCGGAGGCTCTCATAGCTGCCGATCAGATACTATCGCCCTATCGTACTTTAATATTACCCTGTATATGCTGTATATGTTTGGATGATTTTTGTTTACTTCCTAGGTGAAGATAGATCGAGATATATACATAGAACACAAAACTGTAAAACAATGAAATTTGATTGTAGAAAGAACCAAAAAAAAAAAAAAAAAATAAAAATAAAATAAAAATAAAATAAAAAATGGATTGGCTTTTGATTCGCATACATGTGTAACCTGAAGATGTTTTACTGTTTACCGTCTTTGTCGGAGGAGTTGGTGTCCTCCTTTGACAGTTAGTCACCATAAGGGGTACTTGACAACACCTTAGCTGTAAATAATGACAATGTTATACAACGGGCCACTAGAAGACTGTTTGGAATTATCTGTAGGTAGTATATTGAGTTTGTAATAAAACAGTGGAATTATTTTTTAAGCTTACCTGGAAAATGGATAGTACGTTTATTACTTTTTTTTCGTCCGAATTAAAATTTATGATTCTTCCAAAGAATGTTACAAGTAAAGTCAAGAAATACCAAAGGGATATTCGAAGGATGGGAAAATCGAAACAACTCCGGAGAACAACGAAGACAAGACCAAAACAATACATGCACTACAATTAAAGAACAACATGGACCCCACCAAAAAACCGAGGGTAGACTCAGGTGCTGCGGAACAGTAAGCAGTCTATATCCTTCCAGCAGGACATCCACCATGCTGCCCATGTCAAATCTGGTATCGGGAAGGGACAACATCAATGGAACAAGTCCATTTTCATTTGGGAGACAGTTTTTTCATACCTCTCAACCAAGTCATGATGACGTCCATAAAACTTTAATAAGGATGACTCCAACTTAGGGCAACATACCCTTGTCTGAGCAACTTTTCTGTCAGGAGTCGGGCTCTGTCCAGGAAGTCAATGTATATGCCACAACCGCTAGAATATCGTGAGTTGTGAAATATATACTCCATACGCCGGCGCTTCTGGGATGTTGCCGCTTAAAAATGTTTGTCGTAAAGTTTTGTATTAAGCCTTCCTCTGGTGTCAATTTCGAGGTGAAGGTCAAGATAAGATGCAGACTTGGCAGTGTCTGTGGTATCCTTAATTTCAAGCTCATTGGGATAGATGAGATGTATGAAATTCCCAAAACGTGAATTGTTGAGTGATAGAACACCATCTATGCAGCGGAAGCTGAAATTAAAGGTAGCGCTAACTTCTTCTGTTTTTCTTTAAGAAGCCCGTCAAGTAAAGTGCAATAAGGTTTTATAATTTTGATTTTCAAAACATGGGGACCACAGGGGTTGAATTTTGTAAATTGAGAATTTATTATGTTCGAGATCCAAACTTTTGTTCATTTTTCATCGGATTAAGTGATTTAATTACTTCATAAAATGATTACATAACATCTGTAAAGAGGACAAATACACCTAAGGAGGAAATCAAAAAACGTAATCAATTGGACAGACAATCCTGGGAAGACAAATGACCACCAGCACAACAAATAAACACTGAAAACTAAAAATAAACAATGAAGAACACGAACTCCTATAAAAACCAGGAGTGAACCCAGGTGCCCCGGAAGGGTAAGCAGTTCCTGCTCCGTATACGGCACCCGTCGTGAAGTTCAACCAAGTCAATCCGGTGGAAGTCACAAATCGGTGGAGGCAGATGAAATGTTACGACATTGGGAACAGCTCCAACATCATCTTAGATATTGGAACACTGTAACGGTGAATCAATTCTTGATGACGACCGTAAAATTTCCTAAGTAATGGCATCAACTTATCTTAAGATTTTATTTTATTTGGCTGTGTCCCAACTAACTGCGGGGATCACTGTTAATTCAGACAGTAGCTTTTTAATTTTTTTCAGACAGTTTTTTAATATCCATATGACAAATGGGTATAATGCAGTGGACGGATTTATTCAAAAATGCATTGTATTGATATTTTATGCAACTTTATAGTGCAATTTAAAGTTACAAATTAATAACAATTAACTAACAATTTAAACAATCGTTTAACATATACAAGTACTCCGTTTCAGGATGTTATCCTTATTATTTATGAAGCTATTCGATACGGTTATGTGCACACACAATGCGTTGGTGGACAATAATTTGCATTACAGTTAACTCTACACCACCAATCCATGCCTGGAACACTTTTCCAGACAGCGGTTGGACCACATTTCTTTCCAATATAAGGATAAGATTTCATTGTTGTTGTTTGCAATTTTTTCGGAACAGTTGTTGGCTTCTGTGTGGTTGTTTTAATGGGCGTGGTTGTAGGTGCTGGCGTGGTCGTTGTAGAGGGTGTAGTCGTTGTAGTGGGCGTCGTCGTTGTGGTGGGCGTGGTCGTGGTGGGCGTTGTCGTTGTAGTGGGCGTTGTCGTCGTAGTGGGCGTTGTCGTTGTAGTTGGTGTAGCGGTGGTTGTCGTAGTGGGTGGCATTGTTGTAACAGGTGCTTTTGTTGTTTGTACTCCAGAACTCTTTGGATCTTCTATAGCAATATCAGCACAACCGTAAAACTCTTCCTGTGGTCCACATCCGATGCAGCCAGTTCCGTTAGCTTCTCTACCCCAGCTATTTCCTAGATAATTAAATATTAACTTATGACTTGTATTTTATTGAAATAATTCAAATACTATTACCATTTACTGTAGAAACTAATTTCATTAACAGGTTTACAATATTTGTTATGTAACTATCCAGGAATATGAAAGAGAGGACATTGGATAATTTCTTTAATTTACAGGAATAAAGTTTACCCAAAGGAACAAAGCTTAATTTTTATGTGATCAACCTCTTGTGGTCGTCTCTCCTCATTCTCTGACTTTTGAAGTATATCTTATATTTTTGAAAGTTTTTGTCAAACAGTTTCTCTTTCATGTCTTGTTCTAGTTTTGTCTTCGTTATTATTTATTGCTATTTTCATTTCGTTAATTTACTTTTGCCCGAAAAAGAACTAAATGACATTTCTTTCCAATATAATGATCAGATTTCATTGTTGTTGGTTGCAATTTTTTGGAACAGTTATTGGCTTCTGTCTGGTTGTTTTAATGGGAGTAGTTGTAGGTATTCTAGGGTATTCGCCAACACATTCGTCAGACTTGTCTGACATGATTATTCATTGATTTGTTACAGAAATTACCAGTATTTAGCAAAATTCAAAAATAATAGAAATACTAGGGGTTCATTACTTGTATTGCACATGGTAGATCTCCTTAGCTGAACTTTGGCTTCCTATTTCGGCATTTTTGGTTGAGTACTTCTTGTTTAATATAAGTTTGGTTTTTGGTCTTCAAAATGTTTCGGTTTTAATGCTACTGATGAAAGGTAACTCCTTGAAATGCGTCGTATACAGCATAGTATAAATTTACTATATCTAATATTAGTATATTTGGATTGTTATTTTGAGAATACGGTCTTTAGATCATTAGTAGATTGATCCGACAACAAGTCACAATAAAGTGGACGGAAGTTACAACCGTCCTAGCCATCAACAGCCCCCCTCCAACTGTTATAGACTTAACAAATAATTGTGCAAACATTTATGAAAATAGAACTTCTTTTATTATGCACAGCTTTAATATGTGTTCAATTAGCATGCAAAATGAAAATTTGCTGTAGGAATAGTTATCTGAAAAAAAACCACAACATGAACCCCTACTGATAATTGCACTGAGAAATCGACTAAGTTCAGCGATTCATAATTCTGTAAAGAGCTGACGAAAATATAATTTCTTAGATTACGCTCAATCAGATTTATAGGGACAAACCATGTACCCTCTATGAGGAAGGGCAGGAGTAAAAAAAATCTCGACTGTTCGCGGGGTGTATAACGCATCAGCAATCGGAAACCATGTTGACCGATGTTCGATAAAAAGAATCGGTTTTATAATCTTTTTGCATTGATGTATACCCTTATCCATCCAATACACGATATAAACAGACGCTTAATCCTTCTACACGTCAATTCGACAATTAAATTTTGTTAAGTGCGAATGTTAATGAGCATATTCACGCATTTTGAGAAGCGAAACTAATATTGTCTAGAACATTATTTGTCAATACGGTAATAATTTAATTTGATTTGAATACTGCATTTTGATTGGCTGAACAGCATGCAGCAACATGGTTATACTTTATAACTTGGTTTGGTCTTGTGACATCACCAACGGATTAAATTGTAAATTTAAATAGTCCCATGTAATTATTGAGGAATCATTGTGCTTCTGTCTGGAAAGTAAATTATACGGAATTTAGCGCGGTTTATTATGCATAAACTGGCACGAAACAGGTTATATCGTATAACCTGTCCAAAAATTAAAAACATTCCTTAAATATTTTACTAAATAAACAACAAATTGAATAAAAGAAAAGGTCAACAAGGACATACCAATCAATCAACGTCACCCAACAGACAGAACGTCCGACAAAAAATAACATAAAAGAGCACAAAACACAAACATAAATACAACAGAGAGTCGGGATAGTCTGATTTGGTACAGACACTGAACAATAGGAGGGTTAAACTGGTTTTATGGGTTCCCTAACCTCCCCCTATCTATCCGTATAAAGCCCTGCAATTTCTTACCAACATGCCATTTCCATTGTAAGACACACTGTGTGCACGTTAGACCGACAGGGAGCAGCCATTTTCTTGTCCGCATTCCAACTGTAGAATCGATGTAGTCCCTGTAAGAATACAATAGGCGTTCAGTAACCTTATATACTTTGGCCTTTCAAACCCAATAAAACTAGAAGCTCCCAGGAGCCTGTAATCTTCATCTGGATTGAATTTCCACTCAAATATTGTAAAAGAGAATTAAACACAAGCATCCATACTTTTTCCTGTTTTTTTTCAATAACATTGATCAAGTAGCTCTATGGTATTGGGGGGGGGGGGGGTTTCCTCAAAACCATTCCATCAAAGTTGGCCGCTATTGCCCAAGTTGTTTCAGAGGAGAATTTTAGATATTTGTTTTTGCTTTGCTGATTTTTCTATTTTTAGTAAAGTTGTCTATATAGGTTAGAGGTCTAGACCCCTGAACACAATTTTGAAAGGGCACAACCAAAGTAACATTCCAAAAATATTTGATCTCAGTTACCCCAGTTGCTTCAGAAGTGATTATTTTTTGCTGATCCTTCCATTTATAGTGATATAGGTCAGAGGTCCAGAAAAACGGACATTTTGAAAGAGTCTAAATTGCCACTGTTTTTTCAGAGGAGTTTTGTGTAAAAGTTTGTTTTAAATTTTTGGCTGAATTTTTAGTAGCGTCGGCCATATTTGTTGGACGTCCGGAACCCCCGACAAAATGTTGAAGGGAGAACCTAAGACCCATTCTACCATAGTATGGCGCCAATTGGCCCAGCAGTTTCAGAGGACAAAATTTATAAAGAAAAGTTTAGGCCGGACGACGGATGCCGAATGATGGAAATATCTCTGGTAAGCTACTACAAAAGAAATTCATAAAAAATTATACAAAAAATTATTATTCTTACAAAATGTCAAGGCAAAATAAACAATAGATAATGCATTCTGAGTCTTTTTGTTTTTGTGTTTTTTAATCTTTTGGTTGTATCTTTTTAGTATTTGTTAGCAATATTAGTGTTATCAATAATGCTTTGTCTTTGTGGTTTGATGCTGCAGCATTGGACCATTGTCTTCCCGCATTGGTATTCTTTTGCATATTTTCATCCAAAGGCTAGAATCGCACTTAATTATAGAGTTTGACGTCAGAGGGATGTTACACTAGCATTGCGATTCAGGACTAATAAATACCATGTTTTGGTACATTGTGTTATTGGCGTGTTTGGTTTTCTGCAAAATACAACAGTATGTGTAGAAATATGGTTCAAAAAGACAGTAGTTTTCGCAAGTATCTCGACCGCATATGATTCATATATATATGTTGGTTTGTTTGTTTAGTTGGGGTTTTACGCCGATTTCAGCACATTTTGCTATTTCGCGGCGGCCAGTTTTTATTGGTGGAGGAAGCCGTAGTACCCGGAGAGAACCACTGACCTTCGGTAGGAATGTATACATGTATCTGTATACCACATGTATATGTAATTACAACGTTTACTATGAAGACCTACAGGCATACAGGATATGGCAAATAACCCGGTAATATTCTATGAAGGAAAACTTAGATTTGTGAAAAAATAGCCTGACTATCCATTGTGACCAATCATCATCCTTATTCTTATATAACGTAGCATTATAATAAACATTCTATCTCACTTTAAATAGTAATGAAAAATAAGCAATTCAGATAATTAGTCACACCATTTATAATTTATGTACTATATTTTATATTCCGTAACATATAGAACAATAAAAAGAGTGATTTAAGTGTGGATTCCGTGAAGTTCGGACAAATTATGTCCAGACAGATTGATAAATGCTGTAAAGATGCCTAACGTACCACGCAACTTTATTCTTTATTTGATGTTACTGAACCTTATCCTTTGTTTTTTTTTCATTCTGTTATGACAGATACTACAGAATAACAAATAATAAAAACATTTAAGGTGGTACCCAACACTTTCACTAAAATTAATTTGGCTCGTTTAATTTTCATAAAGTTTTGACAAAATATTTACTTTAATTCATTGACAAAAAATTTAAAATTTCAAAACATTTGAACCAACCAATTCATCAGAAAAATTACACTGATTGTATAGCAGTTTGACAAACACTAATATTGATCATTGAAAAGCTTAATATTCCCTTAACAACACAACGTTATTTAAACGTTTAGCTGATTTTACAGAGTTATCTCCCTGTAGTGTTAGGTAACACCTTAAGAAACTTAAGGTGAATTATTCTTTTCTTATTGATAAAATTTAATTATCCTTATCTTTACAATATATATATTATCATACACAATGTTGTATATATTGTTTCAAAAATTTATTTTTTAAACATTTTGGGAGGGTGGGCAAAAATAATTCAGATTTCTTTTCTATGAATTTTTAAAATACATACCTACTTCCACTCCCATCAGCTAGTTTCAATAAATATTTGTCTAAACAAGCCTGTGATGCAGCCTTCTTAACGTTGTTATTCGGACATAACCTAAACTCGAACCAGCCTTTGTGATTAGCTGTTATGTCAACAGATATATCAATAGCTTGTCCCTTTTTGTAATGCGCAGAAATTAGTCCTGTTGCATATTTCCCTCCAGCCTCGTTTTCACGTGTCATATCGTATGGATCGCCACATATTCCACATTTCCCACCGTTTGTACTCCACTGATGCTATAAACATAAATAAGGAAACATGGAAGAAAAACGCAGTTTTTGTAGTTTTTTGTGACGTGGAAAGGGGACTCGAGTACAATGAAAATGTAGATTAAAATAGAATCGTTGATAACTCAATTAAATATATGTTTTTTTATTATTATTCCTTATCGTTAACGGAATATTTTCTGAAAGTAAAATGACGAGGAAGGCGACACCATACGGTTTTTAGTACAAGCATAACATCGCTTCAGATTTTGATATAAAATAAAGACAAATTACATGCTTCCTACAATTTACACCAGAAACTAAAATGAAAATAAAAAATATCACACACATACAGATTTACAATCTTACAATCATTTGAAATATTTTCAACATCGGGGTTAATTACATGTACATGTATGTTGAATGTTGACAATTGTACCAGTTATTTACATTCAAATGATTTGTAAGCTGAAATATTAAACCGAATTCTCAAATATTTTACAATGCAATAAAAGCAAATTTCGAAGATGAAATTTTATCAAATTCTTATTCACCACAACTGAAATTTATTTTACAATTTAACGGAAACATTTTATTTTTTTAAAAGAAGAGAATCATGTAACAACGAATTAACCCCCCCCCCCCCTTCCTGAAAAAGGTATCGAAATAAATATGGTTTGTTTTATATTAAAAGGGTGTGGCATGATTCAGGAATCAGATCACATATAATCACAGACCTTGTTATCTTCATAAACGTTCAATTGTTAACAACACGAATACGCTTTTTTATCGAATAAGTATTAGCAATGATAAAGTCAATACATAATATCTTAATATGATTACTATATATATAAGGAAACAATTGTTGAAAAAGGACTTCTAATGAATTCCATGGTCAATATTTGGTTGCTCCAAACATAAACAGATTTTGTTTGCATAGTTACCGTATTTCCCCGTATAATTACAATTTAAATTCGTGACATTTCAGTAATTAGCGTAAACACATGAACTAACACGTATTTTTTCCGTTCCACATATTTGTGTTAACAGATGGTGGTCGAAGTTTGCCTCCTTAAAATACTTTATCATTTAGCACTCGCTCAAACTTTGCAGTTTTTGTAAACAGTACTATCGAAAATAAGTGGGAACTCGTGTTAATTATATTGTTTACGCTCTGGATTTCAAATCATGCATTTTATTTTAATCTAATATTTGGACCAAGCCCATGCAGTTGGACAATTTTGTTGGAACGGAAAAGTGTTTAAAAAATGATAAGCCTCCAGTAATATCTTTTTATCTTCTTGTTGTTCAAACTTATACAAATCTTTTTATGTTGATTTGTAAATTTTTTTCGCCGCGTTTACACTTCTATAAAATTTATTGACTTTGTACTGAAATGTAAAATTCAAACTTTTGATGAATCATTTGTTTACATACAAGATCTAACCTATGAACTCTAAAGCAGAAACAATCTGATACCTCACCTCCACAATAAGATTACCATGGTTACAGCAAAAGACAAACAAAACAATCAAGGCCAGAAGAAAAAAATATTTATTCTAAGGGAATCATAGGCTTCCTGGCTAATGAGAGGCAACACTTAGTAAAATAAGCAATAACGTTATCAAACTCACAGCAAGTAAATTGGTTAACATTAGAAACATTAAATTAATTGTTTTAAACTTATTGCTCTATTTTATTGAAGTGATGTATACATTTAACGGTCAACGAAATATGTTAAATAACCAGACATCCCTAATGAAATTAACCGTCCACCCGATCAGGTAAAAAAAATTGTGTAATACTTCGTAGATACATTTTGTGAATACATATGATCATTTTTTTTACAAAGGCTATATCCCAAAATCCCAACATTTTCCAAAATAAAAAAAATACTGTACACACTAATTAAGATGGTACCTAACACTACAGGGAGATAACTCTATAAAATCAGCTAAACGTTTTAATAAAGTTGTGTTGTTAAGGGAATATTAAGCTTTTCAATGATCAATATTAGTGTTTGTCAAACTGCTATACAATCAGTGTAATTTTTCTGATGAATTGGTTGGTTTAAATGTTTTGAAATTTTAAAATTTTTGTCAATGAATTAAAGTAAATACTTTGTCAAAATTTTATGAAAATTAAACGAGCCAAATAAATTTTAGTGAAAGTGTTGGGTACCACTTTAAGAGGGACACTGTTCTCACATGGTTCTGTTAGACTTAACGAGTGATTTCAGCTCCGGAAAATGTAATCATTTTATACAAGTGAATATATTTTTCGGAGATGAAATCACTCGATTGACAGTATGCTCACGTTATATAGAGATAGTTCCGTTAAGAATTTTTATTCAATGTTGTATAGAAGGAACGTATTTTTTACAACTGAAACTATTTGATTGACAATGTGTTCACATGGTTGTAAGCTGAAGACGATTATTTATTCAAGCTTTGTCGTATGAAGTGAATACAATTTTTAAAACTGAACACATTTTATTGACAACGTGCTCACGTGGTTCTGTTAGACTTTCTATTCGTGTTGTATTGAGTGAGTATATATTGCTTCATTAGCGTTAAATCATCCCGTACACCTTTAAATGAAAACCTGTCGGGTGTCCTATTTTTATGAGAATAATTTAAAAATATACCAAAAAAAAAAAAAAAAAACAAGACAAAAAAAAAAAAAAAAAAAAAAAACACATGTTCATTTATGTCTGTCCAGAAGCATTGTTTGTAATAGATAAGATTCACAGAAAAATAAATTTTAATTTTAAACATTTGAAATTAAAAAAAAAATCTTTTCTATTCACTTGTTCACGTTTTGAATTATAGTTTCATTATGTTCTTCTACATCTAATTTTCTAAATATTTTTTTCATCTTCGTTATTAAAAGCTGCGTGTGCATGGTGTAATGAAAATTCCATACTTATTTAATATTTTTGTTTGTTTCCATTTCAAATTTCTTAAAATATATTTAATTGTGTATTCATTTAAATATTCAACTCATAATTGCATCGAGTGGACCCTTGACAAGGTTCAAGGTCGTCTTAGAACCCGTTGGCCACTTTCTTAAATGTTACACGACAGAGCGTTTTAGCAACAAAATGAGCGACGGTTTGTTTGATGTTGAAACGGTTTTTATACAATCAATTGTATTTCAAGAGCTTTACACCCAACAGAGATGTAAAAAAAACAGTACTTAATAAACGGGTGTTACGCGGACACTTTTTATGAATAGAATCACTCTTTAGTCACATCCTATAAGTAGGTCAAAGTATTAAAATATCTTTGACCTATTTATAGGATGTTAACGCATGAGCTATTCTATTCATAAATACCCATAAATACCATTTAATACCACTTAAAGTACTGTTTTTCAATAGCTCTGTTCGGGGTAAAGTCGTACAAGATTATTTAACATATTTCGTTGACTGTTAAATGTCCAGTTATCCATGTTGTCAATTACCAATTCATACCTAGTACATGTGGGAGTTCGAATATTAATTATGTTTTTAACAACTATTTGTCATGTATAATGTACAGAAACATTTAAAACGAAACCTTTCAGATTGAATTAGAATTTTTTTATCGCATATCATACACCTTGGTCTTTTCGTTAGTACTGACAACACTACCACTATTAAACAAAGATACCCAAAATGAAATAAACTGGCCTTATGCAAATTAAAAGGATAACTCCGCTCGATCAGTTCAATAAAATAAAGTAATGTTAATCTTAGATCTTCATTTATTTATAAATTATATTTGATCGGTCAACTTTGGTCAAATTATAGTTTATAAATTTTTCTTTTCTAATATGACGTCATTAAGGGGAATACCTTTTTTGTAAAATTTGTGAAAACTAAGGAGTACCTTAGATAGTTTTGGATTAACCCCTTTCGGTCATTTTGGCATTTTGGAAATTGGGACAGTCAATGACAGTGAAAAAATATATAAAATATATAAAATTTATATATAACATTCGAATTAAGATCATTGTGAATATAATTATAAGCTAATTTTTTGTTTGTTTAGAATTCGTCGATTGTCCTGTTTAAGTTAATCCTTATCCTTAGATAAGAATAGATAATCGTAGATCTAATATAATTTTATATAATCCAGCTAAAATTCCGTTTGTCTAAACTTGTTTACAGAAACTTTTGATTATTAAAACTATACAAATTTGTTTTACTGGGGGTTGGAAACCAACAGACAGAGTATACGGATATTACCGTAGGACAACATATTAATATTTAATCGGATACCGTAGTGACATTTCAAAAGTGGAACATTACCATTGGGACAATTTGTATTTGAGCTGTTTATATATATTTAACAGAAATATATGTTTGTACAACTGTGATTTATATTAGTTTAACTTTTATATAAAATCCATCAACACATCTACATTTTGAGTTTGACTAATTCTCCGTGTAGTATCCCTGATACATAATCCTCATCAACTTTAGTATCAAAGAAGGTATTTTTATTGTTAAAACAAGCGTTAGAATTAAAATATATATAAGGATTGATTGAAATTTGGTTTCGAGACTATTCCAAATACATAGACGCAAAAAATAAAATCAATCCTTAGATAGTAAAAAAGAAGAGCGTACATGTATAGGGGGAAGGTGATCTTTAGATGTCACCTTTAGATATGTAACTAATGAGTAGTTATGCTTCTTTTTTTAGGCGCAAGCTTACCAAAGTAGATTTTACAAGTATAGCATGTTCCAAAATTTATAACAGTCCTTATAATTTAATAATCAACATTTTTTTTCTGATCCAAAATTGCTGGTAGAATCATTTGAAAACTTATTTTACTCTGGAATATTTAAAACGTGGACTGCGAAGTAATACGTTGGTGACGTCACAGTACGTAAATTAAGTAGTCGACAATGTAAGTTGCTCAACTATTTACAACCAATCAAATTGTCTGTTACGATTCAAATTGGATTATATAAATATATCCGGTGATTTGGTATGGATTTAGTTAATTCCTACAACGAAGAAACCCATGGAAGATTATTGTAATTATATCATTTTGTTGTTTAGGGCAAAGGAGTAAATTCCGAACATGGTTCACTTCCGCTCCGTACTTCTTACCTAAACTGAATGTTAATCGCTGCATGGTGCTTGATAAATTTCATGATTGCCCCTTATGTAACTGAAAGATAACTGACAAACCTTTCTAGTTTAGAAAGAGAATATAAGATTATTCCCTAGTCACTGAAAGTGTTATTGTGGAAGATGGAATAAAAAACAGAAATAAAAATCTCCGTCTTTTAATTAAAAACTTAGTATTTTTCTTTTTGAATGCCGTGAAGTTCATTTCCCACGTACCAAGTTTTTTTTAAGGCTTGTAAATACGAATTTTATTTTCCAAACATGCTCCTGTTACATTTGTGTTAATAGTTATAAAAATATGTACATGTTAGACAAAATAATTTATGTCTGTCTAGTACAAAATTATTGTGCGACTGAGCTATGTTTTGAATATATTAATTCCGAGTTTAACAATTATTATAAACTTCCTTGAATCAAATTTGTTCTGATTCATAGTTATACTTGACTTTTACTTTGGAAGAGATTACAAGTACAGATGTATATCCAAAATGGGGTGGAAACTATAAGATTAAAGAAAGTTCGCTAAATTTGTTGTAAATGTATTATGCTTTTCTATCTTTGTTTTGGAATATAGCTTTTAGTTTAGCTTAAACTTATTTATTTATATTGGATTGGAAAACAACTTAAGCCAACTTTTAGCCTACTCTTTTTTGACATGTACACTTAAGGGCGTCTTTAACTTGCTAAGAGTGTTGGACAGCCATTTTTCATAGCTTTTCCATCGGAAATTTTGTGATTTCTTCACACCATTTTGATATAGGACCAGTAAGAGCTTATTGTGATTGTGTGGGCACATTATACCGTTGAAGGCTGTGTGACGACCCTATTTATTCTTTCCAAATTATGTATCTTGGTTGTCGTCTTATGAACTTTTACCCTACATTCCATTTCATTTCTATTCAACATATTTTTTGTTAGTTAAGAAACTAGATCTCTGGACATCCCTGTCTTCACCGAACAGTATAGATTATCTTTAATAACTTAGCTTACTATCAGTGGGTAAGGATGATAGGAGGCTTGCACAATGCAGAGCATGATATATATATATTATTTTTAAGTTTTTCCTTGTTTATATGTTTTGTAAAGCGTAAGTTTAGAGTTGTCTTTACACAAAGGGACAGTGTTGACAATAGGATGGTTGGATGATTATTGTTTAACGTCCAGTGGCAACCAGGTGCATATCAGGACGAGAACATGTTGATATGATAATGAACATGATCCCTGCTTTGTACTAGACCGACACGCAAAGTCGGATTTTTAATGTGCTAGCTCACGAGGTAACTGTCCGCAGGAAGACATATCACCTCACTCGAACACATTATACTGACTCCGAGCCGACCAGTCTTTGCTCTTACTTCTAGATGCCGCGTGCTTGGCGGAGAAGCAGCAAATACCAATTTTAATGTCTTTGATTTGACCCGGCCGGGGATCGAACCCGAGACCTTCCGCACTCGTGGCGAGCACGCTACCACGAGACCACCGATGCGGTGTGTTGACAATAAGGACATTATATACATACATTCGAAAAATGGATAATATACATTTGTGTATAACAAGTACATTAAGATCATATTTTTGTGCTATAATAGAGTAATTATGTTATGTTTAAAACATATTCATTTCATTTTTTATAGATACATTTTGAAATTTCTAATTTACAAATTGGGAAATATAAAACAGTCATGACAGTGGGGGTCAATTGTTTAATAAGTAAGTATTATGGGTATAGAATGTAAAAGGGGCAAGCAGTTGTCTTCATGATTCTTATCGGACACTCTGATGATTCACCATCACCAATATTTATTTCCTCTTTACAGAGATCATGGAGATTAATAATTATATACAATATTTTCAAAAATTGTAAAACTATAAAAAAAAAAAATTCTTGTGATTTTAAATTGATTGATGTCAGTTTCATATGTATACATTTTTGTTAATTTAACTTAATTTCCTAACTTCTTTGTATCTATATGTGTTAAATATGAATTTAAATTCTACAATTATACATTTGTTTCTAAAACAATGGTACATATGAATTATTCTATAGTGAACAAAACAATATACAATGATTAGTTTTAAATTTACGCGATTATAACACGTATTACATTACTTTAATAATTTTATACCTCAATATATATATTGTATTAAGATCGTGACACGAATCGTAGTTTACATTCGATACAAATGGTTGGTGTTTGATCAAAATAATATATAAATATCTATACACCAATTAAACATTATTTAAATGTATATTTAATATCAAGAAACTTGTATGTATTATGAAACATCCACGGAGTCATTGTATGACTAAGACATTTCTTAAGTTAGTCACTTAACGAGCGTCTCAAGTTGGCTGTTTCAAATTTTATTCTTACGTTAGGATAAGCATGATAAGGGAAGATAAGTGTCCAAGAACCATTTTTCACTTATATTTTGTTTAAATGAATCAACAAAGCTCTGAGAAGAATGTCTCAAGTTATACAAATAAACAATATTTACAATGTTTAGAGGTTGATTTTGAATTACATTGACAAAGTATATTGAGTTGTGTTCCTCTCCAAGTATCTGTTCGAACCGAATAAGTCAAATTATCGAACAAAGTTCGTTTACCACAAACTGAGATGTCTGCTAAAACATTTCTGTGTTTATACATGTTGATTTATAAAACATTCTAAACGGTGGTACAGATATTTTATTGAGATTATCTCAATATTATTATAAGATATATCTTAAGATAACTTCTTTAACCATACATCATGCAAAAATTAAAATTTAAATGCGTGTTAACGGGTCAGATAATTCAAATTGACTGAATCCTTCCTCATTTTGTATAACTAGAAATTAAAATTAAGAATTTTTATCGAAAACTAATAATAAAAAATACAATGAAATACATAAAAACTCACAGAAAAGCCCCCACATGACAATTGATTATCATTATAATTTGCTGGTGTCTTGAATCCTTTTCTGAACATAGATGATCTTGATGGTGGTTCCCATAGCCGACCGTGTCCCCTCACTAGAGTTACTACACAAAACAAAATTAGGAATTTTAAATGCATCCTGATTAACTTTAAAATTGAAATTGAATTCCTATGCACCTTGTCCGATTTAAATACCCGAGCGATACACACCTTATCTACATTTTTAATGTTAGTTCATTTCTCTGTTTACAGTTCCACTAGAAATTCACATCATATTTTGACAGTTATTAATATCGTACCCATCCAATAATAGGTTAGTAAATCATTATCACAGTGTAAACAAAAACATTTGGTAGATCAATTGACACACATGTTTTGTAGATTTAAATGTCGAAAACGCTAAATTCGATAGGTATCGTAACTATACTTAGCAACAAAAAAGCAAATTTTACAATCTTCACAATAATGTTCAAGATAAAGACTATAAGGAATTTCCATCAGCCCAAATTATACAAAATTAAGGAAACAAAAGAAGATACACGTAGTTTCAGCTTCTTGCATAGGTCGTTTAAACCGAAAGCGTGTCATTGTAGCAAATGGTCACACTATTTTCCCTTCCTTGAAAAAGAGACAAGTAAAATAAACTTATTATAAGAATTACGTTGTGAGTAAAATTTCCTGAAACTGACCAAAAACTCCCAAGCATACACAGAAAAAATTCTTGAAAAAATATTTCGAAAATCTGTTTAGCTAATATTTATTTAAATTTGAAGGTCTTCCAAATAATTATTAGGTCAGTATTAACTTAACCTACAATACGCGCTGTATTTACACCATGTTCAGTTTTGTTGGCTAAGTAAATCCCAAGAGGGAACTCACATTTACCTGGGTTAATCACGATTATTTTTGTAGTGTGAACGGGAATAGTTCCGCTCATAAACTTTTATTTCAAATTAGCAGTCCGTTTAAAACAAATTACAGACCTATACTATGTAATGAAAAATGAAAAAAGTTTAGGGCACAACGCTAAACATGTTTGAAATTCCCCTCTGTGTTTTACATCAAAACCCCTTATTGCGCATCTGCAGGTTGTATGCAACAATTCTATATAGAAATCAAATTCATAACCTCAAAAGTGAAGGAGGAGTAGATGTAACAGAAAACTGTGAAGCCGGAGTACCCGGAGAGAACCACCGACCTTTGGTGGGAAAATTGGCAGTCCTTGTCAATTTAGATCCGAGTCGAACACACCCCGCCATAGGTGAGATTCGAACTCACAAACTCAGTGTTGACAGGCTAGTGATCATTAGTAGTCATGACCAACTACCTAGACCACTCGGCCACCGAGGCCCCTCAAATTAAGTATTAAAAAGATAATTCTTGTAAGGGGTAATTAAAATCTCTTACAGTGTTATGAAATTAATCCATTATTAGAAATTTATATCAAAACTAAACAATTAATTTTAAATGAAGCAGTAAAAATGAATAATTACATGTATAAACTTAAGTCCTTTTACAAATTATTTACTCTCCATCCAATTTACGACTACTAACATTTGAAAATCACTACTTTGTGTAGTTTAAACATATTTTATTTGCAAAATAAGATGCAAAAAGGATGAGACACAAGTTACACAAACTTATGAAGTCTTCTCCTACTATACAATAGTATACAATAGTATTTTAATGCATGCTAAATGTATTAATTACTGTAACTACTGTATACACAAAGACTGTAATTAGGTATATAGCAAAAGAAACAATGAAAAGAAAAGAGATGTGATATGACCATACATCACATCTCTTTTCTTTTCATTGTTCCTTTTGTTCTATACCACTACTTTGCGTCTTAGTGCATGTATTTTTTGGGGAATATTTCAAATCGACTACTTTTTGTTTCCGTTTCGCCGTAATTTAATATTGCTTTTCCACTGCTGAAATGCCTCAAATATTTTACCAGAGCGAATTTTTAACTTTTGCAGTAAATATTTTTGCGTAAACCATGACGTCACATGTTCAAGTTGTGTTTCCAAAAGCTTGAACCATGTCATTTCGGACATTTCTAGTTGTAATTTGAAACGTGCAGACTTGTAGTGAAGTCCCAATTTCACATTAAGAAGGATTATGGATGGATGAATTATTGTTTAACTTCCATTGGCAACCATTAGGCGCATCAGGACAAGAACATGTTGATATGATATGAATATGATCCCTGCTTTGTACTAGACCGACACGATGAGCCGGATTGTAAACGTGCTAGCTCACGAGGTAACTGTCCGCAGGAAGAAATATCACTTAACTCGGACACATTATACTGATTCTGAGCCAACCAGTCCTTTGCTCTTACTCCTAGATGCCTCATGCTTGGCAGAGAAGCAGCGAATACCAATTTAAAATCTTTGGTTTGATCCGGCCGGGCATCGAACCCACGATCTTCCGCACTCGAGGCAAGCACGCTACCACGAGACCACCGAGAAGGTTTTCACATCAAGAAATCAGTTGCCGATGTATGTGGGACACAAAGTAGGTCCACGTTACGACATAATTGACATTAGAATTATAAGAACAAATAAAACGTAGAACTTTAGAAAGCACATTGTCAAATTCCAATTATAATACTATGAAATCTACTATGGTTGTCTAAAAGGGAGTCACCCCTAAGAAAAAAAAAAGAAAAGAACACAAACGTTAATTCCCTGATAGATTTTGCGCGTTGGATATCTTATTATATATTCATCGTCGGTTATAAAATAACAATCCAAAGATACTAATATTAGATATAGTAAATTTATACTATGCTGTATACGACGCATTTCAAGGAGTAAATATTGCTGCTGGGTACATTTTTTATTCTAAAAGAAGATACTGTGGACATAACTCCGAGCGATAATTCTTGTTTTGATGGATTTTTCTTGTTCTGAGGTTTAACATCTTAGTATGATTGTCATTCTGAGGGAATGTCTTGTGATAGTTATTTCAGTCTATATAAATAACTCATCTGTTGCCTTTTTATTTATTTTCAGTCTACGTAAATTGTTATTACTAATCTAATGATAAAATTACACACAGTGTAGGTATAATCGTGTGTCTGAGATGCCCTTTAATAAGACTATTTCCGATATTTGACATCAAGTACTTTAAACACAATAAAGGGTCAACTTGTTATGATTTATGAACAGCTGAAGTGTACTCGGTATAAAAAAGCTTATCAAAAGCGTAACAATTGAGACGTAAATCAAATTGCGTCACATATAGGGAAGTGACGTATAGTTCACGACAGGATAAGACAATCTCAAGTAAAGAAAAACAAATATTTCGAGAAATCTATTTAATATATGTAAGCCTTAAGCCGGATTTAGAAAAAAATTAATGAATAAAAAAACGAAATTAAACAAAATTTTAGACAGTTTAAAAATAAAAGAAAAGATAAACAAACGGTGATGATTTAAAAAAAGAAGACACTTATATTTTATAATATACATAAAAATCATGCGTTTTCGCACACTCTAAAACAGTTGCTGCACTAAGGAAAAGGAAATTTAAAACAAAAACATATAAACCCCGTTCTTGTCTTTGTCTACCGGCAATGATTCAATATGTAACTTAAAATCAAATCACAAACAATATCACAGTTATGGTACATGTAACTAGTGACAATTGAGCTTGTTAATATGCACGGCTTACAATATTTTTTCTTGGGGCGACGACAGTAAAAAACGTGAAACAAACGTTAAGAAAATAATAACAAGGTAGACGGTACGTAGTCTAATCCTTGTTCAAGGGTTTCATAAACTCATTAGCCATTGATTCGACCATTTCACGATAGTTGATACATGACCAACACTTGTAATTCCTGCAATTTTGGGTTAGCATACAAGGTGATGGTCAATCTAGAAATATACATTTAACACAACATATTTAATTGATGATTTCACTTTTTTTCACTTGAAATGTTTTACAAAACCCCCAATTAAGTACAGTTATCTATGACAAAAATGTATAAAATTTGATTTTTTATTTAAAATTATCATAAATTTTATTATGTAGAAAATCTAAATTGAAAACCTTGAATAAAATATTTAAAGAGAAAGTCTCATAAATGTTTATTTTTAGGTTGGGTTTCACAATTACACTTCGGACGGGTTTCGCTTGACTTGTCCACAGTATGTATAACCAATGTGGCTATTGCGTTTCTCATTAGTTTGCAAATTGTTTTTATCATTCTATTACAATTAAAAATAATTGTGTGTCGGAAATGATTCATATGTACCCGTTTAATACATACTTCCCTTATTTGATATGGATTAGTTATAATACAATACAGGTCAAATTATTATGATACACCTAGTGTTTGCTAAGTATAAAAGGGTTGTCACAAGAGATGATTAAATCGTCTTCCCGTCGCATTACGTATTATGGAAGTTCATGGCGTAATTACAGGTACACTGGAACAGATGTTTCAACAAAAATAAATGAATGAAAGGAGATTTCTTAAAAATGGTAAATAAAAGTTCGAATGTACCTCGCATAAGTTTTCTAAACATATGCAAAACGCACAAGCTGTGATATGTACACTCCACACGGTGGGCCACAGTCCCGACTCCGTCTAGAAAGGGGAACTTAGTAATAGGACAATTAAAGTCGTCCCTTTATCAAGAATTTAAGTATGTATCTCCCCATTTTCGATATTGATAGTAACTACAGTTACTATTCGGATATTGATGTTGTGAGGGTTTTTTTCTTGCATTGAGGTCCAACAAGTTAGGAGGTTATTATTCTGAGAGAGTGTCTTGTGATAGCTATTTCTATATGAATAACATATCTTTTGCCTCTTTATTTATCATCAGTCTAATGATATAATTAGGTATAATCGTGTGTCTGAGACCCATACTTTCGATATTTGATATAAGATACTTTAAATAAAACAAAGGGTCAACTTATGATTTATGAACACCTGAAGTGTACTCGGTATAAAAAGATTATCAAAAGCGTAACAACTGAGACGTATTCAAATTGCGTCACATGTAGGGAAGTGACGTATAGTTCACGACAGGATAAGACAATCTCGAGTAAAGAACAAATACTTCGAGAATTCTATTTAATATATGAAGCCTTAAGCCAGATTTAGAAAAAAAATGATTGAATAAAAAATGAAGATTAAAATAATGTTAGACGTTTTATTTGACAAATATGATTGATAAACGGTGATGATTTAAAACAAAATGACACTTAAATTTTATGTTTTACATCAAAATCATGACCAACACTTGTAATTTCCTGCAATTTTGGGTAAGCCTACCTGGTAGGCTTTTTACTTGACGTTTTTCATTAAGTCAAGGGTAAACTTCATTAAATTAAAACACCAAATAGGCGTTAAAGCTGTATGTTTAGCATGGATTAGCAGATGACCATTGAAAGATATTTATCTTAACAAAGTATGTTTCAAATCTTAACAAGATATACATGTATTAAGCGATTCGAAGTCGACAGGTTTTTTTATTTACCCGAAAATTGCTAATTTTGTGAATTTTCGTGCATATTTGATTGTTTTATGTCAGTCTTTTTTTTAGCAACTTCAAACTTTGATCACAGATACAAAGAACTTGGCAATATTTTTTAACCATTTTAGTAACGAGGATTTAGGTTTTTTTTAGAATAATTATGAATATTTACAGTCGAAACAATAAGAAAAATGTTTTCATGTACTTAAAAATAAAGTTTCATTTTTTTTAAAGTAGAAAGGCTAAACCTGGTGATGGTTAATCTAGAAATATACATTTTACATAACATATTTAATCGCTGATTTCACTTGAAATGTTTTACAAAATCCCTCGAGTACAGTTATCAACGAAAACAGTATAAAATTGGTTTTTTTTAATTTCAAATCATTCATTATAATATCATTATGCAGATACATCGAAATGAAAAACCTTGAATGAAATATTTAACGAAAAAGCCTCATAAGTGTTTCTTTATAGGTTGGATTTCACAATTTCACAGGTGTCTTTTGGTTAATCCATCAGTATGGATAACCAAGTCCATCAGTATGCATAGTTTATTTTAAACATATTTCATTGCAAAATCAGGAAAAGAATCGGACACAAGTTATTCCAACTTACATAGGTCCTCTTCAATAACTGAATAAGCTTATATTACATATGCATCAGCAATAAATAAGAAATACATAAATATATACAGAAGAAATCAAAACAGAATTCATACAAATGGTAACAAATATATTGTTGTCAAAATCAACAAGGGAAAAATTCCAAAGCAAAATTTGTAAAGACACTCATTGTATGCATAACCAATGAGACTGTTGCATTTGTCATTAGTTTGCAAATTGTTTTTATCATTCTAATACTATTAAAAATAATTGTGTATCTGAAATGATTCATATGTACCCGTTTAATATCGACTTATCTGATATGGAGTAGTTATAATACAATAAAAGGTCAAATTATTATGATTTATGAACACATGGTGTATATTAAGTATAAAAGGGTTGTCAAAAGAGATGATTAAATCGTCTTCCCGTTGCATCGAAGTATAGAAGTTCATGGAATAAGTACATGCCCACATGAATGTATGTTTCATAAATTTACCTCTGTCCTTAGAGGATTTTGGCTTTACCCCTACTGGTCATTTTGGCATTTTGGAATTTGCTCTTCAACGTTTTGGACTGTTATTTTGGTTTAAAACATTTTAGGCATTGAGCACGACTGATGAGTCGTAAATCGACGAAATATGCACATTTTGTGCATCAAAATTGGTATCAAAAAATTTACTTATAATACTATTAAGGATATTTTGAAAAAATGAATGAATGAAAGAAGATGGTTTAAAAATGGTATCTAAAAGTTCTACATCAAAATCAGGCGTTGTATCTCCCAGAACATTGGAATCAGGCGTTGTATCTTCCAGAACATTGGAAGCAGTTTGGTGAACGTAGCATAAAACCAATTCAAAAATTTCTCCTCAACGAAGCATTCAAAATTCAATAAGCAGCTAGTTCTAATGTAGCACCATAGACATGTAGACAGGGTAATAAAGACAATAACAGGTTAATAAAATAAAAGGAACTCGAAAACATGACATTACTTCGATTCTACTGCTCGTTGGTAGGTTTTGCCTTTAGCATGTCAGCTCGCAAGCTTCCGCTATATAGTTAGTTACATTTTAAGAAACAACATTTACTGTATGTGTTCTTTTGGCTATCATAGAAGTACATGATGTGTCCTAAATCGATGAAATGTGCGCATCTTATGCATCAATATTGGTATCAAAGAATTTTATTTCAGTTATTGGATTCTGAGGAAAATTCATAATTATTTCCATTATCGGATTCTGAAGAAAACCCATAATTGTTTCATCTTGATTGGATACCGTGCACGGACAACTTCCTAGTTGAGCTAACGTTCCTACCTAGATTCGATATTTAGATACCAGGAGAAAGCCACAGTATCCGCTTTATTATCTTATATTTAAATTTCATTTATCAAAATGTCTATAAAATTTACTAGTAACAACGAAAATTTCATATGTTGTCAGAATTTTGATATAAGAAATTAACAACGTGGATATTTGTATTGGATAGTCGCGTTTGATCTTCATCAGGAATTAAATAAATTTTTCATATAAAACCTACAAAACAATCCCCTACTTGGTCCAGTATAAACGGGAGAGATTATTAGCTGGATATTTAAGTTGTGATTAATTATCGCCATGCAGACATTTATTTCAAAATAACTCGGGTTTTTCAAAACTTTTCGATAGAAGCCATTATCGGTAGTCACACTTCGGTTTTCTCTTCCGTCGGTATTACTGCAATTGATGTCAAATATAACCCATTACCATTTAAAATATACCCAAACTTCACAAGTGTCCATACAAACAGACGTATATCGCTCTGTATGCCAAGTACAAGTACTACATGTATACCCTTACAAAACTCCTTAATACAATGTACTCTACTTCAGACAGTTAAAGACAGACCAGGGAACATTGTTTTTGACAACGTGATGATTTCAACTTTCAATTGTGAACTTCCCCTTTATTAAAAGTAGCATATGTCGTCATCAGAACATATTGACCGATACGAAGTTTCTATCTAATAAATGAGAATATATATTCATTTAGGTTTCACGAATTACTGGAATTGACTCTTCACCGGACTTGAGTCACGTTACCGGATTTGTTTGACTGGGATTGATTCTTCATCGGATTTGAGTCACTATACCGGATTTGCCTTACTGGAATTAATCTTTCATCGGACTTGAGTCACAAAACGAGATTTAAGTCACTGTACCGGATTTTCCTTACTTGCAATGTAATCAATGTCGTTTACGAAGCAGGATATGTTTACACATCTAGAGCACCTGATGTGACTCCCGGTTCACATTGCCAGTGTTTTAGTTTTTTGTCTTAATTCTTTATATCCTTATGGTACATTATATCTCTATTTATACTGCAATCCTTCTGTTTCAGCAGTCAAAATGCTTTGAGAATATATTTACAAGTGTATACTGTCACTGAAAGTATATAACATATAGGCAACACCTACTTGACCTGATTGCCGGGACAAATGTTTATTGAAATGAACAAAGTTAAACTTTTTAACTTCAATCCTTAGAAAAAATATCAATACTTATTCTCTTGTTACTTATTTTTTATAGCTCAAAAAAAATATTTGCAGTAAATGTTTTGGTTAATTTCAATAATCTTATCCGACTATCAATGGTATATTTTTAACTGCTCATCTATCTTTGAAAAGATGAGTTCACCGGAAACCCCCGCATTTTCACCCGATTCTAAGCCTAAGGATATATCGGTTTTATGTCAAGTCGGTGCACTGTTATTGTCTATATTATTGTGGTATTTGTATGCTGTGTTGCATTCTCAATTTAGATTTCCGTCGTACGGACTTTTCCACCTGTCTTTTGTCTTTGGTATTTTTTCGACGATATTCGTTAAATTTATATGTCTAAAAAGAAAATGTTAATGACGCTGCCATACTGAAAATGTACAGTACAACACATTTCTTTTTAAAACACGAACATGTGACACTAATGTCCCCCCTTCGTGGTCATAACCATGAAAAGGCATACATTTTAGAAAGGTTATACCAAATCTTCATAGAAAATAAGCTTCAACAAAAACCTTAGTCTTATGATTCACCATTAAAATTTCCCATTTTCAGTGTACAGTGAAATGTAGGTTAGGACCTTAAAACAGCAAAAAATTTAAAAAGTTCATATCGTGACTTACATGTGTACCATGTTTCATAATGATGTTACCACATCTACACAGACAAAAAAATAAACGCAAACCTTAATGGGAGGCAGGACAGACGAACGAATGGACGGACGGACGCAGAGACCGAAAATAATTCCCCCAACTTTTATTGGCAGGACATAACAATATTTGCATTATAACAAGTATTGGAAAAAATCATACAAAATGCATTATTTTTTCTTAGATATTTGTAACAATGCCGACATAAAATAGTATCAAAGTATTATCATGCTTGGGATTGTTTCATTTAGGATTTTCTGTTTTGATCAAAGAATTTATTTGACTTCTTGTGGATTTTATTTTTGGATTTCAACGTGTTTTTTCTCACTTTTGAGACAGGGCAGTACCTATTTTTCCCGTGTGAGATTTTATGATCTCACCCACGGGTGAGATAAGAAATGCACGTGCCCTTTACCACCAAACCGTCTACTCAGGCTTTTTTACATAATACGCTGAAAATAAAGTTGTCCATTCTTTACGAGAAGTATTAGTCAAATATAAAGTTTACATTAAAATGATTTTCCTGGTCAAAAGAACCATTAAACTCATTACAATTGTAATTAAAACGATTTCACAAACTCGGGCGCATGTTTCATATATTATGACGTCACAAAAGGGGAAGTAACTCGTTCATGTATAAACAATGGAATGTAACTCATTTTCGATCAAACCCCACCGAACGTTTTAAAACATTTTGTTTTCATTTAATATTGCAACTTATTTTTTATGAAATTTTCGGGACTTTACTACAGTTTTGAATATGTATATTCCAAAATAACAGTGAATGGCATTAAAGTCAACGTGATCCCATGATTGAAAAAAACATGCGTACATTGGACAATGTCACTTTTGCGTGTGGTGACATCATATTGTACTTAAAAATCAATGAATTGGACGCAAAAACGGAATACAAAAGTTTTGCGAAATAAATAATAGCTACAGGAAACAGAGGGTAGAGTTTTTACTTCCATTTTAAAGAAATATTTAAGATATTCCAGACAAATACATGTAGTTTGTAGTAGATGAAAGACAAGTAGTAGTGCTGCTATTATGGACTAATTCATATAAGCCTTGTTACATGTGAAAATGTCCAACTAGACGAAGCATCCAGAGAGAACCGTAGACCTTCCGAAATACAACTGTTAATAGCTGACAGTCTAGTGATTATTCTTAGTTATGACAAACAACTGTTTCATCTTTCAAAAAATACCAAAGTTACTTCAAAGTAACTACCATGTAAACGATATTTACATTATATCTATCAAAGTACAAATTTATATTGGATAAGTGAACTATGATATTTGATCGTTTATAAAAATTATCCAACAAGATGTAGGAATTTGACACAACGGACATTTATATTGGAAAAAATAGATTAATGAAACTTCACAACTAATATTATCATTCTATATACAAAGAATATTAATTCTTAGTTGTTAAACACTTTAAGAATGAAACTTTTTAAGATGGCTAATATTTCATAATTACTCATACTGGAAATTTGACCAAGGAAGTACAAACGAAGTAGTAGTGACAATTGTGGAAACGAAAAAATCATTTATGGTAGCATCCCTCGGTATTCATACATCATTTCTTCCTTATACTGGTAACTCTTTTTAAAATATTGTTATTATTTGGTCAAAGTAATTGTCTTCATATTATACTTTGAATTATCATTGCCAAAGCTGTCTCAACGTTCCTTCTATTTTAAGTTATATTTCACACTGTGCAACGCTGAGTGAGTTCAATATTTCTACAGTTCTCTTATATAACCGACCTGAGTTTGGAATTGCAACTCTTGTCTTTTGACTGTTTGTGGTCGGAAAGGATTCTTTGAAATTAATTTTGGTTACAAGTAATAGCTTTTCTATTAATAAAGAGTATTATTTTTTTTATGTATTATTAAATGTTCGTAGTGTCATTAAACTTTTCCTTATTATATGTATTATTACTACCTTTCAATATATATATTACTACATAGTTTTTTTTAAGTCTGTGTTTTGATGACTTTTTTGGGCTGCCTTTTTTCACTAAAGGATATTCAAAGATTTTAATTTTTCAGCTCTTTCATATGAAAGACAAATCAGTAATCTTCACCTCGTTGAGTTAGCCTATCAGATCTATGGTTATTCTTACTCTTAAAAATGTATCTCGATATTTATTCAGTCAATTTGTCTATAAATAGACCGCTATTTGTCTATTAAGGGACGAGATCAAAAGTTCAATGTAGGATAAAAAACTTAATTCAAATAGTTTGGGGGGGGGGGGGGGGGGTAAAATCGCTGCAAGTTTTGATATCCGACATCGATTTTCGGATTGAAAAATACGGATTCAAGTGATGTCCAAGTCAATATACAGAACAAACATACATTGTTGAGGAAAAACAGGACCCATGATACAAAAAAGTATACTCTCAAAGCATATGCCCATATTGGTCAATCAATTTTTCCCAAATTAGGTTAAGAGGGGGGGGGGGGGGGGTGTCAGTGAAAAAACTATGTGAATTAAGTTTTTTATCCTACATTGAACTTTTGATCTCGTCCCTAATAGAATGCAGATATACAGGCACAATAGTGTGAAACACGCTTTTTAAAGCAACAAACTAAAATCGCCAAACGAAGTTCTGTGTTTTATTAGACACCCAGCAATAAGTTTAAATCTTTACTACGGTACACTGAACAAATATTGTATGTTGTACAGCCCGTGACGATTTTCCCTAGTCTAGGTGATGCTATCCCGTAATCATGTACAGAGTTGCATCCACAGGTCAGCTATTCCAGTTGACTGACCAATCTGAGGCCGTTGATCATGCATGCGTCCATCTCATGATGTGGGACGGCCAATCAGGAGACTTATTCTGGTCCTTTTTTAACGACAGGTTCCCTTCGTTTAACTTTAGATTACTTAACCCGTCTCGCATGCGAGACGGGATTTAACTCAAACTGACTGACACAAATATACACACGTATATAATTTTTTTTATCGGCAAATATTTTTCCATCATGTTCGTTTTTGTGTAAAAGTACGACCTCATCGTTGCAGTTATCGATCTTTAAGCAGAAACCATTACGGTAATTGTTCTTACAAGCAATTTCTTCAAATAAATCGTGTTTATTGTAAACTATTCTCAATGGACCTTTTTACAGTGGCTTGGTATCATACAATATTTTACCGTTAGGCACTAACCGTATATCTCTTCTGGTAAACTACAAGTCCCCTAAGGAATCACCAAATCAGTTACTATCGTGAAATGATAGTTTAAATTTACTGTTATAAAACAATAAATTTATAGAAACCTAAAGAAACCCTCAGCTCTATCATTAGATAATTTTGGCTTTACCTTTTTGACTTTTGCATTTTCACCTGCTCTTCAACGTTCCTGGTAATTGTTTCGGCTTTAAGCATTTTTTGAATACAGGGAAAAAAAATAAACATGGGCAATAAGGTCAAAATACATGTATGTCTAACGAGGTAATTCAAAACTGGGTAAGGTCACAATCATCTAGAGAATTGTACCGGTCCTATATTGAACAGAATTAAAAATGTATCAACTGGAAATTCCAACATTTTAAAGCAATTTCATTGCCGAAGCAATGACTACCGAGATGATAATATCCTTGGGAACGTGCTCAATGGCAAACAAATGGTGAATGACAGACAGGTTGAAATGCACAGGTGTTTCAAGACGGAATATTTGGATATAACGATGTAAATTAGTTCGGCGGGACTTCAACTTGACCAATTTTCGCTCAACACAGCTGAATTGTGATGACGTATGACTTCATGTCTAAAATATCGAAATTTATATTCTACATATATGGTATATGTGTAACAACGAAATTCATTTAAGAAATACAATCCTCATAAGCTCCGCTTCCCTTTCTAACGTCAAATTGGAGCTCCGACGTCATTTCCCGACTGTGTGTCATTTTACTGAGAAATCGAAAATTTCGTATAATTCTCGTTATTCTAAATGCATTAATGCAGGTTGATATGGATAAAAATGCAAAGAAATGCACATTTCGAATATATTTTTCAAATCTGATGTAAAGAACAAATTTTTTTTCATGTTCTGTCAAAATTTGAATTATATGATGCGTGTCAAACGTTAATTTGTTCATTTTTGGCTCTCTGTGGCATTTAGTTGCGAAATCGCAGAAATGGATGTTTAGTCAAAAAATTGCAGAAGAGAGAAACAATCCAAGTTCTTTTAAAAGGAGAAATGAACGCACATTTCCAATATAAATGAGAATTTTAGTATATGTTGCTAAGTTGAACATTGATATCATCGGAAATCGTGTTTATTACTTCGAAATGTGACGTGAACCGTTTTCGTCCAAAAAAAACCCCAAAAAACAGTGGTTTTGTAAAAAATTCAAGACCTAGTGATTAATTGTTTTAGGAGCACTTATTAATAGGCGATATTAATTTTAACTAAATTATTATCAAAGAAAATAAAAACACTTGAATTAGAATCGTTCCTTACGTTTTGTGACACTTCCGAAAACTTTAAGAGTTACATGATACTACAATAAAATTTCATTCCAATATTTTGATAAGTACATGATATCGGAAGAAAAGTATTTAATTTGAAACATTATGTAAAAATCATAAGAAATAAAATTGTTGTTTTCTAGCTTTTCCGATTATCATTATCAACTTGGTCAATTTTACCGACGTTTTCTATTCTCTACATGGTTCTCTTGATTCCTTCGTTGGTTATTTTCCATAAAATACGCCAATGACGTTGTAGTTTATATGAAATGCTAATAATGGTAATTTTTCGATTAACCACTTTTGTCCTGGAGTTAAATATAAAGGAATATGTGAGTTCTTAGAACGCCTCAACAACTGAAAAAAAAACATCTTTTTTCTGAGCGTTCTCAAGCTTATGCGTAGAAAAATAATTTATTTTCAAATAAATTATGTGTTTATGAGAAAAAAATGGAAGTTTAGGATTTATTTAATGTATCGTTTTATTTGATTAAGTGTTCAAAACAATTTTGGTAAATCGAATTTTATACCGAAAACGCCGATATCGTGACGTGATACCAATATTAAGTATCAAATGCGACGTCTATATATTCAGCATGTCAATCCTTGTGATCTAACTACTTATCTTCGTTATTTGTACTCGGTATTTGTAATTTTCCGCAAGATTGAGAGTGTCTACTTTTAGACAATATGCTTATTTGAGAAAATTCCGATAAAACATGGGAGCGAACACCTAAGTCAAAAGCACCAGACGTTGTATCAATACAAAGTCAATTAAGACAATGGCAACAAAAATCAAAACAGAGCTTTCAATGAAAACATCGAACAAATTCTACGAAAAATAACTGATTTTTTAGTTTGGTATGTACTGGAAACCTGATGCTGAATTTTCATACATGTATTTTGGGATGTTTGTCACCATTGAGCAGTGTAAATTTGACATAAATATTCTTTTTGTCATCTGCCATATTTTATGCACCTTTTCACACGAATGCTACATTTCTAATAAAAAAATAGAAAAAAATCAAGGATAATATCATTTTTTAAATTCCCATTTTACATTTTTTCACGTTATCTTCCATCTTTCATCTTGAATTTTTGGCACTTTATTTCTCGAAATTTCTGCTAATTTTAAGGCGTTAATTTATTTGTATGTCATTTTTTTTATATATATTTATCTACTTCAGATAATTTTTTTTTTTTTTTTTTTTTTTGCAAAACCACTTATCAATCATTTGGGGGAATAAATACATCTCTATAGCTGCACGTATTCTAAGGATATTTTTGTTCATTTCCAATTACTATGTAAACAGGTCGGTGGTTCTCTTGCTCCACCAATAAAAACTGGCCGCCGCGACATGGCCAAATGTGCTGAAAACGGCGTAAAACCCCAACTAAATAAATAAAATATTTAACGCCTATAGAAAAGAAAATTTCTGTCTAAATGAATTTAAAAAGTTATTTGAATATTTATCAGAAAGTAATTTTAACTAAACAAGCAAACTATGTAAACATGTTTGAAATTCTGTCAACTTTTCAAAAGTCACCTGAGCCAATCGACAAGCATTCTTTTCTTAGGCTATTACAACCTAAGCAGTCCGCATAGGGCTATAAGCTCTTCACAATTCAAACACTTGGCAGGATTTAATGCAGCAGGTGTGGAGAGATATATCCAACTTCCATTAGTATTCTGTCACGAATGGCAGACTAGGTTTTTGATATCATATATAAATACACATAAAGGAGGTGTACAAATAAATTAAATATCGTGTATTAAAAAGGACAAGAAAATTACATAACCTGACATTCGACAAACAAAAGTTATACCAAATCTATTTATCTATTGTCCGCGATTTAAGCCCAAACATTCAAAGACTTAGGGCCATTATCCCTTGCATTTATTTCATTTCATTTTCAAAAAGTCGCCTTAAACCTTTCAAAATCTCTGGAGGCACAGTGTGGTATGTGGTCTCTAAACATTTGCTAATTATAACTAACAAGTAAGTGACTCAAACTTTTTCTACGTACCTGGATATCGCTTTGGGAGACAGTTTAACACAAATTCGCCAAATTAAGGTCTTAAAGAGTTTTTCAACGTGAAGGACACTCAGAACCTAAACGAATTTTTGGTGTGAGTTTATGTATCTCCTTTCATAGGACGGTAGAATGGTTTTGGTTCTGAATGTCCTTCTCGGCAATATTCCAAAAAGTGTTACAAATTGACCCAAATCGCCTACGTACACGACCTTTGACGGTACAAAACATGAACTTATTAATGACTAAATTTATGTTTGCAAACATAAAAATGCATTGTATACAATCGTTCACGATAAAATGTAGGTAAATGTTTAAGTTAAAAAAAAAAAACAAAAAACAAAAAAAAACAATGGTTATGAGTGAAATAAATACAGGTGAAAGAATCGTTTCTTTTGATCAAATCAAAATACAACACACACAGGATTATATGGATAATATGTGAAAAATAACTATAAAAAAATCCGAATTTTTGGTTTGAGTTTATATATCTCCTTTCATAGGACGGTAGACCCTCCTCTTATTTCCTTTTCGTCTCAAACAAGTAACACCGCCGTCAAAGATTGAATGAAAATATTGTTAACACAGTATTAATAGTAGGTACAATAGGTTTAAACATATGAAAGCCCCCCGTTTATTTGAACACCGTCACATGAACTCGTGATTCAGTCAATGTACATCTTTCAGCATTTTAATGTGTAATTTATATGATTTACAACTTAACGCGTTTCCAAATCACTTGCGTGTACACAATACCGATAGTACATAATCACTGATAATAGGTTAGTCCAAATAATTAATGTCTTGGAAAATTTTTACTTGGACGTATATTCCATCGATGAGGCATCAAAAAAAAAAAAAAAAAAAAAAAATCAAAAATAATTATACCCTTGAGACGCCACGATTATCTGGACTAATAAATAAATAATAGGTCCCGTTGTGTATAATGATCATTAACAGTATGTTAGTTTGACATTTAAATAAAAAAAAATGATCACAGGCTGAACACCTACGTGTACGTGTCACGTGGCGTGTACATGATAAACACTCAGAATGGAATGATTAGGCTTTTTACTTGACGTTTTTCATTAAGCCAAGGGTAAACTTCGTTAAATTAAAACACAAAATAGGAGTTGAAGCTATATGTTTAGCATTGATTAGCAGTTGACCATTGAAAGACACTTATCTTAACAAACTATGATTCAAATTTTAACAAGATATAATGAGCACATCGAAGTCGATACGTTTTTTAATTTACCCGAAAATTGCTAATTTTGTTATTTTTCGTGAATATTTGATTTTTTTTATGGACAAGGCGACTTAACTCCAGAACAACATCTGACTTTCACCAGGTAACAGTAGATGAGTCTAAGGAAATGTCACTAGATAAGTGTAGTGAGTCTTGTACCAGTCTTTTTAGCAACTTTAAATCTCTGATCACAGATATAAAGAACTTAACAATATTTTGTAACCAATTTTCACCATTTTAGTCACGATGATTAAAGTTTTTTAGAATAATTATGAATATTAACACTGGAAACAATAAGAAAAATGTTTTCATATACTTATTAATAAAGTTTAATTTTTTTTAGTAGAAAGGCTATGGAATGGTTGTCCCCCGGATTATCCCCTAAGTATTAAAAGATTAAAGTCCAAAGCTTAGGAAACAAACAAAGACATAACGACAATACAAAATTGTTGAAGAAAAAACACATTAAGACTAACACCACTGTGCATCCCCTTACAGCAGATATATATTGCTCTTTTCTGGTACCTATTGCAATAGTATACATGTAGGTGTACCGTAAATGGCAACAGGCTGCAATTAACGGCACACTAGCGGCAATTGACGATACACTTCTATTGTTGAGATAATCCATTGGTTACCAGTAAATAGCAATATCTGGTGTACAGGGATGCACAATGAACACGCATCCATAAAAATCAGCTGCACCAGCAAAGTATGAGTCTTCTCCTCCTTAAAGACACCCGCCGAGATTGTCGCATAAAATCGAAACTGTGCTGTCAATGATATAGGTGTTTGTTCGCAATCTCCCACTTAACATTTGTTTTACTCTGCAGCATCAGTATTGTTAACAGACTTCAGAGCTTTTCTCCAATTTTTTTACCTATCAAATATCGACTCCCTTACATCTCCAGCGAGAATCGCGGGTTCTTTATAGTGATACTAAGGTTGATGCATGGTCCCTTTTGTGATGTGTTAGATATAGATGTATGTTGTTTTGTCTTTTCGTCTTTCGAAATGTACATGTATTCTTGTTCAGATCCATTTTTCACTTTAAAAGCTAAATATGACACTCACAATGATAACTAATTATTCTGATTTCAATCATAAAAGTCTGGTATCAGAGAAAAGTTAATAAAGATTTCTTTCTATCAGATTACAATAATCTATAAACTATAACTAATCCAGGGATATCTTTACGATATTGGTTTGTTTCGCTGATTTCTTCTTTTTCCAATATTTTCTTCTCTTGAAGTGTATCCAGAACTGGTAATAGTAATTCAAAGCTCACTGGTCGCCCGACGAAGCACAATATACAACCTATAAAGTAAAACGAAAAAAATATTACAAAATGAAAACGAAATTCTAATAGCCGGCGATTGTGTCTAAATATTGTCCCAAAATTTGCAAAGCTCTTTCGACATCATTTTGCTATACGATGGTCTCAATAAAAAAAAATGCTAGTGGATGGGGACGAACAATGTGTGTTCCATGATAATTAAGAGCAAAACATAAACCCACTTCTTAAAGACAGTTGCCATCACTAAATTGTTTGTCGCGGGCTACAAGTTCCTGATTAATTCCAACTGGAAATAATAGCCCGGAACATCATTTCAAGTAGACAAAATCTTAGAGATGCACTTAATATTTTCTATGGTACAAATTTGGATTCACACGCTGCACAAATTTCGTCAGTTTACTACTTATCAAATTTGTTCAATACCTTAATCTTGAAAAAAAGGCAATAATACAAAACTCGGAAGACAAAATTTAAAAAATGCCATAATGACCAAAGGGTAAAACCTTGACCATCTATGGACAACACTATATTCTTTAGCCTTCAAAAAAATTAATATTTTTGTAAAAATAAAGGGGTAGTGGCCATAAGCCCATTCAGTAGCGGTATCGACTTGATGGTAATAATAAAATCTTTGATACCCATGTTGATGCACCAGATGTGCACATTTCGTCGATTTACGGCTAACTGAATAAATGGAATATAGAACATTTGTTCCCACAGAAATATTTATCATGACGTTATTAGCAATAATGTCTCATAAACCTCATAATGTCAGAGACAAATATCGATGAAAAATGACGAAATGTTGACATCAAAGTCTTCAACGAATGATTGTTATAAAACAATACTTATATTTAATATGTTAATGCAATTCGATGATGTTGTAAACTCATTAAAATAAATTAAATCAAGCAACATACTCTTGTTTATCCCAAACTAACATCAGTCGCAAACTATAATTCAATAGATTACCTCGTTTTCCAATCCTGATCATTTCAGACACGGAATCATGAAGTACATCTCCATTACCAAAAGCTCCAGAAATACATATAGCATCGTATGTATCTGTAACGATAGTTCCAGTAATAAATTGTCAATGTATATAAAAAAAAACGTGTTACTGATGAAACCTACAAAATGTCTACAATTGATACAGCGCAATGAGGGCGAAAACAGTGTCCTTTATGTGAAGTTAGAGGATACTTTTCAATTAATTTTATCTTATCAAGGACACCTCTTTGTTCTTGTTGTACTGTACATATATATAGTTGAATTTTAAGACATTCTAAAAATATATACGGTAGAAAAAGGGACATTCTGGAAAGTAATTATCTTACAAAAATGAATACTAATTTAAAATGGATTCTGTGTTTTTTTGAATTTTGGTTAATTTTTATGTTTCGGGGTTTAATGTACCATCCTTTTGCTGAACTAGTATACATTATTGAAATAAAACTGGCAATGCTTTTTTTATATGTCTCCTCGGCAATTCAGACGTCACTTCTTAGAGTGAAAAACCTGCTGTTCTTTTCACATGTGATTACATTATTTTCTCATAACCATTGATTTTTTAATCTTAAATATTTACTTACTTTTTATCTCTAACGATTATATGCAATTCATTTTTGTGTTAACAAACAGAAACTTTATGCTTAATCATTAATAAGTTCAAGTTTTCTACCGGTAAATGTTGTGTTTATAGGCGATTTGGGTCAATTTGCACCATTTTTTGGAATATTGCCAAGAAGGAAATTGAGAACAACAAAGACATACACAAACTCACTTACAACCAAAAATTCGTTTTGGGTCTGAGTTTGGCAAATACTTAATTAAAAAATAATTAATTTGGCAAGGGTGTTCTAAAACTGTCTCCCAAAGCAATATTGGGGCGTGTAGACAAATTTTCAGTAACTTGCTTGTTGGTTATTATTAGCAAATCTTTAGAGACCACATACCAAGCTAATGCCTCAAGCGATTTGAAAGGTTTTAGCCGGCTTTTTGAAAATGGTTCTTTTAGTGAAATAAATGCGAGAAAAAAAACCCTACTTCATTTCACGTCAAAGTTTTATGTGAAAAGTTTAGTAAAAAGTTTCATTTCTGGACTTGAATTTGAAATTTTTATCAGAGTTTCTAGAACGGATAGAAATAATACACGAAGCCAGTAATGCAAATTGAAAGAAATATTTAAAAACTTCTGCGTCAATCAAATATTTATTTTGGCCACCAGGACCTATTCATTTAAGGTAGGACGTACCTAATTAGGTTATATTTCTATTATATAAAATTTTGCATGCAACTAAAGCATGTTGAACAGCATCTGAATATAAATAAATAATGTTTAAAACTTTAATACATTGTACTTCCCGGATAATGCTTTGGATATAGAATTTGTAAATACATAGAATGCACGTCGATATAATTTCAAAAATTCAAATCTTTAGACTAAATTATGATTTCTCAAAGTCCTGTTCCTAGAATTTAAAAAAAATATATATATTATTGCCTTTGAAATTCTATTTTTATTGATATAATTTTTAGAGGTCACCGGATTGGTTTTTTTTCAGCACATTGAATTGATTACTACATGTAGATCAAAAAATGGGTCCAAAAGCAAAAATAAGCGTAACTTCGCAATGAAAAATGTAGATTTTTGGTGTTTTTACAGACTGGACATAATTTTGAATAATTTCCACAGCGGAACCCTACATTTATTTTGTATCATTTTTGTAGAAAATTCTAGGGATTCGTACTTGAGAAATGGCGATATAAAGTGAAAATAATAACTTTTTTCGGCAGTTTATATAACATCAATAGAACAAGACCTTTATTTTAAGGATTTTAAATTAACCTAGAAATATAAGAGCTGAAGTTATTTTTTTTCTCGATATTTAGATGGAATTTCGGATATTCATGTAAAATTTGATAAAAGTCTGTAATTCAGCGGATTTAGGTACCTCTTTTAATTGACCTGTGCTACTGTGGAAAATAACCAATCAAACCCATTTTTATATTGTTAAATAAGAGATAAAACGGGTATCCGCGATTTCCTGATATGATTTTTTATTTAAAAGATATCCTTTTATTATCGAATTTTATCACTAATGGTTCATATTATAGTGAAAATGCACCTGAAGTCAAGTGCGCGAAGAATTTCTCCAAATTTATTTTTTATAAAAGGCAAAAGTTCCATTTGGCACCCCCATAAGTACATGCTTATTCCGTCTAAGATATACACGTCAGCCGGGGAGCCATATGGAACCCTCTCCTTAGAAATTGTGAAATCTTAATTTTACACTTCAATGCAAACGACCTAAATGTATCATAAAAAGTATCTCAATTTCGATTTCAATTTCCAAGAAACGTTCATCTGATACCTATAATCCATTTAGGTTTCATTCTCATTGAGTTTATTTTTACCAGTTAAAACGGTTCACAAAAAGTGTCCATGTAACTGCAGTAAGAATACAGTTTTTCAATGTTTTGCTAGGGGTATTGTTGTACAAATAAACGCTTTTAAATTTCTACTTGTTAAATTGTAATTCATTCTTGTTAAAAACGACAACTGTAATTTTTGTTTTGCCACATCAAATTAATTTATAGAGTTAAAGATTCGCAAATTAATTTATAGAGTTAAAGATTCGCATTCACCTATGCTGAAAAATATTTGGGCAGGCTGGAGGATTTTAGTTTTTATTTTTTCTATCAAGCTCTGATGTTCTCTGGTGACGTACAACTGATACTGACGACCAATTTGCTGGAAGATAAGTGCGTTTCGTTTATTATCCATTACCAGACAGCAGTATATATACAGAAGGTTGCCCAAGCCAATATGGAAATTCGGAAGATTACTTTAGGCTACACGAATAGCTATCCTAGTATAGAAGTATGGGTCCCAGATGGGAACAAGACGCCCATTGACCTATAAGAACAAACCAAATACAAATAGCACTGCACGGATACGCAGCGAAATCAATTTTTAAAACTTTCCTGTATGAAAAATAAAATGGGTACATGTTTCATAGTTCTTTTGTTGACTGATACATATTTAAACATTTACACGTTATTTGGGTACATTTGTTTACTTGATGTTCAAGACTGATCCCGACGTATGTCACATTTCAAGTGGTACTTACTTTCGGCAATGTTTGATTGTTTTGAGGTAAAAAACTGACAAGTTAGCTTTCGATACACATTTTTCTTTTCACATTTGTTAAGCATTCCACTTGACATGTCTATTCCATCAATTTTTCTGAAGCCAAGTTTGTAAAGCTGTAAACACAATGAAAGAGTAAACAATATGTAAACAACATGAACAAGCTTAGGGAACTTAAGAAACAAGGTTACTTAGTGTTTTTTTTATCTCTTTGTTGATCAATGTAAAGTGTTTACATAATAAAACTGAAAGAACAAAGGTAAAATCCAAAATAAAATTTAGTAAATGAAAAAATAACATGGCACTACTAGTACTGTATTACTAAGAAAATATACTTTTAAATCTAACGTCACTTACTATTGATAAAACACGTTACATCAGGTGTTCGGAATGATAAGAAATAACTCCTTTTATCAGCTATCTAGTAATAGATGTGGCTTTACTTTCGTGTAAGTTACTATTGGAAGGTTATAAGAAGTATTGGTAAGTTTCACCAATTATATCCATATTATCACGGCTGTTGGTACTACTACGTGACATACAGGATGTGACAACACCAGTATCGAATAACCCTTCGACCAATATCATTCCTCGGACCATATGTTCTCAGGCTAATATTGCGCGTGACATGCAATAAAGATTTTGTTAACTATTATTCTCTTTGTTATAGGAAGTTAACCATAACCTTTTTTACTTCGAAAACTTGTATGCAGGACTTTTGAATTGAACTCCCATATAAACTGGCAATGATACATTAACTTACACGTTCGCCTACTAATCCGGTTCCACAAGCTATATCTAAAATGTTAACATTTTCTCTGTTATCTTTGATGTATTTTCCTATCGTTTCTGCGCATGTAAATGGACTTTGAAAATGTAGTTTCCGGAATACCTATGATAAATAATGTAAAACAAGAAAATACACCAATACTGCAATTGTTTTAAGAAAAAATGATGAGTCGATGTATCTGCATTTCATAAAGTCATATTTTTCTACTGACTAAGAATGAACTAACATGTCAATAAATTGCTAACTTAAATGGTTTCCATAGAAAAAGTCACTGTACAATAGAAACTAATCTGTGTAATACTATATGGAATTTTTATATTGATCCCTGTACAGTCGTAGCGCCGAGCGCCAATACAGCTGTACGCGACCCGATACGACTGTACGAGGACATAATACAGGATCCCATTTTATGGTACTTTTATTAACCAATGACTTAAAATACATTATATATTATTAATGACCAGTTCGATTTTGGTATCAACTAGGTAGTTTTTTCTGTATTTCATCACGTTGGTTTATAATGGAATTTATTACACATCAGTAAAACATTCTATTATTTCATTGCTGTAAGTACGATCACATGATATTTATAAATCCGTGATATGATCTCTAAGTACAAAATTCATAATTTTTCCTCCTAAACAGGATAAACACTGGAACAGTAAAATGCAAAAATCACTTTTATGACTTGTCTTTTTATAAAGCGGCATAACTCTGGAACGGTAGAAGGTAAAATAACCAAATTCGAACTTGATCTGCATATTGTGGCAATAAGAAACAACAAAACGGATAACAAAAAAGGTCAACAATGAAATACCCATCAATTAACGCCATCTGATCGACAAAATTTCAGACAACATAAAAGAGCACAAAACACAAACATTTAGAATATACTGACTTGGTACAGACAGTAAAAAGTGGTGGGGATTAACCGAAATTATATGTACAATGTACAAATGTACCAAAACTTCCCCCTTTTATAAATAAGCACAATACAATAAAAGACAATACAATATGATTAAATTCGGTTTGACGGTACATAATTTACATGCAGATAGCAGGTTCAACATGTGCTCGTTTTAATTGTAAAATTAGCTAAGGCTCTTATACCTGATGGTCGGAAACTGTCTCTCTATTAAAAGAAATAGCCAGAACTAACAATCCAATAAAGAGTTTGATATGTCGTCATGGAGTAGAAATCAACCGTATTCGTGGGAGGTCGATATAAATTTAAAGTCTTTAAGTCATTGGGAGAAAGAGAAATTTTTACAGAATTACATAAATTTTATATTTTCAGCCCTTACTGTAAAAAAATCTTAAGATACTTTCAATTAGCTTTGGGATATTGGCCAGAAGTTTGCATTTATTCACGACATTACAATAAAAGTAGGATTGGAAAACCCTTTAATGATATAATAAGTACCTTTATGACGCCGGTTATTTAACCAAAAAAGCTGATAGCTATTATATAGTGTAGGCTTTTTACTTGACGTTTTTCATTAAGCCAAGGGTAAACTTCGTTAAATTAAAACACAAAATAGGAGTTGAAGCTATATGTTTAGCATTGATTATCAGTTGACCATTGAAAGACACTTATCTTAACAAACAATGATTCAAATTTTAACAAGATATATTGAGCCCATCTAAGTCGATACGTTTTTTAATTTACCCGAAAATTGCTAATTTTGTGATTTTTCATGGAAATTTGATTTTTTTATGGACAAGGCGACCTAAGTCCAGAACAACATCTGACTTTCACCAGGTAACAGTAGATGGGTCTAAGGAAATGTCACTAGATAAGTGTAGTGAGTCTTGTACCAGTCTTTTTAGCAACTTTAAATCTCTGATCACAGATATAAAGAACTTAACAATATTTTGTAACCAATTTTCACCATTTTAGTCACGATGATTAAAGTTTTTTTTAGAATATTAACACTGGAAACAATAAGAAAACAAAACTGTTTTCATATACTTATTAATAAAGTTTAATTTTTTTAAGTAGAAAGGCTATATAGTGTTTTGGTAATTGTATAGTTTCGGTCGGTAAATCTACTTCCCTAGAGCACATACGTGCAAACGTACAAGATGTGATATGTACACACGGCACAATAGTGCTACAGGAACGTCTCAATCATAATAAAAATCGTTGAACTTTTCAATTCAGGCTAAACTGTTTATAACACAATTTTACTACTGGGGTGATACCGTAGCCAGTCTCAGAGGGTATCATTCCTCCGTGTAGTCATTGCTTCAGCTAGGACACGATTCTTAAATACTTGTGTTTAGATATTGAGTTGGTATAAGATAGGGCCATTTCCCTTTGCATTTATTTCACTTCTAGGGCCATTTTCAAAACGTCGGCTAAAACCTTTCAAAATCCCTGGAGGCATAGCTTGGTATGTGGTCTCTAAAGAGTTACTAATACATGTAATAACTAACAAGTAAGTTACTTAAAAATTCTCTGCATACCTGAATATTGCTTTGGGAGACAGTTTTAACACACATTTCCCAACTTAACATCTTTAAGGCAGTTTTTCAACGTGAAGGACACTCAGAAACAAAACGAATTTTTGTCTGTAAGTGAGATTATGTATCTCCTTTCATACTACAGTGGAATTGGTTTTGTGTTGTATGTCCTTCTTGGCAATATTCCAATGTATTAATGATTAAGCATAACATTATGCATTGCATACAATCGTTTATGATTAAAAGTAGGTACATATTTAAGATTAAAAGAAATCAATGGTTATGAGTGAAACAAATAATGGGAAAGTAGGTTAATATTTAAGATAAAAAAAAATCAATGGTTATGAGTGAAACAGGTACAGGGAAAAGTAGGTAAATATTTAAGATTAAAAAAAAAATCAATGGTTATGAGTGAAACAAATACAGGGAAAAGTAGGTAAATATTAAAGATTAAAATAACAATGGTTATGAGTGAAACAAATACAAGCCAAAGTAGGTAAAAATTTAAGATTAAAAAAAAACAATGGTTATGAGTGAAACAGATACAAGGGAAAGTAGGTAAACATTTAAGATTAAAAAATATCAATGGTTATAAGTGATACAAATACCTGGGGAGAGTGGCCATACTTATGTGACATTCTGTTAAAAATGGGGTTTCAACTACCTCAAGAAGAGTTGAATTTATCTGGATTTTGGGTAAACTGTTTAGAACCATGTATTTGGTTAAACAAACTTTTGTTCCTGTGCGTAATTGATTAAGGATAATTGAAAAATTCGCATCGTACGCACGAATGGTATACGGAATATGAGGCGGTACCGTTGGAGGTGGAATGTCCAGAAATACGCAGTGTATGCAAGGAATTTATATATCTTATTCTGTTTTAGTACCTGTGAGATGATACTGCAGCTGGTGGAATATTAGTCCCTGAATGTATCATTTCTCTCAGTAGTCATTCATACTGCACGATTTTATATACAGTTAAGGGTTTAAATTTCAGTTTATATTTTCAAAAGTCTGTTAACGGTAGGTTTTCAACTCCCTCGGTAAATTTTAATTTACCTGGTTTTTGCGTAAACTGTTTAGGGCACTTGCTCACAGTGATTTTGGCGTTGATTCTTTGGTTGTCCAGAGTTGTTGTACATGTCACGATCGTATACTTGATTAAGGTTAATCCATAAATTAATACACATCGTATTCAGGGAATTTATGTACGTTGTATTTGAGTTTTATTGAAACTGAGGTGGTACCGCTGCTGGGGAATATGATTTTTATATACATGTGTTGAATATATATTTTGACATTATGTTAAGAGTAGATTTTCACATCCTTCATGCAAAGTATCTTTTAAGGACTGTCCGGTTGTATTGCTAGCAATTTGTTGTGTTTATTTTTGGATTCGCAAAGTGTTTGTTCAGAAAATCAATACAGAAACCTTCAGATCTACCTTATTACAGGAACAGCAAAGTTTTTATTCTGACCAACTTTCTCTACTACTAACTGTTAAGTTTGGGACCTGATTCTGGGTGATTTTCATATCGTTTAACAGTTCCATTTCGCCATATTAAAATCAAGTTATGTGTGTGTCATGATGGATTTTGAATGTGCTAGAATGTCAAATGAAAACGTAACCCACTTCTTAACCATTCGGAAGTCAGTTAGTTAGCTATCTATTATGAACATATGGTTTCGTAGTGAAATGACGAAGATTCATCATGGTCATATTATATTTGTTTGTTTTTAAATGTTTGAAATGATTTTTTTTTCAATTAGTAAATGTTTGTTAATGTTTTCTTTTCATCATTCGTTTGTGGTGGGAAGTTTTCTAACTGAAAACCACATTAATTCTATTTCGTTTTGCTAAAAATAGAATACCTCTTCATAGGTACTACTGAACTCATCATATAGTTTTGCCTTTTCCTCTGGTTGTCGGTCTTCTAACAAAAGTGACACATAATCTTTGCAGTTTTTGTTATCCATGGTTGTTGGTCCTGTAATAAATAATAAAAAGTGTATTAACCCTTTAACCGAATAACATTGATTATAAAAATTTATTGTTCAAATCCATACTTAAAATGCCAAAACAGTACTTAGGGACGACATCAAAAGATCAATGTCGGATAAAAAACTTAATTCAAATAGTTTTGTGATCCGACATCGATTTATAGATTGAAAAATTCGGATTCAAGATCGGCCCTAACATATGTTTGGACTTTTAAAGCAAATAAAAAAGCCATTAAATCGTACCGGAAAACAAATTTTTGGCAGAGAATATTGGGGCGGAATCAATCATAGTATCTACGTCGTTCAAACGCTTTATCGATCGTGAATTTTGAATGATATGTATATAATTATAATCCAACAGTGCCTTTTTTTGATGCATACTAAAAATACACATCACTTGTTTCCAATATTTTTTGAAAATGATGTCCAAGTCAATATACAGAACAAACATAGATTGTTGAGGAAAAACAGGACCCATGATACAAAAATATACTCTCAAAGCATATGCCCATATTGGTCAATCAATTTCTCCCAAATTAAGTTTAGAGGGGGTTGGGGGCAGTGAAAAAACTATGTGAATTAAGTTTTTTATCCTACATTGAACTTTTGATTTCGTCCCTTACTACAAATTATTTCTGTTTAAATGTCTTTTATCTAATTCTTTACCTGTTTTCAAGGTATCCAGTCAGATGGAGAAAAAATTGATAATCATCGTATGATTTGTGGTTCTGCGTCGCTGATTGGTCGTTGTCCACTTTTGATTTTTTCGATGCTTTTCGAAATTTAGGAGGAAGTGTCAACAAACTTCCACTTAGGTCTGCAGTATTCTGTTCAAATACATCTATATAAGTCTATTGCTTAGTGAGGTTAAATGTGAAAAGCTAGTTGGTATTTACATAGACAAACATCTGTCATGGGATCAACAAATTGATCAGGTTTTTTCTTTAATTTCTTCAAGAATATTTTTACTTGCAAGACTTAAATCATATATTCCAAAAGAAGTGTTATGTTTATTGTATAATGGTTATATCCTTGTATTGTTTAACTACTGTTGTATTATATGGAGTGAAACCTCCAAAGGAAACATTGATAAATTATGTAAACTCCAAAAAAGAGCTGCTCGTGTAATAATGAATACCAATTTTGATGCACCATCTAACCTCTCTTTAAAGAGTTGGGTTGGCTATCTTACGAAAACAGAATCCTGTACCTTAAAGGTGTATTATTGTATAAATCCATAAATAATATTGCCCCTGATCATCTATGCGATATGTTCAAATATAGTAGCCTTTCTACTTAAAAAAATTAAACTTTATTAATAAGTATATGAAAACATTTTTCTTATTGTTTCCAGTGTTAATATTCATAATTATTCTAAAAAACTTTAATCATCGTGACTAAAATGGTGAAAATTGGTTACAAAATATTGTTAAGTTCTTTATATCTGTGATCAGAGATTTAAAGTTGCTAAAAAGACTGGTACAAGACTCACTACACTTATCTAGTGACATTTCCTTAGACTCATCTACTGTTACCTGGTGAAAGTCAGATGTTGTTCTGGAGTTAAGTCGCCTTGTCCATAAAAAAATCAAATATTCACGAAAAATCACAAAATTAGCAATTTTCGGGTAAATTAAAAAACGTATCGACTTAGATGGGCTCAATATATCTTGTTAAAATTTGAATCATAGTTTGTTAAGATAAGTGTCTTTCAATGGTCAACTGCTAATCAATGCTAAAATATAGCTTCAACTCCTATTTTGTGTTTTAATTTAACGAAGTTTACCCTTGGCTTAATGAAAAACGTCAAGTAAAAAGCCTAAATATAGTTTAAACCAGTATTCATTACGCTCTACAAAATCTGGTTGTCTTTTTTCGCCGAGACCAAAAACAAATTATATGAATAAAACATTTCCCTATACAGGCACCATATTATATTAAGGAAAATTATCCCCGGCTTGTTACTGGATTGTGATGGGTCAATGACACGTAGATACAAAACCAATATTCCCAGGCGTTGATAACCCATATATCCGGACGTTGCTAACCGTTACCCCGGGAAACTTATTATTATGACCTGGCGTCGAGGACTTGAGCGGCAAATATGATTTCGACGATTTCCTTTGATATGACAAGGAAAACGTCTTATATTCGGATCAAGTAGGGTTCTACCAACGGTAGTACCCGACACCTGCCAAAAGGTATGCCAAATTGACATATTTAACTTTAGCTCTACCTATAACCAGAAAAACGTTGCATTAACGTTCTATTTTGTATCTGAATTTTTCAAAACAAAATTGCCAGATAAGGGCTGAAATCGGGGATAAAATCGTCATCTACGTTCGTATCCGCAGATATGGAGATTTTAACACCCTTCTGTACTCTTGTGCAGCCTTCGCCCCATGTAGTACTACAGGGTGAAAAAATCTCCATATCTACGGATACGGGCATAGATAACTTATAATATTCCTTTGCCAATAAAAAATGCAAATAATGTTGAAATATTTAAGCGAAGGTTCTCTTAACATCTTTTCTGAAGCAAAATAGTTAAACATGTAAATGTATTTGACTGTTCTTTTTCTAACCAAGAAGAAATTTACTTGTTCATAATGTAATTTGTTGCCTATATAAGATATTTCATATTGATGTTGTAAATATTTAATACTGAGTTAATTTGTTGTATCGAGAGCCACAGGGGAGATTAGTATTTTTTACTAAATGTTGTTACCCTCTTTAAATAAAGTATTTATTATTATTATTATTATTATTATTATTATTATTATATTAACGAGGGACAAAAAGTCGCCGCAACGTAGATTATCAAGGGATAAATCAATAATTTGTTGTCCTAGTGAAGCTTATTGATATCTTACGTTATGTGAAAGAAGTGAGAGTGTCTTTACGGGGTACATGGCCCATTTTATATAGAATTTCAACTAATTTAAAATTGTTGAAAGAATTAGAAGCCAAGCTCGAAATTACATCTTGTAGAAGGTTTAACTATCTCCACCACGATAATCGACTGCTCGAGAAGTAAGATTCTATACTTTCATGTAAGTTGAAAATTAATTATATACATAATTTTTAGCATTTTCTATCGTAAATCTATTTGTTCCTTAGGATAAATCCGATCTGAAAACAAAATTGTAAAAAAGTCTTTTTATAAAGGTAATTGGAAGCATTAATCATTTTTGAATGTTACTCAAATAGACCCAGCCTTTGGTAAGTCATCTGTTTTTCCTGTTATTTACAAGGTACTTTTTTTTTAGAATCAGACATATATAAAATGTTGACAACTATGAGTGGCCGTTCGTGTCATTGGCGAAAGTAAAAACCAACGCGTTGAAAGTAAAACCAACGCGTTGAAAGTAAAAACCAACGCGTTGAAAATTTCATACGGTATGTTCATACCGCCAATGACACGAACGGCCACTCATAGACAACTATGAATGAAAGAGGCTTATCCCAAGGGCACACATAGAAGCCACTGTCATGACTGTACACAAGCCTTAATAGGGGGATATAAACCAACACAGTATAAAGGTTTTTAATATATATACTTTTGTAAAAAGTTATTATTATGCATGACGGAAATATAGACCATTTAGTTAACTATAAATCCAACATACTTGTACAATGAACATCACAACATAAGAGGGAACATCTGATAGAGCTTCCACACTGTTGGCACAAAGTACATTGTATTTCTGTTCAAACACTTAATTGAATATAATTAACATCCTTATGTTCTTGTTAATATGATTTGAAAAATGAGATGTATTTCGTCGAAAGATGAGGCGACGAGGGAGGCTTTAAATGTGTGTTATCAATGTCCGTCCGTCTGCCAAACGTTTAGTTTCCGCACTCTCACATGAGTTCACCTTTGTCACTTATTTTGAAACTTATACACAATGTTTATGACCACACCACGCAGATCAAATTGTAATCTGCGTTTTGTGTCTTTTACCGTTTCAAAGTCATACCCTTCATAAATGGAAAAATAGTGAATTTTGTACTTTTCGCACTCGATTCTGAGCTTGCCTTGTCCAAATGTTTTGAAACTTATACAATGTACACAATGCTTATTACCACAAAATTCAGATCAAACTTGGCAATTTATAATTCCAAAGTTATGCCCCTTTATCAATGGAAAGATTGCGTATATTTTTTTCGGTCCACAGTTGACTGGTTGGTATGGGAAACAGCAAAAGCTGAGGTATAACTTGAATATATTATTTCACCAAATAATTTTGAAATTTGGAAATATTAATTAACTTTTGTCACGTCCGAGTTACTCTCCTTTTTTATGTGAAAATTTGCCAAAATTGAGGTTTATGTTCAATAACATGTGTACTGTTTCCCTAAAGCATTTGAAATGAGGAAACTTTAATAGCGATCCCTAAAAACAGTTAGAGTTCGTCGTATTTGATATATTTTTGAGTACTGGCCCTTTAAATATGGATAATAGCCAAAACTGAGGTTTCCGTTCAATAAGGAAAGTATTCTTTGAAATTTGGAAGCGTTGTTATGGATGACTAAACAAAACTGAGTTGGAATTTTGCATAGCATATTTCACATTGTCGTTTTTGAGTGCATTAAATTTTTTTCGGTATTTTGTGATACGTTTTATTTATACCTTCTTATTGTATAGATCTAGACCTAATTTAGTACCAGTAAGTAAATAGTATTGATGGGTGGGGCGGAGAAGTCTGTGTCACATAGATACATTCTATATATCTTTATTCAAGTTTGTGTAGAAGTACATGCATATCTTTTCTATTTACTGACAGTTACATGTATATTATTTTTACCTGTAATTGATTATTTTACCAATATTACTCATATAATAGGGAATTATACCAAAAATTTAGAAAATTCTAGAATTTTTCATTGAGGAAATGGCAAAACTTTAAAGTTAATTGATTTCGCCTTTAACACTCTGAAATTTGACTATTTTGATAATGACCTAATTACAATTTCTACATATATATCCGAGAAAAACCATGTTTAAAATTAAACAATTTAATTCGCCCTATTGTGATCAGTCTGTCCGTCCGTCTGTCTGTCCGTAACAAATCGTGTCCGTTCTATATCTTGAGAACCTTTATGATTATGTTTATACTTGGCATGGATATTCACTAGCACCAACAAATGTACAACTCTGTAGGTCAAAGGTCAAGGTCTAAAACTTAGGTCAAATTTGAGAACCCCATGTCCTATGGTAAAGATCGATTCCGCTCTATAAATTGAGAATGGTTTGAAGTTAAGTGAGGGTACTTGGCATGGTTATGGGAACCCCTGGTTCTTTTGTAAAGATTATGTCTGCCATATAACTTGTGAACAGTTTGGAGTTCAGTAATGATACATGGCATGGTTATGCATCACCATTAGAAGGTGTGTCTCGATTAATGTCCATATCTCTACATGTACGTCAAAGGTCAAGGTAAAAATCTTAGACCAAAAGTGGGTACCCATAGTCCTTTGGTAAATGTCTTCTCCGCTCTATAACTTGGGAGCCGTTTGTAGTTAAGTCATGATGCTTACTTACCACCATCAGAAGGTATGTCGAGACTAGTTTATCCATACAAAGTTTTGACCACAAGTTATTTACAGCCGGGCCCACCGTGATGGATTCCATCTCCTTGATGTCTATTTGGCTTAGAACTGCATTTTCAGTTAATAGAATTAATTACAATATATGGTTTTCCTTTGATTCCTTGTTCAAAGGAACATTACAGTAGTATAAGTATACGTTTTGCTGTCAGGTGACACGGAGGTGTCGGCTTTTCATGTGGCATTACATACATTATGAGATAGATTGTTTCAGAATTAAAAGACAGACTTATGTTCACAAATAATACTATAAAAATCCATTCAAATTGAAGAAAAATGTTCTTTTAAACGCAAAACACTTCAACCTAAACATAGAAAATTTACACAATGGATTCTAGTAAATGTTTGTCTGGATGTTGATGGGTCATTTCTCATATTTCTATATCAGTAACTGCTACAAAATTAATTGGAATTCATAAATAACACAGGTTTCAAATACTAGATTAGAGATAAATTAAGGCATAACATTTTTACAATATAAAAAGATAAAACATTTTGTCCCTAACTGATAAGAGTTTACGCATGCTTAATTTGAAGAACTAATAAAAACTGATTTTCTTTCTAATGAATGGAGAATTTTTGTCCCTATTTTTTTCCTGGAACATGGCGGACATGATTCAATTTGAAAATATCACATATTTTTGTCATAATTTAGAATTTGTTAATGCATGTATTATTGAGCTCACTGTCATCATCTGATTTGAATTGTCGTTTCATGTTGAATTTAACTTGATTCAATATGTACCTCTTTGGCTCTGACATACGTCCTTCGCAAATGTACTGTATTTATAAACTCAACTAAACAGTTATTTTTTATGTGGCTATGTTTTAATTATTGGATTTAAAATAAATTGCTCCACCACTAACGCACTGGTTAATGACAATGCACTGCGTTCCTAACTCAGTATTATTAAACAGTGACTGAAATATCGATGACCCATTCATAGTTAAGTGTATGTAACTTATGTCAAGAGTTCAATTCTTCGGTGTAATATTATATTCCCGAGATTATATTATGTAATAATAGTTTATCTTTTAACACAGAATAGTTACTAAATATTATCCTAAATAAACATTACAGTTATCAAATCAACATGAAATGACAATTCCAAACAGATGATGACGGATCAGCACAATAATACATACATTAACAAATTCTAAATTATGACAAAAAATATGTGATATTCTCAAATTTATCTTTCATTTAGACTATATAATCATTTTTTATTAACAATACATTTTTTTTATGAATGTGTTATAACTACATGAATTAATACGCATATTTTCCTCCGACTACGAAGAGGTAATTGGGACCTAATCCGAGGCAAAGTTAAGTATATATCAAGAATTGTTAACACGCATTGTCAAGCAATGAAAAATAACTACACAACACAAAATCCTATGCAAATTAAAAAGACCAAAAAACAAAAACAAAAAACAAAAAAAAAAAACCAAAAAAACCAACACACTGCAAATTACATTAACCTATAGTGTTCCTTGTTACTTTATTTATTCAGATTGTATGATTTCTAAAGTACATACGTTTGATAAGCGGGAGGAAATATCCAGCGAGACTATTTGTCAACTGGACTTTAAAACCATTTGTGTATCAGCCGCATTGTTTTGACATTGATGTATATTTCATGTATTTTAAAGGTTCCACCTAATAACTCTGCTTTATACTACATTGTAAAGGTACTGGATTTACTCCCCTCGGAGATATTTTAACTTATAAAGATTTTGATCATCCATTTCAGTCCGTCTTGATTTTGTTGCTACTATTCTTGTTTATAGAAGTTCATTTTACCAAGAAATTCTATTATACTATCGGGCCTCGGTGGCCGATTGGTCTAGGTAGTTCGTCATGACTACTAATGATTACTAGCGTGTCAACACTGGGGTTGTGAGTTTGAATCTCACTCGACTCCGATCTAAATTGACAAGGATTGCCAATTTTCCTACCGAAGGTCGATGCATGGTACTCCGGCTTCCTCCACCAATAAAAACTGGCCGCCGCAAAATAGCCAAACGTGCTGAAAACGGCGTAAAACCCCAACTAAACAAAAAAAATTATTATACTATCTATATGTTCTCTAATTTTACCTGCAGTCTTCTTTTCGTCGAAACAACTTACAGAACGTAATTTGTGTACCCTTAAATATTAAAAATATAGTTTTATCTGAAGTGACCTGAAAGTCAATATTTGACATGTATCCTTTATCACTTTGCATGATACGCAAATGATACAAATTCCTTGTTGTTAACTCGCTTGAAAGGTAATAAAATGTAAAGGTGAAGGTCTTGGCTATCTCGTCGGCACATTTTCTGTCCTTGCTACACTTATAAAACAGTTGAATGACCTGGATAAATGATTAAAGGTAATATAAAGCATACGTTGGATAGACTATACCAAGATAACTTGTTTTCTCCCAATCGGACAACTAATACTGAGCGGTAACCATGGTAACTGCGTTTACTTATTTATGATTAGTCACAATTTTGCATTTTCTTCCTTTAAACTGCTCGACTAAATGAAATAACAGAACAAAAACAAATGCGCTAGCAATGTGAATTTCGACATAAAGACCGTAATTCCAGGTCCCCAGAAGGGCTTCACGAGACTTCCATTGTCGACATCCGCAACATCGTTTTTGGGTAAAATCCGGTAAATCTTTTGAGAGTTGAAGGGTCAAATTCTAGCGAGACATAACAAAAGTGAAAAATGAAGTCTCATTTATGAGTAGAATGTTCGATTTGGCCATTGAACAGTGATGACGACTGTAAAATATTTTGAGTTATGGTATAAACACAAAGTGAACATAACAGGGCCTTAGGAGTTTATGTTAAAGGAATTTCTCTTTATTTAGAAAGTCGCCGTATATACATGTATAAGAACCAATTGCACAATAACAGCGAATCTGTGCTGACGTGATCGGAAATGTGAACTTCACAGTTGGAAACTCAACATCACCGCCACGCGCTTGTTATACAGTGTTTTAATTTAAAAAGCCCAAGCTTTGTGGTGCATTTCTAAGTCTAGGTTTGATTCTGAAGTGGATTTTTGAGTGATATCTATAATTTCAATATCTATGGCGCAGGTGAAATGCAGATAATCTATTAAATTCGGATCATTATAATATCGTCCATCATACTGCCAGTTTCCTGTCTTTCTTTCCTCTAAAAGTATGGTGTTATGATGTCAATGATTCAGAGAACGAATCAGAGGTTCTGGAAAGGTTTGATTTGGGTAAATTAAAATTAACACTACCAGACAAGGATTGGGTTCAGTCCGTCTTGATTTTGTTGCTACTATTCTTGTTTATATAAGTTCATTTTACCAAGAAATTCTATTATACTATCGGGGCCTCGGTGGCCGAGTGGTCTAGGTAGTTCGTCATGACTACTAATGATGACTAGCGTGTCAACACTGGGGTTTGTGAGTTCGAATCTCACTCAACTCCGATCTAAATTGACAAGGATTGGCAGTTTTCCTACCGAAGATCGGTGCATGGTACTCCGGCTTCCTCCACCAATAAAAACTGGCCGCCGCAAAATAGCCAAGCGTGCTGAAAACGGCGTAAAACCCCAACTAAACAAAAAAAAAAAAAAAAAAAAAAAAAAAAAACTATTATACTATCTATATGTTTTCTAAATATACCTGCAGTCTTCTTTTCGTCGAAACAACTTACAGAACGTAATTTGTGTTCCCTACGGGTTAAAAATATAGTTTTATCTGAAGTGACCTTTTTGACACGTATCCTTTATCACTTTGCATGATACGCAAATGATACAAATTCCTTGTTGTTAACTCGCTTGAAAGGTAATAAAATGTTAAGGTGAAGGTCTTGGCTGTCTCGTCGGCACATTTTCTGTCCTTGCTACACTTATAAATTAGTTGAATGACCTGGATAATTTATAAAAAGGTCATATAAAGCATACGTTGGATATACTATACAAAGATAGCTTGTTTTCTCCCAATCGGACAACTAATACTGAGCGGTAACCATGGTAACAGCGTTTACTGATTTATGATTAGTCATTTTCTTTTGCATTTTCTTCCTTACAAAAAATCATAACTTTCGTTTTTTGTGTGTTCACCTTCAGTCTCTATAATGTACAATAATCTTCAAAATCTTTTATTACATTATTCATTTTTTCAGGACTTTCTGCTAACAAAATAGTATCATCTGCATATAATAGTAAAAACATACATTAGTGAATGTGGATGTGATCTTCACACAGTTTTTTAATTCTTCCAAGTTTGGAACTTGGTTATCAATGAAAAAAGATTCTAGATCATTAAGAAAAATTGAAAAAAGGAAGGGTAAAGGTTTTCTCCTTGTCGAACTCCAATTTGACAAGGGTAGAATTCAGAAAGGTTATTATCTTGTTTTATTGAAGATTTAATATTTTCAGACATTTAAAAATTTATTCGAAACATTTTACCAGAAAATCCACTAGATATTAATTTCTTCAGTAATCCAACTCTCCAAACAGTGTCAAATGCCTTTTAAAATCCACAAATGTACAATATAATTGTTTTACCCATACCTAAATATAATTGTTTCAATGCATATAAAACACAAATATTATCAGGGGTAGAATATCCTTTTCTGAAACCAGCTTGTGAATTTGTAATCAGTTCCTCATAGTCATCAGATTTTGCTAACCTTGTATTAAGTACAGGTGTTAATAATTTACCCAGTATCAAGGTATTGGCTCTATAGAAGTCTGGATCATTGCGGTCACCTTTATTTTTGTAAATAGGTTGGATGATCCCGATGGTATCAGGTATTAAGCCATTATCAAGCAGTAAATTTAACAATGTATATTATAACGTAAACTTCAATCAAAAGATCAGAAAAAGACTTGATATATTAATAATTAAAGGCGGGCATATGTTTGAACAATCAATAAATTAAATTATTAAATAATACGATTAAAACAGCCCTAATACTACCAAAACGGCATGTGTCATACTGGTGACGTCGTCCTGGTCATATAAATCACGTGATCTATATTGTTTTTCGGCCCGGTCCAATACTGAAAAAGGCCGTATGAGCCCTAGGGCTAATACAGCCTTTTCACTTCCGGTCGTTGTCGGAATTTTATCAGGATTCATTGCCAGTCCGTATTGAAAAGTTTGGCCCTATATTCACATTTGATGTATGTAATACAGCATTCAGAACAAGGCTGTATTGAAAAAATTGGATTATTAAATAAAAGTGTTATGAACTGGCTGTTTCTGTATTGGCACTGGTATAGATTCTCGGTCAGCTGTATTGGCCCTCGACCCTACGTGTCTCGAGGCCAATACAGCAAACCTTGAATCTATACCAGTGCCAATACAGAAACAGCCAGTTAATAACACTATAATATAAAAAAATTCTACAAGATCAAAGCATTTGTTCCGTATTGTGTTCTATAGATGTCGAGAAACATTTCTTCATATACTGTAAAATAAATGTAAAATTAAGGATGCTCGCTGGCCATGTTTTGGTCTTTTTGTCAGATTTTCGGAATCCTTGGGTTTTATCCATTTCTAAAACATGAAATTTTTTGCCCATGAACCCCCACTTTTTCTTTTATAATTCACTCATATATACCTTAAAATGGTATTTGACAAAATTTTATGACATCCTTTTTATTTTTTCATACATCTTTGAGAGACTGAAGTTGTCAATGCAAAGACAATGAAAAATCCAGAGAAAACCTATTTCCTGCAAATTTTCAAGGCCTTATAGCTCTTAAATGAGCACATGAACCTATATTTTTTCTTGGTTTTTCGTTTACTATTCATATCTTCTCTCAAACTAAAACACCTATTTCAAATACTATTTATTTCATATTAGACAAGCAATCATCCTTAAAACCAACTGGGAAGTTTTTAACGTCATTGGTTACCTATTTAGGTCTCGCACGGACGATTTGTTTTAATATGATTTATTTTATATTAATTAACATAAGTTATGAATATAATTTCAGAAAGTAGTAATTCAAAAAAAAAACTGTTTATTTTTTATTTACTTATTTTTTTTTCTCAAACAGACAGTTAGTTGTCTGATAGAGATTCTCGCTTTTCTTACGTTGTCCCTGAATCCTTAACACAAGAATTTGTATTTTGTTTATAGTATTATTATTTTCATTAGTACTTGCTTTTGAAGTACCATATAAAATTCAAAATCCAGTGGCACATGATAGAAATGGATTTTCTTTTTATGTGTGTTTTTACATTTATTTTGTATAGTTATTAACAGATCTGGTGAATTTTTCGTAGTTGTGACCTGTCTTTCTGAGATATGTTTTATATAGAATGCACTATGAACAGGGGAGATAACTAGTGTTAGACCAATAATTTGTGTATAATCTTTGCAAACTATTTTCATTGCTGCTAGAAGACTTTTGAAATTCACAGCTATTTTATTATAAAGTTTACTTAGTCTGAATTGTAATATTAAATGTAATTAAGTTCATGCTAAACACTGATTATATTTGGAACCATTGTTTGATATTTTTTGTTATCCTAATGTATGGACATTATAAGAAGCAAATTAAATTGCAATTAAAATTTTTATCGATTAGACAGGTGTATCAAAAGATGGAAAAGGTCATAATGGCGTTGCCCGATAAGAGAGAGACTTTCTAGTACTGAGAAGATCTCAAGTCATCAGGATAACTTCTAATGCAAATGCAGAAAGGGAAAAGCCTTTTTCACCGTTTATGATCTGCGATGCTGAAAAGAGGAATCGTGAAGATGGAATTTATTGTGGAGAACATTAGATTGCTAGATGTTCTGGTCATTCAATTATCTTGAATATCAGACCAAGGATTGATTTTGCAAAGAGATGCTACTGACTGTGGTATTCTAAACACAAAGAACTCGGTAGCTTTAAATTTTGAATCTTGATACATGAATGGTTGCTAAAAGACATTTAAGTATAAAATAGAAGTGAAAACAAAATCGAATTGAGGTAAACGCACATGAATATAAATGATTTAGTATGTAATTGTTGAAAACTCACCCGATAATCTGTTCTATACTAAAATCATATTCAAAAAATCCATAACTATACAGTTTGAACCATATCAAATGTGATATGCACTTGCTCAACTGCATGCTTGTCAATTTGTATACTTAAGAATTGCCAATCATAGTGTCATGCTTTACAATCACCAGTTACTCGTGACATCCAACTATTTTATAAAAAAAAAATAATCACAGTCTCACTGATCTGAAATACCTTGTATTGTATTATATAACCCACAGACGTGTTCAGAAATAGAAGAAGAGACATTTTACGATCCCAATTTTGTTACACAAGATATACATGTTTAGACCAGTAACGACTCGTCTGTTGTGCTCAAGGTTGAGAATGTTGAAATCTAAAACAAAAACCTAATATGTCGAAAAGATGATTCAAATGACCAAAAGTGTAATGCCAAAAATCATCTAAGTACAGAGCTTTCGCATGAGGGAGATACTAATTAGTTTCCACAAAATTAAATAATTCTATCATAAAGTTTTAAAGTATCAACATTATTCCAGTATCAAAATACTAGCAATTGAGTTGGTGATGTTATCCCCATACAGAGGTACATGTAATATTCAATGATAATCATTTTAATGCATAAAAATGAAAATAAACTTTGCTTTTAAAGATAAAATTGTCAATTTTACAATGCGACATTATAGTAATCTTTATTAAATGTAGATTTACCCATAAGGTTAAGCAAACAAAAACAAAGTTCAAGTATATATTTATACAAGTAAATTACAAATATAGTAGATTATATATATGTATGATGATATGAGCCTTGACCAACATGAACCTCATCTTTACAATGCCAATGACTGTTGTAAAAAGGTACCACTATCAGACAAAAGCTCTTTTTCGGGGTCCATGCAGTAAAAGAACTGTTTTTTCCAAGGGAGATACAGGTAAAAATTGATTATTATGCTTCTCTTTTTGTACTATTAAAAGGGTAATTCTAAAATCTTTATATTTATCGCATTATAAAATTAAGTTATTCAAATAATTCTACTTGCGTTTTTGTATCCGAAAATACTCGAAAATAAAAATTATAAGTGTTGATTAAAATTATGGAACAGATTATACTATTATAACATACTTTTGTTAAACTTAAACTACCCAATAATAGGTTATAGCCTGTTTAAAAATTGAGAATCCTGAAATAGGTATCAATCCAAAAAAATAAAAGAGGTCTCTAAATGCCTTTCATGCACAGTTTTAACACTTGATACATGTATAGCTTTTGTTTTAAAAGACAAAGATAATCAATAAATTATCCGTGCAAAGGATTATTGGTTGAGATAATTGGAGTTTTATTCATCAAAATTGGGTATATTGTGGCGGCAATTTTTTTTATTGCAGGAGAAGGTCGGAGTGCCCTGAGAGAACATCTTATTACTCTATTTTATTGAACTGATCGGGTGGAATTAACCTTTTAAATTGCATCAGTCGATTTCATTTTGTGTATGTTCAGGACACCACCCGTTATAAACCGAACTGTATTCTATATACAAAGAAAAGAAGAGAAATGTGAGAACAAATTTAATTTAAAACAATCCAAACGTTGTGTTTAAAAAAGTAGTTGTGAAATCTCTCAGTACCAACGCACATGTAAACGGGTCATTTATTAGAACGGGACTTATAAATATCAATGAAATTGATAAGGTTACCTGAAGCCCATATCTAAGATTGACTCTCATGTGGTTATTAAAACGATGTAAGTTCCGCCCGACCGGGTGAAAAAAATCGAGTAATACCTAACTGGCAATCCCTTTCAGTTAGGACGATTGAACTGGATTCGAACACACAACTGAAGTGTTGATAGCCTCGTGATCTTTATGGCGAAGTAACTAGGACATTCGGCCACAGCGGACCTTCTGTGTAAATGAACGTGGAAGTAAACATTTATGCAAAACATGAAAAAATACTGAAAAAAGTTTGAGAACATCATGTAACATTAAAACAATGAAGTCAACAAGACAGAGGGAATGAGTAAAATCTGAAAACCTTTTGTTCAGTGTTGCTACTGACCGTTAATCCTATACGCCACAAGTATAGTAATATATAGTATCGGAGTTCCTTTTTAAAAGAGCAAAAAGGATATTAAATAATCAAGATTTAAACATCATTTCATTACAACCTCGCATACAAAGTATTTTCCTATTTTCATTGTACAGCTGACATCAACGATTTCTGGTAATGTGTTAAATGAAAAAAATCCGCAGTCATATTCGGGATCGTCAAGGTTATTACTGTCGGGTACCTTATTTAAAACAGCAGAGACGTTAATATACACATTGTTGAAAAGGTCTCCGGTTAACCAGTTATCCCCCTTTAGACCAGCCCAAAACTTACTTGGTACACCTGAAAAAAAAATATAAGTAAGTTTATTCAATGTTCGATATATGAAACTAAAGCATTTACAGAAAAACTGACTGGGGTAAACATGTTCATCATGTCAAGATCTACCTGCCATGTCATTTTCTGACGTATCGGTCAACCCGTTATTGGGTTATTGCCCCTGAAAGGTTAATTTTAAGGAATTTTTTTAGTTATTATCTTGAATATTGTTATAGATAAAGACAAACTGTAAACAGCAAAAATGTTCAACAAAGTAAGATATACACATAAGTCAAAATAAACAAAATCATTGATTGACGATAGGAGTTTTTTCTCTTTAAAGACGGCATCTGGCGTAAACTTTCCTTTAAAGATCTTTTTTCTGAAACCACTGGGCCAATTAGGACCAAACTTTGGTGGAATAGTTTTTGGGTGGCCCCCTTCCAAACTTATGCCCGGCATCCCCGACTTCCAACCGACATGGCTGCTGTTACCAAAAATAGGAAAAAGGGGGGATGAATTTAAAAAATCTTCTTCTATGAAAATACAAGGCCAATTGGAACCAAACTTGGCAGTAATGGTCCTTATGAGGTTTTCTTTCAGAAGAATGTCCGATGACCCGGACTATTAACCAAGATGGCCAACAAAGCTTTATGGTAAAATTCATTGAAAAATCTTCTTGTCTGAAACAACTTGACCAATTGGAACCAGACTAGGCAGCAATGGTCCTTAGGAGATTCTCTTTCAGAAATATGTTCGATTTTGTGGACTGTGAACCAAGATGGCCGCCACAGCCGAACTTTGTTTAACATAAGACCCTATTGGAAATTCACTCAAAAATCTTCTTGTCTGAAACCACTAAGCCAATTAGAACTAGACTTGGTAGCAGTGGTCCTTAGATGTCCTCTTTCAGAATTACGTCCGATGACCGGACTGTCAACCAAGGTGGTCGCCACAGCCGAACTTAGTTTAACAGAAGACCCTATGGGAAAATTCATAGAAATCTTCTTGTCTGAAACCACTTGACATATTGGAACTAGATTTGGCAGCAATGGTCCTTAGGAGGTCCGCTTTCTGAAGTGTGTCCAATTTCGTGAACTGTAAACCAAGATGGCCGCCACAGCTGGACTTAATTATCATAGAACCCTATGGGAAATTCACTCAAAAAATGTTCTCGTCTGAAACTACTGAGCCAATTGGAACTAAACGTGGCAGCATTGGTCCTTAGATGGTCCTCTTTCAGAATTGTGCCGATCAGCCTGATTGTCAACATAGTTAAATATTGGACCCTATGGAAAAATTCATTTAAAAATCTTCTTCTTTGAAACCACTAAGCCAGTTGGAACAAAGCATATCAGTAATGGTCATTAGATGGTTCTCTTTTAGAAATGTTTCCATTGACCTGCACTGCCAACCAAGATGACTGCCAGAGCTGAACTTGGTTTAACATTAGTTAAGCAGACTGTCATAAAAACGGTTTGGTCCGAACTTGCATTATTACGATTTAACAAGCTTGGAACGACCTGTTTAGAATTACCCAGGTCCCTAACAATGATCAATTCAATTGAACATAATATAGATTCAATGCCACGACCATACAAAAATTAAGTATGAAATTAATAAATGATAAGAAAACTAGAACAGATTTACTAGACAAAAAGTATGACCTGGTTAAAATGTACCAGAAAAAGCCACATTACCCTAGGGTTAACAACACTGCAATGAGGTGTGAAGTTAAACCAGTCGGAAATATATGTTTGCAAATATGGTTTCTTTTTACAGTCGAGTTCGTTTATAACCTATAGTCTTATAACAAAATCAGGTTTGAAACGTAGTAAGTGTAATTTACCGGTCCTATTACCTCTTAAACAATGTATGTATGGAGGCCTATTACGATTTTTATATAACGAAAAGATTATTACTCGAAAATGACGTTTCATCACTCTATTGTGCCCTGATATAACGAATCATGGAAATTACGATACGAATGTTTTACCTGGCTTCTGTTATGCACTGGAAATCACAATATGACAAAAGAAAATAACTCTTAACCCTTCTGTTATCGGCAATTGCCAATTCAAATTCCATCTTTGGAATACTTAACACTCTGTTTTGTACATATAATGTAATTATTAGTTACTAAAAATAAATAATAGCATGTCAAACTGACACCAATTGAGATACATCAAAAAGGCAAGATCCTCGGCAGTTTTCTGTCATAACGAACGAGGCCTACAACGAAATCAGATCAAAAGTCCCCTCGAATTCGTTATAAACGAACTGTACTGTCATGACTGTCTGTTGTTTTAAAAACGGTGTGATCAGCAGCTTCAAATTAAGAAAGTCGTACACTAAAATCAAAGCACATAATGCTCACCTGTAATTTGTAAATAAAGCTTAAGTATATCTTTTTTAAACCGATATATCTTACATAAAACAATTATTAAACGCTCAGTTAGTTTTGAGTAGTAAAACGACTTACAGTTAATGTAATTCTTTATCAAGTCCCATTCATGTTGAGTTCTCATTGTAATAAGATGGCCGCCATCATCTTGACAGATCTGATTCGCTTGTGTCCATGTGGTGGGTATTCTGAAGAACAGCTTGATACACTTGTTGATAAAAGGGAAAAAGTCATATCCAGTCACATTACAGTCTGTTTAGACCAGAAAATAAAAAAATTAATCAGAACAACATTTAATTCCTGTGTCAGTAAGAAAAATTACAGTAAGTAAGCCTACTTGAAGTAAGTCAACAGGCAGCAATGACCGTGTAATACACATCGACACATACAAATGAATTATCAAATCGGTATTTACTGCGAAACTTACTTAAACACAAATTTGATGGAGGGAGTTTGGTCAGTGTTGGTAAATGGAAGAGTACCAGTTAGGACACATAAAAAAAATTTCCAAAAATATAAATAACAAATACATATACAATATATGTCGGAAAAGATAGAATTTATTTGTACGAGCCTTAAAAGCAGGTAGAAATGCGCGTTTTATCGAGCATTTCCCACCTGTTTCGATGCGAGTAAAATTAAATTGTATATTTTCCTACAATTTACATAATTATATTGTTTTTATCCTGCAACTATAAATTGTTAGCTTTCATCGAAAAAAGTCATGAAAACGGCACATTTCTAGCCTATGTTCAGTAATCGATTCTTTGCGCGTAATCTAGAGATAACATGACGTCATAATCTCTGTGAACCAGAACACAATACAAAATTTCGTTGCAAGTGAAAACAAAGTAACCAGGAGATGATAAAATATTCAAAACCTTTATTTGTCTACTAAATAGGCCAGTTGCAGGATAAAAACGCTGATTTTCAAAATGTTGTTATATCCGGAAAGGATGTATTATTGGAAAGAAAGTAATATTTTATTATCTCCCATTTTGAAATAACATTTTTGCCAAAGTTAATGTTATTTTTCTGGTAGTATTTAATTTTTTTTAAATTTAATATTCTATAAAACGGGTATAATCATTTACCTTGAATAAATTAATTATTATTTCGCGGAACAAGTACTTGTAGTATGCTTTATTGTTTAGGGGCCAGCTGAAGCCCACCTGCGGGTGGGGGATTTTCTCGCTGCGTTGAAGACCCATCTGCTATTTGGTCAGGTTGTTGTCTCTTTGACACATTCCCCTTTTCCATTCTCTATTCTATTATGATAAGATATTTGGTTTAACTTGGAATTTTGCAAAAGATATAGTATGTACCATGATTTATGATACATGTAAATAGATTTAATTTAAAGCCTGTTGTTCAACCTTTTTCAATTGTCACACATGTATTCTGATAGGTATTTGATTGACATATAAAAAAAGAAAGCATATGTGTGACCAATGGACACTACATGCCCCGCCAATGATTTAAGTATTTAGTAAATAGAATTACATTTGTATATTGTTGACTTTGCAGTCCCTAACGATAGGGCAGATGAAATACTGTATATCAGTTCTTAATGAAAAACTACCTTCAACCTGAACCTTAACCTGGATATTAATATTGAAATTCCATCAAGAAATTCAAAATCGATGACCAATGACCTCAAGGTCACAACATCCGTTTCGCATCAAATGCTGCTGTTCGTATCACAAGCTATCCATGTACAAAGTTTCATGATGATACTATAACTCCTTTATGAAAAACTACCTTAAACCTAAAGCTTAATCTGGATTCTAATATTGAAATTCCATAAAGAAATTCAAAGTCGATGACCCATGACCTCAAGGACGCAGCATCCATTTCGCGTTCACATCACAAGTTATCCATGTACAAATTTTCAGGATGATACCATAACACCTTCATGAAAAACTACCTTAAACCTGAACCTTAACTTGGATTCTTATATCGAAATTCCATAAAGAAATTCAAAGTCGATGACCCATGACCTCAAGGAGACAACATCTGTTTCACAAAATGCTGCTGTTCATATCACAAGCTATCCATGTACAAAGTGTCAGGATGATATCATAACTCCTTCATGAAAAACTATCTTAAACCTGAACCTGAACCCTGTTCGGATGGACGGATGCACAGGCCGAAGAACTATATGCCCGGCCTGCCTTACAAGCGGGGCATAAAAATGTACATGTCTGTGATTATTGGATCTGTATAGAACCAATTATCTCCATTTGGTTTGGAGCTTGCGATTTGAATACTTTACAAATCGCAAAGCCAAATTCTCCTGTTTAATATTTGAATTTTAATCGGAGAGTTCAGTTTCTTTAAAATGTAAACTACGTTAAAATTATCCGCTAAACGTCCTTGCTACCACAAATTTTTTTCTATGGTTATTATTATTGGGGTCATCTTACTTTGCCAGTGTTGTTTTTCCCAAATCATAATTATTTTTGATATAGAACTATTATATTTTTGTAAGGAATTCCTATTTATATTTTGTATTTATATGTTTTTATTCATTTTTCTATGTTCATAAAACTTGGAGTCCCAGTGGAACGAACTACATGTCTTAATTGCTACTGTCTGTCAGTCTGTCCATTTGTATGTCAGTAAATTGGTGGTTTTTTGTGAAACTGTTATTTGTGGTTTGTCGGAACAACACTTCTAGACATTTTGTACACAGCGGGGCTTGGTAACGCATAGTTTTCAGACCCTCCTGTTACATGTCCATTTGTTGTTTTATTAAGTTAAATTGTCCGATTGATTTGTTTGTTCTTATGTTGTTCTGTTCAAATATTATTTTATTGAGTTCATTTCTCTTTTGTTATGTGCAATTATTATTTCATTCAGATCGTTTGTTGGGTCACTTGAATATATTTTTATGTTAAATCATTATTTTATTACCTTAGATCAAATCGATCAGAAAATTTGACTTAATAAAACAACAGAAATTTTAAAATAAAAAGAAGACAGCTGTGATGTATTGGTATTTGATGTTGAGGTTTAGCATGGGTTAATTCCTTGTGTAAATAACCACAAAAAAAAAAAAAAAAAAAAAAAAAAAATCATCTTTCAATTTTTACAAAATGTACATGTATAAATATATTGCAGTCTTTTACAAGATTTTGTTCAACTGATGTTTTATTTATATTTGAAATTAATTTTTGAGTAATCACTAATCCACCCCAGACAACAATTTTAAAATATATAATCTCTTAACTATACAAACATGACACACGCGACCCGGCATTTTCAAGGGGAGGTCAAAATACATTTGTGTTGTACCATTCAGAAATAATTCATGGGGGTTATAGAGTTCTAGTCATTTACACATGGGCTAGGTCTTTATATTCGAATATTTTATATCGAGCGATAGCGAGGTATTAAATACGAAGATGAAGGCACAGCTTGGTGGTACGCTTTCTGTTGTGTTTAATATGATGCATTCTATCCCTTTAAGACCATATACTGAATAAAACTATTTTCATAAGATAATCAATTGCGCGGTCAAATTATATAATTCATCATTTACACAGGAAAATTTAATAAAACACGTTTCACAGACTTGCCTGTAACCGCCACGTCATTCAAAAATTAGGATGGTACATCCTACGTAAATGTGTATTGAAACTTACAACATTATCATAATTGTTGTTATATACAACTGTAACGTTTGTGGTTGTATAGCATGATAAACACATTCACATTTACATTAAAGCCTCTATACGCATGTGCTAAAAGTGGATAAATCTGGGTAGTATATCATTTGAAGATATATAGGACGTTATATTAGAAAAGAGCTTAAACTCTTTACTACACAGAAAAATCTCATTTTTCAACGACAGAAGATATAATACGGTATCACAGTATGAGTATTAAAGTAACTAACTAGGTTCCTATCACTTGTATTTCCATAGTAGAGAGTGAAACTGATGCATTAAATTCACTGCATGTTGTAAAAATGTTCACATTTCAAGTTTCAAAACAGCCCCATTCTTATGTTTTTGGCTTTACCTTTTCATCATCTTGGCATTGGAATTTACACTTTAGCGTTTCGATTTATATATTATTTCGTCTTTCAAAAATGTCTTACGTTAACAATAAGACTTTTTTGGTTTATGCCTGTGTAGAAGAGATTATTATATACTCATATTATGCTGATATCTATTTTAAATATTTAACACTACAAGCTACAAATGTTAGAGCGATATACTCAAACATATATTTTGTGAACACAAGATCAACAAATAGATTTTTTCTGAAGAAAAAAGAAATTACAGCTGACAGTTCCTGGTTACAATTTTGATAAACAGTATATTATCCCCTCCTTTACTTTACACTATTTAAAGATTGATAATTTCTCTCAATGAATATTTTAGCTTAAGGGGGTACCTAACACTTTGACTAAATAGCATGTGATAAAGCGTTCAGCTGATTTTTTAAAGAGTTAACTCCCTTAGGTGTTCTGTACCCCCTTAAGAAATAAAAAAAGTTTCGACTGACCAGTTTTGAAAAATTATCCAAAATGGTCAGAGTGGAAATTTTATTGGTTACGTTCTGTTCATCTCTCTGGAAACTTCGCAGCCATTTATTCATTTATTTCTCCTATTTCGATAGCAGTGGCGGACCTTCTTATAAATAAATGGAGTCAAACGAGCGATCTGATTGGTTTAATTTAAAATTTAAGGACCACTCGATTCTTCTTCTTTTGATAGAGGAAAAGTTATTCAAGAATTAAATGAGGAAAGTAAAATCGCAGTGCAGTTAAAAAAATTGACCCATTTCATATAACCTAAATTAGCAGAAATTCTGAATTTATATTTTTATGGTTGTTATATTTCTAGTCAACAGAACCGAGGATGACCGTAAAATGTCCTTCCTGGATTCATTTCATAAGCTAAAATAATCATTGATGGCTCGATCAATTAAAAGATAAACAATGTAAATTAAAAAAGGAGTAATCAACTGTTTATGCAAATTTTGACTGACCCGGAACCATCCCCAATAATTTTTCTTCCAGACAAATCTTGAAAAATATCTCAATCTTCCAAATATCTGTACAGTTTGTCTGGAAGGAATTTGGAAAAAAAACCGGAACAAAATTGTCTAAGTAAGTCAAGCTTATGAAAGCGTTTATAACCTAGAATCAAATAGTGTAAATAAGCTCGTAAAAAATTCCAAGATAAAAAAGCACTTGAATATCTTCGATCCCACCTCCCCCCAAAAAATCAAAACGGTTGCCCCATTACCTTTATGCCTGACACTATAAAGCTGCCAATTATGCTGCATGGTAACCGATATATATAACGCTTCAGGATGTCTTTCATCAGAATGGAGCATACATGTCTTCTCGTTGGGATCATATATAAATCTAGTGCACGATCCAAAGCGGTTTGTTTCACAGAAACATGAGCATTTAACTACCGAACTTGCAGCTTGTGTAAAATAAACTTCATTTGTCATTAAGCACTGCGTGTTTATTCTCTGGTAAGAATTTAACACTGCATATAAACAAGAAGGTGCAACCACCAAAATATATCCTGCAACTAATGATCTCATTGCTTTTTCTCCGTTTTTCCAAATCGCTATACTAAAACCCTTACTTCTGATATTTACACAGACCGGAAAGCATGCATTAACGGTTGGAAAAACCCTATTATACTCCTGATGTTCTATCCTGTAAAGAAGAACTTTGATTGAAATATGAAGTGTATAAATTGCTATTTAAAATAGATGTAAACAGTTTTTTGTCAATAAATTCAATTTTGAGCTGAAACTAAATTTCATGGTATGTTATTTTTAAATGACAACCTTTATGCGTTGAACTTTTTATCTCCTTTAATTTTAATTATTTATACTATATGGCTTTAAAATCAATGACCAAATCTGTGCATGATTTTCAGATAATACGACCAGGTAAAACAGCCAATCAAATATTACTTATGAAATTTTATCCTGCAGTCAAACCATTTTCGGTGTAATAAAAGGGGTAGAATAAACTTTAGTCATATTAGGTCAATGACCTAATAAAGTCTACTGGTACTTGTTTACATGAAGAGCGCGAGGAGCGTAGCGAATGTACCAGATGACGTCGTGGCGTTTCCCGCGTTTTCACTGCAGTTGAATTTCAACTTCAAACGTAATTTTAAGGCATTTTACACATCTAAAGGAGATTGCTGGATAAAGACAATACAAAGTCACTGTCGAAATATATTCACTAAAGCGCGCCTTTTCTCATGTTTCTAAAGCTCGCCCAAATAAATTTTATATTTTCCGACAAGTACTATATTTGTATATTTATTATTGAAAGTCAGTGGTGATCCACTGGAATTTCCAAAAGTAAAAAAAAAGATATTTCATATCAACCTCCGGAGCAAGGTCATTTCCGTTCTGTAAACTCCACTTTGAAAGGGGCCCTGCCTCAGCCATGTTCACACAGGACAAGATCTTGTCCATTCTGTTACGCGTGGTAATGAATATATACTTTATTCTATCACTATATTGCCAACTTAATAAAGTTTTTTTTACATGTTTTCTAAAAATAATGTTTAATAGTTTTGAGAAATATATCCTGTAATTAAATTTCAGTCGTCCCAAGTGTGGAACTACTTCGTCAACTGAATGGACAAGGGAAATGTTACAGTTTGCGTCATAATGCAAAACATCATTCAATTGTGCTGTCATGCAAGTAGTACCGCGGGCGCATTCAGTATCGTAGCTGCTAACGTAGGACTACGTACCTTTTTACCATTGAACGCATAGATAGCCTAGCTGCTACGTAGGGCTAGATAGCCCTAAAAATCCACGCTAGCTAGTAAATCTATTATGATGTCAAAGAAATCAAAATGACGTCATATATTTATCTTAATTAATAAAAACATATAAAACAAATTTTATGTATGATTTTAGCAAGCGTACGAGATTTGTACAAAGTCTGGAGCGATCTTCTAGCTGTAATAGGAGTATTTCCATACAAAATGACTTTTTTCTATATTTTATTGATATCGACATAATTTAAATATGCTTGCTACGTAGCATATATCGTTCAACATAGATAGATATCTAGTAATGAACGAGCCCCAGTTTTGTTTATCGTGTGTTTGAGGGTGATATACATTGATATGGAGCAAACAAGGATTAGTTACCTCGGGTTCTAGTGTGAACGGAAAGAGGAGTAAATGTGAGATTGTTGCTATGATATCGCGCGACATCGGCGAAAAATATATAATATAAGTATTTATTCTCTTAATAAGCAATAGAATAAATTATCATTTAGCAAATACAACTTCCGAAAAATACATGTAAAATGTACACGACACTCATCAGAATTACGTCATTGATTACCTTTTATTACGTCAAGCAAAATATATTTAAACAAGGTAAAAACCAATAGTGGGGCATGAACCGGGCGATCAACCAAGATGACCACCGCAGCCGAACTTAGTTCAACATAGGACCCTTTGGGAAATTAATTTTAAAATCTTCTCGTCTGAAACAACTAATCCAATCGGAACAAGATTTGGCAGCAATGATCCTTATAAAGAGCTCTTTCAGATATATGTCCGTTTGACTTGGACTGTCAACCACAGCCGGATTTTTAATTAACCCTGTAATAGGCAATGCACTGTCAGGTGAGCGATTCAGGCTCCAGGGAGCATCTGGCCCTGGCACCATAAAAGTTGAGAATATTCTTAAGCCTGAGAATATTCTTAAATATCGGAATACTCGAATGTGATTGGCTGAGAATGGGAATTTGAGTAAAATTTTCTTTGTTCAGCAAAAATAGTTCTTTATGGCGCCCAGGCCAGGTTTACTATATATACCTATAACCAAGAATTTGTTTTGGAGTATTATGAAATGACGTAAATATAGATTCTGCTTCTCTCCACCCGAGATAGTTCATTGTTTGATTTTCAACACGCCAGCTTCAGCGAGCGTGTTAAAATCTAAAATTTAACTATCGAGGGTAGAGAAATTCTATAACTCACGAGTAAATTGAAGGAGAATCTTTTTCTTCTATGATTTTCAACAAAAACCTCAAGAAAATGCCGTTGCTACACATTTTATTTACATGAACGCCATTTCGAAACTTCTCTAGTTTATCTTTCCAATAAACCTAAAAAAACGGCGGGATTTCACATGCAGAAATTTAATCACCGAGAAGTGGTTAAAAATATTATGTATTTTTATCCAAGCTATTAAACACGTCAAGAATAGGAGAAAAATAAATATATAAAATCGAAGTTCTATTTATATTTAATTGTATTTGTATGTAATGTGTGGATCTGTGTCATAAATATCAGTGTTGTCACTACAATCACAATTCGCAACAATATTTGGCGTTTCCTGCAAGATTGCGTGCGCATTTGCAACAAATGCCAAAGCTCCCTCAAGAAATTACTGACAGTCGAGATTTTTATGGTTTATCGCACCATCGACACTTTAACATGTTATTAAGATAAAACGCCTATAGCGAAATATTTATCTGCATGAAATAGTGAAATTTTGTTCTTTCAATGTTCATGAAATTAAAATATCAACTTCAACTGTATCTTTGTCTGATGTAAGTGGTTTTCAAGTAGCAAGAGGCGACACGCCCTAGACAAAACAAGTCAACGCCCGTAACATTTTATGTATTCCGTTTTTCCAGTGATTCTATTAGAAGCATTTACATAAAATTACACTTTAAAATTGTGACCATTTTGTATAATATTTAAAGTGTCTCCCTGGGGTAGTGGTAAGCGACTTTCTTTGAGTCGTGTGTCCCAATCTTTGTTATCAGTAAGTACAAGTAATATCGGTAAACTGTTTTCTCCGCAGGGCGAAAAAACAACAAACATGATGTGTGATTTTACATAATTGTGGATTTTTGGTGACTACTGCCAGATTGATTTTGTTGAACTTTACGACAGGTGTCGTATACGGAGCAGGAACTGTTTACGCTTCCGGAGCACCTGAGTTCACAACAGGTTTTTATAGGAGTTCGTGTTGTTCATTGATTTTTAGTTTTCAGTGTTTCTTTGTTGTGCTTGTGGTTGTTCTTCTGTCTTCCCGGGTTTGTCGATCTTTAATGGATTAGATTTTTTGGTTTGCTCCTTAGGTATATTTGTCCTCTTTCTTCGGTGTAAAGTAGTGGAAGACGGGAATCATGATTCCATCAATCATCTGATGCGATATATTATCTTAATTTTCTTTCATTTCACTAATTTACTGACTAATGGTCCCCCTGTGCGCTATAGCTTCAAGTAGGTTTAAAGTTTTTCTTTTATAATAAAATCAAAAATAAAAATGATTAAAAGTGGTTTTACATAATTTTTTTATAAAGTCAGACAGTAGAAGATGCATTACAAGAAAATTTACTATTGAGAATTCTTGTAACGCTGGTAATTGACAAGAAATGATTAACAGATTTTTACTATAGATTTGACCTGTCTGTCCTAGAAAAACACGTAGCAATATAAGGGAAGATAACTCGTCTGATCCACATACACTTTATCGTACTATTAGAATAAAAAAAATAACCGTTTATCACAAGGATTAGGCTTTTTACTTGACGTTTTTCATTAAGCCAAGGATAAACTTCGTTAAATTAAAACACAAAATAGGAGTTGAAGCTATATGTTTAGCATTGATTAGCAGTTGACCATTGAAAGACACTTATCTTAACAAACTATGATTCAAATTTTAACAAGATATATTGAGCCCATCTAAGTCGATACGTTTTTTAATTTACCCGAAAATTGCTAATTTTGTGATTTTTCGTGAATATTTGATTTTTTTATGGACAAGGCGACTTAACTCCAGAACAACATCTGACTTTCACCAGGTAACAGTAGATGAGTCTAAGGAAATGTCACTAGATAAGTGTAGTGAGTCTTGTACCAGTCTTTTTAGCAACTTTAAATCTCTGATCACAGATATAAAGAACTTAACAATATTTTGTAACCAATTTTCACCATTTTAGTCACGATGATTAAAGTTTTTTTAGAATAATTATGAATATTAACACTGGAAACAATAAGAAAAATGTTTTCATATACTTATTAATAAAGTTTAATTTTTTCAAGTAGAAAGGCTACAAGGATTTTATACTATTTTTTTTAAAGTGACTGATTTTACAAACTTCTTAAGCTTAAATGACATTCAATCCAATACTAAATACCGAAGAAATTCGATAAGATTAAATACATTTAAACCCAGATCTTTCAATCACAAATTAACTGGTAACAAAAATACTATTTATTGTTTGCTGCTAATACATGATTTCGACTTTGGTACCAACACGAAAAGAACATAAATGAATACATTTAACAATATTTATTTTAGGTAACAGTTGATAGTTGTATTTTGTACAGATGTCACTGTTTAAATGATTATAATAATCTCTACGCGTACTTACAAATTTATATCGCCATGTTACAAGATTTCCCTATGAAACGATTGAACAAAATACATGCTTTGGTTTCTCATTTGCAACACTTTTTACAAGTCCAGGAGCTTATGGTGCAATATTACAAGTAGGTGAACTAGCTTTTGTGACAAATTCTCTACATGCTTTCTGAAACAAAATTGCTCAAATATTTGACATATGCTGTTGCTACTCTATTGAAGAGGAGCTTTAGTTATTTGCCGATGACCCCTCAATTCCACGACTGTTGTAACCTCCAAATGAAAGTGAAGGCGTGAGGCTAATGTAGTCTTACGGCCATATGATTACTCTTGCATCCAGACAGCCAGACAGACCACCTTTGAATTGTTTTCGCTAAAACTCCAAGTATATTTTTTCCTTATGGCTGTTTAGTATACCAAAAAAAAAGTTAAACCTTTCAAAATTTGTGGAGGCATAGGATGAAATGTTTGCTAATAATAACTAACAAGTAAGTTACTATATACCTGAATATCGTTTTAACACAGATTTTCCAAATTAACGTCATTAAGACAGTTTTTCAACGTGAAGGGCACTCAGAACCAAAACAAACTTTAGGCTGTACGTGAGATTATGTATCGACATTGGGATTCCTATGGGTACAAACTTTGCTCCTCTTATTGCCGACTTATTTTTATATAGTCACGAACAAACTTTTATGAAAAAGCTACTTAAGGTGAAGTGTACGTAATTCGGCGCCTCTAGCGGTTATCGGGAATCGGAACGTGCGCCGTTAGTAACGCGAGTTACATTAAGAAAATGAAAAAAATCGAGAGATTGATTAGATAGATTCAAAGGTAAAAAATACCTACAATCAATAACAGCTCTAAGTTAAGACGACCAAGAAAGATCTACAAGACTCTTAAGAGGGACGGAGAATTGTCGAATTGTTTCATCTCGCAGAACAAATGAACTCCTGTAAAAACTGTCTATCCCATATTGTTTCTTCACATGTGTTGCGGTGCGAAAAGATACGAATGTGGGCGTTTCTTACACTTCCAGCGTACAACCTGTCTCTTTATGAACCGTATATCTACGGGAAAGCAACATATAACTTTATATGCATGGTGGACCCTAGGTCCCCAGGGTATTCGCCAACCAAGTCGTCAGATTTGTCTGCCATGATTATTTATTGATTTGTTACAGAAATTACCAGTATTTAGCAAAATTCAAAAATAATAGAAATACAAAGGGTTCATTCCTTGTATTGCACATAGTCGAACTCCTTAGCTGAAATTTGGCTTTCTATTTCGGTATTTTTGGTTATGAGTACTTCCTGTTTAAAATAAGTAATTGGTTTTTCGTCTTCCAAATGTTTCGGTTTTAATGCTGCTGATGAGAGGTAAGTCCTTGAAATGCGTCATATACAACATAGTATACATTTAATATATCTAATATTAGTATATCTGGACTGTTATACTGTTATTTTATAACTTTTATCAATGCAACAAAAGACCATACATACAAGGCCATAGCATTACAAACACACTATACAATTGCACATAAACATTAATAATGTTCAGTTTTAGACACTACAGAATCAAGACTGGTTGGGTATCAACACAAACACATACAATCATATAAAACAGAGGAAATAACGCTCAATTATTAAAGTTTGTTTCAAGTACATGAAGAATTTCTATCGAAATTTACATATTCTTTGCCCTTTTTGGTGGGCAGTTTTTGTTGATCCGTTTGATCATCTTTTTCAGCATAACATACTATTTTCAATTCTATATTTTATTGGAAAGGTGCTGCACATAAGAGGCGTGGTCCAAATAACCATAATATCAATAGTTTAATTACCTCTAATTATCATAAAATTTAACCATAACAACCCCCTTTTTAATTACATATTATTTTGAATTTAAAGACGTCGTTCAGCATAAACATACAGAAAGGTGTTACTTTTCACAGTAATGGCTACAATATGACATTTTGTGTAATTCTGTAAAAACTGTAACCATTTATCTGTCAAACAAATTACACAATCAATTAGCATTTATTTATTCATAGTTAAACACACGTTGATTGGAACAAAGCATTCCTTTCAGACTAAAAAAATCACCACTGTTAAAATATATTGTACAAAATATATGACTGGGATCATATTAAAATTTCGGACATGTCGGAGTGGTACGGCATATGATACGGAGTTTGCCATGCATTATTTTCTATATAGTACCTGTGAGTATCGGGTAATAAATGTCCATTCAATTACTGGGTTCACAATTTTATATTAAAATAAAGGGAAAATAGACCGGATTTCAAAACGGTTCGAACCATCGGTGGCATTCGAGCGACCCGAGTTCAAGCTACCGAGGTTTTTGGTGTCGTAAATGTACATGTATGGATTTTTTTTTTCAGATTCGTCTTTTGTTTACACGGAAAGACAATGGTCTTGTTAATAAAAACAATGACAAAGCTTCTGGTGCAATTCAGCAGGTGTTTTATATTTAATAGCTGTATTGTACAATTTTTTTCCGATATGGGTAATTGTGAGTAGTCCTTATTTTCTACCCTTATCGTTAATTCAATGTAATTTTCTTCAATGATATGATAATAACCTTATTTGTTAAGTGCTTTCTAACAATTCAAAGCGGATTTTCACTTTTCTGATTAGGTACAATACAGTTATTGAAACGTCATTCACACATAGCTTATTAATTGCACAATTAGCGACAAGTTTTGAAAAAAAATTTGTTCTGTGCATTACCAATGATTTTCACCAATTATTATGTTTCCTGTATAATGGTGCTCCGGAAGACATTTTAGCTTATCTTCCAAAGAATTGGATGGTCTTGATGCACGATGTGAAATGGTCAATTTTCAATATGAGTGTGCGATTGCGTTACTTACTTTGCAACCTCCATACCAGTGTCATTTGCGTCCCGTAATCAAGTATCAATCCACACGGAAATTATTCGGACTCCTTGCAGTCGTCCACTACTACTCAGAGTTCTCACTTGTATATTTCACTAGGCATGTACAATTCATATAAAACTACATTTTTTCACAATACTGTCCGGATATTATTTCTTGAACTATAATTATGATCAATCTCAGAAATCTTTAAAGTCGCTTTAGATAATTTTGATTTTTTTTCTGGGTTTCCGAATTTAGGAGAAATAATTATTCAAATATAAATAAGATGCATATCAAAATTGCATAGGCATAATGGGGAAAATATTGCTAAAAATTAATATTTGTATTTAAATTATGGATTTCAAAAAAACAATAAAATATTATAATATTTTCATAATGGTATGTATAATCTATAAATGTTTCTCTGCCAATCAATCCAAATTTCAATACAAATACAAACAAAAAATAACTTTAGGACAAAGGTGTGAAAAACTGTGGTTTTACATCTGATATGTATTAAAATTTCCAAGTGGGAACTCATTTATGGCCACTAAGTGTACCTACATGTACAATACATTTCCCAACCGGTCAATACAAACACCCAAGAATACCCAAGGATACCCAAGAATATCAAAAAATACCCAAGAATACCCAATATATCTAATATATATATATTTTTTTGTCATTTCAGAAACAAAAATTGTGTACCAATAATGTTATTATACATTAAATACATGTACTTTGCTTTACAGTCATCGGTTGTTGGCAAAAAATCATTAAAACATATATAGGTCGCCGTGTGGTCATCATGAATAAGCAAAGATAGGGTTACTTTTAAAACAAAAATATATTAAGATGACCTATAAGTTTTCACATGTTTATATAATATTTGTTTATTTTTGTTCTTCTTAAAGATACATCAAATGATCTTTAGTCAATAACTCAATGTGTAGTAATATTTTCTTATAGAAAGGACATGCTGTTACAAATGCAATTTTACATTACTTTTTTAATTTTATTTACTTATATTTTTTGAAGTAAGATTATTTCGATGGATATCTAGTTTCTTTCCAGAATAAAAACTTTTAGAAAACTAGATGCACATTGAAATATATTGAAACGAAAAGATAGAAATAAAATGGATTTTTATTAACTAATAGTTTTGATGTAAGATTATTTCGATGGATAATTGATAGAATTTTTAGTGACAATGGTGTTCTAAATTCTGACGATCGGTACCATTATGAAACACGTTCTGCAGAGATACTCATGCTACATGCTAAAAAGAACGAACAGTTCTATAATTATTATACAAAAACACTCGAATCCAAACTCAAATTAAGTAAAAACGGACCGAACTATTCAAACATATGGACAAATAAAAACGCAAAGTCCACCATAATCTAATGAAAATTGATGTTACATGTAACTGGCAGCCAAAATCTCCTCCCATCTTAGTCGACACACTAAGAAGCATGATCGAGATACAACATCTAGACCTTCAGAGAGCTTTATATGGCTAAGGAAATTATAGACTGTTTGGGTTTTAAATCAAGTTTGGTATACGAGAAGACTGTTTCCGCAACAGGTCAAAAGACCAAATGAAATATGTGACAAACTTTATCAAGTCCAACGGTTCCAAAAACTCTCATATGACTTAATTGTAGTTACCTTTGAAGATAAATAAGATATAACATTATTTCTAAGAATTCCGTATATGCATCGGATTTCATATGTATCCTTGAAGTGAATTCTTCCATATTCTACTGATTTTGTGGGTATGCTTGTGTATTTTTATGTATTCTTGGGTATTTTGTGGGTATTCTTGGGTGTTCTTGGGTATTCTTGGGTGTTTGTATGGACCCTTTCCCAACTACTAATAATTAACCCTCAGACTCTTCTGTGGCTTTGAACTATTTCAAGATTCTTGAAAAAAGTATGAAATCGCTTAAACATATATCGGTCATGGTTTAGTTAGGTGACTCTGTTTATAGACTTATCAACTGGTTACCCAATTATCGTGTACCGGTCCCGTTCATGCCAGGCACTTATCGTACTTCGATAACTCTGTATTGATTATAACACGTACTCCTCGTCTTTACTTTAAAAAACTTTTCACTTGTAGAAACATAATACATGGATTATCATTCCAATATATGAAATTGTGACAATAATTAATAATATGAAATTTATCACCAATTTATACAAACTGGCAAAAGTACATAATTACAAGTAATAAAGGGTTATGTTGCAAGTTTTTTTAAATTTTTTAAGTCACAGGAAAAACGACTTTTTTTTTTGTAAAATATTTAAGTTTTATCTGAAGTAAATTACATGTAAAGAAATTTGTTCTCCGCAATTAACATGCTGTGTATTGCAAGCAATTATAACTAATTAACAATTTGACATTTATATTGTACCTTGACTGTCCTGATGTTTATTGTTCCAACCCTTAATAAGGTACATTGTATGTATACAGGTAAACCGTTTGCTGTAAAAAAAACATCGTGGTTTCATTTTAACGCTACATTTTTTTTTTATTATTAATGCAGCATTTTAATAAAGAGGCGTGTGAATAATGGGACATCACAAAGAATGCAGAGATGAAATATAATTTCAAGTGTCAGCTAAGTAGCATTTTAATTTATTTTAAATTAATAATTTATCTTTTTTGGTATCCATATATTGTAAACAATTGAAATATTATATAATTAATTCTATTTACTTGTATGAACGATATTTACTTTTTTATGACAAGGAAGAAGCTGACTGGGATGGGCGCCATCTTGAATATTTTCAATCGTAAACAATACACATTTCAACCTTATTTTGAAGCAAGAAAAATGGGACCCGAAATGAATTGGTCTTCATTATTATATTCTATCATATATTAACTTTATTTTGTGGGGTTGGATGGTATTATATATCAAGAAGAAATCATAGAAAATGAGTCTTTATGCAAAATTCACGCATGTGATATGTATTTGTTGGACGTTAAACACGAAAAATTCAGATGCGATTTGAAGCAAAAATGTTATGCCCTGGACAGATTTAAAGTACGTATCGAAAGCGACCAATTGATAAGAGTACAATGAGGGTGTCAAACACACGATATCAAATCAGTTATAGGCATTTACTTAACATGTCCTATTGATTTGTATTGATAAATCGACAGCCATTATTTGACACCTATGTACTACCAGAGGTCACGTGATGACCGAGATAGCTGGATATTTTCACAAATATTTGTTTTCAAAGAATTAAAGGTGTTATTACACTTGGTATTATGTTAATCTTTACCCTTTATAGTCTTATATAGTAGACCTATAATAAAATGTAATCAGAGGAACTTAATCTTATATCGTAGACAACAGCCATTTAAAATATTATGAATGCCTATTTTATGTTAGCCTGTTTCCCAGTCCCCATGGTGCACTACGTTATATGCAGTGATGCATTGTGTAACGCGAACCAGGCTAATTTTTCGTGCCAAAAGATAAAAGTCGTAAAAAATCTAAACTTCCCATATATTTGTATCTCCCGTTAAATCTTTGCGATCAAACTTAAAACGAATTGCCGGTGGCAGTGGTTATTGTTAATCAATGCAACAGCAATGTCCACATTGGGCAAGATCATTTTTTATTACGCATGCGGAAGCCGAAAATGAATTAAAATCTCTTGATCATTTTATAAAGAAGTGTACATATTTTCTTTTAATAACCTTAAAAATTTTCACAAAAAATCTGAAATTAAATTTCTCAAAGGGAACTAGGTGAACGAAGAATGTCACTGTTGGCATCTTTATTGACTGCTACTTACATGACGTGGCAAGGCTGTAGCTAGGACCTTCATTTTAGTGAGGCAAATAATTATATAAATTTTTCGGCAGGAGGTCTCGAAAAATCGTGAGAAATCCAAAATCTGGGCATTTCCAGACGTATATATTTGCATAATAGAAGATATGACATTTTCTGTACATAAAATCTACCATTTTTTTATATTTTGTTGTGTAACAAAGTGGATTATAGTGGTGAAAGAAGTCTTTGGAGGTGAAACAACCGAAATGAACATTAAATATACCGTTCAATATAATTTCCGAAACTGTTTCTGTGTAATAAACGCCTCTGTTATCTTTTTCCTAAGTAAATAATCTCGATGTTTGTCTACAATTTATTTCTTAAATAAGTGAAACACGGAATTTTTTTAGTGAGGCAGTTGCTTCACTTGCCTCAACGGTAGCTACGGCCTTGCGAGGGCATAGTCCTTGCTTACACCACATAAGTTTTATAATTTAATATTGGATTGATAACTGTTTGCGTTTGTCATGTCATGATTATCATAAAAGACAATCCGTCCGTTTTAGACTTTAAAACAACCGTTGAAATTAATTTTAAGAATTGGCTGCAACTTTCTTTTCGAAATAACCACATTGCACGAAATTTAGTGTGAACGACGTGATTGAGTTTATTTCTTCATGGACTGAAAAATATTAACAGTCTATCTTAAAATAAATAAGGTCGGCTAATATGCTTTGGGGAACGGGTTTGTAACGCCATTTTTATGCTGTCCGGGGAAACCATAGTACGATTGACTAATTACCTATTTCCATGAAATGCAACATATACGACCTGAAGTTAGTGGAGCCAAATTGAGTCTATTAAATATTGTGATGAAAATATATTTGTACACCGACGTCCAAATTGATTGCATAATACTCAAAAATCAGAAATAAATGTATGCATATAACCGCAGATTTGCAATATCTGTTGAATCATTGATTAGACTAGTTTACTTTATTATTGTGAAATAATGTGTTTTGAAAGAAAACTAACATAATAACATACAGACATAGAAAATGTTTTTCTTTCTCAAATTTTGAAATAAAATTTGGGAGTGACAACGTCAACAACAATCCTGAGAAAAACAATTGATATACACATTGCATACGGAAGGTTATAAGTATGGCATGCCGTTGTTATATTTATTCAATTTCGAGATATCTTATTTAGTTAAATAAGATATCTTATAAACTAATTGAGATATCTTATAAATTAATAGAGATATCTTATAAACAAATAGAGATATCTTATTAACTAATAGAAATATCTTATTAACTAATAGAGATATATTATTAACTTATAGAGATATCTTATTTACTTTCAAATTTAATAAGATGTCTTATAAAAATTAAAAATATCTTAATACTTAATAAGATATCTTGTTAAATAAATAAGATATCTTGGAATTTGAATAAATATAAAAACGGCGTGCCATATATAAGTGGGTTGAATCTAGTCTCGACGACACAATTGGGCTAGGTTTTATATTGTATGAAATCCATGTTACGGCAATACATTTGTACCAAACAGGGTATGAACGAGCTGAGTGACTAAATCAAATCCAAACTAAATCCAAACAGATTTACATATGAACTATTGAATCGACTTGTTTAATGTAAAATAATGGGTTCTGAAAGAATTCGAACATGATAACAGAGAAAAGTGTATTGTGCTACAATAATTTTTTTAGCAATTTTCTTATCGGTTACGGGGGGGGGGGAGGGGGGAAGGGGCTATGATTGTATGTTGTATAAAATTGTGTTTTCGTACGTTAGATTGTTACAAGAAATGTATAACAAAAAAAGCGATAGAAGTGTAACGCTTTTTTCTATAGGGAAAGACTGCATCGAAGATAAAATGTTTGTGTATAAAGCGCCGTTTTTACAGGACTACCACAGAGGACAGAAAGTAAAATACAAGTATACCAGTCATTTAATTTCAATTTCTGGCAGGCATGAGACGAATTACATTGCAATGAAATGCATTACATTACAATTACTTTAACAAAACCAGCATTATATTACAATTACATGTATTTTTGAAAATAATACATTACATTACAATTACTTTCTCAAAGTAATGCATTATATTACACATTACATTTTATAAATTTTATTATCAAAAGAAACATATATACAACATTTTATATTGAAATCTTTTGAACCATTAAATAGGATTTTAAACGCCTACACAAGGTGTCTGTTACATTTAAGCGTCATTAATGTTTCAAATGTACCATCTCAATGTTATTTAATTACTTTTAAACCATAAACCAGTTTGAGCCTTTATTTTTTTTAAATTCCTTTGTCATGTATAACATACATGTGTATTTTTGATTTGAAAGTAAACAAAAAATCTGGGAAAGGTAATATAATTGAGAAAATTTACCATTAACTTTCATAAATGAATAGTTTCTGCTATATAGATGATGTATTATCTGTTAAATCCGAACTGGAATTTAAGGGACCACCGTGACACATCCACGTCTGCTTCATAATACCTACGCTTAGACCACAGAGGCGGTTAATTTTGAATTTAAGCCTGTGATCTAAACTCCTCTTTCATTTTGTAGTTTATGCATTCTATTTGTTTATAGTATTGTCATACACCGTATGTAGATGTGCAATAAGGTTTTAAAATTTCGATGATCAACACTTGGGGCCCACAGGGGTGAATTTTAAAAATTGCGAATTTATCTTTTTTTTGTATTTTCAATGGATTTAGTAATTTAATTTCTTTGCAGAACAATTGTATAACAGCTCTTAATGGGTAATAAGGTTTAAAGATTATGGAATCCGGGTAAGTGTCAAAAATAATTACGGGGAAGACTGTCTTTCCGACAGTAGCTTTCAGTTTCATATTCGACCGGGTTGCACGTAGTGCAAATCCGGCTTATGGTATGGTGCATGTGGGAGGCCGGCCCGTCGACGGAAGATAGGTTACCTACTTTGTGTTATCAATTCCCCTGACAACCTTTAACCCGGATCTCTATGTTTATGGGCATATTGAAAATAAGCATGAAGGAGTAGTGTGACCGTGGCAAAATATATATGAAACGTGTAAACATTTTATTTAGATAGAAAATCTGAAAATTTTAGTTTAAACTGTATTTAAAGTACAGAGATTTATTTTTAGCTATATTTTTGTTTGTTAGTTCATCGGATAAAAAAATTATAATCAAGTTGTCTAAAAACTTCACAATTTTGTTTTACTGTGAGTGGGAAATCAACGGACGAGGTATACGGACATTATGCACGAAAACATATAATAGTGACATTTCAAATATATGGAACAATTTGTCACTGGACAGTTTATAAATATTTAACAGAACTACAACATTTGTAAGTGTCAATTGTTCTTTTTATTGGTTATTTTGAACATAAATTTAACAACACATCTACATATTCGAGTTTGAGAATCACCCGTATTCTTACTAAAAAATATATCTATATAGCGAGCGCAGCGGGCGCTATAGGAATATATGCATTTTCTACACATGGGTCATTTAGAAAAAGTCCTTGTTTAATGGGGGCAGCCATATCGTGCTACATACTAAGGCTAGAAAAAGTTTCGTTCTTCGGAAGTAAGTAAACTAAGGGAAATAACTTGCTTCAAATGATAATTTTAGAGTCAGAATCGTGATACCGGAAATGAGTTTCTGGAACGGGCTAATATTGCTGTGCTCGCATCATTGGCCACGGCAACAGCACATTAGCGAGCGCAGCGAGTGCTATAGGAGCATTCGCATTTTCTACATATGGGTCATTTAGAAAAGTCTTTGTTTAATGGGGGCAGCCATATTGTGGTACATACTTAGGCTAGAAAAAGTTTCGTTCGCCGGAAATGGAAGTAAGTAAAGTAAGGAATTTACTGTTAACTTGCTTCAAATTATAATTTTAGAGTCGGAATAGTGTTTCCGGAAATGAGCTTCTGGAAAGGGCTATTGCTGTGGACCATTGGCCACGGCAACAGCATATTATAATATGCATGGAACATTATATTAGTAAACTACATAATTGATAAACAAGTGATCATTTTTTTTATAAATAGGGAGACATAAAAACATTAAAAGAATTAAACGTTTTTGAAGTTCATGTCAGTCCAAAAAAAAAAATAATAATAATAATAATAATCTTCTTTTGACAGCTCAAGATTTGATTCACAACGTTGCTCCCTTTATTAAAAAAGGCTTGGTTACTAGGGAAAGCAGAAGTGGAAGCTGCATGAGATGATAATGTCCGTTCCAGTATTTACCGTATTTATCAGTTCATTTTTCTTTGATATGTTTTATTTGTGTAAAATATGTCTGTGTTTAAAAGCCTTCAACCCATATTTGGTATTATTCTCTTTCATTAATTAACTAATTAAAGAATCTAGGAATTTGTTTTAATATATTAACTTGTTTTGTACTTCAATCGGTCTATTTGCGTTGACAGTATACCTACAAGTGATATCGGTCACTGACAGTATATAATATTTAGGCCACACCTACTTGACCTGATTGAAAGGACTGAAATGAACAAACGTACTGACTTAAATTTCAATGCTTATTTTCTTGTTATTTATTTCGTATTGTTGAAACACATAATTGAAGCCAATCTGTCCTTTATTTTAAATAATCTCATGCGACAATGTTATTCCTCCTAATCGATCTTTGAAAAGGTGAGTTTTCCCGCCAAATCAATCGGGGCCTCTTTAGGAATAACAAACATTTTAAATAATTTTGAAATTGATATAGTAATATTCGCTAGTGTCAGTAAAGATTGCTGTATAAAGACAATGACCGTGCACTGACTTGACATAAATTAGAAATACGAATTCGGCACGAATCGAGGAAAATGCTCGGGAAATCCAATTCTACGCCTCATCCCTATATCGATTACATGTTAAGTCAATGCACTGTTATGGTCCATTTATTTGTACATTAGATTCGCGCATTATGTCTTAGATCAGTCCATTCCGGACCTTCAGATCAGTCATTAGAATAATCTGAAAATGGGACATTCCATAACTGAAAATGGGCCATTCCATCTCTTGATAGTCGGTTCAGTCCACCACAAAAAAGACCTTCACTAAACATGGAATAACCTAAAATGGCAAGTGATGACTTGGTTCCCTCCTCCCTTTTTGTTCAAACAAGTATGCAACTTTGAGAATAAGTCGTCGGATGTGAAATACTTTGAAATTCTTCAAGTCAATCTTTTTTTTTTTGTCTAATTAATAACTTAATTCTCAAAAATTATGAATTAAGCACATTTCTTTTTAATAATTTGTAACAAGATGGATTCAAGTGCAGTTATCATATCAAAGCACTTGACATAGTTCTTTTGTTTGTCGTTACTAAAAATGACCTAAAAGAGTTTGAACATATGTATTCACATTCTGACTTTTTAAATGCCCATTTCATTAGGTGTGTGAATTTTTTCTTAATGAGATTATGAGGCAAAATGGTATATAGGGTAGAAAAATCAAAACTTTGAACAGATTCGAAATCACCAATATGAGCATGCAACTTATCAAGTACTTCCAACGAATTTTTGACACTCCAAAAGTAATTAATACCACTATTTTCGAATACCTTATTTGAAAAATTTATTACCAGGTTTTGGATTGTACCAAGTGTACTAGTAAGTAGAATAGACAGTTTAGTAGAGGAACAATGGCTTGAAGACGAAATAAATCTATATTTGTAAGGTGTTTTGGGCAGCTTCGGAAGCACGTACATAATCGGAACATTCATGTTATTCGGTTCTGCTTGTAAAGAGGTAGCAACAGATCATTTTCCGAAAATTGAGTTAAGTTTGTGATTTCCTTTTGCAGAACCTCAATATAAAATTTACGTCAAACAATAACGATATTATTGGCAGCCTTATCAGCTGGGACAAATTCCTTTCCGAGTTCTTTTAGCTTATGTTTGAAACCAGATATAGGGCTATTATGGTTGTTGTTAGGACTACAATATTCTTTAAAATGTTTAATACGAATATCAACTATTTTCATTACTGAATTGAAAAAAGAAGCTATAAGGATTTTTTGTCAACTTTTTCTCGTTTTATCCATTTTTTACAGTAAGCATGGAGTGAGTCGTGGATGATGTTACGACACTCATTCCACTTAATAATTGACGGGGGACGATATTTAGGTCCATTTCTAAGGAATGATTTCAACTCTCGGTCCTGGACGATGTTAAGGTATCCTGTTATAACATGGGAACTGGGGCCATAAATGTATTAGGAGTTACTGTTATACACATTACTAACATTTCTAAAATAGAATGAAGGGACCATGCAGGCAAAATTTTACAGGGGATTGGGACCGGTGCAAATCAGTTTTAATGTTTAAAAAACGTCTTCGTCCCACTGTCTAGAATCAAAATAAAAGTACACGTCCCATTATAAATTTCAAGAAAAAAGTACATGTCCCACCAAATTTTTCATATTGTTCAAATTTATAACAATTAAATAATATAAATACATTAAATTAAAGGTAAAAAAATCATATTTCTATAACGTTAGACAGTAAGGTATAATTTTGCCTATAAAGAAAACACTTCATAAGCAATTCTTATAACATTTGGTAAAAACCTTGCACATGTATTATATTTAGGATGTATTTTTTTTATTTAGGATGTATCATTCAGTTTAGATAAAAGAATAGAAAATAATTATCCTTTAGGGATTGACAAAACTGATTAATTTAAGGAATTTCATACATTTCAAGTATTAAATTTGTTCTAATATTTAGAAATTTCTATGTTTTCTCATATAATTCGTTGAAAACCTTGTTTATATTATGTACATTACCATAATACCATGTTGATTGAATTACTGAAAATGTGGAGAGAAAACTTTCAATATATGACAGGAAAATTTTTGATTTAAAGAAAACATTTTATGAGCAATTGATATCATACAGTTTAGATAAAGAATTGAAAATAATTATCATTCAGGTATTGACAAAACTGAGCAATTTAAGGAATTTCACACATGAAATCTGTCAAGTATTAAAATTGTTCTTAAATTTTGAAAGTTCTTTAGTTCTTGATATAAATTGATAAAAACCTTGCTTATGTTATGTACTTATACCATACAAGGTGCCATGTTGATTGAAGCATTGCAAATGTAAGAAAACTGAACTTTTAATATATGGCCAAAATACAGGAATTTCTATAGCGTTAATGTCTCATAGGCAAGTAAGGCATAATGTGTGCTTTTTAGAAAATTGTTTTGTGCAAATTTGTAAAAAAATAATAATAAAATAAACTTTTTTTTGTGTCCCATCTGTTGTAAGAATGAGAAAAATAGATGTCTATGAAGTAGAGTTTGTCCCATGGCATTTTGCACAGGTCCCAATATCCTGATAAATTTTGCCTGGTCCCTAAAGTGAAAAATTTGCCTTTCCCATAGATATCGACAATTGTCATGTACATGTACGAACGTATGAATATCCATGCTGTCAAAAAAAATCTCAAAGACGGTAAAAGATTATTAAAACTCGAAACTACGTATAACGTAAGGGTATATGATGTATATGTTTGTTTGTTTAGTTGGGGTTTTACGCCGTTTTCAGCACATTTGGCTATTTCGAGGCGGCCAGTTTTTATTAAGATCGGAGTCGAACACACCCTGCCACAGGTGAGATTCGAACTCACAACCTCAGTGTGATCACTTGTAGTCATGACGAACTACCTAGACCACTGGGCCACCGATGCCCCTATGATGTATATGATGTAGTTGGGAATGAAAGTTCGAAATTTTAAAAAGTTTACTATCTGTGGCAAAATTACAGGCAATAATGGCAGTATTCAATCGGTGAAATCTCCTAAATTTTATATATTTAAGCTAGGATGGTGAAAATTATAAGGTGACATTATATATGGCATGTCAAATAACTATGTTGGAATTTTTGTACCAACCATGTTAGTGTTGCCCCTGAAGGGTCCGAAAATTAACAAAAATGTATTGTCCAAGAACTCATTTCACATGATTTAATTTCAATTTGAACTTTATTTTATTCAAGAAACTGTACAGGATTGGGCAGCAGGCTGAGTCTATATAAACCATCACTCAACAAGGTACAACTATAAACAAACACATTATATAACACACAGTATACAGATATTTAAACAATATTCATTCACTACTGAGAAATTAATTCACCTAAAAATGTAAATAATAAATAGGTAATAATAATAACAATAACTTACGGTGAACTGCATTGGGTTTTATATAGAATCTACTTGAAGCTATTCAAAATAAGCTGTACTTATAGAATATTTGGTACCTATACCATAAAAAGTGGATAATTAATCTTTGGATATAATTAAGATTTTATCAAAAATAACATCAAAAGAGGGTATATAACTATGATACACGAAGTTAATATAACAAATAAGGATGGAAATAAGAAGAACATTGTCTGTTTCAAATGATATTTCTGAATAAACAGAGGAATAATTAACTAAACTTTTGAATATATTGCTTAGGAGGGTGTTCAGTATGAAATAGGGTGGCTAGGTTTAAGCTACATCAGGAAAATCTACCAGATTTTGAAATGTTATCCTGAATTGCCTTGAATACATCAATATTTTCTTCAAAACTCAATGTAGTATCACCAAACAGTAATAAATCAAGAGAGACAGTAATAATAGGATCAATAATTGCAACCCTGGTTAAGGTATCCGGACCATAAATGACCACGTGATTATTCGAAAGTTCCCGGATGTTGCATACAACGCAATTGAAATGATCTCGGTAATTATCGGCAAACTTCGGAAATATCAATATAACTAACTTATTTTTACAGACTGCATATAAGCAACAGAGTGTGTTTCAACTTGAGAAAAATATATATACAAAATTCCAGCTTTAAATTTTTTGGTTCAGCCATTCACAGTCAAAAAGAGATACACTTATCGTTCTTGATCTATTATCGTCCGGATACCTTAATAATACATCTCTAATAGCATCATAAGCTGAACAATCAAACAAAAAGTGCTGGTTGTCCTCACATTTAGCATAACATCTAGGACATGATGGGTAATTAGACAACAATCATAAAACAAATGGGAATTCAAATTGCTCGCTTCATTGCGTAACTAACAATGTAAAACATTCAGTTTTCTTACCCCAAAATTATAATATTTTGGAGGACATGTAGGCTGATATAACTTATTTATTCTATATTTAAATTGTCCAACAATTGATGATTGCTTTAGCTTAACACTAAGTTAATTCCAAAGCTCAATACTGGAAGGAACCAAATTTTTGTAATATGATACAGTTCTACATTGAGGCAGTACATAGTTTTGATCACTGTCTCTTATGTTATATTGTACTTGCCTTGGAAATGGTTACATAATTGATTATAGAAATATACAATACATAGTCATTGTCGGAAAATACAAAATGTATTTGGGCGAGCTTTAGAAACGTGAGAAAAGGCGAGCTGTAGCGAACATTTTCCCCATGTTTCGCAGCGAGCAGCGACTTTGTATTGTATTTATCCTGCAATCCCCTTTAGATGCGTAAAATGCCTTAAAATTAGGTTTAAAGTTGAAACTGCCGTGAAAACGCGGGGCACGACGTGAATCTGGTACATTCACTACGCTCCTCACGCTCTTCATGTAAACCAGTAGACTTTATTAGGTCATTGACCTAATACGACTAAAGTTTATTCTACCCCTGTTATTAGACCGGAAATGGCTTGATTGCAGGATAAATATGAATAAGATATATTAGTCATGTTAGTACAACAATTACTTTAAAAATTTGTCTATGCCGAAGGTTTCGGAATTTAGAAATATGCCATAATGGAAAATAACTATTTATCACAAATATGAAAATAATTCATATGTTATTATTACATGATATTTTTCTTGATCCTGATTGACCGAAAATAGCATAAGAGGTTGTGAGTACCCACGATAGCAACCTAACATTCATCAAAATTTTTGAATTCATGGTTATGATCTAAAGAGGTAGGTTACACGGAATTTGAAAGCAACCTAATATGATCTAAAAATAGAATGGGGACTTTACTAATAGTGGTAGGTTACGCGGAATTTGATAGCAACCCAATATGATCTAAAAATAGAATGGGGACTTTGCTAAAAGTGGTATGTTAGGCGGAATTTGATATCAACCTTGTATGATCTAAAAATAGGATGGGGACTTTACTCAAATTTAGATTAGTTGAATACTGTTGAATAACATTACACTGTTGATTTTTTTCTATGCTATAATCATGTAATAAAACACTCAATGACTTTGAACTAGATTGCTATCGATTTATCAACCCTTAAAATTAATATTCACCTCGCCTACGGCTCGGTAGATTTTACCATTTTGTCGGGTTGATAAATTCCGATAGCAACCTAGTTCAAAGTCAATGAATGTATATTATACACTTCTGGTATATTGATATTTTTTTATTAGTTGCGTGTATTGACATTTTATTTCATTTTTAATTTTCAATTTATTCTGTATTATCAGAAACAAATATTCATTAATTTGTAGAGTATAACAATTAGAAAATAAACAAAGAAAAATAAATAATATAGCCCTACATTTATATTTCTTATTATTAAAAAAAATATTTTATCTAAGTTATTTTTTTAAGAACGTACAAAATAAATATTTTTTCAGACTGTTTTCATGTTAACATAATTATTTATAATTCTGATTTTAGACAGAGATGTATGAAATATATGTACCACATCTTTTCTTTATAATAAGGCAGTATGCGAGTTATTTTTAGCAGCTGGATTTATGCCGTTTTCCTTTACGCCAATCGTGCACATAACAGGTTGTCGAAAAGCTTTCCAATTTTCAACGGTAGCTAGCTAGTGTTCAAAGCTTTCAAGTGTTCAACGTTAGCTAGATACGATTGCAGGCAACGTTATTTTACGCTGGCGAAAAGCTTTCAACAGTTTGGTAGCTATTGTTTGAACTGAGGACGGAAGACCTTGGAACTTGTTTTCTATCCTTGTTCTATGTTTCATTTCTTTTGCAATTGTATATATGTTTTTTCACAAGTCAATTGACTTATATGGTAATATATTTTGAATTGTAAAACTTTCGCCAGGCCGGGACTGTGCATGTAAATAAGAATCGCTTATAAAGCATTGACGAGCATTGCAAACTTGAGGCTCTCAGGAGAATGCCTTACTAATTTGGAACCTTTATGTAAGTCTGACAAGAAACTTAAAACATTCCTCAAAGCAGATAGTATGATTTCAGCCATTATTTGGCCCCATCTAGCGTGAAAAATTAAAATAAGATTTCAGATCCGAATTGGTATCTCTTCATCGTACAATGATCGGACTTTCACAATCCATCAATTATTTTATAAAATTCCTTCGAATGATGCCAAAGTGACGTCACGAACGTCTGCCAAGTCAAGGATTTGAAGAAAATTGAGTGTTTTCACAGTAGATTTTGATCAAATCAACTATGAGCAACAGCCTTGCCTAAAAATATGTTTTAATATAATGTTTATCTTACATAACGACACATTTCAGTGAAATATCTTTTTGGTCAAGGCTGTTGCTCATTTCAAAAATTTAATTCAATGACAAAAAATGAGTGAAAGTTGGTGTTTTTCATTGATTTCTTAAAAATTAGTCACCTTTGACAGCATATCGCCACTATTACAGAAATTTCTTTTTGAAAACAAAACGTGTTCCTTAAAACGCAACATTTAAAGAGTACTTAATGATAACTGAGAGCAAGTTTTTTCAATTACTTTTTGATTTTGGAAATCAAGGGTCCAAATCATACCATACATTATTAGTCGGTATTTATATTGAATTTGAATTACTTAATTTTCAAATTTTAGTCTAGATTGCAATGTCGGGCCACGGTATGTGAAAAATAAAGCTATTCAGCAACTAAATGACAATAAGACTGGCTTCACATATGTCATTTCCTAATTCAATATTTGGCGCATGCTCTGTCATCCTAAATCTTCGGTCGGTGCTTTAAAAACCCGATCGATAGACTGTCTCCATAGAAATACAACAGAAATGACTATACTAAATGGATATTAATTGTTAACCCTTCTGGGACACCTGATGCAACTTCCGGTTTTTAATGGGAGTTCACATACTAGTGCTTTTGTTTCTGTGCTATCTTGTTCTAGTTTTGTTTAGTTTATTTAACGTTTTTTTTATTCTTTTAGTTATATATGTATCTTTTGCGTTTGTTTGTTGTGTTCCATTCACCTGACTTTGTCTTTTCCTTGGATTTTGAAATTGTGGATTTTTTCCACCTTTTGTCGCTTCGGTACATGTATTCTTTTGCCGATATTTTAGTGTCAAATTTAAAGAAGATATTTGAAGAGGTGGCGATGATTTAATCTAATTTAAAAGAATGGGTAGATCTATCATAACAAGACGTTTTAAATGATATGTCAGAACAATAAAGATATAAATATGAACGGCTTTGGGGACTGGAGTACTTTGGAAATGAAACATGAATTCATTAAAACTATTTTACTTTGATTTCCTTTTCTCCGATACGAGAATTAAAAGTGCAGTTTAATACTAATTGTAGACAAAGAATTCTTGCACACCCACAGGAATTCATAATTATAAGCAAAAAAAGATTACTTCAGAAAAATCGATTTAAAATGACAATAAATATTCCGTTATCCGTTAACGGTGATAGATAAATTGTTTATATGTGTATTATGATACATGCACCAGTGGTACTGAAGTGACGTTATAGTCCTCGGGGGAAGTCCTGTCAGTTAGACCAGATGCTATCAATGACAAACTACCGTCATTAAAAAGTCCTAATGAAGCAATGGCAGCCATAGGGCCAACCAACTATTTTAAAATATCATAAAGGTAGTTAAAAAAGAAAATTAACTAAATACCAGTACAACAAGACCAAAACTGGGTCTGGACCTGCGTCGTACCATGCAATTAATTGATCGGCAGACACGATGCGGCTGCCCGACAGATCCGAAAATTGCTTACACGCTACAACTCAACATTATCCAGCTGCAGACAAAATATATAATCATTCTCTTCTGTAGAAGTCAAGAAAACTTTAACGAAAATTTTCTGCCCAAGGTCTTTCGGACGGACTAACGTAGTCAGGCGGTTTCTAGACCTGTTTTCGCCGTTGGCGGCGCAGGTCAAAAGGAAGCGAGAGAAATATTTAAAAGTATATGAACAACATGTACCTTAGAAAACATTTGTTTGTTTGTTTGTTTAGTTGGGGTTTAACGCCGTTTTCAGCACATTTTGGCCATTTCGCGGCGGCCAGTTTTTATTGGTGGAGGAAGCCGGAGTACCCGGAGAGAACCACCGACCTTCGGTAGGAAAATTGGCAATCCTTGTCAATTAAGATCGGAGTCGAACACACCCCGCCACAGGTGAGATTCGAACTCACAACCCCAGCGTTGACAGGCTAGTGATCAGTAGTAGTCATGACGAACTACCTAGACCACTCGGCCACCGAGGCCCCGAAAACATTTGTAAACATCTTAGGTTGACATAAAGGGAGTAGGGCCACTTTCCTCTTTATTTGTTACACTCATAACCTTTTTAATTTTAAATATTTACCTAAACGATTCAATGCAATGGATTTTTACGTTAAAAAAAATTATTAATAAGTTAAAGTTTTCTACCAGCAAACGTCGTGTAAGAAAGGGTCAATGTGCATCAATTTTTGGAATATTGGAACCAAAACCGTTCTACTGTCGTATGAAGAAGATACATAATCTAACTTATCTTCAGTAACTTACTTGAACAGTTAGTTATTATTGTGCTCGTGGTTGTTCATTTGTCTTCCCGGGTTTGTCTGTCCAATGGATTACGTTTTTTAGTTGCTCCTTAGGTATATTTGTCCTCTTTAGAGACGACCGCCTCGGTGGTCTCGTGGTAGCGTGCTCGTCCCGAGTGCGGAAGGTCGCGGGTTCGATCCCCGGCCGGGTCAAACCAAAGACATTAAAATTGGTATTTGCTGCTTCTCCGCCAAGCACGCGGCATCCAGGAGTAAGAACAAAGACTGGTCGGCTCGGAGTCAGTAAAATGTGTCCGAGTGAGGTGATATGTTTTCCTGCGGACAGTTACCTCGTGAACTAGCACATTAAAAATCTGACTTAGCGTGTCGGTCTAGTACAAAGCAGGGATCATATTCATTATCATATCATCATGTTCTCGTCCTGATATGCACCTGGTTGCCACTGGACGTTAAACAACAATTCATCCATCCATCCTCTTTAGAGACCACATACCAGAGATTTTGAAAGGTTTTAGGCGAGTTTTTGAAAATGGCCATAGAACTGAAATAAATGCAGGGAAAATGGCTCTTCTTCTTTAAAATAAATCACATATCAAGAATTTTATACTGTCAAACATACAATTGCATATATAAATTATTTCATGTTAATGCATTTTATTGGTTACGTTTGTTGTGATTTGGTGTTTGCAAGGATGTAAACGGTCTTTTTCCAACTATCAAAAACATGGAAGTTATCATTATTATATATAAAAATTAAATCTAATCCTTTCTGACTCGGCGATAATAAATACTTTTCATTTCAAAAATAATTTTCTTGAACCTGACGTTGCAAATCAATGTTCTTAGTTGTTCGAAATTTGCAGTACTAAGGCCTGACAACATATTTGTGTAGATATTGTGTTTGATTCCGTTTTCAATCTTCCGGTTTTTCCGGATATTACGTCATTAATAGAAACTGCCATTGCAGTGTAACAGTTGCACAAATTTCCACTAAACATTTGCTAAACAAACAAACAAACAAAAAACAAAAAACAAAACAAAATTTGAAAGATTAGGTAAAATGCATTTCATGTTCAGATAAAACAAGTGCTAAAATAAATAAATCGATCAATTCTATTTCCATTTTTTTTTATATTAATGCATTTTTTAAAGCTTCATCTCAAATAACAAATATTAAAAATCAACACGAAATTTTTATCTTTTTCTATAGAATCTTATCTTTTCCTAAATACTATATATAGTCAAATAAACTGGGAATTAAGATTAGACCCGTTTGTTTCGCAATTTTTTCTCATAATCATTCCAATTAACAATAAATCTGTGACGTAAAGCCATATCAATGTCCTCAGCAGATTAACAGATTATAGATATTATGTACTATTATGTAATATCCTTTTAAAATCTCACATAATACTTATCCGCAAAAAAACATCAGAAACAAATGCCAATCTTTTTACACGACGTTTAGTTTGAATTTTCTAAATTTTTATGTGTGGAAATATACAGGTCAAACCATTTTCTCATTCTTTACGTGTTTAATCGGTGGGATAAAAATAGATATTATTTTAAACCACTTCCGGCCGATTAAATTTCTGCATGGGAATTCACGCCGTTTTTTCTACAGTTATTGGAACGATAAACTAGAAAAGTTTCGAAATGACGTCTATGTAAACAAACTACTTAGCAACGACATTTTCTTGAGGTTTTTGTCGAAAATCATAGAAGAAATAGATTCTCCTTCAATTTACTCGTGAGTTATGGAATTTTTCCACCCTCGATAGTTAAATTTGAGATTTTAACACGCTCGCAAAAGCTCGTATGTTGAAAATCAAAAATTTAACTATCTCGGGTGGAGAAATTCCATAACTCACTCGTACCTGAAGGAGAATCTATATATAAACTAAATTTAATAATAAAAAAAAATGCTATTAAGCTTGTAAACTCCGGAAAGTGGTTCACTTCTGTACCTGTACACCTGCGCTGCATTTCCATACTGCCACCAGCCCTCTTACTTTGCCTAGAAGTACATCAAAATTCTTGATTTTTTTTAAAGGACTTTGAATTCTTAAAAGTCTGTGTTCAAATCAATCGGAATTATCATAAACCTAGATACATGTAATTCTTATGTTTTCCCAATTACCTTCTCAGTTTTACAGATCTAATGTAAGCAAACAAGATCCCAGTCTCATGTCATAGCAAGAGAGTTGCTAAATGGCTGATGTTATGAAAAATTCTAACATGGTGTGCTGCTTTCAATTTGCAAACAAAGATGTATTAAAATTCCGATCTATTACGGCTTGCACGCACATCACGTCATAGTCAAAACCACAACGCCGATCTTTTGAATCTCACCAGAGAAACTTTCAGAACGGTGAAATACTACAATTTTTTGGACTTTTTTTGCTCCAAAGTACAATAAAATCAAATGAAAAAGTAAGTTTTATTGTTATCAAATTTTTGGGGTTTACTTTTCTACCATTTTCGATTTCTTTTTTAGAAAATCCTAATCAAAATGGCCGTCATATAAAAGACCTTGCAGTACCATTTCGTTTACCTAATTTCCGTTTTTTTCCATATCAGAATCGAAATAATTCATGGGAGACATATATTCGTATTAGATGTTAATATGGATAATATTATTTGCTTAAATCTTACCCCTCGCTAGCGCTCGGGACATAATTTTGCTCAAATAATGTTACCCATATTAAAATCTCAAACGAACATAATGGGTGCCATGATTTATTTCTTAAATATAGAACGTCATACAAGACAAACATCATAAACATTGGAAACGTCATTCACATTTATATCTCCCGCTAAATCTCAAAAGGAATCACACTGAAAAACGAAAACGTAACCCGAATGAAGTTTACCGAATGTTAACCGCTCTGCTGAGTTTGCTTGTGTGACTTTGTGTGTATGTGTTGGTGATTGTCTAATTATCCTTTTGGATGTGTGGTAAACATGAAGTAACTGTTATCACCTGAGATATTAGAATATTAAATATCAAATTAATTTCATGGCTAAAACAATTAAAATATCAAGTATTCAATTACATATATAATTACAGGCATTTTAAAAATGGGGGATAAACATCGGTAATTGATTCATATTAACTGTCAAAAATGTTAATTAAACAAAATCTACACTTCTGCAGATGCGAAAAATTTGGCAATTATGTGTCAGCAATTTAAAAAAGACTCCGTTTCATTTTGAAAGGTCTTGATTTATATTTTTTCCTACTTTGAGTTTAAAGGGCTCTTAAAATCTAAGATAAAATAAACAAAATTTAATTAATAATCACATCTAATAAATAGATTACAAACAGATTGACATATACATGATATATAACAGATCAATCGATCAAAGTGAAAGTTGAGCTTCATCAAAATTCATCCTATACTTCAGTAAAAATGATTTTTCTTAAAATTAATTAGTTATGCATTTAATATGCAAAACTGCATAACTAGTTAGCTAGCCTATATAGAAAGGAGTCAGAATTACAATTGTGATGAAAAAATGTTTGCTTTTAACCCAAAATAATAACGTCTGTGTATTGTTTTAGCAAAACATTCGCAAGTTCTATGAAAATGTATGACTGGATATAACTCTTCATATGTAATCTCTATTCACCTTGTCGTTTCGAATTATTATCTGGATATCTCAGTTTTTCTCCCTAGATACATTGTACTTTGATTTCCCAATCTCAATAAACCATACAAAAACGAAACAAATATCATTAACAAAAGTATTTTTACCTTAAGGTGAGACAAATATTTCTTTCATCTTCAAAAAACAAAAACAAAACAAAAAACGTGGATAAAGATTTTTTTTATGATTTTGTCTGATTTCAGATTTTATCCAATTTCCGTACGCCTATATATCGTGACAATTCGGTTATTATTGCAGTATATACGTACGTTTGATCGAGATATTTTTAAATCATTTCGTTTGTTTAATCATGGCATTTAAGATATAAAACTACATACTGATCCTTATATTGAAACTTTCATACGGAGAATTGTTTAGCAATTTCAATTGAATCGAGGTATTTTGGGAATTTTACCATATAATATTTATTTTAAAAACTTTCCTCCAGTTTGAAGTGAGCCAGAGAAGTCAAGCACATAAGGGTGAAGCTGTGGCTCATTTTTTCCTCCTAGCTTAGGCATGAATATCTCAATTCATTTGTATGCCTATTAGTTCCAGTAGAAATGAACAACTGTAAATAACCAACACTGGTTAAAAATAAAATTTTAAGTTTAGGCGAGGTACTGCCTCAGTGCCTATGGGAGCCCCGCCACTGCTTATAAAAGGAGTAGTTACCACTATTCAGAAAACGGAATGTCAAAATGAGAGAGCAACAATAGATGTACGAAATTCTAGTCAACAATGCCATTAAGCTAACCCAACATTGTTGACAAGAGATCTTTGAAATTTATTCAGTAATTACATTTCTTACATTCTTCATTGGTTTATGATCACATTCTAAATTTTAAACAGTACTGATCTTTTTTACTTTTCGTTAAATCTCATGAGTGAAATATTCAACTAATTTATTACAGATATAAAATTTTAACTTGTTTTTCAGACTTGAAAAGGTTTTCGATACCCCAGGTGTCTTCTTAAATGTGTTACTAGTAAATTCATATTCTCCCAGTTGACGCATGAAGTAAAATTTACATTTATGAATTAGACAACTCCAAATTACAGCAGAATGTAGGATTATAATACCATAAATCATGATTTTTCTAGAAAAACAATAATTTTGAAATAATAAGACAAGCAATAACGATGTATTAATTGTCGTAAAACATTACCGTACATCTGACCAATTATCAAGGGAGATAATACCAGTCAAACGTCACCGCTAACAAGGTGTCAATTGATGGAGAGAAAACGATTGACAACGCATTGGATGAAATGTGATTTGGGAATATTAAAATCTCTCTGATTGAGTGGTAAAGAGTGATAGGAATGGTCGTGGGCTTTTGACAGTCATATATAAACCGTGACAACTTGAGTCTCTTACACATTAAGAACAAAACACAGCGCTGTGACTGCACGTAGAGTTTATATATTATTTTGTATTCGATTTAGAAACTTTCAGTTTTTTCCCGTAATGTCCAGTAAGGTAGTTCAGGTTTTATTAACAGTTTTTATCTTTATGTTCGTGTTAACCTTGAGTGTGTGTAAGGCAGCTCCTATGTCAGGTTATTTAGAAGAAACAGATGATTTAACAGACAGACAAACAGAGGTACGTGATTGTTTTGTTCGTTTTTAATTCAATTTTTATATTTATTTATTTATTTGGGATTGTGTTTTGTTTTAATATATCACATCAAATCCTAAAAAAGAAAAAAAATTAGTCTCTGTCCGCAGATGTACTGTTTTTAAGGTGGTACCCAACACCTTGACTAAAATAAATTTGGCTCGTTTAATTTTCATAAAATTTTTAGGAAATATTTACTTTGATCTGTTGACATAAAAGTTGATTTTTTTTAGTAAATAGAATTTCACCCTTCACGGGAATAATTTCATTGGAATGGAATATATAGCAGTTTGGCAAACATCAATTTTGATCACAGAGAAGCTTAATTTCTCTTTATATATTAAATTTGATTAAAACGCTCTGGTGATTTTAAGAGTTATCTCTCTGTAGTGTTGGGTACCACCTTAAAGATTAAAAAAAAATTTGTCTTCTAAAGGATTCTTACCAGCGTTAAACGATTGCTTGCTCTTGTATTTTACCGGTATAATTATATTAAATAAAAAGGCTTTAAATTTTAAAAAAGACACTATTAATGCAGTTGAGGATTCTGCCTCAGTGATATTTTAGGTGTTATTTCTAACAAGGTTTACTAGAAAACAATGCATCTATACAGGAATAAGATATTTTTCGACGATAGTAAATATGGGATATTATTAATTAACTAGTGTATTATGGGATTCAATACGACTAAAACTGTCCTTTCTACACAGAACCATTAACTCGGCCAATATTGAAAAACCGGGCCAATGCGGATTTTCTCTAGATTTTAGTATGAATACATACGGAAACTCCGAAATGTTTACATTATATCTAACATTTATATGTCTGTGATTAAATGTGGTTCAAAATTGATAACTATAAATTATTTAGAGCTGATTCAGATAAAATTGATACAGAATGTGCATTGTGAATAATTAATAAAGATATGTCATGGTTATTTCTGCATTGACTTTGTTATTGGTCCTCGGCCAGCTGTATTGGCCTTTGGTTCCGCCTCAGGCCAATAACAAAGCCAATACAGAAACAGCCATGTAATAATATCATGTTATAAATTAACTAGTGTATTATAGGCTTTAATACGACTAAAAATGTCCTTTCAATACAGAATAATAAACTCGGCCAAAATAGAAAAACCCGACCAATATGGATATTTCGCTGTATTGGCCGACTTTTACCCGGCCAATATAGAGTGAGTCGATTTTCTCTAGACTTTAGTTTGAATACATACGCAACTCCGAAATATTTATATAAATCCTAATTTATATATGGATTCTAATTTAAGAAATAATGCCTGATCCTATTTGAAGGTAGGTTCTTCAGAATCGATAAGTATAGGTTTCACAGTGAGTGAGAATTAGATATCGCTTGATATCAAATCGAGTTGTTTAATTTGGATATAATAATAAACGAGCCTTTGGCGAGTTTTTTTTTATTAAGTCCAAATTAAATAACGAGAGTTGATATCAAGCTGTATCTAATTTTTACGAGTTCTGTTATGATTCTTCAGGAATATTTGTTTGTTTGTGAATCGGCGTCCTACCCGCGGGAAATCTTAACGTTCATTTTTCTGTGACGTCAAATGTTGTTATGCAACGGTGGCTTTCAACGATGACCGCGCAGATTTCAACCAATCAGAAAACATCGACGTTTGGATCAAGGCCAATGAAATAAAAGAACTTCTCGTAACATTTGTTCATATCATATGATGGGGAAATAGTTGTGACAAATAGTTCATCGCGCGAGAAATAGATAACAACGCACCGTCATAAGAGAATAAGTTACGACTGAAAATATCTTTCATTACATTTTCCGATTTTAAATCGCTTATATACTTATGATATAAAGAGTTGATTCATAAAAAAAACATCATTGTGAAAAGTATTTAATTAATAAAGATATCGTTACATGGTTATTTCTGTATTTGCCTTGTTAGTGGTCCTCGTCTAGCTGTTTTGGCCTCCAGCAAGCCTCCGGCTAATAACAAGGCCAATACAGAAATAGCCATGTAAATGGTCCATAAAACATGATATTGCACGTGCCATAATTGCATAAAGTCCACGGGCAAACGGGAAATACGACTATTTAAAAATTTCTTGATCCAATGAAAATTAAACCTTTGAATTCAAAGCAGAGCATCAGCTTTCATGATAGTAGATAAATATAAAAAATTTATACACGCCACTCGAGGATTACTTATTAAGTTTTTTCTATTCGTTTCACGATTAATTAATACAAAATATTTCAGAACAAAACAATTTGATCGAAACAAAAATCATGGATAGTCTCTGATGAACTGTGCATTTACTTTTTGTTGTGATATACAATTCGGAATTTTGGTATCATCTTAAAACGAAATTAAAATTAATTGCTAATTGCGTTTAATGAATGAGTTCATTTTGTGAATCTAATTTGATTTAATACGAAATGGAAGCTAAGAAATTCATTCTGACATTATTTGAAATTGAACATGTGATACAAAATTTGAATTTGCTGACTGAATCTAGCGAAGAAAACAATTTTTTTTCTCAATTAGAAAAAAAATGACTTATATGGCAACGACAGCAGCTTGAGTAAACGATAGGCGTGTGACTTCATGTTATGTGATACCTGTAACTGTAATTTACGTGATGATATTTTCGTCCTTTATTTGAAGTTCCGGTATATTCTCCGTTCTCCTCTGTGGCCATGGTCGAGGTATGAAACGTTGAAGATTTAAAGAGCGTTTCCCTTGAACGTGTATACATTCACTATTAAACAATATATAGCTATCGAAATATATATATATATATATAAAAAGATAAAAATGTGTTACTCAGTACTGTTTAGTCAACAGAAAATAACTGAGGTATGACGCAAATACAACTGTTGAATGAAGGAATGCCTGTTAAATACTATAACAACAACAACAACAACAACAACAACAACAACAACAACAACAAACAACAACAACAACAAAAAATAATAATAATAATAATAAAATTAAATTAAATTAAAGAAATCTCCTTTGAGAACCATTCTTTTCATTTATAGAAAAATGATCATGTGACTTAGTCCGCTTCCCTGTCATTGAATACTACACACACTTAGCCTTTCTATGTTATTTCCCATATGGGGTACCCCAGTATGCAATCAAATTTAATACAATTCAATATTATTCATATAAAAATTATAGCATTCCGATATTTAAAATCTATGTTCTCCTTGATTTTCTGGCATGAAAATTAGCTTAAACATGGGGTGGGGTGAAATTTCCCCGAAAATCAGGGGGCCCATCCTTGAAATCTTCGAATTGCACTTTTCTAAACAGTCATGTAAAATAGTTTTTTTTAAAAATATTCGAATAAAGACCCACTCTCTTTTAAAATAATTTACGAATTAATATGATATTGAATAATCGGAAGCGAGTGTGATATGATATTCATTTGGGGCTCAGTCATAAAATAGCTGCGCCCAGTGAATCTTCTAATTGTGTATTGTACCCTATCATAACAATCAATACACTATGCAAATCAGACATTTTACGAGAAATTTTGGATTAACATTTTTGCATTGAAAATTAGTATTGTTAATGTTTTTGTAAAAGTTCAACGTCACAGTCAAAATTTTGGACTATATAAATTTTAAGAGAACTTTTTTTACCGGTTCATTTTATAATAAGGCTCAAAATTTGCCCAAAATTCTTCATCTTTGATGAAATTAAACAAAAATCGTTCGCCCGCTCCTAAACTTTTGTTAAAATTGGGATTTTTTCCCGATTTTTGCAATATTTTAGTTAAAAAATGTTTGCCGACGTAAATTTGATCTTCGCCCGAAAAAAGTAGCCCTCAAGAAAAAAAAAATTAAAATCCAAATTTCGCTCGCTCGCTACTATTTTTGCCATTCAAAAGAACTTAAAATTAATTTGTTGTGGCCTAACGGCATGATAATACTCCTGTTTCAGTGCCTTTTCCGTAAATTTGCTGAATAAAGTGAAGTTAGACATATAAGAGCAAAGTCTGTAGGATTACATTTGGCATTTCTATTTTCCATCTGATTATTGACAATGTAGATGACTATTTACTCACTTTGTATTTTAAAATGTCGAAAGACTATGCGACAATTCAAGTTTACAGTTTATTTGTACATTAATGAATATATAAAATGTGCACATCATGCACTGTGACACTATATGATGTCTGGAATCGATCGAAGTTTCTATTTTTGCTTTTTGTTTTTGTTTAGTTTTTTTCATTGAACAAACACGATATATGGTATCACCATACAGTGTATTATTTTTTTTTATTTCTGTTTACTTCTTATATATGAACGTGTAAATCATATTTAATAATTTCATGTATTGGTGCTTACTTAACCTGACTGTTTAATGGTAACATGGGGTTCCTGAAGACATTGTAGATATCTAAATTTGTTTGTTCTATATACAGTGGAACTTAGTTCGCTTGAACTGCAATAGATCGAACAGTATGGATGTCTCGAATCTGTTTTGCTGTCCATTAGTCAAGTTCATGCATACTTAAACCCTGATAGCTCGAACACAACTCAAACTCGAACTCTTTTCATCGGTCCCTTGAGTGTTACTTGTCTTATATTTTCAATTTGACGAAGATAAAGAAATTTGATACCTTGTAAATCTTGTTCGCAGAATTTCCGAGTTAAGGATGCTCGCTGGTCATGTTTTTGTCAGATTTTCGGAATCCTCGGGTTTTATCCATTTCTTAAACATGAAATTTTTTGCCATGAACCCCCACTTTTTTCTTTTATAATTCAATCATATACACCTTAAAATGGTATTTGACAAAATTTTATTAAATCCTTTTTATTTTTTTCATACGTTTTTGAGAGACTGAAGTTGTCAATGCAAAGACAATGAATCCAGAGAAAACCCATTTCCTGCAAATTTTCAAGGTGTTATAGCTCTGAAATGAGCACATGAACCTATATTTTTTTCTTGCTTATTTTTTCACTATTCATATGATCTCTCAAACTAAAACACCTATTTCAAATCCTATTTATTTCCTATTAGACCAGCGATCATCCTTAAAGATATACATGATATATGGAGTGCTCTGTGACGTACCGCGACTATAGAAAATTCTAAAACCGGCCGTTTGGCCTTTCGAGTATAATATGGATATATTAGGGTTATTTAACAAATTAATTAATCTACACAAATGTATATGCTAAGTCGCCTTCGACTGCATAATTATACAAAAAAAAATGTTTGATAACAATTTAATGATTCTTTTGGAAGTATTTCTAAAATCTCATGCACTTCGTTTTTAATCCCAGAATTTCAGATTATCAGATTATCTTCCCGATTTTTCAGCTTTATTTCATTACAAAGATGTATTATCCGAATGAAAATACATGTTTCCCGAGATAATAGTATTGGCAAATATATTCCTAAGAGAGTACAACCTGTTACAAAGAGTAAATTCCAATTTGCATCAAACACGATTATCATGAAAGTAGATAATCGCAGTATTTTCACATTGACAGGAATGGTTGATAAACTCGAATTAAGATTTAAAATAAACGGGAGCAAGAAAGAAAGAGATCTAAAACACATACACATTTATTAAAGTCAATCGAAACATACAGCTGTGATTGATTGATTGATTTTTGTTTGCTTAACGTCCAGTGGCAAATATTTCATACTTCTTCAGGACGAGAACCAGTTCAACAATTTATCAAACACAATTCAGATAGGGTAGGGATGGGATACGAATGGGAACCACTGCTACTGTAAAAGGATGGATGGTTTGGTAGGGCGGGAAAATTTAGCCTTCTGTAGCGGCCTACTATTTTATGAAAACTACAGAAGAGGTCTTTAGCGTGCAGGCAGTCTGGCAATGTCCAAACACCCATTATGGTCCGCGGTTAGTATTTCCGTATTGTAACAGTGATTGACCTGACAACGCCCCAAATGGAGGGTCTTCCCTATCATCCGCCACCTGGGAACCCAAGAGGAAAAATGGAAACTCACTAGAATGTCATGAATAAAACCCTGCATACAAACCAGTTGAGACAATCATTAACAATTGGGAAACAAACATGTATCCCAGGGCAAATAAAATGTCGTTGAATAATATTTTACAAATATATATGTGACGTGATGATATTATCATAATAATAAATATATTAGCTCTGTGTAAGTCTCGCTAAAAATATCATTTAAATAGAGAAAAACAAAATAAATCAATCAATTTTTTTATCAATATATGCTTGACATGTAAATGATATATCATTTACATGTATTGATAAAGAAATTTGATAATTTGATAATTTCCCGACTGCCGTTACTTTTTGGTGATTTCTGTATTTTGTATTTGCCCTTCAACCTTTTGGATTGAGCACAACTGATGAGTCTTAAATCGACGGATTGAGCATCAAAATTGATATCAAAGAATTATATTTGCAATGGAAATATCGGGGACATTTGAAATAAACTTGATTATGAAGTTATCATTCCCCATATACCGTAAACAGCCAATAAACATGTGTCTGACTATCCATTCACGGCGTTCATTTACAAATGGTTTATAACCTTTTTGCTATAATGAAGGAATATGAAAAATCTATTTTTGAATATCAATACATTGGCACGCTTTACTTATTACAAATAATAGATTAAGATATATTCATTGATATTGATAATATATATTATTCTGTACTTTTTATTATTCACTGATATTCCTCGCAAAATCTTACAACCTTCAGTTGAATGTGATTACATCTCCTTCAAAGAATGCCATAAATTAAGCAGTAAAATTATCCTGAGGTTAAACACAGTCACGACGACGCGCGACGCTGACTTGCCGTGATATTCCTGTACTCTAAACACTCAACCACCTTACAGACTCCTATACTGAAAAAAGACTCGAGGGGTTTCTCACGTCTCTTGGTACATTTTTAATATTATTTGTTACACCAAAATACGACATTAAATTTAAAATTGAATTTGGTTAATACGTGTTTGCATTGAAAAGATATAGAGAGAACGATCTATTAAGCAAGGTGTATGATAACTGTAACAGTTCAAGTCCTGGTAATACATATATATGTCATTTCATTACACGGATACTATATGTACGGTGTATGTGTTTACGGAATAAACATTAGCTACGCGCAGTAGATTAGCCTAGGTAAAAAGACCAAAATTTCTTGATCCGTACAAGTAAACATAATACATTACGTAGTTATTTTACCTTGGTAATACACCTGAGTACCAAAATGCGTAAGCCTAAGTCAAAAGAAAATATATACAAATGCACATGTATATGACCCGGACAAGCTGAGAAGGACTATAAGATTTAACACATTATCGGTCCCCTCATTGAAGGATACCCATAATAAATGATGTTTAATGACACTTCGTGTTACATGTATCGATACATTATCCGTTGTATTATTTATTGACCTTTCCTGTTATCCGACCTTAATTATTTATTGACCTTTCCTGTTATCCAATTTTAATTATTTATTGACCTTTCCTGTTATCCGATTTTAATTATTTATTGACTTTTCATGTTATCCAATTTTAATTATTTATTGTTTTTTCCTGTTATCCGACCTTAATTATTTATTAAATGTTCCTTTTTCCAATTTAATTATTTATTGACCTTTGCTGTTTACCGTCGATTTTAATTATTTATTGACCGTTCCTGTTTACCGATTTTAATTATTTTCTGACCTTTCCTGTTGTCCGTTTTTTATCGTTAGCTCTTGTATTACTTTTGGCAAGTGACCTTTATTCTGCAGGGAATATTCGATTTTAAAATACTGCTTCATTTGAATACAGTTTTACATGTACATGCATATCATCAGTATGAGTAGAAATGGTAAAATTGAATTAGCATCCTGTATTGTTGTTTACTGTTTTGACGTATTGTAAAATCAAAATGGGAAGAAATTCTTCAAAAATGTGAACCTAGGTAATCACCCCGGCTCAAATTCGCACCAAACGGGGTAATTACCTTCGAGAACAACTACACGTGACGTTCTTTTCTTGTGGTGCGAAAGTTAAGTGTCTAGTAAAGCCATTCTACGAATAGTCTTTCAACAGACAGTGGTTTGCATTTGAACATAATTTTCTGTCACTTTGTAAGCAAAGCAAAACTGTATTTTCACTGCGTTCATCAGTTTTCGGGGTCTTCCATGACCAGTGTTATTTTCACTAGTTCTCTACAGATTGAATTGTTTAAAAAATCCACCTATATCTGGCTTACTAATCTGCCGTTGATCTATTATTCAGATTCTATTGTTTCTGTCTGTTCTGTCGAGTTCTGTATACTTTTGCTAGCTATATTATCGTTGCATACATGTTAAGGTCAATGTCATTCATGACGTCACCAAATGCTACTGTACCTGTATTGCTCCTACTAAAAACCAATTACAAAAATATTTCTTTCTCATTTTATAAAACAGAGGAAAGAATAAAAAGAAAAAAACAAGATCATTTCTACATTTACGTTTGGCATTGACTATCTTTATTTTGCTCATACACAGTAGGTTTAATCCTTCTGATAAAATGATATTTTTCAATTGTGTATAACGTGCAGAAGAGTAACTTGAACTCATTTGTTTTAATGAACGTCAAATTTACAAGGACACCACAAAATGTCAAAATACATTATGTATTTTATATATATATATATCTTCCAAATCTTTACAAATTATTCAAAGAAGCATGCATATTTATTTGTAACAAAACGACGTGCAGACGTGTTGATTTTTATGCAAGTTAGAAGAATTCCCACGTGAGCTCCCACTCAGTGACGTTACAAGTTGTTTATTTCAGTTTATGAAATTGACGCACTAATCCTTGGCTGTTCTTTTTACGATACCATAATTTAATCTATAAGATTCCTCTTTCCGGTAACAAGATTTGGCATTTGGGTCCGTATTAATTTGGTTATGTCTTTATATTTTACTCACCTAAGTATAGTAATGTACGTTGTCACTGTTCCAAATTTAATTGTCTGTTATATGTGTCTGTATCCATGAAACTTAAGAAATCCTATCGTTTTGACCGATTGTAAATCAAAGGTGGCTGGAATATACGAGTAATGTGAAATAAGTGGGAACGCATAGGAAATGTTATGAACGGCCATTTTTTCCAAACGTCCTTCGACAGAAATGTATCCCATGAGACCGGAAGTCGCTAACGATAATGTTTTATCTATCTAGTAATTCCTTTCTATGGAAGTAATTATTCAATTAGTGATCGAAGAGTTTTTATGTCCGTGTTGATATGCTTTATCACATATTTTGAATTTTATACACGATGTTATGTAAATTTTCCATTAAAGAAAAATAATTATTTTATACTTGGTATAACTGGAAACATTTAAAGGTACATCTACGTGTGTATTGAATATTCCAATTGCATTACATATTTATATTATAATGCTTAATTTGACTTTTGTATGGTTCGTTTGTTCCTGATAATTTCCCTTCAGTTCTTATTTTCATGATTGTGGGTAATAAACATTCTGCATGTTATGATACTCAATAATATGAATCCGGTGTGACCTGGAAAATGTGGAAAGCGAGTGAAGCATAAAGTTTTACATTTGCTTTTCGGTAGTTAGTGAAAACTTCGGAATGGCGGAAGAAAACGGGACACTTGCGTCCGCATATTTTTTATTTTGTGAGATTTGATTCCAAGTGGTTTCTTTCATATTTCTTTTTATTTTGTGTACATTTCCATAGTTTAAAACGTTGATGTTAGTCCATAAATAGTTTCTTTTTATTCTCGCATAATAACACCACAATCAAATGGCTGATTTCGCATCGATGCCGCCATGTTGCTGAAACGTTTCGGTGGCACAGTACTTATTAATATTTTGTTAGTTTATGTCTCATTGTCAGTCTTCTGGTTTAAAAATATTTAATATAAAAAAATAACCTGGAAAATTTAAGAGCACAAGTGGTAAAAAATACATATGCACGGAAAGGTTTCTTAGTTAAACAAAGATCGTCGATTCCCTCTTTATTCACGTTTCATTTAGAAATATTTACTTCTCTAATTGTCATATTAAACATTTCGACCAATTTTTTATTCACAGATGTACCCCACAGAAAGCTCACTTGTAAAATCTTTTCAGGCATTAGTAATAACCAAAACGCTGTAAAAAAAAAAAAAAAAAAAAAAAAACATTTTTAAGAATTGTTAATAATCTTTCATGACACTTAATAACATAATCTGTTTTCTGATTTTGTGTTTTATTGCTACTAGAACTATTGGCAACTACATGTATACCAGAGAATTTCACTTAATGTATAGAATAGTCAACCACGCAAGTTTCTTGAACACTTTGCAGATATATGTATCACGCAGTAAAATCAGTCTGACATCCGTACAGTGATAACAAATGATTTAAAATGCAATAACATTATACGATTCTTACAACCGTAACAGGGGAATTTGTACAGGGCCAATACAGAAAAAAAGGGATTAATATAGTGCTAATAATACAGGCCTTTAAACAGGACCAATTCAGAATTTCAGCTTGTGATTAATGAATATATTGCAGTTGAAATCCTGTGTTGGTCCAGTATTGTTACGTTTATTTTCGGTCTTCAATTGGCTCTGTATAAATTGGTTAATAAAAAGATATCATGAAATGGGACCCATTTCATGATATATTTATTAACCAATTTATACAGAGCCAATGGTGTTTTCATATTAATCCTGTATTATATTATTTGATGGTCATATTGCATGGCCTCCGTTAGCTGTATTGGCTTTCGACTTTGCCTCGAACATAATACAGTGTCTATGATTTATGTACAAATGCCCATTTAAAAATACAAAAACTAAAAATCATCTGCTGGAAACAAAATTTATACATGTATATTATTTACTTTTAACACTAAAGTAGAAAATACTAAAATTTGTGAATTCAAAAGACAGCAGTGATGTCTATCTCGAATAATGACGTCGCCATTATAGACAAGAACAATCAGAGAGATTCTAATTTTATTGCAAAATAAATATTATCAGTTAATATTTGACCCATAGTTTTATATTATGTAATTCTGTTATTGCAACTTTAGCAATTGAAACAAAGATTTGAAATATGCACACTTGTGCATCAAAATTAGTATCAAATAATATATTTATACCGCTGCAAGTCCCCGATGATATTACCCGCTCAATTGCTAGTTTTCCGATGCTAGCCCGAAACTTATACCTTAAATTTAAAAAATGTTAACTTTTATGAAAACTAAAGAGTATCTGCTTCGTGCATAGCTGTGTCCTTAGATGATTTTTGCTTGAATTTTTGAGTAATTTAATCAACTTTGAATTCGCTCTTCAACTTTTTTATTATTGTTTTGGTTTTCAACATTTTAGGCCTTGAGTACAACTGATGAGTCGTAAATCGACGAAATGTGCACACCTTGTGCATCAAAATTGGTACCAAAGAATATCATTTTGATTTATCTTAAATAGTTTATGATTTCCACATATTTTTCCTTGAGCACTAGTCTGCTGATGATAAATTCATGTTAAAAATAAGTGCATAAAAATGGTCATTCTTTCCTGATTTTAAAGCTTTAAGGTATCAACTTCTACTTCATTAACATGATTTTGTTACAAAAATAAATGTTATCAGCACATAAATATAGATTAAATTGAAACAATAAGATTAATAATAAATATCGTTTCTGTAGCAAATGCAGAAATGTCATCAATTATACCCAATTGATAGAAAGGTGGGATATATTCTCATAGGAGGGGCGTCTGACCAATCAATGTCTTTAAGACAAAGAAAGAGAAATATCATTATTTTTCAATTATTCTTTCGCTAAACATGCAGTAATTGTTTGATATTTTAGCGCGACAATTGTCAGAGGACTTCTATAAAAACCTACACTATAAGGTTTCACACTGAATCTGAAAATATTATTAAGTTCCCAATAGAGGTCGCGTCAATCATTGCCGACATTTTGCGCTGATTCATTTACAATAAATCTCAATGGAGAAGCCTTTGATGGAAAATTAATTGTGATAACAACGACTTATGAGTTGTTCTGAGTTTTTGAAGTGTTGTTAATATCCTACCGGAAATCATATGTGTAAGGAGCGAAAAAAATGCGTCCAGACGTAAAAAAGTGTGACAATAAAACTCAACATAATTATGTACTTTATAACTTCCCACTAACACAGATACTTTACGGAACCCGGTGCAATATATTATTATTACAATAAAACGAGAAAAACTAGATTCTCGACTGCAAAATTATGGAGATTTAACACAATTAATGCCTGTATACTCAAATATCTCGATTTAAAATTAGAGATAGAATTTTCAAAAAATATGACTTAGAATATATACTAAATAATTAAATCAGAAATAGGTTAACCAGAACAAAAGGCGAACGCTACCTCTAACCAGCCATTTTACACGTACATACCAAACATATTTTGAGTATATGGATGTATTCAGAAAAATGGTTGTGCAACTGTTAAAAGTGTTGTTTGATTTCTTACACTTTTGTATAAGGATTTTGTGACAAGTTTGATTCATTGTCATGTTATCTTATTGGCGTACCCTACATGATATCCACAATACCGATAGATTAATCGTCACTTCATTCGAAAACCAAGATGGCGCGGCCTACGTAAATGCGCATTGCAGTGAATAACATTGGTTGTTGTTGTACACAGCTATTATGTTTGTATCGCATGATTTCTTTGTAAAGGTAAACAATTTCGTGAGGAAAAAGATATTTTTGTCATTAACGTTTAGTACCAAATTCACATTTACATAAAAGCTTCTATACGCATGTGCTAAAAGTTCACACACCGGTTAATATATCGTTTTACGATGTATAAGATGCTATATAGAACATCATATTAGAATAAATGGATTTACCATATCGTATAATCCTGTTATCTTATGCCGACGAGAAATATGCCATGTCGAGTCTTCCAGTTCAGACTGATTATCCTCCATTATTGTCACCAAAGATAAAACGATTAAACGGAAGTGACGTATTTATTTTGCCCAGGAAAGGACAGTTAACTTGTAATCAGCCTCCGATTATATTATTTGCCTTTTGGCGTAATAAAGGCTGGCAACTTCACCTTTTATTAGATTTGCAAAATCCATGTTATTTCTAGCAGATCTTTAAAAGATATTGATTTTTTTTTTATATTTGTCCGTTCATATGTTTTAAACTCTAATTTTAGAACTTGATGTTATCACCGACATACCGGGAAGAAATCCTGCGAAACCTTATCTCCGATCAATCGTCGGAAAACGACAGTGTACCTTACAACAAAGAAACTTTGAAAAGATCTGGGTTCCGCAGTTTGATATCAGCGGCTAAAAGAATGGCTTTGGCAAGATCAAGCAGAGGTAACCATGATAACCTAAGATATAGGTTATATTTTTACATAAAATTAGACAACGTATAAGATATAAACTACTTTCCCTTATTCTTGACGTGTTTAATCGGTGGGATAAAAATACATAATATTTGTAACCACTTGCGAGTGATTAAATGTCTGCATGGGAATTCCCGCCGTTTTTTTACGCTTATTGGAAAGATAAACTAGAGCAGTTCCGAAGTGGCGTTTATGTAAACAAAATGCGTAGCAACGGCATTTTCTTGAGGTTTTTGTTGCAAATCATAGGGGAAAAAATCTCCTTCAATTTATTCGTGAGTTATAGAATTTCTCAAGCCTCGCTAAAGCTCACGTGTTGAAAATAAAATAATTAAATACAATGTATCTCGGGCGGAGAAATTGCACAAATCACTCGTACCTAAAGGAGAATCTATAATTAATCTTAAACGGTAATTCGTTTAATCCTGAAGGTCAAAATGCTGAATTTTCAAACGAAATAAAAAAAAACAAACATACAAAAACTGATACTTAAAATCTAATGTTACAAAATTGTTAATTTGTTTGAAAACTAAGGCATATCTCCCCAATGGATAGCTTTGTTCTTAGGTGTTTTTGGCTTCACCTTTTTTTATCATTTAGGCGTTTTTGAATTTGCTTCTCAACTTTTGGGTTATTTTAGTTTTTAACTTTTAGGCCTTGAGCACAACTGATGAGTCGTAAATCGACGAAATGTGCACATCTTGTGCATAGAATTTATTTTCATTGAATGGGATTTTATTAAAAATGTATTTTATTTTTTAGGTGGTGTAGCATTGTGTTTATGGAAGGTTTGTCCAGCCGGACCGTGGTTGTCACGGCAATAGATGTAATGGAATGGAAGCGATCAATGTCCGATTAACTACGTCCAAAATGACTGTAGATTAAACGATTCTCTGCTTGTACTGGGATTTCAAAGTGCAATAAATCAAAATTAATATATCAGATACAATCTCATAAATCAACTTGTCATCAAATCAACATTATTTCTCATTTGTTTGAGATTTGCCCCGACCTTTTTTAAAAACCTTTTCTAAAGAGGTTTTAATTTCCCTATGGACAAATTCACATTAAGAACAATAAATCTAAATTGAAAAAGAATATAAACCATTTTCTATCAAATATTTAAAAAAATATATATATACAGAAAATAAGCTTATATGATAATGGTAATATTGAGTATTGTGTTATGAAAGAGATGATCTGAATTATCTTTCCTGATTATGTAAATAATATGTACTATATTTGTAATAGAAAGTCGGACGTTTATTATTTAAATAAATGAGAGACATGCTTTATCAAATCTTTGTCCATATAACTTTACTTAAAATGACTAGATAGTATTTTTACTGTACTTAAAGGATTCGCGTGATTGTTTTTTTTTTCTCTCACCAGATTGATATATATAAAACTAACAAAATGAGTAAATCGTTCAGATATTCATTCCGATTTATTTAGTAGCACAAAAAACATACCTATCATACTGATCCAGAGAATATTCAAATAGCAAAATAACTAAATATCAGTCAAAACAATATAAGGGCAGGTCCTAGTTTCCCCAAAATTTCGTGCGACTACATGTACGACCAAGACTGGTTCTAAGACATCAATAGAAAAAAAACTGAAAGCCGGAAATCAGATTAGACTTACATCTACACTCTGATTCTGACAGATAAAATTACAAAATGTTAGAATTTCTCATAGCTGTCGAATTTTTCAACCAACAACCGTCATTCCAATGGGAACCAACTGTGTTCCTCTCATCGCCGAACTGTTTCTGTACTTATATGAAGCGGACTTGATTAAAGGGCTACTATGTGAAAACAAAAAGACACTAGCCCAAGTCTTTAATTTAACTTCTCGTTATATAGATGACGTGTTGTCATTAAATACTGGCATATTCCAAGACTTCCTACATCTCATCTATCCAAGTGAGCTCGAAATTAAGGCTACTACAGATACATTGAAGTCCGCTTGATGTTTTGATTTGTTTCTTGAAATAGACAATGTGGGGACATTTGAAGACAAACTTGATTACTTCAACTTTCCTATTGTTAACTTTCCCTTCTTAGGTAGCAATATACCAGCATCGCCTGCACATGGCTTCTACGTTTCTCAGCTTATCCGATATTCATGTGCATGCATGAGTTACCATGACTTTCGACAAAGAGGATTACTGCTGTTACAAAAGCTGCTTAACCAGGCTTTTATCAGGGATACGTTGATGTCATCACTTAAGAAATTTTATGGTCGTCATTGATTGACCCCTACAGTGTTACAATGTCGAAGATGGTGATTGACCTGTTCCCACTGTCGATACATTTCATGCAACTCCACCGGATTGACTTTGTTGAACTTCACGACGAGTGCGGTATACGAAACAGGAACTGCTTACCCTTCCGGAGCATCCCGAGTTCACTCCTGGTTCTTATATGAGTTCTTGTTATTCATTGTTTTTTTTTTTTTTAGTTTTCGGTGTTTATTTGTCTTCCCGTTTTTGTCTGTCTAATGAGTTGGTTTTTGGTTTGCTCCTTAGGTATATTTGTCTTCTTTCTAAACGTAGTCTTACAAATGTTTGTGAAACCGAACCAAGGGCTATACTTAGGGCTGAAACCATTTATTATCCAAAAAGTAATATCACAAAACATGTATTCGCAGGTGATCATGTGACACCCTCGTAAACTCGAACTCACCACCACATTATTGTTTATAGATGTTGACCATAGAGGCCGACAATATGGAAATTTAAAACAAATAATACAAAAGATGGAAAAATCATTAGAGGGCAGAGCAATGCTTGAAAGAGATACTCCTTATACTTATAAAATTCCAGAATTCCCACATACAAAAAATTAAACTTTAAAATGTCACAATTTCAAGCTGGTATAAAATGCAAGCAACTGACGACAGATTAAAGAAAACAAAATCACATTTATTGAAATACTTTACAGACTGCAACAATGAAGATTTGTCAAAAGAATTGCTTGATTATGGTGAAAATTTCGACATAAATAACATCAATTTACAGATATAATTCTGTTTTCTGCAACACTACTAGTATAAAATGCAAGCATCTGACCACAGATTAAAGAAAACAACATCACATTTATTGAAATACTTTACAGACTGCAACAATGAAGATTTGTCGAAAGAATTGCTTGATTATGGTGAAAATTTCGAAATAAATATCATCAATATAAAGATCAAGGTATAATTCTGTTTTATGCAACACTACTAGACAACAGTTAATGTAAATTGAAATCTCCATAGAGTGCATTGTAAGTCTGTCAGTTCACCTGTATGTGATATAATATTACGTTAAAATACATAAAGATAATAGTTATATCTCTCTTAAAAATTAAGTAAGACTAGAATGAATTTCCTGTTTCATAAATGAAGAGATGTGCTTACTTTCCCAACTCAACTTGCATATGACCAATGGACAAAACGCTTTTTTGAATTAATCTTCCTCGCATGTGCTCCTGATTAAAACTTTGGAAAAACCAAACAAGTTAGTAAAACTTGGGTTACATTCGCAGGACTATGGTAAACAGTGTTTTATTTCAACTGTGAAATAATGAAATTCTCGTTCTCATGATAAGGGTAATAAAATGAAATCAGGCTTTATTAATCAATTTGTTAGTATGATAATCTAAAAGCCTATCAATCGTTTATAGACAAAATATTGATAACTTCTTGTTTCTTTTTTTTTGTAAAATCTTTATACTTATAATGTTCACGTCTTTCTCAAACAATGCAATTTAATAGGTTCTAGTACATCTCAAAACATCGCAATTTTCTGAATTTTTGTTCTTATTATATAACTCTTTGAATTGCTATTTAATTAATCAAATGTCGTGGAAACTTCTTTCCCTCGTCCATGAAGAGGTTTTACCACTGTTTTACATAAATTTGATTTAATTTGTTTCGCCGTTCCTTCAAGGTACTGTATAGATAACAAACAGAATACCATGTTTCAAGTGTTCTTTAAAGACATTTCTTTAGTTATTTGCAATATTTTCTTAATCGCTTAGTATGTATTTCACGACTCATACGTATACGTTGTTCCAGAGCTTGTGACATATACATTGACTTCCTGGACAGAGGCCGGCTCCTGACAGAAAAGTTGCTCCGACAGTGGTATGTTGCTCTTAAGTTGGAGTCATCCTTATTAAAGTTTTATTGACATCATCATGACGTTGTTGACAGGTATGACAAAACCGTTTCCCGAATGAAAATGGACCTGTTCCATTAATATTATCCCTTCCTCATACCGGATTTGACATGGGCAGCATGGCGGGTGTCCTGCAGGAAGCAGAGACAGCTTACTCTACCGGATCACCCGAGTCTACCTCCGATTTTTTGGTGGGGTCCATGTTGTTCATATGTTTTTAGTCTTCAATTGTAATGCATGTATTGTTTTTGTCTTGTCTTCGTTGTTCTCCAGAGTTTGTCAGATGTTTCGATTTTCCCTTCCTTTGAATATCCCTTTGGTATTTCTTGACTTTACTTATTTGTTTATCCCTATTTCTGGTCGGTCAGTATTTTGACATTTCAGCTTTCGTGCATTTTGAAATTCTTACTTGTGACACCGCAATCTGTGATTCAATATTTTTTTACCCTATGTATTCAGGCTGGAAGGCTATCATAAAAAACAAATATTAAACAGACTTTGCCTTATTTGATCAAAGCATGATTTATAGTGATATGTTTCATCCGAATCCGATGGGACATACGCAATAGTGAACGATAAAGATTGTATGTATTTGCAACCCCCAGAAGTCTTGTGTGCTAAGTAATGAAAAAATAATCGTGACGTATTAAGAGAAAATGTAAATAGACAAATATACAAATAAAAAGACATAAAAACTGAAATAAGTTCATTGAAATACTACACACTATAATAGATATACGTCGAAAAAAAAGCGTGTATAAAAAGGTCGTGTTCGTATTTGCGTTTGTTTTTCATTTACCATTTGTTTACTTAGATTGTGAAATCCTATGGAGAAAATCATAAAAAGGAATAAGCAAGACCTTCGGTGACTAGTATTCAAAGAAGTCAAAGTGAGGAAAGTTTGGAGGGCTATCCAGCAATCATAAATTCAGAAACAGAACTGAGATTGGGAAGGACGAGAATAAACAATTTAAAGAAACAAAAAAAAAAAAAAAAACAAAAAGTGAAAAAATGTGAACCCAGCGAAAAATCGGGGATGACCTCAGCTATCCCTGATCACAATGTTTGCTTAAGAAGCATTAATCTTAAGTTTTTTTTATTTATTTCATCAGTTTTTGTTTTTCTTTTAGTTCATTTTCCTGCGCTTTTTCAGTTTTTCTGCAAAGGCCTCCTCAGGGGTTATGATTAAAAAAAAAAACTTTTTTTCTGTCCCCCCCCCCGCCGATTTTTTAGAAGGCTTAGATCTATTTGTCACAGGATTAATGTGGTATGGTAGAACGTCACAGTCTTCGTCAAAAGGAGACGACTTGAAGAAAATGAGTTTTCCATACAAAGTCGAGGTTCAGCTTGAAAAAAGGATAGAGATGTTGTTTATTCAAAACCGATAAAAAAGGATATGAAATGATCGTATTCACACATCACACACGTTCACAATATATGAAATGAAACTCTCGTGCCTATATAAATTTTCATATACCGTCACTTAAGAAATGCAACAAGTTGCTGGACCATCACGTTAAGAATTTTAATATAAACATAACGGCATCTTTTATGGTGCCTCGAAATATCGTTTCCTAGTTGTTTTTGGATTCCAAACTTCAAAATTTATATTTAATTTGATTATTCGTTTGTTCTTGAAAATGTCCATTTTGAGTTACTTTTTAAAAAGAAATCTCATTTTACAGTATATTTAGAAGGTCAGTTTTACTACAGGTGTCAGCCAATGCAAATACGCAGGGAAAATTTTATTTTTAGTACGCTTCATAATCTATTTATATTTTCTTTATCATAATTATGTGATCAGAAAAACTGCAATTTTCTTATCTAAAATGAGCCAATTGGCATTTCCAACATTCTATCCCGACCAGTCCGATATTTAATGGCACTAACTTCACGTATCATTGTGATACAAGTATGGCAACTGGTCAGTCTACAAAATTGCCATAGTTTATATTACAGTGCATCAAATTGATTTCGGTATTTTGTGATACGTTTTATTACTAACAGTTCTTTGAAATGTTTCCAGGTTGCAAAGGTTTTATCACATATTGCGGATCCATTCTGGGGTGATTTTTCATAACCATGTTTTGTCCCGATTGACAAAGAACAATGCCAATTCTGGTGGACATGCTTCATTAACAACTGGTGAATCTTTATGATCAGTTGCAATAAGTTGGTTGTTTATCATGCTGTAGCCAGTACCAACAATTTCATAGGTAGATTTTGCGAGGACAGGCTCTAGAATACTTGTCAATGCGATGTCTTGTAACATACTGGAAGAAGAATCTAAGTTGACAGGTAGATCATCAAAACATTCCTCGCTATTCTGACTATCGATGGCAGGTTTCTCTGGTACTAGAAGGGGTTTATTGTAAATGAGTCAATACTTGTTTCCTCGCTGGATGTGTCGGACATACTGGTCAGTGTAGAAGTGGTTGTGCTGGTAGGAACATAAGTACATGTATTTGGTTCAACACTGATAGAGACAGTAGTATTTTTTGTTCGTACTCGTGACTGTTGTGGAGGCAATTGTTTCGTCTGATCTTTAGTTATCTGTTCAACAAGTAAACAAACCATTTATCACTTTGCTTAAGCATTCTATAGAAAGGGTAGAAATAATAGAATCGCAGTTTCAACAATACATGTAGAAAGTGTTAAGTAGATATAAACATTCAACATACTGAAAACGGCACAACACGGACTGCCAATATGTTTGAAAGAAAGGCACGATCATATAGCATGTAAGTTGCATAAAAAAACTTCTTAACTTTCAATTTTGACCATTAATAGTCAAAGGCTTATTGCTTTGATATGTATTTAATGTTCAACTGTGAAGAAATATAGGTTAAGGTATCGTGGAGTAACAATGCAGTGGTTCGTAGTTCAATAAGTATGTATTTACATGATAGGAGTCAACCAAGAAGGGAATTAAACATATAATTTGATATACCTATACCAACCTTGCAACGATCTTTTCCGAGCCCGTAGACAAGTTTAGGTGGGATTCGCCCATATTCCATATGAAATCGGCCTGGTCAAGCAAGGCATTATCTTCAAGACACTTCTTAAGAGTTTCAAAGTATGATTTGACCCTAGGTTTGCTCATTTGTTTGTGTCTAATTGTTGCTGTTGGCTCAGGCGTTCTCAGACTCAATTTATTAGTGTGTCGAGCCTTATGTATCCGCTACCATTTGTCTGAGGGAACACTCCTTTTTTAAAATTTATTCCTCTTTTTTTAGCCAACAGCTCCGCATATCTAAGGTAATTTGCTTTGCTGAAACCAGTTCCTAAGTTAGCCCCATTGCTGGCATAGTCAATTTATTTTAGTTCGTCATCAATTTTCGGGGGTTTCCCACCAGTGACGTTTTCACTAATACGCCCTGGTATGGTCTGCAAGTATTGATTTGGGAATATTATGTAGATCGGCAGCCTTTCTGACACTGAAGCCATTTTGACGAACCTAAGTAACAGCTGCTGACATTCTTTAGACCACTTTCTCTTTCTACTTGACATGACTGAAACCAAAAGAAATGAATGAACATTATAATGGTTTATTATGATTTATCAAAAAAATTAATTACAAGTACGAATTGAATAACCATGGCCTTCAAGTATTTTGTACACTTTATCAATATGTTCATCCTTACACCGAAACCCAATGTTTAATTTCTGTTGCCGACCTACATTTTTTATTCAAAACGCCTGTGCTTGTTTTCGGTTTAATTTGACAGAGACCTGCCATTAAATTCTCTCGGAAAAGTGGAGCAATTGATTTCGAATCAGAGCGCCTCGAGTATCCTACAGTTCTTTTTAAATATTTTTCTTTACATATTGCTATTCCATTATTATCAAATGGATTTGATTCCTCGTGTTTAGCATATGCTGCACCAAATATTGATTCCCTGGGTCCCCATCGATGCATTCCAACGGCCCAAACAAAGGATATTACAATGCATTTCATCTTGTTATCTAAAAATGACAAAACAAAGCATAAAAGAAAACCCAGAAAAAAATCTAAAAAGTTATATATTGCATTTGCGTCCGACATCGAGCACTGCGGGACACATACATGTACTACATGTACTAGTATAATGTACTTATTTTTATTTAAATTTTAACTATCCATATGAATAGTTTGTGACAAACATATAAATATTAAATTCGGACATTTACAAATATCTGAAAGATAGATTTTAACGTAGCCAAAATTTAGTTCGGAAATTGAGGATAAACCGGATGGATTTTGTATTTTATATAGTACAAAGTAGTTTGAGCAGCGCCGTCGTTTAACTATTAGCAAAAAGAGGATATTTTCCCCTGGGTATTTTCCAAACATACTAACAGTATTCTATAATCTTTTACCCGTGCATACTATACATGGATGGTGTAAATATACTGTAAATTCGGAAATTATTACGATGTTTTTATTATTGCGAAAAATGCGACAGGGTTGTAATCGCAATAGTTTAAACTCGCATTTTGGAATTTTTTATATGAATGAAGCGGGATTTTTATCAATATCGCAAAAATTAAAATAGAATGTTGGTTTAAAATGACAAAATAGCAATAATAAAATGCACGCAATAATTTCTGAATCTACGGTATATCAAAATGCTAGAAACTTATATATAGGCAAAACAGGTGCTTGACTATCGTTCGAACACTGTCAGAACCATGGAAAAATCTGCCATTTCGTTTCATACGAAAATTTATGCCCTAAAAATTTACTGAATAGCTATGTTGCGATTAAATTGAATAGTTGAATATCAGATATTGATTCGACCTACTTAAACAAATACACGCATTACACATTGCTTAAACGATAGTGAACGTAAGTCTAAAGCTATAAATAGATGATGACTCACCAATTTGGCACGTAGATCTATCTTCAAAGTTTTTAGATCTGGGCGGAAATAGTGACAGGTAGTTCCGAATGAAGAAATAGACCAATGGGAAGAAAAGTTTCTAAAGTTTTATTTCAAGCTGCAAACATTCGCTAAAAGACACATTGTAACGGACACGGAGGCGTAAAAAGCCACTTATTTCGTCCGAACCATAGTACTAGTCCGAACCGTGGGCGAGTTACCCTAAGTAGTTTCTGCCTCGTATAAGACATCCGTCATATGCATATTACTCATGTCGTATAATAACATATCTTTTTGGTGATAAAGAAGCGGCCAAACTACGATAAACGAAAGATATCAAATTTCGTCTGACAAATTGATAAATCGAGAAAAAACTGAAATTATGTCAACCAAGGATAAGCGGACATATCGGCACGCGGATATGTCGGCCCTGGATAACTCGGACCGTATCATCGGACAACTCGGACCGTGTCATCGGACAACTCGTCCCGTAAATAAGCAGTGACAGGGCACCTGTCTGGATTTTCTTTATTTTCAAATGCCATTTGTGGAATTTCTCTTTTGTCATGGTAATTTCTGCCAGTTCTGGTTTTAGTAATTCTTTCGGTCGTTTGTAAATATCTACTGCCCTTACTATCTGTGCGCATGTTAACATCACCCTATTTCATCTGGTAGTGTTCAGTTATCCCTCTTAGACCAAAATAAATAGTATTGTAAAACCATATAGTGTGAAGTAAACTGGTTGGGTTTGATAAACCTAGCTGATCAGATGCAAACAATTGATCAATATCCTGATCATTCAGAGAATCAGCCTTCCTATCAATATTTCCTTTTCCCTGTGTTTTCAATTCAACTTGTTTTGCGGCTATAATTTCCCTTGTTTTACCAAATTCAGCACTTTTTGAGATATGGTAGCCGTAATTGTGTCGTCTTAATACCTGATCAAAGCTACAGAGCATGCCTCGTAGTGAGGATGGTTCATAATTTTTACCATCAGCTTTTCTGACGCTAAAAAGAACTGGCAAAGCAAGGTATTCAGCTCTGCTTGGGGAATATCATATATGTTGCGCACATCTGATTTTGATGTAAAAAACTGAGTTAATGTTCTCGTGTCTGATAAAGTTTTCTTACATGTGGATTTATTTTCTTGATCAATCAGAAAACTGTCAAGGCTAGTTTCAAAAACAGGTACAAACTACCTTTGGAGCTCAGTTTGTTTTGTGCCACCACTTGGCTTGGTTTTGTTAGTGGCAGAAGCATTTATTATGGCTTCTTGTAGCTGTTGGGTTGAAATAACCTCATTACTGATAACCACCGATTCATATATTGCCATTGGAGGGTCAAGATCATCATGCCATTCAGGTTGTGGTTCTGAAATGGGATTTGTAACGACCTCAGATGCAGAGATAATATTAAAGCGATATCGAGCCTCGGTGACAACTTTTCCATTATCTAATTTTATATCCCACAGAGTAAAGCCAAAATTCATTGTGTGTGCTACAATAACACCCGTTTGTCCACTGATAAGTCTGACACTATGGCCGACCTTCGGATCGTCGTAATTAAAGTCGGACATTTTTAATTATTAGTCTAATTAACACGCAGATGATATCGATCGCGACAACGCGGTTTGTTTACATTCAACAGAAAAGTAGTTCCGGCTCTCGGATCTGGCCTATAACCGTATAAAAAACGGTGGCAATTCCCACGTAGAAATTCAATCACCGGGATGTGGTTAAAAATATTATGTATTTTTATCCCACCGATTAAACGTGTCAAGAATAGGAGGATATTGTATTCACTTTACAAAATGGAAATTTAGGAATTGTTGAAACATTTTCATACCTTGGGATTATCCTTAAATATAATGGTTCTTTTCTTTGTACCAGAACTAAATTAATAGAAAAAAGCTCAAAAATCGTTGCATTTTACATATAAGATTGTCAGAAATGAAAATATCCCTGTTGATTTGCAGCTTAAATTGTTTGACTCTATGATAGAAACTTTTATATGGATCAGACGTTTGGCGTTATGGAAACTTAAAAATGACCGAACAAGTAAATTTAAAATTTTGTAAAAGAGTATTAAAAGGCAGAACTACTACACCAAATTTTATTGTTTATGGGAATTAGTTAGAGTTCCACTTGAAATCCAAGTGAAACTCAGAAAAATCAGTTTTTGGTGTAATATTAAAAACAATGAGAATAAAGTTAGCAATTCACTTTATAAATTAATGCTTTGTTTGAAAAATCATGGTACAATAAGTTTAAATGGATTTATTTTGTAGAATCTATATTTAATAATTCTAGGATATATTTTGATCAATTTGGATTTTGTGATAGAAATGATCTGAAACAATTTTTGACCGATCATTTTATTCCATCGTGGTTTACTGAAATTGGAAATGCTTCAAGGGGACAGTTTTATGTGGCTTTCAAAAAAGAATTTGGATTAGAAAATTATTTTCTTAAACTATCCGAACATAACAGGTTGTGGATAACAAAGTTAAGCTCATCAAATTTACATTTTATAATTGAAACGAAGAGGTGGCAGGATATTCCCAGACCTGATAGAATATGTTCATTATGTGGAGAATCAGTTGGTGATGAAATTTATTATTTATTTGTATGTACTCATGAATCTATAATTAATCAAAGAAATAAGTTTATGCCATTGTACTATTTCCGATACCCAAATTATGTCTAATTGGGTCACTATTTATTATTATTATTATTATTATTATTATAATGTAAACATATCACGTCTTTTGTCCATTTGTAACGTTGAAGTACACAAACCTCTATCAATATTTATAAAGAATATAGCCAATTTATTCTAAGTTTATATTTCTACGTTTCAATTTATATAATATACGATACCGTATGTTCATTTCGTCATATTCACTATTTATTTAATGTTATGACCTCATGTAATTGTAACACAATATTGTCCCTGAGTGTTATAAATAAAATAGTTAAAAATTGTTTTAAATGTTAAAATTGGCAATTTCCACTCTAACTTTACTTTGCCTCAACCAAATATTATGAAACTTATACACAAGGTGTATTAATATCAAACTCAGATCAAGTTTGAATTTGGGTGGAACCACTCTTACCGATAGGAATGCAACGCTACACGTTGTACAATTGCGACTCTCGGTTCTGTGTCATATAGATCATTAGGTTAATTGCAGCTAGATGTCGTAAAATATCAACCGCAACTTACAATATAAAGCATTTTATGGTGGTTGAGTGTGAAGTTCAATTCTTAATAATGTCGGGCCAAACGTTTATGTAAACATGTAATATTAGATGCAGATATCAAGTAATGCTTGAATGCATGGAGGCATGGGTCCCATGCATTTTACACAGGTATTTTTTATTTGTAGCTTTGAAATGTCTGTGGTATCAATCCGATTGCACGGAATTTAAACCAATAAATTCTGTTCAACTTGAAACATGTGAAAGGTGGAAAGGTAAATGTATATATGAATAAATCACATTTTTGATTGAACAACTGTTTGTATGTAAAGTTAAAATGAGTTGTATGATAAATCAAGGGATGTTTAAAAATATAAGAAAACTTAGAAAACTGAAAAAATAAAGTATTTCAAAAGAAAGGTTTGAATATGATTTCATAAAAAATAAGTATTTGTTCACATTCTGAAGATTTAGACTCAACAACCATAAACCGCGGGGGAGGAATTATACCCCTAAAAAGAATCTGATCTATATAATTTGAATAAATTTGAAGACGATATACACATTTCTCTAATTCTGTGCGCATTTATACATCTCATGACCCGCTTGATAAATTCCGATATCATCAATACAGCTCGTGAAATTTCCCGCCAAAAACTTTCGGAAGAGCTCTCGGTGTCTTACATTGTCATTAGAGAAAAAGATTCTAAAACTCTTGACGCGTTAATTATAAATTTCATCCTCTCTCGGTAATTAAATTTTCATTTTTTTAAACTGCTCGGACAAGCCTCTCAGTTTAAAAGTGAAAATTTAAATTTTCTGGAGTTGATAAATTTCATAATCTACTAATCATCGTTGTAGAATCTATATATAAGGTCTGCTGCCATTGGAAATTGATACCTACTGATTTGATTAATAAAACTTTATGTACAAACAATGGATTTAGTATTATGTCTGTATTTTCACATTGTCAAATTTGAACGACGTCCGCTGATTTTCAATGTCTGATTCATTATCATTAGTTTAGTATTTATTCATATTATATTGGAAAACAATTCATTATCATTAGTTTAGTATTTATTCATATTATATTGGAAAACAAGTAACACATGTATCAACTTATGCTAATCCCTCTCCACTTGCCGGGTGTGAGCTCGGTCCTTGTAGCTGAATTTCATCCTACTTTTTCGACATCCCCAAGGGGTCTTCAAAGTGCTAAAGGTGTTGCTCTCCTTTAACACGGGACATCCATTTTTCGTCCCCATCCGACGGAATAGCATTTTATACCGAGACCATCCTTGCTAATGCTGTTGCAAATTCCACTCCTCCCGCATTCAAACCCTTATTACATAAATGGTCCGTCAAACGAAATGATACTAAAAAAAACCCAATGAAGCAAAGTAAGTACGACTTTATTTAAATGAAAAATGATTCAAAGCGATGATAGATAACCCACACGTTAGTAATAAGATACATGTTACTATATCATATAGAGGCCATATCACAATGTGGGAAAACAACACAAAAGGGATATTGTGAATGGCATAAGGTAAGAGTATTATCTTTGAAAGTATATGAAACAAAACGTAAAAACATATTGACGTAATAGGCACCTTAACAATCGTAATACATGTAAATAATATTTAATTATAAAAAAGTAATAATACATTGAATAATTCGTTAGTGTAGCGATGTCAAGTAAAACATGTAAGGAAGACACCATTTTGATTTTTAGGGGGAAAAGAAGTGATGTTGTAACTTAGAATTTTTTTCAAGGCACATCACATCAACTTTTAAATCGTATATCTGTTTTGTATGATGATGGTATTTGAAACTTTGTATAAATTATTTCTGCGAAAAATTTGTGGTCACACTTGTTTGGCAGGTCCTCGTTTCACAAAAAATCGTACGATTACGATAAAGACTGTTTCGAGGACATGAATAGAACAGATACATTGACGACCGGAAATCAGATCACACGTGCGACTAATCGTACTCTTACAAATGTTTGTGAAACAGGTAACAGAACTTTCGATTTTCTCTTCTGTGATCCTTACTAAATAAGCAAATTGTTTGATATCGTCACGTGTTAAGAATAGCCTCGCACACCAATATGTTTCCTAACAGATGAGCAATTTATCCATTTTCTTATTGGACAAAGTTTGTAATCAGATAGGGCGGCTATAAATCCTAACTATGTTTTAGTTTTTATTTTAAATAAATGTGACGTGGTTATTACTTTACAATGGAGACATTTTCAATAACATATTATTACCATATTGTCTGCATAAGATAAACCCAGACACGAAAAGTTGTTGCAGGGGGACTAACTTTGGATAGTCAGAGATGTCAATTCTCATATGCAATAAATCTTTTCACAGTAAGGGCTACAAATATGAAATGCTGTGCAATTCTAAAAAAATAAGTCTTTCTCCCAATGGTTTGAAGACTAAATTTATACAGACATCTCACGAATACTGCCGATTCTATTGAACTTTATGACGAGAAACATGTGTAGCATTAAACCCTTTATTAAAGTGTTATTTTAGATTTCTTCGGTTAGTAGATCAACAGTATCCGACCTGCAGCTATGAGGGCCTTAGCTAGTTTTACAGTTAAAACGAGCATATTCTTACCCTGCTATCTAAATTATGTACCTTACACTCTAATTTGCAGTTCTAGCAATTTAAGCTGTCACCTTATTGGTAATCATACTGTATTGGTTTTTATAGTGTTTTATACACCAGAGTGTCAGGATAGATAAGGAGAGGTTTGGATACCCATAAAACCGTTTAAACCCCACCACTTTTCAGTATCAGTACCAAGTCAGACTATACTGACTCTCTGTTGTGTTTATGTTTGTGTTCTTCTATGCTATTTGTTGTCCAGGCTTCTGTCTGAAAAACACTTCAGATAGGTTAAATTTATTAGCATAATACTTCACAAACTTACATGCTTTACGAAATTTCTTTTCAAATAACAGACATTTGGTATCAGGTCTTTTTTCCTTGTTTTTCTGGACCTGAGGTAATAAATGGCTGCTGCGGTGGAGTTTCTTGTCTTGAAGGAATATTATTTCTATTTTTTTCCCATCAAACATTTGCTGATTGAAGACTGTGTTGATCGTATGCTGTCAGTTTCATATTCCTTATTTTTCTGCGTTTTCGTCGATTAGACAAATCTGCAGGTTTCTCTTCGATTGACCTCAGACTGTTTCCCGCTTTTAACCACTCGTATCACCATTTTGTACTACCATTTTCATTTAATCATACTGGTATCGCCACTTAAAATACAAAGTCTGTTGTTTATATACTTTTGATGGGCAGATTAACTAAAGTAAAATTTGGGAGCACAATACTGGTTTTCTATAACTGACTCTTACTTCTGGCTATTTGACATCCAAAACACACACATGTAATTACTAAACATGTGATTATCTGTATTAATTCAAGCTAGCAAATAAAATTCGCTGCAACATTCACATAAAACCGAAAAGAACGAATAATTAATTTGGGTACCCATAAAACCCGTTTAACCCCACCACTTTTCAGTGTCTGTACCGAGTCAGACTATCCTGTCTCTCTGTTGTGTTTATGTTTGTGTTTGGTGGTCTTAAATGGTTTTTTTGTCCGTCGTTCTGTCAGTTTGGTTGCTTTGATTGATTGGTGTGTCATTGTTGACCTTTCCTGTTATCCATCAGAATCCAAGTAAGCACGAATTTGCTCCATTGAGAGTAGAACTACTATTTTTGACATAATTCCTGAGTTTATCTATAGGAAATCTCATTTAATTTTATGAATATGATTTTATGAATTTTTATGATACGAAGCATTAACTATTGTGGGGATAATACAGGACAACAGGGGTGATGAACTTCACTTTGATTATTTTAAATTATTCTGTATTGCTATTAAGATAACACGATTGAAAACTACATACTAAATACTGTATAATGTGTTTTTGTAAATAAAAACCTGCCATGGAAAAATAATAAACCCAGAAAATTAGTTACTGCTTGTTTTTTTTAAGTGAACATATCCGTGTAAAGAAATGTATTTGCTTTCCGGTCTGATTGTCGCAAATAATTTGTATGAAATGTTTATAATTTTGAACCATTATTATGTTATGGCAAAGGTAAATTTTCATGAAAGACAAACTTTGCCTCAGAAAAAACTGAAAATGAAACAATATGGGGTATTCTTTGAAGATACAGCATCCAATATGATAGAGCAGGGTAAAGAATTATGCAGAGGAAGACCTCAAAACACAGTGTGAGCATTCAAAATTGTCCGGAAACTATTGGTGTCAAAACCGGAAAGAGTTTTGCAAAACCAATAACATTCCGGTTAAAATCGGAAACAGTAGTGTCAAAACCGTAAGCAGTGGTGTAAATACCGTAAACATTGGTGTCAAAACCGTAAACAATAATTTCAAAACCGTCAGAACCAGGAGTGTCAAAGCCGGAAACAATTGTATATTGGTATCAAAAACTCAAGCACAAAGGTTACTACAAATAAACAGTAATCCATTTGATAATGATATAATAAAAACGCACAACCACTGAAAACAGCATTTAAATAAAATGTAGAGGATTTAAACATATTTTTAATGTTCTAGAAATGGTTTCTTAGATGGCTTTTTCTTCACCCTTCCTGTCATTTTGCTGTTTTTGAATTTGCTCTTCAATTTTGCCTCCCCCATACATACATTGCATTGGGTCATTTGATAAGCAGAAAACAAATACCGATATATCATATATTTACAGTAAAATACATACATTTCTAGTATATACTATTTTTACTTTTTTCTGCCATAGGCTGGAAAGTACAATTTGTAACGTATTCACTTTATTTGTAATCATACAAATACCAGCAATAATTTTACAGATCATGTGATATTTTGTTATTTACAGTAATATTCAAATTTATCATATACTTAGTACTAAATAACGGAAAATTGCATATACGGTACTGAAAGAACATTGTCATCTGTATTTTCTACCGTAATGATATGGATATCATCACCCCTTTATCATACCCCTTAAAATTATATTTGTCACGTGACCAGAAAGAAATTATTCACCACTGTTGAAATATATGATAAAGCATATAAAACATGTCAAAATCCGTATCACATGCCGTATCACCCCTCGATCAATATCATACCTCGGGCCAGAGGCCCTCGGGGTGATACGGCAAGTGATACAGATTTGCCATGTATAATTCCCTATTTCTTACAGGGAACAAAGCAATGTTCTATTGTAGAAATAGGATATAAAGAATAATAATACATGGTCAAACCTATACCTCGGGCCAACGGCCCTCTGTGTGATATTTGATACTCGGGTTGATATAGGACGTAATATAGGTTTAGACGTGTATTATTCTCCGTGAATCATGATGTATGAAAACATCAACCATTGTATGTATTTATATGAAAAATGAGTTGAACTCTGATGACCAGAGATCACAATAAGTTCTATATTATAACGGCACATTCTTGCACTTTTGTATGATATTTTGTGAACAAAATACACCATTATTATGCTTCCTAAAATATTGTCATGTATAAATCGTTCAGGAACTATTTTGGCATGAAAAGATGCTTTCCACTATACCAAACTGACCTGCAGTAGCTAGGCGCAGTGCGCTGTTTGTTTCTATCCGTGTATAATATCTAATTGATAAAATCATTATGATATTTACAAATGAGTTACTCAAATAAGTTAACGCAAGATAAAGCCATACGTAGCCTTAGTTGTATGCTTATCGCCTGTATTTTGCAATTGTTAACCTTAAACCTTAAAATTTAAATAGTTACTTCTGTTTTGGGTTAATATTTTTGAGAGAATTCGAAAGTACATCCTAGGGTCAAAAGTCTGGATGAAAAAATATATTGATATTACAATTTTTTTCAATTCCTTAGGAATACTATTTGCATGAAATAGTCTGCAATTTATTCATTTTTATTTTATCATTTTAAAATTGTTAATGGGATGAGGCATATAGTAATAGATGACATTACAGAATAAAAATTGAATTATGTATTACCTAATATACAAGGGTATCACATGTATACACGCATCACTTGTTTATATGAAGTTTCTATGTACATACTGTATTAATGAAATAATAGTGAAAAAACATAATGCACTAAAACGTACCAAGTCGGAGTTTAACTTGACAACATTAAATTACAAACTATGTATTTGACACATAAAATGTGGAATAAGATACCCTGACAATAGAATGTATAAGTGTCGTATTAGTAACCTAATAATGTGTATTAAAAAGTTTTTATTGGGGAACAACTATATTATTCTTAAGAGATAGAAAGGTTTGTTAAAAGAAAGGTAGACTCGAAATTGTTATGGAAAATGAAGTACATGTATTGGGTATTTTACCTTGAATCTGATCTATACGTTTTATACGCTTGATGAGTAGTATAAATAAATGGATGAATTATGTTTTAACGTCCAGTGGCAGCTATTAGGTTCATATCAGGACGAGAACATGTTGATATGATATGAATATGATCCCTTCTTTTTACTTGATCGACACATGGGCCGGATTTTTAACGTACTAGTTCACGAGGTAAATGTCGACAGGAAGACATATCACCCCAGTGGCACACATTATACCTACGCCGAGCCGACCTATCCGTTCTCTTACTCTTATATGCCGCGTGCTTGGCGGAGGTGCAACAAATACATGTTTTAACGTCTTTGGTTTGACCCGACCGGGGATAAAACCCGCGACCTTCCACACGTTACCACAACACCACCGAGGCGGTGTATAGATTAGAAGGAGATTGCCTACTCATTAATTTCAACACGGATAATGTCTGTACCCTGACCTATTTGTGCTCTTTTATGTTAAATTGTTTTAGTCTGTAAGTCTGTCGATTAGATTGCATTAATTGATTGGTATGTCATTGTTGATTTATCCAGTTACCTGTTTTATTACTTATAAGAATAATTCAAGATTTATAAGTCTCTTTTGTCAATGTGATTTCATGGTTGAACTTATCAACTGAAGGTCAATAAAGTGTGGTCTAGATCTCTAAGCTTGAGGTGGAGACAGGATGCTTCCAAAAAGAGTAGGAGGGAAGTTCCCTTCTTGTCGCTGCTCAAGACTATACCTTCATGCTCTTGTTAGTCGTTCGGGGTAGAATTTATATACTAAAAAAAAACTTTTCAGTGGTTCTTTGGTTATTCAGGCCACAGTGACGATGATCACTTTTAAGTCTGTACGATTAATCTTTCAAGTTTAACCTTATAATGTTCTTGATGCTTCGGGTTTGGTCGCTTTTCCCTGGTCATCCCTGACCACGCTGTCCACCTTAGCGACTCATCTGCTTTGTCTTCGAATTTCAGAGAATGGACGATAAATAATGTAAACGCTTATCACCAAATATGATATTCGCCTTATAACAACAAGATAGGAGCCTCAAATCATCGGGGCAGTTTTTATATAAATTATTACCTTTCAAATTTCTCGTCGAGTAGTCAGTATCAGAAACAATTCATAAAACAATCTTTTTTCTAATAACAAAAAAAAAAAAAAAAAAACATGTACTCTTTACGTCGTACATCTATACTTACAAATAAATCTTGTCAGTTACGGTGAATAAAATTAATCATATTAGACAATAACTTTTGGAAATGCGCTTCACGGCAGCCAATCTTATAATAAAATGACTGAAGTCGCTTTAAAAAATGGAGATGTATCTTTTTTATCTCTGCAATCGAAGTTCATATTAGTATCAATTGTTTTATCCAAATAATCGTTATAAATTTATTCGCTATATGTAAATAATCAAATGTATGTTCCCAATTTTGATGCACAAGATGTAAACATTTCGTCGATTTTACGACTCATCAATGTCACAAAATGTTGAAAAGCAAAACGTTTAAGAGGAAATTCAAAAATACAAAAATGCCCAAAAGGTAAAGCCTAAACCATCTTAGCACAGCGCTATGCATGAGGGAGATACTCCTTAGTTTTCTCATCATTTAACATGATTGTAATAGTAAATTGAAATTAAGCATTTCGGACTAGTATAAAAATACTAACAAATTATACATATTTTGTGACAAAATCCGGGAATTGGATGTGGACTCCGTGCTTGATGCGAGCGGTAGAAAAGGTATTGTTTTCTTTTCAATCGTTTTTGACATGCGGTGGTCCGACGAACAAGTCATAAATTTGTTGTGGCCTAATAAAACTGAATTTCAATTTGTTTAAAAGAAATTCAAGTATACAAACTCTTAAAAAAGATTAGATAAGTCATTGAAAAGGGACGAAGGAATATGATACTTATATGTATATCGCCAGTCAGGTGGTTTTTAATCAAGAAATAATAATACGTGTATAAGGTCATAATTTTATATGAAACAAGATCTAGAGATATTCTGCATTTTTGATACATGGAATTTGTCGATACATGGAATTTGTCTCCCATTTACGGAGTTATCTGCTCCTAGGATAAGCTAGGTGTCCCCATAGATATCAATGGATAAATTGTCATTTTTTCTGCAAAATATTTTTTCTTCCTACCAATATCCCCCATTCATATTAATAATATGTTTTTGCATTTATTTCCCCAAATACAAGACACATTCTGTCAGGAAAGATAACTCAGGCAACTGCGAGACAACTCTAATATCCGCAAGTAGGAAATAGTGGGCGTTATAATAATACACGTAACGGAACACTCTTAGTACCTTTTAGTGATTTTTCTTCGTCAAAAATCAAAGTGAGGTCTTTAGTAAGGAGGAAAATCTGGAATCCTACTGCGTTTATCAGAATGTATAATGCAACAATGAATAAAGTTGAAATAAAGCGTTCTTGGTACGTTGAGAACATTTTCTGTACAAATCAAATTCCAACAAATTGCGTCAAAATCAAAATACACATTACAGTTAATATTTAAAGAATTATTTGAAGGGATAAAAATGGAATATGTTTTAGGACATTCAGCAGACATGGCGAGTAATGGACGAGGGAATTGGAAAAGCTGGTATGAGTTTCTATTTTCAAGCATAGGTTGTATGGTAGGACTTGGCAATATATGGCGCTTTCCATACGTGTGCTACAAAAATGGTGGAGGTAATTTTTATCCATTGTTTGCATATTGTTCAAAAACTTATATTTGCTTTGTGCGATAGATTTTTTAAGTTTTCATTTCTCAAGAAGTAACATAAATCTTTTTATTGCATCGGAGACCTGGAAAAGTATATAGAAAAATATGTAGCAATTTAAACATGTTCGAAACAGACTAAACATATAATTATATTTCAGGTGCATTTTTAATTCCATACTTTCTATTTCTCTTCATACTGGGATTTCCCGTAATGTTCACGGAACTAGCGTATTCTCAGTGGTCCAATCTTGGACCTGGACGTGTATGGATATGTTGTCCTCTTTTCAGAGGTAAGTTCAAGTTGTAATCACAACCTCGGATTCGGAATTAAGGTCATACACAGGGCATTTCCAGATGAACATCTTTGGATCGGCGCTTCACGTTTCCGCATTTTGGCACTACGTTTCCGCATATTTATAGTACTCTTTTCCGCATTGTTTTTACATTGATTTTGTTAAAGGTTATTTACGTTTCCGCATTTTAATTTTTAATGTATGCCTCTTCCGTTTGCCCTACTCACCAACGGGGAGGTGGAAGTAGGACTTCGAGCAGGATATCTAGTCTTTATGATTAAAATGAAACTATCAACTTAAAATGATAAAAATCATACATGGTCATATATCAATTAAAAGTCAATGTTCAGCACTAAAAGTTTACATATACAGATCATACATGGTCATATATCGATTAAAAGTCAATGTTCAGCACTAAAAGTTTAAGTATACAGATAATTCAATTCGTTCGCGGTCATTTTTACGAACTGGTGCTATTGCTGATAAAGACCGAATTTTGATGTAAGTTGTTGTTTGGATATTCTGCAAAACGTCCATAAAAATAAATATACTTGGGTGACATGCATAGAACTGGGAGTTAAAATGAGAATCAAACGATTCTGGCCCAATTGTGGTTCTTTTTGGCTTCTGTGTGGGAAGGAGATGCCCATATTTGCGGTGGCAACTTAGAATCAGCGGCAACGTAGTTTTCTAGGATGTAGTCAGCAAATTTCAAACATTTTTCGTTTTGTGGAGTCACTGCCATAATATCTTATGTAAAACAATCCTCAATCTCCTCTGGTGATAAGAAGGCGAGTACAAAGAACACGTTGAACCATTTCCCTACTTCACTTGACCTTTATATTCGGTACTTAGTCCAATAGTTTGTATTCTACGCCACCAACTTTGACCGAGATGTAATCTGCAGCAGCTTATATCTGCATTAGGAAAAATTACTCTTACAGCATTGTGCATGACCTGTTCAAAGTCAATATGTATTGCTTTCGGAGAGACCACTAATATATCATTATTACTGTTTTTACAGGTGAAATACAGGTAAAAATGCGGAAAGGTGGTATTTATTTATTTCGGAAAATTCTAATATGACGCCCTGCATTCGCTATATAAATAAAACTATACGTAAACAACAATAAAATATAGTTAGCACTTGCGCAATGATGCCATTCAACATTTCCTACATAACTTTCATTTGAGCAATATTCTTATGAAAATTTAAGCGTTAGCGTCGAATAAAAGCCTAATCTTATAATCTTAAAGCTAAAAACATAAATGTATAATATTAAAATGTGATATTTTCAATGTCCGTGACCTTTTCCACAACATTGTTGTGGCTGTTCCAGCATACCCCCACGTAAAAGCACATTAGAATTGTCGTCTGCAATGGCCGCTGTAGGGAATACGCCGTTGAAAATTGGACTTAAAGTTGAACATGAGGGCAGTTACTACAAAATTATTAATTACTATAGACCCCAGAACTCTGTTAATCAATACATCATTGAGTCGTTGGATTCTGGGAAGTTGGAACAGCCACTTGATAATCACACATCTATACCGTATTTACCAGTATAAAAATTACCGTAATGTCCTATTAGAATCGAAATAATTTATTTCTGTCATATTTTATTGTTATTTACATATGGGTAGGCATTATATTCATGAGATTTAACCCCTCGCTATCGCTCGGGGTTAAATATTCATGAATATAATGCCTACCCATATGTAAATAAGAATAAAATATGACAGAAATAAATTATTTCTGTCATATTTTATTGTTATTTACATATGGGTAGGCATTATATTCATGAGATTTAACCCCTCGCTATCGCTCGGGGTTAAATATTCATGAATATAATGCCTACCCATATGTAAATAAGAATAAAATATGACAGAAATAAATTATTTCTTAAGTAATGCACGAAAATGCGGAAACGTGAAACTGGATTTTTGCTATAAATGCGGAAACGTAATACGCCCCTTTGGATACATTTAAAACCAAAACATTTTAAATATTAAAACATTATGAACACATTTTTGTTGGAAAACTGACAAACATAAGGCACTAAGAAACAAAATTACCAATAGGAAGTAACTTGAGAAGTTAAATATATGTACGATAATTTTCATTTTTGTTACATGGCAGATTGACCCTTGGAAAATTATATATGTATTCGAAACAACATATCTATAGATATTTATAGATTATTAGATGGCATTTTCCATATCGGCCCTGGTATCATCCCAAGACTCCAATATCGGACCGAGGGCTCTGCCCGAGGTACATGTACGATACCGGTTGAGGGATGATAGAAGGGCCGATATGAAAAATGCCATATCATAATCTATTTATCACATACTTTGAATTTGAAATCTATACAAAACTACATAAATAATATGGAAAATGGCAGAGAAATAAATATTTTAGCAGCTATAAGAATTTTTTTGAATTATGGCAAACTACATGTGTATGAAAAATCCATACCTTTTGATATTTTTAATAAACAAATTTTTAACAAGTCTTCCATTTTGTTTGTTTAAGTTGCAGACGACCGAAAGTGGGACGCATTACGTGAGCACGGGAGGGCTGATATGGATTTCTAATAGAATTCCTTTATAAATCCGTATTCGCCCTCAGGTCCGATATGGGGGCTGATACGGATTTCCAATAGAATCCCTTTATAAATCCATATCAGCTCTCAGGTCTGATATGGGGGCTGATACGGATTTCAAAAGGAATTGTATCGGAAATTCATATATGACCGCATTTTAGACTTCGGGTCTTGATATTTGAGGTCCAATTTGGTCATATCAGCTATGCAAAATAGCACTTATTAGACTATAATATGAGATAAAAGGCATATAACCTCTTTCCACAATGTTCTGGAAGCAATTTAATTTTTATTAACTGAATATCAACTGATCTATTTTTTTTCAGTTAAACGTTTTGGGTCATCACAATTTTTAACCTAACCCTGTCATATATCCACAATAGAATAATAACAAAAATAAGCTATTATGGTACTCAAAGGAACTGTAAACGTACTTAATTACTTTTTTTACTTCTAGGTATAGGATTTGGTATGATAACTCTGACGGCCATTGTTAGTATCTATTATAACGTCATTCTAGCCTGGACATTATATTATCTGCTGTATTCATTTTTTCCCACAATTCCATGGAGCTCATGTGACAATGCGTACAACACTGAACAATGCTATTCGAGAACAGAAGGCTTATCATGGAATGCATCATTTAATACTACTGCTGTATTCGATATAAACATCACAGGAAAAACAACGACAGAAGAGTTTTGGGAGTAAGTATTGAGCACAATAGATTAGAGAATGGAAACGGGGAATTTGTCAAAGAGACAACAACCCGACCAAAGAGCAGAAAACAACTCAAGGCTACCAATGGGTCTTCAACGCAGCGAGAAAATCCTGCACCCGGAGGCGGGCTTCAGCTGGCCTCTAAACAATAATGTATACTAGTTCAGCAAAATGGACGGCACACTAAACTCAGAAACATAAAAATTAACCAAAATTAAAAAAGCACACTAGACTAACAAAGGCTAGAGATTCATGACTTGGGACAGGCGCAAAAATGCGGCGGGGTTAAATTTGTTTTATGAGATCCCAACTCTCCCCCATACCTCTAGACAATGTGGAATAAACAAACACACAGCGATACACATAGTAGAACTCAGTTCAAAAGATGTCCGAGTCCGATGATAAAAAAGGTAACAGAAGAAACTAAGCAAAATGACAATAATCAATATATATTAACAAAGGACTACGGGCAGTTACTGACATGCCAGCTCCAGACCTCAATAAAACTTACCGACAGATGATGTCTATGTCATATAGTAAATCAGCGGCAATCCCTCCCGTTAGGGGTTTAGTATCATGCCATCATAAATTATACGAGAAGAGCATAACCCGTATCATGCCAACAACTGGTTTTAGAAAAAATGTGTTTACCTCCGATGCAAAGAACCTATGAGTGAATCAATATTAATTCAAAAAAGTGTCAGCTTTAATGACTTGACAACAGTATCGAACTATATCCCTTGTGGATAAGTCTGTTTAAAGGTTTGATTAGCTTTTCAAGTGAATGACGACATTTTTGTGCTTTGTATAGAATATTACCATATATAAAAGATGGGATGTGAAATGCCTGAACATATAAGATGTTTGCACGTTGATTTATATTTATACGAATGAGGTCCTTGTACCAATGATAAAATTTAGTAAAAGTTTTGACAAGTTTGTGATATCGAAATCCCTGACATAATAATTTTTCAGTAATACAGAGATTTCTTTCGTTAAAATCAAATACGTTGTTACATGCACGAGCGAATCGGAGAAGTTGAGATATATAAACACCATACGATGGTACCAAGGGAACTTTGCCATCTAAAAACGGATAATTAATTATAGGAAATGAAAAATCATCTCTCTCATCGTAAATTTTAGTATTAAGCTTTCCATTAGAGATATAGACATCAAGATCCAGGAAAGGGCAGTGCTCATTGTTTGTATTAGCTTTATTTAAAGTAAGTTCAACAGGATAAATCTCTTTAGTGTACATACTGAAGTCGTCATTATTGACAGCTAAAATATCATCCAAATATCTAAAAGTATTATTAATTTTTTGTATCAAATGTTGTTTCGTTGGGTCTTTGCTGATTTTAGATATAAATTGTGATTCGTAACAATACAGAAACAGGTCCGCAATAAGTGGTGCACAGTTAGTCCCCATTGGAATTCCGATAACTTGGCGATATACGGAATCTCCATAGCGAACAAGAATGTTATCCAATAAAAATTCAAGTGCAGTTATCATATCAAAGCAGGTCCTATTGACATAGTTCTTTTGTTTGTCGTTACTAAAAAATGACCTAAAAAAGTTTGAACATATATATTCACATTCTGACTTTTTAAATGCCCATTTAATTGGGTATTTGAATGTTTTCTTAATGAGATTAAGAGGCAAAGTAGAAAAATCAAAACTTTGAACAGATTCGAAATCACCTATATGAGCATGTAAAGTACTTCCAACGAATTTTTCACACTTCAAAAGTAATTCATACCACTATTTTCGTATATCGTATTTGAAAAATTTATTACTAGGTTTTTGATTGTACCAAGTGTACTAATAAGTAGAATATACAGTTTAGTGGCGAAACAATGTCTTGAAGACGTGTGTTAACGATGTCATTTTCCGAAAATTGAGTCAGTTGGAATCTAGGTGAATTTGTTATTTCTCTTTGCAGAATCACAATATAACATTCACGTCAAACAATAACGATATTATTGGCAGCGTTATCAGCTGGGACGAAAACAAATTCCTTTCCGAGTTCCTTTAGCTTATGATACGAGAAATGGGGCTATTATGGTTGTTTTGTTTGTATTGGATATATATCTTTTTGCATTGTTATGAGTTCATATTCGGATTTCTCCAATCGAGATAGTTAAATTTCGGAATTTTAAGCACAATCCTTGGCCTTTAACTATCGAGATTGGAGAAATCTGATAATCCATGAGTCATATTGTAAGACGCTGCTTTTCTAATTTTCTAAACGCTTTAAAAACTGGTCAAAGGGATCACATTCTTCCAACATCTTCCCACCACTATGGTCACCAGGATGAATTTATGCGAACCTTGTATTGAAAAATATTCGGCACAAGTATATGGCAATCATAATCAATACAGTTTTTTATCTAATATAATTAAACAACGGCATTGTTAAACACGGTAGATTATTTCCATATATCAGATGTCATTTAAACCGGAACAACTTTTTGTAACGGACCTTGTATTTCCCAACAGATGTCAACATGGCGAACGGAAAGAAAAAAGAAAAAGTTTAAATCCGACCCTTAATTTTTCCCCGATTTCAAACTTCGTTTTAGGACATCTTTTATTACCAAGCAGACGGAATCGTGTTTGTTTATGCCTTCGAAAATACTTTTTTACTTTATTTAAATATTCATCGAAATTTTCCGATAATGCACCTTTGTCACCGTAAACAAAATTGTTATCGATCGTAAAACCTGAACTTATCGTGTCGCCGATTGTATAGGGTGGAAACTACCCTTTAAAGTTGTTACCTATCCTCTATCCCACACACTATCTATCCAACAATTCTTTTTCCGTACATATCTTCTACTGAATAAAAAACTCTATAACTTTTTTTAAGTCAGGTCAGTCGACTTGAAAGAAGGTGTTGTCAGGTCAGTATTTCGAATAGTCTCGAAATGGAACGTTCCATATCTTTGGTTTAGTCCAACATAAAAACAGAGGTGTGTATAATGAACATTGGTATAATCCTAGTCACCGAATTACATGGAATAACCCAAAAACATTTTGTCTTACTTTACCAAATGAAACCGTTAATTGATTTAGTAAGCAAAGAGTGGAATTCTTTTATTAGGTTAATCACTTTTGTCCTATAATTAGAGTTTGAAAAAAAAGATCATACCTTTCTTTATAAAACTGTTACAAGAAGACTGAAAACTGGTTGTCCTGAAATAAATATCCTGTATTTTATTATATACAATCCATCATGCATTTGAATCCGTAAAAACTGTTTTAGGTCCAAAACACCTGTGTATTTTTTAATAAAAATGCGAATTTTTTTCAATTGAAGATGGACGTACGGGAATATTTCATGCTATAAAAGTAAAATATACTCACTCCATAAATCATGAATAAAAAGTCTAACGGTACCATGTGTCTTTTGTGAGCACATTTTTAATCATATGTGTTCAATTAAAAAAAGGGTATTAATTCCATACAATACAGAATAAATAGCCCTAATTAACGGAACACATTATCACTATATCAAGTGATTTCAGCTGTGAAAATGCGTATTCACTCAATAAAACACTGAATTAAATGTTTTAACGGGCCTATGTGAGCACGCTATTAATCAAATGATTTCTGCTCCGACAAATGTATTCACTCCATACAACATAAAATAAAAAAGTTTTAACGGAACGAGGTTAATACATGGGAACAAAGTAAAATTATGTTAAAAAAAAATCCACAGAACGCCATAAATGGCAAAGCAAGCATGTCTTGAGCTACTACGTATTTATAGGCAACAGTCATGTCAATTTTCGTTTCATTCCATTGCCGTAAATTGCCTCTTGTCATGAAGGCAGTAAATCAGGCGGATATCTAAGCATGTCATAGTGCAAATCTTTAGATATTTCAAGATTTACTTCGACTATATAGGATTGTTTTGGACAAATATTAATGAAAATAAAGTTGTTCATTGGAGAAAAAACAACTGGATATCTTGTATCTGTTGTTTATCGATAATGTCTTGATATAACCATATTTCTCGTCATGTAGGTTGTCATATGTAGCCTGATTTACAGTTAGCATATACCAATAATCGACTTCCACAAACTTTCATACATTATTTTTAACCCATTATAAGTATAAAAATATAAATTTAATGAATATTGCGCATTTAAAACGTCGATTAATTTATAAAGTAACACATAGTATTTTCGTTTGGTTCATTCTATATGCTTCAGTTATCTTATAACGGCTTAGCATCAGTATCTAAGTAAAGTCAAGAAATACCAAAGGGATATTCGAAGGAGAGAAAAATCGTAACAACTGACAAACTCCGGAGAAATACGAAGACAAGACCAAAACAATACATGCACTACAATTAAAAACTAAAAACGTATGAACAACATGGACCCCACCAAAAAACCGGGGGTAGACTCAGGTGCTCCGGAAGAGTAAGCAGTCTCTGCTTCCTGCAGGACACCCGCCATGCTGCCCATGTCAAATCCGGTATAAGAGAGGGATAATATCAATGGAACAGGTCCATTTTCATTTGGGAAACGGTTTTTTCATACCTGTCAACCATGTCATGATGACGCCCATAAAACTTTAATAAGGATGACTTCAGCTTAGAGTAACGTACCCCTGTCTGAGCAACTTTTCTGTCAGGAGCCGGGCTCTGTCCAGGAATTCAATGTATATGTCACAAGCTCTGGAATAACGTATGAGTTGTGAAATATATACTCCATACGCCGGCGCTTCTGGAATATTGCCGCTCAAAAATGGAAAGTTGACGATTGGAAAGTCAAAGTCATCCCGTTTGTCGTAAAGTTTTGTCTAACTGTCAAAGACGTAACAGTCGGTAAGGTGTACATGGCAGTAAACTGTCGCTTGTCTCGGAGGAGTCAGTAATCGTAAAAGTGTCCGAGCATGTTATGGTGCAAAACCCTTGATACATTTCTGATACATTCCAAAATTTATCTGGCGTCTGGTTTTAATAAGATGTTTAACATATAATCATGAAAATAAAGTAAAAAACTATATGTTATACATAAAAGAAAAACTAACAGGATGTCTTGTATTTTAACTTAACGATGACATAATTTCTTGTTAATCGCCTGAAAATTTATTTTCTAAAGCAAGGCATATGAAGCTGGATATGCACAGCCTAAGAAGTAGGGCCATTTCCCCTACATTTCACTTCTGGGCCATTTTCAAAAAGTGGGCCAATACCTTTCAAAATCCCTAGAGGCATAGCCTGGTACGTTGTCTAATCCTTAACTCTGTATTACCTTCATTCAACATGCAATAACCCAAAATGGTAAAGCAAGGGATCTTGCATCTGACTTAGTTCTTTTTTTTAAATTTTTTCTTTGAAGATTTATGGCCGGTACAGTCCACTACTAAAACAAGGTGTGTGTATTGCAAATTTGTACTAAACATGGAATAACCCCAAAAAGCAAAGCAGGGGAATCTTGCAACTCACTTACGTTTTACCTTTTCTTCAAACATTTATGCAAAATCTTGAATTATACGTTAGGCTGACATCATTTATTACGTCAATTAATTTTGTCTTATTAAGACTTTTACGAGATTTGGAAAACAATCACATTTCCTTTAAAAAAAATTGAAATATCAAAATGCAAAACGATGTTCTGTGATAATAACCCATTATATATAATAATTGGATCCTTTAAAAAAAAATATGCCCTAAATATTCATAAATTATTCTCATAAAAATAGGACACTTGACAGATTTTCCTTTAAAGGTGAACGGGACGATGTAACGCAAACTAAACAATATATGCTCACTCAACACAGTCTGACAGAACCACGTGAGCAGGTTATCAATCATATGTGTTAAGTTTTAAAAAATGTATTCACTTCATACGACACACCTTGAATAGATGATCTTATTTGAACCTTGTGAGCACATTGTCAATCAAATATATAGTTTCAACGCTGAATTAAAAATCACTATGTAATGTGAGCACACTACCAATCGAGTGATTGCAGCTCCGAAAAGTATAATCCCTCCATACAAGACTTGTATGAAGTGTTTACATTTTTCGGAGCTGAAATCACTCGTTAAGTCTAACGGAACCATGTGTCCGTCTTAATTTTTGTGTAAGGTATTTTTCTTTATTTTGGAAAATGTTGGAATTTCGGGACACAGCCTTTGTAAAAAATTATCATATGTATTGATAAAAAGTGTTAATCGATTTTTTAACATGATCGGGCGTACATCGGTTGAAAAAAAACACAGGAGAGTCAATCTCATTAGGGGTGTCAGGTCAATTTCATTGACAGTTATAATCAATAACCGTGTATACATGTGCCTGAGATTGATGTTGAGAAATTTTCGCACAATCTTTTATAAGTCAATGTACAAAAATAATACATGAATGGAAATTATAAGAGAGTTAGAAATAAATTATATCTCATACCGAAAACCCTTTTTAAAAATTTGTATCAAACTGACATTAATAATCACAATTGAATAATGTTTAGAGCCGAAATTGTCCTAAACGTACACAAAATAAAATTGAACAGCCTTATGCAAATTTATAGGTTAACTCCGCCCGATCGGGTCAATAAAATAGAGTAAAACTTTGTAGTAAAAATAGTGAATGTACTAGCATTTCTAAAACTGCAATTAAGGATGATCGCTGGTCTAATAGGAAATAAATAGGATTTGAAATAGGTGTTTTAGTTTGAGAGAACATATGAATAGTAAACAAATAAGCAAGAAAAAAATATAGGTTCATGTGCTCATTTTAGAGCTATAAAGCCTTGACAATTTGCAGGAAATAGGTTTTCTCTGGATTTTTTATTGTATTTGCATTGGCAACTTCAGTATCTCAAAAATGTATGAAAAAATAAAAAGGATTTCATAAAATTTTGTCAAATACCATTTTAAGGTATATATGATTGAATTATAGAAGAAAAAGTGGGGGTTCATGGTCAAAAAATTTAATGTTTAAGAAATGGATAAAACCCGAGGATTCCGAAAATCTGACAAAAAGACCAAAAAATTTTCCACCGGAAAAAGCTAATAATTGTCGTAAACCCCCTCTGTTCTGTAGTAGGCAGTAGATGAGGCTTGGGGTCAGAGCATGTTATGCAAAACATATGATTATTGAATGAATACATGAATATATATGATTATTTAATTATTGGTTGAAATTTGGAGATGGCACGTTTTAGTGAAAGTAAAGCATTATTTTGTATAATTCCATTTTTTTATTTGATATGTTCTTTGCAAGAAAAGTTATGAGACAGTCACGGATAACATCTTTAATTTATTCTTTTAATCGAAATACAATTTACATATTTTATCATAAATTTTTTTGCCATTTTCGGTTTGAAACAAACATTAATTGGAGCTTGTAGTTCCCTGAAATGATATGAACGACGTGATAAGACTGAAAAATTCCTGAAAGAAAATACCTAAAATACGTAACAAAGGTTTGATAAAAGGAAAAAGGCACATATATCTGAATGTCACCGATTTTGGGCGAAAATTTCTACGATGTCCATACAGCACGAGAGACAACTGTCAGTAGAATCAGATTCAAGTACATGTAATATGAAAGAATGAAGAAAGTGGATTAATTCTTGAAAATCAAAATAACAGCCCTCTTACTACTTTTCATCATATTAAAGTTGCATCTCGTTACAATTTCAAGGCTGTTCCTTTGTGTCTCTGCAAGAAGGTAAGACATACCTTTATTAAATTAATGTATGAAGCTGTGGAAAATAAATTCAGTTTTAGTTAGCTCCATTCTCTTATAAAGTGTCAAATATTAATTCTAAATCGGTGTAATTATAATCCAGCGTACCCCCACCCCCCCCCCCCCCCTTCCACGAATTCCCTCTTCAAAATGTTCCAATAAAAACTAAAATACACAAATACACAGAGGAAACTACTGATGGACCAATACTAGAATTTAAATTGACCATCCAATTTTAAAAAGAATTCGAAGTTAGACTAATTTTGAAATTCTCAAATGGAAAAAAGTATTTTGAAGGAGAAAAGTGCTGGAAATAACAGATGGTATTGAAGAACAAGGAGTTTTAAAATGGGAGCTGGTAATATGTCTGCTGTTGGCATGGACTGTGGCCTTTTTGTGTCTAATCAAAGGAATTAAAACATCTGGCAAGGTAAAAAAAACTTAGATGACAAATGTCTTGCAGACAATGAGAATTTCTGAATTAACCATCATCATACACTCGTGAACAAAACAGTGTAAGCAATACAACCAAACAGGTCTTAATAGTTTAGCCAAATCCCATGTAAGGGCAGCTACAATGTATGTATAAGGGAGTTTAAACCGTACTTTTATCAAAATGGCAAAATTTATCAACTGAAGACTTAAAAACATGTACAGTGTATCGAAATATCTTGTTTTAGACGGACAAAAAACTACATGTAATGACGAGGTTGCTACCCTCCGGAATACAACCAAACACCAATGTAATGGCCTCAGTGGTACTGAGGGTGCACCGAACAGTTTTTTTTTCAGTTTTTCATATGACGTCATAAATTGATGGTCTATGTTCAGTAAATTGTTGTATCATATACCCTATAAAACCATATATCAAATAAAATATTTTAAGCTTTTCCACTCTATGATATTTATTTGTGAAGACGTTATCAAATTTCAGCTGTAGCATGAAGAAAAGTGACAAAATAGAGCCCCCCAAACACACACACTCACACCAAAATCCAGAATATTGATTAATTTTAGACAAATCTAGTAATAATATGTGCATAATTTAAAGAGGTTTTATTACAGGCTTCAACTGGAGGCTTCAATCTCATTGTTGACAGTCTAGCATTCATTAGTTCATTTAGAAAGTAAACCTACTATTTAATTACATGAGTTGACATCTTTTTCTTACCTAGAAGTTTGAGTGAAAAATGTGGAAGTCTTTTCTCTTGATCAGGTAGTGTATGTAGCAGCAACAGTGCCCTATCTATTTCTGTTCATTTTGTTGATACGAGGACTTCTGTTTGATGGATCAATAGATGGTTTGTTATACTTTGTAAAACCAAGATGGGACCAGCTTTCAAAATTTTCTGTAAGTAACATATGTATACAGGTAAGATATACAATACAAAAACTAAAGATTGTTTAAATGGCAAAAGAATACCGAGGCAAAAAATAATGGGCATATTCTACAACAGAAGACCAAAAAGACAAGGCGAATTCGTGAGCACACTGCCATACCAAAAGCAAAGATAATAATAAAAAAGTAAAAACACAGAACAAACCAAACAAAATCAGTCCAGGAAAACACAAAAATTAAAACAACAGCTATGTGAATTAAAAAAGTATTTATTCTCATTTGTGAGATGATACTTCGTATCAGGCGATTAAGATATCACGATCATTAAATGTTTGGATATCAACAGAGTCTTCATGTAACCTCGTCTTAAACAATATCACTTTGTCGGCAATATGGCACGAATCAAGTCTTTCTTTTTTCAACAATTAATAGGATTGAAAAAAAGGAAAAGGCGAAGAAAAAGAAAATCGTACCTATCCCTTGTCCGAGTATCTTCTGACGCGGACACTTATTTCTCTTATTCATAATGTTGGTTCAAGTTTTTACTATATGCTTGGGAATTTTATTCGATGAAATAGTTCCCGCTTACAGTATGTGTATTATCGCAATTAGATACACACATTTATGATTGAAAAATCTATTTTGAACAAATATCGGCTATAAATATCAGCAAAATAATACAGAGGAGACAAAACAGTGGGAAAAGTCCATAAATGCGAAATCCAAGGAAAAGACAAAATCATGAGAATGGAACACAACAAACAAACGCCACAATGATACATGTATAACTAAAGGAATAAAAAAACCATATGATAAACTAAACAAACAAAGAACAAGACAGCACAGTTCAGAGGGGATTATGCAGCTATACCCGTATGTATTTAACTTGAATTGAAAACACACACTATTGAAATAATATACCATTGAATCATATTTATAGATTTTTAAAATAAATGCAAAATAATGCGAATATTTAAAAATATCAGTTGTTATGTATGAGAGATAAAAGAAAGCTCAGACTTTTGAATGATGCACGAATTTATCAGTATCATCCCATTTTATCCTTGATAATATTGAACATTAATCATATTCAGACATGGGGAGATGCAGCCGTCCAGATATTCTACTCAGCAGGACTAGGATGGGGCGGTGTGTCAACACTTGCAAGTTACAATAATTTCTACAATAACTGTAAAAGGTAAGGGCTATGTACAAGTACATTTTTTATTCAAATAGATTCAATTTACATAATAGCTGTAAAATATGAGGACAAATTACATGTAAAAATCTGTACCAAATGTCAACTATATTATACAATCACTTTCATTTAAAAAATAAGACTATTTCTATATTATTTAACTCATAGGGCGGGATTGGTCTTTCAATTTGCATAAGGTTGTTTGATTTCATTTAGATTTTATTGTTATGTTTGTTCAAGATGGTTCAAGTTATATACATTAATGAAGGATATTCAGAGTTGCAACTGTCATAGACTTTTCAAGGAAAAGAAACTGGACATAAACGTTAGGTAACCTATTACCACTAACGCGATCGACTGTCCTGTAATTATTCAACCGATGGGTATAGCCGTGCTCTTGACCATCAGTTAGAAAACAGTAACAGAGATTTCTATGGCACGTCAAACGTTTCAATATAAAAAAAATATGTTCAAAACTTACAAATATATAGCAATATTATTAGCTCACCTGGTACGAAGGACCATGTGAGCTTTTGTCATCACTTGGCGTCCGTCCGTCCGTCCGTCCGTCTGTAAACTTTACATTTTGATCTTCTCCTCTGAAACCCTAAGCCAAATGAAATGAAACTTGGTATGAAGCATCTATTGAAGGCCCTTTATAAAGTTTGCATTTTTCGTTCCGGTCGGACAACTAATATAGCCGCCATGATGAATTTTGATTTCTGATTGGTCAAAATTTAAAAAATCTTCTCCTCTGAAACCGCAAAGCCAACTGAACTGAAACTTAGTGTGGAGCATCTGTGGAAGGACCTGTATAAAATTTGCCTATTTCGTATCAGTCGGACTATTAATGTGGCCGCCATGATGAATTCCTATTTCTGATTGGAAAAATGTTAATGATCTTCTCCTCTGAAACCCCAAAGCCAAATAAGCTGAAACTTGGTATGAAGCATCTATGGAAGGACCTTTATAAAGTTTACATATTTCTGGTCAAAGAACGTATATGGCCATCATGATGAATTCTTATTTCTGATTGGTCAAAATTTAAAAAAAAACAATTTCTGAAACCGCAAAGCCAAATCAGCTGTAACTTGGTATGAAGCATCTGTGGAATAACCTTTATAAAGTCTGCATATTTTGTTCCTTTCGGTAAGCTTATATGGCGGCCATGATGAATTCTTATTTTTGATTGGTCAAAATTTCAAATCTCCTCTCCTCTGAAACCATATAGCCGAATTAACAGATACTTGGTAGGAAGCATCTATGGAGGGTCCATTACAATTTTTGCTTGAAATAAAATGGATTGATTGTGGGACTGTCAGCTGAGGTTTACAGGCTCAAAATAAAAAATTATGTTCAAAACTCACAAATATATATGCAATATGTTTCAATATTTATTCAAAAAATAAAAATTTTAATCATTAACAAATGTTTATCTGAACGATACTCACAAGTTCCCTGTCTAAACTATAAACGTAAATGTTATTCACTAAACAGCCTAAAGCAAATATAAAAATAAACCTACCGATAATAAAATTTATTTTTGGAAGTTCTCGTCCATTGTTATCGTACAGTTTAAACTCAACATTAACAACTTCAATGAAGTAAACATCGAGTGAAACGTATAGGACTGGTACTGCAGTATAAACAGACATGTGTTGAATATTTGGTAACCCAGTCGTGAAACGTCTCCTGTTTAACAGCGCCCATTAACGCATACAAATCAACGCGCCACGATATATTTTCGCCAAATATTTATGCTGATTTTTGTTGTTTATGAAGAACTGAATAAAGATATTTACTAATAATAACAATTGAAATCTTTAAATCCACTTGGTTTGTCCTTTCGGAAAGCACGGACTGAGGCGCCTAACCGATATCACTGACTGACGTGGTGTAGAAATCTGTAATACAAAGGCCTGGCTATCATACCCGGTACTTTGTTTGTCAACAAAGGAAGCTATACGAATTTAAAAACTTGGAAAATACTTGCATATTTACTCTTTTATGCGGCCTGACAGGGACCGCGCTCTTCGCCAATGTAGCAAAATGCGATTTTTTATTCAATCTGGCGACAGAATTCTATAGTTAGCGATATTTCTGTCTACAGAATTTTTCAATATTAAAAAAAAACAAAACTCTGACACTAATATTAAAACATTTTAAAATGGTGACTAAGAAACATCATTTGTCAGTTTAATATAATTATCTATGATTAAATCAAGCTAATAAACACAGTAGGTGTTTCAATAGTAAACAATAGAACAGAGAATGGAAACGGAGAATGTGTTAAAGAGCGGAAAACAGCCCAATGCTACCCAAACACATATTCAATAACTCACACGTGTTCAGATCATTTAAACTTGACTGCTCAATTGATTGACCACCCTCTGAGGACAATTCAATTTATACACTAGCTATAAGGTAATATTTATTTTATCAAAATTTTTATTAGGTAATTGTTTAGTCATGAAAATAACTATGCATGCTTTTAACACATTTAACAGGTGTTTAAAAGCATTATATCATAAAATTTTCAATCAGCAAAGATTGTGATGTCACTTCCGGTTTAACATCAACAAACACACGTGGAACAATCGATGTTTTATTAGGCTTGCCATCTAAATAAAGGTCATTTCAGAGGAAAGATGAAAGTTGACGGTCATTAAAACAATTTCGTCAAAAATAATTTTCAGGTCATGTTATTTCAAATAGTAATGAATAGAAGAACAAGCATGTATGTTTCAAAAAGGGGAGGGTGACCTGGCGAACAAATTTTGAAACTGGCGACAAAAAGTATGCTTTGGAGATTTTTTTTGGCGACAATTTTGTGCCAGTGCGACCCCTGTGCCAATTGATGCTCATAATGTGGAAATCCCTAGATATCGCTTAATAGAATATTCATTTGTTGGGAAGCTATGTTGTTTAACATGGGACTGAGTAAGGGTTCCAAGAAAAGGCTTAACAGTAAAAAAAAAGAAAACTTTAAAGAAAAGCAAATATGCAAGAGAAATTTCACCTGTGCTTTCAGTACTTTGATTGATAATCAAACATGGAGACGTTTCCTCCAAAATTTCCTGGAACCAATGCCTAATGTTGGTGACATTTGGAACAATAGATAATAATAACTGAAATTCAGCAAAACGAAGGTAGGATAGAAAATGGGTTTACAAAATACTACTAACTGTTTATTTGAAATAAATACTAGGTACCAAAGTAATAACTGAAATTGTTACCTTCCTTTATTTTAGGGACGCATTGATTTTATTGGTTGTAGATGGTTTAACAAGTTGGTTTGCCGGTTGTGTGATATTTGTAACCCTTGGTTACATGGCTAAACAATCGAATGTTAACATAGAAGACGTTGTTTCTCAAGGTATGTATATGAAATGAAATGGATTGTTATAGATGTACATCTGTGGTAGGTAGTCAAGAAATACCAAAGGGGTATTCGAAGGAGGGGAAAATCGAAACAACTGACAAACTCCGGAGAACAACTAAGACAAGACCAAAACAATACATGCACTACAACTAAAAACTAAAAACATATGAACAACATGGACCCCACCAAAAAACGGCTGCTCCGGAAGAGCAAGCTGTCTCTGATTTCTGCTGGACACCCGCCATGCTGCCCATGTCAAATCCGGTATGAGAACGGGATGGTAGAGTGTAACAAATGTAGTCCACCGTAACTATCAACGATGATTAGCCATCCCAACATTGGAATTGTGCGTTTGAACCAAACTGCATGCGTGACGTGTTGGATTCCAATCTTAAATGATAGGGATATCCAGCTTTCTTACCAAATTCTCTACAGGTGCTATCGTTTAATCTACTTAGGAATGAGAGCGATAAATGACTCATTGTAGATGAAATTTAGAATAACAATACGAATAATTTAATCTTTATTGGTACTTACGAATAATTTAATCTTTATTGGTACTTACGTTCACGAATAGAAGATTTTCAGATTTATCACCAGATACTGAGCTCAAGGAGAACTTTAACTCGGTTGGTAGAACGATGACTACTGTATCAAAAGTTGCGGATTCGATTCACGTTTCGTGCAGTTGGTAATTTTGGAAGACAAATCATGCTCTTACGTTACACAGCATTAAAAGTGCGAACATGTAAAATACACATTTTATCCAAAAAGAACTCTTATTTTCTAACATTAGGTCCAGGTATTGCGTTTATGGTTTACCCAGAGGCTCTAGCAACGCTCCCGTTTCCGCAGCTGTGGTCAGTTCTCTTCTTCCTAGTGCTATTTACTGTTGGGTTAGACAGCCAGGTAAGCCACTACGGTTTTACAAAATAGAAAAAATAGAATTATATTATTCTTAAATTACTTAATCAAGAAACGTTATTTATGAAGCTATTTAATATGCATGTTGTTCAAAATTATGTATATGACAGCTTTATCGTGAAACGAATATTCATAAGTATTATAAGATCAGATGTGTCTTGTGTAAAATAAGTTAAACCATTTAGGTATTTTTAAACCTGCCACGAGATTTATTAGATTGTCAGTCACATAACTCAGTGCAACAACGCATTTCTCATAATTTGGCATATCTCGTCGAATACTTAAATATTTCATTGTCGGGTTAATTTACATGTAATTTACCGAGTATAGGTATTGCTTCAAAATCATCGAGAGTGTCACCAAAAAAGTCCTGTTCACGCGTAGGATACATATTGGACAATAAAAACGTTTGCTTGAAGGCCGATGTAATTTATTGGTCTGTCATGAGTCCTTCGTCAGTTGAACAACTTTTTCAGAATAAAATGAGCATTTGAATTATCCTTCATGTTTGTTTAAAGAAGGATTCTAAAGCAACAAACAGTTAAAACTTAAAATTTACTGTTATAAAATTGTAAAATTTTCAAAAACTAAGTAGTATCTCCCTCACGCATAGCTCTGCATGAATTGGTATCAAAGCATTTTATTTATACCACTGAGTCGATGCCACTCAGGTGGACTCCAAGTCCCCGAATGCATCCCCAGCTCTGTGCTCAGATGCTAGTATTTCGATACTAGCCCCAAATTGACACTTAAAATGTACTGTTATAAAATTGTAAAATGTTCGAAAACTAAGGAGTATCTCCCTCGAGCATAGCTCTGTCCTTAGATAGTTTTGGCTTTACCCCTTTTGTTCATTATGGTATTTTTGAATTTGCTCTTCAAGCTTTTTGATTGTTGTTTTGGTTTTCCACATTTTAGGCCTTGAGCACAACTGATGAATCGTAAATTGACAAAATCTGCACATCGTGTGCATCAAAATTAGTATCAAAGTATTTTATTAACAGGAGAGGTCAACAACAGAGCAGATAACACAAATATCGAAACAAACACCTGACAACATCTTTTGATTTGAATTTCATTTGCTCTAATTTATGCTATCCTTGTTGTTCGGTTCATTTTTTCGTTTGGGATTTACATATCTCTAGTCATCGCATTTCCAATATCCATCTATAAAAAAATTTCTTTCGCTAAAATGTAGACACGCGTTACAGTTGTTAACGATAACATTCCAAACTCCATATCGAAGCTTTCAAATTCTCAGAGAATATACAAGCAATACTTGAATGTTTAATTCATTTTGTAGATGGTACATATCCAAACATTGACGGGGGCAGTATTCGATAATTTCCCAAGTACAAATAAAAGAAAAACGGTTATCACATTGTTAATTTGTATCGCTGGATTCTTGTTAGGATTATCGTGTGTAACACAGGTATGAATTTGAAGATATGATTACTGTAAGTTCGGAAATTATTGCGATGTTTTTTATTATTGCGAAAAATGCGACAGTGTTGTAATCGCAATAATTTAAACTCGCATTTTGGAATTTTTTATATGAATGAAGCGGGATTTTTCTCAATATTTCAAAAATTTAAATCGCATTTTGGTCAAAAATGACAAAATCGCAATAATAAATGCACGCAATAATTTCTGAATTAACAGTATATAAAATAAAATAAAAAATCTTTTAAACAGATTTGTGCCTCACTTTACCAATGAAGTCGAATAGATCAATTGAATTTTTTAAATTCTTTGGCATGTGGTTTATATAATTCCTAACAAAGAAGAAAAAATATCACAGGAAAGAAACTAGAGGTCCACAAACAGCTGTATTGCTCATCTCGGCTTCGCTAGCACATCTATGATAGAACTCTCATCATCTCTGTTGCCAACCATTGCATTGAAAGAGGACCCCCAAAAGACCACAGTGGTCAAGTTTTGGTCCTATATATATTGAGCATTTTCAGCCAATAGGGATTTTCTTTCCATAGAGTCTTATTTTAAATATCAGCAAATGAATACGTCATGAAGCAACAAAAGAAGAGGAAAGTAACGTAAGACTGAAACACAAAGGCAATACATACTTGTGGGAATACAAAATAACATATATTTCACAAGACTACATGCATAACTAAAAGAATTCAATACAAATAAGAAACTAAACAGAATATCTAATGAATAGTATATTACATGGTTAGTCCATATTCAAACTTGTGTTTAACTCAATATTAAAAAATTGATGAAAAAAAAATGCGATTGTAAAAAGTAAAAACTAAACCTAGAAGCGTTACTTATTGGCTTTTTTCATTGGTTGGTTGTTAAATAATTTGTAACCGAAAGAACAAAATAAGAAAAGTGACAAAACGAACAAGGAATAAACCATTGTAAAGAAATTCATTGATGTTATCAGCCAATGGTAATGAAGCCTTTGCAATATTTTTCAGGGAGGTATATATGTTTTACAACTGATTGATTGGTATGTGGCTAGTGTTTCTATCATGATTCTTGTTTTATTGGAAATTTCAGTACTGGCATGGGTATATGGTAAATAATTTACTTATAAAGTTCGCCCCAAATACATGCATATGTGTATTGTCTTTGCTAGTCTAAGGTTATATTAGCTACATAATTATACGTGAACGTAGCATTTTTATTCAAGTTTAGTCGCTACATTAAACAGCAAATTCTAATTGACAAATACATCATTTTTTAAAAGTTATTTAATTTAATTGAAGACAAAGAATTGAAACTAGGTATACGAAAATCTCTAGGCGTACGTAATTATGAAATGGTAGAAGAGCACGGACATACTTAAAAAAAACAGTATCATACAAGAATGAATGAAAATATTGCTAAATGCTATATTTGTTTAAGACGAACTATATCAAACATTCCGAATACATCAAACGACGTAGTGAATTGAACAAAAATACTATAGCTGACTTTGACTTAATATATCAACAGGAGTGGAAAGGCTCAATAAAGATATCGAAATGATGATTGGAACCAGACAGGGTCTTGTTTGGAAAGGGTCCATGTGCTTTTTTACACCAATTGTTATATCAGTAAGTTTTCATGAAACTAAAGGTTATTATAATTTAAGGGAATACGATACAAAAAGTAGGCTTTTTACTTGACGTTTTTCATTAAGCCAAGGATAAACTTCGTTAAATTAAAACACAAAATAGGAGTTGAAGCTATATGTTTAGCATTGATTAGCAGTTGACCATTGAAAGACACTTATCTTAACAAACTATGATTCAAATTTTAACAAGATATATTGAGCCCATCTAAGTCGATACGTTTTTTAATTTACCCGAAAATTGCTAATTTTGTGATTTTTCGTGAATATTTGATTTTTTTATGGACAAGGCGACTTAACATATGACTTTCACCAGGTAACAGTAGATGAGTCTAAGGAAATGTCACTAGATAAGTGTAGTGAGTCTTGTACCAGTCTTTTTAGCAACTTTAAATCTCTGATCACAGATATAAAGAACTTAACAATATTTTGTAACCAATTTTCACCATTTTAGTCACGATGATTAAAGTTTTTTAGAATAATTATGAATATTAACACTGGAAACAATAAGAAAAATGTTTTCATATACTTATTAATAAAGTTTAATTTTTTCAAGTAGAAAGGCTACAAAAAGGCTCCTTCACGGAATTTTTGCTGAAAATTTACCAAATGGTCAATTTTTATGTATACTTTTCAAACAAAAAACATACCGCCGTGACTTAGTTTTTACGATAATCAACGCTGATTTTGGTATATTTGAGCCAAAAACCCTAAATTTTTTCATTTTTCCACAGTGACACAAAAAAGTCTCAAACTTTTTAACGAAAAAAGATAACTTCACCAGGTTTTTTGTAAAATATTCCTATTATCTCCCCCTGCTACTGTATTGTATTCCCTTAAAAGAAAATGCAAACCTTCTTTGAGACTGACTATTTATCTAGTTAATAAGTATATCACTCGTGCATAGCTCTGTCCTTAGATGGTTTTGGCATAACCCCTTTTGGTCATTTTGGCATTTTTGAATTTGCTTTTCCATATTTTGGATTGATGGCCATACAGTGCATCAAATTTATTTCGGTATTTTGTGATATGTTTTATTTTAGACCTTGAGCACAACAGAATAGTCGTAAATCGACGAAATGTGCACATCGTGTGCATCAAAATTGGTATCAATGAATGTTACTTCATTGAAAACCTCAGTCAGATTTCTTTCCCTTCTATTGTTGTTTATAAGATCTAGTAACGCTCGCGCTTTCTAAGTGAATATTTTGATTTCATGTTCGTTCTATTGAAACAGAAGGAAATTTTGTTTATTACTGTAGCATGTTTCATACACACAGAAAGTACACCCAAGGCTTTATCGTTTTTCGTGTTACATATCGAAGTTATTAGTTTTCGCTAGATTTAGTTTTCGTTATTATCCACAAATTTAAATATTCAGCACGATGCATATTTCAAACTCTGTGTTTGCACTTAAAATTATTATCCCTTATAGTATTATTGGACAAATATATTGGCTAATAAAAGATCACGTGATGTGAAATAATTCGAATAATTTCGCCCTTATCGGTGGTGCCGGTGAATAACCTAAAAAAATTGCATCGTCCAGTGAATAACCCTATTATTCACTAGCGGTGAATAACCTCAACAAATTTCATCGGTGAATAACCATATATTCATCGGCTTTGAATATACCATTTTTTGTTAATTATATAATAAAATAACAATCCAAAGATACTAATATTAGATATAGTAAATTTATACTACGCTGTATACGACGCATTTCAAGGAGTTACCTCTCGTCAGCAGCATTAAAACCGAAACATTTGGAAGACCAAAAACCAAACTTATTTTTAACAAGAGGTACTCATAACCACAAATACCGAAATAGGAAGCCAAATTTCAGCTAAGGCGATCTATCATGTGCAATACAAGGAATGAACCCTTAGTATTTCTATTATTTTTGAATTTTGCTAAATACTGGTAATTTGTGTAGCAAATCAATTAATAATCATGTCAGGCAAGTCTGACGACTGGGTTGGCGAATACCCTCGGGGATCTATGGTCCACCATGCAGAGGCATCCTCCCAGGAGTTTCAAAATAACAATCCAAAGGTACTAATATTAGATATAGTAAATTTATACTATGCTGTATACGACGCATTTCAAGGAGTTACCTCTCATCAGCAGCATTAAAGCCGAAACATTTGGAAGACCAACAACCAAACTTATTTTAAACAAGAAGTACTCATAACCAAAAATACCGTAATAGGAAGCCAAATTTCTGCTAAGGCGATCTACCATGTGCAATACAAGGAATGAACCCTTAGCATTTCTATTATTTTTGAATTTTGCTAAATACTGGTGATTTGTGTAACAAATCAATGAATAATCATGTCAGACAAGTCTGACGACTGGGTTGGCGAATACCCTCGGGGATCTATGGTCCACCATGCAGAGGCATCCTCCCAGGAGTTTCAAAATAACAATCCAAAGGTACTAATATTAGATATAGTAAATTTATACTATGCTGTATACGACGCATTTCAAGGAGTTACCTCTCATCAGCAGCATTAAAACCGAAACATTTGGAAGACCAAAAACCAAACTTATTTTTAACAAGAGGTACTCATAACCAAAAATACCGAAATAGGAAGCCAAATTTCAGCTAAGGCGATCTACCATGTGCAATACAAGGAATGAACCCTTAGTATTTCTATTATTTTTGAAGTTTGCTAAATACTGGTAATTTGTGTAACAAATCAATGAATAATCATGTCAGACAAGTCTGACGACTGGGTTGGCGAATACCCTCGGGGATCTATGGTCCACCATGCAGAGGCATCCTCCTAGGAGTTTCAAAATAACAATCCAAAGGTACTAATATTAGATATAGTAAATTTATACTATACTGTATACGACGCATTTCAAGGAGTTACCTCATCAGCAGCATTAAAACCGAAACATTTGGAAGACCAAAAACCAAACTTGTTTTAAACAAGAAGTACTCATAACCAAAAATACCGAAATAGGAAGCCAAAGTTCAGCTAAGGTGATCTACCATGTGCTATAGAAGGAATGAACCCTTAGTATTTCTATTATTTTTTATATTTGCTAAATACTGGTGATTTCTGTAACAAATAAATGAATAATCATGTAAGACAAGTCTGACGACTGGGTTGGCGAATACCATAGGAGACCTAGGGTCCACCATGCAGAGGCATCGTCCCAGGAGTTTTAAAATAACAATCCAAAAATACTAATATTAGATATAGTAAATTTATACTATGCTGTATACGACGCATTTCAAGGAGTTACCTTTCATCAGCAGCATTAAAACCGAAACATTTGGAAGACCAAAAACTAAACTTATTTTAAACAAGAAATACTCGTAACCAAAAATACCGAAATAGGAAGCCAAATTTCAGCTAAGTCGATCTACCATGTGCAATCCTTAGTATTTCTTTTTCATTTTGTTTTCTTTTTCGAGAATGCCAATTATGGGTGGGAGATATGAAAAACTGCAACCCCGTTAAGTGTTATTCCCTCGGACTAAAGCACTTGGGAAATAACCTTTAACAGGGTTAGAAAATTTGGATATCTCTCTCCTCAGAGGGCCGTAATTGTATATTAACACATTTGTGGTGTTAATGAATTTCAAAAATGTCTTCATAAAGACTGTATTGGTCAGATTTAAAAAATGCTTTAAAATAGTATTTATGATTTATATTTTCAACATATTTCTATTTTAGTTTGTGTGGATATTTAGTATGGTAAAACACACCCCAGTAAGATATGGTGATATGCCTTATCCTAAATGGGCATCTGGGGTTGGTTGGGTTATTGCCCTTATATCTTTAGTACCAATACCTATAGGAATAATCGTCACATTACTTAGGGCAAAAGGAACCATTTTACAGGTAATCAGTATGATAAAAAATTTGTTTCTCCTTATTTATGGTATGTGTAGTTAAATTTGTACCACATGCGCAAACTTGTTTGAGATTCATCAGCGTATGAGAATAAATTGTTTTGCAACTCACACAAAACCCATATAAGAACTCAAATAAATGAAAGGTATATGGTATTTGACACCGAGACATATCACGATTTAACCTGGAAATAGGCCGATAATAATTACGGTTATTTCGTAAGTGTGTAGCTTTCGATCCACATAAAAACAGAGAACAAATAACAAAATACAATAAAAAAACATGCAAAGTGTTAGCAGTGGCCTAATTTTCAATGTCGTAGAAATAAATACTAACGGGAACATATAATTATAATGGCTGCATCGATTCAGTGACAGTAATAATTTATCTGCAATTGGTATATAAACTGTGCCAAATCTAAGAACTTTTCTGGATTTTCTTCTAATATTATGATACGATCGTGACTGAAATATCGTATAAAAAATGAAATTACCAAATCATGCAGGTTTCTATATATATATATTTCATTTACCGTGGAAAATATATCATCGAAAAGTACATGTAAAAGGGTGATGTATAGAACAGGTCAAGAGCTAGGTGTTAATTGTAATAATTAGAAGAGAAAAACACGGTAAAGTTGTTTGCATAAATAAACAACAAAATTGATAACAGGAGATGTCAACAATGACATATTAATCAATTACAGCAACCCAACTGACAGAAATCCGGACAAAAATTAACATAAAAGAGTACTATACACAAACATGAACGCAACAGAGAGTCAGGATAGTCTGACTTGGTACAGACACTGAACAGTGGTGGAGTTAAACCGGTTATATTGGTCTCAAAACCACCCCCTTATCTATCCTGATACTCTGGTGTATAAAAAACTGCGTAAAAACCAATACAGTCTGATTACCAACAAGGTGACCGCTTGCTAGAACTGCTAAATTAGATTGAACGGTACATAATTTAGATAGCAGGGTCAGAATGCATTCGCTTTAACTGCAAAACTAGCTAAGGCTATCAAAGCTGCAGGTCTGATACTGTCGCTCTACTAAATGTATAGTGTGATGGATGTGATGGATAACATTTTCAGTTGTACTACATGTTGTACAGTCCCACAATTTCAGTTGTTAACAATTAATTCTTTTATAGAGATTATCAGACTCCATTAAGCCGTTGCCATCATGGCGTCCTGCAACTGGAGATGATAATGGTTCCCAGGAAATGGAAAAACTGAATTATATGACCTGATTTTTGTAAATTTTATATCATAAAAAGCATATAATATTCGGATTTGAAATTTCAACATAACACTACATGTATCAGTATTTATGAAACATAAATTTGTCAAGAATATAATAAAAATAATAAAATTGTAAATACGATGCTGGGCACATTATTAATGATTAATTGTTGTTATCGCAAACAAATCGAGATAAGATTATCAGTTATCTCATGAGCATTGACCAAGAAGGTTAATCACTGGAAGTTTGATAAATAGGAATTTGAATCAAACTGAGGTAAACATTAGAGTCATTGTGAAAAGCTTTAAATTTCTTTGACTTGAACAACAATTTCAGGTTGTCCCGAAACTGTAATTTCCTTATGGAACGGTCGCAGTCCTTCGAACAGGTGTTTTGTGATTGTCATGAAGTATTGGTTTTCCTGGACGCTTGGGTCTGTTTAAAATCTGACTTGAAATATATATATATGTATACATATTTCGGATTTGGGCTAAAGCAGTGACATAAATTTAGTTTAGATGTTCGGTAGAAGTTGGTGGTTTTGGATTTGTTTAGGAGTTTGAATAAGTGGATATCATAATCTATTTGACTTAAAATTTAAATGTTATATTTTGTAGTTTGTTAATAGTCCAGAGTTGTAGTTTCTATTTATCAGAGGACGATATTAAAGCATTTCAGAATCGGGGAAAGCGGATACGGACAATTTTATGTACGCCTAACACGTTATAATATTATGACTTGCCCCTCCCAAAACAAGAGGGCAGCTCTGTAGTTTGAACTCTCGTGATCCATCACAGTTTCTTGGTAGTCATATAATTCAATAAAGTTATGATCAAAAATAGTATAAGTAGGCAATTTTAACTGACAAAAAAACTGTTGACAGTGTTATCATAAGATTGGCCTCGCTACACTTTGTTTTTACACGATAAATGTACATTTAAAATAAAATAACACTGGACCTCTAAACCTCTAGGATTTTAGTAAAATTATAATTCGAGTATTCCAGATTGATTTTACCAGAATGACAGTCAGACTGTGTCGTTATAACTCGTGTCTAAATCTTATTTCAAGGAAAATGTATAAACGCACTCAAAATTGCATAACATAATGCGAATTTAATTTTGGTAAGTAAAATTTATATTGCAGTCATGAATACCGTTTGACGTTATTTTTTATATGTCTAAGAATATAAACAGAGCTTAAAGGCTTTGAATAAAATTATTTCAGATTTCTAATCCCAATAATTCCGACATAAAGTACATGTAGCTCTATAGATTTTGATGTGTAAAAAGAAAACAGTCGTAAACCTAAATTAGTTACATCTTTCCCTAATATCGCTTCCTTGTTCGCAGTGAGTAATTTCCTGTGACGTACATGTATATAAAGTCAAAGCGGCAGTTTAAGAACAGAGGAATTTGGGCCTGACTCATCAACGATTTTATCCCTCACGGATAAAGATATACAGGCTGGTTTCATCATTATATTAGGCAAGTAAAGTCAAGAAATGCCAAAAATGCCTGCTTCGAAGGAGGGAAAATCGAAAACAACTGACAAATTCCGGAGAACAACGAAGACAAGACCAAAACAATACAAACACTACACTTAAAAACTAAAAAAAATATGAAAAATATGGACCCAAACAAAAAACCGGAGGTAGACTCAGGCAGTAATCAGTCTCTGCTTCCTGCAGGACACCCGGCATGCTGCCAATGTCAAATCCGGTATGAGGAATGGACAACTTCAATAGAACATGTCAATTTCCATTGGGAAACAGTTTTTTCATACCTGTCAACCAAGTCATGATGACGTCCATAAAACTTTAGTAAGGATGGCTGCAACTTAGGAGCAACATAACCCTGTTTGAGTAACCTTTCTGTCAGGAGCAGGCTCTTTCCAGGAAGTCATTGTATATGCCCCAAGCTCTGGAATCATGTCACGGGGGGATTCGTCACTTTCTTGAAGCCCATCTGTGGTTTTTAGATTACCGCTAATAGACTAATAAAGTGATAATAAAGATCAAACTATGGGCGGCGAAAAGGGTAAAAAATACTTTAATACACAACGAAAAATTCATTTTCAAACATCTCAAGTAACAAAACAAACAATAGTCTTCGCGAAAAAATAAATTACAAAATAGAGAGGTTAAAAAACGAAATCAACAGACAAAAAGGCAAAACAATCAGATATCGAACGTTGCATTGCCCGAATAAACGCTATATGGCTCTAAATTTCATGTCAATACGTCCCCATTCGATTCGTCCAAAAGTCTGTCCGGGCGATGGTGTCCTATATACATACAATATGTAATATATTATCAAAATTGCTAAAGAGGTGTTCATATGTTACCGTGACTTATGATTAGTAACTCTGATTTGAAGATTGTTGTAAAACTAAAACGATGAATGCATTATGAATCTTAAATCAAAACTTTGCTAAATGTATAGTCAAATTTTCCAATTCCAAGGGTTTTAATATTTCTTGTTTCGAAAAGTTCAGAGTCTTAAGATGTAAAGTGCTTTACAATTTTTCGCTAATAGTCCTAACCATATGAATATGTGACTTATGAGAATTATGTCGTATTGCCATATAAATATATGGGGTACCAGTGGAACAAACTGCATGTCTAAATTGCTACAACTGTCTGTCCATCTCTCCATCTGTTAGTCAGTAAATATGATTTTTAGTGATTTAGTCTGGAACTTTTATTTCGAGCTTTTTGGGCCAGCAATAACATTACACAGTGGCGCTTGGTAATGCACAGTTGTCATACCCTCCTGTTACACATGCATTTTTACATTCTTATATTGTTACCGAATTCAAAACGTCCTTAGTACAGAATTTTGGTGTGATTCTTTCCTAGCGGCGTTTTTAATTTATTTATTAATCTTATTCTATTTTTGACTAGGGAGGGTGGGCATATAACGATATTATATTCTAGTGACTATGAATCTTCACTATACTGTATATGTTGTGAAAGACTATGTGGAACAGTCAACATTTGAAAGTGTTGCATTATTCACATGTTTAATGCCTTAATTATTTCAACATTTGAATTATACTAGCAATGTACGACTCATCAGTTGTGTCCAAGACCTAACTGGACACAAGGACAGAACTATTCACGCGGGATATACTCCTTAGTTTTCACAAATTTTACAATTTTGTAACAGTAAATTTCTGAGTAGTATCGAAATACTAGCAACTGAGCTGGAGATACCCTTGGATATTGGAGTCTACCAGCAGCGGCTTCGAATCAGTGTTATAAATAAAATTATTTGATAGTAATTTTGATGCACAATATGTGAACATTTCGTCGATTTACGACTTATCCGTTTAGCCCATATGCCTAAACGAGTCCAAAATGTTGAAGAGCAATTTCACAGTTATTCAATATGACGTTCAATATGTTAGAATAAAAAGTCAAATTTCACTTAATATCTTAAAGGAATTACAAGGCTGAATAAAGATATCTAAATGAGGGTTGGAACCAACTTAGAGTACATAGTTTGGATAGTAGTTATGTGCGGTTTTACACCCATCGAAATATTAGTAAGTTTTTTTTTCAAATTAATTAAGATAACTTAAAGGTAATTTCAATTCCACCCTTTTCAAGGAAAATTTTGTTTTAAACTTCAAGTCATAGCGTTTATATGATCTGTGCCCTATCATGTAGGCGAAATACCAATTTTAAAAGTGGAATAACCTGATAAATCCTACAGAGATACAAATTAATAAATTATGCAGTTTTTGATATTTCATATACGTTTTATATATATACCAACAAAATGTACAGTTAAGAAGGTGGTTTGCTGAAAGGATCGAGAGCTATGTGTTAATTTTAATGATAAATGGACAACATATAGTAATACCATTCCAAAAAGTAATTTACTACACATGTATTGTTTCCAAGAGATTATCGAACTCCTTTAAGCCGTTATCATAACGAAGATAATGGTTCCCAAGAAATGGAAAATTTGACCAATCCGACCTCATTGTCATTACTTTGTATTTTATCTTCATGTAAAGAATATGCAAAGATGTTTAGATTTTAATATAATTGAAAATTCCATTACAATACCAATATACATATTTTTGATACATAATTTCGTAAAGAATTTTCTAATAAAAAATTATATAAAAAAATCACAGACTGAATTGTTTTATCTTGTTTTTTGCAACACTAGCACCTCTTTTAATTCCGCTTGGTTGAGGGATGATAGAAGTAATTCAAAAATAAAATAAAACTAAAATGTAGAAGAAAACAGACAAATGCTGACTAAATTTCCTGTCTAAATACATGTAAGCTGGCGGTTTCAATAGTTTATCGAGTACACTACACTCTGTACCTCCTCCACAATAACCCAACAGTGGGAAGACGAAACTGGGGATAGTAAAAACAGTAAAACGGACAACTGACACATGAAACTTAAAATAAGCAATTAATAGTATCCAGTCATTAAGGTCCTAACTATTTATATAAAATCGACATGAATTGCGCTAACAAACAAGATAAATACAATGCCGTACAATGATAATTTGATTAGAAACGCAACGGAATGCAACTCTCCGAGTCGTAATCAAATTCTCCAAAGTTAGACTGTCAACAGTGAACTATCTTGTCTTGTGTCACATGTTTCAATGTCAAAAATGAAAGCCTTTTCGGATAAATTACAAACCAGCAAACTATTGCTATCTTTATCACAATGAATTCCTTTCGGACGAAAGATTCCATCTGCCGCTGTAAGAATTACTCTGCTACGAGTACCGTCGGGTGATACCGCCATGACGTTATCAGAAAAGTATCCTGTCATGTAAATGTTTCCATCCGTGTCCGAAGTAATACCATATATTTTACGTAACTTCTCATTATCGAACGTCCATACAATGAGACCATCTGAATCAGAACAATACAATGTATTGTTATCACTGTAGAAAATGTTGCCTTTGTCTACATGTATGCAAAGAACATTCGGAGACACAGGAAGAGTTTTTAAGATTTCTCACTTTAGACTGAAAACTTGTATAACGGTGTAACCAGCAACAAATAGTTTATCTTCACTGAAATATAAACCACGAAAGGTACCTTTGAAATTGATGGTATCCATTACTTCACCTGTTGATAAACTCACTTTCTGAATGAGATTGTTCCTTTCATAAGACACAGCAACAGTGTTCCTGTCTATAGCTGTTACGCCATGTGGTTTATACGGAAGGGGAATAAAACGTTGGTCCCTGTCACTTGAAGAAAAGATCACCAATCCTTCACTGAACTTATCAGTAAAGACTAACTGTTTGTCTATCATCACACAGTGACGAATAATGGCAGTTACATCTGTTGACGATGGGAAAATTATCTTTGAACGAAATTTGACAGATGGTAATGTATGTTTTACCATTAATTGGGCCGAGCTATTTGATTCTACTGCACAATCTGAAATAAAAGAAAGAAACTTGTATCTATCTGATGGAAATGAAGGGCGCTCTGAAATGAGAGCTTAATTTCAAACTTATATGTAGGAATTATACGATTGTAGGGTTCGCCTCGTCCCCATATACTGATATAAGTTATTAGCATGGACTCGTCACATACTCCTGATCAATAAAGGTCACAGTGTCCTAATTTTTATTTTTCAGATTTTGATAATTAACATCTTATTTGAAACTACGTTTGGATACATTTTGCATTTACGTTTTAATTTATACAGAATACTGTAAATTCGGAAATTATTGCGATGTTTTTATTATTGCGAAAAATGCGACAGGGTTGTAATCGCAATAATTATCACTCGCATTTTGGGATTTTGTATATGAATGAACCGGGATTTTTCTCAATATCGCAAAAATTAAAATCGCATTTTGGTCTAAAATGATAAAGTCGCAATAATAAATGCACGCAATAATTTCTGAATTTACAGTATAATATAACCTATTTCTCTCTCTTACTATATAGTATGTGATCACAGTGAAATATATCTAAGTCTCTCTTTAGATGCTTCCTTTCTTCTAAAGCAAAATCTGCATGAATTGACTTGTAATGTAACAAAATGTAGTGAGTATAAAATGCAGCTCATATTGGCTTTTTTCTTGTTGGACACTTCCCTCCCCCTTGGACACATATGTAAATAAGATTAAAAGTTTTTTTTTGATAGTTCTGATGATTTCTTTAAACGTTTGCAAAATTCGTATTTCTGTGTACCTTTTTTACAATAACATCTTTGAATACGGGCCCCAATTTTGGAAAATCAAACTAATACAACCTTATTGTGCATCTGCATACAGTGTATAACAATACTGTATAAAGGTAGAAGGTATAAATTGAAAAATGAAAGAAGAGTTTTGGTCACTAGCTTATAATTCTCAATTTTCGAAAATCAATTCTTAAACCTTATTACACATCTACATAAAGTAGAAATTAGTACGAAATTAAATACATAACATGACATGAACAAGAGGCTCCCAAGAGCCTGAATCGCTCACCTGTTATCTTTTGTGTTCTATTTTTAGCCATGATGGCCATGTTTCTCGACGGACAAGAAAATAAAACACAAACTTTATTCTAGATACCCTAAGGATCATTCAGACTAAGACTAAGACCATGCTGCCCCTCTCAAATCCGGTATGAGAACAACATCAATGAAACAGATCTATCTTCAGTTGGGAAACGGTTTGTTCCAACCTGTCAACCAAGTCATGATGACGTTCATAAAACTTTAATAAGGATGACTGCAACTTGGGAGCAACATACCCCTGTTTGAGCAACTGTCTGACCTGAGTCGGGCTTTGTTGAGGACGTCAATGTATATGTCACAAGTTTTAGAATATCCTATGAGTTCTGAAATATACACTCCATACGCCGGCGCTGCTGGAATGTTGTCGTTCAAAAATGGGAAGTTGACGATTGGAAAGTCAAAGTCATCCCGTTTGTCGTAAAGTTTTGTATTCAGCCTTCCTCTGGTGGCAATTTCGATGTGAAGGTCAAGATAAGATGCAAACTTGGCAGGTTTCTGTTGTATCCTTAATTTCGAGCTCATTGAGATAGATGAGAGGTAAGAAATTCCCTAAACGTGAATTTTTGAGTGATAAAACATCATCTATATAGCGGAAGCTGACATTAAAGGTACGGGCTAACTTCTTTTGTTTTTCCTTAAGAAGTCCGTCAAGGGAGTCTGCCTCATATGAGTAGAGGAACAAGTCAGCCAGGAGTTGCGCACAATTAGCGCCCATACGAATGCCGACATTTTAGTATCTTAAAGTAATGAACTATCCGTGCACTCCCACATGATGTATCCCTGTACATCTTTCTCACAATCATATCTTTAAAATCCGGTCAAATCAAAATTCTAAAATCTTATTGTGCATCTATATATAGTTTGTGACAATACTGTACAAAATTAAATACATGAAATGAAAAATGAAAGAAGAGTTTAGGCCACAAGCTTAATTTCCCAATTTTCAAAACTCGACCCTATGGGCCCCAATTTTCGAAAAATAAAAATTCCGAAACCTTCTACATACAGGATATGATAATACTGTATAGAAATTAAGTGCATGAAGTCAAAAATGAAAGAGGAGCTTAGGTGACAAACTTAAATTCCTAATTTTCAAAATTCGACCCCTGTGTGCCCCAGTTTTTGAAAATCAAAATTCTTACACCTCATTGCATATCAAAATACAGTAAGTGACAATAACTTTAAATAAATCAAATGCATGCATTCATAAATGAAAGAGGAGTTTAGGTCACAAGCTTAAATTCCCCAATTTTGAAATTTGATCCCTATGGGCCCCAATTTTCGAAAAATCAAAATTCTGAAACCTTATTGCGCATCTACATATGGGATATGGCAATACTGTATAAAAATAAGGTGCATGAAGTCAAAAACGAAAGAGGAGTTTAGATCAAGAGCTTAAATTCCTAATTTTTAAAATTCGAAGCCTGTAGGCCCGAATTTTTGAAAATCAAAATTCTAAAACCTTATTGAGTATCTAAAAACAGTATGTGACAATACAGTATAGAAATTAAATGAATGAGGTTAAAATTGAACGGACGGACGGACGGACGGACATATTGACAGCTGGACAGACGGACGGGGGCAATAACAATATCCCAGAACTTCTTCAAAATGCGGGGATTATAAACTTTAACTTCTTCCATTTCACATGTTGCAACGGATGCCATTTGAGAAATATACACATTCACAATAAGATTTCTAGGATTTTTCATCTCGAAGTTTGGTGACAATAGCCTTATTTTGAAGAAATTAAGGATTTGATTATGAACTTAAGCATGATACCTAACTACTAGTATTATAATGAGCGTCAGTAACATGGGAAGAAACCCTAAAATTAATATTAAAATTATAAAAAGGTAAGAAATATAGGAAATAATAAACCGAGGAAAATATGTTAGTGTTACTGTTTGTACAAATTAATTACATGTACAAAATTACGAAAGTGTAGAAATAAAATACCAACAAATTTTACAAACAAATGCAAATGCGTATCATTGGAAAACTTACCCAAGTGATAGTCTTCAAAAGCAACACAAATATCAAACGATTCAGGTAGCATTATATCAAGTTTCTCGTTGTTACAAATTGTTTCCATGAACGTCATAAGAACATTATCGAAAGTTTCTTCAGATAAAAACATAACACATTTCACCTTTATATGTAGAATAATCGTTCCTTGTTCAGCGTTTCCAAATACAATATTAAAACATCCTCTGTTTAAGTCGTCTTTTAATTCATTTAACCTTCTGATAACGGCTTCTTCATCTCGACATCCAAACACACGTACTTCAAGGCCATGCATGGAGTCTATAAAACATTTGATACAAATTGTCAAACTTAAATGTATGAAATTCACATTATAGCAGATATAAAATATTAAAAATTACAGTCATGACAGTAGACGAATAAAATAAATAAAATATAAATTAAGCTTTAAAGAGATTATACATCCAGCATGCTTTTAATGATGTACACTATTTTTAATAAAACTGAAATATATATAATATTTTTATAGAACACTATATGCAAGCATGGGTATCCCAAAACAAATTTGTTTCTAATATCCTTTGAACTGTTACTGTCGAACTGAGAGTAGGGCGAGATTTGTCGGTCTTATACAGCGATGTGTGAAAATTATGTCCTCATGATTTTAAATCTATCGATTTGAGAGATAATTAGATCGCCATATAAATGTTTACGGATATATTTTATCTCGGATCTTTCAATCCCTTCTCTCCCTATGTCCAACCCTAGAATAAAGCACCATTTGCTGTACATCCGGCGAATGAATTTATTTTTTAATTCGCTCGCTTACTTCTCTGTAACACCCCAAGGAATTCATTGTTATTTTTCATCATTTAATGAAAGAAATAAACATATTATCATAATATTATACCATAAATCAAATGACCAAATTTGGTCGACTAACGCAGTACACAGGGAAGGGATATAGTGTGTTGCACCCCCCCCCCCCCCCACATGACTTTCTCTGCAACAACCCCACGACCTTCACCGTGAACATCTATTTTAAATTTTTCATCGTATTATGAAAGAAATAAACGTAATATCATAACAATATAGCACAGCATCAAATTTCATGTTTGGAAATTTGGAGATTATGCTATATAATATTGTGGAAAGGGGAGGTAGGATGCAAAAGATTAAATAAATTTCACCGGTGCCTGTGGTGTATCGTCAATACCTGGAAATAAGTGTGAATGAAAACAGTTGTTTTTAAACAATGCAGTGTTAGAAAGCTCGAGACACAAAAACTAGAGGCTCATCTGTATCGCTGACCATACATCATTCCTGCCACTTTGGTTACAATCTGCCAATTAGTTCCTGAGCAAATTACAAAACAAAACAAAACCTTTCCCATATGGATTCAAAGGAAACTGAACAACCGCAGCGGTATGTCGAGTGGATCGCTCGTCAAATTTTTCCTTGGTAAAAAAAAATACGTTTAGGTAGAAAACAAAAAATGAGATATGTGTAGGTCAGAAGCTCTTCAACACATATCATAACTTTATATTTTTATATTTTTATTTATTGTGCCATTAAAGGAGCAGGACATGCTTACCGTTCCGCAGCTTCTGATGTCACTTCCGCTTTTTAGTGTCTCGATCGTAGTCGTAAGAATGTTTAGGAGACAGGCCTGACAGGAGCATATATGTAAGGGTTTGTGTGACTGTCCACATTGATTAGTATTCAGTGTTTGGGTGTCTTTTATTTCTTTTTTATAGACAGAGCTACAGTAAGATATTCGTCATATAGGATACTAGTATACAATAACGTACCGCTTTCTCCATGTCTATCACCGAAATACCCAATTATGTCCCTTCCATAATACATCTGTATTGTGTGTCTACCTGCCTGCTGCGAAGACTGCTCTGTAGATATAAACAAGACAAATTAGATCTCTGGACCTCTGTCGCATGCAAATAAGAGTAATTTTATCATCCACTACAAGAGAGGTTGGGGAGGGTGGTACTCCCCATATTCATCTGTACATAGACTCGTCCACGGAAAAAAAGATTTTTAGGGGTTCAATTTTCTTAATTTTGCTGTTTTTTGGGGTTCTAAGAATTTCAAAGTTTTTTTTTCTTTTTTGGGGGGGTGGGGGGAGTAAATATTTCTGAGCTACTTTTTGGGGTCCAGACATTTTGGTGCAAAAAAATTTGGAAGAAGTATGACCAGTTGAAGTACAATATATTAGTACCCCCCCCCCCCGGAAATTTTCCCGAACCCCTAAAAATAGTACGAGCCTGAGTACAGAAATTGTTTTTCTGAGTACCACCTTGGGCATTCACTGTTCTCAGTTTCCATAAGGCTTAAAGTTATCTACTATAATTTTGTAAGATTTATCTTTGAATTTGGTGGATTATTCTATATTGGTGCAATTAGCAAAAGATCAGTTGTATTTTATTTATTTCTCAAATCACCAAAACAGTGGAGGTGCACATCTGCAATAATATCAGAATAACTGTGCAAAATTTCAGAAATATCAGATTACACAAACTACATGTAGGTACACTTCAAACATGATGTGCCTAAAAATGAATAAGTTTAACAAATGATAAATTTGATATTTTTTCTCAGATCACCGCAAACAAAGAGGTGCACATCTTCAATGTGTTCAGAATAAATGTACAATATTTCATATTGTGTTGGAGTTTCAGAATACGCAAACTATGTACTCTTCGTACCAATTGTGCATAAAAATGTCTAAAATCAGAAAATCAGAGAACTTTGTTCTTAAATCACCCCAAAAGAGGAGATGCACATTTTCAATATGCGCAGAATAAGTGTGCAAAATTTCAGAAGTACCGGGTTTATGGTTTTGGAGTTTCAGATTACACAAATTAGGTACCCTATAATGTGACGGACCCGCTTCTATATTCGACGACGAAGGTAATGATAGGTACTTGTTATACCAAAGGGAAAAACCATTTGACTTCTAGGGGGAGGGCGAGAAAGAAATTTGAAAATAAAGACAAATAGAATATAAATGAGAATTAAGCAGTGAATAATTTTTGAAAATTGTCTCAAAAGAATATATCGAAGTTTCTAGGTGCTGTTAAAAAAATGTCCAGGATCAAAAAAACTACCCAAAACTCGTGTTGACTAAATTCCTAGATCAAATCTGTGTCCCCAAATAAAAATCAAATAGTTACTCAATGGCATACTGTATCTTTAAGTTGTTTTAGCAGTTAGAATCGTTTTGTTGAAACAAATTAAATTTTTATTATAAATAATAATATTACATAACAGGAATGATCAATCAATTAATGGTACCCACTAAAAAACCCTCAAAACAAAGCAACGAAGACCACAAGACACAAAGTTTAACTTAACATTGGCAGAGTATTAGGATAATTGAACTTAGTACTGATACTGAACAGTGGAGTGTTAAACCGATTTACTGGTACTCTACATACATGGTACAATAATATACGTACATGATGTAATGTATGCTAAAGTCTATATTTCGTTAGCATGTGTAAATATTGGTTAATGGATACTGAAGGAAAATGACAGGGGAGGAAAGTTCGTAAATCAAAATTCGGTCGAACATTAAGACAGAAAAAATTAAACAAATACCAAAACGATATAGCCAAAATAAGAAATAACGTTACCTTTAAAATCGATATATTTCTCAAGTAGTGCTATGTATTTTCGTTGCATCTCTGCGTCCATAGTACATGTCTGGAAATTCTGAACCTCGCTTTCAATTGTCTGCACTTGCTGTCCAGAAATAACATCTATTCGTCTACTTATGTTAATGAGCTCTGCAAATAATGCCCGCTCTTCAGCCTCTGAAATTTCTGCCCTTGGTCTATGCATGACACTATTCCTAAATCTGCGAAGTATTTCAACATCGTCACCTACTCTACAATCTGTGGACTGCGGAAGATTCCCCCAACCTTGTGTTGGCTCTTCCACAAGCTTGTAAAATCTGATTAATGTGTATAGCAGACTAAAATCAATGTTGTTGTACCCATCTGTAGATAAGGACTGTATCATTAACTTTTCGTCAGAATTTAGTTTATGTAAAAAGGCATGGTCTCGGTTTATCGTGCCAAGCAAAACACTGGCAGGCGCTGGATTTTGTTGACAAGAGATAATAACTCGAAGAATCTTTGGAAATGTTTCGGTGACAACTAGTGATGACCTGGCATATCTGGATTGACTAGAGCTGCTCATAGTAGAAGGTTTTAATCTATGACCTCGGTATTTACTACAATAACAAACATTTACTGACCACAAGGATATTAAACGGAAAACAGGTATAACTAACTACAAAATATAACAAAAAAACAAAGAATGTTTACAGAAAAATACGTGGAATGCTATGGATTTCACCCTGAGTCTCCGAGAATTAGACCCCCTAACAGGGTTACCGAGTTGATAGTAATACTCTCCGGGATTTTCGAATTTCTCAGGGAACGCAATCCGTGCCTATCTGTTTCCACAACACAGGTAAAAATTTAAGAAAAATCATCGTAAACTTCCAAAGAGTAATTTTTTTTTCACCCAGAAACGTAAAGTACATAGAAACACTATGAAAAAGCCATCAAATATCTTAAATTCATTTTTGGCCGGGGGATTTTCCAGACCCCTCGCCGATTTTCTCAGTGTGTCTCTTATTTATATTTTGGCAATTATGGATGATACAATATGACTTACAATAATTATATAATTATTATAACAACTGACGTAATAACTACTATAATTGTTTTCAACATTATAAATAAAGGACTATGACAAACATATACTGTCCAGTCTATTTTGCAGTGTTAGCAAGAGGTCACCTTGTTGGTATTCATATTTGCTGTTCTGACAAGCGGTCACCTGGTCACCTTGTTGGTAATCATACTGTACTGGTTTTTATAGTATGTTTCATACAGCACAGTGTCCGGATAGATAAGAGGGAGGTCTGGGTACCCCCCAAAAAACCGGTTTAATCCCACCACTGTTCAGTGTCTGTACCAAGGCAGGCTATCCTAACTCTCCAAACTGTTTATGTTTGTGTTTTGTTTTTTTTTGTCCGGAGGTCTGTCAGTTGTGATACTTTGATTGATTGGTATGTATTGTTGACCTTTCTTGTTATCCATTTTGTTCTATATATATGTGATAGATAGCACAAACATGTACTAGATGTAAACAGTTTAAATTGCTAGGGAAAACCGCGATAATGACATGAACATTAATGTATCCGGACCATAATCGATAATAGTCGAAAATTGTATCTCTTTTTGACCTTGAATGGCTGAACCAAACAATTTAAAGCTGGAATTTTTATATACATGTTTCTCAAGTTGAAACACACTTTGTTGCTTACATGCAGTGTCTGTAAAAATAAGTTAGTTATATTGGCATTTCCGAAGTTTTCCGCTAATTACCGAGATCATTTCAATTGCGTTGTATGGAGCATCCGGGAACTTTTAAATAATCACGTGGTCATTTATGGTCCGGATACCTTAATGAAAATAGCATAAATGATACCCTGCCATCACATACAAGGCCTTTTGTTTAAATGAATGATAAAACATCTAGTTTTATAGTACAGCAATTCATGCAAGTGAATTAAAGAGACATTGATGTTGTTTTTACAGTCGTTAAGCATATGACTTTATGATCCTGAGTGGTTCGTTATATTTATTTGTTTGTATTCTCTTGTTTGTCTTTCCATGTGAAATTTAGTGTGCGTTTGGAAACTGATACATGCATATTCGAATGTTTGAGACACGACACATTTTAAAACTTACTTTAATTTTAAATAATAAAGTGCATAAACTGCATCATATGTACATGATAAAACAGGGGTTTAGATAATAATTTTAATTTGAAATTTTCAAATTCGACCACTGTAGGCAAATTAATTGTTTAGAAAAAATCAAGATTATTAAACCTACAACTACGTAAAGGGTATTACAAGGCTAAATAGAAAAGATATGCATAAATTAAAGACGAAATGGATATATTTAGGTCACCCCTTCGATTCATAATGTCCAAAGGATTAGGGTCACTTTCCCCGGTACTTGTTTCACTTATAAGCATTGATTTCTTAATCTTAGATATTTACCTACGTTTTATCGTAAACGTTTGTATATAGGCAATTTGGGTCAATTTGCATCACTTTTTGGAATATTGCCAAACCAATAACATTCTGCTGTCATATGAAATAAGTTGCATAATCTAGCAATGTCAGTAAACACTAGGGGTGCCATTGGGCGGAAACCACAGTTTGTTTACAGTATACTGGTCTCAAAATAGGCTGGAAAAGGTTGTAAAGAAGCGGAATCCAGTTTTCAAATAACTTTCCCCAAAACAGCTCCACCTGGCGTTTACTGACATTGCTACATAATCTCACTTACCGCCAAATATTCGTTTTGATTCTCAATTTCCTTCCTGTTGAAAAACTGTCATAAAGACGTTAATTTGGCAAAGTCTTCCAAAGCGATATTGATGTATGGAAAAAATATTTAGTAACTTATTTTTACTTTTTTATTAGCAAATCTTTATAGACCACATACCAGGCTATGCCTCCAGATATTTTGAAAGGATTCAGCCGACTTTTTGAAAATGGCCCCAGAAGTGAAATAAATAATGCAGGGAAAAATGGGCTTACTTCTTCTTCGGTCCCAATTTTTGAAGTCAAATTTCTTAACTATTAATGAATATCTACTGCATACAGTGCATGGCAATACTGTAAAGAAGTGAAATGCATAAATTGAAAAAATGAAAGAGGCGTTTCGGTCACATATAATGGCATACAAAGCCATACAAATCAAAATTTTTTTCAATCGATAGCACTTCAGAAAAAAAAAATAACATAAAAGAGCAGAAAACAACTGATATTCCGGATAGTCAGACTTGGTACTAACACTGAACAGTGGTAAGATTAAACCGTTTTATGACCCAAATACAGAACTGTAAAATCTAAGGATGGCATATGCAACTGGTATTTAACATTTTGGGCCTTGAGCACAAATGCATGATTAGTCGTAAATCGACGAAATGTGCAAATATTGTGCATTAAAATTGGTATCAAAGAATTGTATCATTCTATAAAAAATAAATCTCTAAACCCAAAACAGAAAGAAGAGTTGCATTTACAAGAAAGAGCGATGAATAGACGCAGAAAGCGGCAATGTCCACGATCTCTCCTCTTAATTCCTGGGACAGTAACCATGGTAACCGTGTTCTTATAAAACTGCTTATATTTCACTTTCATTTTGATAAATGACCACGCGTTGATAAATCAGTTAAAGAAATATGATATTAATTTGATAATAGTATTTTCAGTACAAATTGGAAGAAATCAAATGATAATTCTATGACAAAACATTTAAGGTAAACTTATTGAATTTATGGCAGCCATTTTGAATCAATTACATGGATAAATAACCCAACTCGTTAAACTATATCAGCTTGGTTGTAGCTTAGTTTGGCACCTGCGTGCACTTGTTCGTGTTAGGGTCGTGTACCTCATAGAGTAATTTGACACAAATTCTAATTTTTAAAGATACATGTAACATTATATACGATTATCTATCATGTTTAAAGAAAACACATTTTTTTCTACTAATTAATGTGTAAGTGACTATTAAGTAAAAATATTTATATAATATTAGATCACAAATAGCACAGAAAATAATAATTTAACAACATACCTTAGTTAAGTTCGAGTACCTTTAAAACTGTGGAGGGTCAAGGACAAATTAAATTTATTGAAATTTGAAAATCAGATACCCATATTCTCAAAATACATATTGTACCTGTGTGCAAATGTATGTTGGCAAATATGTTAAAATACTGTATATTATTGATTTTTCCATTGACTAAAGTAATATACATTGTCATTTATACATGTTTATAATAAGTTAATTGTGAAAAAATGTTTTATAAAAAAATCTATAAATAAATAATTTATCAATATGTTGTAGGCTTATGGGTCGTTGATCGTATAGTGGTAGATTACTGCTTACTGGTTACTTTCGTTGTGTATGAAAAGACTGGTGTGGTTCCAATACTTTATTATGCAGATCAATTAACAGTAACAGACAGTGGCTAAGATGTGAACTGAACTGAAGTAAAAACCGAACTGAGCGGACTACAATGTCGCTCGTATTTATAATCTAGCCCCAAAAACCAGTTAGAACAAGATAAAATACTGCGTAGAATAACAAAATAATACGTAGAATATATTAAACGAATATAGAAAATTAGTCCTTCAAACGTCAATCACGGCATCCCAAAATGGTACTATTACTAATAGGCACCTGACGTGTGAAACATACCCAGTCCAAATACAGTTCCAATACATCTCTATCGAAATATCATGTTAGAACATATCTATTTCCTAAATGTCAATTTTAACAAATTTTACAATTTGTTCCATGTTTGGTACATAGATGTTTTCTAAAGGTCAATTTTAACAAGTTTTACAATTTAATAATTGGAACTGTACTAAACTGGTATTAGCCTGTCTAAATACAACTTATTATACAATCATATTTTAATTTTAAAATTATTACCTTCCCAAATTAATTGAAATATATTTTATATACTTTGGTCACCCAGGCCATCCCGTTACAATCGTCCCTTTCCGAAAGAAATAAATTACCAAATTCTTTCTTTATCAACATATGGGTGACCAGGATTACTAATCATTATTATTATATACATATTCAATATACATGCAACATGCACAATTATTATATTGTCTTTTCACAGTTCACTGCACAATTGTCCATCAGAAATAAAAATGTCCAAGCAAAATGTTCATATTATTTACACATCTCGGTGACTAAGAAGGAATATCAGTCGTAATCTTGATAACCAGGATAGTATTTTTCAGTTCATGATTGTTCGTCTGTGGCTGCCCGCTGCCCGCTGCCCCTGTCATAGGTTGTCCTCCTTATGGAAGAGCTTACCCGTCATTGGAACAGACTGGCGCTAGTCATAGTCGTAAATGTTTTCTTTCAACAGTTCTTTCTTCTCCTGACCAAGATTTACACAGTTCTTTCTTCCTACGGCCAGGATTTAGACTGTTCATATAATATCCATGTGACTAGCCTAATGATTGATGATCAGGATATAATACGTAAATGTCCTTTTACTAATGTTCATTACTAGTGACCGAGATACTTAAAAGTTCTTGTAACATCAAGATTGTCTTTTCACTGAGTAGTTTTTAGTTCTTCTCGTAAACTGGGATAAATAGATTGTTGTGGTTTTGCTTGTGGTTTCCTTATTGGATAGTTTGTTACTCTCTTCACTGAATGACCAGAATTTGATCCTTTCGATTGTGAGACTGTCTGTACTTCAGTCTCCGTGTAATCATCACGTTCGGCAATGTCTGCCGTCACCATCGGATTATCTTCTGGAACTTGGATCGGCGATGTTATGGAAGTATCATCTTGACCATATTTCTTGTCGCCAGGATATATGGGATCGTTACCTTGACCATACTCCTTGTAGCTGCTTGGATCGGATATCGGCCGTTGTTTTTCGTCAGGCGATTGGCGTGTCCAGGATGATTGGGTAGAGGTTACCATGTCGTTCAGGTTATTCAATATCATCATATTCTCCATTGGTACCAGTCCATACTTTTCTTGTAAGTACCGTCGGAAAAGATTGACATTAGGCCTATACGTCGTTGTACCATTACCATTTTGTAATCGTGACCAGTACTTTGTACCATTACCATATCTTGTCGTTGTACCAGAGTGACCAGGGCTACTGCTGAAGGTGACTGAAGATTCTTCACCATCTTGTAGTCGTGGTGCACTGGGTTGTGGCCTTGACAACTGTTGACTCACCTCCTCATTTCCCTTTTTGACTGACCTTAACCTTAACCTTATGTAATTTAGAAGCCTGCGCCTAAATTTCACAAAGATTATTATTATTAAAATAATTGTTGCTGTTCCTATTATACATATCCAATATCGAGGACTTGCAGGCATGGGTTCTTCATTTAAATTCATGTTGTCTATTTCTTCTTTTAGTTTATTTATAGGAATCTCTTTTATTTCTTTTGTTTCGGGGGAATTTTAGAATCATTGAAATTTGGTATGGTTGTGTCAAATGTCTTCCAAAGGGTCATTATGCCAAATGAGTATCTTCTCAAGAATTTTATGAATACGTCCGTCACATTGAATTTACTTTCTTTATGATAATAGGGTAATAATGTCATATATGCATTATAAGCAGAACAAGTTGAGTTAAGTCTGATGATATCTAAGGGAAATTTGGTGGTCCGTAATTCAGATGTCGATTTTGATTTACAGGAGATACTAAAAGCCAAAGTTTTCTCGGCAATGACTAACCAATGTCCGTCGGTCAAGTACTGCGCCCGAGGTCCTGTAGGATAATTGGAAATCATTATTTTACAATATTTCTTAATTCCAGTTGCCCTGTCCATAAATAGTTGCATCAGACACGTGGTAGATGTCATTATTGGGTAGACAGGACTTCTAAAGGTGCAAAAGCTTTAAACTAAACTGCTTTAAATGGACACTAAGAGCATCTTTAATTGCACAGGGGAAATAACGGAAGGGGAAAGGTGTCCCAAAGACAACAAGTGTATGTTTGAACATGATCACCAAGCTGGTTTAAAGCATTGCTTGAATCGCAGCAAGGAGATTTTTAGTTAATTTTTTATGGTCAATGGGAGGATGATCCGTTTCCTCCTTGGAAGCCTTATTTTTCATTGGGCTTATCACCTCATCTTTATCCGTGCCTACGTTGACACTTATTTCTGCGCGCGCGTCTTTACAAACCTCGGTTGATGAGCCAACCCTTACTTGATCGGTTACTTGATCAATTACCTTAAGTTCCTCAACATCTTGTTGATAGTTTTCTTGTTTAGCTCTTAACCTCTTCTGAAGTTCCGCTAAGGGAATATCATCTTCATCTGAAGAGTCCTCTCTTTCCATTCGACGATGTCGAATAACTTTGTTGAGAGCTGTTTTCTCTTCCTGGTCCGAAGAATCATCTGATTCTTCCGGTGGTACTACATACGTACTTTTTCTTAGGAGTCGACCTGTTTCGTCTTTTGGTATCTCCCATCCTTCTACATTTGCTGGCCTGATGTGTCGGGCATGAGTTTTACTTACCTTTCCGTTCATTTGATGACGGAAGATGAAATTAAGAGGTCCTGTTCTTTCTATAATTCGATAGAAAGGAGTCCACGTCCCTTTCCGACTACACAACCTCGCTTCAGTTTGTAGTACTTGTTTGTTTGATTAACTATCATCACAGGTATCCTCGAAGTATTCTGTAACTTACCTATTGAACCTTGTAGGATAAGTCCTGGTTCGTCGAGTACACATCCTGAGTCCAGACTTGAGATTTCTACAAGTCTTGAGTCAGGTATGCGGAAGCCCTTATTCAACTTAACATGACAAACAGTTGCTGTCTGGGGTTTAAGTCTTACCTCTTTATCTGTCCTTAAGATTGACGAAATATGAATGTCTTCCTCTAATTTAACATAAGTCTTACCTATCCTTATCATTTCTAAGTCGAAATATATTCTTACGCCGTATTCTTTCAACCAATCTCGGCCTAGAATGAAATTTCGATTTAGTCCATCAGTAACGAAAAATTTTTGTGTTAACGGAAGTCCATTCATAGTAAATGAAATAGTCGTTTGCCCTATAATTGATAATGACTCACCACTCGCGGTCTGTAAAAGCGGCATGACGCGCATAATTTTTGGTTTTTCTGGTAACTTATCAAACATTTTCTTACTAATTAAAGAGGCGTCCGCGCCTGTGTCTATCAAAGTACGATAGCGCGCTTTTCCTATCTTCATTATACAAGACCCTGGGTTCCCTGCCAAAGATAAATTTAGTACTTGTGATTTCCAAAATTCTTTCATTTTACCCTGAAAACCTTTTCTCTCTTCACCGGCTTCCTTGTATAGAGAGGGTTTTAGTTTTCCTGAAATCCCCTAAATGGTTTATCAGCCCAAGTAGCGGGTCTGAAAATTTTGACTCTGTTCTTTTCCGGAACATTACGGTTTGGGCAGTTTCTTTTTAAGTGACCTATCATATGACAAATCCAACATTCAGCCCCCCTAATCCAGTCAGGCTCCTCAACCCTATTTCGAGTTTGATAATTTCCTCTTCGTTTTTGGGGTGTTTCCTGTCTTTGACCCTGCTGACCCCTTTTTGGCAAATACCCTTTATTTTTTCTTTTGGGCACCTTTTTTTGTTCGACCTGCTCCTCCTCATCACTTACTACCATGGGTTCCTCCCTAGAATCCCCAGCTGCAAAGACATTATAAGATCGGAAAGGACATTCTTTTGACCTATGACCCCGTCTGCCACACCTAAAACAAGTTTTCCCCCTTAAATGTCCTATTTCCATTGGCTCTATCTGACGGTTATCAGGAAAATTTCCTACTGTTGGCCAAGGAACAGGTGTTAAGAAACTGTTATTGTTGCCCCCCGTCCATGACGGTGGTTGGAAAGGAGTTTCCCTTACCCTGACAATTTTATTAGTTGGTTCTAGTTCAGTAAACGTATCTGTTCTATCCCTAAAACGCTTTCTTAGATTTTGCTCTTTCATAGCACATTGAACGGCCTTATCAAAAGTTTTTGGTTCCTCCCTCATAATTTTCATACGGAGGTAATCGAAATACAGTCCATCACAGAAGGCATCAACCAACTGTTGCTGGATTAACCCTACTACATTTGAATCAGTTTGTACTGATTCAGGATAAGCATCCTCAGCTATCCTCAACAGCCTTTCAGCGTACATTTGTACACTTTCCTCTGGCTTCTGCTTTGTTTTTCTAAGCATAGCCAAGGCCTGTTGTGGATCTGTGATCTCAGCAAACCGTTTTTGTAACAGTATCTTAAGATCTTGCCATTTAGGTGGCTCCCCTGCTGACTGACATTCTGTTATATATCGTTTAACAAAATCGGCTATTAACCCAGTACAGGTTACATGAACTACCTGAGGTATATCTGTGTCCCCTAACCTTGCCATTTGTGCATATCTTTCTATATTTCTAACCCATTGTTTAAACTGGGTAGGGTCCCCCTCAAATGTCTGGACTACACTAAAAAGAGGTACTGATACTGCAGTTTGCAGTGCTTTTAATTGATCCAAGGCTGTTTTAGCCCAAAAGTTTGGATTATTTTCATCCAATTTGTCCTTAAGTGACCCAAAAGGGTTGAAACTAGAGTCCGGTTGTCCCCCTCCTATAAATGGAGTAAATTTGGCGGGTTCAGTTACTTGTACTTCAATACTACTTGGGTGTGCTTTTTGACTTTCATCTTGTCCTAAATTACAGAAGTTTTCTGTTTATTCTTCAACGACATCTGCCATATTACTTAAAGACATTTGAGAAATTATTTACTTTTAATTTAATAATTAAGAATTATTAAAAACTGCAATTAAACCTAGCTTTACTTAAATAAGCGATTTACAATTAATTTAGGCAAACCATATTTTAAATTTTAACAAGGTCAGTCTACTAAGGTACTTTTTAGAGATAAATACTTAGTTGTCTTACCTTAGACTTTTCAACTCTGGTACGTTGTCCAGTTAAGTCCTGGTCTTGCGGCACCAATAAAGCTGTTGTAGGCTTATGGGTCGTTGATCGTATAGTGGTAGATTACTGCTTACTGGTTACTTTCGTTGTGTATGAAAAGACTGGTGTGGTTCCAATACTTTATTATGCAGATCAATTAACAGTAACAGACAGTGGCTAAGATGTGAACTGAACTGAAGTAAAAACCGAACTGAGCGGACTACAATGTCGCTCGTATTTATAATCTAGCCCCAAAAACCAGTTAGAACAAGATAAAATACTGCGTAGAATAACAAAATAATACGTAGAATATATTAAACGAATATAGAAAATTAGTCCTTCAAACGTCAATCACGGCATCCCAAAATGGTACTATTACTAATAGGCACCTGACGTGTGAAACATACCCAGTCCAAATACAGTTCCAATACATCTCTATCGAAATATCATGTTAGAACATATCTATTTCCTAAATGTCAATTTTAACAAATTTTACAATTTGTTCCATGTTTGGTACATAGATGTTTTCTAAAGGTCAATTTTAACAAGTTTTACAATTTAATCATTGGAACTGTACTAAACTGGTATTAGCCTGTCTAAATACAACTTATTATACAATCATATTTTAATTTTAAAATTATTACCTTCCCAAATTAATTGAAATATATTTTATATACTTTGGTCACCCAGGCCATCCCGTTACAATGTACTTTTGAAGGTATGTGGCTTTCATTTTCTATCTTATTAATGAAACCGTTTTGTTTAATAAAAAAATTTCTATATTACTAATTCTGCCATTTAAAAAACTTAATTCATTCAATTCATGGACTTGTATGTAATAATTGTTGGGGTGTTTGTGTAGACCTGGTAATGGATATCGACAAAGGAATTCTGAAGCGACAAAACAGTGGAAAAAGTCCATAAATTCGAAATGCTGATTGTTACAATTGTCTTCTTGTGTTGTCTTCAGTTATTTCTTATTAATATTATTTGACGGTCTTCTTAAGGAAAAACAGAAGAAGTTAGCCCGTACCTTTAATTTCAGCTTCCGCTACATTGATGATGTTTTATCACTCAACTATTCACGTTTTTGGAATTTCTTACATCTCATCTTTCCCAGTGAGCTCGAATTTAAGGATACCACAGACACTGCCAAGTCGGCATCTTATCTTGACCTTCACCTCGACATTGACACCAGAGGAAGTTAGAATACAAAACTTTACGACAAACGGGATGACGTTGACTTTCCAATCTTCAACTTCCCATTTTTGAGCGGCAATATTCCAGAAGCGCCGGCGTATGTAATATTTCACAACTCATACATTATTCAAGAGCTTGTGACATATACATTGACTTCCTGGACACAGCCCGGCTCCTGACAGAAAAGTTGCTCAGACAGGGGTACGTTGCTCCTAAGTTGGAGTACTTATTAAAGTTTTATGGACATCATCATGACTTGGATGACAGGTATGAAACAACCGTTTCCCAAATGAAAATGGACCTGTTCCATTGATTTTATCACTTCCTCATACCGGATTTGACATGGGAGCATGGCGAGTGTCCTGCAGGAAGCAGAGACTGCTTACTCTTCCGGAGCACCTGAGTCTACGCCCGGTAGGGTTCCATGTTGTTCATATGTTTTTAGTTTTTAATTGTAATGCATGTATTGTTTTGGTCTGGTCTTCGTTGTTCTTCGGAGTTTGTCAGTTGTTTCGATTTTTTCTCCTTCGAATATCCCTTTGGTTTTCTTGACTTTACATATCTGTCCATGTGGTCTCCTTCTGAGCATATAAAGGTATTTTCCTTTGGAATGAAATAAAAGATTGATAAAGAGGAGTCAAAGTGGAGTCAAAATTGTTGCCTTGGTTATGTATTTAACAGTACTTTGAAAGGAAAAGTTCTTTTTCGATTTTTTTTTCTTTTTTAGTTTCCATGATTACAAATTTACAAAATAACAAATTATTAATGAATTTTAAAACCCTGAAATCAAGACAACACTAAACCAAGACACGGGTCTTATCCCTTTGCTGGTCCTTTCATCCGTTATTTGCAACAATCACCACTATTTAATCATCATTTTGTGTAGTTGTAAAGTTTTCATCGAATTTCTGGATCTAAAGGGTTGGATTAAAGGAGAGGAAAATAAAGATAGGTGACTATGCACCTCAATAACCCAATTCCATTCTGGCATGTACATCTTTGTCAGGAACGAGTGGAAAGCTGTGAGGTTGGGTTCACTTGAAATCTATTCACAAGCCTTAGGTCAATTTCAACATAAACCTATCGAATTGTATTTTGTACCCAGGGGTGCATTAAGAGAGTAGTGTAGCGGAATATGTAAAAAAATAAAATTTCATTAACGATAAACAAAAAATTAAACAAATTTCTTTTTTCATAGTATAATGTTTTTTTTTTTATTAAAAAAGTAACAAATAGCCCTCCTTTCTTCATAATTATCTTAACTCGACCCCTTTTACTTCAAATTTTCAAATCTTTTTCGAATCCTTCCCTCCCACCCCCCAAAAAAAATACAAAAACAAAATATAAAACAAAACAATTTTTTTTCAATGGTGCCACTAACCTTTTTCGTACTGAATATTTATTGATTTCAAATTATCGGAGCTGTCTTTTTATATTCCATTCCCTCCCATAGTCAGAATCGTGATACCAGAAACGAGTATCATTGGCCACGCCAACAGCATAATATAAACATAATTAAGCAAGATTAATGATATGTTTCATGGGAGGAACACTGTATAAGCCTTCAAGGGTGTATTCATTTCCTATGTTTTGTTAGCACGTGCATGTGATAAAATATTTTCTTCTCGAAACTAACTTAATTGTTGGATTGCAGTTGACGTTTCGAATAGGAATTGTTCGTCTGGGTTGGAACGTGGTTTTATGTGAGCAGACCATCCTCTTCATAAACTGGTTTTCAGTATTAAGCATTTCTTTTAACAGCTGAATATAAAATCAAGGATTTATATCTTACTAAAATTATTAATTCAGATGCGACAAAGAGTAGGTTTTCGTTTATAGTTTGTGCTTGTAATAAAATTTTAGATATTTCTATTCACAAGATATGTCTTTTTCAATACAGTCACATTTAAAAGTGGTGTAACCAAAAAGACCATATGGGAAATTTTAAAAATGAGTATACAAGAACTATCCAAGAAAGTATTAAAAGTGTTATTCTGCTGAAGAAATTTTAATTTTTAATTTTAAACAAATAAACTATTGGATACTATTTAAAAAACCACACTAGACCTTTATAAATTATTAAGAAAACTGCAAGTAACATTGAGGCAAATGCAGAATTGGTTTTTTTCCGTTATCATCTTTTATGGAAAATCAAGTAAATTAATGATGTATTTTTAAGGATAAATACTTCAGATATTAATCCAATTATTTCTGAGGCCATATCTGTTTAAAAAAAATACATGATGATGGATCGATATATTCATGGTAACCCTTTGCCTTAAATGTATTTGAAGATGTAAAATCAAGAGTTGTTAACTTTTTCAAGACTGATAAGCCATATTTTTTATTATGATAAAGATAAAGTTTCTTATCGTACATAATTCCCTGCATCTATATCACCATGGTCAGTCGCTCTCTAATGTCCGTATTAAGGCTTTGTGACGTATGAGGAGAAGATATCAGCGACAGCGACGTCACACTATTAGGGCAGGACTTATTACCGACGTCACAATGTGATAAGTATAGATTATCGGGTTTTCTGCTCATTGATATCGTAAAATATCAGCAGCGAACGAGCCTAAAAGATTCATATTTTGTCGAGCGGCTGATATTTTACAATATTTTTAAGCAGAAAACCCGATAATCTGTTTATCGTACAAATTCTGTACATTTTAGTCGCCCTTCTAAGACATTTTTTACGCTTTTTTGTCCTCCTGGAGGTAAGCTTGATAACGTCTGCTCTCACATTGTGACGTCGCTAATAAGTCCTGCTCTCATATTGTGACGCCGCTAATAAGTCTGTCGCGGATAATGTCTCCTAATACGTCACAAAGCCTTAATACAGAGATTACAGAGCGGCTGAGCAGGGTGATATATACGCAGGGAAGTACGATAACAGAAGTTATCAAGCTTAACTCCGGGACAACAAAACGTAAACAATTTCTTACAGATGATACTAAAATATACAGAACTTGTACGATAAATAGATTTGAAATAGTTTTCTACGTAAAGATATTGTAAAATATCAGCCGCTCGACAAAATATGAATCTTTTAGGCTCGTTCGCTGCGTTCATTCGACAACAAGGCTTCATATTACGGCTCGTGGCTGATATTTTACGATATCAATGTGCGGAAAACCCACCCGATAAATATAACATATTGATTAACGAAAAATTAATCACATGTAATCTATTGGTTTAGAAAATTACTGATTGTAATTAATAATGTATATAATTATTACCGTGAAAACTAAGACTTAGTGGTCATTCACGAGAGGCAGAAACTGGTAGATATAACAAAAATTCCAAGATATCATTATGTAAAACATGAACTATTACTGAGGATGACAGAAAATAATGAATGAAAAAAATTGGAAGTTGATTTTCCATTCTTTCGAAATATGTCATCTGTTGTTCAATTGCAATATCTTCTTAATCCTAATTCGAGCTTTTCGTCGGATATTATTATGTAGCTTAAATTTATAAAAGAAAAATAAAACATGCCGTTCAGAGGGTCACCCCAAAGTATAAAATTTCAAACTTATTATTTGCTTATTTGATGTGCAATATATCATTTATCTATCATGTTATAATGTTTACTATGTTTTGTTTGCTGTTTTTTTTTTTTTTTTTGTTTTTTGTTTTTTGTTTTTTGTACTTTTCTTGCCACTTCCGTTGTATTTTGCTAATAAAGTTTATTTAAAGTTAAGACAATATACACATGATACATTACATAGTGTTTACTATCTGGCGGTTTTGGGTATTTGTGCACTGCCAGTTTCAAAATCAACTGTATTGGTCCTTAGTCATTAGTCTAGCATGTCTTTTAAATTATCATCAAAACTTATACATTGTTATAGGTGGTAAAATCGTAATTGCTGTAAAAACTTGTAAATTTCTGTATGGTGAACGGTGCTAGTTGCTGTGTATATTATTAATTAAATATTGACATCTCCTGTCATCTACTTTATCTGTTATTGATTAATATTTTTTTTTGTATCTAAGGAACCAGGACAACTCACTCCACTGTCAACCCCCCCCCCCCCCTTTTTTCAACCAATTCGCCCCACTTTCAAGACATCCTGTCCCATTTAAAAAAAAACGGAGATTGGTCAACCCGCCCCTATTAGAAATTATTCAAGTCTGTATTGAAAACCATCTATTGCAAACTCGCCCCTATCGGCAATTGGTCAACCGCCTCCGTTAGAAATTAGTCAAGTCTGCATTGAAAACAATCTATTGCAAACTCGCCCCCAGGTGTTGGCTTCTACCCCTGGTCCGATCGCTCTGGTTTAATTGTCTGGTTGTTGGGGTGCTACCTGCTGTGTATTGGTCCCAAAGACACAATGATACACGATAGACATTCTGAATACATGGTTACTGCGAATTTTTTATTTATGATTTTTATAGCAAGCCATACAAATTTCTCAATTTTAGTTGATTTAAAAACAACAACAAACCACACCAATTTATTTTTTTCTTGAAATAACGTTTTATAAATAACACATTTCTAAGAGGGTGACGAAATATATTGTAACCCCGAGAAAACTTTGTCAACCAAGGCGAAGCCGAGGTTGAAAATGTTTCCAGAGGGGCTACAATATACGCCGTCACCTCTTAGAAATTTGTTATTAATTTTTATTATACCTGGGACAATAGTCAAACGTTTATTGTCATTTCTGGCACACATAATGATATACAACAAGAAAGAAAAAACGTTATTGTAAATACAATAAAGTAGATTGAGTATTTACAATTTTAGTCCCCTGTCCTCAGTTCTGATGACTGTTTTATAAAGGACTTATAGATTCTATACTTTTTTGGGTGTCGATGGCGTTAGAACTTTTCTATGTCTGTAAGATTATCTAAATTGATGTCTTTTTGGTTAAATGTAAAAGCGAAAATTTTTTATAAAATTTGCCTTATATTTTGGTTCTTTTCACAATACAAGAAGAAATGCATCTCATCTTCTAGTAACTTGCGGTTACAAGTTGGACATAGCCTATTTTCCCTTTGAATTTTTAGCTGTCTACCTTTTTCAATAAGTAAGCTATAGTCACTTATTCTTAATTTTGTAATTATTTGTCCCTTTCTAAAGGTTTTAACGTTTAAGCAAGGACGTATATCTAATATACGTTTAAGGCGTATCTAATATACGTCCTTGGTTTAAGAGATAAAAAAACTTATTATTTTCATTTTTAATATTTTATAAAGGTAACTAACGGGATTGGACACTACCAATAATCCACAGGGGCTTGTTACAATTGACAAGGTATGTAATCTGTGACTGGTCCGGCCCCGATATTATAGATCGGGGCCGTATCAGTCACAGATGAATATACTGCGTCAATTGTAATGAATTGAGCGACCCCCTGTGGATTAACGATAAGATAACGGTATTTATCATATATTTAATACTAAATACAGGAATTTTGTATATTTGATAAAGGTTCTTTTCTCTAGTCTGTATCATCTACCCTGTATCGCATACCCTGTATCGCATAGCTAATCCGTATCGCATACCCTGTATCGCACCCCTTTCGGAACCCCTCATATGTTATTAACCGGTACTCCTCGATATTATTGTCAGTTGCAGACGACAATTACTGCCATATCACGGAGTCTGCGTTCAGTTGAAATGGGGGAGAGACTGATGACCCAACTTTGGAAACCATTTCTCCCCCGAGTTAAATTTGCTACTTGCAAGGTTTAAAAAGGCTAATGACGGAGAATACAAGCCTGACATCTTGAATCAATGCAGGGCAGCATAAACCGGTATATAGGGAAATGTGTGTCGTATTCTAAGGTGGGAACAGCTCACAATATTATTAGTGAATGCATTTAATTACATGAAAAAAAATCATTGTCTCAAAATGCTCTTATACATGCATATTTGTGAAGAGGTGTGGATGTATCATTTAATATGAAAGATTCCGAATTTTTATATGAGTATCATGAAACAGGATAATCAAATCAGGAAGTCTATGAAAACAGAAACAATTCCAAGTCACCTGGAGAACTACAGGAAAATCATCATATTCTTGTCTACCCTTTTTCTTATATTTTCGGACGATTGTAAACAACGATAAATCACAGACCTGTTATCATGAATCTGGATCTATTAAAATATATGATAAACAGAATAATACATGGCAAAATCCGTATCGCATGCTGTATCACCACTCGACCAATATCAGCCCTCGAAGCCTTCGGCCCTCGGGACTGTTATTGGTTCCTCGTGGTGATACAGCATGCGATACGGATTTTGCCATGTATTATTCTATATGGAATAGACGTAATTACGGATTCGCATGATCGATTTTCGCGACGTAACTACGGTTTATACTTATAATTATTTCTTATCGGGTTTTAGTGTAAAAAAAACAATTATTCATTTAAAAAATAACAAACTTTAAATACCATGTTTCAAAGTAATAATGATAATAAAATCACACTAAACAATCCATCAAATTAATAATCTATAATAAATTATACTGAATGTCTTGAATTTTACGAGCGGATGACAGTATAAAAATTGTCATGAAAAGTAGAGAAATTTACATAAAGTATATATAATAAATCAACTTATACAATAGCGTCCAATTAATACAACAATCTTAATAATCTTAATAGAAGTGTTAATGATTACTTGTCTTATATTAGCGTTGTTACATTTGTATCACCGATTAGAGAATAATTTTAACCTAATAATTATTGAAAATTTGATGCATGTCCAACATATTTCACAAAAATGCTAGTCAACATAATCATTGCAATCATTTGTAACTATTGTAATTGTATTTGATTTGCTCTGCCTTATTAGGGCGTCTTTAATTACATATAAAGGAATTCTATTCGATTCTATTCATAAAGAAGTCTATATATTGTTTCAGTTAAACTCTATCGGGAATGTGGGGCGAATTGACCAATCAAAGATTGGGGCGTGTTTGTAATATGCAAATTAATCAATTTTAAAGGTGGGTGGATACAACCTATTTCATATAAATAATAGTTCCGTAATCTAAATAATAAGATAACAATCCAAAGATACTAATATTAGATATAGTAAATTTATACTATGCTTTATACGACGCATTTCAAGGAGTTACCTCTCATCAACAGCATTAAAACCGAAACATTTGGAAGACCAAAAACAAAACTTATTTTAAAACAAGAAGTACTCATAACCAAAAATATCGAAATAGCAAGCCAAATTTCAGCTAAGGAGATCTACCATGTGCAATACAAGGAATGAACCCTTAGTAATTCTATTACTTTTGAATTTTGCTAAATACTGGTAATTTCTATAACAAATCTAAATCATTTCAGTTAAACTATATCGGGAAAGTTGACGAATTGGCCAATCTCAGAATATATGGGACGAGTTTGTAATTGCAAATTTATACATTTTTGAAGGTGGCGGGTTGACAAATCTCCGATGAGGCTAAGTGGGGCGAGTTGTCTCTAAAGTGGGGCGACTTTGTTGAAAAAGTAGGCGAGTTACACGGGTCGAGTTGGGGATGGGGCGAGTTGGGACGAATCGACTGTGGACCGGATCGACATGAAATCGTATTTTAGCGTTTCTATCCCCTATCAGTGTAATCTCCATTGAAATTAGCAAACCTATGCACAAATCACGATCTGCAAGTTTAAACTACAGTCATTTGTAGTCAAACAGGTAGAGTTGCTTTTTTTCAAAATTTTGTCCTGAGCCAAAGGTGCCCGTTTAAAGACATAATTTACAAACTCCTTATATTATTTTTCTATTCTACTATGACACCACAGGCACTTGTTTCTATCAATGGGAAGTTCGACTATCCATATATATCCATATATAATAGATATTATATATGGATAGTCGGCCTTCCCATTGATAGAAACAAGTGCCTGTGTATGACACCATAAAGGGGAATTTCTATGTTTTTACGTTAAAATAACCGTTGGAATAAAATTATAAAGATTGACTGCAATTTTGTTTTTAGTCTATTCCAAAAAACCTCAATGTGTGTGGTGCACTCTTTAAGATAACTCGTTACATGGTAGTGTGCACCACTTCATTGAGGTTATTTCTTCATAGACTGAAAAAATTAAAAATTTACAGTCAATTCTTAAATATACAACACAAGGTATCCAACTACTAATGGAGGGGGTGGGTGTGGGTAAATATAGGTCATGTGGTTGTTCCTTGATATTTTATCAAAATGTCGTTTCCCTGATACAGTATACTTAACTGGCCTATTCATGAGTGGAATTATAAATCAATAGGATCCATTTACATTTTGCCCCAAACATGGGCCTCCCCTTCCATTTGTGTATTAGCGATTTGTGAATTCATTCAGAAATAAATTGAGTAAACAACTGTCTACTTCCGGTTTTGTTTGAAATGCGAATCAGGATTCTCATACCAGGGTTCATCCTACTTCAGGATGACAGAGAGTAGTGACTTCTCTCTCTCTGAAACTGACAAGGAGAAATTGAGATAGAACAGGGAAAAATCATTATACGACGTCCCAAAGCACCAATCGGTACTATGATTTTTTTTTTTTTTTAATAGCTAGTCTTATTCTAATGTTTTTAATGTTTTTTTTTTAATTTAGATTCATTCTCTGATTTACAATTCAACTGTGCAAATGCAAACTAAATCTGCATGCCTTCTAAGCAACTCTACAAAATGTATAAAACAGTCAACATAAAGCCTTATGAAGTTCAAAACTTGCATACCTTCTAAACTAGAACTTTGATTCCTTTCGTTTCTATTTTTGTTTTGCAATTTGTAGGAACCTACATGCTCAAAGGTAATTTCCGATTTTTACCATGAGTTGCTACTTCCGGTCAGAAAGAAATTAAAGCCTTGGTGGCCCTGAAATAAAGATTACATTTTTAAAATTTCCTAAAGATACATGTACATGTACATGTAATGGTTATGAGGACTTTGCCCTCTATTCAAAATTTACCTGGTTTTCAATAAACTCCAAAAAATATATACATGTATATATATGTATGATATAAAAAGTATATCATGTAATCAATTTTGTGGTTTTACCACATGAATTGTAACAAAGGTGATTTTTAAAAAATGTCCTTGAGGTAGAGATTTATTGTAATTCTACACATTGTATAACATTTTGTAAAATTCACTTATAATTTGATATACATTTGCTTATCAAAGATCTTTTGTGAATATGGCTGCAGGTGATGTATTTCTTGAGCAAATTGTGTTACTCTTTTTATTATCCCCAATGAAAAGTAGCAGAAATTAATTAGAGACAGGTACAATTTGTTACCTAAGATATTTGAATATTAATAGTTTATTGTCATATAAGCTCAAAGAACATACAGCTTGTGATAGATTTCAAACACAATTTTAAACATTAATGTTAATGTTCTATTTGTTCTGTTCCTAGTTGGTCTACTCTCATTTTGTTTATATCGTACCCATTTTGTGTACCTTGATACATTGTATATGACAGCCGTACATGTACATGTATGTACTGAAAGGGGTGTAAATTATATATTAATGAATTAATCATCTATATATTGTTAGATATAAACTTTCAGGTAAGATGCATGTATTAGTCCTAATGACATGTACACTATTTGTTTTTGCTGTCTCATATTGTTTGTTCTCTAAACAATAATCAGTATGTGAGGTGTGTGTATGTTATGAATGTGAGTATGAGTCTTACTTGTTTTTTATTATCATGCCTTTAACTGCCCTGTGATTAGGAAATAAAGTATTTGATTTGATTTGTACATATAGATTCTACATCGATGACCAGTTGATTATGAAATTTATCAACCCGAGATAATTAAATTTTCATCCGTAAACTGTGAGGCTTGTCCAAGCAGTTTAAAAAAGTGAAAATTTAAATATCGAGAGTGGATAAATATATAATTAACACATCAAGAGTTATACATATTATAAAATATTTTTCTCTAATGACAATGTTAAACTCCGAGAGGTCTTCCGAACATATTTTGGCGCGAAATTTCACGAGCGAATTTATCCAATGTGTGGTGATATCGGAATTTATCAAACAGGTCAAGAGATGTATAAATACGCACAGAATTAGAGAAATATAGATTCTACATTGATGACCAGCTGATTATGAAATTTATCAACTCTTGTAAATTAAATTCTCATTTAAACTGCAAGGCTTGTCCTAGCATTTTAAAAAAATGAAAATTTAATTATCAAGAGTGGATAAATATCATAATTAACGCATCAAGAGTTTTAGAATCTTTTCTCGAATGACAATTTAAAACTCTGAGAGGTCTTCCAAACTTTTTTTGGCAGGAAATTTCATCAGCATTTAATCAACGTGTGGTGATATCAGAATTTATCAAACGGGTAAAGAGATGTATAAATCCGCACAGAATTAAAGAAAAGTTTTTATTATCTAAAATGAAAACATGGAAAGATTCATATTGATTAACTTCACTTGTATATATATATATCCATGTATATTGTATTTTACAGAACCTTATTGTTTGCTGAACAGCACATGATCAAGACATTTATAAGACCTGCTTGTATACTTGGGAAGAAATTTACTCTAGTTTCTGTGCTAGCTTGCAGAAAGAGTGTAAACAATATTCCCTGTAGTCGTACTATACAGTGTGCAAAATATGTGGCAGTAAAACAGAGAAGATTAAATTGTCCTGAAAAATCTTTGTTGCATAGACGGATATCATTAATTTCATTCAATAACTCAGTACAATTCTCAACTACGAAAATCACAATGTCCGATAATAAATTTATTGTTGGATATGCAAAACTTGGAACTTCTAGTTGCAAAAAATGCAAGACAAAGATTGATAAGGGAGGTTTGAGGATTGGGAAGGTTGTCTCAAATCCATTCTCTGATGAGGGAGGTGACATGAAGCAATGGTATCATCCACAGTGCATGTTTGAAACTTTCAAGCGAGCACGAGCCACGACAAAGAAAATTGAAGAGCCAGAAGATATGGAAGGATTTGGCGACTTGGAACAGGAGGACAAAGATACCTTAAATAAACTGATTGATGGTAATGGATAGAATCACTATATAGAATGCTTTTCATAGTTTTCATCTTATGTCTATGTTATTTTGTGTATTATGATAATATGGAGTCATTTATTTTGTTAGATGGATTTTCTAGGATGTAGTGAAGCCTTGAATCAGATAAATTTTTCCGATTCCAATTTTGATACACCAGATGCAGAGTTGTCGAAAATCGTCGGACCTGTAGGTCCCGACCGACAAGATTCCAGTAGGTCCGACTTGACTGTCAATTCTGCCGGTCCTAAGTCCCACAAAAAAAATGGGGCTTGGATCCGGCAAAGCAAGCCGATCCCGTCATTTGTTTACATTTCAGTTGTCTCCCTTCCAATTGCGCAACTGGTTCCCCATATAATTTTTCGGAGCTTAATTACCAGTTATGATAGAATGAATACCGGAGGTTGGAAAATAAAATTTGTACCGAATTGGACTTCTAGTATAATTTCTTGCTGAAAAATACATGTTTGTTAAACATGCTTTATTTTCCAAGCATTTCATTCACAACTAGAAAAAATAAAAAACAAATTGTGGGTCTGACAAGAAATTCATGGGTCTGACAAGACCTTGCTGACTCTGCAGATGTACACATTTTGTCAGTTGCAAACAAAAACAATGTTGTGCAGTTTCTGAAAATATCAAATTGACCAAAAGTGTTTAAGAATTTGATGAAATAGATTTGTAATACACATACTTTTGTACATGTGCATGTTTTAAATATACCTTGAAGGGGCCTTGGTGGCCGAGTGGTCTAGGTAGTTCGTCATGACTACTAATGATCACTAGCCTGTCAACACTGAGGTTGTGAGTTCGAATCTCACCTGATGGGGTGTGATCGACTCCGATCTAAATTGACAAGGATTGCCAATTTTCCTACTGAAGGTTGGTGGTTCTCTCCGGATACTCCGGCTTCCTCCACCAATAAAAACTGGCCGCCGCAAAATAGCTAAATGTGCAGAAAACGGCATAAAACCCCAACTAAACAAACAATAAATATACTTTGGAATACACAATGTAATAAAACATGAAAAAATTAATTTTCACTGAAATACATGTATTCAAATTAATACCCATGAAAATTGAACAAATCCATTTTTTATCCAGTTCCTAATTTTCAAATCATGTTACAATACATTTACTCTAAGCAAGCCATGGGACGGTATACAGTTCAGCAATGTGATACAGCATTTTGTAAATTTTTTAGGAAATTCATGGGTACAAATTTATTTTATTTACGACAAAAACCAATAAGAAGGAATTTAATACGAAAAGTCAGAAATGCTAACAGATACATGTAACTAATGCACATTGTGATTCATTGATGTAATATACTATTTCATATTTTCCATTTCAGAATTTTTGGCAAATTCCAAAACCCCAAAGAAAACTCCAAGCAAGAAACCAAAAGCTACAGTACAAGCAACATTGCCGTTTAGTAAATCTCCAACAAAGGCAGATTCTCCAAAGCCAGGCACCTCTAGTGCTGACAGTGATGAAAGTAAAATACATGTACCAATAGAGCGGAATATTTTATTACCATTACAAACTAAAATAAAATATTGTTTGTTTCCCTTTTGTGACTCACTCTCCGAATTTGCCATGACTGAAAAAATTTTACAGCCTTTTTCATGAAATTAAACGTTTTCCTTTTGTGTCCCATTTCTACATTGCTTTCATACTGAGTAACATTCTTTTCAGAGCATTCTATGAGTCATTGTTACTTAGAAGTCTATAGTCCCTATTGTTCCGAATGTCGTAAAAGCATGGCTTCTGAAACGTGCTTGATAAAAAAAATATTTTACCTACCCAGATTTTTCATGCTAGGGTGACCCAGGGGAAACATATTTTAAAGGCTGGCCTAAGATTTCACACATTCACTTCAAGAAAGTAAAACGTAAAAAGATACTGTTTCCAATAACCTGATTGACCATTAGGGCTTAAACAACTGTGCAAGATTTGGAATTGGGATTTTTTGTTTCTAGAAATGTGCTTCTGTAGGGGTTGAAAATAGCACTAGCTGGACACCAAGGATTAGTTTTTTTTATCAGCAGGCTATCATATGAGTTGAAAGTTAAAGCCCAACCGGCTGTTGGATGTAAACATGAACAATAGGAATTATTATAATGCTTTTGATAAAATGCATATACTGAAGCTGGTAAATTTTGGAATCATAAAAATTTTTGGCTTAAAGCTTTGAACTTTTGGGCTAGTAAATATTTAGAATTGAAAAGCCCTAGGCTACTGAGTGTGTCGTGAAAATTTCATCCCCTGGCTTGCATTAAGAAAACACAAGTGCTCAAAGATGATGGTACAAAATGTACTCTTTGAAACTTTGAAATATGTCAATATTTTCTTATTTATCCTGCTTTTGAAAAAGGCCATATTGGCCGAAAAATTGGGCAATTTCAACTTTTAACTTGTTTTGTTTTGTTATTATTTTGCATTTAGCTTTGTTCAACTTGTGTGTTTTGTACATTTTAGTTGTTCTGTGCCCCATTTAACAGCTCACCATTTCCATTTATTTTCCTGGTATTATGTATTTGCAATTTGGATGTAAACGTAAATTCTTATTAAGTTACCTTTCAGTTCTCTTTGCTGGGCTTTTATATTTATTTACATGTATATATTTATGTTTTTCAGATGCAGATTCAAGCTCAGTAGTAGATGCTGGAGATTCATTCAGGAATTTTAGAAAGTTATGTGCAGAGATTGCAGCTGAGAGTAGTTACATTGCAAAAACAAACAAAGTGTCAGATTTCTTAAAGAATGGATCAGATGGAAGTAAGATATTGTATAGCCAAGTTTTATTTTGTGATGATCTTAACTAAGTACGTTTAGAGAGAACAATATTGCTTTCATATTTCATGTTTACATTCAAGTATATACATGTATGTAAGTCTAAATAATTTTTTATGGAATGCTCTGAAAAAGGTTATTATAATATGACCAGATCCAAATCTTCGGTAAAATATGGATATTTTGATTCCAACATCACAGACATCAGACGGCTTGTTTGGATATGTCATAGTTAAGTCTCCCACAAGCATAAATGACGTCATAGTATAACTTGTGTAATGGTGTCTCTGAATGCCTATGTTGCGGCGTTTCAAAATGTCGTAGAAACTGTCGTATTAGAATAGAAATAAATCACATTGGCTTGAAAATATCATTATTTTAAGACTGCTAGACCGTTTTTTGCTCGTGGCAAAAGATTTGGCATAAAGGGCTTATCCGTGGTAAAATCAGGATATTTTGAAGCCACTGTTAATTATCTCTCAATGTTATATCTGGCACTGAAATTCTGTGTGTGACTTCTGTAGCAATTTGATTATAAAACATAGATATGTAAGCTGTCATATTACTGGAATGTACAAGGCCTGCATGTGAGTTATTTTGATTTATAATATACTTAGTACTAAATAAAGGAAAATTGCATACATGATACTGAAAGAACATTGTCAGCTGTATTTTCTACCATGATGATGTCTATATCATCACCCCTTTATCACACCCCTTAAAATAATATTGATCACATGAACAGAAAAAAATTCTTCACCACTGTTGAAATATATGATAAAGTGTATAAAACATGTCAAAATCTGTATCACATGCTGTTTCATCCGTCAGTCCAGAGTCCGTCAGGCTGATACGGCATGTGATACGGATTTTGCCATGTATTATTCTCCATTTAACTTCTATTGTTAGATATTGATTAATTTCCCTGGAAAGTTGTTATGCTTCAATAGGACATATATAGAATGTGTTACATATTGTTATTTGTATAGCAATAACACTGGCAAAGTATTGCATTTTCCTTTTATAGGGAAAAAGCATAGACACTCAGAATTCAAACTATTTCACTATTTTCAATGTAGTAATTATATGTTAATTTCTGATTTTTAACTACAGACATCAACAAATTTCATGCTTATAATTGTCAAAAAGAAGGAAAATATTTATGCATTAGAAAGAATCAGTCTGATAAGATATCATATGTTGGTTACCTCCCTTTACCAAGTTACCCAAGGGAGATAATAAAATAGCATTTCTTTTGACGGAAACTATGTGAAAAAATTAGTTTGGTTCCAGTTACATCACGATTAAAAAGGGTAGGTAATATATTGATTTATTTGGAGTTTAGCAGTACTTATTGAAAAACGTCAAAAAAAATCTCAACATTACTTGCCAAAATTAGGATAATTAAGGTAACTGGAACCAATGCGCAACTTGGTTAAGGGGAGATAACTGAATAGTTATTTGTTTCTCATTAGACATGGGTCTAACTGTGATAAAGCACTGTCTATAACTTGGTGTCGCAGTCATATAATGATATTTAATATCTTCAGATGGCTTCACTGGAGATGCATACCTATGGTTAAAATTATTATTACCAGGATTTGTTAAAAGGGTGTATAATCTGAAGAGTAAACAGTTGGTCAAATTGTTCAGTCAGGTGAGAATTTTTTCCTCTTTATACACAAATTTTGATGCAATGTTAAGTTAACTTCTTGTAGACAGATAACTAAATTCAATGTCGACTCTAGACATAGTACAATGATTTTACTGTCACAAATTATCAAGTCAAGGTATGATATTTAGAAATTTCAAATGTTATGGCATTTTTTTATTTTATTTGTTATTTTATTTAAGACTTGAATAATTTTTTTCAGATATTTAAAACATCACATGAAGAAATGGTAGAAGACCTTGAACAGGTAGAATAAAAACTGAAACAAGATTAGCTGTGTTAATTATTTACATGTATTGCTGAAAATATTCAAAATGTTTGACAACCTAAAAGAGAAGGGTATTTTACATTTTACTGAAATAAAGATAACATTTGTCTTCTTCCTTTACATGTTCATATAGTTTTCAATAATTAATTTCTCTAAAAGCATAATTTAATGTCTAGCTCTTAAAAAAAACCGGTATGCCCCACCTGCAACAGCAGCTTGGTATATAGCATTTTTGTCTGTGTCAATTCTCTGTCCTACTTAGGTTGGAAGTAGTGTAATTGGAAGTAGATGGGAACTAATAAGAAGTTAGGTCAAAGGGGTGGTGTGACCTCAATGCCACGGCTGACTGATCATGATTTAGGTGTTTGTTTGGAAGTAGGGCACATTGTCCATTGAACATATATAAATTCTTGTTTTGTGTTATGAATATTCTCTCAAAAAGTAAATGTATCATTAAAATTGAAGATGGAATAGTAAGGATACTTGGGATAAGGAGTCATTGCTACCTGTTGATATTGGAGTTGTCTCCCATATGCATGAGTTATCTTTCATAACAGAAGGTGTCTTGTATTAAGCATAGAAAAAAAGCAATTTTAATTTTTTATAAAATGTTGAATTCGAGAAGACCTTCATCAGACATTGCAAAATGTGGGAAAATATATCCAAGAACATACCATTAATGTGTGTGGAGGATATTATTAGGAAGAAGAAATATTTTGCAGAAGTATGACAATTTGTCCATCGATATCTACGGAAGACACCTTCTCCAAAGAGCAGGTAACTCTGTAAATGGGAGACAACCTACATGTATCAAAATGGGGAAGATATAGGAATGAAGAAAGGAAAATTCATTTTATCTACAGTGCATAAAAACCTTACAACAAATTATGACAAACACATTATTTAGTTTGAGAAGTTTTAAACATTGAAATACAGCATAATTAGATTCTCAGTTTAGAAATGCATTTTGTGCAGATTATTTTTAGAAATGTTTTAAATTCAAATACCTGATGCAAAATTAATATGTAATTTTTTTTTATTATATTTAAAAAATTTTAAAAAGCCAAATAAACATATAACAGTAAAACGACAAGAAACGATTGAAATTCATTAAGATTTTAGAATTATGAAAAATCTGTTCCACGGAGTGAGGTATACAGAAGTAGACTACAGTATCTGCTATGATTTTTCGTAATCAGTAGAAAATTTTCATGAGAAAAGAATTGCAAACTTGTCTATTACAAAGATATAACAAAAAATTATGACTCAAAGAAAAAACAATTCTACAACATTTGGTCGACAATTTTATTGGTTTTTACATATATTTGTAATACATGTACATGTACATTCGGAAAAGTCACAATTTTATTGGTTATTATTTGTACTACATGTACATTTGGAACAGTTAATTTCATTAAAGCAGTGAAGCATTTTGCAAATACCAAATCTTTGAAATCATGTCGTTTTTAATATAATGTACAATACATGTTACAGGGTGATGTTGCAGAAACATTGAGGATTTTCTTTGAACAAAGTAATGGTGTAATCCCACAGAAGAAGAGTACACTTATGTTGAAAGAGGTTTGTTTGTTTGTTTAGTTGGGGTTTTACGCCATTTTCAGCACATTTGGCTATTTCGCAGTGGCCAGTTTTTATTGGTGGAGGAAGCCGGAGTACCTGGAGAGAACCACCAACCTTCGGTAGGAAAATTGGCAATCCTTGTCAATTTAGATCGGAGTCGAACACACCCCACCACAGGTGAGATTCGAACTCGCAACCCCAGTGTTGACAGGCTAGTGATAATAAGTAGTCATGACGAACTACCTAGACCACGCGGCTACTGAGGCCCCCAGTGTTGAAAGAGGTAATGGTGAACTTACAAATCTAATAGAACATGCAAGACCTTTCACCTTTGAAGGATTACAAAATCGACATGTACATGTATAGCAGGAAAATATGTTGCCGAAATTAACTTGAACACAAAGCTATGCTTATTTTTTCATCAACCATTTTTCAAATTTTTAAAGTATATTAATATCAAGTACAAATCACCATGAGAATCTCTTTTTTATAAAATTTTAAATTTACCTTTTACATTAATTTCTTTTTTTAGAACCTTAGTTATTTGATTTACCTTTATAATTCTAAACGGTCTTGTAGGTTCAAATCACAAATTCACAATTTATTGAAATAAATATCAATAAATCAAAATCTATTACTGGTACATGTTTTTATTCAAGTATGGTATGATTTGGCATAGGGATAATTTGGAAAATTTTGCTGTAAATAGCATGGAAGTTTGTTTGTTTGTTTGTTTGTTTAGTTGGGGTTTTACGCAGTTTTCAGCACATTTGGCTATTTCGCGGCGGCCAGTTTTTATTGGTGGAGGAAGCCGGAGTACCCGGAGAAAACCACAGACCTTCGGTAGGAAAATTGGCAATCCTTGTCAATTAAGATTGGAGTCGAACACACCCCGCCACCAGTGAGATTCGAACTTACAACCTCAGGGTTGACAGGCTAGTGATCTTTAGTAGTCATGACGAACTACCTAGACCACTTGGCCACCAAGGCCCCAACATGGAAGTTAAATTTTTGTGTAAAAATGTGTCAGTGTATGTGTTTAACTGTGGCACTTTCAGTAAAAAAAATTAAAAAATATGATTACAGAAGTTAAGATCTAATGAATTTAATAACCAATCAAAGCATTGCAACTATAATCAATATTAATAACTTTTCCAGATTAAAAGACTGAAATATTTTGAAAGTTTTTTTTATATTTTTTAAAATTTATTTTATATACATTTATGTCATATTGTGCTTTTATATCATTCTTTTTTTATCATAGCGTTCTTTTTTATCGTAGGTAGACCAATATCTGGAGGACCTAACAAATGTTACCAAGGAGGAGGATCAACAAAGAATTCTCGCCAAAGTTGCTAAAAAGTATGATAATTTTTACTGTTCTAACTCAGTATATATGTTCTATATAAAAAACAATTTTAGATAAATTGCTATTTTTAAAGAATACAAAGAGCCTCTCAATAGTTTCATGACTATTTCCCTAGGAAATTTTCCTGCGAAATTTCAAATATGTCTAGTTTTATCACATCATAAAGTAAAAATCCTAGTGACTGTATACTTTTTGAAAATAATTTATTCATTGTAAAAAAACAAGCAAGTCCAGTCTTATGCAACCCCTTCAGTGGTCTTGTAGTGTGCTTGCATCAAGTGCAATTGGTTGCAGGTGCAATCCCAGCCAAGTCAAACCAAAGACTTTTAAAACTGATATTTGCTACTCCTTAGCCAAGCATGCAGCATTTAGGAGTAAGGGCATAGACTCATCAGCTTGAAATCCTGTTGGGGTCATATACTACGGATTGTTACCTCAAAATCCAGCCGAGCATATCGGTCTCGTACAAAGCCCGGATCATATTCATATCGTATAAACATTCTCGTCCTGATATGCATGTAATATCGGTCACTAGACACAATAATCCATTCATCCAATTTTATGCTGTATCATGATGTTTTTGTCATTACTATTAAGTATATTTTTAGATGTTCAGGGAATGATTTAAAGATGTTTGTCAGATTAATCAAGCATGACCTGAGGATCAATGCAGGGGCCAAACATATGTAAGTTTTTAAAAAAAACAATCAGTCTGGTTATGTCTAACAAATAAAGATATGGTTAGGGAAAAAACATTTATGAGCATGGAACAGTCGAAAATTAGGGCCCATTAGCAGTAGATGTAATAATCATGTCTGATTTACGTAAGTTGTTAAACTTTGTTCCTCTTATGTTTACTTATATTCTCATAACATTAGCCACTTCTGTGTAATGTTAATGCAATTATTTTTTAGATTCTAATCGTATAGCTTTTTTTGGTGGTGGATCAAATTTCTTTGTTACTTTGCCTTATTTGAAATCATTTTTCATTGTATTTCATTTGATATTTACCCAGTCATTCATTTTCATTATCTTTTTTGGTTTTAGGCCATGCCATTATTTATAAAAGCACATTCTTAATCCAATTTTAACTAAATTTTTTTTACTGATTCTTTAGGAAAAATGCAATTTATATGAAGTTGATACACAATGTTAATTTGTAAATTTCATTCTTAAAAACAGCGATCGTTCTTAATATGAGAAAATTATCTTAATGTTTTGATTTTATATATTATAATGTATATAAGCAAATGTTGGAAATGTTGATCTTTCAAAATTAGTCCTTTTGATAATTACTTTTACAATAACGCCAAAGGATTTTTGGAGAATTTGAGAGATAACTGGGTCAAAAGTAAAAATTCCAATTTATGTAATTTGAGATCAGAACAGTTGTACTTATATGATATTTTGAAGAAACTCTGACATCACTGTGTGCAACAATTAGATGTGTCATGCCTATCGTTATGTCACAACTATCTTCTAGTAGAACCCAAATTATTTAGTATGGACATTTTATGGTCAAGTTACAGTTTTTTCTAATTGTTTTCCAGATTAGATGGTTTAGATCCAAATGCATATGCTGCATTCCAAGCCTCCAGAGATTTGAAGGATGTAGTGGAACGAGTTATGGAGAGTAAGGATGGATCTAAACCAGGAATGAGTAAAAAACTCAGTGTCAGAGCTTCATTGATGACTCCTGTATTACCAATGTTGGTATGTGTTGATAAAGGTTTACGTATTTTTCAGTGTGGATGAATTTTAACATTCATGTTAGTCTCCTTGCTATGTTGCTAATGTTTGTAAAATATAAATTTGGTGTCAGACTCATTATGGATTAAACCTTCAGTTAAAAAATCCATCCTGTCTATTGTATAAATATAACGTAAATCTCAAATACGAACAAATACATACAAGTAGCCAAAATTAAAATGTGAGTTTTAATTAATGCCATATTCATTCTGTTGCATTATTTGCAATAACAAAAGTAATGCATTAAATTCCAAATTAACAGCATTTTATTGCATTCTATTTTTTTACTTATTTTTTTAATTTTTAATTTACTTATTTTTTCAGGCTGAAGCTTGTCGATCTGTTGAATATGCTATGAAGAAATGTCCAAATGGAATGTATGCTGAAATAAAGTATGACGGAGAACGAGTACAAGTTCACAAAAAGGGAGATAAATTCTCTTATTTTAGTCGCAGCTTAAAACCAGTCCAACCTCATAAGGTATTGTTGCAGATTTCTTTATTCTCATATTTCTTAATGGAGTCTTAAAATAAATACAAAAGTCAAATTCATTATATTTTGATCAAATAGTATGAATACTTTCAAACCTGTGTACAAAGGACACCCATGGGACCAAAGAAATTGGCCCTTTAAACATAGGTTTATTTTACAGGTTTTGTTCATAAAGCGGCCATTTTCACAGTTCCCTTATAGACAGTGATTTGCTATATAGAGGTACCCTTTAAAACAGGTTTGACTGTACAGATATATACACACAATATGATCTTCAAACTAAAAATCAGTTTGTGGAAATTTTGCATAAGTATGGGCAGAAAATAATGAATAAGTAAAACTTAGCATAGCTGAGGTGGTGACTCATCTATGGAGGCGCTAAGGCAACATGCAAATATACAGGCTGTTCAGTGTACAGAATAAAATTTGTGTGGTACAATGTATATACGTTTAAATATAAATAAAATGCTTTATCGATATAATTTGAAGTGCAGAGGTCAGCAGGAGAGAATTCAAAATGGCAAAACTGAGTAAAAATTCTTCAGTTTTTCTTCCTCCTTAACAGATTATGAATCCAGTATACATGTATAAATTAATTACCACATTCCACTATTTATAGCTGGCCTGAATGGCAATATATATTTTCTCATACTTTACATTTTTTACTTCAGGTTAACCATTTTTCAGAGTTTATTCCAAAAGCATTTCCTTCTGGCGATGACCTAATTTTAGATGCTGAAGTTTTATTGGTCGATAACAAAACAAGTAAACCTCTTCCGTTTGGATCACTTGGAGTTCACAAGGTTTGAATTTTTTTCTTATGATTTTACTGAAATTTTTCAAAGCTTGCATGAAAAAACATTGCATAATAATTATTTTCATAAGACTCAAATCTGTATATCTTAGATTAAGATTAAGATTAATGTAGACCATATTAACTGATAATGAAAATGAAATTTCTTATAATCTTTATTATTTTGTAGATCTACAGTACTTCATGATCTCAGTTAAATTTGATTTTTCTAATATATCATTCAAACACTGGGAAAGACCAAGTAATTTATGAATCCATTTACAATTCACCAAATTTTAGAAATGATGCTTTAATTTTTTCTGCTTTTGGTGGCGATTTTCCCCAAGTGGAAGGTTTTTAGCCACAAACCAGTGAATCATATTGCCTTACAAGGTTTAGATAAGTACTGAGGGTACCAGTTTTCACCAACTGTTCTATCTACAGCCATGAAAACAAAGTAATTATATGTCCTATACCACTTTATGTAAGATGTAAAAGATGTTTGACATCATATTACTTTTATTGATGTGCGACTGCCTCGGTGGTCTCGTGGTATCATGCTCGTCCCGAGTGTGGAAGGTCACGGGTTCGATTCCCAGCTGGGTCAAACCAAAGACATTACAATTGGTATTTGCTGCTTCTTCACAAAGCATGCGGCATCTAGGAGTAAGAGCAAATGACTGGATTGGGTGATATGTCTACCTCATGAGTTAGCAGGTTAAAATTCGGGCTTAGTGTGTCAGTCTCGTACAAAGCAGTATTCACATTCATATCATATGAACGTGTTCTCAACCTGATACTATCAATGGTTGCCACTGGATGTTAAACAATAATTCATCCATCCATCCATCATCATTGATGTGGATATGGATATCTGACTTTTACATGTATTTTTCAGAAAGCCAAATTCCAGGATGCACAAGTTTGTTTGTTTGTGTTTGACTGTCTACACATTAATGGAGAAAATATTATGGATAAGTATGTGTTTTATTAAAAGATTTAACTGAGGGAAAAAACTGAGAGGCTTGTAATCATCAGTAGGGAACATATAAATACAGTCACATATGACAGTTGGACTCTTAACCCTTTTGCTGATGAGTCCAGGTTTACCAGGATTGTCACATAGGTTTTCTATTTCTTCCTCTAGAAGTGAAAATCAAGAGTTATCTTTCTTAGATTTGATATCTTTTACAAAAACTGTGTGAAAAAAGACAGATATTTTGAGGATTTTATGGGATTTTAAAGTTAGGAAAATAAAATTTAGAAATTTTTGGCAAGATTGCATGCCAGGAAAGTATGTATTTCCAATCAAACGTATCAAACTTGTCCCAACTTTGAAGAATTTCAATGTAACCAGATGCGGAACCCCTGTTTTAATTTAAATTAAAACAGAATAATGGCCTGAAATAAATCCTCTTAAACAGTAACAGTGAAGTAGACACTCGAGTCTGCCATCTTGTCAGGGAAGCCATTGTGCAAGGGCTACTACCTGTGGGGAGTCCATTGGTGAAGGGGTTAATACAGTTTTAGTTATGAAATGCACTACAAAGGGAAGTAAACTTTTGTGGTCTCATAGGACAGGTTATTGCTTAATAGAGGTGGTCATTTTGACATGTGTTACTGTATTAATGATAAATAACCTGTCAAACCTGAGGTTGTGAGTTTGAATCCAATCCATGAGAAAGTGTGCTTGATGCTTATCATACTTGACAAGGATTGTCAGTTTTCTTGTTGTATATGTAGGTCAGTGTTTCTCGGCATGCATTCCAGCTTCCCCCACCAGTCAAAACTGGCTGCCACACTTAATGTGTGTAAAACCCCCAAATAAACCAAATCAGAAGCAATTATATAAAGAGATGACGGGGAAATGAAAAAGAGTCATGGTGAATAAGTTAGGATTGTTTAAGTTCAATGTCATGCCTAAAAAACAAAAGTATAGTTGTTGTTGATTGATTACACATGTAGTCTGTTTGGAAGAACAAATAACTATAATTTACCTTTGAACTTGATTCCTAAGAAGATTTAAAACAGATATAAACTTAATTTTTTTATTATAAAATATTAACTCAAGAGAAATTTGTGGATTCATTGAAAAATTGAATTAATATTTGAACTAAAACAAAAATTGTATGATCACTTTCCACATAGATACTTAATATGTTTTAAATTAAAATTTTGGATAATACACATTTTCTTTTATTCATTTATTGAAGTTTTTAAAAATGTGGTCATTTTATGAAGTGGCCTGAGTTTGTGATAAGATAAATTAACTCGTCAAAAGACCGCTTGTATTTGAATTCTTCTTGAGATGAATTTACTTTTTGTTTCAGGCCAATTAAAGAGAGACGTAAAATTTTAGATGACGAAATGAAAGAAATAAAGAATAGAATAATGTTTTCTGAAATGAAATTGATCAAGGTACTAAGTACATTTTGTCTACAATGATACTGTTAATATTTTGTTAAGACTATAGACCGTGGACTTAGTTTTGATAAGTAACTGGACATCTGTTGGTGTCTGTCATGGTTTTTAATACAGTACAAGTTCATAATGGCTTTACAGGACTAGTTTTATTTATTTTGGATGCAATTAACTACTTTAAATCCATAAACTGAGATTTTTGTTATTTGAAAGGGTAACCCATGCTTATTTTAAAGAACAGTCATGTACCTGATAGTTTTCGATTAAGAAATCAGTTGAAAGTGGAATTTATGTGGTCAAACACTAATTACTTTTTAAGTCCCTCAACTGAGATTTTTATGCTTTGATAATTCAAAGTATTTTATTACTCAAATAAGGGACTTACTTTGGCCACTCTAAAATTTTGCAAATTATAATCTAGAAATTATATTAAACGATTTTGTGTGTTGAAATTTGATACATCATATTTTTGTTTAGTGCGATAAAGGCTCCAAAAAAAATTAATTGGAACAAGTTTTGCTTAATTTTGATTCACCTCTAAAATTTGAGAAAATTGGTGCATGTACATGTAGTTCTAAAAAATTAGCCTCTATGTGGTATTAGAAAGACCAAAAGAAAAGTTCTTAGCTTCTAAAATTACATGTATAATAAATTTATTATAGGATCCAGAGGATTTACAAGATATGATGAATGATGTATTTAGACAGGGACTAGAAGGATTGGTACTGAAAGATGTAAAAGTAGGTATCATTACTAACTTAGTAAACTGACATCCAGTTTTAGGTGTTTTTTTTTTTTTGTTTAGTTGGGGTTTTACCCCGTTTTCAGCACACTTGGCTATTTCGCGGCGGCCAGTTTTTATTGGTGGAGGAAGCCGGAGTAGCCGGAGAGAACCACCGACCTTCAGTAGGAAAATTGACAATCCTTGTCAATTAAGATCGGAGTCGAACACACCCCGGCACAAGTGAGATTCGAACTCACAACCTCAGTGTTGACAGGCTAGTGATTATTAGTAGTCATGACGAACTACATAGACCACTCGGCCACCAAGGCCCTCTAGTTTTAGTTGTAAAACCACCGATCAAAAAATCTTATCAATTTAAATATCAATTTAAGCATTTCCCTCTCGATTTTACACTAAAACTTTATTAAAATGCAAGTCTTTTAAAATAACCTGATAAGTAGAATATCTTTAAATGACAATTGGTTAATTTAAAAGCCAAATCGTGTTAAACTGAAAAACAAATAATGAAATAGGAATTAATGATATTAGGGCTATTCCAAGGAATGTGGTAGGGTAGGACGGGACTTTCAAAATACCCCCACACAACCAACAAACCTTATTTGATAACTTTACATACATCTGATAGGCACACACTAAAAATGACCCAGGAACCATGTCCTATTATGAAACTTCCCTTAGGGACAAGATCATAAGTTCAATGTAGGATAAAAAACTTAATTCATATAGTTTTTTCACTGACCCCCTCAATCCCCCCCCCCTCTTAACTTAATTTGGGAAAAATTGATTGACCAATATGGGCATATGCTTTGAGAGTATACTATTTGTATCATGTGTCATTTTTTTCCTCAACAATGTATGTTTGTTCTGTATATTGACTTGGACATCACTTGAATCCGTATTTTTCAATCCGAAAATCATGTCGGATAACAAAACTTGCAGCGATTTTTACCCCCACCCCCAAACTATTTGAATTAAGTTTTTTATCCTACATTGAACTTTTGATCTCATCCCTTACTACCCTTCCACATCCATACTAATAGAATATCCTGTATGGGAATAAAGTTACAGTATTTTGATGACAATCACTTTTTTTTCAGTATTCTTTTAAAACATCATGTTAAAAGTAATACATGATCAAGCATTTTTGTGTAAATGTGTTTTCAGAGTGTATATGCACCAGGGAAAAGACATTGGCTAAAAGTTAAGAAAGATTATTTACAAGAAGGAACAATGGCTGACTCAGCAGATTTAATTGTCTTGGGAGCTTATTATGGAACTGGTAACAAAGGTACATAAACCTTAAATTTTATTGTGATAAGTGGACTACAGTAATCAGTTGTGTATTATACCCAATATTTTAATATTAATATCAAAATCTAGGGAGGAGTGTATTATGTACCAATTTATGAATATTGGCATTTTTTTATACGACCGCAAAATTTTTGCGGTCGTATATTGGTATGACGTTGGCGTCGTCGTCGTCGTCGTCCGTCGGAGTCTGTAGACATTTGGTTTTCGCACTATAACTTTAGTATAAGTTAATAGAAATCTATGAAATTTAAACACAAGGTTTATGACCACAAAAGGAAGGTTGGGATTGATTTTGGGAGTTTTGGTCCCAACAGTTTAAGAATTAGGGGCCAAAAAAGGGCCCAATAAGCATTTTTCTTGGTTTTCGCACAATAACTCTAGTATAAGTAAATAGAAATCTATGAAATTTTAACACAAGGTTTATGACCATTTTTTGGAGTTTTGATCCCAACAGTTTAGGAATTAGGGGCTAAAAAAGGGCCCAAATAAGCATTTTTCTTGGTTTTTGCACAATAACTTTAGTATAAGTAAATAGAAATGTATGATATTATCTTGGTGGGCTAAGGGAGGTAATCCAAACACATTTAATTTTTTTCTCATTTCATATTTCATAAATTAAAAAGGAAATTTCAAATTTCTTTTAGCAAAAAAAGGGGGGTTACAATAAATTTTATTGTTTTTTGGTTTTTTTTTTTGGGAGGGGGGGGGGGTCAATGTGCAACTTCATAGTGTATTGCACAAAAGCTAAAAAAGGGGTAAATTATTTATTTTTTTTTGGGGGGGGGGGGGGAATTTTCAATTGCACAGTATTGCACAATAGCAAGAAATCTTCAATTGTACAGTATTGCGCAATAGCAAGAAATTGATATGTGTGCCCAATTTTAAATTTTAAATTGGTTATTTCTGATTTATATATAAAAACAAATAATACTGATATTGTTTGAATAGGTAAATTAAAAAATTTTAAGTTCTTAGACCACATTAATTCTGTGTCAGAAACCTATGCTGTGTCAAATATTTATTCACAATCCAAATTCAGTCTCGTTGGGGGGGTTGTCAGGTCATAATACGGAAAGCCTGACCGCGGACCATAGTGGGTAACGTGTTTGGAGAATGCCACACTCCCTGCACGCTAAAGACCCCTTCTGTAGTTTTCGAAAAAGAGTAGGCTGATGGCCGCTACAGGAGGCTAAATTATCCGACCCTACCCAACCATCCTCCTTTTACAGTGGCAGTCAAAATTGGTTCCCCTTTGTGTCCCATCCCACCCCTAATTGAATTGTTTGATAAATTGAACTGGTTCTCGTCATGAAGATGCATGAAATATTTGCCACTGGACGTTAAGCAACAATCAATCAATCAACCAAATTCAGTGCTGTATCAAGCTTGAATGTTGTGTCCATACTTGCCCCAACTGTTCAGGGTTCGACCTCTGCGGTCGTATCAAGCTGCGCCCAGCGGAGCATTTTATTTTCAATGTCTCAGAGTGTTGCATAACATCTTTGTAATTCAAGACTAACAGACATATTACTGTATACTTCTCATATCATAAAAACATTTATTTATATAGAAATTTATCCTAACTGCCGACAAATACTTTTGTCTTGAGATAATCAGACAGCAAAGTTCAGTCAAGTTATGTTTCCTTGTTGACTGCCATGTTTGACTAAAAATATGTGCATAAAGAAAAGATATATATTTCTTCCATAGGTCAAACTATGTTTCACGGCTATTTATCTTGTACAATAAAACAAAGGCTTTTTCCCCTGATCTTAGTTGCAGGATGGGCAGTGGGTATAATATTTCAGTGCATATTGTATAACTGTTTATAGTAATATTAGGGAAGGGTATCTGCACAAAACCTCAGTGATGAAAATAGTTAAGTTTATTTGAACATGCTAAAATAAATTTTCATTTTTCCTCATTTGGAATTAAGATTGTAATGTTTTACTAATTATTAGGGCCCTGCATCAGAGATTCAGGACCCTATAGTTTTCACTGTGTCTGTCTGTCTGTCTGTCAACAATTGTTGTTAGTGCTCTCAATTCTACATTTCTCAACGGATTTCAATCAAATTTATGTGCAAGGTGTATATGGGCAATACCTTGATCAAGTTCTAAAACGAACACTATGAGATAATTTTTGTGGGATTTACTGCCCTTGACTTTGTTTTTTCCATGTCAACGTCTTGTTAGCGCTCTCAATTCTACATTTCTCAAAGGACTTTAACCAACTTAATATGGAAGATGAATATTGATGATACATTGATCAAGTTTGAGAGGGCTCTTCGATAATTTTTTTTAGGAATATCTACCCTTGACGTAGTTTTTCCCTATCAACTTCTTGTTAGTGCTCTAGATTCTACATTTTTTTATCTATTTTAACCATTAACCACGTTTATGTGAAAGTTGTATATTGACAATGCCCTATCAGTCACCTGAAATATTTTTCTGTTCTCTACAACAATATATATACAGAAGGACCCTTTGTTATGATCACATCACAGTATTTTAGTTTGTAATAAGTATTGTAATTGAACTTCTTAGCAAGGATTGAATAAATCAGGTTTAATTGAAAGCATTTGAATATAGTATATTAAATCTTTATTTTTTTATTTTCTAGGTGGAATAATGTCAATATTTCTGTTAGGAGCATATGATCCACATACAAAGAAATTTTGTACCGTCACAAAATGTCATAGTGGTTTTGATGACAAGACTTTAGATGACCTGCAGGAACAATTAGATGTTGTTAAAATAAGCAAAGATGCACTCAAAGTTCCAAGCTGGTTAAATGTCAATAAATCATTAATCCCAGATTTCGTAGTAAAGGACCCAAAAAAATCTCCAGTTTGGGAAATAATGGGTGCTGAATTTAGTAAATCTTCTGCTCATACAGCTGATGGGATATCTATACGATTTCCACGTATTGCAAAAGTCAGAGATGATAAAACTTGGGAGAATGCTACAGATGTTCCTAGATTACAGGTTTGTTCAATTGTTTTCTCGGTCATTTGTCTAGATTTCTTTTGGTCCATGTAGGGTAATGATATCAGTGTCAAGGACAGTAAAATAATTAGGTCGTTGGCATCATATTTCCATGTTATGCTTCATCACATTAATGAATGAAATAATTGTAACATCATTTATGAAACTGGAAAACTTACAAAAAGGTTACATCTGCTGAAAAGGTTTCCTTTTTTATTTTATCTTAAAATTTTAGTTCTTAACAGAATTGGTAAATACTACTGATAAAAGAATAATATAATCCAATCTGACTTTTGTTAAGTCAGTTGACCTATATTTTCTGGTTGGTTTGTTTTTTAGAAACTCTTCCAGAAATCTAAAGAAACATCTGACTTATTTCCATCCAAGAAAGGAAAATCTCCACTCAAAAAGAAGAAAGGCAGTGATGACAGCATGAGTGACACTGAAGATGATGGCAGTAATAATAGTAATGGCACACCAGTGGCCACTCCCACAAAGGCTGCACCAACTAAAGTAACTCCACAGAAAACCAACAAACGCAAGGCATCTGATGATGATACAGATAATAAATCTACACCATCAAAGAAAAACAAGGTATATTTACAAAGGATTTCTGAAAATTTTGTGGAGCTTGGAGCTTGGAGGTTGGAAGTCTTTTTAGAGAAGACTTATTTTAACTACATTGTACATGTATATCCTCATGTCCTGGGGATACTCCGACCCCGTGGAATTAATGTAAAAAATTCTTAATTTCAATTCATTTACGAAGTATGCACACTAACTCTATACATCACAATGTCAAATATATTATTTTACTTATTTTTACTATATAGTTTTACTATCTGCCTTGCCATTTATGTAATTTCTATGAAGTATTTTTTACTGACGACACCCACGTAAAATAATTTTTTGTTTTTGTGTACATTTTATGTACGGACTCAGTCTTGCTCTGGGTTGCAAAGGGTCAACACCTTTTTATTTTTATTTTTTACATACTTGTGATCAAGACCATATTGGTCGAAACGTTGAGTATTTTTAACTTTTTAGTTTGTTGTTGTTTTTTTACGATTTTATATTTGGTTTTGTTTGACTTGTGTATTTCATACATTTTAGTCGTTTTATGCCCCTTTTGACAGCTCACCATTTCCATTATTTTTCTTGTTATCTACATGTATATCCTCATTCTACTGATTTTTGATTATGGTGTCTTGAAAGGCTGGCTTTTTTATTTTGATATTTCTAGATCGCCTTCCATAATGATGAATTTACTGTCAAATAAAGAGAGATTTACACGCATATGTTCGACTGTATATAATTATTTCTGTTTCAGTTAAATATACTGTGTAACTATGGTGATTACTGTTACCAAAAGAATCCAGATCATTTAGAAAAATTCTTTCACCCTAAAAAGGTATGTAAGCTAAATTATACATACACATGTAGGTGTATTTTAAATGGTATTTCTTTAGACTGAGATTATTCTGACATCAAACAGCCATTTTTGTGCTGGATGAGGCGGTGAGACATATGTACATGTAAGAGGACACCACATTTAAAAATGAAAATTAATAAATTGAAACGATGAATAGGACCGTAATGATTAGTAGACACAGTATGAAATTCAATATACATTGTAAAAGCATTATTTGAGAGAAATTGTTTCAAATGAGAAACATACATGGTTTTTCTGATAGAAAATAAATGTACCAGTCATAAACCAGTGATAAACTGCCAAATCTGAACAGGATCTGTAAATTTTCTACTCATATGCAGAATATATATCCACAGATAGACAAAAAACATTCTTTTGCCTAAGAGGAATCTTGCATTAGTATTTTTTATACGGAAAAAAAACAAACGTTTTATAAGTTTCAACTGTGAAAATTACCATTGGTCACTTCTGTAAAATTATATGAGATTTATGTCTGTTTTACAGAGCTTACCAGATGCCTTTAATGGAGCAAAGATTTGTCTACCAGAAAAGATAAAGGACTTCCGAATGTTAAAGAGATACATTATTGGGTATCCTTACCTCTTTAATATACAAATGTAGAACATGAATGATAGTCTTTGGTTAATCTGGAGAGTTTGAAACCTGTTCTATTGGAGACTTCAGTTCATATTTATGGAATTGTAGCTTACTTGGTTTGTGTAACAGATTTTTCGTCATCAGTTAAAATTGTTCGATGATTTGGGTGTCTAATGCAATCTGCCGATTCATAAGAAACACATGTTTTCAGTATAAACGGAAGATGTCTGGATGATCTTAACAACTCCGGGTTGTACCAGATAGGTTCATAGTGAATGAAAAATATTTAACACAATGGTTTTACAAATTTTAAAATAGGTTTTAATTAGACATTTTAAACTTTAAATACTTTCAATTTTTGAAGTGCAGTTTTGAAATTTCCCTGTTCTTAAACGATGCTCGTAAAATACACCTGTACATTAGGTGCACTTATTTTTAGTCCATGAGGTGCCCTTTATACACAGGTATGACAGTATGCTAAATTGAAAAAAGGAAGATACACTACAGATATTTCTGTAAATCATCATACATCATTGAATTTCCTTAATATATGTTAGATTTGATGGAGATTTAGTACCAGAATATAATGCTGAGTCAGCAAGCCATATCGTTGTTGAATCTGGTGAAAATGTAAGTAAATTTAAAAAATATATGCGAGGTGATTTAATTTATATTCAGTTGTAGAATAAACATGTGTTATGTATATGCTTATCCCAAGCTTTGTATTCTTACTGTTGATCATGTGTTTTTACCTTTTCTGTCAACATTTGGTACAGCCTTTGTGACTACCATTTAATATTTGATGTAAAAGTGGCAACTACTATTTTTTGGTATTCAAAACAATCCTCATACCATGCAGAACTTTTCCTAAACTTTTCACACTTTTACCTGAAAATTTGTTTGGATGCAAAACATATCTATCTATTTGTCATCTGATATTTGTAGTTCAAACTTTTCTAAAATTAAGCATTTCCTCTAGAAGTATTTAAATTGAGAACGTTTTACCTTATTACTGCATGTTTTAATATTCATTACTTGTATTGAAATAAAAAGTAACATTTGTTTGATTGATTGATTGATTGATTGTTGCTTAATGTGCAGTGGCAAATAGTTCATGCTTCTTCAGGACGAGAACCAACTCAATTTATCGAACAATTCAAATAGGAGTGAGATGGAACACAAAGGGGAACCAATTTTGACTGCCACTATAAAAGGAGGATGATTGGGTAGGGTCGGATAATTTAGCCTTCTGTAGCAGCTGTAAGCCTACTTCTTTTTTCGAAAACTACAGAAGGGGTCTTAAGGATGCAGGGAATGTGACATTCTCCAAACACGTTACACACTATGGTCCGCAGTCATCTGTATTGTGACCTGACAACCCCCCAACGAAACGGTCTCCCCTATTCACCACCCAGGGACGCACTAGGCAGCTCTATGGGTTGAGCTTTCCTGATCTATTACAGGTCCTTAGCATTTGAAATAACTAATGATGCAGTATAGAAGATAACTATGAGTCATATAAATTCTTATGATGATGAATTACCTCCCCTTTTTGGTATTATATTTAGTTACATGGTATTGGTATAATACAACAAATTTTTCTTGTTTAAATGCAAATAAATTAAACATTAAATTATTTTTCAGGCACCAAAAACAAAGGGTAAAGGAGTTTGTGTCACAGTTGATTGGTTGATAAAAAGTATCAAGACAAAGACATTGCAACCAACCAAACCATATCTGGTCACATGATTATATCTGTCACAAGACTAGAGCAATCCTTTCTTCAAACATAGGAAGTAGATTTTTTTGTCAGGTTTAAAACAGAAGGTTGTGAAGTTTTAGAATTCCATTTTGCTATCAACAAAGTAACATGATATATATTCATAGATCTATTAAAATTTATGTTTTAAATAATTCTCTGAAAATTTTTGATTGTGAAATTTTTTTGAGAGCTTTTATTTATTGCTAAAATGTCCTAAATGTACTCTATACTGTTTTTGGTTGAATTATGCATAAATTACATGGACTAGATCATTTACATAGCAGAATTTACACATACAGTTTATTTGCAACTAGCCATAGCAGTTGGTTTCCGAAGTAGAGCTGCTTCAGTGTCATTGAAATAAGTTTATTTTTTTATCAAATTCAAACTTTTATAGCTGTATAAGTAAATTGAATACATACAATGTAAGAGTGATACAAAGAACAAGTAAATATATAATGAAATCCTGGCTAAACAAATTCAAATGTCCCCTATCACCATTTCTAATGACTTTTTGATAAAAGAACCCATATTATTCCCTTGTTGTTGATGGTGTAAGGATATACAGATTTTCTTTTCATTTTCAGTCATTTGATGAAAATTAAATGGCTTTAATGACAAATTTAATGTGGACTTAGGATATAATTATTTCGGAAATCTGAATATTTGGGGCTTACTGGCAAGAATGTTATGAAACCTTGTCCATGTACCTTTATTTGTTCTCTCATTGATATGTGATGCACTCATGTTGTGATATTTTTTTTCTGCAAACAGAATTTTACATGTAAATTGTTTAGAAACTTTGTAGGATAGATTATTATCTATAATATTTATTATTAAATTTGTGGTTCATGAATTTTTAAACTGTGTGTCGTATATCAAAAGTAGTGTGCAGTGGCAGTTTCTGAAAATTTAAAGTGATGGGACTAGAAAAAAAATCGGACCAAATAAAGTACTTAAGAATTTTTTTTCCTCTTCTTCAGTTAAAGTGCAAGTCATTTTTCCAAAATTTACCTCTTTGTAGGCTTTTTACTTGACGTTTTTCATTAAGCCAAGGGTAAACTTCGTTAAATTAAAACACAAAATAGGAGTTGAAGCTATATGTTTAGCATTGATTAGCAGTTGACCATTAAAAGACACTTATCGTAACAAACTATGATTCAAATTTTAACAAGATATATTGAGCCCATCTAAGTCGATACGTTTTTTAATTTACCCGAAAATTGAAAATTTTGTGATTTTTCGTGAATATTTGATTTTTTTATGGACAAGGCGACTTAACTCCAGAACAACATCTGACTTTCACCAGGTAACAGTAGATGAGTCTAAGGAAATGTCACTAGATAAGTGTAGTGAGTCTTGTACCAGTCTTTTTAGCAACTTTAAATCTCTGATCATAGATATAAAGAACTTAACAATATTTTGTAACCAATTTTCACCATTTTAGTCACGATGATTAAAGTTTTTTAGAATAATTATGAATATTAACACTGGAAACAATAAGAAAAATGTTTTCATATACTTATTAATAAAGTTTAATTTTTTTAAGTAGAAAGGCTACTCTTTGCAAAGGAAATTGTGACTGCAGTCAGTATTATAAATGTTTAATATATATGTATATTTTTAATTCTTATTTACTTATTTTTTTTATATTTTTTGTATTTTCAACCAAATTTCCCATTTGAAAAAAGCCAGTTAATAGTTTTCTGAGTAGGTGGTTTGGCAGACAGGTACAGCGACAGTATCCAACCAGCAGCTATGAGAGCCTTAGCAAGTTTTACAGTTCAAACAAGCACATTATGACCCTGCCATCTAAATTATGTACCATCCAACCAACTTTTGCAGTTCTAGCATGATTGTAAGGCCACACCAAAATGATTTTTAGTTCTTTGGATTTTGCCGCTTCGATTTTTTAACTATGTAAAGTTTGAGAAAAACAAATTTTGCAACCTCATTTTGCAAAAATCCTGAAAACTGCCCTAAATTCTTAATTTTCAAGAAATCCAAAATAAAAATTGTTTGCCCGTTCCTGAAATTTTGTAAAAATTGGGATTTTTTGCAATATTTTATTAGCTCACCTGGCCATAGGCCATGTGAGCTATTGCCATCACTTGGCGTCCGTCGTCGTCGTCGTCTGTCGTCGTCGTCGTCTGTCGTCGTCGTCGTCGTCTGTAAACTTTTTCAAACGTTAACTCGTCCTAAACTACTGGACCGACTTCAACCTAACTTTGCAGAATTGTTCTTTAGAGCATCTGGAAAATTTCTATCGTTTAAAATTTTTGAAATGTCGAAAAACATGGCTGTCGTTACTATAAATAGAACATAGGGGTAAATTGCTGTTTTTTGCTAATAACTCAAAAACCGTTACAGATATCGAAAATCTGACATGGGGTAAAATTGATCAGCATGACAAGATCTACCTACCCTGAAATTTTGAAGGAAATTCCAAAACCCATTTAGGAGTTATTGCCCTTTTTTCACATTTTTGGCTTTTTTTTATGTTATTATTTCAAAAATCTTCTTCTCTGAAACTACTATTCAAAATCATATGAAACTTGGTAAGATTGTTGCTTAGGGTACCCTGCATAGAACTGATGTGGGGATTTTTGATTCGTCGAAAAACATGGCCGCTGTTACTAAAAATAGAACATAGGGGTAAATTGCTGTTTTTTGCTAATAACTCAAAAACCGTTACAGATATCGAAAATCTGACATGGGAAAATTTGATCAGCATGACAAGATCTACCTACCCTGAAATTTTGAAGGAAATTCCAAAACCCATTTAGGAGTTATTGTCCTTTTTTCGTCAAATTTTCATAATTTAACATTTTTCGTCATTTATCTCCAAAACTATTTGAGATAGAAGTGAAATGTAAATTTGAAAAATGTTTGCCATGTTGAGATCTACATACCCTGAAATTTTAAAGGAAATCCCAAAACCCATTTAGGAGTTATTGCCCTTTTTTGTCAAATTTTTAAAATTTTAACATTTTTGCATTTATCTCCAAAACTATTTGAGATAGAAGTGAAATGTAAATTGAAAAATGTTTGCCATGTTGAGATCTACCTACCCTGAAATTTTGAAGGGAATCCCAAATTCTATTTAGGAGTTATTGGTTTATGTAATTTGAGGTCGGGTTCTGTTACATTTATTTAAGGTTCACCCTTATTCCTGGTCAATTTTGTCAACTTCCTGCCAGGACTACCACCATCAGGGAACATATTTTAACATTAAACCTTATGAAAAATAAATCTTCAACAAATTTTCCCTGAACAATTGAACCAATTGCAACAAACTTGGTCAAATAGTTGATTAATTGTCCAATGAAAACCAGACTCCAGGTGAGCGATACAGGCTCTGGTGAGCCTCTTGTTTTAAAAATTTGTGGTGCACGTATATTTTATCTTCACCCGAAAAAAAAAACGACTTTTCAAGAAAAAAAAATTAAATTTTAGTCGCTCGCACCTATTTTTGCCATCCAAAGAACAAAGAATTAATTTGGTGTGGCCTAATTGTACGATATTGGCTTTTATAGTATCTTTTAAACACAAGGGGCCAGGTTTTCGAAAGTATCGTAAGATTGACATCTCTTATGAAATTACTTGCAACTAAGTTATGATGGTCTTACGACCTATCATATGATGTAAAACAAAGGTATCCTAGGAAAATCATAGTTACGACGATCTTATGACCACCCCAAGTCAGTAATGACAAATAACGAAATAGGTTCATGTAACTAAAGGAGAAAAAAAAATAAGAAAGAATGTTTAATTAATTTAAAATTTAAAAAATAGCGTTAAGTGATTAATGCATATACATTTACTGTACATGTAAATCAATTATGGAATGTGACAATATATTAACATGGATCAATAAAACCATTGTAAAAATCAGTCTACCCTATTTTAATATGAATAAGAATGTTTTTATGTTGCAATAACTATCATAACTTTTACTTTACTTAGTACGATCATCATTAGACCATCTTATGACACCTAACTTTGTGACAAATTATTTTCTCATCATTCATTTAATCTAGAAGGTTGTTTCTATCACGGAATATCTTATTCTGATGAATATTTACATTCTGTTGTTGCAAATGCTTGTAAAGAGCAGCCATTTTTATGTTGCATTAACTATCATAACTTTTACTTTAGTTATGATCATCATAAGACCATCTTCTTTGGCGACCCTTTCGGGAACATATTTAATGACTGCGACATGTCGTAAGACCATCTTACGATATGTCATAGTCATAATAAATCTTCGAAAACCTGGCCCCAGAGTGTCAGGATAAATAAAGGAGAGTTTGGGTACCCATAAAACATGTTTAACCCCACCACTCTTCGTTGTCTGTACCAAGTCAGACTATCCCTACTGTTTTATGCTATTTTTTTGTCTACAGCTCTGTCTGTTTGGTGGCATTGATTGATTGGTATGTCATTGTTGAACTTTCCTGTCATCCATTTTGATGTTTAGCTGTTAGGTAGGGTGCACCAAAATATCTATTACAGTCAGCATAAGATGCTTAGAATTTAATGATCTTATTAACCAGTGACCTAAAATTAATTAAGCAGGAAGTTCTTAAAACCTGGCATTTGTACATAAAGACTCTATGTTAACAAAGTTTGTAAAATAAAAAAAAACCCTCCCTACCTACCATATTTTTTATCTTCATGTAACTGGAACCACACTTATTTTTTTACTTGGCCTAAATTCAAAATTTAACAAGGCAAATAAATTGTTCCTGTGATCCTTTGGAGTGGCAGGTGTTGTTATTCATATACATGTAATGTGAAATAATTTTGTACAAAATTCACATTTACCTCTAATGATGTAAATTTTTACCTGTTTCTACGTCAACTAACATTAAATATTCTTAGATGTCTATAAAAATGTACTATGTTTCTTCATGAATGCTCATCATAAAATGAAATTGACAAATGGGGCCTTTTCAGGGGGTGATACCACGAACCAAGTCTCAGATTGTTTAGTATGATTATGTAAGAATTTTCTAAGTCTTGGAGTTGATGAATGGCTTATAAATTTGGGACAAAACCACTTCACTACCTCATGTATCTTATCCTGAAAACCCAAAGACATGCTTAAAGAAGAGGAGGTATGGTAAGGTCACCTTGCTGTTCATAAATAACAATTTTCTGAAATTTAAATTTTTTTCAGTAATCTGTCGGAAAAGTGTGGATTGGACTGAATTTGCGACATTTTTATGAAGTAATAGCCGGAGAGAATATATTATAAATCTTCAGTGTTTTATGCTAAGACTTTGTCTGGTGCAGGTCTAATTTTTTTTTAAAAATATCTAAAATTACACAAATTTGAAACATTTTCACTTATTTGTAACAATGATTTTAATAAATGAGGAATATTGGAACAAATGCATACAGATAATGTAGAATACAGTGACTAACTGGTGATTTACCATAATCCACACACAACATTTAAAATTTGGTAAACTTCTTATTATCGCTGCCACCAGCACTTCGGGTTACTTCTTTATTTTCAGGTTGATTTGTAAGGAAGATTTAGTGGGGAATGATGTTTGAAGTGTATATGAAGTATTTCTTTTATGGTATCAAATATTCATTTATAACATCAATCATTTGGCAGAATTCTTGCTATGATCCAATATTCAGTTCATCTTTGCCGAGATCATTTCTGTCAATTTAAGACAGTATTAGGGAAAATATATAAAAAATGTTTAGTTTTATGATAATATAGATTTTTGAAGACAACATTTTGAAAATTTAAACAATTTGGAATTTTTTTCAAGAATTTTTAAATAACTCTACACAATAGAAGAGGTGCTGGTGGCAGTGGTGAACTGCAGTATAGGTGTACCAGATTGGAAGTGAACCATTGCAATTTCAATTTCATGATGACAGATGTTTGAGTATTCTTGTTTAGTAATTTAGCAATTCTTGATGTCAAGAGTGGCTTTACCCTTATATATATAGTCAAATCTTTGTATAAAGGGCACCCATTAGACCAAAGAAGTATGCCCTCTATGAGCAGGTGCCCTTTATAAAGAGGTTAATTTTACAGTTTCTGTTCATAAAGGGGACTTTTTCATATTGCCCTTTATAAACAGTGCCATTTAGAGGAGGTTTGAATGTGCTTCCTCGTTTTTCTTTCATTCATGACCTTTTGTTTACTCTGTGATGCAAGAACAGTCATTTTCAATCATTTTAATGTAATTGTTGTTATGTATTAATTTAGAGGCAGCAAATAAAAATCTTCAAAATGTTGTTTTTCCCTTTATATTGTACCTATCTTTCATTAATGTACACAAATTCATTGCACAAATGAATGATTTTGGGAAGGTTGGATCAACAGATTGAAAACATAAAGTATATTAATGTGCTGTTATAGTTGTGATATATTTTTAACGGTTAACTGATTACCCAACCTACTATCAGCTAGACAGGGAAACAACAAACCGAAAGGATAATACATATTTTAAGAAAAAGGAAAAGAGGACAGGTACTGCAAAAGTAATTGATCAAATAAAAAAAAAAGACAACACAAATCCTATTTTCCAAATTAACTAAAACACACACACATAAAAGGAGAGTGGCAGCAGGAACATCGAAGGATAGCATATTTTACTTCGTTTTATGCCAAAAACTGTGTAATAAGCTAGTCTTGTGACAATAACGGTAAGGGAAGGATTGTGGCCAAAGGAAAGGCAATTAGTTTGGCTGTTGTGTACATTTCTTCAGTTCTGCTTATAATCTTCTTAATTTGCAAACACTAGCCAGTTGTTAGCTTACATACAGGCATTCCAGGTCACAGGCAGGTGTGGTATGGATTTTAGAGTCTATGTAAGCTATTGCCATCACTTTACATGTGTCGTTGTCACCGTCCATCTGGTGTCTACCAAAATTGCGCCATAACCAAAAATTTTAAAATGTTCTCTGAAACCACCGTTTGATTGGGATCAAACTGTAATGGTCCGTAGCCTGACCCCCCTTTCAAAATTATGCCCGGACCATGGAAGAATATGGCCACCATTATTAAGAATAGAAAAACTAGCAAGAAGGATGTTAAATCTACTCTTAAACTAATAGATCATCAGGTGGTCCCCTTTATAATTATGTTTCTTGGGCCAATAATTTTCGACACTTAAAGAAAATCAATCTCTAAAAACTTATTGTCCTTCTATAGATGATATGCAATTATTCTATTTACAAATTTTAAAATATTTAAATCCAGGTGTGAAAAATGAAAGAAACGTTTAATTTTTCATCCGTTTTGCATTTTATTAGTTGTATTCAAGGCCGACAATGTTTTAAGCCGAAACTTGGCATTCGTCGTTGTCATCGTCCCTCTGGTGTCGACCAAAATTGAATTAAAATGTCCTCCTTTGAAACTACTGTTTTATTAAGATCAAACTTCTAGCAATGGTCCGTAGCTTGCCCTCCCCCCTTTCAAAATTATTCCCGAACCATGGAAGAATATGGCCACCATTATTAAGAATAGAAAATGCGCATCTACATACTGCGTACATAGAACTTAATGCTTCGTTCAAACATACTAATTCACAGACCAAACAACAGTTTTAGATACGAATTCAAACATTCATTCGATTCGTATTACATATAGGTCTGAACAAAGGATAAATTGAAAAATGAAAGTAGAGTTTGGACCACAAGCTAAAATTCACCATTTTCGAAATTAGAAAATCGAAATTATAATTTCTTTATTAGTAATGCAAAACACAATCCATTTAGGGATATAAGTATACAGTGTACAAAATACAACATAACACACAGAAGATATACAAACAGTAAATTGTTATGATAATCCTCTCTCCTCAGTTCTAATGACCGTTTTATAAAGGATGTAACTGTTTTAATATCACTTGGTGTTGACGGATTAAGAAGCCTTTTAAGTTTCTCAACGTTATTAAAAAACCTTATTGCGCATTTACAATGTACTAGACTTTTTACGGCCTTTTTAGAATTGACTGGAGCGTCAGAGAGCTTTTCACATGGAAAACTGGGAAAATATTTGAAGAGATTTGATAATGTTTTTCGAATTTAAAATTAATTTTCTGCCGAGAAAACCTTATTCTTTTGCTTCTGTGGTCATTTAACTATTTTTTCCAAATATCTTGTTCCTATAAACTTAAAAAAACATATAAATTTATTAATGCAAAACACCATCCCATTAGGGATATAAGCATATAACATACGGTTTTTTTTTTTCCATTTTTCCAATTTTTATGAAATTTAGGTACTTCAGGTAAAAAAAAAAGTTAGATAAATGAAATCAAAGGTACATGTTGTAATTAAGACAAAAGACCTTTAATTAGAGCTTGGTTTGTGTGACTCATCGAAAACTTTGAATTCATCTTCAATAATATTTTCTTATCTAATTGCTTCCAATTTATTTTAATAGATTGTATTTAAAAAAAGGTTTGATAGGAAACTTGATAACTTACCTTAGTTAAATAGTCGTGTTTTTTCAATATAATTTTTAAAGGTACTCCAACCATCATTTGATAAATTTAAGGATATTCTGGCCAATTTGCATAAAGTATCCTAAAGTTTGTAGGAAAGACATCAAGTAAGCTTGTATAGAACAATTAAGCTTTTCCATACGGTTTTTATCATTTTACAGGGATATATATATATAAGTTAGAGTTTATGAATGAGGTTATCAATGTAATATGGTGAAAAAAATAGCATGGAGCTATCATTCTTGTATGATTTGAAAGGTCTTTAAAAATTTAAAGATGTCCTTAAAAAAAATCAAGAAATGTCATAATTCTAATACTTGACAAGAAAACTCCATAAAATTACAACAAAATGTTTGACAGAATTTCGATAAACATTTACATATTAGGTTATATACATATTTTTCCTTTTTGTGTTATATATGTATATCTGTCTGTATATTTGTATGATATGTTTGTATTGCTATGGACCAAATGGTCTTTTTGTTTGCAATAAAGTTGAAAAAAAATATTGTACATTGTACAGTCCAACAAAATGGTCAGTTTTGGCATCCTTGCCGTTACAATTTTGATCTTGGTACTCTCGTCTTTTTATATATATAAAAGAAGAAAAAAAATAAAGTGTAATATGATTCTGCTTTTAACTTGGTTTAATAAAGACAAAAATAGCCTGTGGTCTTGTTTAAGTGAGCCTGACACGAATGGAACAAAAGGATTATTTTTTGTAAAGGATGTGTTAAAAATTGTTCACTATTAAAGAATAATATTTATGTTTCTGTTTTATTTTTATTAACATTCTTACTCCATACATGTATATCTTACATTAATGAAAACAGGAACAAATTACATGTCCCAATTATATACCTTACACCTAATTAGTGATATATAAACAACCCAGAAGGTAAGAAATTTAAAGTTGGTTAACTTGGAATACCAAATTTTCAAAAGTTGGATATATTGGAAGACACCCAACATACACCATAACATAAACTAAAGGCTCCCTTGGCTTCTATTTCCGGCTTCCCGAGCATAAGAAAATAAGTCATTTCCCATATAATTACCATCGATGACCAGATTGATATCAACCAAATTGGATCGTTTGTAGAGGGTATTGCTGTCATCAGTCCTGTAAAGTTTCAAAACATTTCATAATGTATTTTCAGAGAAGAAGATTTTTGAAAAATTGGCCAATAAAAAACAAAGAAGGCCTCTCGCGACAACGTGGTTTATCCCACCGGAACCAAAGGTAGATCGTTTGTAGAGGTCCTTCCATACACCATTCCTACAAAGTTTGGTTACAATCCTCCAAGTATGCTCACAGGTCTGGAGAAGATCAAATCCGTGAAAAGTTTACGGACGATGGACGACGACGGACGCAAAGTAATGACACAAGCTCACAATGCCTATAGCCCAGGTGAGCTAAAAAGTGATAATATACAAGATCTATAAATATTTAATCCGCTCTTCTCTATTCTAATGACTGTTTTATAGATGATGTAATGAAACTGGAAAATTGAAAAATAAAGTAGTTAAACTGATGAATGTAAAATTTTTGGATACTGTGTAAAGACGAATAAAACATTTGGGAAAATTTTTAATGAAGAAAATAGAGGAAAATTAACATTTGGCCCTGCTTCGTAAGGCTTCTAATTTTGTATTCATTATTCAACTTTTCTTTTTTTGCAAATTGCAGCTAGTGAAAACAGAAAATAGACTGAAATAGAAAATAACAAAAATAATGTACAAAATTATAAGTATTATATGGAAAATGTAAACAAGACTACCGGAGGTTATAGGGTGAAGACCAACCCGTCATTATAAATGAATTCGAATATTGTCATCCAACAATTTGTTAAAAAGTCACAAATTTATGATAATCGTAATTTTATTTCTTTATGCAATGTCATCATTTATCCTTTAATTTTGCTAGTTTTATACATTTGAAATCATTAATTAAATGTACAAAAATAATCAGAAAGGTAAGACATGTAATTGAGATATACTGCTTACTTAAGCGAATACAAAATATAGAATAAGTTACTTGTAAAATCGTTTCTGCAGAAATAAAGTCATTATAACTAATGGTAAAACCGCAAGGTAACTATATTACAAAACCGATGATAAAATTTTTAAGCAAAAGAAACATTGTGCTAACAACCAATCTATATAGAAAGCCGTTTTACTATTTATTCTAACTTCATGTAGTTAGAATTGAAAAATAGTAAAACGGCTTGCCATAAATCTACGCAGCTGGAATCTAACTTTGTGGAACCATTTTAAATAACACAGATCTGCCACTGTCGCCTTTATAGCGTATCAAAAATTTGGAGTGTAACAAATGTTTTAGTCAGTCATTCGCAGTGATCATGGTGATTATTATATGTACCCCACTGTACTTTTGAAACTTTGGTGACAATAAATTTTCTATCACATAAACTTTTAAGACAGGGCAATAAAATCAGGAGTTTATCATTCCAAAACTTTTACGGTCGTCATCATGAATTTCTATCTAACGCACGAGAATAGATAACTTCGGTTAGATTCACGTCTATTGGAATGTAATCCTCACCGGACTTAACACTTGCCTGTTTTTTACTCACTGTCAATGTGATGGGTGCTGTTAACGGAGTAGGACAAGCTTATCCTTTCAGAGCACCTGATATCATTCTTGGTTTTCAGTAAGTGTATTGTCTTGTTCTTTTTTGTTTAGTTTATTATATATTTCTTATTCTGTTAGTTATCATGTATCCTGGATTTAAAATTTACGGACTTTTCCACCTGTTTTGTTGCTCCGGTATTCTATTGCCGATATTTTACACACTAATATCTGATTATCATAATATTAATTAAAAAAAACCAAAACAAATAGAATTTGCCAGAATGTCTTATAACGTGCACACTGAGAAATCTATGTATACACAATACACAATTAAATAAACAAAAAATATCATTTGTTATGTTCTAATATATTTTCCATATAAAACACAGTATATCCCCATAAGACTGCCCGACATGACGGTAAACGATGATGTTTGATGATCTTTGCAAATACGAACAAACAAACAAAAAAACATTAGAGCTATAGGTGATATATTTTGTATTAAAATGACGAAATGATATTAAAATAATACAAACAGAACAGGAGAATGCTGCCATACTTCTATATAATCTGATATATTACGTCCGCCATGACAGTAATAAGCTGGTATTAACAGAAAGAGGAGTTCAGACCAAAAGAAAATTGCGACGAACAGACGGACAGACAATACGAAAACTCTCTTCGAAAGTGCGAAAAACATATCTTAGACATTTATCTAATATATCGTTTTAGTTGGAAGGCCGGATGATGAGGTATTGCGTTTGTACTTTATTGTTGTTGGATATTACGATAATTTCCTTCGTGGATGCAAAGGAAAACTTTTCTTGTAAGCTGACAAAGCTCACACAAGGTCATTACATAAGGTAGGTGATTATTCCGTATTCCATTTCTGGATTAAGTTTGTTTAGTCGTTTAACTTTTGTTCCTAACAGTACCATCAAGTTAAATGGATTTTTGGTTATATTTTGCACCGCCGGTATTTTTCTTTGTTTATCATTTGATAGATATACGATGAGTAAGTCTTCAAATAGTCAAGCTTGCAATAAGAAGTGACTGAGATATTGTACAGCTTGTAGAGCAAATAATTACGCAAGGATTTCTCCAAATTTCATAACTTTATTTAGCTGACCAAATACACAGAAATTTAGTTAATTACGTAATTGTGTAACATATCGGGTTTAATATCAACCACAAGTCACAATATGAACACGATGAAGTCTGTTTTGGTGAGTGAGCTTAGCGATGGAACCAAAAGAGAACCCGGTAATACCATGAATGCATATGTAAATTTATTATTGGTTTAGACGAGGATGACATTCTACTCGAACACATGGCACAGTGGGTATAATAATTTTTCTCATGTCACTCTCCTGGATGGAGCCTACCATAAACGACTCTGTCTCCTCAGACAAGGGTGAGATACGAAAAATTGTAATCCGCTTTGCCATGTGTTAGATCAGAAAGGTACGCCCTTCGTTTTACAAGTTTAAAATAATCACAAATATAGCATTCATTATAATTTAACAAATATAACATTAATTAATTGTACTGCATTCAGCATAACCCCAGTCTTAGAAAAATACCAAGCTATACTTTTGCTCTTGTTTGGACTCGGAGGCCTGTCTGTAGTGCTAGCCATATTACACAGAGCAATTAGGAAGTATGTATACCACGATGATAAAAACCTTGACACCATGTTTGATGCTGGAGGCAGAGTATCGTTCGGATTGACGTCTGTAACAGTAATGTCACAGATGCTGTGGCCAGCAGACTTCCTTCAGAATGCCACATTGATGAGTAAGGTAACTGCATAGATGATTCGTTATTGTTTGTGAGAAAATAAATAATACATTGACGCAAGAAAACATAAAACAACAAAACTTCACAATCTTCAAATGGTGTTCTTCATTCTTGAAAGCCGCTGCATGTAAGGTCATACATATCTCAAGAGTCAAAAGCTATATTGGCATTAATATAATTTCATAGACATTGTCAAAATGAATATAAAATGCCTGAAACAAGAGAAAAATTTTACGGATACTATAATAATTCCACTATAAGTCGTGTACATTCGAAAATTAACGTTAGAACAATAATATTAAAACAAGAAGTAAGCAGACGGATACGAAGCCATTCCGAAAGTTCACGTAAAGCATTTGTTGATAATACAGGTAATAGTATACACATCTAGTCTATCTGTTATTTTTCTTTACCATTTTCGCCATATATCCTTGTCTCCATCTTCATCCCGAACGCCTCTAAAAATTTTATCTTTTTTGTAAATGCCTCTAGTAGGTACAAATGTCATGAATTTGTAGTTTTCACAAAGGCAAACTTTGATATTCAACCTTCTATGTGTTCTTAAATTATGGAAATAACTGTATTCCAATTTGTATATTTGATGTCATCAATTGCGTCAGCGGAGACAGTCAAAAGATATATGCAACCATCAAATCAAAAATTGATATTGGCAAATATTAAAATATAATACTGTTATATCTGCATACTAATGCAACATTAATGTAAAGCTTTTAATTAAAAAGGGCATTTTTAAATCGGGAAGTGACTCTTTATTCGTGCCGTCATCTCAGACGGCATCGATTGCACGCTTGACGGTTTGAAATTTTTCAACTTCATCCAACATTTTTCCAATGAAAACCAACGTTACAATCAACACTGAATTTGAATATTGCTTGTCTCATTGTTTAGACAGGTCTTGGTGGCTCATTATTTTATTCCTTCGGTGTTGTCATGGCAATTGTTATGTTTCCTTTGCTATCCATACGACTAAAGGTCATAGCTCCTGGCGCTAAAACATATCTACAGGTAATTAATATATAGTCTATGAAATATAAAGGTAATATTGTAAAGAGACGATTATTCATAAGACTGAACGAGAAATTTGGTGCAATTGGCTATATCGTTGTAGCAAGTTGTTATGTGTGGAGGAAGCTGGATTGCCCAGAGGGATTCCCTGGCCTACAATTATGACAAAACTGGCAAAGGAAACAGACAAACGACACAACAACAAAAAAAACCCTTAAAAATATGATGAGCAACATGGACCCAAACAATAAAAAGAACGAGAAAAAAACTCAGATGGTAGGGATGGGTAAGCAGGTTCTGCCTCTTGTAAGACACGTACCAGCAATGTTGCCCATTTTTATGCAATATCCTATTGTGATACGCGTATCGTGGACCATAAACCAATTGAGGAAGTCACAACATAAAGTGTGATTAAAACCACGAAAGACGAAAGAATAAACAGATAATATTATTATTTAAAAATTGTAAAAGTGTAATATGAAGCCTTTTAAAATACCTTGTTATTTATATTTTGGCATTTGTGTATATGTAGATTATCCATGCCCGATTTGGAAAACCAACGCATATCTTGTATTGTTTCATTGCATTATTTGTCAATTTGATTATCATATTGGCACTAGTTCTTGCTGCAAAAATCACCATGGGGACACTTGTAAATGACATCTCTAATGAAATGATTGTTATTTTGCTTGCTGTGTTGTTCGGTTCCTACTGTATTATAGGAGGGCTCGGCACGACTTTCTATATCTCTTACTTTACCACTGGTATGACGTTTGTCAGTGTTCTCGTATTCATTGTTCACGTCTCTTACTTTGAGAACGATGGCGTGACATCATTGGAGAATATGTTTGAAGCTATGACGTGCATAGAGGGACCGGAAGGAAATTATGGTAACTCGTACATGACCTTCCTCTCAAAATCCGGAATTCTATACGGAATTGTTATGTTTTTCATGACAACAGCTCTAAACTTCCTTGATCAAGGAAATTGGCAAAGTCGAATTGCAGCAAAACCTTCACAGGGTGTATGTGGCTTTCATGTAGCATCGTTTTTATACTTTGGTATACCGACGTCATTTTCTTTGACAACAACAATGGCATATATGTCTATGTCCTATCAAAATGGAACACAGTTATTAAGCAATGACGACATTGAATCAGGTAACTCATTAATACAATCACAAGTAAACTACTTTTGATCTTAAACTACCATAATTATTAATTTTTTCTGTCTTGTTTAATCTTGTTTAGTCTTGTTTAATCTTGTTTAATCTTGCCCGTCATGATTTTCTGAATGTGGATTTTTAAGCCAAATGAAGATAATGACAAAACAATATATATACTGCCTGGCAGTTAATCAAAAACACCTCACCTCACCTCACCTATCCTCTTCGTGCCCATTGGCACATAAGGTCCAGATACACTTTCTCCAATTTAGCCGGTCTCTTGCTGCCACTCTTGCCTGTGCCCATGTAGTCCATCCCAGTTGTTTTCTCTCTTGCTCTGTCGTTCTCCTCCATGTTGTGTTTGGCCGACCGACTCTTCTTCTGCCCTCCGGATGCCATGTTAGGGCTGTTGTGCATATCCTATTACTGCTGTACAATCTTAGGATATGCCCAATCCACTTCCACTTTCTCTGCATTATTGTTGACCTGATGTTTTTAGTTTTTGTTCTCTTGTGCAGCTCTTTGTTTGTTATTTTTTCTGGCCATCTCATCTGACTCTAAGTATCTGTCGCAGGCACCTGTTTTGAAATGTGTCCAGTTTTTTCTTGTCTCTCTCTGTTGTTTTCCACGTTTCACTTGATCTTAAACTACCATAATTATTAATTTTTTTCTGTCTTGTTTAATCAAAAACAAGAATGGTTAAATATAGATTCTCCTTCAGGTACGAGTGAGTTATGGAATTTCTCCACCCGAGATAGTTAAATTTTCGATTTTCAAAACGCGAGCCTTTAAATGTATACGTAGGAATTACCGCCGTTTTTTCTACAGTTATTGGAACGATAAACTAGAGAAGTCCGGAAATGACGTCTTTGTAAACTACATAGCGACGACATTGTCTTAAGGTTTTTGTCGAAAATCATAGGAAAAACAGATTCTCCTTCAATTTACTCGTGAGATGTGGAATGTCTCCACCGTCAATAGTTAAATTTTAGATTTTAACAAGCTCCCTAAAGCTCGCGTGTTGAAAATCGAAAATTTAACTATCTTGGGTGGAGAAATTCCATAACTCACTCATACCTGAAGGAGAATCTATATGTAAACCTTAGTGGTCAATCTTACACAGGTTATGACAATTTTAATGACAACTACACTAAATATATTTTAAATCCTTCTCCGAAAGAACTAAGGACAAGAGGTCACTTGATTCCATTTGCAAGCTAATGTATAATAATAATATTTTATTGTTTTCTCGTTTGTTGTTAATTTTGTTTATTTTTCGTGCCTTTGACACAACACAGGGTATAAACATGATGAATGAGGATTAAAGTTAAATTTAATTTAAAAAAAAATGTGAATAAATGTCCTGATAATTAATTGTTTGTTATATATGTAAGCTACCTATTCAATTTTTATTTTAGGCTTCATTTCACCATTTGTTCTAAAACATACCATGGGATCCACTGGAGCGTATCTCCTTCTCACAATGACTACAATGGCCATGATGTCAACGGGGTCAGGGGAGGTAATGGCAATATCCTCTATCCTGGTGTATGATATCTACAAGATATATATTAATCCTTACAGGTATGTTTTATTGTAGTACTTAGATGTAAATCAAATTTCAAGATGAAGAACAGTCATAAAGAGCCATGTACACATGACCGGGTATCAAGAACACTTGGTTTTTGTAATATTTATAGATAAACACGACCTAATCCATTTCTAACCGGGTATCCTCCCGAGACTGACTTATCGGACCGAGGTACGACATGGGTCTCGGGATGATTCCCGTATGACCCAGTCCGATATTGGTATCGTGATGATATTCGGTAACATGCTTATGGGGTTAATGACATAATACCCCAGTGCTCAGCTTTTATTTTGGAATGTGTATGAAGAAAATTATTGAAAAAACGTCTAATGTACATTTCATGACCGTACATTCCATTGAGGCAGCTGCCTCCTCAAGCTTTCCAACAAACAATTAGATAAATAAATAATATAAATACATAAACAGAAGAAACAACCAGCTTGATTAGGCAATATTCCCTACTTGTGGAGCTCGGAATGCACACGTATTTTATCATTTTTTGACAGAGTTATCGTTCCTCACAGCAGGTGTGATTTCGAGGTCACTCGTGGCATTTCGTCAGAATTGAATGAAAAAAATTGAGGACTTCAAACAAAAAATGGAATTCCCTACAAACATCATTTCTGTGCAATCGAGAACTTAGAGCTTTTCCATTTTTTTCACTTGTAAGACATTGAAATTTTCATATGTATACCAGCTACATAAAATTGACAGCGTACGAGAAAGGACTTTCCGACTTCCTCAGAAGCACTTCCTCTGACCTCAGCCTTATTGGTGGAATAATTTCTGGTCTTCTTGTCAGCACCCTTTTTACCGTTTTAATTTCACTTTGCACACAGGTGCCTGGGTATATTAGAAATGGTGAAGAGATTTGGAGAAACACGTTGAGAATAGACAGTCCTTTAACTCCATGGAGAAACTTGTACAAGAAAGAGCTATCAAAATTTGACAGCGTAAGAAAGATAACAACAGCTCACATGAAAACTATTTTCAAAAGGACATCAATTTTAGCTTATCTGCGTGGAACATTCAGTATAATCATATTTCTGGTTGTCATACCAAGCATAACATTAGGATATGAAGTTTTAAGTTTTTTACAATTTAAAAGTTGGCTGACAACATGTCGTATATGGGTATCCGTAGGAGCAATATTTGCTATTCTTGTCCCCCCAATCCAAGAAACAGTTCAGGTTATTCATCAATACTTAAGAAATAAGAAAAAACAAACATTTCTTTGTGAAAGGTCTTCCGTAGAGCTTCTATCTGTTTCCGAATAATAAAATGCATCAATTATACTGACTGTATTAAATTTAGTTACGTACTATTCGGATATGAAGTATGTTAACAAATCATTAACTATAATATTGTCATACATTCTTTTATATCTTACTATATCTTAGTACATATAACCACTTTTAATTTGTTTTCAATATATTTTATGAAGATAATACCGAATTTCACTTGGCCACAAACACTATCACCACTTTAAATCACGGGGCCTCGGTGGCCGAGTGGTCTAGGTCATAACTACTAACGACCACTAGCCTGTCAATGCTGAGGTTGCGAGTTCGAATCTCACGGGTGGCGGGGTGTGTTCGACTCCAATCTTAATCGACAAGGATTGCCAATTTTCCTACCGAAGGTTGGTAGTTTTCTCCGGGTACTCCGGCTTCCTCCACCAATTTTTGACGGATGGATGGATGGATGAAGTATTGTTTTAACGTCCAGTGACAGCCATTAGGTGCATATCAGGACGAGAACATGTTGATATGATATTAATATGATCCCTACTTTGTACTATAACGACACGCTGAGCCGGGTTTTTAATGTGCTAGCTCACGAAGTAACTGTCAACAGGAAGACATATCACCCCACGCGGACACAATATACTGACTTAAGAGCCGATCAGTTCTATGATCCTACTCCTAGATGCCGCGTGCTTGGCGGAGAAGCAGCAAATACCGAAATGAATTTTAATGTCTTTGGGGTCGAAGCCGCAACCTTCCGCACCTTAGGCTAGCACGCTACCACGAGACCATGGACACGCTGACATTTTTTGACAAACAAATATTATAAGAAACAGTTTTGTCATTCCATCACGAATATTGCTACTAGTAATCAGAACATTTTAATACACTGTAACCATTTAGAGTGATAGAAGTCTACAATTACGAGAATTTTTTCTTCTTTACAAAAGGCAATATTTTCTCAAAAACCAATAATTTTCATTATTTTCATGTCCCCATATCTCGAATTCGTATATGGAATTGGTGCAACCATAGCGGCAAAATATTTCAATTTAAAAAAAAAATTAGCACATTTATTAGCAATACAGTCAGTTAATCAACATGGTATTTTTTCATTCAGATATTGAATTCCTGAAGATATAAAAAGCAGGAGGCCTTAATAAACTAGAGGCTCCCAGAAGCCTGTATCGCTCACCTGGATTCAATTTGCAAATCAACAGCCATACAAACACCTAAGAAACAAACATCTGTATACTTGGACATATAATTCTGAAAGAGGACAATGTAATAACCATGTCTGCCAAGTCTGGTTCCAATTGGTTGAATGCTTTCAGACAAGAAAAATTTTTAAATGAATTTTCCCATAGGGTCCTAAGTTAGGCTGTGGTGGCCATCTTGGTTGATCGTAAGGGTCATCGAACAAAATTCTTTAACAAGAGGCTCTCAAGAGCCTGAATCGCTCACCTGGCAAACAATGCACTATAAACTAAATTAATATATTAATGTTTGTTGTAAATTAAACTGAGTATGCTGAAAATACCTTTAAAAGCCTTTCAAGAACCTCTGGAAAGAAATGGGCATGAGTTCTCCCTATGCTTGATTAAGATACAGTCATGATCAATCTGATGATTCACAATACAAAATACAAGCTTTAATTCATCTTCAAATACAAGTATAAATCTTTTGGTCTATATGTTGTCTTCGTTTTTAAAATGTTTGAAAGAAGTTATGTAAAAATTGTGGGTTAAGGCTTTTTATTGTACTTGAAAAGGAAATATTGCAGGAACAATAATGCTAAGTTTCATCCAAATCCCCGTAGTAGTTTCAGAGGAGAAGATGTTTGAAAATTTGTTAACAACGATGATGACGGACACCAAGTGATTGCAATTAAAAGCTCACATATTATGAAGTTTAATCATTGTTATACAACATTCTCATCATCACCATTCGCTAAGGATGTTTACTTTAGAAACCAAATATTGTTGAAATCCGAGCAAGTGTAAAAAATGGCGGGAAAATGGCAGCCATTTTAAAAATGGCCGTCCAAAACAAACTTTCATCATCACCATTCAACTCGGGATACCATGTTTACCTTGAAAGTAGCTTTCATCTTCATTTTATTTCTATAATTCAGGAAAAAATAGCAAAAAACAGCATTTTGACCCCTATGTTCTATTTTTAGTAAGGGCGGACATGTTTTTCGACCAATCCAAAATCCAAGCATTAACTTTTTGCAGGATACCCTAAGGTACCAAGTTTCATTTGATTTTGAATAGTAGTTTCAGAGAAGAAGATTTTTGAAATGATAACATAAAAAAAGCCAAAAATGTCAAAAAAGGGCAATAACTCTAACATCAGTTTAGAGATTTTCACGAAAATCAGCACATGGGTAGCTCTCATCATGCTGAACACATTCAACCTGCAGAATTTGCCGTAACCTAATGATTTTTTAGATATTTGCGAAAAACTTGTTTGACCCCTATGTTCTATGTTTAGTAACAGTGGCCATGTTTTTCGACAGATCAAAAATCGAAGCATAAACTTTGTGCAGGATACCCTAAGGAACAATCATGCTAAGTTTTATCCAAATCCATTCAGTAGTATCAGAGGAGAAGATTTTTGAAATAAAAACACAAAAAAAGCCAAAAATGTCAAAAAAGGGCAATAAATCTAACATCAGTTGACAGATTTTCACGAAAATCAGCACACAGGTAGCTCTCATCATGCTGAACACTTTCAACCTGCAAAATTTGCCGTAACCTAATGATTATTCAGATATTTGCGAAAAACTGTTGTTTGACCTATATGTTCTATTTTTAGTAACAGTGGCCATGTTTTTCGACGGATCAAAAATCGAAGCATAAACTTTGTGCAGATACCCTAAGGAACGATCATGCTAAGTTTTATCCAAATCCATTCAGTAGTTTCAGAGGAGAAGATGTTTGAAAAATTGTTAACGACGACGACAGACGACGACAGACGACGACGGACGCCAAGTGATGAGAAAAGCTCACATGGCCTTTTAGGCCAGGTGAGCTAAAAAGACCATCTAAAGACCATTGCAGCCAAGTCTGGTTCCAATTGGCTATGTAGTTACACAGAAGAATATTTTTTAAATTCACCTCCTTCCTTTTTTTCTATTTTAAGTAACAGCAGCCATGTCGGTTGGAAGTTGGGGATGCCGGACAAAATTTGGGAGAGGGCCATATCCAAAGACCACTCCATCAAAATTTGATACCAATTTTATCAATCAACCAATGAGAATCAATACGAAATGAGAAATCTTTGTAAGAACGTCCCATAGATGCTTCATGTCAAGTTTCGTTCCATTTGACCCAGCGACTGCAAAGGAGATTTTTTTTTATATCAGCCAATCAGAAACAAGTACCGCCCATGGCAGCCACATTTATAATCCGATCGGGATGAAATGAGGACTGCTTGTAAATAACCTCCCATAGATGCTTCCTGTCAACTTTCGTTCCATTTGGCCAATCAAAAATCCAAGCATTAACTTTTTGCAGGATACCCTAAGGAACAATCTTACCCAGTTTCATTTGATTTTGAATAGTAGTTTCAGAGAAGATTTTTGAAATAATAACATAAAAAAAGTCAAAAATGTCAAAAAGGGCAATAACTCTAACATCAGTTGACAGATTTTCACGAAAATCAGCACATGGGTAGCTCTCATCATGCTGAACACATTCAACCTGCAGAATTTGCCGTAACCTAATGATTTTTTTTTTAGATATTTGCGAAAAACTGTTGTTTGACCCCTATGTTCTATTTTTAGTAACAGTGGCCATGTTTTTCGACAGATCAAAAATCGAAGCATAAACTTTGTGCAGGATACCCTAAGGAACAATCATGCTAAGTTTTATCCAAATCCATTCAGTAGTTTCAGAGGAGAAGATTTTTGAAATAAAAACATAAAAAAAGCCAAAAATGTCAAAAAAGGGCAATAACTCTAACATCAGTTGACAGATTTTCACGAAAATCAGCACACAGGTAGCTCTCATCATGCTGAACACTTTCAACCTGCCAGAATTTGGCGTAACCTAATGATAATTGAGATATTTGCGAAAAACTGTTGTTTGACCTATATGTTCTATTTTTAGTAACAGTGGCCATGTTTTTCGACGGATCAAAAATCGAAGCATAAACTTTGTGCAAGATACCCTAAGGAACAATCATGGTAAGTTTTATCCAAATCCATTCAGTAGTTTCAGAGGAGAAGATGTTTGAAAAATTGTTAACGACGACGACAGACGACGACAGACGACGACAGACGACGACGGACTCCAAGTGATGAGAAAAGCTCACATGGCCTTTTAGGCCAGGTGAGCTAAAAAGACCATCTAAAGACCATTGCAGCCAAGTCTGGTTCCAATTGGCTATGTAGTTACATAGAAGAAGATTTTTTTAAATTCACCTCCTTCCTTTTTTTCTATTTTAAGTAACAGCAGCCATGTCGGTTGGAAGTTGGGGATGCCGGACAAAATTTGGGAGAGGGCCATATCCAAAGACCACTCCATCAAAATTTGATACCAATTTTATCAATCAACCAATGAGAATCAATACGAAATGAGAAATCTTTGTAAGAACGTCCCATAGATGCTTCATGTCAAGTTTCGTTCCATTTGACCCAGCGACTGCAAAGGAGATTTTTTTTTATATCAGCCAATCAGAAACAAGTACCGCCCATGGCAGCCACATTTATAATCCGATCGGGATGAAATGAGGACTGCTTGTAAATAACCTCCCATAGATGCTACCTGTCAAGTTTCGTTCCATTTGGCCGAGCAGTTTCAGAGAAAAAAAATGTTTTTAATCAACCATTGAGAAACAAGAATTGCCCGTGACGGCCATGTTTGTTGCACGATAGGACGAAATGAGGAAAATTTGTAAAGAACCGCCCATAGATGCTTCCTGTTAAGTTTTGTTCCATTTGGCCAAGCGATTTTAGAGGAGAAGTAATAAAGTACTGTTTACCCGGAATTAAGTTACTATTGTATGGTTTGGATTGGATATTCTGTGAATAGTAGATTTATTATCGCCTGAATTTGCACCAATCTAAATAGTCAGTATCTCGGGGAGAATAAACTGTTTATTTCCCTCAAGTCCAAGTAGTTAACCATATACTGTAATACATGTACTAACATCTAGATGTGATAGACCACCTAAAGATGATTAAAAGTTAATTTTATCTCAGTTGACCTAGCATGTTTTAGTGAAGATTTTTCAGTATTCTGTTTTATCTGTGGTAACGATGGCCTTGCTGATACATGCATGGTTTGGAACCATCGACACTTTTTTAAAGGGGGGGGGGGGGGGCAACTAAAAAACGATCTTTCCAATGGCCAAGTGCTTTCGTTGATTTTTAGGTATAATCGCCCTTTTAGTAATTGCCACCATTTTAGTCTTAATTGCACAATTAGTTTCAGAGAAAAAGATTTGTCAATATTATTTTACTGAGAAAGAGATTCATCTAAATGTTTACGGACAGCGTGTGATGACGACAAGTCAACAAATATTCTGAACGTTGCTAGTTTTTTAAGGAATTTCTAGATATATATCACATATTAAAAAACACTTCAATACTTTCAGATTTGCACACACCAGAACTTGAGATTTACCGTCTGCTTAGTCGACCATCAGGTGTATGGACTCGGTGGTAATAATAAATTTTGATGCATATTTGGTCGATTTTCGATTCATCTGTTTTGCCAAATGCCTAAAATTTGAAAAGTTGAAAGAGCAAATTCGAAAATTCGAAAATGACAAAACAATCTTAGGACAGAGCTATGCACAAGGGAGATAAATCTTAGCTTTCCCGCCATGTTGCTCAGTAAAATATTACGTTTGGTGATGGAGAAACAACAAATCACCATCTAATATTACAACACTAGAGAAACAACAAAACAGCTTGTAATATTAAAACACTACAGACACAACAAAATACCACGTTCTATTACAACACTAGAGAAACAACAAAACACCATCTAGTATTACAAAAGAGAAACAACAAAAGGCCATCTAATACATGTATTAAAACACTAGAGACACAACAAAACACAATCTAATATAACAACACTAGAAAAAGAAAAAAACACCTTCTAATATTACAACAATAGAGAAACAACAAAACACGATCTAATATTACATCACTAGAGACAACAAAACACCATGTTCATGCAATATAATAACACTAAAGACACAACAAAACGCCATTTAATATTACTACACTAGAGACATAACATATTACCATCTAATATTACTACACTGGAGACACAACAAAACGCCATCTAATATTACAACACTAGAGACACAACAAATCACCATCTAATATTACTACACTAGAGACACAACAAATCACCATCTAATATTACTACACTAGAGACACAACAAATCACCATCTAATATTACTACACTAGAGACACAACAAATCACCATCTAATATTACTACACTAGAGACACAACAAATCACCATCTAATATTACTACACTAGAGACACAACAAATCACCATCTAATAATACAACAGTAGAGAAACAACAAAACGGCATCTAATATTACAACAATAGAGAAACAACAAAACACGATCTAATATTACTACACTAGAGAAACAACAACAAAATTCGTTCGTAAGAAATAACTGAATGAGAAATGGTGAAAGATTATTTTATGTTGTTCTTCCTATTCCTTGTATTAACCAGGTAATATTGAAAGTTAACAATCCAAAGATACTAATATTAGATATAGTAAATTTATACTATGCTGTATACGAAGCATTTCAAGGAGTTACCTCTCATCAGCAGCATTAAAACCGAAACATTTGGAAGACCAAAAACCAAACTTATATTAAACAAGAAGTACTCAACCAAAAATACCGAAATAGGAAGCCAAATTTCAGCTAAGGAGATCTACCATGTGCAATACAAGGAATGAACCCTTAGTATTTCTATTATTTTTGAATTTTGCTAAATACTGGTAATTTCTGTAACAAATCAATGAATAATCATGTCAGACAAGTCTGACGACTGGGTTGGCGAATACCCTCGGGGACCTAGGGTCCACCAGCAGAGGCATCATCCCAGGAGTTTTTGAAAGTAATGCCTATCCTTTCGTTTCACCTAACACCACGTCCAAATTTCATGGATTTTTTTGCTTTTTGGGAAAGATATACAATCCACGGTTATATACCATCTCCTAATATTGATTTCTAAGGTTTCTGATAGTCTCAAAAGGCACATTATCCAATCGGTATGTAACCTACACATTTAATCATTAGCGAATGAACAACAATTACATCAATAAAAAAGTCATTTTATTTAAGTTAAACTTTTTTCACATATCTACATTATGCAAAAAATTAATTATAAGTTTGAGAAACAGACTACCCTTTTTATTGACAGGTTTGGATCAGTAGTATTTTGGGGGATTTTTAATTACAGCAGCGAAATAATCAGCACATTTTTTTTATGTTTGCAATATAAACCGGTATATTTTAATTGTTACAAATATATTGTTTGCAGTTTAATGCAATTATAATATTCATAGTAAGAGAATAATGACGAATAAAGAGAGCTTACTCAATTTATAATATTTAAGGATGCTCGCTGGTCATGTTTTGGTCTTTTTGTCAGATTTTCGGAATCCTCTGGTTTTATCCATTTCTTAAACATTAAATTTTTTGCCCATGAACCCCTACTTTTTGTTTTATAATTCAATCATATATACCTTAAAATGGTATTTGACAAAAAGTTTATTTATGAAATCCTTTTTATTTTTTCATACATTTTTGAGAGACTGACGTTGTCAATGCAAAGACAATGAAAAATCCAGAGAAAACCTATTTCCTGCACATTTTCAACGCTTTATAGCTCTAAAATGAGCACATGAACCTATATTTTTTTCTTGCTTATTTGTTTACTATTCATATGTTCTCTCAAACTAAAACACCTATTTCAAATCCTATTTATTTCCTATTAGACCATCGATCATCCTTAAGTCTTGGAGATATCATTAAAAACAGCAGCAAATCAAACATTATAATACTGGTGTTAATGTTGGAGGACAACAATGATGTGGTTTACATATTTTTAAAAAATGAAAAATAATAAACAATCATTGATTGCAGTTGTTAAAAGTAAAAATGTTGATTAACCTTATGTATTTTTGTCCCTGAACGAATAGTTTTTATACCAGCTCTCCCTATTCCGACTGAAATATTCCAAATAACACATAAGGCACATTTACTGAGAATCGACGACGTAAGTGTTTTAATGCGTTTTTTTTCAAAATTATTTCCCCTTTTTATCCTTGTTGGCCTCTTTGACCTTGTTGTCCTGGTAGACCTGGTTGACCTCGTTGTCCGGCTTGACCTTGTTGCCCTGTTGGACCTCCTCTAAGTCGCGGAAGAGCTGCTATAACGTCACGTTGAATTTGTGTGTTGAATGGGTCGTTATAAAGCATACAAAGAAGACCCCTTTCTCCTGCAATAATAACATTAATAATAATTAAAAGGACAATTGTAGTGAGAAAAATTCCAAGGTCTTCCCGTTAATTCAAGGTCATAAATTGCGAAATGAAACGTGTAGCTTTTCGCCTGAAAGTAGTATCAAGATCATACACTCAAATTTTTTGTCTTTGCCATTCACGTGTTCTGTCAAATATTCAAGGAAAAATAAAACCATACAGCTAGTTGTCATACGAAGATACTATTTCCATTTAATAGATTTTGCAATTGTATTAAAATAAAGGTTCTTCTTCTGAAGTCAATTTTATCTGTATTTAACTTTTCTGTTTTTGATTTTTCTTTAATTTACTCACATTGGTCTGATCATTTTTTAATTTTCAAAGGTCTTGAGTAATCCACAAGGAAAAGAGTTTTGTATGTAATCTTGCGAAGTTTATGCACATACGATATGGACCACGACAAATTTTAATGAGAATATTTAGCCATTTATCGGTCATTATCCAAATTACACGTAAGATAATAAATCTCTCTTTAGCCCACAGGTGGTAAACGTACAGTTGTATACACTCAAACATCAAGAAGGTACACAACTCGCTTTTTACCACACCTGGCGAAATTAAAGGCCATTGTGAGATATTACCATCACTTGACATCCGTCCGTCCGTCGTTCGTCCTTTAACTTTTCACATTTTGATCTTCTTAAGAACAATTGAACAGAATTTATCCAAACTTGGCAGGGATGTTTGTTTTTAGGTATTTTCCAAGTGGTGTCGATTGGTCAAGAAACATGGTCACAAAGGCCTTTTCCAATTTCTGATTGGCATGGCTATGAAAAACTTATCAGACTGAACACAAACTTAAAATATGTTTCTATAAGGTATTTAACAATTGTTATAACTCTGGTGTCGATCGGTAATCCAAGATGGCCACCAGCAATAGATTTCTTTATTTTATTATATTTATTTGGCAGTTAAGCCGATTAAGTGGCTATTTTGGACAGTTTTTCAAAATTTGTAAGCCGAAACATTTTAATACTGCAGCTAAACTCTTCTTTGATGGCTCATTCAAAAGAGAAATAATAGATCTTTCGAGCAGTGTCAAGTTAAAGTAAGTAAGAAGGGGGTAATCTATAGTTTACGAAAGTTTAAACCTGGAACAATAACGGGTAATTTTTTTTTAGAAAAAGCGAGCTGTTGACCTTGTTGATGCATGAGTATGTACATAAAAAAAATCCAGTAAAGCACACGTGCTTTAGCTCTTTCGTGGAAGGCAGAGAATATCTCTTAATATACTGGTAAAGAGATGACCAAAAAATGTTCTTACTGGTAGCCAATTACATCACGCATTGCCTACCTGACTTCACATTCCGACGTAGTGAACATTTTGATAAACGTTTGTGAGAAATGTAAGTATATTCATATAAATGACTTACCTTGGAAGCCAACTCCTGTAACATTTTGGGATCTAACATCGACCCAGTATTCGTTATATTGTTTAACAACTGTTGCTCTGCAAAGAAATGAAACACAATTCAGGGTTAAATCAGCTTATCCGGACTAGAGTCAAATTTGAAATAAAAAGGCAGGAACAGGGTGTTTGCAAAATAAAAAGACAGGATCACTTTAGGTGTGAAAAACAAAATTGCAGAACCTTTGTCAATCAGGAAATTTTTGGATTTAAATGAACATAAAAATTTAGATCGCAATAGGGGGCGAACAAAATTTAAGGACAAACTTTCGATGAAAAAAATTAAATATTTGATCCTAGACCCCTCCCCCCCATTAAATATAAAATGGTTGCTACGTTATTGTTTCATACTATAAAATAATCTATTGAAAGCATATTTCAAAACCTTATGTACCCTGTGTTTTTGTTCTGTTTTGTTTTTGGTCTTGTTTGTTTTTGTCTTTGGTTTTTGAGGTTTGTGTATAATTCAAGACAGCACAAATTAAACAACATATTATATAACTTCTACGTTAATTTCTTGCAAATCTGATTGAATGCCTTTAAGCTTGATTTTGTCCATGTTGTCATATTGTTTTCCAATAATTTTTGTTGGGTGTTTGCAGTTTAGTGTATTCACCCAATTATTATAATAATAAGGCCTGATATGAGGGTTGATACGAGGTTCGATACTGAATTCGTGTAGTAAATCCCAATCGAAACCTCCACATCAGACCTGAAATACTGTACATATCACGTCTAAATATGTGATAAAATATAGCAATGCAAAAATGAAAATGCTATACTAAAAATATACATACACAAATTGGATCGTTCCAAGATTACATCCTGCTGGTGGGTACCAATCAAATGAAGCTTCTGTTTTTTCTGAGTTGTCTGTATGTGTGATTCCTCCTACCCTACCAACAGCTGATCGGCAGACTCTTGATTGTGATGACCTTGGGTCAACAGGTCTGAACGTGCCATATGCGGGTCTATTAATAGCTTCTAAGGGAAACAAATCCCGTGTTGCTTGGACGAAAAATCCCCGGAAAAAATCCCCCGGAGCAGATCTTAGTGTAACTGTAAAAAAAAAAGATAATGTATGACATTATATAAATTAAAGATTATAATTAGTTAAAAAGAGAAATAAAAAGATGAAAAGGAAATGAATTACTAGCAAACTATTGAAACAATCTTTTGATTTTAACCAGGGGGAAATTGGGGGCACACTAAAGGAATTCGGAAAATGGAAAAGATCTAAATTGGGTGAAAGAAAAAATGCAAGCTCAAATATGTGATGAAAAATATGTGATTAGATATCACCTGACATAAAAATTACACTTGCGTGCCGATAAAATGCAGACTAATGGATGCCGCGAAAACAAATTCCAGGATCGAAGGCCACTTGCCCCCCAGAATCTTTATATGTTAACTTCATTAAGAAAAAAACATATGTAAAATCTAAACCACAATTTGACCTCTCTCTCGGTCTGCAACAATAAAACCAACAATTGTTCAGCACCCGATGTTTTATATTAAAATCAAACATATGATAAAAATACAGATAAACGATAAATGGATAGTATACACATACTGCCTTCAGTTGAGGGTGATATGCCAGATTACCACGAAGGCAAAATATCGCCCGAGACGTAGTCAAGGGTGATATTTTCTTTTGAGTACGTTTATCTGGCATACAATCCTCAACTGAAAGCAGTAGTGATATTTTATACTGAATGCCAATTATCTCCACATACGGAGAGGGTAAAACTCATTTCAGGTACGGAGGGTGGTATTCCTGTCGTTAAGGATGGAATACCACCCTCGTCAAGAGGGATGGAGCCTAGTGTAAGGTGGATTGAAATACCACATCTCTGTCAAGCAATGAGAAATCAAGATTTTTGCATAAAGTATAATATATATAAATAAAATAAGTATCACTGGACATTTTAGTTCTTTCTGGTGTGAACAATTTAAAAATGACCTCCTTAAATTCTATTTCTTGGAAGTAAACACTGTACTTCCTTTAGAAGATTTTATGTATCATTTTTGTTGATTTCATCTCAAATAGATATAGCCAACAAATACTACATTATAATTTGTTAGGGAGAAACTATTTAGCGGGTAATTTTATTTTTAATTTCGCGAAAAATAGCATGCTGAAAAAATGATGAAAAAGGTCAGTAGTTTTATACATATTTAATTAGTTGTTAATTATGAAAACAAATTATGCACGTGCAAAGTTCTAGAAAGAAAATATTCCATGCTCTGGAAGCTACTGGATATATTTTCAGAATCATGGATCTTCCTTTTCCATCCATAATCAAATAGTTGGCCCCTTAATAAATTCACATTTTTCTCAGAATAGTATGACGTCAATAAATTTACTGTAACGTTAAAAGTATCAAAAGAGACAACCATTAATTCTACAATGGCGCATTCGTTGTTATTTACGAGCATAAATAATTCTAGGATCAAAGTCTATTGCAATCAAAATGTCACCATATATGTGACAATACAGTACGTATATAAAAACGTTCAAAGACGTCTGATTATCAAATTCATCAAAGCGATCAACTACACCTACATACTATTAAGTGTCAAATGAAACGTTTAAGAGACCCATAAATTGTAGACGAATACTAAATATATGCCTTGAAATGTAAATATATCTCATGGGAAAATTGTTATACAATTGCCATGTATAACACCACAAAAACACACTAAAACTCACAATGCAAAATTTGCTAAAAATATCCGGTTTGTACATGTTGTAAACAAAAATATCATTTATATGAGGCGGCGACAGATTAATTTTTTTTTGTGACGTTTTTTTCAATCAACAGTTTTTTTATCGAAAATTAAAATCTAAATATATATCCCATTTCAGAACTTCGTTTGTCGTATTAAAAGTCTTTATATGGGGAAAATATTAATGTACCAATGTACCAAACCTCCTTTATCCAGCTTCTTGCCATCATTTAGCAATAAAGGCAATGATGAAAATGTTTATCAGACTAGTAGCCGTGTCCTTTTGTAAGCCAGCTTTATAAGATATCAGTTTTGAAAAGAATTCAAATACCATTGAACAGAAGAACAAAATGTTAAACTGTAAATATAATGTAATCTGCCATCCGAATAAATGGTATTTTTTCATAAGACTAAGCACAACACCTCTCAACATTTTCAATTGTTTTTATATTGTAAAACCTCTCAACAAGTCAAAGCATATTTTAAATTGTTTTTATAACGTAAATCTTCTCACCATGTCAAAAGCACATTTTAAATTGTTTTTATAACGTAAATTTTCTCACCATGCCAAAAGTACATTTTAAATTTTTATAATGTAAAACCTCTCAACATGTCAAAAGCACATTTTAAATTGTTTTATAACGTAAATTTTCTCACCATGTCAAAAGCACATTTTAAATTTTTATAATGTAAAACCTCTCAACATGTCAAAAGCATATTTTAAATTGTTTTATAACGTAAATGCTCTCACCATGTCAAAAGCACATTTTAATTTGTTTTTATAATGTAAAACTTCTCACCATGTCAACACACATTTTAAATTGTTTTTATAATGTAAAACCTCTCACCATGTCAAAAGCACAATTTAAATTGTTTTTATAATGTAAAACCTATCAACAAAATAATGTAAAACCTCTCAACAAGTCAAAGCACATTTTAAATAGTTTTTATAACGTAAACCTTCTCACCATGTCAAAAGCACATTTTATATTGTTTTTATAATGTAAAACCTCTCAACATGTCAAAAGCACATTATAAATTGGTTTTATAATGTAAAACCTCTCAACAAGTCAAAGCATATTTTAAATTGTTTTTATAACGTAAATCTTCTCAACATGTCAAAAGCACATTTTAAATTGCTTTTATAACGTTTTTTTTTTTTTTGCGGTTGTTTACGTCACCTATCAGAATAAAACTATAATTTTAAATTTAAAGTATTAGGTTCTAAGCCCCATGGTGCATTAAAACTTCGAAAATAAGGTCCACATATGTTATTATGTTATGGTTTAAGCGTTTTGCATTGGTTCCGTATGAATGCAATTTCAAAATTAGACTATTTGAATTAAAATTGAAAAGAAAAACGAAAAAATCCAACTCTGTGTAAACAAAACTTTACCTCTGACAAACTGCCCTGCAAAATTTTGTTGTCGTTGTGCATCAATCCTATATCGACTGGTCGACATGGGTTGAGGATAATAAAATCCAACATGTGTTGTGTTTATCCTTCTCACATGATAAGGAGCAGGATCGCTACACGAGTTCGCTGGGGAACCCCTTGGGTATCCAATGGTTAGAGTCAATAGCAAGCATAACAAACACAATTTAAACAAAACAATAACATTTGGCAATACTTTGGATTTCATGTCGTCCAGATAAATCCACGACTGTTGACGTATAATTGTTGGCCTCGGTCAGGTAAGTCGAGGGGAAATATTTTTTGTTATGATGGAATGTCAACCTTTTGTCTTATTTTGTAAATGATTTATGGCCATGCTGTAGCATTTATGAAACCACGTGAACTCATATCCAATGCATGGATACACATACACAAATTACATATCATGTTGTTTAAATACTACATAATTGTGATTTGCCTTCCATATATCGATGCTTGCACAATAAGCAAAGATGTAAGGTCACGATTGTAGATGATTCAGCTGAACTCTCTAGGGGTGCCCAGCTCATCAACTCAACCTTATATTTGTTTTACACTGGGCACTAAACATTGAGTTCAAGTTTTCCACCGGCAAAGGTCATGTGTCTAAGCAATTTGAGCCGATTTACATCGCTTTTTGGAATATTGCCAAGAAGGAAATTCAGAACCAAAACCATTGTAATGTCATATGAAAGGTGATACATAATCTCGCTTACAACCAAAAAAATCGTTTTGGTTCTGAATTTCCTTCACGTTGAAAAACTGTCTTAAAGACGTTAATTTGGCACATTTGTGTTAAAACTGTCTCCCCAAAGCGATATTCAGGTGAATGGAAAATTTTTATTAACTTAAATACTTGTCATTAATTGTTAGCAAATCTTTAGATACCACATACCAGGCTATGCGTCCAGATTTTTTAAATGTTATAGGCGAAATTTTGAAAATGACCCCAGAAGTAAAATAATTGCAGGGGGAAATGGTTTCGTTCACACCAGCAACGAAACACTAACAGCTGAGCACAATTTGTTATAACGGAGTTGTAATTCATTATAAATATTTTGACCCAATTAAATAAATAATATCATATTAGTTATAACGTTTTTTTTCAATGATGTAATAAATAAATGAACCATAATTTTGATTCATTTTATCAAAATTAAATTCGTGATGAAAGATTGATATAGTTCTTAAAAATAGACCCAAAGCCGTTATGTTAGTCTTGAATCCAAGGATAAATATGAAATGACGAATTCAGTATCAATTGTCGTTATAACGAGTTGAAGAAAAAACATCTTGACATGTCCTGATTGAAAATTACCTACCGCACCAAACGGGGATCGAACCCGGAACCTTTGGTTCAGTAGAACACCGCTCTACCAACTGAGCTAAAGGAGTACTCCACTAGCGCAGCTAATGGAGGGTGGTTATAAATCTGTTACGGTTCTATAACTTCAACCCTTTTGCCAACTAGCCCTTTTTGACAATCGTGGGTTTTTTAGTTGGGCCCCAATGTAACAGTAGAGCATGATTTGTCTCCCAAAATTACCTACCGCACCAACCGGGGATCGAACCCGGAACCTTTGGTTCAGTAGTCCACAGCTCTTTCAACTGAGCTAAAGTATACTCCACTAGCGCAGCTAATAGAAGGTGGTTATAAACCTGTTACGGTTCTATAACTTTTATATTAATCAAGGGAAGCCCGTTACAATACATGTTACCTAACTCTAAGATCCCCAGTATTTCATCAATTTGATTTAAACATTGTTTTTAACAGATCAGCATTTCATGATTAAACCAAAATTCCTTTATCTTTACATATTTGCTTTTTAAAAATGTTTATGTTCTGTTTTTACCAAAGTACTGTATAATACATCATATCACGCATTAATTATTTTTTATAAACAGAGTGTCGCATTTGTAAAAAATAAAAATAAGAATTTGTAAATCTAAAAATTTGTTTAGGACATTAATCATTCAAGATAAGATACATTCCATGCAATAAAGTTAAGCGTCATTAAACCTTTTTTGTTACCATAGATAATCATTTAACAAATAGTACATAATTGTTAACATTTTTTGTCACTTGAAAGGTCATGGTTGAAATTGTTTACAACTTCAATTAATATTTTTTTTTTTTTTTTTTTTTTGGTTACCTAAAAATAAAATATTGTAACCCTTCACCATTGAACCGTTTTGTTATAGAGCTGCCGAAAAGGAGTTTTCGGTATAAAGTGTATTTTTCTGTTAAGTTAAAGATTAATAGGTTCTTAAATCATACTGAAGAGTGGAAAATTTTCAACGCGTTTTTTTTTAAATTCATGTGTTTCCCGACTGGTGACAGTTGAACGAGAAAAGACGCTGAATTTGAGAAATGAGTTGGAAGATTTTCCCGGTCCATTTTCCAGTTCTTCACTTTTGAACGAGTACAAGTACCTATTTATTCCGTAAATACTCGATTTTTAGGTTTACTTCATTGAGCACAGTCGACGAAGGTCAAGAGGTATGCCAAAGATTTCTGATTGGACGTCACAACAGTCGAAGATCGATGCACGTGCACTGATCTTCCATGGATCATCTCCCACTGAAAATAGCCATTCACGGAAGAATGATTACTCTATAAAAAGGTAATTCCCCAAGGTTTACCATAAATTATCTAGAGTCTTCTGAATTTTTGAAGTAACTTGTATGTTATTTTTGGTGTTCCATTTTTTGTACAAATGTTCTTTTGTTTGTATTTGATATTTGTATTGTATTTGCTTGATCACATGGGATGTATTATGCAAATAAAGATTATTATTATTATAATGATTACTTATTGTGGGAGGGGGCATTATTTTTCCTTAATCCCAAAATCTCAAGAAAAAAATGTGTGGTTTGATTTCATTTCATAAACAAGAGAAAAATCCCGGGGCATACATGTACGTGTAACTCAACAACACTCGGATCATATCTAGAACAGTGTAGATGTCTAGAGCATACAAATTATGTTTACCACAATAAGTAGTTAGGGCCACTTTCTCCTGAATTTGTTTCACTCATAACCTTTGTTTATTTTAAATCTTTAATTAATATTTACCTACATGTACTTTTTTATCGCAAACGATTGTACGCAATGCATTATTATGTAAACAAACAAAAATGTTATGCCTAATCATTAATACGTTCAAGTTGATGCCGCCTGAGATGTTACAAGGGTTTTAGGCGACGTTTTGAAAATGGCCCTAATGAGGGGAAAACGGCCCTACTTCTTTATAAATGATATACATGTATGAAATTAATGTTTTGAAATAAAGACATTAATTTTCCACATTCTACTTCTTCTTAGAAAACAATCTATATAATTCATTTCCTAACCCTCCCCCCCCCCCCAAAAAAAAAAAAACAAAAAACAAAAAACAAAAAACAAAAAAAAAACAAACCAAAAACAAAAACAAAAACAAAAACAATTAAAAAACAAAACAAAACAAAACAAAACAAAACCAAAAAAAAAACAACAGTTTAACTTCCCATATATTGGCAAAATAGCAGCTGCCCTCTTCTTCGTGCAGTAATTTTTTTATGAATTTATATAAAATGAGACAGATATGATATGATGGGCGGTTTCTTAAATTAAATTTCAGAAGGTGACAAAAACGAACCAAAGAAACGACGAATCTGCTCCTATTCTTGACGTGTTTGGTCGGTTGGATGAAAATGCATTATAGCGAGCGCTATAGGAGGATATGCATTTGCTATATATGGGTCATATAGAAAAGTATTTGTTTAATAGGGGCAGCCATTAAACAATCCGAATTGAATTTATTTGTTAAAGCGAATATGGCCATATTGTGCTACATACTAAGGCTAGAAGAACTTTCGTTCGCCGGAAACGGAAAGTAAGGCAAATAACTTGCTTCAAATTATAATTTTAGAGTCAGAATCGTGATACCGGAATGATTTCTGCACAGGACTATTGCTGAGGTCGCATCATTGGCCATGCCAACAACATATTATTTTTAACCACTTCCAGGTTATTAAATTTCTGCATGGGAATGCCTGCCGTTTGTTCTGCGTTTATTGGAAAGATAAAATAGAGATGTTCCGACATGGTGTTCATGTAAACAAAATGCGTAGCAACGCATTTTCTTGAGGACTTTGTTGAAGATCATAGAAGGAACAGATTCTCCTTCAATTTACTCGTGAGTTGTAAAAATGTCTCCACCCTTTATAGTTAAATTTTAGATTTTAACACGCTCGATAAAGTTCGCGTGTTGAAAATCAAACATTTAACTATCTCGGGTGGATAAGTTATATAACTCACTCGTACCTGAAGGAGAATCTACATGTATCTGCATATTGGAGAACAATGTTTATAAACCTATCAACAAATTATATCATTTTGCCTTCAGCGATCCATAAGCATTATTTCAGTAGTTTAATGGATATCAGAGCAGACTAAACTCGTTGTCATTATTTTATGTCTTGTTTAACAAGAATGAATCATAATTAAAACATATATGAGGTTATACTTATTAAGCACAGAATGTACTTTAGCTAAAATGTTCAATTAAGGATGCTCGCTGGTCATGTTTTGGTCTTTTTGTCAGATTTTGGGAATCCTCTGGTTTTATCCATTTCTTAAACATTAAATTTTTTGCCCATGAGTCCCACTTTTTCTTTTATAATTCTATCATATATACCTTAAAATGATATTTGACAAAAGTTTATGAAATCCTTTTTATTTTTTCATACATTTTTGAGAGACTGAAGTTGCCATTGCAAAGACAATGAAAAATCCAGAGAAAGCCTATTTCCTGCAAATTTTCAAGGCTTTATAGCTCTAAAATGAGCACATGAACCTATATTTTTTTTCTTGCTTATTTGTTTACTATTCATATGTTCTCTCAAACTAAAACACCTATTTCAAATCCTGTTTATTTCCTATCAGACCAGCGATCATCCTTAATGGTATATCGTATGCACCCGTTTAAAGTAACAGTTAAAGTAGGTAACTGAGCTATTTAAACATTTGTGCCTTCGGGAACGGGCATTAAATATAACAACACAACTGCAATCACATCAAATATATTTTTACATTGATATGTAAATTATAGATACATGTATAATTACCTAATTATCTAAATGCAACTTTAGATAATTAGGTAATTATTTTCTAAATCTGACTACTGGAAATGATCGACAAAATATTAAATCATGTATTACTAAATGTTATGTGCAGATATAAAATATTCATCATGTAATGTTTAATCTTTACAGTTTTACAACCTTTGCCCTATACATGTATTCACGTACACCATCGATTTATATTTTCACGAAAATAAACGGACATGGTGAGCTGTCAAAAGGGGCATAAAGCGACCTTAATGTATAAAATACACAAGTCGAACAAAACCAAATATAAAATCGTAAAAAAACAACAATCATACTAAAAAGTTAAAAATTCCCAACGTTTCGACCAATATAGTCTTGAACACGAGCATGTAAAAAATAAAAATAAAAAATTGTTGACTCATTGAAACTCAGAACAAGACAGAGTCGGTACATAAAATGTAAAACCTTTTTATTTTTATTTTTTATGTGTAGTGTTTTGGTCTTGTCTTCGTTGTTCTCCGGAGTTTGTCAGTTGTTTTCGATTTTCCTCTCCTTCGAATATCCCGTTGGTATTTCTTGACTTTACTTATATAAAAAAAAAATCACAAAACGCCGAAGATTGTTTGTCGTAATCCTTGGCATTTACATCATTTCAGTTCTTTTTTATTATAATGACCATTTATATATTTGTACTTCAATATGAACAATTGAATGTTGTCATACTTAGTCATAAAAACTATAACAGTTTTTGTGTTGTCATGTATAAAAATCACGCCCTGTTATTTTATTGTTTTATCACTAGTTATATATTTGCATTTAAAAGTAACTCATCGAATGTCGGCAAACATCAAGACGTATTTTTTGTAAATATGTTTTTTTTCCAAATTCAATATCGACGACAAATCTAATAGCAATATTTACAGTAAATTTGTTTATGAAATTGAAGGTAAGATAATAATGACATCTGATAGAACAGGTAAAATGAAATAAAAAAAAAAGGCAACGGTTCTGATTGATCTCTGCTGTTATGGAAGGTTTTACTTTTCTTTAGATCTCCGCTGTTTGGTAACAATGTAAATATACATCTTTTTTAAATGTAACTGCAATATAATTCTTATACACACTCTACATGCTGTTGTTAACCAATCCAAAATGTGTTGTACAAGGTTTCCCACTTAATACCCTAGTATGTGTACTATTTGTTTGTAACAAAAATCATATGACGCCAAGAAGATTGTTTTGTTTTGACAGTTTTTTTCATTGTCCAATTCGGTGTAAGAAATCGTGATCTAATAACATTTTGACTTATTGGTAGATGTATTTCGTCAATATCCCTTAGAAATTACTAATCAGCCGTCCTATGAAAATTCGCTAATCTGCGGAATTAACCGGAAGTGAAAGTTTAAAAAGATAATTTGGGCCATTTTTAGGACGTTGCGTGGACAAGTCTTATTAAAAAAAAAACAAACAAACAAAAACAAAAACAAAATAAAATAAAACAAAACAAAACAAAATAAAACAAAAAAAAATTTTGCCCGAACCACAAAACTGAAATTGTCGTACGGCGCATATAATACATCTATCTTAAATGTCGTTTGTATCGTGGTAGTTATTTTTTACTGCCATAAAACTTTGGTAAAATAATTTATTTACTTGAATTGAACGCCACGTTGATTATAATACATCCAAACCGCGGCGAAATTAGCCGAAGAGGAGCAATTTTGACCATCGTGGGATTATATTTAGTTTCACATTAGCAAACATATCTGAACGACCAAATTTAAAGGATATAGATGTAAGATTTTGTGTACCTGGTTTGTCGTGTAGATGAAGAATATCGCCACGTATGTATGGTTTTTGTGTCAAGATCCCTTCTTCCATATTATTATAGACATAGTCTCTCGTGAAGTGATTAAAATTGTTTTTTTTTACAGTTTGGGTATATGTTTGGATTTGCTCTTCAACGTTTTGGATTTTTGTTTTGGATTTCAACATTTTAGGAGTTGAGCACAATTGATGAGTCGTAAATCGACGAAATGTGCACATCTTTTGCATCAAAATTGGTATCAAAGAATTTGTTTCTATGAATACAATGTCCATTTTGATAAATTATGTTGACTCAGTGATGCTTGAGTAAAGTAATATCTTAATTTTAACAGTATTCTAAAACTTACTGACTTAGTTGAATATAACTGACTTAACTAAATGTAACTAAATTGGATATAAAGAAATTTTATTACCTGGCTATATCAATAATTTTTTTCAAGTAACGATTTTCAAACATTCATATAAAAGAATTAAAACATACCTCTAACAGAGTCTAGTATTGGTTCCATCTTTGGTAATGTTAAATTTCTATATTCTCTCCTAGATATCGTTAACGTATAGTTCATATCCGAATTGTTCATGGGAAGATATTGTCCCATGTGTGTCGCGTTTAGAACTTTTGTATGAAAAGTTGCAGAACTTAGACAAGTGTTATTTGGGGCTCCATTCCAAAACCCATATGCACTAGCCAAAAAGCAAATTGCAATAATTTCAACACCGTTTAAAATCTTTGATGTTTCGGTGGCCATTTTCGGAGCGGAAAAGGAAATAGTCGTAAAAAGATGGACTAACGATAAAAAAGTGTTATCATAGATCACGTGGTATTATGCCATTAAAGACATAAATTAGACATATATAAGAAATGTCCTGTCATTGTCCTGTCAATCAAACACTGTATTGCTATATATTAATAATAAGCTGTTGTAGTATGCGTAATATAAGCAACAATTGCAAATTGACTATAAATGGATGTTTGTTTTCCCGTATTAGTTGTACGTCTCACTTGGCGACAAAGGACACGACTATCGTTTTCTGGTACAACTTGTATAACTTGTTTCTTTCAAAAAAAAAAAAAAACACACTGAAGGGTTATGCAAAAAAATACCAATAATCAATTCAATACATGATTTACACAATATAAAGATCCAGTAAATATTATGAAAACGTACATAACATGAAGCAATGATAAACAGATGAATGTTCTAACATGTGGATCTCATTTCCGCAAATTCTAAAAAGGTCGCTCTATAAATTTATTAAGTAATTAAGAAAAAATTAAAAATAGATAAAGAAATTACTCAAAGACAACCCAGCGTTTTCAATATTACTTTTTATGAGCTTAAAAAAATTTAGCCTTGATATGCTTTAAAACAAATCAATATATCATGATCCCTTCTTCAAGGGGATATCTAAACAATGCAAAGATATTTCTTTTGCAAATAAAAGGATTTATTCCGAACACTTGTTTCTCTTTATTCATACATACATGTAGCAGTATGGAAGATCGAAGATTTATTGCCGGATTTTTTTATGTTCACTCCCTTGATGAATGTGTAATAATGAATGACTTCATCTAGTGATTAATTATTCCAATAATATAAATCTTGAGTATTTTTAAGTGCATTAACTTTTGTTAATTCCACCTGTATGATATACCATACCGAATAATTTAAATTTCAAATTACTTCTAGGGAATATATTTTTTATATTTCCTATATTATAAAACTCAAAATGAAATTATATTTGTGCCTTTTTTATTGTAACCAGTTTTTATACTTTTTTACGTTAACTCCTATCAGATATCTTAATTGTTATAAGATATCTAATACATTAAGATATGCTATAAGTTTACATGATATATGATATAAAATATCTCGTATACCAAACCAGATATCTATAAAAAAAACTTTACAAGATATAAACTTCTTAAGATATTTACATAATGGTGACTTAAAATTTAACTAGATATCCAACATTTTTCATAGTTTATTTTTGCACAAAGTGAAATTCCCGAAAGACCTAATTCTAAATTGTTAAAACCTACCATTTGCACTTTTCAGAGTATCATGATATAAATACCATATACCCATGTCGGGCTAACGCCCTTGAGGGCTTATCCAATACTTATTACACATCCCATATTTTTCATCACTAACACAATCTTTTATCAGCAGAATTTGGAGGTTTTGTCATAAAACCTCGTTAAATCAAAACATTACGGTAGTAATTAAAACAAAGATACCAGTGATGCTGAAATATCTAGATGTCATTGATAAGATAAAAAGTTACCAGTTATATATTTTAGAAAAATACTATTTTATGAAATCAGGTGATATTTCTACGTTCACGTGGTAAGAATTTCTGGCAAACGGTAGAAATGAACTATTTTACATTATTAAAAAAATATGAAACTATGTACATTTTTTCGCTATATAAACTCGATTGTTTGATCTTCTTACAAAGTTTTCTACCCACAAGTATTTATTTGTAATTTAAATCGCACAAATTTAATGGTTTTCATATGTATGTTTTTTTTTCGTGTAAATGTAATGTAATTCGTGTTCTTTTAAAGGTAGCAATTATTTTTTAGAAAATCTTTAGCTAATAACATATTTTTATAACGCATATGAAAAACTAATATCAGATAATTCATATCTTTTTTTAATTTAAGAGATACTTTGTGAAGTTTATAAGATATATATTGGATATTATACTGTCAGAATGTTATAAGCAATTTACACAATAGTAATAAATGCTTGTTGTATGGTCATAAAATTGATAAAAACTCATTGATGAACACTCATACATGTTCAGCTGATCTTCTATAATTTCTCCAAAAATAATAATTTCACTGTAACATTTTATAAAGTGTAATGATATATACTATAATCATTGTTACAATATATTCTATAAGTTTAGCTGGAAAACCAATTCACAAATTATGGAATCCAGCACGACCTAAAACTTTTCTTATTGTGATTGATGAATTTTCTCAGATAAAATGGGATAATATTGATATAAATAAAATGGGAGAATGTATATATATATACCAATTTATTTAATCCTTTTACAATTACACATTTACATGCGCTAAATCTAATGTACATTTTGTGTGTTAATTTAATGCGTCATAATATATTTACAAGTACAGAATTGCATGAGAAAAATCCATTCAAAAATATCTACTTCTTAAAAAAATGTTATCAAAGAATTTATTTAACGCAAAATTAAATGTATTAAAATTATTTATAGAATTTTGTTTTTAATACGTGTTTACATGCCCCCCTCAGGCTTATATATAGTTTTTTATTGATGTTATCATTTTTTACATATGACAAATTTATTATGACACATGACAATATATCTTGAAAAAATAATTAACATTCACGATTGACACAAACAAAAGCACCCCTATAAACCCCAAGACTTTCTTATATAATATAACGTAATGGGCACTTCGATATTAAGCAATAAAATTCCAAGTAAATAAATCAAATTTTGTTGTATCAATACCGTTACTACTGACTATCATTAATTGCAAATCAATTAATTATTCGGTATTGTGTGATAAATTTTATTAATGATAGTAATAATATTAAAAATAATTACAAAAGATTTCACAGCAAAAAAAAATAAATAATAGAAATGATATTTTATACAAGTTATTTACATTGTAATAAAGGAATCTGTAAATTCAGAAATTATTGCGTGAATTTATTATTGCGGTTTTGTCATTTTAGACCAAAATTCGATTTTAATTTTTGCGATATTGAGAAAAATCCCGCTTCACTCATATAAAAAATTCCAAAATGCGAGTTTTAATTATTGCGATTATAACCCTGTCGCATTTTCCGCAATAATAAAAACATCGCAATAATTTCCGAATTTACTGTATTTCGATTTGTACATGAATAACATCATATTTCTCTTTGTTTCATAGCCTGGTTAGCCATATATATATATATATATATATATATATATATATATATATATTATAGCTATATTAATAATGCATATTTTCATAATCTGTAGCTTATGTTTAGCTTGCATTTTTGTACTGAAATACAAAATTTTGAATTTGAGAAATACTTTGACAAACTAGAAAGTAAAGATTTGTTCACATTTTGTAGGGTCGATGGAATAATATAACTATAGAGAACATAATTTGTTTATGTAATTTAAATGATTTGGGAGACGAATTTCACTTTCTAGTTAGATTCAAATTCTGGAAATAAAAAGACGTGTATTGACAAAATCACTACACAAATCCAAATATCCTAAAATAGAGCGCGCGTTTAAACCTCAAAAAGAAATAAAAATTAAAGAAACTATGTACATTTTTTCGCTGTATAAACTCGATTGTTTGATCTCCTGGCTCACTACTAAAGTGTAATTTTTATATGTACACTGTATATAATTGTAGTGTTTTCATTTTATATGTGTTTCTTATTGTTATTGTATGCTATCATTTGTATACCATTTCACCTACAGCAGTCTGTCTGAACAAAGATATATAAAATGCTTATACAATGTACATCAATATGATTAATCTTTGACATATAACGAAAGCAGAGTGGGTGTCATAATACACCCCTATTTTACACCTATAAAGGTGTGGTGTAAATTACAACAATAATTCATTGAAAGTTACATTGTAACAATTTCAAAAGTCATAAGACTAATTAACCGAAAATGTACAAAATTCAAAAAACAAATATAACAAAACAGCAATGCCAAAACCATATGTTTTGCAATGTTTGTTCTCGTTGGCAGTGGATTTGTTCCCCACTTGCAATGTGATGGACGTCGTTAATGGGACAGAAGATTCTTACCCTTCCGGGGCACTTGATGTCTCATCCGATTTCTAGCGGGAGTTCACATTGCTAGTGCTTTAGTTTCTGTGCTGTTTTGTTCTTTTTGTTTTGTTTATTAAATGTTTTTATGCCTTTAGTTATACGTGTATCTTTGTGGATTTGGTTTGTTGTGTTCCATTCTCATGACTTTTTCTTTTCCTTGGATTTCGAATTTACGGACTTTTCCCATTTTGTTGTCGCTTCGGTATTTTTTTTTGCCGATATTTAAGGATAGAGTCAAAGTTGTCAATTGATTTTATAACAATTAATTTTAGAAACATCAGTTCTACACTAGTGTTGAAATACTCGCAAATGAGACTATTCCAGAACTTTAGTCTACAGGAGGATTTTTATTTCCAGGCATTAATTATTAGTATAAAATCAAGGACTTCTTTGAACTTGCTTTATGCAAATGCATTGCTTGTTTTAACACAAAATCTTCATTAACACAATTATATATAGACGGAAACTTAAAATACTGGAAAATGATGAAATACAAAATATAAGTGTAAATATTTCCCAAAATTAAAACAATATATATAAAATATAAAATAAAAAGAACCTAAGGAACTTCAATAATTAAATTGTTTTCGTATCACACTTGTCTATAAAGTTCAAATATTAATGACCTAATACGAAGAAACACTAGCTTTGGTCTGATTTGACGTCAAAAAGTCAGATTCCTGGCTTATTCTATGTATACCCTTCCCTTCGGATAACATTTTTTTTGTAACACAATTTGTACCCAAAGGAATGCCTATTATTGGAAAATGCGTCTAAACTTTCAGTTAAAATAAACTAACCAATATATGTATATAACAGCTGGTTATTTTTTTTTTCGTCGACCGATGACCTATAATCTATTCGGTGACTTTAAACAATGAAAAGAAGACTACAGAAAAGGTTAACGGTGACATATCAATCAATCTACAGAATAATAACTCCCCAGAAACAAACAAACAAAAAACCACACAAACAGTATTATTCAATCATATTGTCATGACCCACGGAAGATGTACTGTTTAACTGCCAATTGGTGACGTTTATTTCATTTGCTTATTATTCGTTACACAAATAAGCAAACGTAAAGGAACATTCATAATATGGAAATCTGTGTAGGAAGGTATTAAGTAGAGCTAAAATATAAAAGATGCAGTCCTAATCATGGTTTCGGTTTCATATTCTTCCTCGATGGTCCGGGGGTCTCGGGGATGGTTGGGTAGATCATGTGCTACGAAGTATATTTCGGGCCATTAAATTTCTTACTGCCTGTTAAGATTTGTTTGAAAAGATTTAGTTCCGGAAATAGTAGTTTAAAACTGTCATTTATTTCGCGGTATTCAAGATTAAACTAGATTTGAAAACTAGCATGAACTTTGTATAACCCGTCTCATACAAATATAGATAAGATCCCTTTTTTGGAACACTCCTGCTACCACAAGTATATAGGGTATGAATCCCCTCCCCAAGGTGATACAATTAATTTTTATTTTTCATACAGAGAAGAACATGGCAGAACCTACTTTTGGGAATTTGCTCCCATAAAACTACAATGAGAAGCAAAAGGAAGAAGAAAAGGAAAAATAATAACTTAAAAATGACCATAGAAGGCAAGGGTGGATAAACCTAAAAAAATCAATAATAGTAATTTAAAAATATACTTTATATATATACAATTCGTTCACTTGTAAGGGGCTCAACCCCAGAGGCATCCATTCAGCAGAGGCATACACTAACTGGTAGGGGACTCTAGTCCAGCAGCAGAAAGATACACTCAGTTTCAAGGACTTCGGATCCTCTAGCATAGAAATCCACATGACACCAAAAATAGACAATTGTAAGGAGTTTGGATCCACAAGTTATATATATATCAGTAAAAGAATATCCAAGCGACAAATCAGGGGAAAAATCCATAATTTCAAAATTAAAGGGAAAAAACTCCCACTAAAAACCGGAATAACATAATATCCGATAGATCTATCATTATAGCCATACAATGCTTGGCGCTTTGTGGGACTTGAGTTTTTCAAAAGAAGCATACAATAGGTGGCATTTTCTCATTCCACCAGCAGAGGTATACACTGAATGCTAGGGAACTTAATTCCACAAAAAAAAAAAGATGTAGACTCGATTGTAAGGCATTTGAGGCCACAAGCAGAGGTATAAACTCAATGTTAGAAGACTTGAGTCTACAAGCAAAGGGCATTCACTCAATGGCAGGGTACTTTCATGAGTGCATAAGTAGAGGTAAAAACTCATGTATGAGACTCGAGTTCACAAGCAGATGTAATCAAACTGGTGGTAGAAACTTGGAGTCCTCCAGCCGATGCATTAACTAAGTCGCAGGGTACCAAAGTCAACACGCACATGTATACCCTTATTGATAGCAACAACATTCTATATCCTCAGTTTGCACTGATTATAACTATTTCAATAAATCATTTCTCATCTGTATTGTCCAAAGGCAAATCAGTGAAAATGACTTAGGACACATCTAAGATATATTCTCTAAATAGGGACAACAATAATATTAAAACTAATTTCAATTATCAATTTCCCGTTCGTACCAAAATATACTTGACAAGAAATAAAAAGAATTGTTTTTTTCGTCAGTTATGTCTACGAATGGTATACATAAATAATGTAATATTGGATGTAACGCGTCATTGATTGGTCAACATTTTTTCGTCTATCATATCATAGCGAACGTTTTAGACGTCAAAACAACCGTCGGATTTAAATCATAATATTGACTTGACTCTAATTTGTTTTACAGTCTATTCGAAACAATCTCAATGCACATGGTGCACAATTTCAAATATTAACGCGCTACGCGGGTTATTTAGTGTGCATCACGTAATTAAGATGATTTCTTCATAGACTGAATTGTTTTTTACAGTCAATCCGTAAAGAAACAACATAATTATTGTTTATCAATTTGAACTTAAATATAAGGCAATAATCAAAATCAGACATATTTATATTCACACAAGAAGGTGACCGTCATTTAAAGTAGGTAAAAGGGTTTACGAGGTTGTGCTGAGATAACAGACTCCAAATATAAAACGAACTCTGGTACTATGCTGATACCATATACCGTTGTACTATTAAGACAGCAACTACACCAGTGCCTTAGATCCTAATTTGTAACTGAAATCAAACTTTCTGAAAGGCCAGGGTAGAATAAGGACAACAATATTTACCATCGAAGTTCTTACCTGGCAAAATATTGTTAAAACGATTATACAAGAATATATAATAAAATGAACTAACGAAATAGTCATACATCAACTTCATTCCAATACGCCTCTTAATGAATACTTGGTGAGATACTAGAGAGCCATACCTGACCACTACGGTCAAACAAAAACCGAAATTAAAATCTTTGAGAAGAACAAAACATTCAACCAAGTTGGAGATTTTACAAGGTTACACAAATTCGTTTACATGTATCTTTTTTTCTACCGACAAGTACTTGCTACAATAAATTAACTTATTTATTCAATTAATGTATTAATATTTTTTCAGGATTTTTAATAGTTTTAACATTTTTTTACACTATTATTTTGTCTTAAACATATTTTAATATACTAGTAACTATCCATATTGGGAACGAAACAAGTCATTAACAGTAACTGTTATGAAAATTAGCAGTAATTAATTCTAAATAATTTATTATTATAGCAAACATTAATTCCAGTCTGAAACCATTGAGTCGGATAGTTTATTTGAATAAACTTACCTCGTATCGAAGCAGGGTTAAACTGATTAACTGAAAGTTGGTAATTGGGTGGAACTGGATTTCTTGGTGGAGCGTTATGTCCTGGTCTCAAAATAACATTTCGTCCGTTCAGAGAAGTATATTCACAGAAATCTGCCGGTGCTCCACTGCTGTAACCATTTACTTTTATCACATTAAAAAGTAAAAATACAGGGGCAATAATGAGATACATTTTGATTTCTAATCCGTTCCGATGAAAAGTAAAATTACACAAAACCGGACTATGAGGTGATATGTCTGGAAACTATAACATTACAGAAAATATCAATCAAAGCGCTTCTGAAATCATATGTCAAATTAGATGTCAGCCAATGACAAACTTAGAAAAATAGTTGCTAATGAATAACGTAAAAATTATAGAAAAAGTGTAATATGACAACTGTCATAAGCAAATATTTGAATTTCGCTCATGATAGGGGAGCTTGTTTTAGACAAAGACGTTTATAGTACATAAATCATAGTTTGATGTTTTTTCCTGACAATTTGTTGTTTCTATTGTCCACATCAAAGTGAAAACGACAGTGATTAAATATAAAAAATGTAAGCCCAAGGCCCCGGATGACAACGTAATCAACATGTTTAAAGCCATTTTAAAAGTTTCTAAAACATATGTTTTACAATAATTTTAAAAGTGCGATCATTTCCTGGTCAAATATCAAATTCGCAATCTTACCTGAAATAATCACATAAATATGTACATTTTATAATAAAGTCTGAGCTGATCGAAAAGAATATAATTCTTTGATACCAATTTGGATGCACAAGATGTGCACATTTATTCTTAAATATCTGGAAAAAAATTAAAAGTTTACAACTATAATAATAATATAATTATAAGACCGCGAAGTGTGAAATAAAATATCTGAAAAAAAGACGATACTCGTGTTATAAGGTGAATCTTGTTGCACTCAATAATTTCCCAAAAACTCTAATGGACAATATTTGGCGTGAATTTCCAAGAATTGCAATAGACAAATGCACACAATAATTTCCAAATTGACAGTACTTCAAAATCATACTGTATTCCCCGAAAATGGGCACTACAATCTTATTGTCTGTCTGGTCATAATATATTACTTAAAATTATATAGCCTTCTAAATTTAAGTTGAAAATAGGTTATTTTAACACAACTGTGAAACTTGTACAGTTTCATCTGGGAAAGATATGATTAACATCACTGATGCCAATTACATTCAAAGAAACTCATTTAACATGTTTAAACTCATTATATTTTAATTTCACAGTTAGCAAACAATTTTCTGCTAAAATATATCATTAATGTTGTATTCAATTAGATTTTATTTTTCATTAATCAGTCATATAATAATATATAAAAATGTTGGAAGACCTATATATATATATAATCATTCTGTTCATATTACAAATATATAAACTGTTAAAAGAACACAAACATCTTTTACGAAAGTGGTTACATTCATACTTCTGATAATATACAAGGTATATTTTTTTCAGCGACAATATTACATGTACAGGCTCGGTTAAGAAAAAGAATGACGAAACCTCAAAATAATCCTTGAATAGGGAAAGGGCAATAGGCAGAAAAAAATGATCGAAGCTGGAAAAATTTTAAATTTGGATAGGGAAGCCGATACCTTTGTTGTGACCTTTGACATTAATGATCAATTCTTTCTCCAAACACGTTACCGTTATATCTACATCAACGAGAATATCTCCCATGTTCGATTCAACAACTTAACCTAATATTGTACGTTAAAATAGGTAGTAATGTATTCATTAACTGATATAAAAAGGCTACAAATATCTCAATGGTAATTCGTTACATCTCTATAACCTATTATTTTCATTTCAACTCATTGAATTAGTAAGAATCTTTGGAGGTTTATTAATTTTCTGTTATTTGTATTTAGTCACAGATAGATTTTTAAACCAACAATCTTGACAAAAACAAGAGGCTCAGTGGGCTGAGCCTGTATCGCTCACCAGGCAGTCACAAACTTTTGATTTGATTTGACAGACTAGATTGACTATGGAAACTTTGTAAATAATCTTCTATAAATGCTTCATACCAAGTATAAGTTCACTGGCCAAACGGTTTCAGAGGAGAAATTTTAAATTTTGACCAATCAGAACATTTAAAGGTTTCTGGCGGCCATTTTGTTTCCCGGACTAGAAAGATTTATGCTAAGTTTGTAAAGGACCTTCCATAGATGCTCCATACCAAAAGTCAGTTCATTTGGCTTAAGGGTTTCAGAGGAGAAGTTTTAAGTTTCGACCAATCAGAACATGTAAATGCTCATGACGGCCATTTTGTTTCACAGACCGGGATGATTTATGCAGACTTTGTAAAGGACCTTCCATATATGCTCCGTACCAAAAATCAGTTCATTTGGCTTTACGGTTTCAGAGAAAAAGTTTTAAATTTCGACTAATCAGAACATGAAAATGCTCATGGCAGCCATTTTGTTTCATGGATCGGGATGATTTATGCAAACCTTGTAAATGACCTTCCATAGAAGCTTCAGGCCAAGTTTCAGTTCAATAGGTCCGGGGATTTCTGAGGAGAAGATGAAAATGTAAAAGTTTACAGACGGACGGACGGAAGACGAACGCCAAGTGATGGCCAAGTGATGGCAAAAGCTCACATGAAAATGTAAAAGTTTACAGACGGACGGACGGACGACGCACGCCAAGTGAATGCCAAGTGATGGCAAAAGCTCACATGTCCTTTTAGGTGAGCTAAAAATCAGTTCAGTTGGCTTTACGGTTTCAGAGGAATAGAAGTTTTAAATTTCGACCACTCAGAACAGGTAAATGCTCATGGCAGCCATTTTGTTTCACGGACCGGGATCATTTATGTAAATTTTGTAAAGGACCTTCTATACATGCTTCATATCAAAAATCAGTTCATTTGGCTGTACGGTATCAGAGAAAAAGTTTTAAATTTCCACCAATCAGAACATATAAATGCTCCTGGCGGCCATTTTGTTTCACGGACCAAGATGATTTATACAAACTTAGTAAAGGACCTTCCATAGATGCTCCATACCAAAAATCAGTTCATTTGGCTGTAAGGTTTCAGGGGAGAAGAAGTTTTAAATTTCGACCAATCAGAACATGTAAATACTAATAGCGGCCATTTTGTTTCACGGATCGGGATGATTTATGCAAACTTTCTAAGTGACCATCCATAGAAGCTTCAGGCCAAGTTTCAGTTCAATAAGTCCAGGGGTTTCAGGGGTGAAGATGAAAATGTAAAAGTTTACAGACGACGGACGGACAGCGAACGCCAAGTGATGGCCAAGTGATGGCAAAAGCTCACATGTCCTTTTAGGTGAACTAAAAATCAGTTCATTTGGATTCACGGTTTCAGAGGAATAGAAGTTGTAAATTTCGACCAATCAGAACATTTAAATGCTCATAGCAGCCATTTTATTTCACGGACCGGGATGATTTATGTAAATTTTGTAAAGGACCTTCCATAGATGTTCCATATCAAAAATCAGTTCATTTGGCTTTATGGTTTCAGAGGAGAAATTTTAAATTTCGACCAATCAGAATATGTAAATGCTCATGACGGCCATTTTGTTTCATGGACCGGGTTTAATTATGCAAACTTTGTAAATGACCTTCCATAGATGCTTCATACCAAAAAATCAGTTCATTTGGCTTTATGGTTTCAGAGAAGAAGTTTTAATTTTCGACCAATCAGAATATGTAAATACTCATAGCGGCCATTTTGTTTCACGAACCGGGATGATTTATGCAAACTTTGTAAAGGACCTTCCACAGAAGCTAGAGGCCAAGTTTCAGTTTAATAGGTCCAGGGGTTTCAGAATAGAAGATGAAAATGTAAAAGTTTACAGACAGACGGACGACGGACGCCAAGTAGTGACAAGAGCTCACATTGCCTTTGGCAAGGTGAGCTAAAAATGAGAACAAGAAGAAATATTAATAGAAAACAAAGGATACAACAAAAATATTACTCAAAGTATATGAAATAGTGCTGTAAACTGGATATTATGTCATTACATTAATTACTCAATAACCAAGGGTTACTTTGGACAACTCCCTCAGCTTTTATCAAAATATATATAAAATAATAACAAATGACCAATGAAGGGCAAAAAAATTTATAGTATATATATTTCAAATATAACAAATATCACAGGCTTATTCAATAAATACGTTAAAGAAAATATTAAAGATTATATCACCATAATTTCATTTTTGGGGTCCCATCAAGGATAAAATTATTCTGAGATTCCCACATATAAAATAAAATATCAAAACTCTTGTGAGACCTCATCAGTATGTAAATATAAAACCACTTTATAAGATGCCTTTGCGTATGACAACCCTTATTGTCAAACTTCAACCTTTCAATACCTTACATGTAGTAGCCTTTCTACTTAAAAAAATTAAACTTTATTAATAAGTATATGAAAACATTTTTCTTATTGTTTCCAGTGTTAATATTCATAATTATTCTAAAAAACTTTAATCATCGTGACTAAAATGGTGAAAATTGGTTGCAAAATATTGTTAAGTTCTTTATATCTGTGATCAGAGATTTAAAGTTGCTAAAAAGACTGGTACAAGACTCACTACACTTATTCTAGTGACATTTCCTTAGACTCATCTACTGTTACCTGGTGAAAGTCAGGTGTTGTTCTGGAGTTAAGTCGCCTTGTCCATAAAAAAATCAAATATTCACGAAAAATCACAAAATTAGCAATTTTTGGGTAAATTAAAAAACGTATCGGCTTAGATGGGCTCAATATATCTTGTTAAAATTTGAATCATAGTTTGTTAAGATAAGTGTCTTTCAATGGTCAACTGCTAATCAATGCTAAACATATAGCTTCAACTCCTATTTTGTGTTTTAATTTAACGAAGTTTACCCTTGGCTTAATGAAAAACGTCAAGTAAAAAGCCTACATGTAGATATATTACTAGCCTATCAAATTAATTTTTTTTCCAAAGTACATCAAATCTAAGAGAAAAAAATGCATTAAGCGTTATTAATATATACATGTAAGCATTGTAGTCTAGAAATTTGGTAATGGAATTTTTTATAATACAGAGATAATTAAGTCTTCAAATTAACAAAGGGAACAGTAGAGTGAAACTTTATCTGAGAGACTCAGTCAATAAAAGATGTAAATATAAAACACAGGAAACGTATTAAAATTAAAACTTATAAAACATTAATAAAAGTGCAACCTGAATGTGTACAACCAGAATTTATGTATCACACATGTTGTGAAAAGGCAATATCTGAGAAAAAAAAACAAATAAAGTATTTGGGACACACTTGTACGACAATGCCCTCAGCAAAGCTATTGAAAACGTGTACTCTAACCCTAGTTACAAAGACACATTTTTTGAACTCTTTTAATTGCTAAAAATAAACTCGACGACTCAACGACTCAAAGAACACTGAAAGAATTTGTCGTGGAGTTTATTTTTAGCAGTTAAAATAGTTCACAAAAAGTGTCTGTGTGACTAAGATTATACTAACAAAACTTTTTAGTTTGGCTAAAAATTTTGAACATTGAATAACGAATTAATGCATTATAAATTTTTGTGCAAATTATTTAAAGAAAGGAGTGATTTTCTGACAATTGATTTTTATCCTGTAAAAATAATATCGATTTATTGCCAAAATAACGGAATAACGATTCATATTATAGTGCAAATGTGCAAGAAGTTTCTATGGTCGTCAAGAAATTTTGAAATCCTAATTTTACGTTAAATCCGTACAAAATGTGCCATAAAAGATATAAAAAAAGTTTTTTTCTCATTTTATTTTACATAAATACAATACTAAATAGCTTTTAATCTCATTTTTTTTCACATTTATATGTTACGATGTTTATTTTGAGTTATAATTTGAAAATTATGTGTAAACTCGATCGTTTTAAGCCACTTTGTTCTACGTTATAATCCTTTGTAAGCATGCACACAATCATATGAATGCATAGTAGGCAAAGAAACATTATTTTGTTGCTTATATGACATACAGTAATTATATATGCCGGTGTGACCTTTTCCTCTTCGTTTTTTGTTTTAAATATTGAAACTTTGTACTGGACTTCGAAAAAACCCGTTAGTTTGGTGAATTGATTAAAAATGTTATAAAGTTTCACAACCTATTCATTTTCAGATGAATGCATTAAAGAATTATTCCTTTTTGTAATATAATTTAAATACACAATGCCTATCCAGAAAGTCATATTCTTCTACCGATATGTTGGCCAGCGTGGACATATTTGGCATGGAGTTCTGAATTGTGTGGATTGTCGTACAAGTCACATGCAATACAATGAGAACAAAGTAAGTGTCCTTAATAAGATGACCCGGGGTCAAGTACCTACATGTAGGTACTCTTGCATAAAAAGTATCCTCTTACGTCTCATAAAGGACGCTTCTTTTGTTCTCATTGTACTGTATCTATTACATGCACACACATTCATAAAAATTGATTGGTTTTTTTATATACAATTAAAATTATTAAAATGAGTTGCAATATCATGATACCATTTCTGTCAAAATTTTTGGTAACATTTAGTGATACTTTGGTCTACAAATATATGTTAATTTCTACTGACCAGGTTGTACTAATAGTATCTAAGAATTACCCTAAATTTACACCGGCCAGAGATTCTTTTCAATCCTTAAATTATCCATTGTAAATCAGAATTTTCTGTCTCATTACTTATTGATACCTTATATTATAGAATATGATAGCCTCTGTGTCTATTTTGATGGCAGCATCATTTTGTCAAGAAGTGTTGGTGCAGCTTCTACAGCTGTATTAGTTTTAAGTAAAGAGTTACTGATTCAATCATCACATGCATACACATCTTCCTTTGATAAGACCGTCTTCCTTTCTTTCGAAGCTGTCTGTATATTGCTGACCTTTTGCTTTGTTGTTTGTTAATTTGAGTTGTTTGATTACTTCCTAATATTGTCTATCGCACTAGAATTTCGTTTTTGACTGATATTTGCAGTTTGACGGTTCCCTGCTAGTTGTATGGTATACATGTAGCAATATTCTCATGCGTAGTTAATAATAATAACAATCTATACCTTTTTATCCAGCAGCACTCGTGTTTATATATAATTATATTTGTCAATTTTAATCTCTGAAGATTTCGCTTTTATATAAAGGTTCTAATATTTTTCAATTGCAGGCATCTATTAAATACATAGCATATTTCATTCTTTGTTGTCTAGTATTCATTTATTGGTGAAATGATATTGGAAATGATATAATAATATAAAAATAGCAATTTTGTAAACATTCTTGATGTAACAGACTTGGAAAAAACAACAAATTTTCAATGATAATGCTCAATAAAGGATTATAAGATGCATAAATGTTTGATACATTTACCGGTGTGTGATTTAAATCAAGCTTCATTATTCTCTTCAATATTGTGCACAACAGATCCATTGCTCATAGGACCGTGTAATTGCTGAAATGACGATGTGTGAATGCTTGTGTTTTCAACACGCTCGATTTGACGATTGGCATGCATGTGTTGAATAGATCCATTCGTCTGATTATATGGTAAAGAACGAGAACTTGGACCGATTACCATACGACCGTTATCGTCATTTATTACTTGATTTCCATCACCAAGCGTTGCTGAATTATCTATCAACATAAAAAACATAGCTACATTATCAATACAAAGAAAAATGATCTAACTATCATTTCAAGATATTACCTTAAATGTTTATAATAAATAGTTCATACCAATGTCTGTAAATTGTTTTGTAAGTATCATTTTGTTATGTTAGTAATTGAATTTAATCTTCAATAATTTACGTTTCCTGAATTTAACATTTTTGGCCTTGATCACAACTGCATCCCAATTAGTAGTTTGAATTATTACTAAAAATAAGGAGAACAGAAATACTGGTAAACCAATTAAACCCTATAGACAGAGCGAGATTACTGACATTTAAACTTGGAAATGTTTCGGTCGTCATCACGAATTGATTTGCCGATACGAAGTTTCTATTTTACGTATGAGACTAGATATTTTCAGTTAGAGTTTAGGGCTTCCTGGAATTGACACCTCACAGGATTTTACTCTTCACTTGATGATTGTGGTCATTCTGTATTGAATTCTGAGCTTGCATTCAGTCAACGGTGGGGTATATTGCCTACGTGTACGTGTTTAACTCAAGTGGTGAATTGGATCTCTATGGAATGATTTTGACTGGTATTCGTGTTTATATTTATTTCTACATTGGCCTGAATTAAGTGGAAGGTTCTTCAAAGGCAAAACGAACTGGGTTTAACACGCTGCACAAGAGATACGTCTTTCCCAAGTCAGGGCATTTGTAGGGCAATGTTACGTCTTGTCTACACCCTTTTCAGTTTTCTGCTAATGTATATAATAGTTTAGATTATTCTCCAAACGCTATTTTCAAATATTTTTATTTTCATTCGAGTTAGATGGTTTGCAGTTTGACGGTTTATACAGACCACTTATATAAGTAAAATAAGCACAATTAATTTGCATTCGTTTTTATGTTTATTGTCCCCAACGCTATTTTCAAATGATCTTATTTTCAATCAGTGCGATAAGGTAAATGCAGCTGTTGCACTTCAAGACGATACGACATTCAAGCCACCATTATACAGCTAAGGATATAGATGTTACGGTATACCTCCTTTTGCTTCGCGAAGCTCGCCTTTAGTTTTTCAAGTAATCCCCATAAATGACAGACAAAAATTAATCCCGTCTGACAGGAATTTAAATGGAAACCACGCATCAATCATATGGATTGACAACGAGTTCCTTCCAAGGTTTGACTCTATGTATTGGCCATTCTGTGTTACACATGTGTTCGTGATACATTCACTTTATCAATCACTAAGTTTGTGGATTTCTTTTCTTTGATTGTTGATTTATCTCCGCTGGAGTAAATATCGGAAACAAGTTGCAGAATCGGGCGAAGGGAAGAAGTGTATATTCGAACTGGTTGTTTTCGGTTTTTACCCCAAACACACATCTTTAAACTCGGTGATGACAACTACATTTGTACATTGTGTGTTAATCATTTATGTTCTTAAAGCATATTTATGGATTTTACTCGAAATAAGAAGAAGCGACAGACAAATTCGAGTCTTTTTATGTAGTAATATATCCTCGTGGCATTTGTTTGTTATCTTCCATTCGCACGAGGTTGTCTTTTTAATTTCGGTTTTAATTTTCCCACTGTTTTGTCGCTGTACCAATCTTTTGTCGATATTACATATTCTCATCCTCCAAAGTCATGGTTTTGTATCCGCGTTCGTTCCTACAAAAACATGACATCATACATTCATATTTTACGGGTCGGAAGTGAACTATTTTCATTTGTAAATTTTCTAGGTCAAAAGAGAATCCATTTGCGTCCTAGGTAGAATTTTCTAGGTCACACACCAGGCGGCGATATGTTCGACCCGCAAAATATGAATGTGTGATGTCAGGTGTTTGTAGGAACGAACGTGGATACAAAACCCTGACTTGGGAGGATGAAATATTATATGAATAATTATTTGTTTGGTAAGTATAGTGGTTTTAGTTATTCCTTACATTATGTTTTATTGACAAAAATAAAAAGTTTGTGTATCATTGTATATCCGCTGTTCAACTAAAATGGATGCAGAATTTAGAGACAATTTGTTTGTCTTCTGCAGAAAACCTAACTTTAGACCTGACAGTCAATTTTTACACTGACGGCCTTAATTGGAATATCTGCAAGGTTTTGAAATTGACGAATTAACGATCAAAATATGTTTTCTAGTACAATAATCAATTGAAAAACTGGCTTGAGATTTTAGATGAAACGTTTAGATATATATGTAAATCCTCATCTGTTATTTTTTAGATGAGTAGTCAAATAACGCCAGTACAGCATGTTAAAGCCATTTTGTTTTTACTGAATGATCACAGGCATAACAAATGTACATGTACGTCATCAACTGGTGCTTTATCAGACAATTTCATCAGTATTCTTGGAAATGGCAAAATGCCACTTTTGTAGCTAATTTTTTACATATAAATCATTCGAATGCCATCAACTACGGAAAACCATATTAATATAAGCTATCAATTGCAGTATCAAAACAGAAGCTCCACATTTCAATATACTTGTTGTAGCAGGTTTTGATTACGTGTCCCATTTTCATTTTTATTTTAATTTATTTAATATTATTATTTTTTGCAGTTTTGTATTTATCGTTTAAAAAAATGTACGTTTAGAAATCCGCGTCAGTTTATTTAAGTACAGAATTTGAATCAACATCAGCATTTTTGAAAAATGGATGAATAAAGTAAGACTAATAAAGTTAGTGTAAAAACATGATGTCCTGATGCTAATTTCGTTCAAGAATTTGTAAATTATGACTCGCAAAAAACAGTTGCATGGTAAATGGAAGATCCTGCATCATTTACACTACAAAAACCCCGAATTCGGCAATTGCACATGCGTACTTACCTGTTACTATACCACCAACAGCACCAGGTGGTCGCGGAGGTTGTTTTAAGAATGTTTGACTTTCATCTATAGGAACTGCCATTGCCTGGGGACCAGTTACATTATCTCCACTCCAATAATGATCTGTAGGTTCTCTAATTGTATCAGTAGCTATGAATTAATGCAAAAAAATGTTTACGTAACCATGTATAAACTTCCTTTCTTTTACTATAATTCAAAGATTGGTTTACATAAACCCTTTGATATATTTGTAACTACCTTAGGATTAATACACAACTTTATAAAAATAATGACATGATGAAGTTAATACGATAATTATCAACCCCATTGAAGTAGCATTCACCGAGACCAACGACCGAGGTGAATATCACTTCTCTGGGGTTGATAAACTTCCTATCAACCGAATCAATATTCATCAGCTGTTTTATTAAATGGCATTCACCTCATCAGAAGTCGAATCATGACATCTTATATTATTATTGCTATGTGTATTTGGCATATGAAAAAACAGTGAAGTTTCAACGAATTTTAACAAGTAATAAAAACATACTGAACAATGTTGAAACTCATTATTTACTTCATACTTTAAAATGAAGCGGAACTGTTTTCACGCAAACGTTTGGTTATCCCCCTATCTATATTTAGGTACATGACAACCATGATATATGATTTGTCTACCTCGCGTGCACAATTACGCCGTGGTCATAATGTTTTCTTAAGAAGAAGTGTACACTTTTATACAATCAGAAAAGAGAGAATTTCTATTCATATAATAATATGCTATATTAGAATTTTCAACGGCCACGGTGTCTCGGGGTAGCGTGCCCGCCTCGAGTACGGAAGATCGCGGGTTTGATCCCCAACCAATCTTATTTAATTTGTAAAATATAGGCATTCACGTATATACCCGACAATTCCGGTGGTCATCAAGACAACTATCGTCTGTTTTGAAAAGTCATAAATGTGTTCTTCTGGCTAAAATCATTTTCTTAGTGTCGTTTTATAATGATTTGCCTCTTTCCAAAGGGTATATATAAAAATAAAATTGTTTCAATATATATAGGACAGAATATCCTTTACTTACTATTCATACTTTGACCTGTAGCTGCAATAAATGGGTCATCTTCTCTTGGCTCAACTACAAAAACGAGTTTTATTCAACTAAGTATATATATCCAATTATTTTGGTCAATTTCAGGTCTGATAGCTCTGTTTTAATAATACGCGTAATAAAGATGCTGCAAGTATTATTTTTCATTTTTTTACCTGCAAGGAAAGCGAATTAGTAATTGGTAAAATTTATATACAATACATAATCATTGTCGGAAAATATACAAATTTATTTGGGCGAGCTTTGGCAATCTCTTTAGATGCCTAAAACGCCTTAAATTTACGTTTCAAGTTGAAATCCAACTGCCGTGAAAATGCGGGAAACGGCACGACGTCATCTGGTACATTAATACTATGCTCCTCTTGCTCTTCATGTTAACAAGTACCAGTAGACTTTATTAGGTCATTCACCTTATACGACTAAAGTTTATTCTACCTCTGTTATTAGACCGGGATATGCTTGATTGCAGGATAAATGTATATATAATTGATTTTAATTGATTAGGTCGACACAGTAGATATACAATACGTAGTCATTGTCGCAAAATATAAAATTTATTTGGGCGAGCTTTAGAAACATGAGAAAAGGCGAGCTTTAGTGAGCCTTTTCCCCATGTTTCGAAGCGAGCCCAAATAAATTTTATATTTTCCGTTGTATTGTCGTTATCCTTCAATCCCCTTTAGATGCGTAAAATGCCTTTAAATTACGTTTGCAGTTGAAATTCAACGACAGTGAAAACGCGGAAAACGCCACGACGCTCTTCATGTAAACAAGTACCAGTAGACTTTATTAGGTCATTGACCTAATACGACTAAAGTTTATTCTACTCTTTTTATTAGACCGGAAATGGCTTGATTGCAGGATAAAAAAAAATTAAATGCCGATATTTTGAAATATGGGAAAACAGTGGAAAAATGAACAAGTTTCAGCCGATACGAGACGGTCAAAGATAAATGAAGGGCTTCGCTAAGCACAGCATGATACGACCACAGCATGTCGACAGGTGAACGGTTGAAGTAAGTGTGGACATACTATTATGCTTTATCCACTAAAACGTTGGACTTTACACAGTTATATTAGACCTACCACAAAAACGAGATAAAAAAGGTTTTTTTGTCCCTTTAAAATCTGATATCTCAAAAACCGAATGAGATAGGAAAACATATATTGGCAGACTACTGAAAGAACTCATCAAAACGAATTAAAGAAAACATCTTCATTGAAATCCATTGGATATGAGATATCTATTTATAACACTAGATCGCTCACATGGCAAAAACTCATTGGAACTGTTCGCTGATTTTTTTCGGTAATCGTGTCCAGAATCTAGACTTGATTTCGAAGATAGACCAATTAGGAATGCCTCAATAACGTTCGGTCTAAACTGCCTCAATACTTTTAGCATCTTCAAAATGCAAGGCTTTACGACCCATTAACGCTCCAAACAGACCCTTGACAGAATATATTCATATTCAATGGGCCGGAAATCTGATTGGTTTCTTCTTTTCTCGAAAAGAACCCATAAAAATCGACTGGCAATGTTTGAATATTTGTTACCTAGATGTTTAAAACTGACCAATATAAACTACTATAACAGAGAAAGAGAAGACCTGTGTTTTATTTGTATAGCATTTCCTTCAAGGAAAAACCTGACGGAAGTTGTTGGAAACGTGATGATTGTTTTTCTGTTGATACGATTCAGTTGTTGTGAATGGACAATACTGATATGCGTTATTTTGGAAATGTATGAATTTGGTTTTTCAGCAAAAAATGTCATCCGTCAGAAGTAATTATAATTAGAAATGTAACTACATGTAACTTAAGTTAATTTGAAACAAAGGAAAGCATAGTTGTTATGTAAATATATATGAATAAGAATGCTAGCGTATGGATTCATAAATATGCAACATTATGATATATTGTGCGTATAAAACAAACATATATAACCTATGTAAAAGCGATAAGTTCTGTATACATGTACATGTATTTTGTTTCTACAGAATGTCAACAATACCTATCACAGCTTGCAAAGAAACTGTATTCTCCGTGTGTTCTTCGCCTACAAATTCAAAACAAAATGAGGAAAACGCTATTAATAGTAAATATGCAATTTCTTGTTTTATTTTATATGTTTGATTTCGCGTACATATATATGTTTCTTTCAAAGATGGTAATATATGTAATATTTACTTTTTCATGTGAATGGGATCAGTTATTTACAGAATATAGAAAATATGATGCAAAAATTTTGTCTAGGTTTGATTGTCTTTCTTACATTGTAGCTTAAATAAAGATAATAAAATTGACACGACGAACTACTCTTATAAATGGACATTGCGCCAATAAATCTGGCACTGAACTAGCCGTGTAATAACTTCACGACGAAAGCTAAGCAAGCACTACAATTACACATGTCCATTGTATCTTATTGCTTGGATATCCTAACAGTTTGTAATAATTATAGTATAACGAATCTTGGAAGGCGAATAGCAAACTTGAATTATTAGTGTTTTTCGGTCACAAGTTGTAGATTTTTAGCTCGCCTGGCCCAAAGGGCCATGTAAGCTTATGCCATCATTTGGCGTCCGCCGTCGCCCGTCGTCCGTCGTCGTAAACTATTTCAAGGATCTTCACCTCAGAAACTACTGGGCCAAATACTTCAAAACTTTAAGTAAATGTTCATTAGGGGCCAATTGTGATCAAATTATGGTGGAATAGTCCTTGGGTGGCCCCTTCCAAAATAAGGTCCGGAATCCACGACTTCCAACCGACATGGCTGCTGTTACTAAAAATAGGAAAAAGGGGGACTGAATTTCAAAAATCTTCTGTGAATTTGGAAACAAACTTGGCAGTAATGGTCCTTAGGAGATTCTCTTTTAGAAGTATGTTCGGTGACCTGTACTGTTAACCAAGATGGCCACCATAGCGGAACTTAGTTTAACATAGGATCTAATGGGAAAATTCATTGAAAAATTTTCTTGTTTGAAACAACTTGACCAATTGGAACCAGATTTGACAACGGTCCTTAGGAATTCATCTTTACGAAATGTGTCCAATTTCGTCGTCTGTGAACCAAGATGGCTACCACAGCTAAACTTAGTTTATCATAGGACCCTATGGAAAATTCAGTCAAAAATCTTCTCGTCTGAAACTACTGAGCCAATTGGAACTAAACTTGGAAGCATTGGTCCTTAGATGGTCCTCTTTCAGAATTGTGTCCGATCACCCGGATGGTCAACCAAGATGGCTGCCACGGCCGAACTTAGTTAAGTATTGACCCTATGTGAAAATTCATTTAAAAATCTTCTTGTCTGAAACCACTTAGCAAGTTGGAACAAAACTTAGCAGTAATGGTCCTCAGATGGTTCTCTTTTAGAAATGTTTCCACTGACCTGGACTATCAACCAAGATGACTGCATAGCTGAACTTAGTTTAACTCAGAACCCTATACGAAAATCTGCCAAATTAGATGCAACACTTAAATTTTTAGTCCTGCTCAATGTGAAAAGTTAAATACAGGTGAGCGATACAGGCTCTTGAGGGCCTCTTGTTCAAATTCTGAGATTAGTTATTCTGTTTATTACATTGATAATAGTCCATGTATTCAGAAGACTTAATGAATTAATTCAAGGGATTATGTTTTTAAAAGACTAAGCGTCGACCTTTGTAAAGCAACGTCGAAGGCGACGGCTATTGTTACGTTACTTCCTAGAGTGAAATATGACTTTCGATTTCACTGGCTGAATTACCAGATTTGATTTCTTTCGGAAATCCCGGTATTTCACCACACTCAATTTTTTTTTCATTTCAGTCTAAAGATTACCCAATTCGGAATATATAAAGGAGTTATTTGCACTAATATAAACAAACAATACCTGTCCGCCCTGCTTTCCTTTTCTTCTTTCTACATATAATACTCTTTCCTTTTCTTAATTTGAAATATATACATATCACTACTAATACACCTATTAATCTGAAACCAAAAGAAAATTATTAACATCATGAACGCATAGCCTTTTAAGTTCTATCATATATGCAATAAATTCTGAAAGATAAATATGATATATTTTATTTGGAAATGAACATGATCAACAGATGCAACGGTTGTATATCTTATTCTGATGAAAGTAAATTTCGGTATTTGGTTAATTACCGACTATTCCATGGAAGGGATAAAAAATGAAAATCTTTAGAAGCAACTCATTGATTGCAATAAAGAAGACCCCATGTAAATTTTCTTATTTCGTGATATGTTAATATAAGTTTGGCCATGACAGCCATTTTCATTGAAGTCGGTTTTGAAAGAAGATCACTAGAAATCATTTCTGTAAAATTAGGTTCCAATTATCTAGTGCTTTAGTTTTTCTGTATTATTGTTCCGATTCTCTTTGTTTTGTTGTGTGTTTTATACTCCTTTGGTCGTGCCTTGTAATGTTTGGTTGCTTTGCTAGTGTTATCACGAATTCGCCTTGTCTTTGAAATTTGGTCCTGTGGAATTGCCTACTGTAATATTACGTTGGTATCATTTTCTGATATTTAGTTATGTATATTCATTAACGCATCTCTCTTTGCCTTTGGGCAAGCTTTAGAAACATGAGAAAAGGCGAGCTTTAGCGAGTCTTTTCCCCCATGTTTCGCAGCGAGCCCAAATGAATTTGATATTTTCCGACAATGACTATATATTGTCTTTATCCTGCAATCCCGTTTAGATGCGTAAAATACCTTAAAGTTGAAATCCAACTGCCGTGAAAACGCGGGGAACGCCACGACGTCATCTGGTACATTCACCCCGCTCTTCATGTAAACAAGTACCAGTAGACTTTATTAGGTCATTGACCTAATACGGTTAAAGTTTATTCTACCCCTGTTATTAGACCGGAAATGGCTTGATTGCCAGATAAAATAAAATGCTCCGCTGGGCGCAGCTAGATACGACCGCAGATGTCGAACCCTGAATAGTTGGGGCAATTATGAACACAACATTCAAGCTTGATACAATACTGAATTTGGATTGTGAATAAATATTTGACACAGCATAGGTTTCTGACACAGAATGAATGTTGTCTAAGAACTGAAAAATTTTTAATTTACCTATTTAAACCATATCAGTATTATTTGTTTTTATATATAAATCAGAAATAACCAATTTAAAATTTAAAATTGGGCACACATATCAATTTCTTGCTATTGCGCAATACTGTGTAATTGAAAATTTCTTCAAATATTTGACACATAATAGGTTTCTTACACAGAATAACTGAAATCAAAGAACTTAAAATTGGTCATATGATTTGAATTTATATTCAATTTTTTGCTTCTTGTGCAATACAATATGCTGTGGAGAATTGCCCCCCCCCTAAAAAAAATAATAATAATTTACCCCTTTTTTTAGCTTTTGTGCAATACACTATGAAGTTGCACATTGACCCCCCCCTCCCAAAAAAAAAAAAAAAAACAAAAAACAATAAAATTTATTGTAACCCCCCCTTTTTTTGCTAAAAAAATTTGAAATTTTCTTTTTAATTTATGAAATATGAAATGAGGAAAAATTACCCCCTCTCCAATTTCTCATTTACCCCCCCCCCCCCAAATTTTGTTTTCAACCCCCCCCCCCCCATTTCTTTATACTTTGCAACCATAACAGCCCATTTAAATACACCATAACATATTAAAATAGAAAATGGCATCATAGTCATGGATGGCAAATTTTAAATATACATAATTTAAAAGCAGTTTAGATAAGATAAACAAAAAAGCTTCATCAGCACATTTTATATTGGCAAATTTCCAATGGAATTTGTTAATAATAAAGTTTTGATAACAGGGCACACATATCAATTTCTTGCTATTGCGCAATACTGTACAATTGAAAATTTCTTCAAATATTTGACACATAATAGGTTTCTGACACAGAATAACTGAAATAAAGAACTTAGAATTGGTCATATGATTTGAATTTATATTCAATTTTTTGCTTTTGTGTAATACAATATGCTGTGGAGAATTGCCCCCCCCAAAAAAAAAAATAATTTACCCCCTTTTTAGCTTTAATTTTGGACCCCGATTTGGACCAACTTGAAAACTGGGCCCATAATAAAAAAACTAAGTACATGTTTAAATTCAGCATATCAAAGAATTCAATTTTTGTTAAAATCAAACTAAGTTTAATTTTGGACCCTTTCGACCTTAATGTAGACCAATTTGAAAACGGGACCAAAAATTAAGAATCTAAATGCACGGTTAGATTCGGCATATCAAAGAACCCCAATTATTAAATTTTCAATGAAATCAAACAAAGTTTAATTTTGGACCCTTTTGGCCCCTAATTCCTAAACTGTTGGGACCAAAACTCCAAAAATCAATCCCAACCTTCCTTTTGTGGTCATAAACCTTGTGTTTAAATTTCATAGATTTCTATTTACTTATACTAAAGTTATTGTGCAAAAACCAAGAAAAATGCTTATTGGGCCCTTTTTTGGCCCCTGATTCTTAAACTGTTGGGACCAAAACTCCCAAAATCAATCCCAACCTTCCTTTTGTGGTCATAAACCTTGTGTTTAATTTCATAGATTTCTATTAACTTATACTAAAGTTATAGTGCGAAAACCAAATGTCTTCGGACGACGACGCAGACGACGACGACGACGACGCCAACGTCATACCAATATACGACCGCAAAAATTTTGCGGTCGTATAAAAAAAGATAAAACCCTATTGATTATCAAAAGAACATACATTTTAAATGAAACAATATTTAAGTTTGTAAACAGGGCTTTGCTTTGTGCAGCATAATACGACCGCAGAAGAAGGCTGTTGTTTAATTGCTGTATTTTTTCCCGGGACGATTGTGGTAAAATTCCGACTACCAATGACGATGACAGGCTAATACTACTAACTGACTAAAGATATTAGGTGTCGTATAAATATAAGTGACACATATAATGACGATTTGAAAAAAGTTTTTTTTTGAAAGTCTGAACAAAAGCAGAACATAAAATTTATATCTATACAAGAGACATAATTTTTTGCCTGTTACATAACACGGTTTAAATATTAGAAAGTTCGTATGGCCCTTTTGATTTAATGTGAAATGTTAATTATTTTCAACGTTTCTTTTTCTGACTAATATAATTTCATTAAAATAAAAACATAACTTCTCAAACAGAAAAGAAAGTGAGAAAAATTGTGCAATATCATTGAACCACCGAACACAAACTGTTCGAGTAAATACCTGCCTGAAGAGTAGTTATTTTTGAAAATATACATACCCCAATACTACTGCAATAGTTATGATGCCTGAAGACAAACATAGAAAAATACAATATAATGATAATTACATCGTAATTGTTTTTGATTATGTGGATTCAATTAAAATGCAGAAATGTCTTTCCATTATATAGAAAAACAACATTATTTTTCTTTTTTTAACCTTACCATAGAAATAAATTTCAGAAGATAGTCTTAATATTAAAAAAAATAATACAAGCAAGAAACTTTTCTCTGTAAGAAGTTAAATGTCCTTTCTTGATTCTTAATGTTTTTCAACTCCATCTTTTAGTGTTTATATTCAACTTTTTATAAATTGACAAATATTATTTTACTAAGACATATTGTACGCACGATATCATTTTTATAAAACAAAAACTTAACTTTTTGGATGTTGAATTTTCAAGACCATTGCAGCGAGATTTTCATAGTTGACACCATAGGATCTTGGTTATATTTAGTTGCTCGTCTTAATTCTCAAATACAAAGTACCGTAATAGTTCGTAGATATATTCCTAAAACCTCCAATTCTAGATCACATTTTAAGGTCCGACCTAACCCAAATTTGCACAGGAAGATAGCTACTTTCATGATGGTTTGATAGATAAAGATTTGGAAAAAAAGAATATGTATGTAGTTCTTGTAAACAATTCAGAAACTTTGTCTTTATTTGAAAGCTTTTTTTTTCAGAGAACTTTTAAACTGGTACAAATGTATACATGTGTACATAATTATTTTTAGCTCACCTGGCCAAAGACCATGTGAGCTTTTGCCATCACTTTTCGTCCGTCGTCCGTCCGTCCGTCCGTCGTAAACTTTTCATTCAAAAATCTAAACTTAATAGGAATGATCTATGATATGTCCTCCACAAACGATCCTCATTTGATATTGATCCGATGAAAAACATGGCAACTGTTGCTAAAAATAGAACATAGGGGTAAATTGCTGTTTTTTGCTAATAACTCAAAAACCGTTACAGATATCGAAAATCTGACATGGGGTAAAATTGATCAGCATGACAAGATCTACCTACCCTAAAATTTTGAAGGAAATTCCACAACCCATTTAGGAGTAATTGCCCTTTTTTCGTCAAATTTTCAAAATTTTAACATTAAAAAATCTTCTCCTCTGAAACCGCTGGGCCGATTGGTTTGAAACTTAATAGGAATGATCTATGACATTTCCTCCACAAACGATACTCATTTTATATTGATCCGATGAAAAACATGGCCACTGTTGCTAAAAATAGAATATAGGGGTGGATGTGTTGTTTTTGGCTTATAACTTAAAAACCGTTACAGATATCGAGAATCTGACATGGGATAAAATTGATCAGCATGCCGAGATCTACCTACCCTGAATTTTGAAGGAAATTCCACAACCCGTTTAGGAGTTATTGTCCTTTTTTCGTCAAATTTTCAAAATTTATTCATTCAAAAATCTCCTCTGAAACCGCCGGGCCGATTGGTTTGAAACTTAATAGGAATGATCTATGACATATCCTCTACAAATGATCCTCAATTTATTTTGATCTGACATAAAACATGGCTGTGGTAGCTAAAAATAGAATATAGGGGTGGATGTGTTGTTTTTGGCTTATAACTTAAAAACCGTTACAGATATCGAAAATCTGATGGGGTAAAATTGATCAGCATGAAAAGATCTACCTAACATGAAATTTTGAAGGAAATCCCAAAACCCATTTAGGAGTTATTGCCCTTTTTTTGTCAAATTTTCAAAATTTAACATTTTTCGTCATTTATCTCCAAAACTATTTGAGATAGAAGTGAAATGTAAATTGAAAAATGTTTGCCATGTTGAGATCTACATACCCTGAAATTTTGAAGTGATTCCCAAATTCTATTTAGGAGTTATTGGTTTGTGTAATTTGAGGTCGGGTTCTGTTACATTTATTTAAGGTTCACCCTTATTCCTGGTCAATTTTATCAACTTCTTGCCAGGACTACCACCATCAGGGAACATATTTTAACATTAAACCTTATGAAAAATAAATCTTCAACACATTTTCCCTGGACAATTGAACCAATTGCAACAAACTTGGTCAAATAGTTGATTAATTGTCCAATGAAAACCAGACTCCAGGTGAGCGATACAGGCTCTTGAGAGCCTCTTGTTTCAATTTTTGCGATAAATACTTATATCAAATCTATAGGTGCCTTTGAGAGTGAAGGTTGATAGAATATTGTGAAAATGAGGTATGTACGATTAAGTAGGTCTTATCAATCTTTCATCTTTCTGTATGTTTACAAATACATGAACATGTTTATTTGTGCGCACCTCTAATTGTCTAAAATATAATATTTTTATTTCCAGTGCATTATTTTGCAAACATTAAAAGAATAAAGACTGAAATGCACAACTTTACTTACCACTGCTATTGCTGTTTGTTTTTGGAGAAGACAATTCCGTTGTTGTAGGGGTCGTTGGCACATCTGATGTAATGGTCCTTACAGCAGTGCAATGTCTATCTGTTTTTTCGTCACCCTCCACTATCCTATTGCCAGTTGGACATCTAAAGAAAACAAGAAGAAACATGCTTCCCAATTACTAATGACGAATTAATTGAGTAAACAAGAGAACAAATAATCGACTTTTATCGGTGATGTTAAGCTATACTGATATTTGAACGCAAGATAAATGCATTTCGCGCATACATGTTGTCAGTTTTTTTTTACTGTAGGCTTTGTTCCTAAGTTTCATTATGCAAAAATTGTTAGTTACATGGTAGATCAAGGTGTTTGCAAGATACACACGCGCAAAGTCTGATATATATTCGGTAAGCAGATATATAGAGTTAATAAATAGTTAGTTTTATTCCATTGGTACCAGTGGTTACTAAATCTAACTAGAGGCTCATCTGGCTTCTATTAGCCAATTTGAAACTGTAAGCTCTGTTAAAGCATAATGTCAAAGTGACCTTTGCATTTAAACTTTGACATAAACAAGAGGCTCTCAAGAGCCTGAATCGCTCACCAGGTAAACAATGCACTATAAACTAAATCTCATCATCACCATTCACTAAGGATACCATGTTTACTTTAAAAACCAAATATTGTTGAAATCCGAGCAAGTGTAAAAAAATGGCGGGAAAATGGCAGCCATTTTAAAAATGGCCGTCCAAAACAAACTTTCATCATCACCATTCAACTCGGGATACCATGTTTACCTTGAAAGTAGCTTTCATCTTCATTTTCTTTCTATAATTCAGAAAAAAATAGCAAAAAACAGCATTTTGACCCCTATGTTCTATTTTTAGTAAGAGCGGACCAATCAAAAATCCAAGCATTAACTTTATGCAGGATACCCTAAGGAACAATCTTACCAATTTTCATTTGATTTTCAATAGTAGTTTCAGAGAAGAAGATTTTTGAAATAATAACATAAAAAAAAGCCAAAAATGTCAAACAATGAGTGCTGACCACAGCCAGTTTCAAAACTAATTTCACAAAAAATATATAAATATATACATCTAATGAAAGTTATTTTTAAGTACTATTGTATATTGAGGTAACATTGAATTTATATTTTAATAAATAGCCATTTAAAAACAAATTTACACGCAATCAAAAGCTTTTTTTCATTTTCTACAGTTTGCCATCTATAAGGCATCAACAGTTATTTTGACATTTAAGGGACAAAACTTTAACTCCTAAAGGGCTCATTTAAACATTTTGCAAACTAAGGGAAATGCTGTGAAAATGGTCAATTTTGATGTTCTAAGGGGAATAACTCCTAAAAGGAATGATCATACAACTTAATAAGTACAAATTTCAAAAAAAATCAAGAAAAAGGGCAATAACTCCTACATGGGTGGTTAAATCTTCTTCAAAATTTCAAAGCAGGTAGATCTTGAGGTGTTGAACACTTTAGCTTCCCATCAGAATTTTGATATCTGTCACCATTTTTGAGTTATTTGCAAAAAACTGCAATTTACCCCTATGTTCTATTTTTAGCCATGGCAGCCATGTTTTTTTACAAATCAAAAATCCAAACGACAGTTTAGTAGCACTCATGCCAAGGAACAACTACACTAAGTTTGGTTGCAATTAAACTTATGGTGTAAGAGGAGTTAACGATTTTATTACAATGAATAAAGACTGCAAAAATGGTCAATTTTGACGATCTAAGGGGAATAACTCCTAAAAGGAACGAACCTACAACTTCGATCCTGTTACAAATTTTGTAGATCTTTGTGTGCCTAACAATATGAAATTTAAATTTTTCAAATTTCCTTTATAGTATCCAAGAAATTGAGCTTAATAAGTGCAAAATTTGGAAAAAATGCAGAAAAAGGGCAATAACTCCTACATGGGTTGTTGGATTTTCTTGAAAATTTCAGTGCTGGTAGATCTTGACATGCTGATCACTTTTACCCTTGCCAGAATTTTGATATCTGTAAACGTTTTTAACTTATTTGCAAAAAACTGTAATTTGACCCCTACGTTCTATTTTTAGCCATGGTAGCCATGTTTTTTTACGAATCAAAAATCCGAACGATATTTTTGTACACATAATGCCACTAAACAAATGTACCAAGTTTGGTTGCAATTGGACTTATGGTGTCGGACAAGTTAACGTTTGAAAAATTGTTAACAGACGACGACGACAGACGACGACGACGACGGACGCCAAGTGATGGTAAAAGCTCACATGGACCTTTGGTCCAGGTGAGCTAAAAATGTGGATCATATGCATCTGTCCTTCCATATTAGTTCCTGCCAACATAGGTTACAATCTGCCCATTACTTCCTGAGCAATTAAGACCAGTATTTCCTATTTGATTTCTATTGAAATTTTAGGCAGCAGCAGCCATCAATTGAGGGGTGAATCAACCAACAGTGGGTATTTTGTAGAAGGCATTTCTGACAAAAGTTTCAAAAACATTTTATAATGCAGTTTCAGAGATAAAGATTTTTGAAAATTGAACAATCAAAATCTGATGGCCATGTTGTTAATCCAACAGAACCAAAGGTAGAAATATGTAGAGGTCCTTCCATACATCATTCCTGCCAACCTTGGTTAAAATCTGTCCTGAGCAAATGACAAAAAGGTCATTTCCCAAATGGTTTCCATGGAAACTTTGAACAGCCGCAACTGTCGGGGGAGCAGATTAATCTCAACAAAAAGTGGTGCTATTTTAGAGGGTATGTCTGTCTGTAATCCTGCAAAGTTTCAAAACATTTCATAATGCAGTTTCAGAGGAGAATATTTTTGAAAATTGGCCAGTCAAAATTGGCCATGTTGTCCATCCGACCAGAACCAAATTGCTGCCAAATTGGCTCACTTGTTTTCCAACAGACCAAATAGTTTCAGACAAAAACATCTTTAAGTAAATTTTCCAGAGGATCCTATATTAAACTAATTTTGAATTTAGCGGTCATCTTTGATGGCGGGCAGGGTCATCGGTTATAATTATGAAAGAGGACCACGTAAGGACCATTGCTGCCAAATTATGTTCAAATGGGCCTAGTGGTTTCAGACAAAAAGATCTTTTAGAAAATTTCCCATAGGGTCCTATGTTAAACTATGTTTGGCTCTGTGGACCATCTTTGATGATGGACAGGGTCATCGGGTACACTTCCGAAAGAGGACCATCTAAGGGCCATTGCTGCCAAGATTTGTTCTACTCGGCACAGTGGTTTCCGATAAGAAGATCTTTAAGTAAATTTTCCTTAGGGTTCTATGTTAAACTATGTTCGGCTCTTGCGACAATCTCTAATGACGGGTGGGGTCATCAAATACAATTCTGAAAGAGTACCGTCTAAGGACTATTACTGTCAAGTTTTGTTCCAATTGGGCTAGTGGTTTCAGACAAGAAAATCTTTAAGTAAATTTCCCATTAAATTATGTTCGACTCTGGCGGCCATCTTTGATTACGGGTGGGGTCATCGGATATAATTCGGGAAGAGTTCCATCTAAGGATCATTGCTGCCAAATTCTTTTCCAATTGACCCAGTGATATCAGGGGTAAGATCTTTAAAAAAAGTTTACGACGACGACGGACGATGACAGACGCCGGATGCCAATAACGCACATGGCCCTTAGGTGATCATTTACCAGTGGTTTCGATGGAAACTTTGAGCAGCCGGAGCCGTCGAGCAAGCGGATGAATCTCAACAAAAGGGGGTCGTTAGTAGAGAGTATTGCTGTCATTCATCTTGCAATGTTTCAAACCATTTCATAATGTGGTTTCAGAGGAGAAGATTTTTGAAAACTGGGCAATCAAAATCAAAGATAGCCGCTGGCGGACATGTTTTTCGTCCAGTCGAAATAAAAGATAAATGGTTTGCAGAGGTCCTTCCATACATCATTCATAAGTTGGGTTACAATCCGCAAAATAGTTTCAGAGGAGAACATCAAAAGGTGAAAAGTTTACGGACGACGGACGATGGACGCAAAGCGATGACATAACTTCACATGGCCTACATTCCAGGTGAGCTAAAATAGGAATAAAATGCTCCTCTGGGCGCAGCTAGATACGACCGCAGATGTTGAACCCTGAATAGTTGGGGCAATTATGAACACAACATTCAAGCTTGATACAATACTGAATTTGGATTGTGAATAAATATTTGACACAGAATAGGTTTGACACAGAATGAATGTTGTCTAAGAACTTAAAAATTTTTAATTTACCTATTCAAACCATATCAGTATTATTTGTTTTTATATATAAATCAGAAATAACCAATTTAAAATTGGGCACACAAATCAATTTCTTGCTATTGCGCAATACTGTGCAATTGAAGATTTCTTGCTATTGCGCAATACTGTACAATTGAAAATTTCTTGAAATATTTGACACATAATAGGTTTCTGACACAGAATAACAGAAATCAAAGAACTTAGAATTGGTCATATGATTTCAATTTATATTCAATTTTTTGCTTTTTGTGCAATACAATATGCTTTGGAGAATTGACCCACCCCCCCCCCCCCCCCCCAAAAAAAAAAAATAATAATTTACCCCTTTTTTTAACTTTTGTGCAATACACTATGAAGTTGCACATTGACCACCCCCTCCCAAAAAAAAAAAAAAAAAACAATAAAATTTATTGTAACTCCCCCTTTTTTTGCTAAAAAAAATTTGAAACTTTCTTTTTAATTTATGAAATATGAAATGAGAAAAAAATTGCCCCAAAAATTGCGCAATACTGTGCAATTGAAGATTTCTTGCTATTGCGCAATACTGTACAATTGAAAATTTCTTGAAATATTTGACACATAATAGGTTTCTGACACAGAATAACTGAAATCAAAGAACTTAGAATTGGTCATATGATTTCAATTTATATTCTATTTTTTGCTTTTTGTGCAATACAATATGCTTTGGAGAATTGACCCACCCCCCCACCCCCCCCCCCAAAAAAAAAATAATAATTTACCCCTTTTTTTAACTTTTGTGCAATACACTATGAAGTTGCACATTGACCACCCCCTCCCAAAAAAAAAAAAAAACAATAAAATTTATTGTAACTCCCCCTTTTTTGCTAAAAAAAATTTGAAACTTTCTTTTTAATTTATGAAATATGAAATGAGAAAAAAATTGCCCCCTCCCCAATTTCTCATTTACAACCCCCCCTAAATTTTGTTTTCAACCCCCCCCCCCCCCCCCCCATTTCTTTATACTTTGCAACCATAACAGCCCATTTAAATACACCATAACATATTAAAATAGAAAAATGACATCATAGTCATGGATGGCAAATATCAATATACATAATTTACAAGCAGTTTAGATAAGATAAACAAAAAAGCTTCATCAGCACATTTTATATTGGCAAATTTCCAATGGAATTTGTTAATAATAAAGTTTTGATAACAGGGCACACATATCAATTTCTTGCTATTGCACAATACTGTGCAATTGAAAATTTCTTCAAATATTTGACACATAATAGGTTTCTGACACAGAATAACTGAAATCAAAGAACTTAGAATTGGTCATATGATTTGAATTTATATTCAATTTTTATACGACCGCAAAATTTTTGCGGTCGTATATTGGTATGACGTTGGCGTCGTCGTCGTCGTCGTCGTCGTCGTCCGTCGTCCGTCGGAGTCTGTAGACATTTGGTTTTCGCACTATAAATGTAGTATAAGTTAATAGAAATCTACGAAATTTAAACACAAGGTTTATGACCACAAAAGGAAGGTTGGGATTGTTTTTGGGAGTTTTGGTCCCAAAAGTTTAAGAATTAGGGGCCAAAAAAGGGTCCAATAAGCATTTTTCTTGGTTTTCGCACAATAAGTCTAGTATAAGTAAATAGAAATCTATGAAATTTTAACACAAGGTTTATGATCATTTTTTGGAGTTTTGATCCCAACAGTTTAGGAATTAGGGGCTAAAAAAGGGCCCAAATAAGCATTTTTCTTGGTTTTTGCACAATAACTGTAGTATAAATAAATAGAAATCTATGATATTAGCTTGGTGGGCTAAGGAAGGTAATCCAAACACATTCCAAACACATTTAAAGTAAAATATTGTGTATGATTCAATTATGTATAAAGAAATGTTGATTGTTTTTGGGGTGATTTATAGCTGTCAATTTATTTTTAGAACTTACTATGAATTAATATTAATTTTAGCCATATGTCATTTTTTATTTTAAGACTTCAATGATGTATTTAAATGTTTAATTATGTTTGCAAACTTCATGATAATTTTGAATAGGGATTATGACATTATCTTGAGGGAAAGATTTTTTTTTTGAAAAAGGGAAAGTGGGAGGGGGGGGGGTGTCAAAATTTATGGGGTAAATATTAAATTGGCGGGGGGGGTGGGGAAAATTTTTTTCTCATTTCAGATTTGTACTTAGTTTTGTTATTATGGGCCCAGTTTTCAAGTTGGTTCAAATTGGGGTCCAAAATTAAAGATAAAAAAACTGATATGGTTTGAATAGGTAAATTAAAAAATTTTAAGTTCTTACAACACATTAATTCTGTGTCAGAAACATATGCTGTGTCAAATATTTATTCACAATCCAAATTCAATGTTGTATCAAGCTTGAATGATGTGTCCATACTTGCCCCAACTGTTCAGGGTTCGACCTCTGCGGTCGTATCAAGCTGCGCCCAGCGGAGCATTTTATTTGCTTCTTGTGCAATACAATATGCTGTGGAGAATTGCCCCCCCCCCCCCCAAAAAAAAAAAAATAATTTACCCCTTTTTTAGCTTTAATTTTGGACCCCGATTTGGACCAACTTGAAAACTGGGCCCATAATAAAAAAACTAAGTACATGTTTAGATTCAGCATATCAAAGAACCCCAAGAATTCAGTTTTTGTTAAAATCAAACAAAGTTTAATTTTGGACCCTTCGGACCTTAATGTAGACCAATTTGAAAACGGGACCAAAAATTAAGAATCTAAATGCATGGTTAGATTCGGCATATCAAAGAACCCCAATAGTTCAATTTTCAATGAAATCAAACAAAGTTTAATTTTGGACCCCGATTTGGACCAACTTGAAAACTGGGCCCATAATAAAAAAACTAAGTACATGTTTAGATTCAGCATATAAAAGAACCCAAAGAATTCAATTTTTGTTAAAATCAAACTAAGTTTAATTTTGGACCCTTTGGACCTTAATGTAGACCAATTTGAAAACGGGACCAAAAATTAAGAATCTAAATGCACGGTTAGATTCGGCATAGCAAAGAACCCCAATAGTTCAATTTTCGATGAAATCAAACTAAGTTTAATTTTGGACCCTTTTGGCCCCTAATTCCTAAACTGTTGGGACCAAAACTCCAAAAATCAATCCCAACCTTCCTTTTGTGGTCATAAACCTTGTGTTTAAATTTCATAGATTTCTATTTACTTATACTAAAGTTATTGTGCAAAAACCAAGAAAAATGCTTATTTGGGCCCTTTTTTAGCCCCTAATTCCTAAACTGTTGGGACCAAAACTCCCAAAAACAATCCCAACCTTCCTTTTGTGGTCATAAACATTGTGTTAAAATTTCATAGATTTCTATTTACTTATACTAGAGTTATTGTGCGAAAACCAAGAAAAATGCTTATTGGGCCCTTTTTTGGCCCCCAATTCTTAAACTGTTGGGACCAAAACTCCCAAAATTAATCCTAACCTTCCTTTTGTGGTCATAAACCTTGTGTTTAAATTTCATAGATTTCTATTAACTTATACTAAAGTTATGGTGCGAAAACCAAATGTCTTCGGACGACGACGCTGACGACGGACGACGACGCAGACGACGACGACGACGACGACGACGACGCCGACGCCAACGTCATACCAATATACGACCGCAAAAATTTTGCGGTCGTATAAAAAGGAGTTTCAGTCGGAGGATTAAATCATTTATTTTACAAATAATGTTTTACTTAAGGTAACGTGAGGACAATGCATGTTTACATAGCTGTGCTTTTAAAAATCATTTTACATTGTCTTGTTCAGAGATACATGTGTTATAGTCATTTGTAGTAACACTATTCTATTCCAACTTTAGTCATACGAATGAAGATATTCTCTCAAATATTTCTATATCATAGGACATTGTAATCATCTTGTACTTTCCAAAGTTTTGGGGGGGCCTCGGTGGCCGAGTGGTCTAGGTAGTTCGCCATGACTACTAATGATCATTAGCCTGTCAACCCTGGGGTAGTGAGTTCGAATCTCACCTGTGGCGGGGTGTGTTCGACTCCGATCTTAATTGACAAGGATTGCCAATTTTCCTACCGAAGGTCGGTGGTTCTCTCCGGGTACTCCGACTTCCTCCACCAATAAAAACTTGCCGCCGCGAAATGGCCAAAATGTGCTGAAAACGGCATTAAACCCCATCTAAACAAACAAACAAACAAAGTTTTGGTCACGCTGCGTACCTTATGAATGATTATCTAGAACTTCTCACTGTTCGAAGGAATCTATTGTCTCAGTTTATTATGTATAATAAAAATAATCTTACATGATATTTGATTTTCGTTGGCATACCGATCTATCATTTTTATCTTTAAAAAAGTCAGGTTTGCATGGTGAACATTGCCCTGAAAATTTTTTTAAAAGGTAAATAAATAAGTAAACATCTTTTCAATTTTGATTCCCAAATGCACATGAAAACAACTAAATACAATTTATAGTGGAGCGGCGGGTAAATTACCCAAAAGCCGCATAGAATAGAAGCTTAAAGTATGTACTTTAAGATGGCATTGTCGTAAAAATTCATAACTTGTCCAAACGTTTAACATTAAAAAAAAATTAAAGTCGATTTCTTTTTTAAAATTCCGTAGAATTCCCCTTGATAACGACCAGCAGCTGTGGGAGCCTTTGGTAGATGTAGATTATAACGTTAATACATGGACAAGTTGACACTTCTTTCTAAATTGTGTATCGACCAACCCATTTTATCATTTCTAGCAAGCGGTCACCTTATTGGTAATTATACTCTTCTGGTCTTTATAGTGTGTTTTATACAACAAAGTGTCATACGAGGGAGATGTGGGTAACCATAAAATCTGTTTAACTATTCTGACCCTTTGTTTATCCTCTGCGTTTTCAGCTCTTTTTATAAGTTTTGCTCGTCGGGATTGTATAGCGTTAATTGATTGGTACATGTATGTTATTAAGTACTTCTTGTTTAAAATAAGTTTGGCTTTTGGTCTTCCAAATGTTTGGGTTTTAATGCTGCTGATGAGAGGTAACTCCTTGAAATGCGTGGTATACAGCATAGTATAAATTTACTATATCTAATATTAGTATCTTTGGATTGTTATTTTGAAACTCCTGGGATGATGCCTCAGCATGGTAGATCCTAGGTCCCCGAGGGTATTCGCCAACCCAGTCGTCAGACTTGTCTGACATGATAATACTTTGATTTGTTACAGAAATTACTAGTATTTAGCAAAATTCAAAAATAATAGAAATACTAAGGGTTCATTCCTTGTATTGCACATGGTAGATCTCCGTAGCTGAAATTTGCCTTCCTATTTTGGTATTTTTGGTTATGAGTACTTCTTGTTTAAAATAAGTTTAGTTTTTGGTCTTCCAAATGTTTCGGTTTTAATGCTGCTGATGAGAGGTAACTCCTTGAAATGCGTCGTGCACCACATAGTATAAATTTACTATATCTAATATTAGAATCTTTGGATTGTTATTTTGAAACCCCTGGGACGATGCCTCTGCATGGTAGATCTCCTTAGCTGAAAATTGGCTTCCTATTTCGGTATTTTTGGGTATGAGTACTTCTTGTTTAAAATAAGTTTAGTTTTTGGTCTTCCAAATGTTTCGGTTTAAATACTGCTGATGAGAGGTAACTCCTTGAAATGCGTCGTATACAGCATAGTATAAATTTACTATATCTAAAATTAGTATCTTTGGATTGTTATTTTATTGCTGACCTTTCCTGTTATCATTTTTTTTTAATTTTATTACTATTAGTATACATTAAAATTGGAACATTTGGTTTTTGGAAGATAAACTAGCTTGTCAAAAAAAAATAATAAAAACATAATAAATGAAGAAAATAAAATATAACGAACAAGAGAAACTAATAATGATAACATTCAAACCTACCCGTTTCACCCAGCTCCAGTCCTTCCTGGTTGCATTCTGCAACACTTATTTGACAAATGTTGTCTGGATTTCCTTTCCTGTAATACCCTCTGGACCTATCGCATACGCACTTCCCGTATTCATCCCTGATTTCTTCTAAAGAACAGTGTGATATACACATATATTAGGTGTTTAAATAGTTTTTTGGTGATAATTATGTTAAGAAAATCATGTAAAGATAAAGATATATTATCTAGATTACTTGAATACAACACAAATTTTAACAAACCTGGATCACAGTTGGGTTTGCGTGTACATGGCGACGAGTCAAATGCATCGGTATCATACGTATCACCAACATATTCTCCATCCGGGCATGGAACACAAACATCTGTACCACTTTGGACTGTGCATTCTTTAAATCCCTGTTCTAAAGGTGAAATAAAAAGACAATGAGCAGAAAACATATCACCAATGGGTCTTCAACGCAGCGAGAAAATCCCACATGTACATTTCAAAATATTAATTCCACAATTTCAAAGCATTTACCATTTTTTACAATTCACCCTATTTTCGCAATGCCAATGGCTGCTTTATAAAGTCACAAATAAATGGTAGAAGTTCAAGTTTTGGGTTTAAAATAGATTTAACATATAAATTCAAGTTGTTTATGTCTAAGTTTTGGGGAATTTTTAATTGTTGAAATAAGACTGTTTTAAATTGTTATTGACATTACAATGGAAGAAAAAGTGATATTCGTCTTCCAACTCTTTACAATTAGTATATAATCTAAGATCTCTCTGAATATTTTTATATCTACCAGTTTCTATGTTTAGGGCATAGTCACTAACTCGAAATTTCGTTAATAAATGTCTATTTTTGAAACTATTTTCTTTCAGTAAATATTCTTCTAGTTTTATTTTAGTTTTGATTTGTTTATATAGAAATAATTTAGAATTATTATTTAAATTTGATAGTTTTAATAGTGTTTGGTTTGTGTAATGATCATTTACAATTTGTTTTACTTTTTGTTCTAAATTAAATTTTATTTTATGGAAAGGTTCATCAGATTGTTGACATTCGTTAACATCTACTTCTAATTCATCAAAAAATTTTAACAGCAAGTGTATACCATGTGTATAGTCCTTCGTTATCCAAAGTTTTATTTATATTAAATGCTTCTTTTAAAAGAGGGTTGATATTATCAGAATTTAATCTACAAAAATACATAATACATTGGGTTTTTATAAATGAGTCTAAAGGAAATCTCCCAAGTTCGGATTTTGCTGCAATATTACATGCTGTTATCTTTAAACCTAAGACAGATTTGCAGTATCTGCTATGCACTTTTTCGTATGGAAGTCTATCTTAAAGAGAGAGAATATCGCAGGTTTTCCCATTTTGTGTTGATCTATCTTCTGATCTGACTATAGGGAGATAATCTTCCATAAACCAAATTTCACAGTTATATGACATCACCGGTCTAATTAAAGTGTCAAAAAGTTTACATAATAAATTAGGGGGCAAAGACTGAAAGTTGGAAAAACGACTTTTGTGAGCAAATATTGCTTTTAAGCCTTTGTTGATAAACTCTTGAATTGATTTTCTAAATGTGCCTTTAAAGTCGATAATATTCCCCAAAAAGTTATATTCCTTAGTTTCATTTAGTATTTGTTTTTTAAAATAAAAAGGCCTTTTAAAAGAGTATTTATTTTGAAAAGTCATTACTTTAGTTTTTTTTTACATTAACTCAAATTTGCCAATTATGGCAATATATTTCTAGTTTATTTAAACATTTTCTGACGCCCTTTGTGTGTACTAGACATCAACACAAGGTCATCTGCAAAGCTTATGTAAGCAATACCGTTTTGGAATTCCGAAATCTGCGCGTATAGGTTTTTCGGCCTGAGCGTAACTTTGACGGCCAGAAAATATTTCTCAAGCGTATCGGACACTTTTCAATTCGTAAATGACGCTATTGCGTACATTATCTAGGGCTCTGTGACCCATTGTTTATATAAAGAGGTAACAATCATTCTTTCATCAAACCTTTCAAGGTTGTTCACTGAATCAAAAAGAATATTCATATCTTCTGGATCCAGACTTTCGTATTCGCTGACATAAGGGTACTATCAGTCTATCCGGAATTTATTGTTTGCTTGTTTAGTTGGGGTTTTACGCCGTTTTCAGCACATTGAGCTATTTCGCGGCTGCCAGTTTTTATAGGTGGAGGAAGCCGAAGTACCCGGAGAGAACCACCGACCTTCGGTAGGAAAATTGGCAATCCTTGTCAATTAAGATCGGAGTCAAACACACCCCGCCACAGGCAAAAATGACAGGTGAGATTCAAACTCACAACCTCAGCGTCGACAGGCTAGTGATCGTTAGTAGTCATGACGAATGACTTTGGTATGGAACTTGAAAAAAAAATTGTCAAAACGGCGTAACAAATACAATCATAAATAGAAAGAAGAAATTTATTAAAAGTGAAATAAAATCCTGGTATGAGAATTTATTCAAAATTAAAACTGAGAAAATTGGAGAAGAACAGACATCTAAAGATACCAAGAGAAGACAGGCTTTGTCAGACTTGTAGAATTCTTGAAGATGAGAAACATTTTCTTCTTTATTGTAACACTAATAAAGGTATTAGAGTCGAGTATTTCAAATGTTGTCAAGAATTTGTACAAAAGTTTAATTCATTATCCATGTTATCAGATCACAACAAACAAAGATTTATTCTCAATCCATCCTCAACAGACCAAGTAAATAAAATAGGTTCCATTTTGAAAAACGTCTTCAGAACTGAGGACAAAGGACTCTGCTTGTTTTACACATATGTACTTTTATTTGTTTACTGTTTGTCACAGACAAGTTATGTATAAGAACTAATAAATTTGATTTGATTTATAACGTTATTCAATGACTTCACGACTGAAAATTTGATACATTCAGCAGTACTGCGTTTATTGTGATTTTGAAAGGGATTCCCCTTTATACATGCAACATGCAAACTTCCATTCACAATTTTTCTTGATATAAGAAGATCAGATGAAACAGATCTTTGTAACGATAGGTTGGTACATTGTATCTTTACCGCTTAAATCGACGATTGACAACATGATTGAGGTCGTCTTTAAATTGATGGGTTTTTAACATTGCTGAAGACTTTATAATGATTTTCAAAAGAACAACATATAACAAAAGCGCTGTTCATTTTCGTTTTGAATTTTGTTGAAGTGCATGTTTTGTTTTGGTCTTGTCTTCGTTGTTCTCCGGAGTTTGTCAGTTGTTACGATTTTTCTCTCCTTCGAATATCCCTTTGGTATTTCTTGACTTTACTTAATGACAAACCCTTCAATTTACTTGTTAAAATTATTATGTTCAGCGATGTGGACACTGATTATGTGGCATTAAAATTAATATTACTACCTTTGCATGTTACACCCCAACAACAAATATTGGCATCTCGTCTTCTTTGGCCATCTCTGCATTCAATTTTGTCATTTTGCAATGACATTAGCTTTGAAAATGTTATTTTTTCCAACAATCTAGTAAAGAACAAATGTTTTTGACATTAAGAAATATAAATCCGAATATGTCAAGTAATTAGTTAACACACATCGTACACTGGTTTTCCCAAAATCAATCCCAACATGTATTTCATATGGAGGATCGCCGTGGTAAAATATTATAAGGATGCATTCAATAGGACAAATCTAAATGCGCCGAAACCTAACTGTCGACGAACGCCGACGCCAGTAATAAGAAAGTTCGTTGGAAAAAATACACAAAAAGTACCATGAAATGTTGGGGTGGACTTCTCTGAAACAGACTATAGCTTGTCACGCGTGCAGTACACACCTGTAAATGAGCGAAATTGGGGGTAAACCTTTAAAAGAAGAAAAGGGATTTCTTTTCAAAACTTTTGGTTCATTATATTAAGGCATTGAAATGATTTTAGTAACAAACATTATCAAGTGAGGATCACCTGTTTTTTCAGCTACATGCATTTTATCCAATTATTTTAACTCTCAGTTTTTATGGTCTCTGGTACAGTCTGCCTTAAAAACCATTTCAATCTTAAACTGACTATAACCTATATTGAAGGACACGCGACATGGGACTTCTAAGTCATCATACCGATTATTTTAATAAAATTCTTACTTATCATCCACGTGCATTTTCAAGTATACCTATATATGTATCTACAGTGTAATTACTTTGCAATGAAATCTCCATGTGACCTCTCCCCTCTTTGATTTTTGAAAATATTTTCCGTATTGAACTTGACATTCAAAGAAATACGATTTATAGATTAAGAAAAGCATGTTTTGCATTACACTAAATAATACATGTGAAAAATGGTGGTGAAAAAATACGTGCTTTTTTGGTCGAAAAGCCGAAGTTTATTGACCTAGCTTATAAAAATACTCATAGCAGGTAATCGATTGTAAAACATATTGATGTTACTATGTATATGATATATATTGATATGTTAACTTTAATAGATTATTGGAACATTGTATTATTGCTTTTTTTCTTCTTTTTTTTAATACATTGTATTATTAATTAACTAGTGTATTATCGGCTTCAATACGACTAAAACTGTCCTTTCAATACAGAATCATTAACTCGGCCAATATAAAAAAACCCGGCCAATACAGATTTTTTGCTGTATTGGCCGACTTGTATCCGGCCAATATAGGATGAGTCGATTTTCTCTAGATTTTAGTTTGAATACATATGAAAACTCTGAAAAGTTTACATTATATCTAAATTTATACATGGTCTGTGATTAAAGTTGCTTCAGAATTGATGATTATAAATATTCAGAAATAGCTCTGACTACAAATATCTTTCACAACCCTCATTCAAATCTTTCAATGACTATATTTAAGAATTAATTTTTTCAAAGAGTTGATTCAGAAAAAAATTCATACAGAATATGTATTGTGAAAACTAGTTAATTAATAAAGATATCATTACATGGATATTTCTGCATTGGCCTTGTTATTGGTCCTCGGCCAGCTGTATTGGCCTTCGGCTCCGCCTCAGGCCAATACAGCAAACCTCGGACCAATAACAAGCCAATACAGAAACAACCATGTAATAATATCATATTATTAAGTCCAATCACATTAATCATTGTATTTGATTTTTTGTCCTTGGTAATAAAATATTCTTATTCTTATTCTATTCTATCAGCCACATATTGATTACATTCATAATTTCATGCATATCATTTATATCCAATCGAACGTCTACTGTTTTATGTTTTATCCGAGAACTATATTGGGCTGACAAATTATAGATGGCGTATTTATCAAAACCGGATACACTGTATATACGTATGACCAGCATAGTTTCGAAGTAAATATTTAATAATTAAGTAATTCTTTACCTTACACAATGTTGGTTTTATACAAGTACTTCTATTGGATATAATGGTGTAATTAATGTCAATGTCAATATGTGATGGACATGACACACATTCTAGCAGTCCTTCAACATCGGCTAAATAAAAAAAAGGAAAACAAAGTTCTGCATGAATTGATAAAAAAAAACGAGTTCAAAAAACTAATTTAAAATTATTTTTTCTAATTTTATAATAATTTAAAAAAATGTTTTATTCATTTTTGGAATAAAAAAATTAACAAACACAGTCTAATTAGCGTAAAGTGGGGGCTTTACAAGTTTCAAGTTTTTTTTTTAGTTTTTATTTCACTCTAGACAGATTACACTGTAACAAGAGGCATACATGTATAATAAATACACAATACAATGGCGAACATACAACGAAACATATAATAAATAAACATATATACATGTAGATACACAATAAACTTTTTTTCATTTAAATAACTTATAAATATGTAATAATTTTTCTTATGAAAATAGCCAAATTATTCAAAACTCTAACATTACAAGTGAAAGCATACCTTTCATTTTTTCATAACTTGGATTTGTTGTAAAGTAATTAGGTATATATTTTATTCTTAACTGTTTAATTTCTACATGAGGACAAACAAAAAGATAATGAAATTCATTTCCAATTGATTCATTTTCACACAGATGATACAAACGATTTTCTTTTGGAATACCATTCCAACGGCCAGTCTCGATTGGAAATTTGACATTTGAACATCTTATTTTACTTATAAAAATTCTTCTGTTTTTGTTCAATTTTAACAAATATTTTTCCAGACAAAAATCACTTTTAAATAATGCATAAAATTGCCCTCTAGATGAGTTGTTAATGTCACTATGCCACCTCTGGATAAACTGATCACATAATATTTGTTTTACACATATTTTAACATCAAAACTACTCAGTACACATTGACTATTCCATACATAGCTCAAACCTAGCTGTATCATCTAATACTGACTTTAGATAACTGATCCATTTTGATGTACACATGTCTGTTTGGTGCATATAATACAACAATTGATACATAATACTTGATAATTTTGTTTCATTTGTCAGTAGTCTTGACCAAAAATTCAACATTCGTAACTTAATAAAAATTTCTAAAGGGAATCTACGTGTTTCACCGTATGTCATAAAGTTGGGTGTACTCGATCTGACAGACAATATTCTTTTAATAAAACCAAGTTGAACTTTTTCCAAAATATCTTTATTTTCAAAACCCCAAATCTCACATGAATGTAATAAGATCGGTGTAATTAATGAATCAAATAATTTAAGTTGCAGATCAATAGGTATCGAAATGTTTCTAATTTTTCTGTAAAGAGCAAAAAGAACTTTTTGTGATTGTTCAACTAGTTTCTTTTTTGCTAATGTAAATCTGCCATTATAATTAATAAGTACACCAAGATATGAATAAGAATTGACTATTTCTAAATTTGAACCATATAATTCAAAATTAACAGCATTTCTATTTTTCCTTTTCGAGAATATCAATACTTTTGATTTGTCAGTATTAACCGACAATTTCCACCACGTGATATCACCTTGTTTCTATTTTTATCGCAACGAAAACTTTTCTATTTCCAGTTTCATATACATGATATATTTACGTGTTTGCCAGAAGATCGACAGCAACTTTATAACAGTATATCAAACTCATATAATTGATCAAGTGAAAATAAATATTTTAAGCTTAACCATGTTAACTGAGAATTTATCACACAGGTTATGACAAAAATATATTTTCTAATGTAAACTAAACTTAAACATGTTAATACGTATAATATCATTTAAAACTTGAATAATATAACAATCCACCCGTCGGGGTATACGGTCGGAACGGTACTTACCTAGGCTGGTATCCCTCCATTTTGATGAAAAGCCGTTGCATCAGTTTCAAAAATAAATATGAAATATATATATAGATATTCTGGAAAAACCCAATTAAAATTTTCCAAGATCTAATTATACATGTTATAATAATACAAATGAAAACAAAATTAATGCACTGCATTTATCACTTTATTAGAGAGAGCATTTTATTTTATTTTTTTTTTTTTGGGGGGGGGGGGGGGTAGGACATGGAAATAATCTTAAATCTTAAGCCCTGCCTTTTTTTTCAGCGAAATTTCGAGACTGCCTTTTTATAATAACTGGTGTTGTCCTGTCTTTTCTTGATGTATCCTGCCTTTTCTTACTGAGGATTTTGGTCATGCCATATTTTTTCAAGCTCTTTCCATGACCCCCCCCCCCCCCCCCCCCCCCACCCTCCCACGATAAAAATAATTGGTTGCTCGCTAAATTCAAGTTAATTTTAATCATAAAATAACTTAATCATGCGACTAAAAATTGTTTTTTGTCTGATTGCATGATTATTGTTTATAAAACATCTAAAATCAATTGAAAAATAAATAAAATCAAAACTCACTCATATGTATAAAAAACTATCAGACGATAAATTTGACAATATAAATCAAATCGTATTTCATGATTTAAATGACAATAAAAGTTTGAATTAAAAGCCGTCCGCCACGATGACCCATATTTAAGTTCATTTACGTAATACTAATGTCTAAATATAGCAACAGTTTTGTACTTTTAATAGTTCATAAATATTTGCATTATTAAGAGAATACGGTACAGTAGCACGTCGGGTGTTGGGGGGGGGGGGGGTTGTAATGACGTCGCCAAGATGTCGTATATCGTTGTATCTTTTAATAAAAACCCTTATAATATCCTAAAATTTGAAATTTTCTTCAATATCTCCGTAAAATTCACATGCACCCACTTTTTTCTTTTACAATTTTTTTAAGAAGTCTATTAGTTCAAGATATTCTAAAATTTGAAGAAAAATTCGGTAGAGGATTTTTTTCTTTACGTGCATCTGAAGTGAACAAATAATCATCAATATTCCTTATTTGGCCAAAATTTGCATATTTTCTATTTTAGTTAATTCATCTTTGCCACCAATTATTCATCAGAGAAAGCTGTCTATATATTTGGGATTATATTACAAAAGACCCGGTGAAGTTATCTTCTCTTTTTTGTAAAAAAAAATATGCAGTGTTTTGTGAAAGTCTTGAAAAATGAAGAAAAAAAAGGTTTTTTGTTCAAATATACCAAAATCAGTGTAAAATTTCTAATATGAAATAACCAAACATCAAATTTACTTAATTAAATAGCTCTTTATCGTTAATTTTGGTTTTTTTTTTCGTTTTTAAACACGAGATCACCCAAAAATCATTGACACAAAACCTATAAATTTTCATTTTACTAAGTAATTTATTTTATAAATGTACATGTTTAGCAAATACCTCGGACTCGTCTTTTATGATAGACTTGTCGATGAGACGGGTAATGGCAGGGAAAGGCTGGTAAAAATGTACCAAAAATATCCAGTCTTTGGATGCCGTAATACACACGGTTGCGACCGTTGCTTTCATTTTACTGTTTACTTTGATACTTGATGTTTAATTGTAGTTTGTTTTACTTTTACTTCATATACATCTATAAATCTAGCAGTTAGAGCTGAACAAGATAGAGAACCATTAGAATTTTCTATTGAATGCCAAACTTTAAAATATTTAGCGAGGTTACAATCCCAAATATGGAATCCTCTTCTACAAGAAAGTTTCAATTTGAATAAAGAACTGGACGACCATGACGACTCTGGAATTTATAATTGGTTTACATATGCAAAAAGTATTGCAATGGAAAAATTTATTGACATGTCCACTCTTGATCAAGTTCCAGATAAAAATCTAAAATCAATTGAAAGATTAGTAAAATCAAAACTCACTCATATGTATAAAAAATCTACCGGACGATACATTTGAAAATATAAATCAAAGTAGTAGCCTTTACCTTTATAAAAAATATTAAAAATGAAAATAATAAGATTGTTTATATCTTAAACTGTAAAAGCTTTAAAAAAGACAACAAATTACAAAATTAAGAATAAGTGACCATAACTTACTTATTGAAAAAGGTAGACAGCAAAAAATCAAAGGGAAAATAGGCTATGTCCAACATGTAACTTACTAGAAGATGAGATGCATTTCTTCTTGTATTGTGAAAAGAACAAAAATATAAGGCACAATTTTATAAATTTTATCGCAATTATATGTAACGAAAAGAAATCAATTCTGATTATCTTACTGACATTAGAAACTTTGAAATTTATCATAACGCCATCAACACCCAAACAAGTAGAAAAACTAAGTTCCTTTTTAAAACAGTCATCAGAACTGAGAACAGGGGACTAAAATTGTATATATACTCAATCTACTTTATTGTATTTACAATAACGTTTTACTTTCTTGTTGTATTTCATTATTATGTTTGTCACAAATCGTATTGCATGATTTAAATGACAATAAAAGTTTGCATTGGTATTTTTATATTGTATTATAAATGTAAAAGATATCTTCGTAGCGTTAAATAATACACATCATAAAACGTTCACAAATTAAGCAACGAACAAATGTAGCTGCTTTTTTGGATTATAACCATGTTTTTATTGCTATTTTTATACCTTTCCTGTCGAAAAAGAAACAGAATTTGCGGGCTTAACGTTACACCCAATCGACGGCAGGCAGATGGTCAACAAATAACTGTCCAACATTCCAAAAAATTTTGCCCTCCAACAGTAACTTCATACAGGATAATAGAAAAAAATATATATAGAGTGAAAAGATATAACAATATTTAAAAAAAAATACAGGGGAAAGTTGTCCTTCTTCTTAATCTTCGGTTAAGTAAATTCATCATCTCGGGCCCTCGGCCTTGGAAAAACAAAGCACATTTCATCTATAAAACTGTGGCATTCGTCTAACATGTATCATTTTGTATATATCCGTTTTTTTTACCATTTTAATTATTATTTCCAAATATTCTATTCTAAAACATGATTTTAAAGCAAATGAAAGAACAAATGTAGCTAACAAACATGCGTCATTTCTCCCAATCAGTAATTACTGAATACCTTGTTGATAAATAGGAGAAATTAATTACCTAAACTAAGAAACTTTTGAAGAGCAAAAAATATAAATAAAAGTAAAGCATTTACGGTTTTCTTAGTAGAAAATAAATGTATAAAACAGAATCGACAATTTTTCAAATTACGAAGTTATACCAAGTATTTACACGGTTCGTTTGATGTCATGCTAATAAAAACACTCATAAAATAAAGCGACAGAAGAAAGAGTTAGAATTGTATTCTAGGTTCCGAAAGGTCATTGTGACAATTTAACGTCCAATGACATTTTTGCACCTAACTATTTCTGTTAAAATTTATCTCTACTTTCACTAAGTCAGGTTCTTTTGAAGAAAAACTTCAGGGTTATTTTTCTGATCAGCAGTTTTCTAAATTCAGTTAGCTTACATATATAAAAAACATTACGTCAATATTTAATCGAATCATGGTATAATAGAGCCTGATAAACGTTTCCCAAGCGTCAAAATAATTGAATTACGTGAAATGATGATGAAAGGTCAATCTAATAATCAGGACTGAATTACCTTGTACTTTTTAATTGCATAACTTTTACACGTGTTACTTCTAAATTTGTTTGTGCTGCAAAGACTGAATATTTATTTCAAAGAGATAGTAGCAATAAAGTGGTTCCAAAATGGGTTTAATTGAAGACACAAGTTGAATACTGACTTCCTCACATATTAGAAAATCAAACATCTAGATAAAACAACTATCGAACAAAGAAAAAAGAAACGTTGTCGTATCAACTGCAAACTTTCAAACCACTGCATATAACGTCTATTTTTACATTGATGATGGTGATTTATCGTAATTTCCAGTGAAAATAGATTCTATATTTTCACTCAGTGAAAGATCGGTTTTTATTTTACGACGTCAAGGGCGTTACTAACAAATGACGTTTATGACGTCGAAAGATTCAGGAAGGGATCTAAGGAATATATGACACTTTTGAGGCATTTTTCTATTTTATCAATGTAATAAACAGTACAACTAATTCAAGAATTCGAATATCGAAAATATTCAACTCGAGACCGGAAAACACTAATAATTCACTCATGCGCTGCGCGCATTCGTGAATTAAGGTGTTTTTCGGTCACTCGTTGAATATTTTCGATATTCCAATCTACTATATATTAGCATCTTTGGATTGTTATTTTGAAACTCCCCGGACGATGCCTCTGTATGGTGGACCCCAGGTCCCCGGGGGTTTTCGCCAACCCAGTCGTCAGACTTGTCTGACATGATTATTCATTGATTTGTTACAGAAATTACATGTACCAGTATTTAGCAAAATTTAAAAATAATAGAAATACTAAGGGTTCATTCCTTGTATTGTAGATCTCCTTAGCTGAAATTTTGCTTCCTATTTCGGTATTTTTGGTCATGAGTACTTCTTGTTTAATATAATTTTGGTTTTTGGTCTTCCAAATGTTTCGGTTCAAATGCTGCTGATGAGAGCTTACTCCTGGAAATGCGTTGTATATAGCATAGTATAAATTTACTATATCTAATATTAGTATCTTTGGATTGTTATTTTTGTCTGATTGGTACAAAATGAAATGTGGTGTAAATGCTCGTGAGACGAAATATCTTGTGTTTAAAAATTGTTTTTGCAATTATTTTTTTCCATGTCGAAAGTTATGTATTCATATGATACTACAGTACAGTTATAGGTGTGTACCCATATATGAATAGAACAGGAATCTGAATCAGAATATTAAAACCACACTAATTAAATGTTTGTTTAATTCAATGGAAGAAAATTACATTAAATGCGTCATTTCGGTTGTACACTTCCTACTGATTTGTCGCTTCGGTATTCTTTTGCAGATATAACATCTCCATTAGAATACCGACGAAACAAAAGAATACATGTATTTACGAAAGAAATACCAAAGCAAAAAAAAACAATGGGAAATTGTGACAGTCATAATTAGAGAATAGAGACAGGGTGTAGAAACGAAGGACTTTGCGTAACTTTACAGATGATATTTTATGATAATAGAAATCAAGGTACATTTAAGATGTTATGATGAATGGATGAATTCATTAATCCTTTATCTACAGAAATTCTAATTATACAGCTGTTGTTCTTATTCTACATACACGTACAATGACTTTTGATTTAATGAACTCCTTTGTCCACTCACGTAAATGGAATATCACGTATTTTTTTTACATACAGATAAAAGAAAAGATTCTGAAACAAATTTCTAAAACTGGACACTGGTCAACTGTAAATAAACTGTCAAATGAACAAAAATGTTTTCAATAAATATATTCATATAAGAAGTCTATGACTGTACTGATTTAAAGTTATTATTTTTCCTTCCCTCTTAAAGGGTCAGAGTTAGGGTTAAGATAAGGGTTCGGGTGAGGCTTATAGTAGGGGTTGGGATTATGGTTAGGGTTAGGTTTAGGGTTAGATTTAGGGTTAGGATAAGGGTAAGTGTTAATATTAGCGTTAAATTTGATAAAGGCTACCATTTGTATGAGATCTTAATATGGAGCTCTTAGACTGATCAACCAAGTAAACAGAAGAATGATGACCATCGATCTCCGTGATCAGCAGCAGTAGCATCAGCATACAAACGAGCACGTGGGTATAGCCATGGGCAAACAAGAACAGTGATGAGCAGCAAAGAACCAAGTCTTGAGCAGCGATAAGAAGGAAAGAGCAATCTGAGCAGCAAAGAGCAACGTCTTGAGCAGCAAAGAGCAGCAGCAGCAAAAAACCATAATGATTCACTGTACTCTGTAGAATTCTCTTCCATACCGTGTGTATTCTTTTTATGACCCAATAGGTTCAAGTTTCGATGGGATTGGTATCCACATATGTCACAGATATACATTTTTAAGACGCCTTTACTTCTCGAGATTCGATGTTGGAATGAGCTGCATCCGCTGTGTAGGTGCTTTTAGATCTCCTTAGCTGACATTTGGCTTCCTATTTCGGTATTGTTGGTTATGAGTACTTCTTGTTTAATATAAGTTTCGTTTTTGGTCTTCCAAAAGTTTTTTTGTAATGCTGTTGATGAGAGGTAACTCCTTGAAATGCGTCGTATACAGCATAGTATAAATTTACTATATCTTATATTTGTATCTTTGGATTGTTATTTTATAACTCCTGGGACGATGCCTCTGCATGGTGGACCCTAGGTCCCCAAGGGTATTCGCAAACCCAGTCGTCAGACATGTCTGACATGATTATTCATTGATTTGTTACAGAAATTACCATTATTTAGCAAATTTAAAACATAATAGAAATAATAAGGGTTCATTCCTTGTATTGCACATGGTAGATCTCCTTAGCTGAAATTTGGCTTCCTGTTTCGGTATGTTTGGCTATGAGTACTTCTTGTTTAATATAAGTTTGGTTTTTGGTCTTCCAAATGTTTCGGTTTTAATGCTGCTGAGGAGAGGTAACTCCTTGAAATGCGTCGTATAAATTTACTATATCTAATATTAGTATATTTGGATTGTTATTTTTGTCTGATTGGTACAAAATGAAATGTGGGGAAAATGCTTCTGAGACGAAAAATCTTGTGTTTAAAAATTAATTTTTTATCTAATTATTTTTTTCCTCTGTCGAAAATTATGTATTCATATGATACTACAGTACAGTTATAGATGTGTACCCATATATGAATAGAACAGGAATCTGAATCAGAATATTAAAACCAAACTAATTAAATGTTTGTTTTATTCAATGGAAGAAAATTACATTAAATGCGTCATTTCGGTTTTACACTTCCCATTGTTTTGTCGCTTCGGTATTCTTTTGCAGATATAACATCTCCATTAGAATACCGACGAAACAAAAGAATACATGTATCTATGAAAAAATACCGAAGCGAAAAAAGACAATTGGAAATTGTGACAGTCATAATTAGAGAATAGATACAGGGTGTAGAAAGGAAGGACTTTCCGTAACTTTACAGATGATATTTTATGATAATAGAAATCAAGGTACATTTAAGATGTTATGATGAATGGATGAATTCATTAATCCTTTATCTACAGAAATTCTAATTATACAGCTGTTGTTCTTATTCTATATACACGTACAATGACTTTTGATTTAATGAACTCCTTTGTCCACTCACGTAAATGGAATATCACGTATTTTTTTTTACATACAGATAAAAAAAGATTCTGAAACAAATTTCTAAAACTGGACACTTGTCAACTGTAAATAAACTACGTCAAATGAACAAAAATGTTTTCAATAAATATACTCATATAAAAAGTCTATGACTGTACTCCTGATTTAAAGTTATTATTTTTCCTTCCCTCAAACTGCTCCTCGCTACTCATCACTGCTCAAGACGGTGCACTTTACTGCTAATCGCTACCTAAGACGCCAATCTTCACTGTTCATCCCTGCTCCTTGTTAGATATGACCACTCATGTGCTCATTTCGTTTTTTGTTGCTAGTCGCTGTTCGTTGCTGCTGCTGATGCCGCTACTAGTGGTCGCAGCTCTTTGCTGCTCAGATTGCTTTTTCCTATTTATTGCTGCTAAAGACGCTGCTTTTTTGTTGCTCATCGCTGCTCTTTATTGCTCATAACTATACTCGCGTGCTCATTTCTAGTTTTTGCTGCTGCTGATCGGGGCGATCGATGGTCACCATTCTTCTGTTTACTAGGCTGATCAGTCTAGCAGCTCGACGTGGAGATCTCATACTTATGGTAGTCATTTCTCGAGCTTTAAACCTAACCCTTACCATAGCCCTAACTTTAACCCTAACTCTAACTCTTACTTTAACCCTTACCCTAACACTAACCAATACTCTAACCCTAACTCTTACCATAACCCTAACCAATACTCTAACACTAACTCTAAATCTTACCATAACCCTTACTCTAACCCTTACACTTACTCCAAGCCTTACCCTAATCCTAGACCTTACCTTAATCCTAACCTTAACCTTTACCCTAACACTAACCATTATCCTAACCTTAACTCTAACTGTAACCCTTACACTAGCCCTAACTCTAACATTACCCTAACCCTAACCCTTAATCTAACCCTTACTCTAACCCTAACCATAATCCTAACCTTAACCATAACACTAACCCTTATCCTAACATAACCCTCACCCTTACCCTAACCATGCAAAACCATAACACTAACCCTTACTCTAAGTCTAACCCTAATTCTTACCCTTTAACCAACTCTAATCCTTACCCTTTTCTAACCCTGACCCTAACCCTTATCCTAATTCAAACCCTATTTGTAACCCTTCCTCTAACCCTAACGATAGTACTACCCAATCCAGCATAGGGCTAGACTTTGAAGCAGGTTTGAATTATGGTTACGGTTAGGGTTAGAATTAGGGTGTGAGTTAGGGTTAGAGTTAGAATTGGGGTGTGAGTTACGGTTAGTGTTAGTGTTAGGGTAAGGGTTATGGTTATGATAAGTGTCAGGGTTAGGGTTGAAGTTGTATGATATGTATGAGCTGCTAGACTGATCAGCCTAGTAAACAGAAGAATGATTACCATCTATCACCCCGATCAGCAGCAGCAATAGTAACAACAACGCCAAATACAAAATGAGCACGTAAATATAGCCATGAGCAGCAAAGAGCAGCATCTTGAGCAACGATAAGTAGGAAAGAGCAATCTAAGCAGCAAAGAGCAGTGACCACTAGTAGTAGCCGCAAAAAAAAAAACAAAATGATTCACAGTATTTCGTTGAATCTTCTTCTATACCGTATGTATTCTTTTTGTGACGCACTAGGTAGAAGTTTCACTGGGAATGGTAACCAGATATTTCACAGGTATACACTTTTTAAAGACACCTTTACTTCTCGAAATTCGATGGTTCTCTTGACCTTGGTTGGAAGTATTTTCCTTTTTCTTTCTGGTTTTGCTTTGCGGTTAGAAAGATCCACAGGTATGGAATATACAGTAGGATCCAATAAATAAGCGAGGGGCGTTTTCGATTTCATGGATGCATGTGCATGTTCTTTGACGGAGAAACCAGTAGCAAATAAAAGCACCTCCAAAACGAATGCAGATCATTCGAACATCGAATCTCGAGAAGTAAAGGATTCTTAATAAATGTATACCTGTAACATATGTGGATACCAGTCAACAGAGTACAATTAATCTGAATCAACATCAGACACACAACGAGGGTCCAAAGAATAAGAAATTCGGACAGTCTCAATGGGACGTCATTATGAACAGAATATTTAAAAGTACATCATGCAGGGTACAAACAGAAAGTAAACGAACTAGTCGAGTAGTCGAGGGCGGAACGGATGATGACAAGGCACGCTGGGCAGCATATTAGAGACGTGTTTGAATCCTACAGAGAAAAAAAGACATAGAATTACCTCGGTTAGGTGTTTTGGCAGCAAGACATAAAAGTTTAGGACGACTGGTAAACGATTGAGAGGAGACGACTATGACTTAAAAGAATCATTGGAATACGCCGTCGAAAAAGAAAATATTAGCTTAACCGTGTACTGAGCGACTACGACCCACTAACATGAAGACGGCAATGACTCTGTCTAATCTAAGAATGGAGAAAAAAAGAATAAAAGAACAAAAAAAAAGAGAAAAAATGAAAAACAAAAATGGGGGAGGGTTAATGCGGCTTATTTCATGGTAGCCAGTCACAAGCCTGGAGAAATGCAAATTGGCCTAAAAAATTTGCGAAGGTTAATGCAACCTATCTTATAATAGACAGTCATAAGCCTGGACAAATACAAAATGACCTGGATATAAGGGTGCTCTCGAATAGATACAATCTTTGAATAATAGAAATCGACCTCTCCTAGCAGCAGTAACAGCAGCAGCAGCAGCAAAAAAAAAAAAAAAAAAAAAAAAAAAAAAAAAAAAAAAAAAGAAAAAAAGAAATGAGCACGTGAGTATAGAACTGAACAGCGATGAGCAGTATGAGTAAAGACTTGAGCTGTGAATAGCAAGAGAAGCCACGAACCAACAGAATCAATGCTTATAGACTCTAGCAAGACATCCTTACCATTGAAAGGCCAAGAAAACAGAAAAGAGCGAAATAAAGAACACAGGAAAAGGTGAAGATAACCCCATCATGCAGTGACAGGTTTAACCTTATAGACTTCATTAAGAGTTCAAAACCCTATACTTTACCACCAAAAAGCCGGATTTAACCCTGATTTAAAAAGCGCCTAGATTTAACCCTGATCTAAAAAGCGTCGAAAAGTGGGAGATAATAAATTTCAGGAAAACCTGTTGGAAATTGACATCATGGTGAAAGGTTCAAGACTATACAGCTCGAAGAGGGACTTTAGGTCTATCGAAAGACATGGGAACCTCAAAGACCATACCTAAAGAAAAGCGCGGAAAAAGGGGAAATAATTCAATAAAAAAATAAGCTTCCGATCATGCATATTCTTTTGATTGGTCCGAGCCTAAACACCTTGAAGCAGGCCTTTATTCTGATACAGCCCAAGGAAAGACCAAAGAAAAGCGCGGGTAAAGGGGAGGCAACCCACTCAGAATACTAGATTTATAGAACGACTCTTGAAATGACCCAAAAATTATATCTCTTCCACTTCAAGTTTAAAAAAACGGCGAAAAAACCTCCCTTTTACTTAGGGATTCAACTTCCGATTGAGCATGCGCAAAAACTATTTATGGTGATATCACTTCCTGGTATGTCATTTACGTTCAGTTGACTTCCGGTGACGTCATTTCCGGTGATGACACCACCACTCACCACTACGTCAAATCCGACTTGAACGATCCCCTTATACTACATATACTTTTAAGAATTTTATCCAATACTTGTATTAATGTTGATTTGGATATTAATTTTAATTATCTTAAAATAATTATTAAAAAATATATAGATATATAAATAATGTTCTGTTTTTATCACCTTGCACTGTAACCGTAGAAAAGATGTTGTATGATACATATAGATATATGTACATTGTCGGAAAATATAGAATTGATTTGTACGAGCCTTAGAAACAGGTAGAATTCCAGGTTCACCGAGCATTTCCAACCTGTTTCTGGTCTTCCCTATAGGAAATATTTTGTCTGAAGCTGGTTATAACGAATATTGTTCAGCAACATAACACATAATTAGATTTTTTGTCAAGAAGATGATTAAGACTTATGGTTTGGACACTAACATTTGTGTTTTATTTCATTATTCTTTTTTCTTTTGTGGACAAAAATGAATATACTAATATCACAGTCAATAGGAGAAAATCATAATAATTTACTGCCATCGTCATAATCAGAAAATAGATAGAAAGAATGGTTTGTTTTCTTCCATTTCCTTTATAATGGAATTCATTAATTAAAGACTACATCTAAAGAAATCGTAATTATACATCTATTTTACGTATAACGAACTTATATTGTTGTTATTCCGCTTATAATGAATCCAATGAATTTGTCCTCGCACGTAAATGGTACATGTATATTACGGTAAAAAATATATGAACAGGCACAAAATGTTTATCAAACAAATTTAAAAACAAAAATCTGGTTAACTGTAAATATGAATCATGTCAATTTACAAAAATAGATATTGCGTAAACATTTTCAAATGAAAAGGCCATAAATGTGCCCATTGATATAAATTGTGCATTCTCCCTTATCTTTTTATTGTACCACCTACATTGTCCATGTAATTGCCACTTTGTAGGATATCACAATAGATTAAGTTCTAAGATTGACAGACAAAAAAATTAGGGTAAAATTTTTAAACCGATTTACAAACAACAGTTGTAAATTTCCATATCAATCAGACTTTTATGAATTTATTTGTATTTCTGTTTACATGCATCTATTTTAAATTTGACGAAGCTCGTCATTTCTATGTTATTTTCAGTTTTCATGAATATTCAATTTGATTGTACATTTCAAAGAAATGAAACATAGTAGTATTTGCCACTTTATCATTTTTACCACTGTTTTTTTTTTTTTTTTTTTTTTTTTTTTTTTTTTTTTTTTTTTTTTTAGTGTGCCACGGTAGGAATGTTTGCTAAATACCTTATTACATACATGTATATCATTTAATAATACATGTATATAATCAGGTACGAGTGGGTTATGGAATTTCTCCACCCGAGACAGTTAAATTTTCGATTTTCAACACGCGAGCCTTTAGCGAGCGTGTTAAAATCTAAAATTTAACTATTGAGGGTTGAGAAATTCCATAACTCACGAGTAAATTGAAGGAGAATCTGTTTCTCCTATGATTTTCGACAAAAACTTCAAGAAAATGTCGTTGCTATGTAGTTTGTTTACACGTCATTTTCGGGATTTCTCTTATTTATCGTTCTAATAACTGTAGAAAAAAGGGCGGTAATTCCAACGTAGAAATTTAATCACCGGGAAGTGGTTAAAGATATTATGTATTTTTATCCCACCGATTAAACAGGTCAGGAATAGGAGAAAATCCTATATACATCTATAGGCGTTAAATTTACAAAGGGAATTCATTATCCCTTTCAGATTATCTTGCTTTATTAAATCTAAACCCTTTTTTGACCCTATGATACATCAATAAAAGTCACATTTAATGTTGTAATTTACAACCTAGACTTCAAACAATTTTTTAAGGATTTCGTTCGGATAAAATTTCGTCGATTCCAAATTTAACAAATACTGATTAACTAAACGGTTATATTTCTTTGATGATTAATTTTCGTTGACTATACTTACCCAAGAAAGAAACGAAATTTTCTGCATTAATCGATAATCATTATTGAATGAAGCAGATTCATTTTCGTTGAAGCCGCTTCCTGACTTTGATTTTACTTCTAAACATTTTTTTTCTTGTCAGCTGCAGACGGACAAAACCATTTTGATGCGTTGCCAACGACAAAAAAAATTATACAAACAGACAGTGAAACCGCTGTAGATCGGCTTACAAATATAATAGATTTATACGTAAACGAAAAGATGGGATTTTAATTAAAATCACAAAAATAGTCCTTGGGAGAAAAGTATATAATCTAGAGCCAGTTGAAGAAATCGGTTCAAAGAGAAAATGACATTTTAATAATAGCATTTTTCTTTAACAAAATGCTTACTGATTTTAGTAGTTTCAGAATTTATTTTGAACTGGTTAAACAGACAGATGTTTTATGCAGTGGAAAGTTTCAATGAAGATTGTGAAATTTTATTTTGCAGCTTTATTGCTTAAAATATCATCAAAAGAATACTGAAGCGACAAAACAGTGGGAAAATTCCATAAATTTGAAATCCAAGGCAAAGACAAATTCATGAGTATGGAACAAAAGAAACAAACGACACAAGGATACATGCATAAATAAAGAATAAAAAACATAGAACAAACTGAACAAAAATAAAACAAGACAGCACAGAAACTAACGCACTTGTAATGAATTCCCACTAAAACCTGAATGTGACATCGGGTGCTCAAGAAGGGTAAGCATGTCCTGCTCCGTTGACGGCACCCGTCACATTGCCAGTGAAGTATCAAGTCTGGTGAGGTGTCAGGTCCGGTGAGGTTTAAATTCCAGAACGACATGAAATCTAACTGAAGATATCTAGTCTCATACGTGAAATAGAAACTTCGTACATGTCGTAACGGCCAGTATATACTATGTACTTCTGATAGTTGATTTTAAGCAGCGAAGAAGTTTGTGATCATCTGAAAAAAATATTAAATTTATGTATTGTTATGATATTGTAATTACTATATTTATTTATCTTGGCCTAATTTGTTTTGTGTGGCCTTATAACATGTATAATATGCTTACATAATACTTATAGTTGTTTACTAAATAATGTTATAACTGTGCAGTTTAGAAATCACTGGAACAATAATAGGTACTGATTGAATGATTAGAACTTTCTATTTGACTTACATAATAATTCTGGAATGATCATAATATACGATGTGTAATTCAAAATTCTACCGTATTCTAGAAGTTTCCGTTCTACGGTTTCTACGAGTTTCCCTTCTACAGACTAGAGATTTCCGTGACAAATGGACACTAAAGTTAGACTTTCAGATCAGACTTTAACATTCTTGTGTTCTCAGATGATGGATTGACACACTTATTCACGTTTACTACATCATACTAGGTTGTGCCTTATTGGACATAATATTCTGTTTGGATTCCCGCAACAGTGACAAGAAGAATTCCGGATGAAGAAAAGTCAAAAGGATCGGACACATATATTTTAACAGTTAAGTTGACATTTCAATTTGTATGATATTTCTTGTAAACTTGTGTATAATAAATCTTGTTAAATTTTATTATTGGTTTGTGTCTTTTGTTGGCTACAATTCAAAGGTGATTTTTGGCGTAACAGTAGGAAGAGATTATTTAGATTAACCCATCGTTTTCAGTGAAACTATCTATAATACTAAATTTACGAATTAGCCGAATAGGCGGCAAAACGCGTGGTTCAAAATAAACGATGTATGGTTCAGATTATAAAGGTTATTATCGGATTTGACAATCTGCATTTATAAATTTCAACTGCAGTTTTGTTTATGTGCAAATGGAATTTGTATGCACTTTTCCTATATGAATTCTCCCAACATATCCCTTAGAAGGTTCTCGAATGTAATCATTTTAACACATTGATTTAAATAAACAAGTATGCACATATTTTAAATGTATTTCTGTTTGAAATTACGGAAGAAGAATAAAACTAATTAAAAACATTCTCCTTCGAATGGGATGTTTCCGCCTCATGTATTCAGGATTGTTTTTCTACAATAACGCAATTTCTCCTAACTGTAAAGGCTATGAACTTTCAAGATTATATGAAGAAGTAAGGTAAAGTTCAGAGGAATTCCTAACGTAGTTGCTTTTTTTTTATTTTGGATTGCTCGGATGTTTACATTGCACAAAGTGATTAAACCAACAATTATCTATATATTATTACATTATTTGTCATGTGGCCTGTCTAAATATATCTCTACCATACCATTCCCTGTAAGTCCTAGATAAAACTATTTTTAACAAATGGTCATCTTTATCATTAATGACGAAATTTATCTCGGACATCTTTGATAAATATAAACATGGTCAGCACACGCATCCACACACTAAAAATGCTTTTATCGTCTGATTATTGGATATATTTGTGAAATTAAGCATCGCATGCCCTGCCCATGATGACAATGGAACAATTGGAACAATTATTTTCCAAACATATGCTCTACCTAACTCATGGCATCTTTTCGCATGCCCTGCCCATGATGACAATGGAACAATTGGAACAATTATTTTCTAAACATATGCTCTACCTAACTCATGGCATCTTTTGAAAAATTCATCCGTCACTAAGGAAATGGTTACATCTACAATTTCATTTTCATATTTATTCTGAAGGAAAAATGTAATGCATTATGAAATGTGTATTTAATGAAAGCTTTTCATCAAGTTCCAGTTCAGAATTAATTGTAACAATAAAAATATTGACAATTTATGTGGTTGTGTTTTCGTCATAGATTTTGACTTTGATGGAACCTTAAGGTCCATTTTGGTAATTCTACGTGGCATACAATCTACTTCATCAGTGGATACATCTTCGGTAGTAACGAACAGCCATATGACAATTGGGTCACGTTGACCTACATTTCACGCTTCATTGACTCTGGTTAAAGTTTGCATTAACATCCATTTCTGGAATACTACAGCATATATAGACATGAAACTATCAGTTGATACCACCTAATTGACAGGAAAGTTTATGGAAAGCCTGCTACAACATCCATATTGAGTCACTGTTCCATGAATGACATGGCCGCAACAACTTTTTATAGTCAACATGGCCACCACAAAAAAATGCTTATTTTCCCGCGCTCTCGCGGGTTAAATGTCTTGTATATCACGAAATTTCCATAGCATGTACTGATTACCCCAATAACATAAAACTCCATACAAATTTCGTTTCATGTCTGTCTCTAGCAATTATTCCACCACTAAACGGTTTGCTCTGTTACACGCATAAATGGTGATTAACAAGTGCAGCAAATTTATCATGACAAATACTGTCGTTAATTGGTTTTGGAATGTGAAAATTCTCTAAACGTTTTCGATAAATTGCAAATCCTAGACCATAAAGTAAATGTTGGGACAATTATGATTTTTATACATAGTATACAAAAACCCTTCCTCTCGTTTAACTGAGTTTGTGTATTTTCTCCTTAAACTCCTTAAAATAAATTCGTTGTAATAGTTTAAGTCATAATAAGTTTAAAATTTGGTAAATGAAATAAGGCAGTACATGTTTATCTGTTGGATTTTGTTAATATGACAGAACCTATCCTAAAACATAAATGGCTCCCTGAAAGAGGACAAATATACTTAAGGAGCAAACCAAAAAAAAAAAAAAAAAAAAAAAAACCGCAATCCATTAGACTTAACCGGGAAGACAAATGAACAACCACAAGCAAAACAAATGCACACTGAAAACTAAAAACAGTGAACAATACGAACTCCTATTAAAACCAGCAGTGAACCGGGTGCTCCGGAAGGATATGCAGTTCCTACTCCATATACGGCCCTTCGTTAAGATCAACAAAGTCAATGCGGTGGTAGTCACTAATTGGTAGAGCACATGAAATTTTTCGATAGTGGGAACAGGTCCAACATCATCTTGGAACACTGTAACGGTCAATCAATTAACATTCTTGTAAAATGTGTAATATAACTAAGCATGTCACTGATTTTCCAAATGCTTGGAAACCGAGACTAAAAACTAAAAAAAAAAACACCTCGTTTGAATTATTTGTTACGTGATGTTAGAGTATGACTGAACTAAAAGTATAAATCAATCCAATCTTTTCAGCGTATTTACAAAGTAATGAACTTGAAATGATATGAACTGTCAAAGAGGAGAATAGATTCCTATCATCTCAGGAAGAGAACAATTTCAAATCCTCCTAATTAGCCTACCTTTTTCGATTGCAAACGGCATTAAATTCTAGATAAATGACTGAATCAACGCATGCGTATTCTGATCTAGGATTTTTTTTTTCGAAATACAAAATCTGAAGAATATATTCTTTCGTGAATTAGTTTTATTCATATCTAAATATTGTTTATTGACTTACTAAAACTGAAAACCATTTTCGCTCCAGTTATAAGATGATATTATAGACTTGCAGGGGCTATAGGGCCAACAAAGAATTTCTTTCCCAATCAAAAGCAGAAATAAATGTTTGAATTTGTTTGACAATCTTGGTTAATGAATAATATATACTAATTATCATACTATTATAGTCCAGTCAAACTAAGTTTTAACCTCAAACTAATTGCAACAGAAAATGTTTTAGTTCTAATCTATAGCATTAAGCCCCAAATATACACAGAAAAAAGTCCCATTAAATCTAACATGAGGAAAACTCAAAATCAGCATTTTTAATTCCCTATGGAAATTAACATTGGAAAGGGGAGATAACTCTGCAAAAATTAGCCTTTTTTGTCAGTTTTTGGTTGATTTTCTTAAAATTCATGTAAAGTATGATACTTTGATGGGGTTATAAGTTCGTATTTGACTATATTACATAATCTTCTGCTCATGAAATGTACAAAACCGAAGTGTTATGGGTATTTTTATTTTTTTTTGCACATTTTTCATTAAAGAAATTGCAAATTTGTGGCTTTGTGACCATTTTGAAAAAATAATGTGAAGATTTGGTATTGTTTATATCTGTAAATTATATTTGTTCAGCATCTACGATGTTTAAAGAAACTTTAAACCACAAAGAGAAGAATATATGCTTAATCATTTTTATTAAATTTGAGATTCTTTACCTTAACATGTTGAAAAATTTAATAAATGGTCAACTAGTGCATTACGAAATCTAAGTTGTAGCTTGATAAAACATATGAAAACACCTTTAGAGTTGTTTGTTATACTCTAAAGACGGCTAGAATATCAAGAATCAATACATTCTGCAGAATAGAAGCCGTAAAGTTATAATTTTGTATCAATTTTTATTGATATTTCTGCCTTTTTTGCAGAGTTATCTCCCATTTTCAATGCAAACCTCCATAGGAATTTTTAAATCGTGATTTTTTAGTCTTCCTCAAATTAGATTTTGTTGAACTTTTTTCTGTGTATATTTGGGGTATAATGCTAAAGATTAAAACTTAAAAATCTTCTGTTGCAATTACTTTCAGGTTAGGGTAAAATTTCTGCTAGATTGACTAGACTATTACCATTTATAAGAACATTATGCATATAAAATGAATATGTAAAATCAAAATATGTTAGCTATACATTTAATATTATATCTCAAGACAAGTTATAACATTTATAAGTAAGATTGCTTTGCCTGCTATTGTCTTTGATTTATATGTTTCAAGTTTGAAATTTGTATGTTTCAAGTTTGTGATTTGTATGTTTCAAGTTTGTGGTTTATATGTTTCAAGTCTGTGATTTGTATGTTTGAAGTTTGTGATTTGTATGTTTGAAGTTTGTGATTTGTATGTTTGAAGTTTGTGATTTGTATGTTTCAAGATTGTAATTTGTATGTTTGAAGTCTGTGATTTGTATGTTTGAAGTTTGTGATTTGTATGTTTGAAGTTTGTGATTTGTATGTTTCAAGTTTGTGGTTTATATGTTCCAAGTTTGTGGTTTATATGTTTGAAGTTTGTGATTTGTATGTTTGAAGTTTGTGATTTGTATGTTTGAAGTTTGTGATTTGTATGTTTCAAGATTGTAATTTGTATGTTTGAAGTCTGTGATTTGTATGTTTGAAGTTTGTGATTTGTATGTTTGAAGTTTGTGATTTGTATGTTTCAAGTTTGTGGTTTATATGTTCCAAGTTTGTGGTTTATATGTTTGAAGTTTGTGATTTGTATGTTTGAAGTTTGTGATTTGTATGTTTGAAGTTTGTGATTTGTATGTTTCAAGATTGTAATTTGTATGTTTGAAGTCTGTGATTTGTATGTTTGAAGTTTGTGATTTGTATGTTTGAAGTTTGTGATTTGTATGTTTGAAGTTTGTGATTTGTATGTTTGAAGTCTGTGATTTGTATGTTTGAAGTTTGTGATTTGTATGTTTGAAGTCTGTGATTTGTATGTTTGAAGTTTGTGATTTGTATGTTTGAAGTTTGTGATTTGTATGTTTCAAGATTGTAATTTGTATGTTTCAAGTTAAAGATGTCGTGAAAGAAGATCATCACAATATACCAAGCAAAATTCCTATTCCTATATCTGAAGTGTGTCCTGGGCTAAGATCAGCCCTGATCTGACCATTTGACGTCAGAGGATGTTGGGCTATTCTGTCTATTATATTTCTATGTAAACTTCGGTGCTCTTTTTAATAGAAAAGTAAAGCTTTCCTCTATGGAGGAGATTTATTTCCCTAATAAATAAGCTGATTTCATTTTATTGATCGTAGAACGAACAACATTTCAGACAACTTGAGTTTCAGATCCATTTCAAAATATTGCAAATGAGTAAAGTACCAAGTTACGATATGTGGTTAAGGCATCATTGAAGCAATACATTAAATAAAGTAAAAAACGTTAATTTGAAGTAATTATGTGCAAATTGATTATGCATACGATATATGTTCATTGTCGAAAAATATAGAGTTTATTTGTACTCACCGCGAAACAAGTGATAAATGCTTGGTTTAACTTGTACATATGCTGATTTTACCCTGCATTGGTATCCTTTAACCGGAAAAGCCATGGAAATTGTAACTTTCTATGTCATTTGCAGCATAAAAGTTATTAATCAATTATGGGGAAACTTAAAATACATTCAAAAAAGAAGCATTTGTCGACTTAGAGCCCACCAAACTTAATGGAGAAGTTGATTCCCATAGGCTCAAGATATCTTACTTAAAAAGAAATGCAAAAAATTCCCGCCAAAGCTGTCTATTACAGAAGTTGTTTGCGTTATTTTAAAATGATTGGACACGAATGCCATATACATCTACTACTTAAAGTTATCCTGAAACATTTAGTCTTTCGCCATATGCGACTTCAGTACATTTATATCAAAGGCCATTCAACTGCCAGATCATGGCTACATTTGAAATAACCTGAAATCTAATCGAGCACGACAACACACATCTATAAACCAACTATTATTTTTAATGTAATTATAAAAAACATCCAATTTTAATAAATTCTTGACTTTTATGATATTTATTTTATCTGGCATAAAGCTTTTATAGTGTTAATTAGCTTTAATATTCTGATTATTCCTCTCGGGAAACGTTCCCAGTAAACAGTACACAAAAACACCATTGTCATAAAGAGGGTCATATATAATGTTTAGATATAATGCACTGCAACATCAGAAGCAGACAGCTCCATTGAATAAATAAATATATTGAATATTTTTACAGTTCATATCAATATTCATCAAGCATTTAGCTTAATATAGAGAATGATAAATATTTATGAGGCTTGAAAAGTAGATGTTAAAGGGTGCATGGCAATTCGCACATCGCTTCTCAAAAGTTACTGCCTTTTCCTCGGATTTTTTTGTTGATCTGCTAGGTATTAAATGAATGGACGTTCTGCTGAGCTGAGTTATCTGTGACTTAAAACAGTACACTTTTAACTTACGGCCACCATGACACATCACAGCATTCTCCACACAGAATGGATATCTTTATTATTGATTGGTACAAAATGTACATGATTGTTGACCTTTACTGTTATGTTGTGTATCCATAATTCTAACACAGAATCTCAGAAATCTTGACCTCCAGAAAATTATACAATATGCTATGATTAATGTATATATTAAGTGTTTTGTGGAAGTTGTGTTGTTTTTGATTGTGTTTCACTGTTGATATTTTCTTTTGAGTTCATATTTACGACGTTTTCTTTTGGATTCAAATTTTCATTAACATATTTACTAACTCTTACCACAGGAAAAATATGAATATATGAGAAATTGTTTGTCCGATGTGTTAGCTAAAAAAAAACAAATATATAAAACTGTAATCAATAAATTAAACTTTTATAAAAGACAGATTGATCATTACACTTTTTATTTTCTACTTTCATGACTGTTGTTTGTGATAAAAATTGACTTCACAATCATGAACATTCGATATATTTATCGCCTTATAGTTCATTGGCCTTTGAAGCCATCATTCATCTTTTCTTAAACCAGTTCTTGTTTAGTAGAAAATCACAAGTCCGGAAGATCAACATTATTTATTATAAATCCCCCGGTGCCCGTATAATAGTTTGAGTAGACGATTAGACAATTAGAGTGGTCCTGAAGTTGGATCATTTTTCCAAACCTTATTACTAACTCTTCAATGCACTTCTAACTATATTCGATTATAAAGCTGAAATATCATGTTAAGAGCAATTAAAACATATATGCTTCTCACAGTAAGCACCAACTGCAGTATATTGTGCCACTGTACACCCAAGAAAAAACATAACTCATGTCAAATCTTAAATCGATATTTATACTTCTATGATTTTGTATGCCTCACTGCTACCTCAAGACGGCACTTTGCATAGTCTAAGATGCATGCTTGATTTAGCAAGTTGCAATCCGTACCTAATTGGTATCGAGACAAATTGCTGCAAGTTACTTTTTTTATTTAAAGAATCTTTATGTCCCTCCTTGTTTTTAATGGGAGTTCACAGTGCTACTTCTTTAGTTTCTGTGCCGTCTTGTTCTTGTTTTGTTTAGTTTATTATACGTTTTTTTATTTTATTTTATTTTTAGGTATACATGTAGACACAACGTTTTCATTGATAGTCTTAATCTTTTTCTTTGATCGCACGGATTCAGTTGTTATGTTATTTCCCTTTGTGGTGTTTGATTGTTGTGTTGCATTCTCCGACTTTTCTTTTCTTTGGACTTCGAATTTGTTGACTTTTGCCACTGCTTTGTCGTTTCGGTATTCTTTTGTCGATATTATGGCGCTTTTCACAGAATGGTTTGGTAAATGAATATCTGAATGTGTGAAATGCCCAAGGCTCTTTTTGCCACTTAATAACATGTTATTGATACTAACACCAAAAAAAATGTAAGAGAGTGGTAAGGAATAAGGAGTATGCAGTACAACATTAAAAAATAAATTTAAGTCCAGATAACAGTAAGGATAAAGATACCGAGTAAAATGTATTAGTCAAAATGAAGCTAGTGGTTGCATTAGATGATGATGATAATAATAATAATGAAAATAATATTAACTGCTTACCCTGCTGGAGCTCCTGGGTTCACTCCTGGTTTTAATAGGAGTTCGTGTTGTTCATTGTTTTTTCGTTTTCTGTGTTTATGTGTTGTGCTTGTGGTTGTTCATTTGTCTTCCCGGGTTTGTCTGTCCAATGGATTACTTTTTTTATAGCTCCTTAGGTATATTTGTCCTTTTTATAATAATAATAGTTAAAAAATACAGTAAAACGTTAGTTGATTTTATGTTCACTAATTATACTTTATGACCTGCGATATATGAAAATTATGTCCATATAGTTCAGACCGGATAATTTTTGTTGATATTTATTTTATTTTAAAGGTTGAAAATATATGATTAAATACGGTGCATTTCTATCTTAAAATCGTTTAACGTTAACTTTTGCGAACCTTCCATTGATTCCAGCGGTCTTTTTCTTTCTGTTGAACAACGTAAGACATTCACGGAAATCGCGGCGTCACAAGCCACTGACGGCTTAATATTGTTGCGTTGATCTATGCAAAAAAACAATAAAGGTATTTTTTACAATTATAAAACGTCATAAACTTTTTTTCCATTGTAACTTCACGTTTCAAAGTGTCATTATAGTATGTTTATTTCCACTGAAGAAGGCTGAATAAGGCCGAGACGTTTTTTTTTAAAGCATTAACTTTACATTTACATGTTTCGCCTACGGTATTTCATTAAAATGTAATTTTTGCAAGGTCATCCATCATCTTTTGTATCAAAATATAAACTTGAGTTTTTAGTTAGACAATAAAGATTTCAAAAGTTTGATGAACATATTAACACCTCCAGTGCACTTCTAAGTTTATTCGATTATATAGCTGCAATCTTTGTAAATTACGATCATGAGCAACATGCCTTTGCAGATTCAGTGTAGTTAGGACCGCCCCCTATATCTCTAGCCAATGTAGTAACTTGTGGTCTTGAAAACAACTGATGAGTCGTAAATCGACGAAATGTGCACATCTTGTGCATCAAAATTGGTATCAAAGAATTCTATTAAAACGATTCATTTATTTATTCGATACATACATTTGGTACCTCAATACCGCCGCACTTTTGCGGCTGTCCCAAGTCAGGAACCTCTAGCTTTTGTTAATCATGTGTGTTTTTTTTTTTAATTTTGGTTCATTTTTATGTTTCGGAATTTAGTGTCCCGTCCATTTTGCTAATACATTATTGTTTAGGGGGCAGCTAAAGTCCGCCTCCGGGTGTGGAATTTATCGCGGCGCTGAAGACCCATTGGTAGCCTTGAGCTGTTTTCTGCTCTTTGGTCGGATTATAATCTCTTTGACACATTCCCCGTTTCAATTCTCTATTCTAAAATGGTGAAAACCAAAACAACAGAGATTATACACGAGGGGGATACTCCTTAATTTAAATGTTAAATTTAGAGTCATAGTTGTGATCTGGAAATGTGCAAACTTTTATTATACTACTTTAATTTGCACACATGTTTGTGACAAATGTTAACGCAACGACACAACGCTTTCATTGATAGTCTTAATCTTTTTCTTTGATCGCACGGATTCAGTTGTTATGTTATTTCCCTTCTAATTGGTTGCTTTGGGATTATTTTGCTGAAAGTTAGCTTCTAAGCTTCTCTTTGATTAGCTTATATAACCTTGCAAGCGTTTTAACTTTAAATACATTTTAATTAATAATTTATCTCCATTCAATCTTTACCCTTACAATACGTACATTTTTTTTTCATCTGCGGAAAGAAACATGCATCACTGCAAGACATTTAAAAGAGATTTTAACGTCAACAACACCTGTGCCAACTACATAACTAACAAGGACTACCTATCACTGATGACATGTTCAAGCAAATAATTTTTCAACATGTCTCATTCATAGATTAGTCGCATGTTCTGTGTTTTGCTATTTTTTATGGTACACATCATTTCTCATGTTGTTATTATTCTGTAACATATTTTTCTACCTTACATGTGTGTAATTGGATTATTTACCTGGTTTTTTTTTAATTTTTATTTACATGCGTTGCTCCATAGAGGTACACGTGGTAGATAAAGATCACGATTAGCTCTATCGTTTTCTAGATGTAATTTATTAGTCATTTCGCAATGAATGAAGGATCCCAGTAATGCCAAAATTTTGCTAAGTTTGAATTATTGTTATAATTCAAACTTTTATTTCTTTTATTTTAAAGTTGTTTTGCAACATTTTAGACGTATATGTATATTTATTTATATTCGTCTAAAGTATTAACAAACGTTCGAACTTACTAGATGTTGAACCGATAATAAATTAACGATACAATGCAAATTAAAAAATAAATAAACGTCTAAAAAGTTCCAAAACATCAAAATAAAACAATTAAAATTTAAATTATAAAAATAATTAAAACTTAGTAAAATTTCCGGATCACTGAGATCCTTCACCAGTGCTGTCGCGTTCCGAAATCACTAATTAATTACATGTAGAAAACAATACGGCTAATCGTGATCTTGATCTTCCTCATTTTAACTGTAATTCCAAGTCTCTCATAGCTCCTGGTCAGATAATATCGCTCTATTAAATGAACATTTCCATAGAGGTTTTAATGGTATCTCTTAATGGAGTTCAGAATAAATCGGCAGTTGTAATGAGTCTTCGGGAGAAAATGTTTAAAGAATTACATAACATTTTATACTTGTAGCCCTTACATGTACTATAAAAAAACTTTCGACTGGGTTATCTATTATTCACGGTATTGCAATCAAAAGTTGGATTTTTGGGGATAATTATCATATTTTCATATAGAAATCATATCTATTGTATCTAAGAGGTAATTTAAAACAAATATTTATTGCAAAAAGTGTCAACTGTTTCTATTCAATTTGAGTTTTAAAGTCTACAGTAGCACGTTTAGGTATTAATTTTACTTCCGTTTACTTATTTTAAACTCGGATGACTATATTAATCAGGCCTTCTCTATGCATAGTAAAATTTAACTCATATTATCATTTATCTAAATGGAGATTGAAAAAAAAATGTGTTGACAGAGGAGTACTTGAATTTCATTTTTTTTATTTCATTTGATGAATTTGAACATTTTCTAAATATATACTCATTAGGATATTATTTATATCAAATGGGAAAATGCCGATTTCAGTAAATAAAGCTGGTACAGTTTTGTTTGAAATAAATCATATTTATACATATGACATAGACATATTGTAAAGGATTTCTACTTTTTCTTTTCTGTATCTTGAATGCACAGTTTACAACAAATTATCAAGTAATGTAACGCATTTCAACCACACTTGTTTTTTTTTTTTCAAATGCATTTGTAGAAAATTGGTTAAGTTCATTAAGGATTGCACCAACTAAAGATTGCCAAATTATCTTTCGGAAAATTACATAAATTCATTTTCTTTGTCAAAATTCATTACAGTCGCTTGATTTAGAAAGTTGCTATCCGTATCTAATTCATATGACGACAAATTTCTGTAAATTTTCTTTTCGTGTGGAGAATTTTCATGGCGCGTAGAACAGACAATCAACAATTTACTTCAGAATATTTTGATTGTGCATGTATAACATGTACAATGTATATTCAACTGGCTAATTCCTTGAGGCACTGTTAAATGTACCGTGGAAATGATAAACGTAATAACTGGCAAATCTGAAATTAAAAACAAAAGATTTAATATTGGAAACAAGGCGCGTAATATACATTTATTGACTTTGAACTAGGTTGCTATCGGTTCAACCCGACAAAATAGCAATATTCACCGAGCTGTAGGCGAGGTGAATATTCATTTTGAGGATTGAAAATTCGATAGCAACCTAGTTCAAAGTCAATAAGTGTTTTATTACATGATTAATGTTTAAAAAAAAATAACAGTGTAATTTTATTTAACAATATTCAACCAATGTAAATTTTTGTAAAGTCCCCATTCTATTTTTAGATCATATTAGGTTGCAATCAAATTCCGTGTAACCTAACACTTTTAGTGTGATCCTCATTCTATTTTTAGATCATATTAGGTTGTTATCAAATTTCACGTAACCTACCACTTTTATTTTTAGATCAAAACCACGAATTTCGATATTTTTTATGAATGCTAGGTTGCTATCGCGGGTACTCACAATCTCATATGCTATTTTCGGCAAATCAGGATCAAGACCAAATACCATCATGAATAATAGGAGTTTACAAATCACAATGAAAACGTGTTAACTTCGTGGTAACTTCGTAAACATCCTCAGAACTGAACGTTTGTATTTTAATATTCCATGACATCAATTTGGATGCACAACGCCACGTGTGCACATTAAAGAGTCATCAGTTGTGAAATGTTCAAAGCAGAAACAGTAACCCATAACGTTGAAGAGCAGATTCAAAAATGTCAAAGTGACCACAAAAAATGTTAAGCCAAAACCATCTAAGGACAAACTAGCGAATGTCTTCTATATATCAGCATATCACATCTACATACATGTACATTAATATGATAAACGGAGAAATCCACAAAATCCAGGAACAAGACGAGTAAATTGTACCTACAATGCAGATTTTAAATACAGAGGGTTGGAAATACATTAAGTTTGTACTTATATTCCTCTGACATTAACTTTCAGCTTGGATTGTGTGAAAAAAGACAATATAAAAACCAGTAAATTTAACTATTCCGTTCAGAATAGGCCTTTTCTCTAGCTGTACGACTAGTACATTTATTTTTAACAAACAAAACTGTGTCTCACTTCTGTAATCATCGTTCTCAATAAACTTTCTGAGTAATTTCCTACATCAGTAAGAATAACAGCTGATTTGTAAAAATACATACATGACGTATTTGTGAGGTATTTTTTATTTTGTGACACAAATATCATTCCAAGTTAAACATAATTTGTAAAAATACCCAAATGATTAATCAAGAGAAACAAATCTGATTTTCTTAGAAGAATTATTTTTTAAATAAAAAAAAAAAACAAAAAACTGATAAATGCCTTCGACGAATTTCCAGATTTTGTATATGGTGTAGAAATGTATACTCTAGCCAATGGAAAAGGACAGTTTAACGCAGAGGACTTTCCCACTGGAAAGTGTCTTGTCCTTTATTTAGACACCCCTCATGTAAGTTTGAAATTTTGAAACCCCAAAAAACTTTTCTTACAGTTTTTACTTGCGCAACCATGTTAAATGTACAAATGCACATGATCAAACGCCACAATACATGTTGATGAATTCAAACAAGGATCTAGGATATTGATTGACCGAGGTTTGCAAACTTTGATGTATATATTTAAATTGCTTTTATCAAATGTTCTTTTTTATGTATTTCTTTTGCAGATTTTAGGAGGGTTTACCACATGAACTTTTTCCTAAATCAATACTTTTCATAGGACCACACAATATTATACTTACCTTTAGCATGCTATATCCTGCTCTGTTTCTATTAGTGAATGAATGTGTTGGTGGTGGACTTGCTTGGGACAGAACTAAAAAGCAAGAACAAGAATACTTGACAACCCATGACAAACATTTACTTTTACCATGGAACTATGTTATTGTCTTTTATTGTTCTTAGTAAAACATCGCTTTTCTCTAGTCCCCGGTCCCAAGTATATTTACTGTTTCGGTTTTGTTTGAAGATGCATGTATTTATTGATACATTTTTTATGCATCTTGACTCTTTGCTCATGTTGCTTAGATTATACATTAGGGAACATCCCTTCCCCCGGCTCTTTGCTTGGCTTTATCGTATTTTCTTTATTGGATTGTTGTTTTGGTTTTCAACATATTAGTTCGTATTGTTTATTGGTTTTTAGTTTTTAGTGTTTATTTGTTGTGATAGTGGTTGTTAATTTTTCTTCTAATGGATTTCGTTTTTTTTTTTTTTGTTTAGTTGCTCCTTAGGTATATTTGTCCTTTAGGCATTGAACAAAACTGATGAGTCGTAAATGGGACAAAATGTGCACATCTTGTGAATCAAATTTGGTATTAAAGAATTTTGTTTATATTGAACGTATTCTATAACATTTAATTTGTGTATAGCCTTGACCACCTCTTATGAATTCGAATTGTTGAAAGTTCGGATAAACGTGGTTTTTTTTTTGCCCCATACTTGGTATCGTAGAATGTATTTACTACAGTGTACTAAGAATTAACTTTAATAGAAATAAACAAACACAAAAATCTTCATATCGTAAAAAAAATTGTTCAAACCAATATGAACTCATTATGTATCTGTTTTAGAATACATTGGTTCATTTTTGTGTTAGCTTCTTACTAGAGAATAATAGAATCTTTTTAATTGGACGAAAAAGCCAATATGACATTTGTTGTCCTTGAGAAGAACTCTTTCAATTCGTGACATTTAAACTTTTATTCCAATTACTCAGTAGGAATGAGCACGCTCTGTCCCCTGAGTTTTCAATCAACCACGATTTTTAAATAAAAGCACGTACACGAACTCATTATTTGCGTTGTTTTTTTTTTAATTTCATAGAGAGTATTCTCCTCAGATTATATGTAAATGGTAATAATTTGACTTACATTTGAAGACATTAGAGATTGTTTTATTTCGAGACGTAAAAGTCTAAAACACCTGTGAACCAAACTATATGTAAACGGGTGTGATATCATGTACGAAGGATTTTAATACGCATGAATGTCTTTAAAAAAAACAAATGCAAATGTTGTGTGACACAAATAGTCATACTGTGCCTTTGACAATACATTCTGATTGTTGCAACTGGCGTCCTAATGACAGAAATACGACTGAATCAACCTATTTGGTGTTGATACAGATATAGTTTGCTTGCGACATAATATATATGTGTTATAATTCCACTATATAAAATTAAATCGAGTAATAAGATCATATGATTGGTCTAGAGCAGCCCACGTGAAATGTAACAAATCGTCGTGTCACCCTCTCGATTTTTTTAACACTAATGTTACAAATCAACAGCCGAAGTAAAAGAAAATGTGAAACATTTCTATGTGTTATTCATGTTATTTCATTATTATTTATTTTTCATCAAATTTGTTCTTGTTAAAATCCTTTCAGAAACTATACTAGGGATAGTGCAGTAAATCATTAATTTCCCTTGTATTAGTGAAATATGGAGATATGTTTACTCGAGTAAAGTCAATTTTACCAAGGGTTTTTCATTAGTGAAATATGAAGATTTGTTCCCCCTCAAAAAGTCTTGTTTCCCTCGGGTAAAAAATACTAGTTATAGAAAGCATAATTATTGTCACTTTCCAATTCTCCACACTTTGGAGGTGTGAATCATTTATTGTTCTTTGTGTTCTGTCCCATCAACTTTAAACCACTTATTTGTTTATAATAGTGGAATCGAACAGTTCTTAGATTTATTTGAAACCAACCGAATTCTAAAGCTTCTCTGGTAGAAGGGACGAAAAATAAAATAAATAAAATTGTATAGAAAAATAAAATGAAAAAAAAACGGAATTGACTATTAAGAACTTCTATACATGCATGTATGCATGCAGAATTTCGCACTACAGCTCAGTTGAATAGGAGTATACAAACATTAATTCTTTACTATCATCGATCTACCTATACTATTACTGTAACATTTTTTAAATGTATATTTACAATATTTGGATTAAATTTAGTTTCCACTGTGACGTCATTTAAGTGTTGAAATAGAACATGGCCATGTTTGCAAGCAAACGACGTCCGTCATAATATGCTGTTGGCGTGGCCATTGATTAGAGCACAGCAATATTAGCCCTTTCCAGAAATTCATTTCCAGTATTACGATTCTGACTCTAAAATTATAATTTGAAACAAGTTATTTCCCTTACTTTACTTACTTCCGGCGAACGAAACTATAGGCTACAAAAAAAACAATTAGCCGTTCTATGTTTATGGGGGTACCCCATTATGCAATAAAATTTAATGAATTTCCAAATTAATTTATAGAAAAATTATACCATTCTGTTGTGGCGGAAGTGTAACGGAATAATGTAAAGCAATTTAAAATTTATGTTCTCGTTGCTTTTCTTGCCTCAAAATGCAATTTGTCCGAAAATCCGAGGGTCCACCATTTAAATCTTCAATTTGCACACATTTTTAAACATTCATGTGAAATAGTTTGACTTAGAATATTTCGAATAAAGACCCACTATCGTTTTTAATCATTGACAAATTAATATGATATTGACCAATCGGAAGCGAGTGTGATATTCATTTTGGGGCTTAATCATCTCTTCATAAAATGGCTGCGCCCAGTGAATTTTCAAATGGTGTATTGTAACCTTTTTGTAGCCTTAGTATGTAGCGCAATATGGCTGCCCCATTAAACAAAGACTTTTCTAAATGACCCATATGTAGAAAATGCATATGCTCCTATAGCGCTTGCTTCGCTTGCTATAAAAATTATCTTTAATTTTGTTGTGTGCTTAAATATTTAGATTTAAACATATCATAAATAGACACCCCACCCACCAAAAAAATAATTTCCATTGTTAAAGCGTAACCTTTCAAAGTCCAGAGTTTGACCAGCCAAACGTTTTTGCTGCAACAGTGTTATCATGAATTTTCATTTATAGACGATGTCAGTCTCTGATGAATGTAAAATATTTTTTTGGTGGATTATTAAAGAAATAAATTGGAGTACATATTTGATGTTTCTAAGATAAAAAGCGACACAATGCATATTTTACAAGCCAGCTAAATAATAAACGTAAATTGTGCTTGTCGGCCATAATCTGTCTTCCGCTTTTCATTAAAACCGACTATTATCTATGGTCTGCCATTGAATATGAAATCGATGTGTCAAATTAAATAAGAAACGCAATTAATATAAGCAAAGCATGCAGAGAATGTCGTTTCTTTCCAGCCTGAGATGCGAGAAACCTTTAAATTATATTCAAAACAGAACGTTCCTAAACATTATTCGTTCGAACCAAGGAAATCAAATATTATTACCCAGCTTAGATGTTTGGTCTCAGTCCTAAATTACGATCTATTTAGAATCAATATTATATTAGACCAGTCACGTGCATGTGGCATGTTTGCCAGGACACAAGTCACTTCTTTTTTTTTATTGTCCCCTATATATTGGTATTCGACACGGTTATCCGGAGTGGTTGCCCGATGATTGCACTCTTGATCTGAACACTTTAACTTGTGGTAACAAATTACTGTCAAATCAACAGAATGAAGCCTCATCTAAAAGTAAGAGATTCCTTGTATAAATAACATTTAACTCACAGATCAACAGTCTTCGCACTTAATCCCAACAGTTTTTTCTTTATATTTTATTTTTATATCAAAACCTTATTATTCTTGCTATTTAACGTATTCTTTTATTTCACAATTCGCATGAAACTGTAACAGTTATATTATTTTAATGTAAAGTACATGAATTGGTGGATAAGACTTCACAGGTTTGTTTAATTGGTGTCATATCTATTTTGCACATTTTTGCAAATAAAGTATGTTGAAACTAAAACTTCTTATCCATGCATGAACGCTCATAGTCAGACCGACTGAATTATGTGGAATGGTAACCGGGTTTTCAAATGAAAAAACCCGGCTATTCATTTTGCGATGTACGTAGCAGCTGGTTGGAGGGCAGGCGGAGTGCTCCAAAAAATGACGAAAGAAAATCTATTTTATAGTGAATTAGATGACGTCTTGTTTCTGATAAGTATTGACCAGCCGGCGATCCGTAAATCCTCATATATATATATATATATATATATGTGTGTGTGTGTGTGTGTGTGTGTGTGTGAAAAAGATTAGAGGAGAGAATATACGACCAAATTTACATGTACCTCTTATTCGGGCTTCACGTATGCATACAGCTTTCGGTTCAATATGTGTAAGGACATGTTTGACGACGACTGTAAAGCCAGCGCACTGCTGAAGTAATGTCAAAATTAGGTTTTATACAATGAAACTAACAATAATTGCTGTCTGTCTATTAAAGTGAATAAAAATTTTGAACATTGAGATGATTCAGAGTGTGAAAGAACAATTACGCCAAGCACTTTTATGCACGATGTTTAAGAATTTATATCTTACGAAAACTATTTGTAATTTGTATTGTCACCCGATATTCATTATATTAAAATCATTAGATTAATACAACAAGCAGAGTAATTATTTCCCTTTGTGTAATATAATGCACGTCAAGGCCCGGATGTTAGATAGCCTCTGACTTACATTCAATTAATTTTAACTGTTATTTATAGTTGCATTCGCACTTTTATTAGCAGATAAATTGTCCTTTCCCAAGAATAAGAAATCAATTATTTACATTAATCTTCTATTGATTCAATTAACGCCTTCATAACTTAAAGAAACGCCATCGACTAAAGGATAATGCGTGTGCTCTCATGGAAACTATACTACGACTACATATTAGACAAGAATTTTGTAATTACACGTCATACTATTTTAATAAATACTGGTGCGGACATCATACCATAAGTATCATATTCAATAATTGGACCTTTCATCCTTGGCCTACTGGTATCTTTTGGAAGTCATGCAGATGAGCATAATAACAAAGAATTTAGTAGCAGAAGCGAGGTCTTTAGACTTCATAATAAAGCATCTTTGGCGAGACAGGATACGTGACAGAGAAGACTACTGCAGCGCATTTAAGATATAAATGAGAAAAAAAAACAGTCATCTCATGACTGCGGCAGTGAGAGTAAGGACCATTCCTTAAGAACACTAATCTTCTCCTCTTGAATTCGATATTCCTCCTCCACTCTTCCTTCAATCTTTTCTTTCCTCTCTTTTTCCGATAAGGGCGAGCAGGCCTTTACAGACAGGTGAAACGCAGCGTCGGTCAACCGAAGTAAGAATTTTTTTTTATCTATTATCTAATATAGCAGAAAAAGCAGAGAAGCAACATTATCAGACTATTCCAAAAGCAAAGTCATGAACATTATCCGTTATCTACATTTATAGCCGTGGGCATTGAAATTTTACCACCCTGAAGAGCGTTCATCTCTATGAAGCCTATGACGGAGCCGAAGGTCGTACAGTGATAATGAAGGGTGGTAAAATCTCAATGCCTACGTATACGTATAGATGACAGATTTATCCCCAGTTTGGCCCTTTCGTGGTAAAAATATATGATTGTCGATCGAAATACGACGTCAATTTCATGATGTATTTAAACAAGATATAAAATTAATGCAGAAAATATTGTTCTTTTCATGTCGAGAATGGTACCTATGGTACCAACCTGAGACGTTTGTGTTTTTAATTTTTACAACGAAATAGGTCGTATGACGTTTTTCAATTTTTCCTGAATGGTATGTTGTAATAGCTTTGACGTCACTGGAATGCAAAATTGTCTTCTTTGACTTGAACAAAATAATGTTCAAATGTATAAAAAATTTTTTACTAAAGCATTAGGAATATTAATGTGAATTTAATAACTAGACGGGGCATAAATTTTTAACCCAAGTCACGTTTGCCAACAGCTGACATATATTCCATGTGGGGGAGAAGAAGCAATGTCCAGGATACCAACCTCACATACGTGATAATTATCTTTGAAATTCCCCTATTTTTTTTTAAATACCTCTTACATATTAACAACTGTGATGTTTTTACTTTTAGGTCTTAATATATGTGTAAAGTACTGCAGAGCCAAATTGTACTTTTCTCCAAATGAAATACTGATGTTTCATTTCCTACAAAGCTGGCCGACAGATATTTCATGTGTTTGGCAGTAATTCGTGGATTAACGATAACTTGTCGTGGGATGTTTGTACAACTTAACATATATAGTTATAAGACATAACAAAAGATATAAGCTTGTTCTTGATATATTAAATTAAAGACGTTACTAATTTTGATCTATTTTGCATGTTCTATACTTTTATTCTATTTTATTTTAAGAATTCAGAAGTAATTGATAACTGCCACCAAATTCTGTGTCGTATTCTGTAAAACACTATTTTCCATTTAATTGTATTCATATGCCATTTCTTTGTGAAGAATGTACTTCACATGTCGTCAAACGTGAAGAAAACAGTTAGGTAAATTATCGTTAAAATGTTATGTAAAAGTTAAAATTGAAACACCTTGTCAAAAAAATTAATCAATCATAAAGACTTGGAGAAAATAATTCTTACACCTCATACTAGTATCTGGATTTTACGACAATCTTATGGAAAATGAGTTGGGCCACTTTCCCGTATATTTGTTTCACTCAGAACCTTAATTTTTCAATCTTAAATGTTTACCTACTTTTTCATAAACATTTTTTGTAATGCATTTTTATGTTACAAACAAAAAAGATACGCTTAATCATTAATACGTTCGAGTTTTCTACCGTCAAAGGTCGTGTATATAGGCGATTTAAGTCCTTTTGCATCACTTTTTGGAATATTGCCAAGAAGAAAATTCAGACCAAAACCATTCTAATGTCGAATGAAGGGAGATACATAATCTCACTTACAACCAAAAATTCGCTTTGATTTCTGAGTATCCTTCACGTTCAAAAACTGTTTTAAAGACTTTAATTGGCAATTTTGTGTTAAAACTGTCTCCCAAAGCGATATTGATGTATTAAGAATGATTTAGTAACTTACTTGTTAGTTATTATTAGCAAATCTTGAGAGACCACAAACCAGCCTATGCCTCCTGAGATTCTGAAAGGTTTTAGGCCCTAGAACTGAAATATAATGACCCTACTTGTCTATCCGAACAAACACTAAAAAATGCCCAAAATGTATTTTAGGGGTACATGGAGAAAATGAACAAAACATAGCCTTCACTACTTACACTAACACGTCAACAACATTGTATTTGTTCATGGACAAACTGATAAAAAAAATTCTGGATTTTTTTATGTGAATGAACAGCATGATAAATTCGTTGATACCCATTTTGATGCACAAGATGTACATATTTTGTCGATTTACGCCTCATCAGTTGTGCATAAGGCCTAAAATTTTGAAAACCAAAACAACAATCCAAGAAGATGAATGATATGAAAACGGAAAAAAATCGTGTTTTGCAATGGAACACAGTAAAAAAATCCGTTATGTCCTGGAAAAATCCACATTGTATGTAGCAATTCTGTCAACTCTTGTACCATTCCGATGTTTACTGTAGGAGGTTTTGCGTTCTAAAACTTCCCCATATATATGATAAAGTCTATGCATTTTCTAAGAGAAACATCAACCTGATGAAAAAAACTTATCCTGTCAAGTTTCATTTCTTTCCAGTGTAAACGGAAGTAGATTCTACATTCAAAAACCTAAACATAACAAGTAATTGCAAAGCCTTACACCCTCCCCTATCTGAAAAAAAACAATCCAGACGGGAAGACAGTTTCCTCTTATACAACTACAAATAAAAGGCAGCAATTCTGTCAAGGTTAGTTTCATTCCAATATTAAATGTCGGACATTTTGAAATTATAAACTTCCCAATATATATTAAGTTATAAAGAAAGTATATTTGTAGGGTTTTCTGGTATTAAAATACACCGAGGGGTGACAGGAATTAGTAGTCATGACGAACTACCTAGACCACTCACCCACCGAGGCCCCCGAGTTAACTGTTTAACTAGTGGACTGTCATAAATTAAAATACTGGCAATGTGAAAGACCATTATGTGTCTGAGTTAAAATCTATTTAGAGTTAAAAAAGTAACAGGTTTTGAAACATTTTTTTTTCACGAAGATAGAGTTATTTTTTTTTCTCATAGATTTAAATTAATCACAGCTTCGGAGGGAACTATGTAAAAAAATGCAAAGTACCCCCCCCCCCCCCAAAAAAAAAATCTATTTAGAGTTAAAAAGTAACAGGTTTTGAAACATTTTTTTTCACGAAGATAGAGTTATTTTTTTTTTCTCATAGATTTAAATTAATCACAGCTTCGGAGGGAACTATGTAAAAAAATGCAAAGTACCCCCCCCCCCAAAAAAAAAAATCTATTTAGAGTTAAAAAGTAACAGGTTTTGAAACATTTTTTTTTCACGAAGATAGAGTTATTTTTTTTTCTCATAGATTAAAATTAATCACAGCTTCGGAGGGAACTATGTAAAAAAAATGCAAAATACCCCGTCCCCAAATAAAAAAAAAAAACAAAAAAAAAAACCAAGAAAATTTTACATATGAAGTTTGGGAAGTTGGGGTCAGTTGGTGAAATATGCAACCCCCCCCCCCCCCCCCCCCCTTCCCCGCATTTAACTTCTGGATGGCAGTTACATGTACTACATAACCATGTGTGGTGCCATACATGTACTTTCTTTTTTACTTCCAGAATTCCTGCCACCCCCCCCCCCCCCCCCCCCCCCAAATTGTCCCACCAAAGAACATTTTTTTTTTCTTTGAAGTAAAGACTTTGCTTTCTGAATAGACAAAATCCCTCTGTAGGTATATAATAGCAAATACAATGTTTTGACAAGGCAAACCTATCATGGAAAAATTTTGTCTTGCACAACTCATCATGATAGAAAGCAATAATGTCAAGTATCGTTTATTTTTACACTGTAGTAAACACGATTACTAATCTTGAAATTCGAAAAACACAAATTCACCTATGTATAATATCTATGGTGTACTCTAATGAATTATGTATTGTTCAATAACTCGTAGATTTATTGCAAAATCTCCCGCAGTCGTTACTTGAATACAAACGAATAGGGTCAATGTTTTCAGCCTCCGAGCGGTTTTTTTTCCCTCTCAAAGGCAGTTTCGTTATCATGTTTTTTTTTTTTTTTAAATATTTGATGTTTGACCAATTACGTGTAACTCCTTTGAATCAAAGACAGATGATATCCTATAACGAGGAGGTTTACGTTTTATTATGTCTGACAAACAAATAAAAATACATGTAAAAATCATATTCATCTCCTCACGTAACGAGTCAATAGATATTTCTTTCATCTCGACTTTTTAATCGTCTCTTATGCATATATGTCATGTATGTTAATTACATTGTTTTATTAAATTGAGTAATAAATGTGTTTCTCTTCTGTCACAATGAGTTGCAAAAATGAAAAGTAATATCGTTCACATTCTTTCTGTTTGTTCTAATTCTTTCATTAATTGGTGTAATATTCATGGGATTTAAATATCGGTATCTTTCATTCAAATGCAAATGTATTAGACATTTCAAATACAGACGTCCTTGTATATATTAAGGATGTTCGCTTGTCATGTTTTTAACCGGGTTTTCCTCTGGAAAAATCAGACGCGCGTTAGTATCAATATTTTTTAAATATCTGATTCATATATAAAAAAAAATATCCATCATGAAATCCATCATTTACAAAAAAAAATCTGACTTCAAGGTGAGCTTGTAAATAATTCTTCCTCTACACCATTTTGTTAATGATTTAATACAATGCTCATGAGACTAGAGACTCACGAAACCATTAATAGATTCTTAGATACCAGTTTTGATGCACAAGATGTGCACATTTCGTCGATTTACGACTCATCAGTTGTGCTCAAAAGCCTTAATTGTTGAAAATCAAAACGATGATCCAAACGTTTGAAGAGCAAATTAAAAAATGTTAAAGTGACCGAAAGGGTGAAGACAAAACCATCTAAGGACAGAGGGAGGAGATACTCATTAGTTTTCGTAAAATTTATGCAAATGTGGGTTATTCACTTCCGGTCGTTACACATAGAGCAATAAAATATTTCGTAGCGCATGTCTTTGCTTTGAGTTGAACTCAATAACTTGCAGTTTAATTATGTGGTTTATTTTATGGAGAAAGATCCAAGAATTAACCCAATAGTTTAAATATCGGCAAAAGAACACAGAAGCGACAAAAAAGTGGGAAAAAGTTCGAAGTCCAAGGAAAAGACAAAGGGTAAGCATGTCCTGTCCCGTTAAGTTTATAATTTAACAAAAAGGACAAATATAGCTAAGGAGCAACAAAAAACGTCCATTGGACAGACGAACTCGGGAAAATAAATGAACAACCACAAGCACAACAAATAAACACAGAAAACTGAAAAAACAATGAACAACACGAACTCCTATAAAAACCAGGAGTGAACCCAGGTGCTCCGGAAGGGTAAGCAGTTCCTGCTCCGTATACGGCATCCGTCGTGAAGTTCAACAAAGTCAATCCAGTGGAAGTGACAAATCTTGGATATTGGAACACTGTAACGGTCAATCAATTCGTGATGACGACCGTAAAATTTCCTAAGTAATGGCATCAACTTATCCCTGATAAAACCCTGGTTAAGAAGCTTTTGTGACAACAGTAATCATCTTTATCGAAAGTCAGGGCAACTCACGCATGCCCTTGAAAATCGGATAAGCTGAGAAACGTAGACGCCAAATTCGTTATAAATTGTACTTGATATTATTTACTCACTAACTTCTAATTTATGTACTTTGTATTAGTTGAACAATCATATATAATTTAAAATAACACATGGTCGACATTACATTTCCATTACCAGTTTCATTCTAAATCAAAAAGTGTCAAAATATACATTATTTTAAGAACATACCTAAATGAAAATCTCTGGATTACTGATTACTTTTAATTTTCTCAACAGTTTGCATTTGTAACTAAACTAAAACATACGGATTACATATAAGTTTATAAAAAAAAACATGCCTACTCCATAAACAAGATTTCTGTTCTAAAAAACAGAAACATCTATAAAACTAATCCTCATACAACGAGGGGTTTACTAGAAAACGAAGGACATTCTATTTGTCATATTTCCATAATTATATAAATCGGCAATACTGGAAATAGAGGCAGTAAGGCAGTTGCCTCATTTTAAATGTTAAAACTATTAATAAACACTTAAAAGTTACAAATACGATGTATTTTTAACCACTGCTATTTTAAAACCAAATGAAAAGAGATAGCTGGGCCTAATCTATGAGAAGCTCGATTCCATGGAATCTCAAATCTTTTCCAACGTGGAAGTGTTTGGAATATGACCTATATATCAATATGTAATTTCAGTTGATCATAATCACATACATTCTATGATACTAATTTGGATGCACCAAATGTGCACATTTCGTAGATTTATGACTCATCAGTTGCGCTTTATGCCTAAAATTTTGAAAACCAGAACAATCATCTAAGTCGTTGAAAACATCATGATTGAAAATATCTCTGCCAAATGTATAGAAATCTATTGCTCAAAGTGCAAATTTTAGGTTTTTTTGTCTTATCCTTTTCCAACGAATTATTTATTCCGACTACACACGTAACCCAAGGGGTCTGCACAGTTAGTGATACTAAGCTTAATATCTCTGAATATTTAATGAGTGGACACGTGACAAAATATTATTTTCTGAAATCTAAACGCTTCTTTTAAAATATAATATTATACGTCCAAGAAAAATAATATTTATTTTTGTAATGTGGATTTGTTCCCTTTTCTCAGATAACCGGTTAGGCCACATCAAATTAATTTTTCGTTCTTTGGATTCCGCCACTCCGATTTTCAGACTTTGTTAATTGTAAGAAAAACATTTGTTTGCCACTCCATTTTGCAAAAATCCTGAAAATTCGCCCCAAATTCTTAATTATTCAAGAAATTAAAAATAAAAAGTGTTCGCCCGCTTCTAATTTTTTTTTACCTTTTTTGCAATATTTTAGTTTAATAAATTGTGTCGCACCTAATTTTTAACTTCGTCCGAAAAAAATAGTTCTCAAGAAAAAAAAATTAAATTTCGCTCGATGGCACCTATTTTTGCCATATAAAGTCCAAAGAACTAAAAATCAGTTTGGTGTGGCCTTACAAATAATTCTTTTTTATTTCTTGAATTCTGTAATTTTTCACTTTATGTTTAAATTAGTGTTCTAGTGATGTTTCCACACTTATGAAATATAATTTACCATGCCAAAAATGCAATATTAGTTTAAACAATATTTATTCAAGTATGCATGTGTTAACAATAAATATATTATACAAAATGAGAAAATACAGGGATTCAGAAACAAGAGAACTTATATAAATCTGTCTCCCTAGAAAAATGACAGTAAGGAACTTTGTATAGATTGAAATATTAAAGACTATAGAATACATGTATGTTGATAAGATTCAGATGAAAATTGCGACCATTTGTTTGTTTATCCCTCCGTTACCTACCAGTCCTGGACCTCAGCCGCGATCAAATTGTCGACCTTACAGCCACTGAGTATTAGGGGTTTATGATAAAAGAAAAAAGAAAAACAAAAAACAAAAAACAAAAAAAAAACAAAAACAAAAAAAAAAAAAAAACAAAAAAAAACACCAAAAAAAAAAAAAAAACAAAAACACACACAAAATGAGGTGGAGAGGGGTCTAAGGAAGCTTGTTGGTTAGTATCCAGGAAATACGGTCTGCAGAGTAGTTGGTTTGAAGAGTTACAGCAACAGTGACCCAGGGTATGTGCTGCAGCTATTCAACCATACACACTACAAACCGAATCTTCCAGTGTCAATAATAAAAGTATAAACTTTCTCGAAAATATTTTGATTTTCTTCTACACTTAATAATTCAGAGCCCGACAATAGTACTTGTAGGGGGATGTTTCTTGGCAATGTTCCTATTGTTCGGCCTCGCACGTGTCTATAGATAAAACAATCTAATAGGAAATGTTTGGTGCTCTCAATTTGTCCGCATGCACACTGATTTGATGAGACGACGTTTCGCTGAAAAAGATGATCGTTTAGAATACTACAATTCATTCGGAGTCTGGCATGAAGTATATGACCTTTTCTACATCCATAATTGTAAATCGAAGGGGCTTTCCTGATATTACGATTCAAAAAATATTTAAGGGCAATTTTAGACGGGTTGGATTTAATTTCTAGTGGCAGTGTATTCCATTTTTCAATAACAGATGGAAGAAAAGAATTTTTATAAAAGTTGGTTCTGCAGTTAATGCCCTGAATATTTTGTGACTACGCGTGTTATAGTTATGGATTTCGTGAAGTTGTTGAGGAACAAGACTGCTTAGATAGTTCGGCGATTGTCCATGAAACATTTCGTGAAATTTGATGATTTTTTTATGCTAGACCATCTGTTGATTTTATCGAGGTTTGCGTTTAAAGTGTCGGCGGTTTCGTACTCGTTCTCAACAACTATATATAATGATGTATCATCAGCAAATAATCTGATGTTACATGAAGTATCAGTAACTATGTCATTAATAAATACTAGAAATAAAATAGGTCCCAAGATTGATCCCTGGTGAACACCCGCCTTAACACTAATGTTGTCAGAATGTTCCCCATCGATAACAACCTTTTGCTTCCTACCAGATAAATAACTTTTAAACCATAAAAACATTTCGCCGCGGATTCCAATTTTCTCTAGTTTATGCAAAAGACCCTCATGCCAGACCCGATCGAATGCCTTACTAATATCACAAAAGACTACGCGGACTTCCTTGCCAGAATCCAGAGCCCTACCAATGTCGTTTGTGATATCAACTAATTGGTTCACAGTGCTATCACCAGGCACAAAACCAGATTGCAGTGGTGTTATTATATTACAATTTTTCAAAAGGTTGAAAAAATATTTTAAGACACATTTTTCCATAATCTTCCCAATAATTGACAAGAGGGAGATCGGTCTGTAATTACAGAAAAGTTCGCGCGACCCGTTTTTGAAAACCGGGGTAACGTTGGCAATTTTCCATTTGCTCGGAAAAGTGCTAAGTTCCAGAGACTTATTGAATAACCGGGCAAGTGGATAGCTCAATTCACGGGCTGCATATTTCAAAAACCTTGGACTAATACTATCTGGGCCCGTTGCTTTTGATATGTCTATAGCGAGGAGCTGGTCGTAGACATCGTCCTGTGTTATGGTTATGTGGTCCATGGTCTGTGTGACGTCATTAGGGTTCAGAGTTGGAATTTGAGCTTGAGTATCATCGATATTTGATTGATTACAAAAATATTGGTTGAAGGTGTTTGCCTTTTCCCCGTTGTTTTCTATGTAGGTATCGTTAAAATATAAAGGGGGATAGTTCGAAGACGTAGAGGGGATTGCGGAGCTTTTTCCACCAATTTTTTACATTATCGGTAGGTAAGTTTAAACTACTACATTGTTTGTTAAAATAATCTATTTTGGCCTGTTTTACCAAATTTACACATTCATTCCTAACTGCTCAAAATACGGCCCATGATTCAGGCGAATTTCTGGTTTTAGCTCTTTTGTGTAAACGTTTTCGTTTTCTGATTTGTCGTCTGATGGAAGAAGTCATCCAAGGGGGGGTCTTTTGACCGGACCGTGATTATTTTACTTGGAATATTTTTGTCGGCAGCTTCTAAAATTGTTTGTGTAACTCCAGAGACAGCAATGTCTAAGCTTGGGTTAACTATGAGATTATCCCAGTCAACATTAAATAACTCCTCACAATATCGATCATAATTGCCGTGTTCAAAGTTCCATACTTTGCGCTTAAAGACTCTATTTTTAGGTTTCTGGACATCTATTATATCGCTAACTGGGCAGTGGTATCTTGTATTTGCAACAAGAATGTTTTCACTTACTTCATGATATAGTAAAATGTTTTCATTGTTTACAATAAGAGGGTCAAGAAATGAAGAGGAAGTTTCACAAAAATACGTCGGCTCTTCTATTGCCTGATAAAGTCCATTTTGCAAAAGAATATCTCCAAGGTTATTATGACCCCCAGAGAGAAGGTTGTTATTGAAATCTCCCAAGATTACAATTTTATCAATTCCTGTGCAGAGAGCATTTTCAAATGACTGGTTTATATGGTCCCATATGTATGAAGGCGAGTCTGGTGGTCGATAGAAAAGACCGAATAATATCTTTGAACCGTTTACGATTGTTTCAACCCATATACATCCTAGACTTTGTATTTCAAGATCATCGCGGCGTTTACTAGGTATGTTTTGCTTGACGTAAATCATGACACCCCCTCCAAGTTTGTCCCCTTCCCTGTCTTTGCGGTAAGGCTCCTTAAATTCGTTAGCTCGACCGATTTATTGGGAGTATTTGGTTTTAACCACGATTCGGTGACCAGGATTAGGTCTCTGTCCCCAAGCTCTGCTTCCAATATGTCTAATTTAGAATGAACACTTTGGACGTTAACACAAGAAAATGTTACAAGATTGCCCGAGAATATATTGGATGTTCTAGAGTCATCTGAACCCGTGTGAGTGTCTGTGAAACTTAGAGGCCCAGGGATTAGTTCAATATCTCCCGATAAAAGCAATAAGAGTACTACAAACATGGCTATCTTGGTTGAGATAATAATACAACACTTACACTCTCGGAGTAGATGTTTACTCGCATCAGAGTAACTCTGCGAGGCAAGATCTAAACATATTAGAAAACCCAAACACTTGCCCATTATGAATGTTTTTATATTTATATCAATCTAATGTTATATATCACAAACTGTACATTACCTAATTTGAAATCAGACAAAATCATCAAAATCAATCTATATACATGTCCTTTGGAAGGTAGAATGTTTAATGAGTGGACACGTGAATAAATTTTTTTTTTCTGTAAATGAAATACTTACCTGCACTTAAGAAAGAGGAAAGCTACACCGACAGCGGCACAAAAGTAGCAATAAAAGGAGCCTGTAAAAATTTTTTTACTGTACACAGTCCATTGTGACGTTAATCCATTGTGCCTTGAGGTAACAGTCGTCCAAACCGTTCACGTAACAGCAAGAAGGCAATTGTTTAACGCCATATTGAAACTATCGTTTATTTGTTTGAGGTGGCGGAAGAGGTGGAGGAGCCGGAAGTGACGTTTCGTTTCGTTTAGTTGGGGTTTTACGCCGTTTTCAGCACATTTGGCTATTTCGCGGCTGCCAGTTTATTGGTGGAGGAAGCCGGAGTACCCGGAGAGAACCACCGACCTTCGGTAGGAAAATTGGCAATCCTTGTCAATTAAGATAGGAGTCGAACACACCCCGCCACAGATGAGATTCGAACTCACAACCTCAGCGTTGACAGGCTAGTGATCACTAGTAGTCATGACGAACTACCCGGAAGTGACGTCACTGGAACAGAAAGTGACGTCACAGGAAGCGGAAGTCACGTGAGCGGAACCGAAAGTTCCCGGAAGTTTACTCGCATGCGTAACCGGAAGTAGTGTGTTTTCCGCCATTTGTTTACGGAAGTGACGTAAATCACGTGCCAGGGCCCGGATGTGCCGATTGCGCATGCGTGACCGGAACCGGAAGTACCCGGAAGTGGTTTGCGCGCATGCACAACCGTAAGTAGTGTTTCCCGCAATTTTCCAATTATTTGTTTACGGAAGTGACGTCAGTCACTAGCTGGGACCCGGATGTATCGTCTGTGCATGTGTGACCGGACCCGGAAGGGGTGGAATTTCCCACCATTTCCCATTATTTGTTCATGGAAGTGACGTTAGACACGTGCTGGGATCCGGATGTGCTATGCTGTCTGATTATCTCCCCTTTTTCCCGAAGTACAGAGTGGTGATTGGATTATCTAGCCTTATCCCGGTCTTCATTTGCGGGTGATGTTTTCTGTGAGGACCGAAGGTAGGATTGGATTATGTCCCCTTACCTCAAAGTGAAGCTATCACCATTAGATCAATAGAGGGGTGTCCTTAGCAACCGCTTTAGCAACGTCGGTCCATTTCATTGCTCTATGATGCACTTCGTTTCTCTTCTCTTGCTCCATGCCACTCTTCGCTGCTCGTCGCTGTTCATAGCTATTCACTACCTTACTCGCGTGCTCATTTCAGTTTTTGGGGCTACGTTTCGCTGCTGCTGCTGCTCCTGGTGTGTGTTGCTGTTCGTCGTCGCTGCTCGTCTCTTGCTCATCGCTGTTTTTCTCTTGCTCTTTGCAGCTCATCGCTGTTTTTCTCTTGCTCTTTGCTGCTCATCGCTAATCATGACTATACTCGCGTGCTCATTTCGGTTTTTCTATGCTACTTGTCGCTGTTTTAGCTGCTGCTGCTGTTGCTCGTTGCTGTTCGTCGTCGCTGCTCGTCTCTTGCTCATCGCTGTTTTTCTCTTGCTCTTTGCTGTTCATCGCTGTTTTTCTCTTGCTCTTTGCTGCTCATCGCTGTTTTTCTCTTGCTCTTTTCTGCTCATCGCTGTTTTACTCTTGCTCTTCTCTTGCCCACTGCTGTTTTTCGTTTGCTCTTTGTTGCTCATCGCTGTTTTTCTCTAACTTTTTGCTGCTCATCGCTGTTTTTCTCTTGCTCTTCTCTTGCTTATTGCTGTTTTTCTCTTGCTCTTTGCTGCTCATCGCTGTTTTTCTCTAGCTCTTTGCTGTTCATCGCTGTTTTTCTCTTGCTCTTTGCTGCTCATCGCTGTTTTTCTCTAGCTTTTTGCTGCTCATCGCTGCATTTTGCTGCTCATCGCTGCTTTTCTCTTGCTCTTCTCTCTCTTGCTCACTGCTGTTTTTCTCTTGCTCTTTGCTGCTCATCGCTGTTTTTCTCTTGCTCTTTGCTGCTCATCGCTAATCATGACTATACTCGCGTGCTCATTTCGGTTTTTCTATGCTACTTGTCGCTGTTTAAGCTGCTGCTGCTGCTTGTTGCTATTCGTCATCGCTGCTCTTCTCTTGCTCATCGCTGTTTTGTCTCTTGCTCTTTGCTGTTCATCGCTACTCATGACCTTACTCGCGTGCTCATTTCAGTTTTTTGGGGCTACTTGTCATTGTTTTCGATGCATCTCCTCATGCTGCTTGTTGATATTCGTCATCGCTGTTTTTGTCTTGCTCTTTGCTGTTCATCGCTAATCATGACCTTACTCGCGTGCTCATTTCGTTTTTTTTTGTGCTACTTGTCGCTGTTTTCGCTGATGCTGTTGCTCCTGCTGCTTGTTGCTATTCGTCATCGCTGCTCTTCTCTTGCTCGTCGCTGTTTTTCTCTTGCTCTCTGTTCATCGCTACTCATGACCTTAGTCGCGTGCTCATTTCGGTTTTTGTATGCTACTTGTCACTGTTTTCGCTGCTGCTCCTCATGCTGCTTGTTGCTATTTGTCATCGCTGCTCTTCTCTTGCGCATCGCTGTTGGTCTTGCTCTTCGCTGTTCATCGCTAATCATGACTTTACTCGCGTGCTCATTTCGTTTTTTTTTTTTTTTTTGGTGCTGTTTGTCGTTGTTTTCGCTGATGCTGTTGCTCCTGCTGCTTGTTGCTATTTGTCATCGCTGCTGTTCTCTTGCTCGTCGTTTTTCTCTTGTTCGTCGCTGTTTTTCTCTTGCTCTTTGCTGTTCATCGCTACTCATAACTATGCTTACGTGCTCATTTCGGTTTTTTGCTGCTGCTGCTAGCGGTGGTCGAATGTAGTTAGTCAAAGATTGGATCTGTGCGAGAGCATCCTTAGATCCGGGTCATTTGAAAGTCTACTCTGCATTTATCCAGGCTTGTGCATTAGCCCTACCTTGTTTTTCTCTTCCTCTTTGCTGGTCATCGCTGTTTTTTCTCTTCCTCTTTGCTGCTCATCGCTGTTTTTCTCTAGCTCATCGCTTTTTTTGTCTTGCTCTTTGCTGTTCATCGCTAATCATGACCTTACTCGCGTGCTCATTTCGGTTTTTGTATGCTACTTGTCGCTGTTTTCGCTGCTGCTGCTGCTCCTGCTGCTTGTTGCTGTTCGTCATCACTGCTCTTCTCTTGCTGATCTCTGTTTTTCTCTTGCTCTTTGCAGGAACAACAGCATCAGCGAAAACAGCGACAAGTAGCACAAAAAAACCGAAATGAGCACGCGAGTATAGTCGTGAATAGCGATGAGCAACAAAGACCAAGAGAAAAACAGCGATGAGCAGCAAAGAGCAAGAGAAATACAGCGATGAGCAAGAGAAGAGCTAGAGAAAAACAGCGATGAGCACCAAAGAGCAAGAGAAAAACAGCGATGAGCAAGAGAAGATCAGCGATGACGAACAGCAACAAGCACCAGGAGCAGCAACCACAGCGAAAGAGTGACAAGTAGCCCAAAAAAACTGAAATAAGTACGCGAGTAAGGTCATGAATAGCGATGAACAGCGACGAGCAGCGAAGAGCGGCATGGAGCAACAGAAGAGAAACGAAGTGCGTCATAGAGCAATGAAATGGACCGCCGTTGCTTAGGCGATTCCTAACGACATCCCTCCATCGATCTAATGGTGACAGCATCACTTGGACGAAAGAGGACATAATCCAATCCTACCTTTGGTCCTCACAGAAAACATCACCCGCAAACGAAAAGAGCGGGACAAAGGGAGATAATCCAAACACCTCTCTGTACTTCGATTACTCTCGGACTTCGACATAACAGTGAGAGTATCAGTTCCTAGAGACTCGATGCGACACCCTTACCCTATACAGACACAGGGGAGATAATCAGTCAAGCATAGCACATCCTGGTCCCAGCACGAGACTAACGTCACTTACGTAAGCAAATAATGGAAAATGGCGGGGAAACGCATAACTTCCTGTTGCGCATGGCACAAACCACTTCCGGGTACTTCCGATTCCGGTCACGCATGCGCAATCGGCAGATCCTGGTCCTGGTACTCCTGTTCGCAAACCAATTTCGGTTCCGGCGATGTGACCTCCGCTTCCGGTGACGTCACTTCCTGTGATGTCACTTCTGGCTCCTCCTCGCTCCTCCATCTCTTCACCACCTCAAATCCTAATTGAACTGTCCCCATATACTACTATAAGAATCTTGCTGCTGTTTCTGAGTTTTTTATACAAAAATTATTGTGAATGAATAATTCATCAATTGAAATTTATGTATCATCAGCACTGCTCAAGGCCAAAACTGTGAAAAGTGAAACCATAATTCAACCAAAATGCTATTTAACTAATTAAAAAAATGCATAATATAGGTTTACAATTTTAAAATTACGGCTAGTTCTTAATACCATATCAGAGATTTCAAAATGGCCGCTGTTTCTACCTTCTGTGTATTAAAATCGTGAAAATAACATTGGAGATGACATTACTTTTAACAGTCAATTTTCTGATATGCATTTTAAGCTGCTATATGCCGTGCAATTTAATCTAGATTCATCCCGTTGAAAGCGATAGTGAAAAAAAAATTATTTTTTTTATATCTTTCCAGAGTAAAATGCAAAATTTCAGAAAAAGAAAAAGTTTAACCTAATGGGAACTGACATAATGAATACATAAAAAAAGTGTGCATGTTGCTTTAGAAAAGGGCTTCCTTCTTGTCATATCTTTTTACCGGAATGGAGCTTAATGGATGAAATCAACACACAAGGTGTCCCTTTTGTTGATGCATCATTCCTTTCTGGTATAGAAGATTGAATGTCATGCTTCATTATTGCTCTCTGTTGTATAATTCAGCTTGATGAAACATATGGACCGTTTTCAATTAAGATTGGAAAATGTCGGAAAAACAATGGGAATGAAAAAGAAACTGCATTATTTTAATAGAATTCCAACATCACGATGTATTTTATAATGTTTTCGTGATAGGAAAACATTTAATAACCAGTTTTGAAGACATTTCTTTGATTCTAATGAATATTTGATTTTGGATAACTGCAGGTTTCGTATCATGTTCGGTTACATAAACTGGAAAAAATTTCCATTAAAACAGTCATCTAAACTCTGACGTAATATACAAAACTCATCGTTGGTTTTGTAATACATTTTTAAAAGTTCAAAATTAAGCCAAATATATCAAGTTATTTTATTCATGCTTATACAGATTTCCGCTACCTGGATATTCTGTATCAATCAAAATGTGACTTAATCAGTTTATCCGGACCTGGAGGTGGCCTGGGATATTCTAATTTATTAATTTCTTGACCTTATGAATTATGAATTTCAATTTATTCGGAAGTGAGTGGAACCTACATTGGAATGGAGTTCATTCTGTGCATGCGCACTAAGAAATGACCGATAAATTACTTTGTTTTAATTTTACCAAGCGTGCTTTTGTCATTAATTTAAGGCAGTTAAATATTTTATTAATTGATATACAAATACATCAAGTCAATGGATATGCAATGTATCATATACTAAAAATTAGATTAAATGTTATTAATTTAAAACATTGGTAAAATGCAATTTTTGTGCAGCATTTTTGCAGTTTTTATTTCTCATGATTTCGTGTTGCAGGGTTTCGTTATTTGACGTTTCTCGAGCAAATTGGTAAAAATGCAGCGTGCAGATAAATTTTTTATTTTAAGTTCATCATGAATGACATTTTCGTTGCCCATTCGCCCGTGTTTATATCCCCCTGGAAGACCCCAATGCAATAAAAACGATCCGAAAACACATTTAAATTTATTTCCATTCGTCTCCCTAGAGATATAACTGTCTCTAAAGCTATATTATCTCATTTAGAAATATATGTTATCAATAATTTAACACTATAAAAGGATTTTAAAGTTAGAAGATAAATAAAGCGTTATTTGTATGTGGTGTTGAAGACTTTTGTTCACTACAAAACAATTTGAAAAATACCAACGTTGAACTTTTTAAAATCTTTTAGGGGCTATTTGTTTTCAAATTGCGTTGCCTTTTTACACAACGCGAACTCCTATTAAAATCAGGAGTGAACCCAGGTGCTTCGGAAGGATAAGCAAATTCTGCTCCGTATACGGCACCCGTCCTGAAGTTCAACAAAGTCAATCTGGTGGAAGTCCCAAACTGGTGGAGGCACATGGAATATTCTTTCTTTTGCAATTAAGCTGATCAATTACCGCATGATTTCCGGTTTATTTACAGAAATATTTATTACAGGTAATGTAGATTAAATCTATAATTCAAAAAGAGAAAACAGTTCATTCATCTTTTTTTACGTAATTGTTTAATCTAAATTGAAGATTAATAACCTATTGTGCTATTAATATGAAATGAAACAGGTAAATACAGTAAGGATTACATAATTATGATTAACCAAAAACATGTTATAAATTCGTTTAATGTCTTGCCTTCCGTTTGCTGCCGTGATTAAACGCTTTGATGAGTTTTCAAATTTTCCGTGACGGATTGAATTAATCGGTATAATTATAAAACATTGAACAAATAAAGGAGAATACGTATTGTCTCTGCATCTTATCTTAAACAGACAAGTTAACATTGAGGACCCGTTCGAACATTGTATGAATGGTGCACGAACTCTCAACAATAAATTATTCATGAACGGTGAGGGAAACATGAACGACGATACTATAAACCATAGGCCAAACTATTTTAACATTAAGACAAACAATAAAACATCATATAAAAAAAGAAAAGACATGGGGTAAGTCTCAAGGAGACCGCACTCCAACCGAAGAAAAATTTTAATCTAGGGGTCTCCACAAGACCTTCGACATGAGACATATAAACTTGTAACACTCTTTTTCTTACTTTGTCTAGATTATCGGCATTAGCATATTTCCAAGCAAAACTTTAGATTATAGTCATGTTTGTCTTATTTTGTCTTGATTTTCTTGCATTACCATATTTTCAAGCAAAAACAAGACAACAAGATCAAATCTTGTCTTGCAGTCAATCAAGATACATATAGGTTAAGATAAATTAAGATCGGTTCAGCACAGGTAAAGTTAAACAAAGCATAATTCCTTCTATACTTTAGCATTATTTATGAACTGGTCTTAACCAGTTTTGATTGAGTGCACGTTCCATTGCCCATGCGTATATTATAGAAGTCCATGAGACGTCGGAAAAGTCTTTCATACTGAAAGGTGTGGAATAAAGTAATTCCACCCGAAGGGTCACATTTTTCTGTCGGACAAGGGGCTTGCCGAGATTCTGACAATACACGATGTGATCCCGATGGTGGAATTTCCTTACCCTTCATCTTTCTGTATGAATGATAGATATAGTCTCACAGTCTGTCATTTTCAACAATGACAAGGGGCTTGCCGATATTCTGACAATACACAATGTGATCCCGAGGGTGAAATTCCCTTATCCTACATCTTTCTGTATGAATGATAGATATAGTCTCACAGTCTGTCATCTTCAACAATGACAAGGGGTTTGCCGATATTCTGACAATACACAATGTGATCCCGAGGGTGGAATTCCCTTATCCTACATCTTTCTGTATGAATGATAGATATAGTCTCACAGTCGTGTCATCTTCAACAATGACAAGGGGCTTGCCGATATTCTGACAATACACAATGTGATCCCGAGGGTGAAATTCCCTTATCCTACATCTTTCTGTATGAATGATAGATATAGTCTCACAGTCGTGTCATCTTCAACAATGACAGGGGCTTGCCGATATTCTGACAATACACAATGTGATCCCGAGGGTGAAATTCCCTTATCCTACATCTTTCTGTATGAATGATAGATAAAGTCTCACAGTCGTGTCATCTTAAACAATGAACAATATTTTATAACATTCATCCACTTTATGTCCTAAAGAAACAATAATATCATAATTCAAAGCAGTCAAAATAAATCATAAATAAAACATTTTTCCTTTTATTTATCCTATTTTGTTGTTTTGAGAGAATTCCTTTATACAATATAGTGCAGAATAATAAAACTGGTTGTCATTTACAAACTAGATATATGACCAGAGCATCAACGCTTGTAATCCGAGGAAACGAGATGTATACTACTCACAAACCACCATGACGCCATTCGTACGATTTATCATCTGTTACAAGTATTTTGTCTGTTTCTGTTTTGACTGCATATATTTCCCGAACTCTTTAATTCAATCTTTAATTTGAAATAATCTTTAAAAAATCTGTAATTATGGTTGTGCCTCAGTCCAATACAGCAAGCTTCGGACGAATAACACGGCGTCAATAGTAATGTCATATTAATAACCAGAAATTTTTGGTCGGGTTGTTGTCTCTTTGACACATTCCCCATTTCAATTCTCTATTCTATTCAAAATCAATTACTTGCACTACACATCATATTTTAACATACCAAGAAGTAAAACTTTTTTGCAATTAGAAAAGTGAATAACAGGTACAAAGCAAATTTCTTTCAATTTTTTTGTGGCGGTTTAAAATTATTTTTTCCTTATTCAGTGGTTAATTCTAGTCCATTAATATTTATATAGTATATACATGTAGGTACCGTAGTGTCTCGAAGGATATACAGAATAGTCCTAAATATATCGGCAAAAGAATACCGAAGCGACAAAACAGTGGGGTAAAGTGTAATGTCGAAGGCACAACAGGTCATGAGAATTTTAACCATAACAAATAAATGCAAGGATGATACATGTATAACTAAAAGAATAAAAAAATTATAATAAACTAAACAGATTTAGGACAAGCCAGGACATAAACTAAAACACTAGCTGTATGAACTACACTCAAAACTGGGAGTGACATCAGATGGTACAAAATGTTGTTCTTTCGAGCGCTTGGCCTGCTTAATTTTGTGGTGAAACTATTATATTTGGTGGACGTAATTGACATTTTGTGCTTCATTGCACGACTTAATATTAAAACGGGATGCTAAGCAAGGCAGTTTTAATGCCGTTTGGATTTTACGTGTTTTCCTCAAATATTAAGCTTTTATATTAGCCAGTTCTAGATGTTTTAATAATTGTTTATGCTTGAACCTTTCGTTAACAAATTCTATTCTTGCTGCCATCTTGTTAATTATGATTCTAATATGTCATTCTATATATCGTCAAACGATTTATTAACCTGTATGTCCACTTTTAGCACATATATATAGATGTCTTTATGTAAAAGATAATTGGGTGGGCTTAAACGACAAAAAGTAGCTTTTTCCACACGTAATTGTTTACTTTTACAAAGAAATCATGCGATACATGTACAACCACAATAATTGTGGACAACAGCAATTATTTCAATGTTGTACACTGCAATACACATTTCCGTAGGCGTCGCCATCTTGATATTTGAATGACGTGACAGTCACCGATAAGTCTGTGAAACATGCGGTTTATTTATTTTTTTCTTTCTTTTGTAAATGATGATAATATAATTTGACTGTGCAAATGGTTATCTTATGAAAATAGTTTAATTCAAATTTTGATCTTAAAAGGACAGACTGCATCATACTAATCGTAAGGGAAATGGATTAGCCAACTCAAATTTAGAGCAAAATCAGAGTATTTGTCATACTAGTCATATGATAGTTACTTGTGCAGAGGGCATTATCATAAAATATAGACTGCCCGAGGTACAGTAGTATTGACTGAAACACTGATATTGCTTAAGCCGCAGGCGAGGGCATTTTCGGTGTTGAAGTCAGTACTACTGTACCGAGGGCTGCCTATATTTCATGTTAATGCCCTCTGCACAAGTAACTATTATGTTTATTCCATTGAAGTAACCATTGGTTTTTTGTGTATATATTTATTCTGAGAATATATTAAAAAGAATTTTCAGACTTTGCCTTTAATTTCAACACCATTTTCGTTGTAAACTTTGAATATTGCTTAATTATATACTTGAATAAACCGGAATCACTTGTGCGTTTTAAAAATGAGACATAGTTTTAAAAGCAACAGCGGGCATTATCACTTGATAATGTCCGGTCATTATCACACGGTATTCACTGGTACAAGCATTATCGTTGAATAATGAATGGCACATGAACACCTTTTATCCAATGGGGATGAGGGTTATTGAGTTGTGGTCATTTACACATGGGCTGGGCCTTTATATCCTTAGTTTATACCTCGCTGTCACTCGGTATGAAATAATCGAATATAAAGGCCCAGCCAATGTGTAAATGACGTCAACTCTATAACCTCCATTAATTATTTCTTAATCAAATGATTGTTCTCTACATTTAATCGGAGCCTAATATTTAGTGTATTTTGGAAAGACCGTACCTTATTACTAATTTTGAAATGTCGTTATTTGCAGATTCGTATTTAACAAATCAATTCAGTTTTGAGAGGTTTGCACACTATTGCTTTTTAAGTACGATTACATCAAAGGGAATGGGTACAACCAGGTTAAACGTATTACATTGATTAAAGTTACGATTAGCATTGTCTTTATACTATGTCAACATTTTCTAAAAGCTTTTTGTCTACAAATTGCTCTAAATAAACATTCTGTGATATCAATTTAGATGCACATTTGCGCATTTCGACATATTATGTAATTTTGATAAATTCTGTACGTAAAACACTCCGCTGTTTGACATCTTTCATGCTATTGAAGCAAAAATGTACAAAAACTAAACATTTTATTTAAAGAGGTTACTGAGTAAACAACCTCGATCAAAACCAATAAAAGACAAATATTTATTAAGTACACGGTATTAATATCCTCTTATTTGTACAATGTTACAGGGTGGCAGATATAACAAAACTTTTATTTCAGATAGAATAGAGAATAGAAACGGTGAATGTGTCAAAGAGACAACAATCCGACCAAAGAGCAGAAAACAGCTCAAGGCTACCAATGGGTCTTCGACGCAGCGAGAAAATCCTGCACCCGGAGGCCCCAAACAATAATGGATACTAGTTCAACGAAATTGACGGCACACTATACCCCAAAACATATAAATGAACCAACATTAAAAACACGCAAAACTTACAAAGGCTAGAGGTTCCTGACTTGGGACAGGCACAAAAATGCGGCGGGGTTAAACATGTTTTGTGAGATTTCGACCCCCTATACCTCTAGCCAAAGTGGAATAAACAAACACAGAGTAAAACCCAGTTCAAAAGATGTCCGATGTTGAAAAGGTAACAGAAGAAACTAAGCAAAATGACAATGATCATTATATATTAACAAAGGACTTCTTGTTTATATTTAAATCCAGAAATGTTTGCATTAAGAAACATCTTAAAGTTCGAATAATATTGTGATAGGTATTCCATTTTCTAAATAATCATGAATAGGGTATCATCTATCTTTAAAATCAACTCTGTCTCGATCTTGCAATCAATGAAAATCATAAATAGGGTATCATCTATCTTTAAAATCAACTCTGTCTCGATCTTGCAATCAATGAATATACTTAAAATATTGAAGCTATGATAGCGGTTTCAAGAGATGGTAAATACATTTTTCATCGTTATATCAATTGTTACAAAAGCGTAACACTACCTGAAAATATTATATTTCAGATAATATTTTCAAACCCAGATTTTAATGTAAAGCATAGATTGGATTAAACACAGATTTCAACAACTTACAAATTACGTCTCTGCTACAAAATAAACATCACTTTTTAAGTAGGACATATAGTGGAATGATATTCATACAAAAAACAAAAAAAAAACAAAAAAACAAAAAAACAAAAAAAAAACAAAACAAAACAAAAAACAAACAAACAAAAAAACCGACACTTGTGATCCAACAATGAAACAGTGGCGTTGGCAGCAATAAAATATCACTTTATAGAAATTCTAGGGAACAGGCTTGAGAAATGGCGATTTTAAGTGAAATTATAGAAATATTTATTCTCTTTTTAAAAGAGCACGCCTTCCATTTAAGAATTTAAAATCAACATTTATACATTGTAATAAATATAATAATGTTTGTTTTACGATGTAGTTTGAAGTTTTGTATTTTTTGGTTGCATGCAAACGTTTTATAAAAATCTATGATGTATACCATTTACGTCAATGATGTCGTTAATATACAGTTTTACTGCAGCATTGAATGCAAAGGAAAAACTTTGGAAGCATCATGTTCGCTGAATAATTGATTCAATCCGGATAGTTTCGTAGCATTTAGAAAACCAGATATTAAACTGGATCTCAAATAAAACAGATGGCCTAGTGGGTTCACTAAAAAAATGTATATATAACACCGCCGTTAATAACCAGAAATTTATAAGTTTCAAGTTGCCTTTTAAATTGAAGCGTGAAAATTATCCCAGAATGGATTAATTGCTCCCGGTGGATGCATCGTAAACCGCACAAATTTATATATCATATTGTTTGAAATTTAATTGTACCGCTATCAATTTTCCTTTATCATATTTACATTCATATCAAATCATGTCACGCAAATGTTCATTTCCATATGTAATAATTACAATGGCATAGTTTGTAATAATAAAAGTCTATTAGCATATACTACCTAGAGACTTTCATAAATAAAAACAATACAGAATTATAAACTCAATGAATCAAATAAAGTCAAGAAATACCAAAGGGATATTCTAAGGAGGGGAAAGTCGAAACAAGTGACAAACTCCAGAAAACAACGAAGACAAGACCAAAGAAAACACAAGCAGTACAATTAAAAACAAAACATATGGACAACATGGATCCACCAAAAAAACCGAGGGTAGACTCTCTCCGGAAGAGTAAGCAGTCTCTGCTTCTGCAGGACACCCGCCCTGCTGCCCATGTCAAATCCGGTATGAGGAAGGGGCAACCTCAATGCAACCATCTGAAAAAGAAGTAAATGGAGAAATATTTATACATGTACATAACCACTATATTTTTACAAAGATTCGAAATACTGCAAACAATTATATTGAAAATATATAATGTAGAAGAGCCTTTTACATTTTGCTGGAAGAGAGTTCCTTGCAACTGCTGCACTAGACGTAAAAGACTTTGAAAAGTGTATATTTGGTCTATATGTATCCAACATTTGTGATATCGGTTTTGAAAATATAATCATCATATGGAGCAACAGGAACATCATCGTCCAGAAAAGGAAAATTAACTGTGACATATTTTAGTATGAGGGTTTCCTTCTGAAATAAAAATGTTGAGGTCCAGAAAGGATCAGTGGTTGCTATCCTGACTTCAAAGTTTGCGTGTAAATTCTGCAGGATCAATTTCATCCATATAGTTACATGTTTGTTTATTGTTTGCTTAACGTCCAGTGGCAATATGTCAAATTTTTTTAATTATTAGACAAATCAAATAGGGGTGGAACGAGACACAAAGGAGAAACTAATGTTTACTGCAACTGCATAAGGTCGAACGGGCAGTTTGATGGTCGGATAATTTAGCCTTCTTTATCATTAGCCTACTCTTTTTCGAAAACTGCAGAAGGGGTCTTGAGCGTGGCATTCTCCAAACACGTTACCAACTATGGTCAGCGGTCAGGCTTTTAGTATTATTACCCGACCACCCCCCCCCCACCCTACCCCAATAAGAGGGTCTCCCTACCGTCAACCCGGGGACACACTAGCCAGCTCTGTGGTTTGAGATCCTGTGATCCATCACATGTGCCTAGTCAACATAATTATAAAAACAATCGGTCTTTAATGTAAAAATGTCGTCCAAATATCGGCATGTGTTCTTGAAAATTTCTAACAAACATTTATGAGGTAACTGGATCCTTATTAATATAAGCCATGAACTTGGAATTATAACAGCAGAGAAACAGGTAAAAGGTTTGCGTTGCCAACAGATGCTCCCCGAAGAGTGGGGTTCTCAATCATTTTCAAGATATTTGTACACTTGTCAAATTGAAAGTATCTCAATAAAAATTTTAAATAGGCTTATGTGGATTAAGCCAAGAAATAAATGATATGTGGTTTAGGGGTGGGGATCTCAACGATTTTCAAGACATTTAAGCACTTATCACAGGGATGGAGCGTCGATTACCTGCAGGCACTACATACAACAAAACAACTCAATGAATTTGTATAATGATGAAAAAGAAGAATATATATTGGTTAAGAACCGAGATCTCTTGCTTTGAAAAAATGAATATTTCTAAAATGCAGCGGTCATGGATGAACCCAAGGGTCAAATAAAATATGTACTTTAGTTTGTTTTATTATTTTATTATTAGAGATGTATGCTTTATTGCAACAATTAACTCTTTTAACGTTAGGGGAACATTTAACTGAATAAGAAATAAATTAATTTAAATGGAATTTTATGCAATTTCGGAAACCAGTACATTGTAGACAGATTATCATGGTCAGTACTGTTCAAAAGAGACGTTTACGACTACAATATGTTGTTCGATGAGTCGACGTAGTTCTTTTTTAAGAATATTGGTGAAGTACACCAAACGACGAACATGTTGTTCCCGGCCTTATTAGCAGGGACAAAGGCATACTGCATACAGAGTTTTTTTTAATTTTCTCTTAATTCTAGAAATGGAAAGCTAGGTACCTGTGATGGATCACGGGAGCTCAAACCACAGAGCTGTCTAGCGCGTCCCCGGTGGCGGATAGGGAAGACCCTCTCGTTGGGGGGGGGGGGTTGTCAGGTCATAATACTAAGAGCCTGACCGCGGACCATAGTGGGTAACGTGTTTGGAGAATACCACACTCCCTGCACGCTAAAGACCCCTTCTGTAGTTTTCGAAAAAGAGAAGGCTAATGCCGCTACAGAAGGCTAAATTATCCGACCCTACCCAACCATCCTCCTTTTACATTGGCAATCAAAATTGGTTCCATTTTTTGTCCTTTCCCACCCCTATTTGAATTGTTTGATAAATTGAACTGGTTCTCGTCCTTAAGAAGCACAAATATTTGCTACTGGACGTTAAGCACCAATCAATCAATGAACCAATCAGAAATGGAAAGCTCCTGTGTGTTTCAAATAAAACTGCTTTCAAGATGTTTATTTCTAATATCCACTATTTTCATAAATTTGTTAAGGAAACCGTCTTAAGGTTTTTTTATCCACTTTTCGCTCTTCAGCACCAGGTCTTCACATTAGAAGAGAGAGCATCTTAGGTGACATTTTGACACTATTTCCTATTAATTCTGAAAGGAAAATGGTATTTAGATCCCTTTGTAAGAACGTTCGATACCCCTCGGTTTAGGACAATGGTAAGGTCACATGCATTACCATAGAAACAGGGATCATATTTGAAATTATATTTATCACACTCGCAAGAAGGAGAGTTGTTGTATATATCCACGTCAGATGTAACTGAGGTTGTTTGAAATTTTTTTATCTATTAGGTACAATAAATGCTTTGATACCAGTTTTGATGCACAAGATGTGCACATTTCGTCGATTTACGACTCATCAGTTGTGCTCAAGGCCTAAAATGTTGAAAACCAAAACAAATCCTAAAAGGAAAAGAGCAAACTCAAATATTCCAAAATGATCAAAAATGTAGAGCCAAAACTATCTAAGGATAGAGTTTTGCAAGAGGGAAAATACCTTAGGTTTCACAGATTTAACATTTTTCTAATAGCAAATTAAAAGTATCAATTTCGGAAAAGTATAGAATACTACCAACGGGGCTTGAGAAACCTCGGGGACTTGGAGTTCACCAGAAGAGGTATGGATTCAGTGGTAATAATAAGTTCTTTGATAAAAATTCTGTTGCACAAAATGGGCACATTTCCGATAGTCAATTTACAATACAAATAGTGTTTCAATGCTATAAAAACAAATACTGAAATATTTATACATGTATAATCTATACCGTTTGTAGTTTAAGAATTGTCTTTTGATATCTTCTGATTCTCCGATAAGAGGGAAAAACTTAACAAAAAGTTATTATTTTAGATCCCTTGTAAAGTGTACTCGTGGATAAAAATAATCAGTTGTTTACTGATTGAATCGAATTTGGAAAAAAGTGATGGAACCCACGTTTTCTAATTGTTTGCTTGTTTTCAGGGCTTCCGATCGGGTGAAGAAAAATCTTATAATGCACGTGTGATTTGTTGTTCTCGGTCGTTGATTGGTCGTTCAAATTTCTATTCGATTTTCTTCATGCTTTTCAAAGATTCCAACGCGAACGTCAGCAATTTTCTGCATAATAAGTATCTTTTAACGAAGACTTACAACAAGGACAACAAGCGTCTAAATTGATCAAAGGAGAAAAATCGTGGTCCCGGATACACACAAATGTTGGTTTCCAAATTTGACGTATAGATATGTTGCGTCATACGAAAGATGTGAGAGGGTCAATACGGAGTTCATGGGGAATTATGAATAATACATCGTACACTGTATAATTTAAAACTGTTGAAAGAATTAGAGAAAAAAACAATTTACATCGTATTTCTACAGTCTCGATAGTTTAACCTTCAAATCTTGAACCTTGTTAAACCGGTAGTAAAACCTTCAAATTTCTCGCCAAGGCTCGAGATTTAAAGGTTTAACTATCCAGACTGTAGAAATACGATAAGGTGAGAGATTTGAAGGTTTAACTATCCAGACTGTAGAAATACGATAATCAACTGCATGCGATGTAAGATTCTATATTTAAACAACATATTACGTGTTTCATTGTCTTGAATGTAGATCCCTGAGAATGACATTAGTAAGAAGAATCTTTTTGTTATTTAATTTTATACTCTTGCCGTGGGATTTTTTGTTATAATGTCTTTTACCGCTATATCCATCATGTTTATTTTGGATGTACATTGTATTCCAAATATTTTCCTAACCCTTGATATCATCATTAACACCGATAAATAGTCTGAAGTCTTTTCATCCAACAAAGCTCATTTTATTTTATAGATTTTTTTTTTAAAAAAATTGACCTTGGATCGTCTTGTCTTTTATGGACAGTTTATAAAGTTTGGACTTTAAGATGATGTTTCCCAAGACATTGGTAAAGAAAACATTAGCATTTTGTGTGGCCCAGAGCGGTAGAGAGGATTCTGTTTACGTTTGAAAAGAGCGCAGCCGGTTTTTTTACGTACTGCACGCAGGATGCTGGTTTTGTCCAAGCGATCAAATAGACTAGACATACAGTTTTTCAATTGACACCTGACTCAATAGGAATTGAAGGAGAGAAACATATGTTTTTTAAGCAGAATAATACATTACTACACAAGTTATACGAGACACATCTCATTTACTTGATATCAGAGTGTATGAATATATACACATAAACTTTTAACCAAAAAAAAAAACTTGAAATTGTACACAAAAATATAGATACATGTATCAAATTTATGAAAATTAGTAATAAGAAAACAAAAATCGACGTTTCATTGGATATTTTGTCGGTGTATTCAAAAGAGATACAATTTAAGGACCTTTGAATTTTAATGAAACCAAAATTGTAATTGTTAAACCTTTTAACATACTTGTAACCTTGTTAGATAAATATCAGTTTCCAAAGAGTTCTGTAAACACCGTATTTTATTTCTATTACGATTAATTTAGAATTAACAATAATTTTTTATGGCGATAATGATGTTTTGTTTTGTTTTCGTTACGTTTCTCACTTTGGATTGAGTATTATTAATTTACGTTCTTGATCCTACACTAAATTTTCATGTTAATATATAACAGGCAAAGCCTGTTACACTGTTATATGATAAACTTAGTAAATGTCTTGATTCTAATTCAATGGAACCTGAACAACATTTTTTAATGACATGTGATTTTTTAAACTGTTAAGGGAAGAACTTTTTAATGTGCATCTTTTATCTAGTCACGTTTATGAAAATTGGGCTGATGATGAGAAGTTTGATTTTAATATTGGGTACAACCTACATTAGAAAAGGTTTTGAATCTTCAAGAGAAGAAAAATCAATTCATGAATTATAAGTACTGCAATACTTTAACTTCCTTCCAGAAAACGTAATTTCACATAATTTTTATTTATTTTCGAAACTAATCTTTTTTTCTGTTTTTAGCTTCTTATGTTCAATTTTTACATTTTTATGTAAATTGGATATTTGAGATTATATAATTTAAAAAAGACCAATTTTTACTAGATGAGAAAAGTTTTCAACTTGCAAATATTTCTAGTTGATAAATATATTTTAGTGCGTTTTTATGGAATGTGTTTTAAAGTGTCTCAAATGTCTTTTAAGGCAGGAATCTAATTTCATGTGTTTTATTAGTGGGGCTTTCATGACTGTGTAGGGGCCTAGCTGGCCGAGTGGACTAGATAGTTAGTCATGACTACTCATGATCACTAGCCTGTTAACAGTGAGGTTGTGAGATCGAATCTCACCTGTGACGGGGTGTGTTCGACTCCCATCTTAATTGACAAGGATTGCCAATTTTCCTACCGAAGGTTGGTGGTTCTCTCCGGGTACTCCGGCTTCCTCAACCGATAAAAACTGGCCGCCGCGAAATAGCCAAAGTTTAGACTCCATAAATTAATAATACCATTTTATATGTGAAGTGGGCTTACAAATGTCATGGTCTTGTGCCATCTTCAGAGTAAATAATTCACATATACATGTATATATATTCTGAAAGGCCATTATTTTAGCATTGTTTAAATCATGATAAAATAAATAAAACAATGGAAACCTAGTTTTCATAGCCACATATAAAAAAAAATCATAAAAAAGGCTTTAAAACTGTTCAATTTCAGTCCACTTAGGCTCAAAATTGAGGTCTGATGCAACGTTTCAATCCAATTGAGGCTTAATCTTTCAGATTCTGCATAAAATCCATTACATATGTGGGAAAAAAAGGTTTACTTTTCCGTCTCTTTTCCACAATTTAACTTACCAGTTCAGGTGTCGATTATCACTGTCAAAGTTTTGCACACCACATGTCAATAAACAAATCCCAGTGTATTACCTCCCATTACTTGTCAGAAGCGAAATCAGTTAATGTTTTGGTATTTTTTTAAACTAAAATCTATCCTGTTTCGGTCAATATTACAATTTTGAGGTTAAGTCATTTATTATGTATTTATCATGTAGTCAAACTTTACCAACTCTAATAATTAATAAAATTCTGGGGATGCATTTCTCTGAAACTGAGATAATTAATGGAGTCTAACCAAATGCGCTGAAAACAGCGTAAAACCGCAATTAAACAAACAAACAAACAAACAAACAAACATAACTGTGTATAGATGTGTATAATTAGACTTAACACTTAAATAAACTATTTACTTATGACTTACTTTTACTGTAATCCCACTGTTTAAAGGGTTTATCTGACTTGTATTGTGGTAAAATCGAGTCATTTAGTTCAAACTAAAACCAATAAAATGCCAACTTTTACGTAATTTAAATGGAAATTTATATATTTCCATAATTACATTTTGTTATTACATCATTCTTCATCTAAGATGCATAACTATAAGAAAAAAAACTAATATGATTCCACATAATTTTTCCAATATTGGTGGTAAAGTGAATTAATGCTGACGTTTTTATTTAATTGTATTATCCGATATTTTTGAAGATATGCTCACTGGGTCAATATGCACGTTTAGTATCAGTTAATAGAAAGGAATTGATTGCCTGATTTGTGAAATTTAATCTTGTATTGGGTAATGTTATATCTAGATGTATTGCTAGATCTGGCAATTTACAAACAAAGGTTAAATGTGACGTATTTCAGGTTGCCTCCCTAATATTTATGTTTCTATATGAGTTACCTCAAATATGAGAAGGTCATGGCAACTCAACATAGTTTTTTCATTTAACTGTCTGTACCTGGTCCTCCAAGTCCAAGTTCAATTGCTAGTGTGAATTAAGAAGACTGAATACGTTTCAACCCCTTTACTAAAGGGGGGCAACTTCCGCTTGTTCGGTAAAAGACAATCATTTTCTATAAGCCTTATTTATTGACAAGACAAGTCTAGTATGTTTCAGTTAACGCCCATTATATGGATAAATGCTAAATTCTAAGTTGACTACTTTAGGAAAATAGTTAATGACGGGGAAGAGAGGCCATTAAAAAGAAACCCTATGTGATCTGTCTAGTTAATTAAGCTTCTTGTTCATTTACTTCAAATCTTTTTTATATTAAGAAGGAAAGTACAATGCATGTCATTAAACATAAAAATGATAACAGCCCATTATGTTTATAGGCCTTACTTAATTTTATAGTTATGCTTCAGCTTACAGAAAATACTGAAAAAATTCTTATCTTCATTTTTAATAGCTCTGAACTTACAAATCCTCATGTAATTACAAATCGTTTATGGTTAAATGTGTAGCAGATCCTGATTAAGAGGTTTTCACATGGAAGAGGCTCCTGGCCAGTTAATATTCTACGTAATGACATGGATTATAAGATGTAAAATTACATAACAAACAAAAAATATTTCTCAATTCTAGTTAAACTTTCCTTTGGGAAATTATGCACTTCTCGTCGAAAATATCAGTGAATTGCATATTTCAGAGGTTATGTAATGTAGGCATCATTGTCTTGCTGTTAAATGTACTCTTGGAAAAAATGTTAGGCTCTTAAATGATAATGCCATTAATTGTGACACTACTATTTACTTTTCAGTTTCCATCTCTGTTAGTACTGCTATCCTTTGGACAGTATATATATTATGATAAACCATCTTCATAGAGACCTATTTTAAAATTACTCCTGGTTTTGAATGGGAGTTCACATTGCTAGTACTTTATTTTCTGTGCTGTCTTGTTCTATTAATTGGGATAGTAGTATTGACTTTTCAGTTTCTGTTTCTCCTTTGGGCAGTCTATCTAGTACGATAAACCATCTTCATAAAGAACTATTACATCTGATATTACTTCAGGGTTTTAATCGTAGTTCACATTGCTAGTGTTTTAGTTTCTGTACTGTCTTGTTCTATTTTAGTTTTCTTTTTATCATATTTTTTTTTATTCTTTTACTTATACGTGTATCCTTGTAGCGTTTGTTTCTTGTGTTCCATTGTCATTATTTTGTCTTTTCCATGGAATTCGAATTTACGGACTTTCCCCACTGCTTCGGTATTTTTGTTGATGCGACACTTACATTTACATATCTTAAAATTAATTTTTTTGAAAGTAAGAAACGGTTCCATCTTGTATTAATGTCTGACTGTGTTTACCTTGTCTCCTCGGTTTCGTCTTCTGATTCCGACCTTTCCTGTTAATTCTCCGGTATTCTTTCGTCGCTGTATACATCAATTAAATGTTGTCAAAACATGAGCAAACGATCCGTTGATTAAAATATCATTTGAGGTAAAAATACAAGTTTAGACAAAATTATAGAAAAAAAGGAATAAAAATATTAAACCTTATTGTCCACACACATATAATGTTTGAAAACATTGTATAGAAATACATTACAAATGAAAAAAATGATAAAGAGTTTTTAGTCGCAAGAGTATGATTCCCAGCATCACATTATCTGTACTTTCAGAAATTCAAAGTCGTCTCAGGCTATACACGACATACATTGTATATACATTTCATAATTTACTACATATATACGAAAGAGGTAATTGGTCTTTTACATTTACAATATACATTTATCACTCAGCTAGTAGCATATATGCTGCAGTAGTTGTCATTCAACAAGGGAATTTCCTAGTAATAGACCGGAACGTTGGGCAATTGAACTTTTACCTTTTGTTGTTTTTTTATGAATTTGTATTTGGTTTTGTTCGACTTGTGTCTTTGGTACATTTGTCATACTTTGCCCATTTTAACAGCTCATATTTTCCATTTATTTTCCTCGTATTCTAATTTCTTAATAAGACACTTTTCATTCTATTTTTCGTTTTATGCTCTTTTATGCAACATTTTTTGTTCAGATGCCAATCTTATTTCATGAAGGGACTGATTTAATTATTTTTTTTTGTTCATATTTGTAGACACTTACCCAGGATTTAGGGAGGAGGTTGATTTGAATATGTTTAACCTTGCCACATTCTTTATATGTGCTTGTTCTTTGCCGGGTCACTTTTCAGTTGTTTTCCCTTACTACAGTTACTTATTGATGTTTGTTGTTCTTTGTTTATTGCATCGATTACGGATTCATTTGCCGGTTTGTGCTTCCTTTTATTGAATGTTTACTGCATTGTTTCGGGGGCCGTTTGGTCCTTGTCCTGTGGTACGCTGGTTGCTCCAACATCCCCTTATTCGATCATATGTCTCATTAACGTACACCAAATATTCTTGCAGTTTCAAATCCATCACTATTATTATTATCACTAATAATATCCATTTCTAAAATAGACTTACATGAAATCCAATAACTCCACGAACTGTCAATTTATCTTTGCTTACGTACCAACAATAATACGAATCGCTGAGAGGTTAATGAAATAAGAACCGTTATATTTAAAAGAAATCACGCCTGTATGTAGCTAATTAGGTAAGCTGAGTCTTTTTAATTTTTTTCATACACGATATTAAAATTTCTACATTTATGACACTGGCCTTTGCAAAAGTATTGTTCTTTTTAATTATGCACCAACAAGTAATATAATCTAATGAATTTGAAAAATGACCTATAACAATAAACAGGAACTATTCATAGTGTTTTTAACAAAAAAGAAATAATGAATTACAGGGGACAAAAATGATAAAAAAAGAAGAAAATAACAAATATTCACGCTCTACAACATGCGACGCAAGAGAAATTATTTTTAAAATAAACGTTATGTTTTTTCTCTGACGAAATGCGAAATTATAATGTGTTACAAATAGACACTCTTGTTATGAAAACTGTTGTTAGAACGTTTCTGAGCTTATTTTCGTTATCGTGAATGAAACATGTTTTTAAATTTTAAATTTTATCACAATTAACTATTTTACTCTATATTACATTTAAAATTCTCTTCAAGTGATAAATAAATTATAGAACTTCCTACTATAACCGCTGATTGTAGTTGGTAATTAACTAGTAAAGTCAAGAAATACCAAAGGGATATTCGACAGAGTGGGAAAATCGAAACAACTGACAAACTCCGGAGAACAACGAAGACAAGACCAAAACAATACTTGCACTTCAATTAAAAACTAAAAACATATGAACAACATGGATCCCACCAAAAAACCTGGCGGTGCTCCGGATATGTAAGCAGTCTCTGCTTCCTGGAAGATACCCGCCATGCTGGCCATGTCAAATCCGGTATGAGGAAGGGACAACATCAATGGAACATGTTCATTTTCATTTGGGAAACGGTTTTTTCATACCTGCCAACTAAGTCATGATGACGTCCATAAAACTTTAATAAGGATGACACCAACTTAGGAGCAACATACCCCTGTATGAGAAACTTTTCTGTTAGGAGCCTGGATCTGTCCAAGAAGTCAATGTAGATGTCACAAGCTCTGGAATAACATATGAGTTGTGAAATATATACTCCATACGCCGGCGCTTCTGGAATGTTGCCGCTCAAAAATGGGAAATTGAGTTTTGTATTCAACTAAAGTGCTTATTATTTTCGCAGTAACACATAAAGTTAATCGTTTTAGCCAATCTATAAGCTTAACGTTATGAATATGTATACTAAATCAAGGGGAGACGGGAGACTATCACAGATGCACTAAATAAAAACGACGGAATAACAAGACTCAAAGAAACCGTTTTCAGAAATGTGTAACATGATGGCTTAAATCTCAAAATCGCATATACAGTGTATCCATTTCGAGATATGCGGAAGAAATGAATGATTTTTTTCCGTGGAAGTAATATGATTCGAATTTCAGAAATCACTTACTCCTGCACTTCCACTCGATACTATATGCAATCTCCTTGGTTACACCAAATATTCGAAAAATTGAATTTATTCTTTCCCTGGACTTGCACAAAACTAGTAAGAAACTTTGCTGTGCATTCCATAGAGTCTTGGTGGAAGTTTTTTTTCATTTCTATACAGTAGTGTAATTTGTGGGTTCCTGCATATTCTTTGAACGACTGCTCCGTTAGTCGCAAATTAACTGCATTTGTATTTCGGCAATGGAAGTACATTGTAATAACAGATGACCAAGTATTCAGACTTGAAGAACCCCTTTTTTAAAGACTTCTAACCGTCATTTCTAATAAAAAAACTTAAATGCTGATTTGTTAAAAGCTTACAGTTGATTGTATTAAACGATCACGCACCCCGTGGTGTAAACGATTGCATTTATAAAGAATTGAAAATAGATCTTCAAAGAAATATAGTAAATGTTGCATTCTATGTTCTTTTACAAAAATAGTAAAAGAATTACGAGAAATCCAAGGAAACGCACTTTGCAACATTTCCGATGCTTCCTTTTGTATTTGTACATGTATAGTACAAATACATGTATAAAAAAAATAGAAATAACAATCCAAAGATAAGTATCAGCCAACATATGATAAGCCGCTATAATTGATTTGCCTATAATTATATCCAAAAAGAACTTATTTTTTAACCAGCATGAAACCATCTACAGTGTCTGAATAAAAACATCCTTCCGTAAATAGCTGTTTTCATTGGAGATGACCCAGGGAAGATCGTTGCACGTGTATCGATCTCCCACTGTTGTGACGTCAAATCAGAATTATTTTGTCATACCTTTTGACCAATAAGGCGTCGTCGTCTGTGCTCAATGAATTTACCTTGGTACAGGAAACCCAATAAAAATGAGTATTTAAGGAAGAAATAGGTACAAAAAATTTACTTGTTCAAAAGTGAAGAACTGGAAAATCTTCAAGTCGTTTTTTAAAATTCAACGTGTTTTCCTTTTTTAATCCGCTGCGCTCCACCCGGAAAGACGTGAATTTTATAGAACTCGATGAAGATTTTCCGGTCTTCACATTGAACTCGTGTAAGAACCCATGGAAGACTGTTGCACTCCCACTATTGTGACGTTCAATCAAAATTCTGTTGTCATATCTTTTGACCAATAAGGCGTAACGTTATTGAATGTCGTGGACTGTGCTCAATGAATTTACCTAGGTACAGGAAACCTAAAAACGATTATTTACGGAAGAAATAGGTACTTAGACTCGTTCAAAAGTGAAGAACTGGAAAATCAACGTCTCTCCTATCGTTCCGCTACGCTCCATTGTGGAAAGACTTGAATTTTAAAAACTCGTTGAATATTTTCCAGTCTTCACTTTGAACTCGTGTAAGAAGCTATCAATCATACCCAAATGCTACGTGTCTACCGTTAAATATCGCTACTGGTCGAAAAAACATATAGTATCGAGGGTATTGGTAAATAGTGTGTGTCTGTGAAAATGGGAAAAAAAGCAGTTGAGAATAACGGATACAAAACACTTATTTTAGCCATACATGCAATTTGTATTTCATGCATTTATTAAACATGTTTATGTAAAGAGGTAGAACCATTTCCCCTGTATTTATTTCACTTCTAGGGCCATTTTCAAAACGTCACCTAAACCGTTTCAAAATCTCTGGCATTTGTCTGGAGCATAGTCTGATTTGCTAATAATAACTGACAATTAAGTTACTGAATTATTTTCTGCATTCACCAATATCGCTTTCGGAGACAGTTTTAACACAAAGTTGCCAAATTAACGTCTTTAAGACATGTTTTCATCATGAAGGAAACTCAGAACCAAAACTAATTTTAGGCTGCAAGTGAGAATATTATCTCCTTTCATGCGACAGTAGAATAGTTTTGGTTCTCAATGTCCTTGGAAATATACCAAAAGGTGAAACAGAATGACCCATATCACCTATTTATCATATACGTGTAGAAAATAAAGGTAAAATTTTACCCTATTATAAGCTGGAAATTGTACATATTTTCCCCTCAGATAAGATTTGGCTCAGTGGGCTGATATGACTTTGTTATCAACTGTTTCCGGTTTATATCAACTGCTTCCGTTTTATATCACACCCCCTAATCCGTAATCGCGTTATAAATTTTAATACAAACAGAAAAATATTAAGAGACAAAACAATTTGACTAATTGGACGAGGGACAATGATGATTTGCTGCGCTTGAGGATATTCGGCAATACGGCAATGAAACTGAAATCATTCAGATAAGAATTTTCATGGAGACATATAGCTATAAAACACCAATGTTGAAGTATATGATAAAAACATCATAACATGTAATTTTTCATATCAGACCCCATTATCAGCCCATGGTCAACATCATCCCTCGAACCAGGCGGCTCTCGGGCTGATATCTTGACCTAAGGCTGATAATAGGTGTGATATGAAAAATGCCATGTTATAATCTATATATGCGCGATCTTTGCAGAAAAAAAAACTTATTTGAACTTGTTAATTATTAGGCATAAAATTTTTATTTGCTAACATTACAATCCATTGCATACAATTGTTTACGATGAAAAGTAGGTAAATATTTAAGATTAAAAAATCAAGGGTTATGAGTGAAACAAATACCGGGGGAATTGGCCCTACTTTTTTTCTTTGCAGGGTGTTTTATATGTTGCTTTCTTGTCTGTATGCACTTTGATTTTAAGGATTGTCCATCCATTTTCGACGGATGAAAATTGTATGATGAATCTGTATAAAACCTTTTCAACATAAAATGTCATGCTTTATATTATATATTTGACCAATTTTACCACTGATACACTTATTGACATCATGGCGTAAAAAAACATTATAATATCTGTATACCATTTCGAAATATAATTAATTCCTTACATTGTATGATACCTTTAACATATTTGTATATGATATTAATATCAGTTTAACTGAAGGCGTATTCTCCGTCAATCTTAAGTAACTCGCTGAACTATTATTATATTCCTCCAATGATATGATTACGAATTTATTTTCAAAGACTTCATATTCTGGAATCGATTTATTTGTAAATTATATTCTGCTCACTCCACACACTTGCGTGAAAATACCTTGGAATAAGTTTGTATAAAGGTAGGATTGATTTGATTTTTATATATAAAAATAAGTTAAAAGAGTTTGGAATCAACTATTTAATGAAACATGAAGGTTTTATTTTATTTGAAGATAAATACGATTAGTACATTTGTTTTTTGCGGTCACTGAACCTAATTTTCATGACAGAAAATTTCGGTAAATTTTAAAATGACCAGTTTTTTTTCTGAAAAACGGTCCGACTTTTTGTTAATGAACTTAAATGATTATTCAAAAAACTTGAGGGTTTAAAAAGGAGTAAACATGACAAATTTTGCCATTCGGGAAAAAAAATTATTTTTGAAAATCTCAAAACTGAAAAAACCACAACGTATCTTTATCGAAATTTTTGCATGAAATCAATGTTTGTGATAAAAGTGACATGGATTGAATTCAGTATTATGTGTAAAAAGTTTAGGAGATTCTATAGACACAAATGTATTTAAATTCAAGATACATGTAAAATGCAGTACTGTATAACACTGCCTTTTATATATTGTAATAAAAAGTTGTTGGCAGATTTCTGTTTAGTAAGATTTGTACTAAATAAAGTCTTTGTAATTCTTGCTTCCTTCAGAGAATAATGTATGCACACAAGATGTAAACATTCTTTTCCTTCTAATGAAGTTTAATCTCGAAATGGTTAAATAATACAGTTTATTTTACTAACCTTTAGATGATTCCCTTTCCTGATGGGCTGTTAATCCTTACGGGTGTTATATCCTTAGTAATAGACTTTTCTTTGTCTATGACACCACTTATAGAGACATTTCTTTTATCTGAACGTCTGAAAAGCACAATTCATCTACCATATATATGGCGTATACGAGTATAGGGTGGATGAATATATCAGAACAAAATGCGTGTCATTCATCAAATAAGTGCTCAAAATTAAATCGCTTTGAAACTGTCCTTTTGAATGTCATTGGCACCGTAATATGCTGGACATGCCTTACATGTGAACTTACATAAATACTTGAATAATTTTATTGCACCGCAAGCTCCCTCACAATCTTATATGTTTTTTCTATGTCAAAGTCGTGATTAATTAAGTTTCCCCCTTAAAAAAGGGAAACATGAAAGGAAATTGTTGCTCCACTATGCTAACTTAAAAACATGCAATCCAGTTTATATAATTATTCCTGTTGCATGATTCACGTTTCAATATTCAACTTTAATTACATATGCATAATCTGTTTTACAGTATTTCTTTGCATTTCTTTTCTCGACACTTTTATATAGAAAATGTTATTTGAAGTATTGTCCTGACTTTGATTCTTTGAAAGTAGATTCTGATAGCGGAGGATTTAAAGTAACGAATAATCTGCCATTCATTGTGGTGTTCTTAAACTAACACTCTTTCAACTTAGAGGACGACCATTTTTGCGTTTTTTGAAAATTAATATTTATCAATATTTATTATCTTAAGGAAAATCCTACTGATACGCTTTCAAACTCAGTAGTATATTTCTGTCTTGAAATTTTAGTAAAATAAAAATATAGAAAACAGCTTCTTTTCATTATACTTCCTAGTTAAGAAGGACCTACTTTGTTATTTTAAGTAGAGACCGTTTATTTGTGTGGACACACACAAGCGCACAAGCTTGCATCATTGTCATGTTGGAAGATAAACTGTCTTTAGAGTGTAACGCTGTAAATGCATAGATTAAGTCTTGCTACAACTTGGGATAAATATAGATTCTCCTTCAGGTACGAGTGAGTTATTGAATTTATCCACCCGAGATAGTTAAATTTTTGATTTTCAGCACGCGAGCCTTTTTAAAGGTTCTCTTTCTGTGGATTGAGTTCCAATGTGTTATTCATATAATATTTTATTTTGAGTAATGGCAGGTTTTATATATTTGAACTCATTAGGAGCTTGTAGCATATTGAGGGCATGTCGAAGGTTGAATACTTGTCGGATTCTTGTCGGCAGTGGTTTTTAAAAATGATCAAACGGAGGCGTATAGCACCGTCCTTAAATGTGTCTGTCATTTGTATTTGTTCAGCAAGGTGTTTGATGACTAATTCGGCTTTTAAAATTTTAGGTTTCAAGGGGTACACAACACTTTGACTAAAATAGATTTGCATCATTTAATTTTCATAACATTTTGACAAATATTTACTGGTATGTGATTACAACGTTCAGCGGATTTTAAATGAGTTAACTCCCTTGGGTGTTCTGTACCCCTTAAAGCACATATGTTGACGAACTGTGCATTAAAATTGGTATCACAGAACATTATTATTACGACGTATCTACATTTAATCGTATATTAATCAAGATAAAAAGATTTAATAAAATCCCAAGTCATTGTCAATTTCTCTGGAAATACAATGTGTTAATTAGGTCACGTAAATTAGCTTTCAATAACAAGTTCTCTTGGAAACCAAAAAAAAAAAAAAAAAGAAATGGTACTGATAAAGGATACAATGATCTTCTGTCTCCTATTTTAATAAGCATTTGCTAGAAGTCAATACAAAGCCAATCAACGCAAAAATAATGGCGCATGTAACAAGATCATCATCGAAAAATGACAACATTGTAATTATCAGTACCCGTGTTGTTAATTAGCCACGTACTGGTGTAATACTGATAGAAATAGGAAATGGTTCAAAAGGTGATTTTATGTCATTAATAGAGCTTGAAGACCATGTTTAACCGTGTAAAATCCTTTTCTTACAGTCGCGTAACATTAACGTTCGCCATGTCGGCGAATGTGAAGACACAAAAAAATATATATGAATTTCTCGGATTTGGAAAAAAAAATTTAAAAGAATTTTTTTTAAATGTACAATAATTTTTATTTTTATGTTTTGAACTTCAAGTGTTAAACAAGATTGTGTATTTTTCAGATTATCATTTTTTTTTTTTTGCTTTGTTTTGTTTTGTCTTTAACTGTCGTTTTGTAGAGCATTTGGTAGTGTCATTTACTCTATTATTGATAAGTACATATTATCACGTTTTCTGCAAACGTATATCGTAAAATATCAGCCGCGAGACACAATGTGAAGCTTTTTCGGCGAGTGAGCGTAGCGAACGAGCTAAAAGGCTTCATATTGTGTCGAGCGGCTTATATTTTACAATATTTGTTTGAAGAAAACTTGATGATAAATTTATCGTATTGTTAACTAGCAATCTTAATGGAATTTCTTACTTTTCAATGACCATCTGCCTATAACCGGATGTTTTCCTGATATATTCGGGTCAACGCTGGGTCAAACATTATGACGTCGCTGATATATTCGGGTCAGCTCATATTAGGGTCGGGTCAACTCTTTACGACGTCACAGTGCCGAAATACGGGAAATTGTGAAGGCCTCAGCAGGTCGATATAGGCATGGGGAAATACGATAAGGCAGTGTATAACGACAGAATCCAAAGAATCTGTTATATTCTTATATTGAGAACCAAATCATTCAAAATGTCATATTAGAGGACGTTTTTTATGTAAGGTAAGATGCTGCACAAAACAGTAATATGACCGTGTTTATAGTTAATTTAGCTACAAAACCAAGATTCATTGTTCCGGTAATTTGTTTTTAAATATCCAGACGGCGAAAAACATTTCAAGATTTCAAAATCACACCCTTGAAAATCATGGTACTTCAAGTTACTCCTTGTCCCTTCGTGTAGTCATTTTAGAGTTATTAGACCTTACTAAATCGAATCAAAGTCGTGAGAATGAAGCAGTATTGAGATATTTGAAAACATAGGCGAAAATGTGACTAAATAAAACGCCGACGATATGACGTCAGACTGGGCCTTATCGTCGCAAACCTGTCGCACCAATTTCTGTTTTAATTTTATATTTACCGCTTTAGAGGACTAATGATAAAATTCAGAGGTAAAATATTATAATCTGACCTTTAACCTCGAATAGTTTTTTTCTTGTTAGAAGGTCATAGATTCAAGTATAGAGTTTCGCTCTAACTTATCACCTGTGATAATGAAAATTATGGGTATTTCAGAGATGGATAACTTTCATAAGGTGTGGTCATGCAGACCCATTTCTGACTAATTTGACAAATTTCTAAAGGTTTAATGTCGATATCCTTTACGGTTTAATAGAAGTCATAATAATCACACAAGTAATTTAATTGTGAAAAAAATTAAATCTTTAAAAAGTAAACAAAAATGTCACGAATTAAGTCTCTCTTCCTAGAAGTGGATACCTATACGGTATGCAGAGTAATTTTATTCGTCTTTTTTCATTCATACTATAATTTGTCTCTATAGTTGCCATTATCACTTATGGCGTTGATTTTAAGTACATACTGCGCAAAATTATTTTCAGTAAATTGTCCTGATGACAGCGTGTCCCCACGTCGAAACATGTTTACAAAATAAAGTTGCCGTGAAACCTACTAAATGCTGTCGTTTTGTATTGGTTATGTTTTTAAATAGTAAGTTAAAATATTATCAGAGTGATACTTACCACTGAATGATACATCTTATTTTTGTGTTCATATAGTTTGGCCGGGAAAAATAACAACAGAGGTAATGCAATAAGAAAAATGAAAGGCAAAACAGTAATTATATAAAAAAAAAAAATATTTTTAGAAATGAATAAAAAATAATATAAAATAAAAATAAAAGTAAAAGAAAAATAAAAATAATTTGTAAAACCAACAAAAGCAAAAATTATCTTTATCTTCATGCTTAGTGTGTTCGTGTTTCCGTGATTGTTTAAGCTTTTCCAAATTTGCATCTGGCATGTGCTAGTTGCATCAACACATGTACCGGAGATTGTTTATATCAGGTATCACTATGCAGTGATGTTTCCAGATTTCATTTACTTACTGGTGTTCCAATTGTTTTTTTTTTTTTAATTCATCTTTATAATTGAAACTGTACAGATTTGGACAATTCAACAGTAGAACGTGGCAATGAATAATGCCTGTGCTTTGAGTGGCAGCAAATTCATTCTATTCAATACAATAACATGGAAATGCCAATACGTGTTACAAATACAAATATTATTCGATAAAAAGGCAGCCTTAGATAGAAGATTACAGTGTATTTCTTTTGGAAATGAAATTAATATACTATGCAAAACACATCAAACTTGACGTTTCAATTATGTGCAATCTTAGCTTTGGTGTAGAACTCGTTTCCGCTCTTGGCTGTTTGCTCCGCAGACAAAAATGTCATTTCCGATTACGCAAACGTCATGAACGTATTTATGTTACATTACAAAAGTACATATTCTCATATTAAAGATTTAATTATAGGAGTATTAGGGAAATGTCATCTTTGTTTACCGAACTGGAAATGAAACAAGGAAGGCATGTTTTTCATCGCGGTTTCCTTTCTTATCCAATTATTATTGATTGGGCAATGAATCAATTGTTCTATTTTGATTACGTTACATTATACCGCAAATGGGTTAATTTTAAACGTTGCAATGTGTGCAATTGAAACTATATTATATTTCCAATAAATTCTCTGCCACTGACACAACTTTAACTTTTAGTTTCATTAGTTTCTTTTAATATTGACACGGTTTCAAGAAATTCATCTTGTTCTTGTTTGAGAATGCTTTATCGCTATTATTAATTGCATTTTTGCTTTATACAATATTGATCTTTACGGGTAAGTCGTGGGGGGGGGGGGTGCGGTAGGTGAAAAAGCTTAAAGAATATACACATATTTAAGAAATTTACGAAATTTATGAAAAAATTGAATATAAAATTATTTACCTTTCGCGATTAACATAGTACGCAAAACAAAATTACATTTTATTTCTGATCTAAAATCAGGCTACCTATTTCTTTGAGTAAAAGAATAGACACCGTCAAATTTTCAAAATATATTCGAAGTAAAACTGATCGTTGACAGTATAAATTTACGGCTGTGCATTTGAATTGATGATTCCAATTTTATGGGGCTGTTATCCCAAATTCGAGACAGTATCTCAACACAGCTTCGGTAAAAATCACAACATTCAAAATAAAAAAATTCCATTGAAATAAAGTAAATGATACAAAATGAGAAACGAACATCAGGAACAGGGTTTCTTTTCTTGCTCTACCATCTGTAACATCGCTGTAAGTTCTTCAACAATAACCCGAAATCGTACACATAAACATCATGTCGTCCCCCAACGTTGACTTCGACGGTTCTATATGTACGTATATATTATCTGCGTTTTGACAGCTAGATATCGTAAAATATCATCCCGTGAGCCAGAATATGAAGCTGAGGACGAGTGACCTGTTCCCCGCAAGTCCATTTATGGTAGATCAATACTAATATATTTAGCAAATAGATTTTCCTAATTTTTTCCAGGCAGGATGTTGGATGTATATACTTTTAAAATTTCATGTTGATAAATTTTAAATAGATTATAAGAAAAATCCAAATTTCTCGTACAATTAAAAACCTTCTTTCTGTTTCCAAAAAACTAAGATCTCCTTTACATTTCCATTAGAAAAATTTTTCGCGAATTATCTCACCTGAAAAGGATTCATTTTAGAATAAAATTTTGTAATTTTAATAACTATGCATTTTTGTCAATTTTTTATTAAAATAAACTTAAGATATAAATTTAACATTATATCAAATACTAGTTTCTCGTTGAAAATATATATTTACATACAAATTTGCAAGATGCCCGAAAGAGATGCTCGGTGTATTAGGTATGATCTACCTTAAGCCGAAATATTTTTATTTCTTAAACTTAAATCGTTATTGATGAACCATTTTCTAGAAAAATTACAAATCCTTCTAATGTAAAGTAAAGAAGGGAGTTATTTACCTTTCATGCAAATTCTAACACTGAACCGTTCAGGATAATTCTTTTCTAGAAAAAAGCATGTTGTTGACTTTGTAACTATACAGGTACAAAATGTATATATATATATATATATATATATATATATATATATATATATATATATATATGCAGGATACCGGTAGAATTTATGGTGAAATGCCTCGTACTTGCAAATTACAGTAGACGCGCTCCGGAATAAGAAAGAAATACATTTGTCTACCGATCGATTACCGAAAAATAATTTTTTGTGATAATCTGTTATTTATGCGATATGGAACTACAGAATCCTGTATATCATCTGTAGCGTGCAATAAGTTGTTATATCAATAAAACAGTTTATCGTGTAGTAAATAGCTTGAAGTCTAACAGGTCCCATAAATCCTTTTATTTGCAACAATAAAATATTTACTGCATTTCCTATATACTTTGAAAAAATGTATTGCAAAATGTATCTGTCGCGACTTTCTATCGTAACTAAGTGGTCATCGCAAATCATACTGACCAGTTAGTGTGGATATTGTCTAAGCTTGTCAACGGAAATAGAATATAATAATGATTTATTATTATTTTTCTGATTACTTTTCTCAATTTATTGCTTGATTATATGAATATGGTTTATGGATTCTTTTTTACAATCCCATAGTGCCATTTATTCTGTTCACGGGGAATAATGGTAATTCTTCGGGTTTCAATAGAAAATGTCAGTATATGTAGATTACTAGAATAAAAAAAGCATTAACCACCTACTTAGTAAGGATTCATATAAAGGTTACTTGAAGTTTAACTTTTTCTTTCATTACTCAAAGATTGTTTACAGTTTTGGAACATATTATAAGATATAATCAGTGCCTTGAGGTAGTTTATGCTTCTTAAACCGCGAAGCGTAAACTGACCAAAGTAAGTATAATCTGTTCCAAAATTTATAACGATCCTTATAATTAAATTAAAAAAATTTCTGATCCATAATTGCAGGTAGTATCATTTAGATAACTTATTTTACCCATGAGTTTTTAAGATAAATAACACTGAATTCGGTATATTTGTGCCAAAAACCCTATTTTTTTCATTTTAAAAGACTGACGAAAAAGTGTCTTACTTTTTAACGAAAAAAGATAACTTCACCAGTTTTTTTTGTAAAAATTTCCCAATTACATAGACATTGTCTTCTGATAAATAACTGATGAAAAAGACTGATAAACTAATTAGGAAATTATGCAAATTTAAGTCAAATACGGAATATTGATAATAATTTGGTAACTTTAGATGCATGTAGAAAAAAATCCTCTACTGATTTTTTCTTTAAATTTTAGTATGCTTAACTTGAAGTAAGGAGTTTCATTTTGCGAAAGAAAAATATTGGGGTCTATGTGCTTATTGCAAATATATTTGAGAAAAACCCCAAGTTTTAGTATGGTATAAAGGTTTTTCTTGAAGGATAATATGACGTCACAATTTGTATCTCCTGGCGACATCATTTTCTCCCCCTGCTACTGTATCGTATTCCCTTAACAACCAATCAATATATGTTTGTAGAAATATAGAATCCAACACTGGTAAATAGCAAGATCGAGTAATCTTAGACACCCGAGGGTAAGATTTCAAACGTTTTCTGACGTGGCTTGGTCGCGATTACATGTATTGTAAACAGTTTCTTTTCTTATCCTACAACATAAGAGCATTTTCAAAGCAAATATGGTTTTAGGAAATAATAGTTTATACCATTGTATATGTGATCATCCTGCGTCATCAAACAGCAGTTTTCCAAAAGCAGATTCCTTTATTGTACGAATGATTCCAATTAATTTCTGGGAATGTCCAGTTAAGAAATTTCTAATAATAAATTGTAGCAATAATTGACCAAATGAGCTTCCAAATTGTCAACATTCTTTATATTACATATATAATCGCTAAAAATATTTTCATGAAGCTGTTGGTTCAAAACTTGCAAATGTGACCTGCTAAGGGCAGTCTTAAACTTGCAATGGATACAGTACTTTTCTCTGTGGAAGTTAGAATAGCTATAAGTCCTTCCTTTTTTTCTAAATATTTCTTTTTTTTTCTTTTACTTTGCATTTAATATTTCCTAACAGAGATTAGCTATCACTAAAACGTTTTGTAGATTTAACGGAAATTTTTTGATAGTACTAGTTTATTAAATGGAAATAAGAGGAAAACGGAAGTCTAGTTGAAAGGCCTCAATAAGATAAGGAATAGAAATAAAAACGCTGTAACGTATATGTAGTGATTTTGTGTCAAAGAAGTTGGGCCACTTTCCCTGCATTTGTGTTACTTCTATGGCCATTTTCAAAAAGTCGGCTCAAACCTTTCAAAATCTGTGGAGGGATAGCCTGGTATATGGTCTCTAAACATTTGTCAATAATAACTAACTAATAAGTTACTAAAAACTTTTCTACATATCTCAAAATCACTTTGGGAGACAGTTTTAACACAAATTTGCCAAATCAACGTCTTTAACACAGTTTTCCAACGTAGAGCTAACTCAGAACCCCAAAAAATTGCGCCTGTAAGTGAGATTATGTATCCCCTTTCATACGACATTAGAATGGTTTTGGTTTTGAAATTCTTCAGCTTTGCAAACAGTGATGCAAATTGACCAAAATCGCCTACATACCCGACCTTCGCCCGTACAAAGTTTGAGCTTATTAGTGACTAATGATAAAATTTGCGTTTGCCAACATAAAAACGTATTGCCGACAATGGTTTACGATGAAAATAGGTACATGTAGATATTTAAGATTAAAAAATCAAGTTTAAGAGTGAAAAAAATTCACGGAAAAGTGGTCCTACAATTTTTTAGAGCCTGTTCTTTTCTTTAATTCCTTCCTTCCAACTCTTCTAAATATAAACTACACAGTGATTTAGTTTCTTTGCAGTCCTGTTTTTGTTTTATGATACATGTAATATGTGTTTATTCTTTTAGTTTTTGTATTCTTGTGGCGTTTAATTGTTGTGCTCCATACTTTGTCTTTTTCTTTGATTTTCGGACTTTTCCCACTGTTTTGTTGCTTCGGTGTTCTTTTGCCAATATTATGGTTAGACGGATATAATCTCATATTATTTTTTACTCAAAAGTATCAAGAAGATAACGTTTTCTTATCCACGATATATTTAATTCCGTGATTATGTTATCGTAGTTCTATGCACTGCTGCGTAACCACAGATTAATTGTTCATGCTTTGAAAATTACATTGTATATGATCTAATCTTTCAGTCAATAAATATTCACTTACATTAGGAATGTAATAATAGAATAATATAATCCAATAATAATTTTCGCTTTATCATATCACCCTGCCGATTTAATAGCATTATAACCATTCTCTGATAGCAGATAACTACCACAATAAGACAATCGCTGTCAGAAGTATATTGTGTATCAGGGTTGAACAAAGAGCAGAAGCCAGGATATATCGTGTACATTGCAGATCTGAGATTAACTCTATATAAACCTTTTATACAATTTAAAACGTCATGATAATATGAGGTCAATGAAAAAAAAAAGATCAAATATCGGCAAAGGAATAAAGAAGCGACAAAACAGTGGGAAAATTCTGTAAGATAGAAATCCAACGTCAAGATAAACTAATGAGAATTGAACATAATAAACAAATTTCGCAACGATACATTTATAACTAAAAGAATAAATAAATATTCTGAAAGAGTAACCAGTTAATTATCAACTCGAGATAATTAGATTTTCATTTTTATTGAAAGTGGATAAATCTTATTATTAACGTGTCCGTTTTCTCTTTATGACAATGTGAAACTCCGAGAGGTCTTCCGAACGTTTTAAGGCGGGAAATTTTACGAACATTTAACCAACGTGTGGTGATATCAGAATTTATCAAACGGGTCAAGAGATGTATAAATGCGCACAGTATTATAGAAAGGTGCTCTGGAAGGGTAAGCATGTCCTGCTCCATTAAAGGTACCAGTCACATTGCCAATGAGTAATATCCAGAGAAGTGTCAAGCCTGGTTAGCTGTTATTTCTATAAGAACGTGATATCTAACTGAAGATATCTTATGTCATATGTGAGATAGAAATTAGAATTGATATACTTCAATACCAAGTTTAGTGTGTATATACTTCGAGATTCGTTTGACCTTTTGACTTGCGTCTTAGGACGGTAAATGGGAAACTGTTAAAAACCTGCTTAACTTGATATTATTGTTTTTAATGAAGCAAGATGAAGAAGAAAGCAGATAAAATACGTAATCAATGCAAAAAGTTGTTATTAATTAACTGCCCGACAGTTACGGGATAATGTGCTATTCATATGTTTCAAGAGAGGCATGATTAAAGAAGAAATATTTACTGATAATTTTAGATTTTTGACAGATTTTGTTTTCTGTAGCCATACGATTCCACCCGAACTTATTGTATAAGTCAGATTATTCTTTGTACATTATAAGTCTTCAGATATTATGCCTTCCAACAGTAACACATTAATTTAATCTGTCACCAAAAGATGTCCATTTTAATAATTGGTGGAAAATATGTGGAACAGTTGGCATGAATTTCAGCTTTCTTTCTATGACCCGTTTGATTTCGTTTTTTATAAATTCCACTTTTCAAAATGTTGTGTAGTTTACATGTAGCTAAATAAGGTAGACACAGAATCACTTCTTAAGCACAAAATTTATTTAAGTTATTTCCAATGGATTACACACGGATTTAAGTTAATTGCTAATCTTTTTCTTCAATTATATTTTTAATCACGAATCAGTACAAAAAAAAGGAAATTATATTTTGATTTGTTTACAGATCGGAACGATAAAATGAAATCAATACATAAAACATTCAACTCTTTGCATGAAAATGAGTTGTCATTAAATCAATTTTTGCAATGTTTACGAAGAAAGGAGATTTAAAATACCATTGCATGTTCACATTAACCAACGATTATTATATATTCTCTATTTATTAACTATGGAGACTTGATTTAGTAGTTGTTCGGGCATATAGTTACATTTTCTAGCGGATATGAAAGCGTCAATTTAACAAACTACATTGGAAAACGCAATTCTACCATTAAATGTCAAAATAAAGGCATCGACATCGGCAAATGAATACGTGATTTTCTGAAAATAAAATTTAGATGTAATTACTGTGGTCGTGTCATGTAACTTTTCTCTCAAAAGTATTGCTTTGACTATTTTAGAAAACGAAATCTACTTTAAAATCAGAACAAGACAACATAAAGCGACAGAACAGTCCGGATAATATTTTTAAAACATACAAGACAAACATATGTCGGACTAAAGTAAACGAGGAAATATTTTAATTTGAATTTGAATTAAAACGGACAATTTGATTGGACGGGAAAGTTAGAATATATTGTTTAACATGCTTTTGGACACTGTGGCTTCACGTGTTCTAGCGTAAACTGAAAGCAGATTACAGAAAGATCTTCTGCACTGCATCTTGTCTGATTGAACAAAAATGTTTAGAACAGGATATACTAGCGATTGACAACATCTCCCCACCTCACCTACTCACTTAAAGAATTCTTGGCCGTAAATTGTTCCTTGTCCTGGAGGAGGCATTAATCAAACCAAGACTAACATGTACTTGGGGTTTCCAATCATGTACATGCTTGATCTTTTAATTATTGACAAAAGAATATCGAAGCAAAATAACAGTGGTGAAAATAAAGCAAAATATACTAATTGGAGGTATTTTTATTTTCATAGGTTAACTGACAACATTTCTTGATTGCCTCGATTTAAACGTTTTTTGCTGGCGTTGTCTTTTAACGAATGAATTCAAGGCTTCCTTAGACTCCTTCACTCATTTATTTAGTTAATTTTATTTTTGTTCGAAAGTTGAATAGGCAGCTGAACCACCCCCCCCCCCCCCCCCCCCTCAATGGATAATTTGAATTAATACTTAAATAAATGGATATATGTACGTTTGTACTTTCATACCGGTAACTATTTATTAACTGCTTTCTTTTGATAATATATGTGATGACGGACACTTGTGCTTGGCGAAAGTTACTCCTTCTGCAGGTATGAGTGGCCAATGTAATTGCAGTAGCATATTTACGCGTAGCAATACGTATCACTATCAATCTTAAGTCAAAATTCAAATTAAAACCAAATTAACACTGTTGTATTGCTCAAATTATATTACAATATATGAACATGATAAGAGAGTTAATACCCACTGTACCATTGCCCATTTCGCTTAACAATCGGAAGTAGTATCTCTGACATCCAGCTCGAACAGAGACAAGCCTATTGGGGTGTTTCGGAAATTTCTTTGAAGTTGTGTAAATATGGAAGTAATGTGACATACTTGCAGTATTGGTATTAATGGAACAAATAACATTGGAACAATAATGTTTTATTATTTAATTATTTAATTTTATTTATTTTTCAGAAGAATTGACAATGAACTATCAATACATTTTCATACAATTTGTTCAAAGATGCCATTAACTATGACGTTAGTATTCAGGCACCATTTCCCTGTACTTCAGTGGCTCTCATTTCTTTTTACCCTGTCCTGACGACGCCAATTATCTTCGGAGAAACATGCCGACGCAATAAAACCTATGCAGTTCATATAGGTGTTGTCAATCACCATGGTAATTATATCAAAGAGTAAATATTTATATACAAAAAAATAACCAGTTTATATGAATATAAATCTTGTCTGTCCAAATACAAATTCGGGTACTATCGGGAGAATAGTAATATAATATCGCCTCATACATTCGAAATTTGACAGAACAAGGTCATAATCCGAATCATGTTTCATTACTTAGACACATGACGGTAAACAGATTCGCTATCTCTCGCTGTTCATTATAAATTGGTTGTTTATATTTGATCGCTTCATTGTTCATTATAAGCGACTGAAATCACAGCTGGTCCATCTCGGGCATTGATTGCAATAATGAAATTTATTCAGTCAGTCATCCTGCACTTGAGGTAGTAACTTTTACCTTTTCATTGATAAATGGACTAAAATTATTTATATACAAAAGTTATTTTACAAAAATCATTACATGTATGTTGTCTTTGTTTGAGTTATTTGTATTGATTCTGACAACTAATACACTTAACAACTAGGCAACATAACAAGTGATACCATTCATGGAAGTATAAAAAAAAAAAAAAACAACAACTAATTGAAAACAGGAAAGGTCAAGAATTACATAACAGTCAATCAATTCCAACAAAGAATGTATGCATACATCTATTCTGTTAACAGAAAGTGTCACAATATGATCCGTGAAAAAGTCGCTCCATGTCACAATCTACTTTGATATCAGGAAATTGCTCCATTTTATAACGATATCAGGAAATCACCTGTTCACAAAGTGTCATTTTAACATGCATGGATATCCATGCTACAATCTTCAATTTAAACTGAATTTGTTCAATGTCATAATGCAACATACGTTACATTGTATTAACGTGGTTGTCAGTCAATGTTACAATCTGCTCTGTTAACAAGAAGGTCGCACCGTGTACCATCGTCTCATATCCCTGCCAGTGGATGCTACACCATTTCACAATATTCATAAGAATGCCTTTCCCTGTATTACATTCAAAACTTATAAGGAATTCCCGCCAAGTCACAATCTGCTTTGCCAACATGGATGTCGCTCAATATCATAATCTTCATTGGCAATATACAAAATGTATGGATGTGGATTATACTAAATTATATTGGATATACTACTTCATGTCGTAAGCTGTTGTGTGATCGATGTCACATTTTGGTCTGTTCACATTAATATGGCTTCACAATTTATTCAACTTGAATTTAAAATGTCTACATTCTAAACTTAAAATTGGTGCCATCATAAACGATGTCCATCCACACACTGCATAAGTAAAAAAAAAACGTTAACAGTTAAAAATTAGCAATTTTACAATTTCAGTCTAAAAAGTAGAACCCTGAATCACATTTCAAAATTGAAAACGTTGTTGCACATCTACACATACTGAAGAACAATACATGTGTATTATAAACAATGTCCATCCCCGCACTGCACAAACAGTGGTAACTTAGCAATTTCACAATTTCAGTCTAAAAATTGGAACCCTGAATCACATTTCAAAATTGAAAACCTAATTGTACATCTACACATAGTGAAGAACACTACAATAAACAAATAAAACCACTGAAACAAAAAATGAATGTGTATTTCCAGAGACAAGGCAAAATTAGCAATTTCACCATTTTCGGTCCCTAAATTTGAACCCTTAACCGATTTCCGAAATTAAAAACCTTTTCGCAGATCTACAGATAATAAGGAACAATATAATATACAAATACATTTGCTAAATCTAAGTAAAAAATGAAAGAGGAGTTCAAGTCACTAGCTTAAATTCCTTATTTCGTAAATACAACCCCTGTGGGCCCCAAGTTGTGAACATCAAAATTCTAAATCCTTATTGCGCATCTACATACAGTATGTGACAATATTGTATAGAAATGAAAAATGAAAAAAGAGGTCTGTAGACAAGGTTATCTAACGGACGGATGGACAGACCAGACCGATTTCAAATATAACCGAACTTCAATCGAAGTCTGTCGCTTATCATTATGTTTTATTTGCCTAGATTACGTTACCTGTTTTCGTCTCATTGATTAATCGTCTGGTAACTTTGTTATCTCGTAGTCTTTTTCGTTTAACTGAATACGATACAGTAAGGATCTACCATTGACATTTTTGTGAAATGTGGACACGGGTGTCTCTTGCTATATACTTTCGAAATATCAATAAAAAAAATCCTTCATAATAGATTTAGAATTATATTGCTTGAATTTGATGCAATTTGATCCGAAACTCCAGTATAATTAATTTTCGAGTTGATGACAAAACTTTGCATAACTTTGCAAGGAAATAATATTTTTTCTCGTGTTTATTTGTAAAATGTTTCTCACCATTGAATTGTTCTTCAAATTTTAGTAATATGAGGCAGGCGTTACCTGACGAGCTCCCGAAGTTTTTTTTAAGAAGGATGTATCAGGAAATCTTCCGTTTCTGTTCCGTCCCGTCCTGTTCCGTCTTTTAGAAATAGCGTCTTTGCGCAAGACTGGAAATTAGGCTCAACTTCCGATTGAAGAAAAAAAATCTTGTCAGTACAGTAACATAAATTGACTCTTCTAGCATAATAGCTCCCTTCGGGAGTTTATAAATATATTAAAATAGTGGAAATCTGTTTGCAATAGTGGGGGTCGATATGCTAATTACAGAGATATTTAAGAAAAACCTCAAAATTTTAGGATAAGGGCGTCAAAATGGTATGGAATCTCTTGGTAACGTTATTACACATTCTGCTACTGTATCGTATTAATTTGTTTGTTTATTTAGTTGGGGTTTAACGCCGTTTTCAGCACATTTGGCCATTTCGCGGCGGCCAGTTTTAATTGGTGGAGGAAGCTGGAGAGAACCACCGACCTTCGGTAGGAAAATTGGCAATCCTTATCAATTAAGATCGGAGTTGAACACACCCCGCCACAGGTGAGATTCGAACTTACAGCCCCAGCATTGACAGGCTAGTGATCATTAGTAGTCATGATGAACTACTTAGACCACTCGGCCTCCGAGGCCCCTTGTATCGTATTGTTTTTTGCCTGACTGTTATGATGTGACAAGTACAACCTCAGGAAAAGGATTAAATTACAACCAAATGTCACATAAAATGTGGCAAAAAAAAAATTCTACGTTTAAGCTATCTCACTGACAGAAAATGTCCAAATTAAAATATTCATTTACTCATTTAAAGAGTATGTCGAAATCTGCACTATAATTAACTATACGTAACGTTTAAGCTAGTAACGACTTTAGAATTACACAACCAGCAGTTCCACAAAATAGGAAATTGTTAATAATCCAACTGTATTAGATATGTTCAAACTCTATCTTTTTAAATCTCTTTACAATATTTTGCAATCTGTATTTATCAGGATTCTTGCTAGCAAATCTAATTGGAATTACAAGGAAGTACATCTATTGTTTAATGTATAGTTCTCAAAGGAATGATATAACACCACTAATGAAATCTTAGATTGTAATATCTTGGGGCTACAAGCTATGTCATTTGTTTCACTTCTTTAAATTTTGTGAATTATTAAGGTTACATATTTGAAAAGAATTTAGCTCAACAAACGTCAAAGTATTTATTTTCAGTACCAAAAATAGTAAATACATCTTTCTTTATGGTTAGTTCTCAATCTGGTAAGACGTTGCCATGGAGTTATCAAGTTGATATTTCCGACACATGATTGGAACATACTTATCAAAAGCGTAACTAACTTCAATTTATGAAAAGTACAATTTATATATATATATATGGTGAGAAAAGGTCAACAACTACAGAATCAATCAAGTCAGGTTAATATATGGTCAGTAAAATAATTTCATGGACATGACTGGGCTGATGACGAAAAAATTTTGAACTCAAACAGATGTGTGTTCTCCTAGGCTGGACTCTTAAAAATATTTTACACTAGTTATCACGAACTTGTACATCGTTATGGAAGATCAACTCCTAGATGAAATCTGATCTTTTGTCGTTCATTCATGCTTACCATGCCGGGGGCCTTATATTTACCCTCAGTGCGGTTCGTTTTGTTCATGCTTTAGTTTTAGTTTTGTTTTTGTTCAATGTTTGTATTGTCTTGTTCTTTCTTTGTCTTAAAATAGTTAATATTTCAACTTCAAACTTTTACGTTTGGCTGTGTTCCGGGGTTAGAAAATTTACTTTTATCGTTTGATAACATAATTTCTGGTATCTGTGGGCTAGAAAAACCGATATCTACCAATCTGCCTCTCTCGTAACTTTAAAAATCGTGGGTGTCTTATAATAAAACAATGCTTACCCATCTGAGCCACCTGAAATCACCCCGGTCGATGTTGCTTATGTGTTCTGTCTAGTTTTTTGGTGCTAAATCTGTATTACACGGTATTTATTCATCCTTCCCCTACCTAGGTTTTCTCTTTGTCTATGAATTTATGATTATTGGATTTTCCCAACCTTGCAATATGGCAGTCTACCCAAAGCTGTCTCTTTAATATTTGGATCGTCTTCTGTCCAAAACATGCTATCAGGACATACTGCATGATTAACAAAAAGGCTACAGCAACACTGTATACAATTCTAGAATTTTCTGTTTTAACAACTTATTTCCCTTTTATATGGTATGAATGTGTAGTGACTTTTGAGTTCAATGAACACCGTATGCATTTGCCTGATTAGAACATACCGGATACATAAATCGTACAAATCAATATTATTTTCCGATCATTAAATTTCGTTTTTGTGAGCATAAATGTAATCCACTTACATATTAGATTCTTATATAATTTAGAATCTAATTACGTCATTAGCAATGGTTTTGCAATACAAAATTCTTTTAGAAGTATTACCACGAGATTGCTTAATAATAGCTTAATCCATGCTTGTTTTCACAGCGTGCTTTCAGTAACAGCGCGCATCCATTGTTTATAACAGTAATCTGTTTTTCTTGCTGTTGCTAGTTGGTGTTTAGAGGTACTTTTCCTGTTGAATTTTACTATATGTATGTCTGTTTTGTATTTTCATCCTGTCTTAGACCATACACAGGGGAAGGGTTTGGATTCAATGAATCTGGTAAAACGGCATATAACTTTCGTCTTTCCAAAGTCAGGTATATTTTGTTCCGATTTTGTCACTTGAAACTCTATTTCTCTACCATATTCCACCATTGAATATAATAAACAGCAAAATCGATAACAGGAAGCTCAACAATGACGTTCCAAACAATTACAGCAACTGACAGAAATCAAGACAAAAATAACAAAACACAAACATGAACACAACAGAGAGTCAGATTAGTCTGACTAGGTACAGGCACTGAACAGTGGTGAGGTTAAAACGGTTCTACATGTACACAAATTTCCCCATTATCTATCCTGAAACCCTGATATGTAATACAAACCATAAAAACCGATACAGTATAATTACCAACAAGGTTGCTTGAACTGCAAAATTAGAGTGGACTGTACATTATAATTTAGATGCAGGGTCAGAATGCGCTAGTTTGAACTTAAAACAAGCTAAGGCTCTCACAGCTGCATGTCGGATACTGTCGTTCTACTAAACGAAACAATCTGAAATAATACGTCCATAAAATGTTTAATGCTATTTCGTCATAGAGTTCAATAGAAATGGGCAGTATTCGTGAGAGGCAAGTATGAATTTAAAGTCTTCAAGTTGCTGGAAGACAGAACACTTTTGTTTTACAGAATTGCAGATAATTTCATATTTGTAGTCCAGTGTCTGTGGGCTACTAGCGAGACCTTTGCATTTCTTCACGATATTACAGTAGAAACTAGGATGGAAAAATCCGTTCATGATAAGTGCTTTTCTAGGATCTGGGAATTAGTTAAAAGATATCTGTTATAAAACATTTCAAAAAGCATTTAGCTGCTTTTAAAATCTATAGCCCAGTAATAAAAGTTGTTTAGTAATCGTATAGTTTCGCTCGTTAAACTTTTCTAGCCGAGAGCAAATTCGTGCAAAATGTACAAGCTGTGATATGTACACTCCATACGATGGTGTTACACGTACGTCTCCGTCAAGAAAGGGGAAGTTAGTAATTGGAAAATTAAAATCGTCCCTTTTATCATAAATTTTCGATATTTATAGAAAGATATAAAAAAGAACAGCATTTACTATTCTTATTAGCTTTGTTCAAATGTAGTTCTTTTGGATAAATGTCTGTGCATATTTAAAAAACTCGGGATAATCAACAGTAAATACATCATCAAGATACCTGCAATTATTGTTAAAAATTTCAATTAATTTATCATGATTATGTATTTCACCCTTAAGGAGTTCTATCATGAAAGACTGTTCATCAAAATATAAAAAAAAGACGGAAATAAGAGTAGCACAGTGTGTACTCGTAGGAGTCCCAAATGACCTGTCGATACACTGTATTGCCAAAACTAACAAAAATGTTGTCCAGCAAGAAGTGTAGAGCCTTGATCATGTCATTGCTTGTCCAGCAACTGTAATTTTCATACTTTTTATTCTTAAAAATGCTTTAAAACTGTTAAAACAAATAAAATTTAAACTAAAAGATTTAAAAGAGCAGTTAATAAGTGCACTCAGTTTGTTTTTTAAAAGATCGCAAGGAAGGGATGTATATAATGTAGAAAAATCATAACTGTCCACAGCAGTTACTTGATTTACTGTTTGCAAAACGTTGAGAGAATTTGTTTACACTCCAAAAACAATTTATGCTTGAAATTTCATAAACATATACAAATAAGAGAACTTGTTAAAAGAACAGACAATTTAGTTGTTGTACATTTTATAGAGGCATATATTTATCCCCTAGCTTCTCAACTTTTTTTTTGTCGATGTCATGTAGAGGCCGTCACATGGGGTTGGGTTTCCCACTTTCTTTTATGATTATACGGTGATCTCGAGATATGTTTACATGTAGTTTGATTAATTAATTTTTTTGTAATTCACTTGGCAGATTGGGTGTTGTCTTATCTGGTATCCGTTCTGTTTTTTATCTAAACTGCAACTCAAACGTTGTTGGTGGGCTACCAAAATAGTATGATAAATTTTTAAACTTAGTTTGCAATTTATAATGACGCTGACAGTAAACTGACCCGTTCTAAAATTTCGCAATGGTTTACTGTTTCATGAAGGTTATAACCAATATACTGTTTGTATAAAAGACTTCAATGTTAATAATGTGCATAAATATTTGAAAAGCGACAGCTAGGCAAACATCTGCCTTCCTGTATAAAGGGTAGACGTAATTGTTCTCACAAAGACTATACGATAAATCACAAAATCTCACCTGAATTATGTTAACCCCAGGTCATATGATCTCAGATGTACAAAGATTTACAGGAATTTGAAGGGATGTGTGGGCAATGAATGAAAAACTAGTCTATTGACCTTGTAACAAATAAAGTTTGTTAAGTAATACTGTGTTTAGATGCTTACAAGTAGTCGACCGAACCTCGCGCTATGTTATCAAAGTAAACCTCTGGACAAAGTGATAATTTTCACCTGCAGTTTTATGGCTATTGAATGAATTTAATTTTTCAAAAACAAGTTATTTTTCAATGACAGTGGATCAAAGTACTTTTTGGTATCTATCCTTCGCATGAACTATGATTCGATGGATGTTAATGAAATAATTATTATTTCAAGTATAGTATATTGTAGATTTGGTCCGATAAAATATAAATGATAGCCCCTAGGTTCACTCCTGGTTTTTATAGCAGTTCGTGTTGTTCATTGTTTTCAGTTTTCAGTGTGTATTTGTTGTGCTTATGGTTGTTCTTTTGTCTTCCCGGGATTGTCTGTCCAATGGATTACGTTTTTCATTTGCTCCCGAGGTATATTTGTCCTCTTTCTCATAGCTCAAAACGGTAGGAGACATTGTATTGCTCAGCAATCTTATCAGAATTCTTGTTTTCAAAAGAGTTGCATGTCGGGTGAAAATCATTATTTCGTTTTAAATCCAGTGTTGTAATATCCTTTTCATTGCATAACATGCAAATTACTTGTTTTACACTGACAATCAACTGTACGTTACAATCCCAAAATACAAGGTAAACTACAGAAATTCAAATGTATTAAATCAATGTCTACGACGTGCATGTTTCTTGTACAAATAAGCTATTGATATTTATATCACAATTGAATATTTTACCATAAAAGTCGCCATGAAAGAATTTCAAAGTACTTACACGCATAACTTCGTCTCTAAAAAGCTGATTTATTTTTATGTTCCATCAAAATCTATTTTGCACGAGAATTGGCCATTATCGATAGTTAGTCTACTATTTACCTATTTGATACAGCTTTAAAGTGATTTGAATCTATATGCAATTAATATTTGATGCTTATTTAAAGAGATTTGATTTAAATACAATTCCCGATACTCATTTATATTTAATACGTGTGCATCGGATGTAAATGCGAGTGCATTTTCAAAATTATTACGTACACAAGTTTGATAAGTGAATGATGGCTCAATTCTTTTCCGTTGCGTTCCGATGGTTTCGTTTTATGATTTAATCCATGTAACAATATGACATGTAAATGATACTTAATAATGAGTAATATACAAGTCGCTAAATGGTCAAATCTTTGAAATTGTAAAGAGGACAAATATTCCCAAGGAGCAAAATAAAAATTGCAATCCATTATACAGACAAACTTGGGAAGACAAATAAACAACCACAAACACAACAAATAAACTCTGAAAACTTAACCACAAACGTAGTTCTTTTGAAATTAAGGGGGACAAATATACCTCTGGTGCAAATAAAACAAAACGAAATCCATTAGACAGACAAACCCGGGAAGACAAATGAACAACCACAAGCACAACAAATAAACACTGAAAACTAATAAACAACGAGCAACACGAACTACTATAAAAATCAGGAGTGAACTCAGGTGCTGAAGAAGGGTAAGCAGTTCCTGCTCCGATTAGGACACCCGTCGTGAAGTCCAACAAAGTAAATCCGGTGGTAGTCACAAATCGGTTGAAGTACATGAAATGTTACGACAGTGGGAACAGGTCCAACATCATCTTCGATATTGGAACACTGTAACGGTCAATCAATTCGTGATGACGACCGTAAAATACCCTAAGTGATGACATCAACTTATCCTTGATAAAACCCTGGTTAAGCAGCTTTTGTGACATTGATACATATTGTGATGGATAAAATGTGCACATTTCGACGTTTAAGGACTTATCAGTTGTGCTCAAGGCCTAAAATGTTGAAAACCAAAAGAATAATAAAAAAAGTTTAAAAGCAAATTGAAAAACCCCAAAATGACCAAAAGAGATAACCAAAAAGGTATCAAAGAATACATTACGAAAATGTACAGAGCCAATGAGCAATTAAAAATCCAGGGACAAAGACAAAAACCGACATAAACGAGAAACAACACAACATATACACCTGGAAACATGATACATGCAACCAACATGGACCTCCCGAAAGCCCCTAGGGTAGACTCGTATGTTTTGATAAACAGTTCCTGCCTTTAATTAGACATTTCAGAAATCTGAACATTCCTGGATATATATCATTGTTTTATGCATAAAAGTTACTTCAGTGATATATTGGATCGATCGATTTTGGTGAATTATCGCTCATATTTTTTCCCTGGCCTAGTTCGATCTGTCTACTATAGTTTGGTATGTTTTGGACTACTTGAACAAAGATTTGATCGGAATAAGGATTAACCAATCAACTCTATCAAGAGAATACTTGGTGACGTCACAATTCTACCATAGTTCTACCATTTTAAATCGTGGGTAGATGTTTAGTTGACCAGACATGCGCAGCAAAACAAAATTAAATGACCACACATGCGCAGAAAAACCTTTTAGTTAAACTTTAGTAACTTTGGTTAATGATCGAACTAGGCCCCTGTCAGTTTATATGAAATACGATTTATTGTCATATGAAGAGCATCGATATGGTTGCAATTTTGTCACTCTTAATAATTGTATACATTCTGTTCTTTTAATGTTATATTTTAGACTTTATGGCAGACCTGTGAAATTCTCTGATTTAAATTGTTCCAAATCTCGTTTTCTTTCTCGCTAGTAACATTACTTGTCTTAATTTTATTTATTGTGCTTAAGAAGCCAAAACAAAACACCTGATTTTATAATCTTTCATTGTTTATATATTATTAATGTCCTTTCTATTCAAAATAACCATTTGAGAGCCTTCTTTGTTTCGTAGACAACCAATCGTCTTCAGTCATATTCTCTTGTTTCCTGTCACCGTACAGAAGTGGTAAAACAATGATTCCATAAATATTTTTGTTATTAATGTTTTATTTCACGTTCCTTACTGAAATTTTCTTGGATGCATGCAACTTGCTGATCCATCAAATTCCTTAGAAATCATATAATAGGAAAATAACTCGATCTTTATCACGGAGACACTTTTCCATTAAACTTAACGCATTTATGATTTGTATATCAGCCAGGTACAATGGTGTATTTTACAACTTTTAAAATTTGTCCTAATTCGGAAATCCCAATTTTTAAATTATCAAATTACCTTAAAATTATTCCATAATGAAAAGCCCGAATGCTCTTATGGCCAACACAACATTACAGTGTTAGTTCAAATATTAAGGTGGTTGCACATTTAATGCAAGACAAGTTAAGAGGCAAAAATCAGTGAAAGCAGGTCATGCGGTTGAGCCATACAAAATGTCAGTTGAATATATATTATATTCTGTGTTTTCGGTATAGTAATTAAACAGTAGTGTCTGCATTTTACAGATATTTCCTTTCATTATCAACTATTTCTCAAACGGCTTACCGGACATTCAAAATTGCTTTCGGAATCATTATTTATCATATGTAAATCTATCAACTATTTTCTAAACGATTAATGGCTGCTTAATAAACCATAATAGCAAACTGGTACCATTGATCAGTTTAAAATCAATTTTGCTCAGTCAGTATAGTAATCAAATAGTTATTGAAGCTCCATAACGTTCTCTATTATGGCTACATTAAGATCAAATTCCATGAACGCTTGGGGACCCTGATTACAAATTATCAACTAGTAAGTCGCGCTACTTTTAATTTGTGGGTTTTCCTAGAACTTATCGACAAGTAACGTAATTAACTTTGAATTGCAGTTGACACAAGAAACTAATTTCTATTCTACAATTTCATGTTGGGAATGTCTGGCTTGTCATTCGGTGAATGGTTAATATTCCATTTTAGGAAACTTGGCGACTTCTTTAATATATATGTTTTAATTATATTTATTTTGCCATGGGTTCAGATTGGAAATTAACGCATGCAATGATTCTTAAATAGAAAAAGGAACATTGCCCATGTAATGATAGCAATAAATAACAGAACATGACATGATTACCTTTCAAAGCTCTTAATGTACTCCTGTTTTCTTTAATCGGACATCATATTGCTTTCTCTGTCTCATACTTTGTTTTAGATTCTTTTTGTGATCATCTATTTTCATCCTTCTGACGCTTCGAAAACTTTCCTTTAAAACTGTTCTCTTCTGGAATTTTTGGACCAATTAGGTCCAAAAACTAGGCCAAGTGAATGGTGCTAGTATATTACCTTGAAAAAATTATATTAACTCGTCGTACAGATATGACCCGTGTTACAAAAAATAGAAAAATCGACAAAATTGTCTAAAAGTCTCCTCTGAAATTGTTGTGTTACTTAGACAAACTTTTGTGCAATGGACATTAGTTGGTCCCCTTTAGAACGTTATAAGGTGCTTTTAACCAATATGACCGATGTTTTTAAAATAGAAGAAAATCAGTGAAAACTGTTTGATAATTTTCTCCTCTGAAACTACTGGACCATTTACAATCCTTCTCACGGGATTCGCTATCAGAATTATGTTTTTTGTGTGCACTTTGGATAAAAACATCCATTAAAAATGGAAAACGTTACAAAAATATTTATCAATTATAGACTTTTGACGAGGTCAATATATTCCTAACAGGTCCATATATAATGTATTGACAGAGTCAAAAGTCCATCATTGTTATATTACATATGTAGTTTTTTTAATTAGAATTTGATCAATTGCTTTTTTATTGTTTCTGTTTTTTAGGCTTGGTGCGAGAGTTGAGGTTTTTTTCATGATTTTGTTGTATTTTCAATTCTTTTTGTATATGTATATCATATGTGAGACAAAAAAAGAACATAATTCAATTTCATATTTTTTAAAGTCAGAAATGAAATATTAACACTGAAAATAGAAATTTATCACACTGAAAACGTAAATTTTAAAAGTCAGACTGAAAGTATGAAACTTTGATAATGAGTCACTTTTCTTCTTTTGGCATGTTAAAATTGAAATTGAATGTTATATTAGAGCAGTTATACAAGTTGGGCATCGGCATCATTGGGTTCCTCATACATGTAGTTGAATTTAGTTCCCTCATCATTTTGACAGGTGCGTTGGTTGTTGACCCTTCAGCTGGAAGTAGTTCAAAGGTGCTAAAAATATCATCGAGACCATCATTTAGAAGTTGAGCCCCATCCCCATCACCAATATCTTGTAGTAAAACTTGTTCCTGTGAACTTGTCAGTGTAACTAATTCAATGTTGTCATTTAGGCAAGAAACAGAAGTACTGGTGGCTGCAGCATAGGTTGATGTAGTTTTCAAGACTTTACTAGTAGTGGCATTAGTTTTGTGGTTTAAAGTGTCAGACATTTTTCTTTTAGTTTCTTCACTTGTTTGTCCACTGTATGTTCTCAATGAGTTTTCAGATTTGTGGCCTGTGACGGACATTATATGCCGACTCGGAAAGTGAGCTGCATCTAAAACGTGGACTGTTGTAGCTCTTAAGGAGTGGTTAGTGTATGCCTTTGACAATTTAGCAGCCTCAGATATTTTTTTCATCATGGAACCTAGGAAGTTATGACCAAGTGCAATATTGTTGAAATAAATCCCATCCTTTGGTTCTTTCCTAGCTTGTTGAAAAAAAGACTTGCATTTGGGATTTAGTTTCTTTATATAAGCCACTAAACTGCGAACTGGACAACGAGGACTTTCTGAAATAAAGTGACAGCAAAATCAATACAATGTTTAATTTTTTTTTCATATTTTTAACTCAAGAATCCTGAATCTATGAAAGTGTCTATTTTAAGAATGTAAGTAAGTAAACAAAACAAAGACACAAAGAAATTGAAGAACGCAATGATACATGTAGGCCAGAAATTGTGGGTTAAACCAGGTTTTATTGGGCAAAAGTTGAAAGAAAATAATTTGATGATTATGGTAAAAGTATACTGTGGATTCATTTATTTTCGTGGATACCAATTTTCGTGGATAGAGGAAAAAAGGCATTTCGTGGGATACGTAAATTCGTGGATTGCTGGCTTAGAAAAAAATATAAAAAGTTGTTGAAATACTTAAATTCATGGCTTGGCACATCAGATATCATGAAAATACTGCGACAAAACGTGCCGATCAGACTTGATATTGTACAGTAAAGTACTGATTTAAAGCGCTCATTAAACAAAAGTCCAACAAACAGATTCTTTAAATTTGTAACGGAACAATTAAAGCTTGTAATGAATTTAACAAGATTAACAAAATCCGTAATTGTTTACTCATTAGGTTAAACAGGTGTGAAATATATATTGACAAAATTGCAATCACTTGTCACCAAATACCTCGGGGGTATATACATACATATTTTTAATCCGATTACGATCAGTAATTTTTGTAATAGTTATCCCACAAGGACGCGGTGTGTCTGTATAAGATCATCCCGAGGGCCGGAGGCCCGAGGGATGATCTTATACAGACACACCAAGTCCGAATGGGATAACTATTTTACATCCAAGCTCAAATAAATAAAAACAATAAACACTTTTTAAATACATCTTTTTGCAATAAATGCGTTGTTCACTCTATTTTTTTTAATGGAACATTACGTTTTGATAGTTTATCCCTCAACATACCCCATTTCTTGTCCTTGCGAGTTTGTAGTATGGGTGAACACATCTCACCATTCGATATTAGAAATTAAACGGATTTGTTTTTCTCGTATACATCTCAAATAACATGGCGGACGGGTACGACACTGATGAAATACTCAGCCAGGCCTTAGATTTGGCCGAGGCAGCGGATGACGAATCTATTTTCATAACCCAGAACTCATTTAGATCCACAGAAGGTATCTGTAAATCAAATATTAATTATGGTACTTATCTATTAGGGTAACAAAAGCCGATTTTCAAGTTTAGCATTCATTTGTAGCAGTTTTTAATATAATATGAGACCCAGGATATGACTGCAGCCAATACTTTTGCAATACATTCTTAATTCATTTGAATTCAAGTACTTTGTAAAGTCATTTTTTATTATTGATAATGGGCCTAAATGTTGTCCCTTTTCTGAAAAAAAACCCAAAATAGCGTAAAGGAGGTTCGGGGGGGGGGGGGGGGTGTCCTTGTATAACTTTTAATTGTTACTTTATTGCAAATTAAATCCACTGCTAAAAGGTCAATTTTTGGTTGGATAACGGTAATAAATTTTCTGTCTTCATTTTATTAAAATCAGGATAAATTTGTATTACATTCTGTAAAGAATTAACTCTTAATAACTTGTTAACATTACAATGACCAAAAAAAAACCATCTTATTTATAGATTTTTTTAAAAAGAAGTCAATCATGGCACTTAACTGTGCACGTGAATACATTTTACCTATTATTTTCTGGACAATAGCCTTTGTAAAAGTAGGGGTGATCTGGCAGGGGTGATCCGACTCAGATCACCCCTGCTAGAACAAAGGAGCTGGGATGTAAGCTTTATTATCTTTTGACAAGATGTTTTTACTGTAATGTAGGAGAAAGTCTGTATTGTTTAGGTCTACTTAGGATTAAGATTTGTTTTGAATGTTTGATTAAAAAAAATCGGAAGTGAATTCCGCGACAATTTACACAGTCAAAATCTTTTTAAAGAAAATTATGTTACCAAAGACAAAATTACATGAAACACTGTATCCTCTGTGGATATAGCTGACTCATCATATGTCAGAATTCAAGTACATGCTGTAAAAAGGCAATTGTTCAAACCTCCGTGGTTTCAAACTTTAGTGCATTTAAACAAGAGTAAAAATATTATTTTTCGTTGGATATTTAAATTCGTGGTTTACTGGGACCCACGAAAACCACGAAAATTGGTATACAACGAATATTAATGAATTCACAGTATTTGTTAAAAAAAGAAAAGAATTGTGCTGCATGTATATTACATATTACAGATACATGTAGATACCGGCTCATATGTCAAACAGTGTAACTTCTGGAAATTACATTATAAAACCATTTACAAATGCATAATATATTTTGTTATAAATACATACCTTTTATTTCATACATCCGACCCTCACTTTTTGCGTCATCTGCTTGGTGATTTTTTGTGAGTTCGTCCTTGACTTTGTAAGCATACAGTGCCCCTGACCCATCTCTAGTGACAGCAAAATCATCTCTCTTGAGATCTCTGAGGTTTTCACGACCCCTCCTACCAAAATGCAGCATTAAATCTACAAAAACCTGCAAAAACAAAGTGTTTTTTTTCTGATAGTATTAAAATACAAAAACAAAGCAACATATCATTTTATACTAGTATTTACATGGTTATTTAAAAAACATTTTTTTTTCTTAAAAAAACACTTAAACATTGTATCGTGCACTAGAATAGTTAAGCATGTGTAAGGAGGGGTATAAAATATCCATATGGCTAGCACAATGAACAACTACAAGATGCTTTATATGAAATCTAGACAATCAAGTACGTATACTTGCACTGTGATACTTGTCTTAAAGCATACAAATTATGATACATGTACAATGTATGTGCATTTTTCATGAGAAAAAGCCTGGCCTGTCTGAAATAAAAATTAAAATGAAAATACCTTGTGCTGCAACACTTGTGCTGAATCAGAACTTCTCCATGAATCCAAGTATGAGAACAAGATTTGTAAATCTGTGTCACAAATAAACTGGGTATGGTCTACGGAAGCTTTCCCTTCCCTTTTTAACTGCTTCACCACTCCACCAAACACTTTTGCGGACGTTGTAAAATCTTTTCCCTTGACAATATCAATTTTATTTTCCTTTACACTATATAGATGCCTTTGAATACCTTGTCGATAAGACATAAGTGTAGTTTTTTTGTACATCTCTCCGTTTTTATCTCGTGCTTCTGCATAGAATTTAGTAAGAGTTTTGTCAAGGGTCTCAACATCGTAAGTTTCAAAGTCAGGATTTAGTTCATTTTCTGTTAAGTACTCTTTAAATAATTTGACTGCTTGCTTTGTAGCCTTTTTGGTGTTTGCAGAATCAGCATTTTCTACAATATTTTTGATGTCATCGTCACTTAAATTTACAAATTTTCTTTTTGTCGTCTGCTGCCGATCTCCTTCCGCCATATTTGTTTACAACGACATGTATAAAATATGCCCGGAACGGACGAATATCCGGATCTAAATTTAGTAACATAGCGTCAATATAGGTAAAAATAGAAACATAGCGTCAATATACCAAAAAGGCACCGTTTTGATTTTTAAAGTAAAGAAATACACTAAATATCCTTAAAATCACATGACCAAATAATCCAATGAAAATGTAAGAATTATTAACCATATGTAATATTTCAGAATGTTTTAATCAACATGCTAATTACATAGTATTACTTGGTTCTTAGTCGTTTCCTTTCTGAATTATCCGTAAGGTATTTGTACTTATGTAGCAAACGATTCTGATAAAAAAAATTGAACTGATTAGGCACTTTTCTAAGGTTTATCAATCATTGCTTAGCAATGCTTGGCACTAAGCATCGATACTATTAAAAAGGACCAAAATAAAAAACAAATCATTTGTGTTTTAGAAAAGAGACATATGATGAGTGTACATGAGATAATAACCCTGAAACGAAATCCTGAAAGTACAGAAAGAGGTTACTGACATTTTAACACTGGGTGTGCATACATTTGTAGCTAGCTCTTGTGAAAGTAAAGAATTAAAACAGAAATGACAGATTGACAATAATAAAAACTAGGCTCACACAGGTTCCTTTTCAAAACTGGACCAATACTTTTTATGAAATACAGCCAGTAAAGGTTATGTGAATTGCATCAAATTCATTAACACGTGGATTTATTCTGGTATTGTCGAATATGACAGTTCTGACCGATATCATGCTGAAATTCTAGGAATGTTAAGGGAATTTTCTAATTTGTGACAGAAATGTGGACCAATAGCAATTTTCGCTTACTTTCCATACAGAATTCACCATCCGATTCCACAGGTGTGATTTCATCTAGAGTTCTTTCCCTTAACGTTGCGTGTACTGGTTGGCTGATCGTGCACACTAATGGTATATTACCATATTTCATTCTTGTTCATTTCAAAGTAATATATGCAATGGTTAAATTTTAATACCACTTGCAAAATTTGTGCTTTAAACACGTTTTAATCAAAATATTTACAACGTTCCCTTGAAAATAACCTTATATAGTATAAGAAACTCTATGCCCACACAGGTTAAAAAAGAAATGACAGTGCACCTAACATCAAAGTCGCCGTCAAGGGAAACAACTCGAATGTGATTTATAATACAAATTAAGAGTCGGACTGAAGTTTTCTGAAAGCGCGATAGAATTTAAGCACCAACTGTAATCTGGAAAGCCAGGTTTAATCTTGACAAAATAATAAAAAATTCGATTTTATATAAAAAAAAAAAAATGGGGTCTTGTTTCGTTGCTTTAGTTTCATCAAAGGATCTTATATGATATTTATCGTTTTGTTTTTCACTATGGAACTTTCTGTTATCTTCTCTTTTAATTTTTGCTAACTGAAGCATTGATTTCGTTATGTCACAATGTACATGATATATGTAATGTATCCATGTAAAAAAAGTATGTTGATACGCACTCAACTGCAAATTTTATATAAATAAAGGTAATAAACAAATTAGCGAACTCCAAGGCAGTTGTCAAAAGGAATATTAAATAAGAGGCTTCCAAGAGCCTGAATCGCTCACCTGTTATCTTTTGTGTACCAGTAGATCTTGAATCAATGATTACTTTTGCTATTTAATGTATACCGTCGCAATTTTATACTTAATATTGACCTGTACAACTATAATATAGAATCCTGAACCAAATGGGTAGATATGGTTGCTAGGGACTTTTCCATTCAATGCCATTGAGCTTCCTTTTTGACTTGTACAGGTAAATTATAAGGTTCTTAACCCAAATATATACGATTGCAAGGGAATTTTTAATCTGTTGCTAGGGACTTTTTCATCGGTTGCTATGGAATTTTTCAATGACCTTGATCCTTGACGCTCCATTTTACTTTTACAGCTACCATTTAATTTATTTCAACTAATGGCCTAACCATCTGTTACAATGGCAGACCATTATTTCTGTTTACATGTAAATAATCTTTCAAGGGCAAAAAACTCCTATAAGTGGTGAATTGGCGATTTTGGCCATGTTGACTTATTTGTAGATCTTACTTTGCTGAACATTTTTGCTGTATACAGTTTGTCTATTATCTATAATAATATTCAAGCTAATAAACTAAAACTGTAAAATTGCCTTAAAGTTAACAATTAAGGGACAATAACCCAAACATGGATCGATTCGTCTGAAAATTTCGTGACAGGTAGATATTGACCTTTTAAACATGTTTACTACTAAAGTGCATTTTCACCTATGTTCTATTTTTAGCCAGGGAAGCCATGTTTCTCGATGGACAAGAAAAATAAAACACAAAATTTATACTAGATACCCTATGGATCTATCAGCCTAAGTTTGGCTGAAATTGATTCTGTAGTTTCAGAGGAGAAGATTTTTTAAAGTTTACAAAGATGACGAATAAAATGTGAAAAGTTGTCTTTAAAGGGCAAAAACTCCTATAAAGGGGTCATATTGACGATTTTGGTCATGTTGATTTATTTGTAGTTCTTACTTGGCTGAACATTTTTGTTGTTTACAGTTTGTCTTTATCTATAATAATATTCAAGATAACAACTTAAACTGCAAAATTTCCTATAAATTAACAATTCTGGGGCAATAACCCAACAAGGGGTTGACCGATTCGTCTACAAATTTCATAGCAGGTAGATGTTAACCTGATGAACATTTTTACCCCGTCAGTGTTGCTATAAATGCTTTAATTTTCGAAATATAAGCCAAAAGCTGCAGTTTACCCCCTATGTTTTATTTTTAGCCATGGCGGCCATGTTTCTCGACGGACAGGAAAATAAAACATAAACTTTATTCTAGATACCCTAAGGATCATTCAGACTAAGTATGTCTGTAATTAGCTCAGTGGTTTCAGAGGAGAAGACCTTTGAAAAAGTTTACGACGGACGGACGAAGGACGCCAAGTGATTGCAAAAGCTCACATGTCGTTTTAGGACAGGTGAGCTAAAAAGGGAATAGTCCATATATAACACGCAAAATCAAGGCAAACACCGGAAAAGTGGAAATAAGCGTAATGGTTCTGACTTGGTACAGGCATTTCCGTTGGAAATGGTGGGTTAAACCAGGTTTTACAACGCGCTAAACCTCCGACTTCCATTACGTCTAAATGGGTTCCGGATTAAAAAAAATAATTAATTTGCATACGACCAGTTTCATACGGTCCCAGATAAATTTGTTCACTATACAAAACTGAATTAACTGAAAAAACAATGTTTTCAATATTCCATAATTGTTTTTAATGTAAATGAAATCTTTCATTTTGATCCAGTTGCGTTTGTCACACAACTTTTGTTTAATATAATTATATAGAACGAAATTCAATAGTCTTTGTCATTAATTTTAAAATTTTATAACATGTTACGCAATACTTTTGCAGATATATAAAGGAAAATCAATTAGTTTTAAATTTGAATTAGATAATTTTTAATAAAAGTATTTGCTTGCTTTGAAAATCGTTATATTAAAACAGATTCAATGAGAAGCGTCTATTTCTATCTCAATCCAATGCTAATTCCACCCTTTTCTCAATAAAGAAAATTCTTACGTCCGTTCAAAACTACATGCATAAGGGTTTTATCAGAGAGCGATTCATTTTCTTTGATGTAAAAGACGACGACTTAATAAAGTTGTCTACACTTTCAGTCTTCCTAGTAAATCGTCAAAGCCGCACGAATATGTATTTTTTTTTTTTTTTGCACAAATATTAGTTCAATACATTTTGAGCAGTTAATTTGTTTAACGAAACTTTTGGTAAATGTTTTGCTTGTGCGTTGATAACGTTAAAGTTAATCATGTGTGTATGTTTTCGATCGTTGATGGGTCGATGACCCTCCCCCTCCTCACACACAGAGATTTTCTCGATGCCCCTCGAATATTTCGTAACAACTTAAACAAACTACTGCTAAAGTCTGCAGTATCCTGAGTAAAATAACTATGTCCCTAAACGAAAATTTATGAAAGGGACCAAAAGCTAGACTTCTTGATGGAGATCAACGGCGGCTATCAACGTGTCCACCAAAAATTTGGTTTCAAAATGGAACGAATTGATTTGTTGCGTAATATCAAAGTAGTTGGAGGGTCAACACGGGGTTCACGGCGAATTATACATATATATGTACATTACAGCTTATTCTTAAACTATTGAAAACTAGAGTAGCAGAATCGTACTTCCAAAACAGTTGTTTCTACAGTCTCAATAGTTAAACCTTCACATTTCTCGTAAATTCTCGAAATTTCAAGATTTAACTGTCTTGACTGTAGAATTACGATAATTAGCTGTTCGCAAAGCAATATTCTCTACTTAAAAAGAATGCAGTATCAGATCATTGAAAACCTGCCATGAAATATTTGATACTGGAATATAAAAAAGAGAAATGCTTCTTGACAAAAAATGTCTAAATAAACATTAAAAATGTTCAAGCAACGACATACACTGTAGTGGATTTATTGCAATATTTCATCTTACAGTCACATGGATGCCTTCATAGATGTTTTTGTTACTTAGTTGTTGGACTTTTAAGTGCAATGACAATGCAAAAACTGAAACCATCGCCAACAATGAACAACATGATTCGACAATAAGAGTTGTCTTCCTTAAAATTTGCAACTACTCATATCTCTTACCAGGCCTATCGTCGGACATGTCCTTCTGCAATGAATCTTCAGTTATCTTCCAAATTAAATGTAAACACGCAAAATCGGCAACTGTCAATTTTAAAGAAATTATTTTGTCATTGCCTTTTTATATACATGTCCTCTGTATGCCAATGTTTTGTGCAGACAATATTCAAATAATTGCTAAAAAAAGAAAGATTTAAGATTTTTTACAGAGCTATTTGTATAAAAATAACATTGATTGGTGTCTGTTAATTTAATTTTTGCGATTTAATATAGCTCAAGTCCTTGGCTGTCGTTAGAACTAGAAAGAGACTTGAATTAACTATACAAAACGACCATGGAACACATGCACAATTTATATGTACAAATGTATATTACATATCAGATGTTCATTAAAAACAATTTAAGGTAGTACCCAACACTTTGACTAAAATAAATTTGGCTCATTTAATTTCCATAAATTTATTAGTAAATATTTACTTTGACCTGTTGACATAAATGTTGATTTGTTTTAGTAAATAGAATTTCACACTTCACGGGAATAATTTCATTGAATATATAACAGTTTGGCAAACATCAATTTTGATCATAGAGAAGCTTAATTTCTCTTTACTTATTAAATTTGATTAAAACGCTCTGGTGATTTTTAAGAGTTATCTCCCTGTAGCGTTGGGTACCACCTTAAGCACGTTTAAATGTCGGATGATTCTTACGTAATTTTGATTTCACAAAAATTGACAATTTTGGGACAATTAAGAAAGACCTTTGAAAAAATCACAGAAATTTTAAAAAGGATAAATAACACTACATGGTAGGAAAAACACCTTCAATTCTTTTACTTTACAAACAACGTTTCAATTTGAGATGTTATTTTTTTTAAAATTAGAATCCAACATATAAAAATGCTTCCATTGCAAATCACGCAACACTTTAATTGCCATGAATATATATATATTTTTTTTATATGTTTGATTTCAGAAGGATATATTACCTCCCGGGGGATCAAATTGTAAAAAAAAATATTGAACAAAAATAAACAAAAAAGTTGATAATTTGTTACTAATGACATGTTTACCAAAAGATCAAAACAACTTAATTCTACCTTCACAAGTAATATAATTGTTACATGTCAGTTCGTTCCATATATATTGCTTTGCCTAATCCAACTGGACAGATTGTTAACATTGGGAATAGAATAAAACGCGTTGTTATATATGAAACAGATTAACACGCCTGGTAGTTTTCACAGATTATATCGGTCTCCAGTGAAAAGAGGCGACCACGTATACGACTACCTATCAATATGCAGAGAAAGGATAGCCGCGCTAAATGATACCCAATGAACGCATGACAAACTGGTTAATCTGTTTTCATCAGCTTTTATCTTCGTTACATTGATATAATCAAATATTTGCTATTATCCTTTCATTTTTGTTGTACTTGATTAGAATTAGCAGCATCATATATACAAAGCTGTTCTATTATGATTTTAGAATTGGAGATACGATTTATTAGAAAGGCGTGACAGAAAAACGTTGGAAGTATTCTTAGTGGTAAGTAATTTTAAATATATTCTTTCTACTTTTACAAACAGAATGTTGAAGATACAATTAACGACTAGAATGGTGGTTATTGTAGCAGGACTTGAATAGTAAAAATAAAACAGACAATCTTTAATGTATGATGAAGCCTCTTTGTTCTGCAATTGGCCTACTTACTAGCCAAATAAATGGTGTCGAATTTTTGTATAATGGTTGCTTAATATCATCTCCTGTTAACCTTGTCTTCACTTGCAGTGAACGTTTTAGTGTGTTTGGTTCATGGTGCCCATGAAGTCATGTTCTCCCTAGATTACGCGCCAAAAATCGCTTTCTTATTTCTATATGTTTTGTGAGACTCGATTCTTAATATGTAAATGTGATATTTGTAAAACAATAAAAAGCCAATATATTACGGCGTAAAACCTCTCAGTCTACATTTTCAGAACAAATTAAATAAAATGTTTAATAACGCAGAGAATATAAACAAAGATTCATTAAATAAAGTATTACATGTACATGCGATGCAATGTGATGTGGTTACCAAACAGTACTTTAAAACTGAAAAGAGAAAAAAGTGTGCCAACAGTCTTTGGTTAATTTGTTCCAACGAATTTTCGGACATAGCGAAACTAGTTCAATCCTCCAGAACAAGAAAATAATGTATATAAAGTTCCATTTTTATACATGTAGTCAAAAGTTAGTAATATTGGGAAAATTGACGCATATGTAAAAAGGGAAGTCAAAAAAAAAAAAAATTAATTCGTACATTTTTATGCTCTCCCGCCACCATTTTTCTATATCCATACTTGTATAGAAAAGCATATTTGTATACGGAATTTTATCCGTACAAGAAAATTGGGAACGAAATTTGTTTTTATCGTGCTTTAAATGCATGTACTTCCGATTTCAAATGCCCGAGCATGGTGTTCGTTATTTGCTCCGTTAAATGTGGTTACATGGGTAAAACGACTAACGGTTTTTTTTTTAAAAAATCATATTTTCTTGTCCCTTAGAATTCGATCTAATGAATTCTTTGATACCGATTTTGCTTGACAAGATGTGCAAATTTCGTCGATTTAGGATTCATCGGTTGTGTTGAATTCCTACCATTTTGAAAAAAAAAACAATGCAAAAGTTTCAGGAGCAAATTAAAAAATGAGCTACAAAAGTACATGCTCTTTAGATTTCGTAAAATGTAACATTACTGAACATTTCTGTATCAGTAAATTTAAGTATCGATTTTATGTAGTTAGATTACAGTTGAGATCAGAGTAACCTCTTAACTATTCTGTCAGAGAGGAAGGTTCTAGAACCATTCTAGAACGGTTCTAGGGTAGAACCAACCCTGTCATAAATGGTTCTAAGGTAGAACCGTCATAAATGGTTCTAGGGTAGAACTGTCATAAATGGTTCTAGGTTAGAACTTTCCAGAGTGGTTCTAGGTTAGAACCATTCAGAACTGTCATAAATGGTTCTGGGGTAGAACCGTCCATTTTCACGTCCGATAACTCAGTATTGATTATGGCACGTACTCCTCGTCTTCGCTTTTTCGAAATTTTAACAACATTTTTTTTAAATATGTAGTAACATTTCACATTATGATTTTAATATATGAAATTATAACAATAATTAATAATATTAAATTTATGACCAATTTATACAAAACTGCAGGGGGCCTTGGTGGCCGAGTTGTCTAGGTAGTTCATCATGACTACTAATGATCACTAGCCTGTCAACGCTGAGGTTGCGAGTTCGAATCTAACCTGTGGCGGGATGTATTCGACTCCGATCTTAAATGACAAGGATTGCCAATTTTCATACCGAAGGTCGGTGGTTCTCTCCGGATACTCCGGCTTCCTCCACTAATAAAAACTGGCCGCCGCGAAATAGTCAAATGTGATGAAAACGGCGTAAAACCCCAACTAAAACAAAATAAAAATATTATCCACATAACTCTAAAATCAACATGACCAAAGGAGTAAACCCAAAACCAAAGAGCAGAGCAAAAAACACAAGAAGGAGATAGTTTGTTTTCATCAGTAATGAAATATTTTTATAACAGAGTTTTGTTTTTCAAGGTTATGATGCTACTATTCCAAGATATTAACTATTACATGTATACTAACCTTTCCTGTTGTCTGATTTTTATATTATTCATTTCAAGGTTATTTATGTCATAAATAACTTGTCTGAGAGCCTAGGAATAGAAAATACCCTTACGGCAAGAATCTTTGAAAAATATATAGTAATATAAAGGTGTAATGACCATCTCAGGTCTGACATCGATTATTTCAGACAGCACCGGGTGGTTTCCGTTCTGTATTTAAAAGCTTTCGGAAATGCTAAAAAGGTCGTCTTATCGTCTTAAGACTTTTACATTGACTCTACAATACTAAATAAGATCAAGGTTTTCTTTTAAATAAACAAACATTCTGAAAGTATTGCTTGAGCTAGCACGCAAAATCTCCTTAAGTATGTGAATCGTGAATTTTCTAAGTCCATGTACCATAACTCTGCAAACAAAAACATCCGAACAGAACAAAACTCGAACTTGATCTGTAAATTTTCATTGTAAAACTATAAACCAAATATCAAATCAATATCCTCAAGCAAGACGGAAAAAAAGTGAGGAAAACTGATTACTTGTGTGAATTTTCTAAGTCCAAGGACCATAACTCTGCAAAAAATCAACAGACCGGAACAAAATTCGAGCATGATACTAACTTGTCATGGTAAAACTATTAACAAAATATTAAGTCAATATCTTCAAGCAAGATAAAACAAAGTGCGGAAACTGATTTCCCAGACGGACGTTTTCGCCGGTAGGGGACTAATAACAAAAGAAGAAATCTACTTTCAGATCCCCACTACTCCCCTCCAAACACATATGGGTCAGGCCGCGCAATTGTTTTCCTGTTACAGAAGTCATGAAATAATAGGCTGCCATTAAGTCTGTACGTTTCGTTGAAACATGGGAGATGGCTCAAAACGATCGCCATACAATGGCACATATCCAGTTAGAATCTCGGGGTGTGAAGTCAGTCTACTTTTTCCGTAATTTGAGAAATCACGAGGGATGGTAAAAAAGTCTCCTTCCGCAAAGTAAAATGTACCTCTTTCATGCTCTCCATGTAGAATAAAAATTTTCTTGGTTTTATTCATTTAATCCTTTCAATATTTCTATGTCAAATGTCTCAGGTAAATACGCCTTTAAAACAACACTAGTTATTCAGTTATCATGGTTGGTTTTGTTACAGTAGGTCCATATATCATGGTGCAATTATAATTTTTTTAATGGACTTCTTTCGTATCCCTCAGGTCAAAGTTCATTGCAGGTCTTGAGCCATTTAGAAATGATAAAGTATGTTTGTTGCGAAACAGCTCATACGACAATAGAATGCGAGGAAAATAAATGGAAAGGTTGAGCTGTTAAAAGGGATCTGGAACGACTTAAATGTACAAAAGCATTTAAACCACAGAGAATAAGAACAGGGCGGCACACAAAGTACAACACTAGCACACATTGAAAGTGGAGTGGCAATTCCATTAAATTGTAAACTCTAGTCTTATCGGTAAGACAAAACCTTCATCTAGGTCAATTAAGTCGTAATGACGACAATAAATTCTGGTAGTGATTATACATATATTACCATATAACATTGAACATAACAGTTATTTTGTTATTGTTATATTTCGATATTTTTGGTTATGTATGAGTACTTCTTGTTTAAAATAAGTTTGGTTTTTGGTCTTCCAAATATTTCGGTTTAAATGCTGCTGATGAGAGGTTACTCTTTGAAATGCGTCGTATACAGCATAGTATAAATTTACTGTATCTAATATTAGTATCTTTGGATTGTTATTTTCATTTATTTGTTTCATCAAAAAATTTGTTAGATAAGATTTGTCATTTATTGTTGTAATCTTCAGCTTGACAAGACGAGTTTCATTACCCCTGGTTTAGACTTGGTTTCAAAAGAAAATTAGAATGGATCGGCTAAAAGTGACGCACAGTTTGTTCCTATGGGAATCTCTGTTGTCAGGTGAAAAGCTTGTAGTTCTTACTCAGGAAAGATATTGTCGATTCGAACTTTAAACTCAGAGTACTTTTTATTAGAATCAGTTTTTATTTGAAAAAATAAGTTTTTTCTTTACAGACAGGTGTATTTTTGTACTTTTGTCCCCTATTCATCCAAGGACATTGGTGAATTAGATCACGCAAAGCAGATTTTGGAAGGGTAGCTTTCATAATGTTCAGAAAGATATTCCTAGTATTTCAATTGCTAGTAATTCGATACTAGCCCGAAATCGATACGTAAAATTTACTGTTACAAACTGTAAAATTTGTGAAAACTAAGGTGTATCTCTCTCCTGCATACCTCTGTGCGTAGATGGCCCCTCTGTCCTTTATCCGTTTTGGTCATTTTTGACATTTTTGAGTTTACTATTTAACTTTTGGAATTATTATTTTTTTTTAGGCCTTGAGCACTAGTGAGTCGTAAATCGACGAAATAAGCACATCAAAATTGGTTTTTATCCTATAAGTCTTTATTTTTTTAGGAATCTAAATCTGATTCACATCAAAACAGGCTTTATACAGTAGCCCTTGGACCCTATCGTTACTGCATGAAGTAAGGACTTTTGAAATTGATTTAGTAGTGCACGTACATTTTTAGCCGATCCAGCCATATACATTGTTTACATCTGTTTGGTATGACACTTGTGAAATTTGGGATTCCAGTAAATGTAAGGGAGCCTATTATTTTCATGACTTACAGTAATACCGAAAATAATATAATTATTGATTATGTCTATGTTCAGTATCGTAGTGAATATGTAAATTGACTTGCATTGAGCATGTGGACACATGTCTTATAAGAGGCAGAAATCACCTATTTGTCCAGACCACCCGAATTCTCCCCGGTATTTTTGTAGGGTTCAAGTTTCTCATCAATCTTTACAGTTTTGTATGTTGTGTCTCTGTTGTATGTTTGTTCCGGTCCATGCCTACATCGTTTTTGTCTTGGTCTCTAGATTTATGAGTGTTAACTGGACTATCCGACAATAAAATTCACTTTTACTACTATGCCATTCGATGTAGTAATTTCAAACACATTTTTGGTATAAAAAGGACAAATATACCTAAGGAGCAATAAAACGTTATACATTGGACAGGCAAACCCGACAAGACAAATGAACAACCACAAGCACAACAAATAAACACATAAAACTAAAAAATGAACAACACGAACTCCTATAAAAACCAGTAGTGAACCCAGGTGCTCCGGAAGGGTAAGCTGCTCCGTATACGGCACCCGTCGTGAAGTTGAACAAAGTCAGTCCGGTGGAAGTCACAAATCGGTGGAGGCACATGAAATATTACGACAGTGGGAACAGGTCCAACATCATCTTAGTATAAATGTCACCAAATGATACTGATGTCTATAAGGTACTGACAAATTAATGACCGGAAAAACCACAAACTATACAAAGTTTTTATATAAAAAGGAGAAAGTACTATTGATACAAAATAAAAGAATGGAATCTGGAAAGAGTAACATGTTGCAACTGAAACGGTTCTATCTTTTCCAGAATAAGCATATAGATATATTTATTGAGGTACCAGATGAGACTCTTCTTAAAGAACAAATTATGAACTTTAGGTTCTTCTTCAAAAATTGTCTGCCAAACTTCCCATGATCTAGTGGAATTACTAGGGCGATATTTATGAGACTGCTCTTCGAAACCTTTCAGTAAAAATTGTTGACATATACATTGTACAAATATGGCGGCTATTTTTCTCATAAAAAATATTTAAAATCATACACGATTTTAAAACCCAACTAAAATATTAGACACGATTTCAAGCACAGCATTTTTGCAATTTTTTTATTATTCCCAAAGCTTTTGCGTGCATAAATAAGCATGTTTTTGTAGTGAAGAACAGATAATGTATCATTATAACGAGTGGGAGTCAGATAGGTGGATGTTTTTTTTTTAATTATTACGTCTCTTTAATTATACATATAATGTGAAAAAAAAATCATTTGCAGTTTCAGGATTTATATCAAATACTGTTTTGTGGATTTCACATAACCAATGAAGTTGTCAATTCCTTACTTTCGAATACTGAATATAAAAAAGCAATGTAGAAAATCAATAAATTAACAGCGACATTCTGAACAATAAATAAGGTTTCTAAGACTTCTTTCTGATGTCAGTAATAACTCTGCACAGTGTACTTGAAATGCCCACATAAGCTGAGAAGATAGTGGACAATGACATTGTCTGTTGATTTGTTTAACGTAATATACCTACAGAAAATATAAAGAGAAAGTAAGGTTTCAACTGTGAAGGGATATTAAGTTTGTGTCGCAGGGACTTGATTCACATGTACTTCGAGGGTGAGTACTTTGGTATTATATTTTCAGTGGAAAATTATTTAATCCTCTTTCCCATCAATTATAAAATCTGTTTAAATGCAGAGCTGAGATGAAAGTAAATTAACGACTTACTTGCACAAAACCTTTGATATCAACAGAAAAACTTTAAAATCCTTGTTTAAGATTAAAAATAACTGTCAAATATTTAAGAAGCAATTACAACAAAAATTATATCGGCGCAATAATCAGGCTTCAAAATACGGAAATACTAACAGAGAGGCGAATATTTAGACCAGAGTAAAACCTAACGTTGCTTGGATCTATTAAATGAAAGGGGAGTTAATCTATTTTCTATCTAAAACAGAACATGCAATGTACTTGCATAACAACAACATAATGTTTGTATTGTAAATAAAAATTGCTGTAAATAAATAATGGATGAAAATGATACTTAACATATTCCAAAATTTGACGTTTAAATGCCGACTTTGGATTTACCTTTTTTGGCATTTGAATTTGCCGTTCTACTTATTTATCATATTATTTGTTTTTATTACTTATGTTATTTTATTGTATTTGTCTTTTTTTCTTAGCTATCAATATCTCATGATTTGAACACAACTGTTGAGTCGTAGATTGACGAGATGTAAATATTCTTGTGCATCAAAACTTGTATCATTGGATAATTGTTATTATTATATCTCACAGTATAATTGAATAAATATATTGAATAAAAGATCACGTGGTGTGAAATAATTCGGATTATTTCGTCCTAATCGGTAGTGCCGGTGAATAACCTAGTAAAAAACTGCATAGATCAGTTGATACAATGTAACCTATCCTATTATTCATCGCCAGCGAATAACCCATTATTTGTTAATTGTTAATTTGTTTTTTCCAGATGCTAAATTGAACACCAATATTTGTTCGGTATAATAAAACAGTTACGGTCCTACGAATCAGGAGATATCCAAAACTGTCAACACTGTTATTTGTTATTCCCCTCGGGCTAAAACCCTCGTGGGAAATATCCTTTAGCAGGGTTGACAATTTTGGATATCTCCCTCCTCATAGGGCCGTAAGTGTATAATACCAAGTCGATGCTTCTGGTGATTCCAAATGGAATCATCAAATCACTTGCTAGTGTTTCGATACTAACATGCAATTTGGTACTTTAAATTTACTGTTATAAAAACATATTTTTTTAAGCTAAGGAGTATCCCCCTCTCTCTGTTCTAAGATGGTTTTGGATTTCTTTTTTCTATGTCATTTTGCTATGAGGTATGATCATATGGAATAGAAATTTTATACATTTTTTAGAGTAAATCAAAATATCATAGAAACCGAAACGGAAGGAACGTGCTGGTGACAGAGATCTGAATTTGACGGAATCAGTCGAGATAATGTACGAGCAGAGTACCTAGTACCATATGAATTGTCTATAGTACGCTTTTGTCGGTTTTTAATGGTTAAAATTTTAATCATTCTCAACAATTAAGTCCTGTATCCGATTTTCTATATCTACGAAGATCCAAGAAAAGCAATTAAAATATATCCGCCGTTGGTTACTGAACCCATTCTTATATTACAAAAAAAAAATAAACAAAAAAATCAAAAGAAAGATAAACAAGCCGGTCAATTTTACCAATACGTCTGATAATACAACGAATTACAACAAAATATGTAAATACCAATTTAAAATCACTGAAGTGTTCCAAAGAAGTCCAGCATTGATGAATCAAATTTGTCTCGTGTCCAATTAAGTGTCAATCAGTTGACCGCTATAAATAACGGGTCCTTCCTGGAAAGTCTTGTTCGTCCGGGAATTGTGTGTGTGTCATTAAATCTGATGAGAAATATCAATGGTGCGCTGTTTATTGAGTTACGATCAATCAAATCAGATTACCAAAGATTATACCTCAATACCGGTGGAATTAGTTCCTACTAAAGTGTAATCCTCTTTGATAGAAACTTATGTCTTGTGCTATTGTTTTTATTGATAATCTCTTTTTACGTAAAAAGAAAGGGTGTCGTTTTCGTAAATTTAATTCTGTCTTTCTGTGAAAGAATAATGAATGCATAGTACATTTATTTATTATGTCTCCCAAACAAAGTTTTGGGAGACATATTGTTTTTGTCCGGTTTCTTATTATTATTCTTCTTCTTCTTCTTCTTCTTTCCTTTTTCTTTCCGTTCAATGTTGTCCGCGACGTTTCTCAAAGATGCAATGTCCAATCAATATGAAACTTTGGGAATATGTTAAGGGTGACCTGAAGTTTTGCAAACGACTTTTAAAATTTTCAAAATGGCCGCCGTTTCAAAGGTCATTATATAGGACATTGCAATAATTTGAATTTAGGGGGTTTCTGATAAGCTCTAGATAGTGGCAATGGGGGTTTGTTTGGGAGACATCTTGTGACTCGCTGGCGATCACAATCATACCTAGTTTCTTAATTATCTTTGTAAAATGTAAGTCTAGCAGGTCCTAGTCTTCTGTTTAGTTGCCGAATGAAGTTTATTAAGTCTCCCAAACGAAGTTTGGAGACTTATTGCTTTTACTCCGTTTCTTATTAAGTCTCCCAAACGAAGTTTGGAGACTTATTATTTTTACTCCGTTTCTTATTATTATTTTTCCGTCTTTTTTTTCTTCCGCTTTCCATTTCAACTTGTCCGACGCAGATTTCGAACACGACTCGACGGAATGAAATGAAACTTACTGGGGTGATAGACCCCAATGCCTAGTTGTGCAAGAATGTTTAAAAATTTTCAAAATGGCCGCCATTTTCAAGATGGTCGCCAAAAACCGAAAACCTTCGACCGCAATTTTCTCAAAAACTGCCCGGCAGAATTTCACCAAACTTAGTATAAATGTTCAGTAGGACGAGTGGAAACTTTTTATTAAAGAAAAATAGAAACGATATGTCGGCCATTTTCAAAATAGCTGCCAATAGTGGAAAAAAGTGAACTTGCTTGGATTTCAACGATTTTTGGTTTATACAGTAAACATGATATCCCGAGTTGAATGGCGATAACGCAAATGTTCTACCGGCAGCCATTTTCAAAATGGCCACCATTTTCCCGCCAAATTTTTAACATTTTTCAATTTCAATGCAATTTGGCACAAAGGGTAAACATGATATCCCGAGTTGAATGGCGTTAAAGAAAATGTTTTACGGGCAGCCATTTTCAAAATGGCCGCCATTTTCCCGCCAAAAAAGTGAACTTGCTTGGATTTCAACGATTTTAGGTTTATTCAGTAAACATGATATCTGGAGTTGAATGGCGATAACGCAAATGTTCTACGGGCAGCCATTTTCAAAATGGCCGACATTTTCCCGCCAAAATTTCAACATTCATCAATTTCAATGCAATTTGGTATAAAGGGTAAACATGATATCCCGAGTTGACTGGAGTTAAAGAAAATGTTTAATGGGCAGCCCTTTTCAAAATGCCCGCCATTTTCCCACCAAAATTTCAACCTTGTTCCATTTGAATGAAATTATTTCAACCTTGTTCAATTTCAATGAAATTTGGTGTAACGGGTTAGCCGGGTCTAGTGGAACCCCTGCTCAATTTTTTTCGTTTGGGAGACTTACGTGATCTTTGATCATAAGTTTTAATTATCTTTGTAAAATGTATGTCTAATTGTTTAGTTGCCGACTGAAGTTTATTATCTTTGTAAAATGTATATCTAGCAGGTCCTAGTCTTCTGTTTAGTTGCCGACTGAAGTTTATTATCTTTGTAAAATGTATGTCTAACTGTTTAGTTGCCGACTGAAGTTTATTATCTTTGTAAAATGTATGTCTAACTGTTTAGTTGCCGACTGAAGTTTATTATCTTTGTAAAATGTATGTCTAGCAGGTCCTAGTCTTCTGTTTAGTTGCCGACTGAAGTTTATTATCTTTGTAAAATGTATGTCTAACTGTTTAGTTGCCGACTGAAGTTTATTATCTTTGTAAAATGTATGTCTAGCAGGTCCTAGTCCTCTGTTTAGTTGCCGACTGAAGTTTATTATCTTTGTAAAATGTATGTCTAACTGTTTAGTTGCCGACTGAAGTTTGTTATCTTTGTAAAATGTATGTCTAACTGTTTAGTTGCCGACTGAAGTTTATTATCTTTGTAAAATGTATGTCTAACTGTTTAGTTGCCGACTGAAGTTTATTATCTTTGTAAAATGTATATCTAGCAGGTCCTAGTCTTCTGTTTCGTTGCCGACTGAAGTTTATTATCTTTGTAAAATGTATGTCTAACTGTTTAGTTGCCGACTGAAGTTTATTATCTTTGTAAAATGTATGTCTAACGGGTCCTAGTCTTCTGTTTAATTGCCGACTGAAGAACTTGAGATAGTTTGAAAATTCTATATTTTTGTAGTTATGTTAGGACTAAAAATTGTGAATGCCGTAGAATATAATTCTTTGAAACCAATTTTGAAGCATAAGATGTATACATTTCGTCGATTTACTACTCGTAAGTTGTGCTCAAGGCTTAAAATTCTGAAAACCAAAATAGAAATGCAAAAGGTTGAAGAGCAAATTTAAAATACCGAAATGACCAAAAGGGGTAAAACCAAACCATCTAATGACAGAGCTCTTGACAGAGCTATGCACGAGACAGACGATCCTTAGTTTTTTTGCACAAATTTTACAATTTTGTAACAGTAAATTTTAAGTATCAATTTGGGTCTAGTATCGAAATATTAGCAACTTAGCAGGGGATACCCTCAGGGACTTGAGTCCACCAGCAGTGGCATCGCTTTAGTGGTTAAAATATGATTCTTTGATACCATTTTGATGCACAGGGTGTGCACATTTCGTCAATTTACGAGTCATCAGTTGTGCTCAAGGCCTAAAATGTAGAAATAACCGGAAAAAATTTACAGAAGCTTCAAATGAAAAAAAAACATCAAAACAGTTAAACCTTATCAGTTAAGGACAGGGCTTCGAAAATGTTAGAATAGTGGTCCATAAATACTTATCACAATTACTGCCAACAACCTGCTCATAAAAACTGCAATTTAACTTTTATCCCTTATATTTTATATCTTAATTTCAGCAAATTTTCATTATTGGACTTCTATGTTTAAAAGATAACAATTTGTGATACGTTTGTGATATTTCAAGTTACACTTTACTTCAAGTTAATATACCTGCGGTGATACATACATATGAATAGATCCATCCATTTTTAAGGTTGTTTTTTTTATTTGATTTTATGACACAAAGAAGACATATTGATTTTCTAAAGATATTTTGCCTCCTAATTAGATTCTGTCGGTACGAATTTCATTGCTAAAGATTTTAACAGCAAACATACATACAAGTAACAAAGGATTGTCTACATGCTATGGCTGACTTCTTCTTCGCCCACCGCACATATCTATAATAAGTTGAATTAATGGCTAAAAAATTAAAGAAAATTACATTACAACACAACAAAAGATTATTTATTTTCAAATTGAAATAAACAATGCTCTTCTTTTGATGAAAATAAAATAAATGATGTTAATTTTAGTTGAATTTCATATCATTTTATGTTAGCAAGAATATAACATAATGTCGGCTTTGATCAAAAGCAATTAAAAACCAATACAGTACAAGAAAAGAAATACAGTTAATGAGCCATTCGCCACATTACAATCAACATCAATTTATTAATATGAAATAAATATGAACTGCTATGCATATATGTATTTGTGTGGGAGTTACTGTTTTTTTTACAACAGAAGACCAGTCTTTCTCTATTAATTTATTTCTTTCTGTTCAATTGGGATAGACAACAAGTATTGCAAGCATTTGAATCATATTATTTTTATTGCAATGCGAAACCATTTCTGTCTGATTTGATTGACACTTGCATTTCCGTATATATTATGCTTGTCTTCAAAAAGACATGTCTGTCAATATTGCTTTAAAGCATGATATCAATATCTACTTAATTGCCTTTTTTTTTATTACAACGACGCCATTCTTTACATTAACACACTAGTGCCTTTGAATTATAACAATGTGAATAAGATCATTTTACAAAATCCAATGTAGCAATACTTTTTATGAGAAAAATGCATTCTATAATACCAATTTTGATGCACCTGGTATGCACATTTCGTCAATTTACGACTCATCAGCTGTGCTCAAGGCCTAAAATGTTGATTGCTGAATTATTGTTAAACGCCCAGTGCCAACCAGGTGCATATCAAGACGACCTAAAATGTTGAAAATCAAAACAATGACCAAAAAAGGTTGAAGAACAAAGAAAAGAAATGTCAAAATGACCAAAAGGGGTTATACCAAAACCATCTAAGGACAGAGCTACAATGTATGCACGAGTGAAATACTCCTTAGTTTTTGCAAATTTTACATTTTTGTAGCAGTAAATTTAAAGTATCTATTCAAATACTAGCAACTTAGCTGGAGATACACCCGGGGACTTGAATAATGAAAAAATGAAATATTAATAAACATATAGATCTTAAACAGGAAAATATGAATTAAATAAAAATGTAAACAGGCAAATTTAAAGGTTTGTTTCAGCATTAATACATCGAAATTTTTCAGAACTCCTTATCAGAGTTTTTTTTCTCCTTGAATAATTGAATATATAGTGATTTTACTATACTATTGAAAATACTGCTGTCAACGACTAAGTGTTTTGGATTTTGCATGTATTTAAGGATGATCGCTGGTCTAATAGGAAATAAATAGGATTTGAAATAGGTGTTTTAGTTTGAGAGAAGATATGAATAGTAAAGAAATAAGCAAGAAAAAAATATAGGTTCATGTGCTCATTTAAGGGCTATAAGGCCTTGAAAATTTGCAGGAAATGGGTTTTCTCTGGATTTTTCATTGTCTTTGCATTGACAACTTCAGTCTCTCAAAGATGTCTGAAAAAATAAAAAGGATTTTATAAAATTTTGTGGGGGTTCATCGGCAAAAAAATTCATGTATAAGAAATGGATAAAACCCGAGGATTCCGAAAATCTGACAAAAAGACCAAAACATTACCAGCGAGCATCCTTAATTACCCAAAGAGTATTAAACCCTATTATATTCATCATGCTCGATTGACCTCAATACGATATATATTGTAGTTACCACTTGAGAATATGAACACTTTTAACTATTTATTTTATCAGCTGTTTTTACGGTTGTTGACCTTTGATCTTAAGATTATTTTCAAGGTCATGATCAGTGTTGAAATTCACAGATCTATACAGCTTACCGTTCATGTCTTTGACCATTTACATTTTCCTAGGGCTAAACCATTCAGGGAAAAAAACTCTGATAAGAGGTGGTAAAATTTTTCAACCAAAACACACAAATTTCTCAGATATTTGCCACCTTTTGATCTTCCCCTATTAAGGTTTCTGTTATTACACAATAGCAAGATTTTCGACATCTCTGTGACGATAACGAGTTCGGTTTCTCGTTATCAATACTTGATCTGCTTCATCCTTGTAAACTAGTGTGTGACGTGTCGCGAAATCAATAAAATATAAGGATGAAATGATAAATAATAATGAAAATTAAAGTTATCCATGCATGTAGTTTTTAAAATTCAATATCTGCGCCCCCCCCTCCCCCCCACCAAAAAAAAAAATAAATAATAATAATATGCATGTTGCGAAACAGCCCATGTAACAATAATCAAAGGAATATATATGGAAGTGGTGAGCCGTCGAAATGGCGGAGAACGAATAAAACGTGTAAAAGATAAAAAAGAAATTAACTTGCTTTTTGCTTTCTTATATGTTAACATTTTTCAATATTTTTACCTAAAATATCTTAAACTATTTAATTGCAACCCCATGAACTTTGAGTTGCATGAAATGTGAGTGAACTGTGTACCTCATTTTATCTTTATGTTTATATTTTCTATGTTACCCAGATAAGTTGTATGACACACAACCTTTATATATATAACTACATACGAAAATATCATTATCCATATTTATTCATTCTTTCCTGAAACCTTTGCACCTATATGAAAGAGTTCTACATGTATGTGAAGAATTAATCCACACACTAGAAACCCATATTTTATCTTAAATGACCGTTATATTTTTTTTTAAAATTCTTTCTCTGTCTTGATTTCTTTATCGAATAAAATAAAGATAAAATGACAAAATCAAGATGTGTTGTTTTGCAGTCAGCAAAGATCGGTTAAGACAAAATTAGATCAGTTCAGCACAGTTGACATTTAAATAATCTTATTCTTAACTTCTATGAAGTGGTCTTAACCCGTCTTGATTGACTACAGAGCAATATATCTTGTTTTGGTCTTGTTATCTTGATTTTAGGCATTAGGAAAATCAAGACAATTAAGATTAAACAAGACAGAAATGGCGGTTTAAGATCAAATTTGTCTTGCTATTGCCCATACCCCTTCTTCTATTATTAATACGCTCGATACCGCAAACTATTGTCGACTGTGCTATATAATTTAATATTTTCTCATGTACAGAAGCGTGTTATCAAGTAGCAAAAGTAATCGCTGTCGAAGTAGCCACGAGACGACAATATATGCCTTAATCTCAGTATAAATAACGATAAAACAACGGCCTCATTACACATATTAAAAGAGGCAATTTCAGCAAGCACAAAAATGTACTATTCATGTCCTATTAACACTTCTGAAAAAAAAGTTATCTTTAATCGTGTCTTTTTTGTCAATTAAATTTAACATGTACTAGCAACATAGTATAAGTAAAATTTTAGTTCATTTAAATAGTTTTGTACAGTAATTTATCATTCTGAATGATAAAAGAACAAATGGATCAATTTTTTAAAGCTTGTCTGACTTCAGCAATTAAGGAATTTGTGTATATGTACACACCATGAGCGTAAATGTACAGTTGAGACAATTTCTAAAATCTATGGAAAGCCGTAAGAAAAAAATAAGAGGTCGTCATCATGAACTGATTTGTCGTTAAACTATGCCATACCTATTTAACCTTGAAATTGTAACAAATCGTATCTCTCCATATGTGACTACTTTCGGATTGACTTTCTTGAACCATACCACACCTAGGTGTCATACACGGATCAAGGAACTGTTTTACTTTCCTGAGAACCTGAGTTCAATCCGTGTTTTTTTTTTGGGGGGGGGGGGGATCCGTGTTGTCCATACTTTTGTTTCAGTCTTTCATTCTCTTATTTGTATTCTTTTTGATTTTCGTCTTTTGAACAGTTTGGAAACGTCTAGTCCATACTGCAACTTTTCGAAAGATGCATGATCTTTTCTCCTCAGGAATTTTTCCATAACATAACTCTTATTACATTCTTTTTTGTAATTTCAATTGGCACTCAGATATTTTGAAATTGGCAGTTTTCATAATAAAAAGCAATAATGGCCGTTAATTGAGTTTTAATGAACTGAAAACGTCTTTCACTGTACGCAAGAAATGATTCTGAACCTCCCGAGACTGTCTTTGGTGGTCTTGTATTTGCCGCATTTAGTTCTGTTTTTTTTACGTTCGTAATATAATATAATATAAATATTTATTTACCACATCCGTCTTCATAAATTAATTGTTCATTGATTAATATCGAATTCTACGGCAATCTGTAAATTATTTACTATTTCTGATTGCCTAGAACCGGAATCTTAGTCTTGAAGTACACAATATTATACCCCCACTGGTAAGTGGGGCTACAGTGTATACAGCATTCACCTTGCCCGTTCGTCCGTCCCCAAAATAATTTGTCACAATTTTCTCAGCTGTTACTGGGAATCACGATTCATGATTTCATAGTTGGTATGTAGCTTTGACATGTTGAACCTTGTCTCCTATTTTCAGTTCTGCCGGACCCCAACTTCCTGTTATCGGGACTTTGAAATTGTCAAAAAATAATGTTACATCTAAAAATTTATATCACATTTTTTCGCAGATTCTACTGGGCAGAACGGCCATGTTCTTTTCAGGAGTGGGGGTATCCTTAGCACGACATCGCGTGCAACTTCTTGTTAAAATTTTAATATTTCTGTAGGGATTTGTTTTTTGCACACAATGTTATGACAATCTTTATGTCTTCAAGACAGAAACCACAGAAAAGTTTTTAAACCGATGGAAAACAATATTTCATTTAACATACAGTCTGCTAGGAAGTTAAGGTGTTGTTTTCTTAATGGACCTCGATTTGGACGACCATTACCTCGAGATAACAATTCCATATTTAATATTCAGAAAACGTTTGTTCGTATTTTGTTATGGTTCATGTAAGTCTATAAATAAAAAGGTTTATACATTTCATTTTAGGGCAATGAAAGCAGTTTTTTAAAGTCAATTGCCAACATACTTCGGATCGAAAATGGAAGATGACAAGCCTCCAGAACTTAAAAGTGACGTCCAGATAGCAATCGGGATCATGTGTGCGTTTTCCGTCATTGGTGTCATAGGAAACGTGTTGGTACTGTATGGATTTACACGTGCAAGATCGAAATACACATCAACCATTTTTATTCTAACTCTTGCAGGTACCGATTTTACAACTTGTTTGATAACCATACCAGCAACAATTGCCATTGAACTTCAACAATTCAGAATGGACAATGACGTTTTATGCAAAACATTTCACTTTCTCACGTCAACTACGATATCGTTTTCGGCCCTCATAATGGTGTTGATTGCGATTGACCGTTACTTTTGTATCTGTCGTCCGTTTATGAAAGTCATGACAACGTACCGTGCTGGGGTTCTAATATTTGTAGCTGTTCTAATAGCGTTTATGATAGGGATTTTATCATGCCTGAATTTCGGAGTGTACACAGATACAATGCCATCAACTAACAAAACTCCAGATTTTAACGGAACTGCGAAATTGGATATGAATATGAGCAAAGATGAAACAAAGCGGAAACTGATTGAGGTACACGAGCTTTTAAAAAATCATTCTGGACAACACAATGATACTGGAAAACTTTTCAGTCATATTAGAAATGCCGGAGCGTGCCATTACAATTACCTAGTATTCGGAAATAACGGAGCCGAAACAGTAAAAACAATTCATTCTGCATTTTATGCAGTCTGTGTATTGGCCGTGATCTTTATTTACTGTGTCATATATGGATTTATTTTCAAACGTCGGAGACGTCGACTGCGAAACGAATCGTTCCCGTGTTGTACTTTCAAGCAGAGTCCGATTGGTGAAAATGATAACACCGAGATAGTGTACCTGGGAAACGATGCTACAACACAAACTGGAGAGGACATTAATTTAAATGAGTCATCATGTGCCGGAAAAATTAAGAATGGCTTTACTGATCGGACAAAAAGTGTCTTACAAAACAAATTAGAGAAGATCCGAATGAATAACATCAAGACTGCTCTGATGCTTTCGATAATAGCCGTCATATTTATAGTTGTTTTTCTGCCGGCATGGTTAATGATGCATGAGATTATAAAATTTGACGCAACAATATTTTATTTATATTTTACGTACAATGTCAGCAATCCCTTCGTGTATGCTTTTATGAATCCTGACTTTCGAAATCAAATGTTAGACATATTCAAAAAATGGCGAAAAGTACGCCGCTGACTAGACAGTGATACCGAATTGTTTGACACAAATGTGAAGTTTAAGACTATATTAATAAACATTGCTCATGAATATTGTAGAGTACATGTACGTTGAAAGAGGAAGTTTAAAGTTTTGGCCTTGAAGGGGTAGATTATTCTTGTTGCCTATTGAGGTGAACGTCCATTGTATTTATATGTGACTTTTATGGTGAGATGTAAATTTTTATAACTTGTTATAATTGCTTATCTTATGGGCATTTGAAAACAAAATATAAGTTGCATTTGATTAAAAAATTAAGACTGAAAAAATCCAGATTCGATGAAAGATACAAGCTCATCAGCGCTGCCACAAATTTCCTTCCTCGACAAACATCAAACCATAGTCAAATATTTCGTCAAAACTAAAGCATGCATATTTTTTTATCTCAAGTTTTCTCCAAATATTCATTTTATGAAAACATTTAGACATGAACGAAAGATGAATACAAGAAAAGGGGGTTTGATTTTGTTTTATTATTACATATTTGTCTTGTTTGTAAATTAAAATGTATTTCTTTCAGGAATTGTGGTTACTTTTGAAGAAATTTTACCATCATGGGGTAATTTTGTGTTTGTTCTGCTACTGTTGAAGATCAATCCACATATATATTATATATCTTCCCACCTGATCTCATTGGCACATTTCCCCATATGTTTACAGTTTCATAACCATGAGTAAACTTCGCCTAATATTAATACACAATGTCGTTAATCATGGGATTTCTAAAACCTAAAAAGTTCCATGGTGTGAGTCGACAGGTTAAAATGGGGAAAAACAAAGAAATTAATTCTTGAATCTAAGAATCCAATAGAAGACGCTAGACCTGAATTATTAACTTTTTACAAATACTTTCATGGCACGGAAAATGTCCTGCTGTACATTTTATACTCAGTATAGAATACTTAAATATTATTAAAACATACACGGGGTTAATGTGTTTAAGAAACTGTGATACTGGAATAGTTCAAATAATAAATTTGCTCATTTTGAAATTCTGTACAAAAATAAGCCAAACTCTTACACCTTATTTATATGATAGCAATTACTCCTTAATGCCAGTCGTTTGTAACTGTAAATGACTACAAGATTTGTTGCAAATGACTGCATACGTTGTGTCAGACAACATATTTGCTGCTATGGTTAAAATATGACTTCCTCAACCATTTTTAGCGTTGGGTCAGACACATTTTAACTGACACAACACTCACCTGTGTTGCGACAGTAGAAATCTATTTATTCCTAGAACTATCTTATCTGCTATAAAGCAAGGGAATAGGACGATAAAGACTTAATTACCATAAAGTTTTACTAACACTGTTTATTATTAGATGTGCCCAACGAATGAAATTAATCAATAAAGAATCTCTCCTCTTTTTATATATATTTTCTGTAAGTGTTCAAATACAGAAGAATGCTTTACCATTGGTAGAGATTAACAAGTAAATTTGTATAAACTGCTCCCAATAGAGTTTTCGTATGATGCGTACACATTATTTCGTGTTTTACAGTGTATCACGGGTAAAAATGTTTCGAATGCCATTGTTATAATGTTATTATCTCAGCAAAATTTAACGATTTACCAAAATGTAAAAAAAAAAAAAAACACAAATTATGCTTTTATTTGTTTTAATGAGTACAGTATTGTATACATTTGTACATGTACATGTATGTAAATGTATTTTTTGGTGTAAATAAAGATGTTAACTGTTATTATTTCAATGTATAGATTTATACGTTTCAATATCAGGACATCTGAAAGAGTTTAGGCCTTAGGCAGTATTACATCCCAAATGTCGCATTGGTAAAAAAAATGTCGTATTTTACATAATTTTAGCGAAATGAAATTTTACTGCACTTTCCTAGGCCAAGGACATATAGAACATAATATTTTGTTGACATGCTCCATTGTAGCTCAAACTATTTGATGCAGTATATTATAATAAAAGCGCCGTCGATTTGCTTGAACTTTTGAGGTTTTTATGTCAAGAATTAATCAACAATGTCTCTTATCATATTTTAAGATACAATCGAGGCACAAGAAAACTACCTCTTATATGTACGACAAAGACCAGTTCAAGATCAAATTATTAATTAAAATTTTTCTTCAGACGTATATTCTTGTTGGGCTTTCCTGTTATATGTTGTATTATTGCTTTGTGTTTGGGCTTTATTTTTGGGTAGATTCATTTAGCAAACTCCAGTTAGAGTGGGCATTAAGGACTAAATCTAATTTGCAAATATATAAAATGACAGGAGTGGCATCAAAGAGAGTAATTATACCCGCATTACGGGTATATTGTTGTTGTCTCCGTCCGTCTGTCCGTCCGTCACACTTTTTTGTGACATCAACTCCTCATTCAGTTTTTGGTATAGCATTTAAATTCCTTCACAGGAGTGTTGTATATATATATTAGATACGTACTAAGGTTTTAAAATCTTTGATTTCGCTCGAGTGAAATGTGGGACCTAAAACGATCGAATTATCATAATATGCTTGTGACATCACGTCCTCATTGATTACTGATGCAAGGCTTCTACATTCATTATAGAATGAGTGTACATGTGATTTAGACGCATAATAAGGTTTTGAAATTTTGATTTCTTTCGTGGAGCGAAATTTGGGACCGAAAATGAGCGAACTTTCAAAATATGCTTAAAACATCAACTTTTGAAGCATTTTTTTTATTCTATGCTTCTGGTTTCTTTATTGGTAAAGATGGAAAGATGGGAACCAACTGTGATCCTGCCGATCTGTTTCTGTACTCATATGAAGCCGAATTCATTCAAGGGTTAATACGTGAAAACAAAAAGAAACTAGCCCAATCCTTTAATTTCACTTTTCGTTATATAGATGACGAGACTTTCTACAACTTATCTACCCCAGTGAGCTTGAAATTAAGGATACTACAGATACATCAAAGTCCGCTTCATATTTGGATTTGTTTCTTGAAATAGAATATGATGGACATTTGATGACAAAACTTTATGACAAACATGATGACTTCAACTTTCCTATTGTTAAGTTTTCCTTCTTGAGAAGCAATATACCAGCATCGCCTGCATATGGCGTCTACGTTTCTCAGTTTATCCGATTTTCAAGGGGATGCGTGAGTTACCCTGACTTTCGACAAAGAGGATTACTGCCGTCACAAAAGCTTCTTAACCAGGGTTTTATCAGGGATAAGTTAATGTCATTTTACGGTCGTCATCACGAATTGATTTACCATAACAGTGTTCCAATATCTAATATGATGTTGGACCTGTTCCCACTGTCGTGACTTCCCCCGGATTGACTTTGCTGAACTTCACGACAAATGCCGTATACGGAGCAGGAACTGCTTACCCTTCCGGAACACCTGGGTTCACTCCTGGTTTTTATAGGAGTTCGTGTTGTTCATTGTTTTTTTTAGTTTTCTGTGTTTAATTGTTGCGCTTGTGGTTGTTCATTTGTCTTCCCTGGTTTGTCTGTCCAATAGATTACGTTTTTTGATTGCTCCTTAGGCATATTTGTCCTTTTTTCAAAATTTTCATTTTCTTAATGGACGCTTAATGGACGAAATCAACAAATTGTCAAAATATGAATGTGACATCAAATCCCTATTGATGCTAGGCTTCTACTTTGATTATAGAATGATTGTACATATGATGTAAATTCGCAATAAGGTTTTAAAATTTGATTTCATTTATGGAGCAAAAAGTGGGATCGAAAATTAGCGAATTTTCAAAATATGCTTAAAGCATTAATTTCTGAGGCATTTTTTATGTTAGGCTCTGGTTTCTTCATAGGACAGATGCAAATCAAGATCCTCAACACACAATTTTATACCCATGGCATATAGGAAGTATTATAATTATCAAAATATGCTGTTGATTTTCTTTCAATTTAACGCAAAAATGTAACTAAATTTTCCAACCTCATCAAATCTGCCAGCACCCCACACCCCTCCCCTCAAATTCAAATGGGCATCCCCTTATTGGGTTATGCGGGATTGACTGAAATGGTTTTCGCCTAAGAAAAATGAAAACAGCGTAATGCAGATGTGTCACTGGGTTCTGCGAAATTTCTTTTGAATTTGTTATTTAAAAAGTGTTTTAAAACTATTTTCTTATTTTTTAAAATTTAAATATGTATACAGAATCAACCTCAAACTCCCATAGATAATACGAGTTCACCAGGGTACTTTTTTAGTATTTATTTTATAAATATTTTATATATTTGTATACATTTTTATATTTACATATTTTAACAATTTATGTTGATCCCAGCTCTATTGAGACACATGAATCAACACTGTTAGTTAACCTTTTATTTTTGTTTTACGCCAGGTAGTTTATTCCTATAATATATAATTAATTAAAGATATTGAACCCAGCTCTAATGTGACATTGTTAGTTTATCACTTTATAATTCTTTTTAAATGATGTTGATCCCAGCAGTATTGAGACACACGAATCCACATCCAGTTTATCAGAAGTCTTTAATTTAAGATGTTGATCTCAGCAATTTTTCACTTAAATCGAAAATAAAGATATTTACGACACGCAATTTAATTCTTTTAACTTTCAAAAAATATGTTGATCCAAGCTGTATTGAGATACACGAATCCACATCGTTAGTTTATCACAAGGTCTTTATTTTAAGATACTGATCTCGGCAATTTATCCCCTAGATCCAAAATAAAGATGTTTATGTCTTTTAACTTTGAAAAAAGGTTGATCCAGGCTATATTGAGACACATCAATCAACATTGCTAGTTATTGTCTTTCTTTAATTAATCCATCTTGTAAGATTTGAAATATTCAAATTTTAAATATAAGTTAATTATTTATTAATTGTTTAACTAACGTATTCATTTATTCTTGTAAGAATACGAAACACAGTTTTTACTATTTATTTACGAAAGTGCTAATGTAACGTTGCGCTCTTTTGAATAACACATTTTCCCGTTTCTGTTTTATGACGTTACGCCTTTGACGTGCGCTTCGTCGTCTAGACTTTATTTGATTACATACGGATACACATTGTTTTTTATTAGACAGATTATAGTTGAGAATCGATTGTTAGCGACCATATGATATTATATATGAATAAAACATCGATACATGGTGCAAACTCGCATACTCATCTCTTCGCCCTTAAGTTAACCGATGTGATTCGTACACATCTGATCAGATAAACACTTAAATCCAAAATAAAGAAGTTGATCCCAGCTCTGTTGAGACACATGAATCAACATCGTTAGTTTATGACTTTAATGTTTAAATAAAGATGTTGATCCCAACTCTATTGAGACACATGAATCCACATCATTAAATTATAAGTTATCAATGTTATCAAGTCCTGACTCCTCTGTATGGAAAATAATGTAAAATTTGTACATGACTGGAAATAATCTGTCATAATGATTTTCAAAAGTATCGCTGTTCACAAAATATTTGGTGCTCCATGAATTTTTTCTACATTATTTTCAGTTGTATAATATGAAACGTTTAGGGATACAGAATAACAATCCACAATACAAAAAAAATTAATCATTCCACTCAATCCTAGTGTTTTTGCAAGATTATACATTTTATTACAGTCTAGAGGAATTGAACCTAAAACTCAATACACATGTATGAGTCCACCATGGTACTGTTTGTTATAAAATCTTCTCTAAGCATATTTCAAATATTAACATTATATCTCATGAATTCTAATTAAATATTCCTGAAAGATCTTTGTGGGTTTCTTGTAACATTTTAGAAACATTTGAATAGAGTATTTCAAGATTTCAGTATGATTTATAATGGGAAAAGTTAGGATAACTTGATTATTGCAGTAATAAAAAAAATCCTGTAAAAGATTTTTTTATTAATCATAAAAATTATAGAAAAAAATCCAAAGCTTAAATAAAGTTCACTTCTGATATTTTGAAAAACTGTCTCTGTTTAATGTTAAAGAATCACAGATGGCTTAGTATATGTATGAGAATGATAATCCCTTTCTTCATGATTAACTACGAGCGTTAAATTAAAGTGTAAAAGAAAGGTGGCAGTAATGCCGGCTCGTACACGCGGAGAGTGGTCTTCTCTCCACCGCTGCAACTCCTGATCAATGTAAAGATAAAATCTTATAACTTTCTCAGATAAATTTAAAGATAAGATATGGAAGAAATTTTGAATAAGCTAAAATTCATAAAATATTAAACAGATATCATAGTTAAATACTTTAACAGTTAAACAAATTAAGCTACTTTATATTTTAGTGTGTGTTAATCAAATTAAACTTAAAATAAACATATAATTAAGAAAACATTAATCTGAACCTAAAAAAGGGAGACTAATCAAATCCACATCCATTACATTAAATTCCAATACTAATTTTACCTCCTGTTTTAATTATATCGGAATACTTGAAATTTCGATTATGACAAGCCGCGGGTCAAGTAATCTGAGTTTACAGTATTACATATATAATGTATTAATGCCTTTAGATGTTTCTTTTTTGTATAGGTATTATGGTATTTAGCGTTCAACATTGCTGATCTTAAAAACTACAACAGTTACATTATTTTCTTTCAAATTCAAATTAATTTTATAATAAGCTACACTCACAGATTCTGTAAGGGGATAAATGTGCTCATTTATAGGAACTCATTGTTTTGAATGGTAAGAAAACAATAGGATAATCCCTTACTAAGAACATGTTATACATTCATTCTTCACAATTAAGAAACACCAAATTCTATAATTTCATTGGTCGAGAGCACTTTGCTATATTGTAATTGTTGTTTGTTACATTTAATTTACACTATTCAATAATTAGTCATATGTATATTTTCTCATTAAAGATTGCTCAAAACTTGCTATTATGTACAAAATTAACGATCAAAATTGCCACTGGCTATCAGGGTTATCTAATTACTCTTGAGATAGATATTAATGAACTAATTTATTCCTCTATTCTTTTGTCCAGTCATCTCTCTGTTCCAACTTTATCTTCAATTTGCATATTTTAAAACAATATATACACAATGTACAAGATCACATTAAGTATTGAGGGCAACACTAAGATGGAAAAAGTCTCAAATATTACAGTGCATATAAATTAATTATATTTTTTTCTAATGTCTTTAACTAATCCGAGTTAAAGGACGCACTTCATTTGGGCGGATTTGCCAATTATCTTTTTTTGCAATTGGGCGTTTTTTAGTTTTGCAATTGGGCGTTTTTTATTTTGCAATTGGGCGGACGTGTTTTACAGGTAAAATAGATGAAGTGTAACTAGTAAAATATGAAATAAATAGAGATGTCCTGCATCAGAACTTGCAGAAGTGCTTCTATTTTTTGTTCGTTGTCACCTGACTTTTAAACAATATGATTACATAAAAAGTGATTGATTAAGATCTGAATTCACAAGTGTAGGATTAACTAAGATTTAATAGGATTAATTCAGTGTTGGTATTCAATTACGACAAAAAATATAAACAGTATGCACATGACCTCTATGACATAATGTGAACGAAATTCGCAGTATAAATGTAATCATTTAGTCCGTAAAATACTAAGAGAAACCATGGACGACATAAAGTTGACAGAAACAAGCAGAGGGAAAAAGTGCTTAATCTATGATGGATATAATTTCCGTATTGACGCTACTCTGAAATCTGGTGACATTAGTTGGAGATGTACTCGTAGTACTTGTAAGGCACGTTTGAGAACAGATACAAGTGGACTTCATGTGATATCTTCGAAAAACTCACATAATCACGACAGCAACGAACAGAAAATAGAAGCAAAACTTCTGCGAGTTCAGGTTAAAAGGAGAGCATTTGATGACATTACCGCTCGCCCGTCCAAAGTCATAAGAACTGAATTACAAAATTTCCCTGAATCGACTTTAGAGCCTAAAGACTTGAAGAATGCTTCGCTTGCTTTATACCGACAGCGGAGAAAGGAATTTCCTACCTTGCCGAAAAACCGAATTGATACACATCAAATTTTGACAGAATTACAAATTGCCACGAGTAAAGATGAAAATTTTGTGCTACACAATGATGAGATTTCGGGAATTGTCATATTTTCTACATATACAAATTTAGAGTGCATGTGTAAAACTGTAGACGAACTCTTTGTTGATGGAACTTTCAAAAGTTGCCCTAAACACTTTTATCAAATGTACTCTGTGCATGGCTGTAAGAATGGGAACTATGTTCCTTTGTTGTTTGCGTTACTTCCTGGAAAGTCTGAACAATGCTACAGAGACTTATGGAGTGCTATTATAACTCTTTGTGAAAACCGAGATCTTGTTCTTTCACCGGCCAGTATCCATGTTGATTTTGAACGCTCAATGTTGAATGTGCTTCAGACAATATTTGCAACGTCTAGTATTGATTGCTGTCGCTTTCATTTAGGCCAGTCATGGTACAGGAAAATCCAGAATCTCGGACTCTCCGATCAGTACAAGGACAAGTCATGCGAGATTGGCAAGTGGCTCACTAGCTTTTTTGGGTTGGCATTTCTATCTCCAGGTGATGTTGAGGATAGTTTTGTTGAAGACATCATGTCCGAAACACCACGGGATCCTCGGTGTACGAAGTTTGCAGATTACATTTTGGACAATTATGTGTCACAGGACTCGAGATACCCCCATACTTATGGGCAGCTGCTCCTTCTATAAACTGTAAAAGGACCAACAATGGACCGGAATCGTTCCACGGACACTTCAATGCTCAGTTCTGTAGTGCTCACCCAAATCTGTTCATTTTCATCGATGTATTAAAGCAAGTTCAGGCTACATCTTACATCAAAGTCCGTGCTTTAAACAACGAGTCGACACCAAGAAGAGTAGATAGAGACAAAATCAGACTTCTGATGACCGAGTACGGAAAGTATACATCTGGTGACATTTCGCGGAAGGAGTTCATAAAGGTTGTGGGGTACAAATTCCAAGCCCGAACTATCTATTTTATGAAATTTCAAAAGAATATTTTTAGTATTTTAGCAATTTGTATGTATGTATGATATTGTTATGAAATAAATTTATATGTAAAAATTCTATGTTTTAGGATGCCAATAAAACTAAAAATACTTTTAATACAAATATAATTGTAACCCGAAAACTACATGTTGGTTAGATTAGTCATCGGAAAATCACAGGTAATCAGCCCATTTGAAAAAATTGCATTCCGCCCATTTGCAATTTTTTTTCAGCCCAATTGAAATACTTTTTCAGCCCAATTGAAAAAAAAATTCAGCCCAATTGAAATCCCAATCCGCCCAATTGAAAGACTACCGAGTTAAAATAAACCATGCAAAGTTTGTTCCAGGGTCGGACGATCATTGCCTGTGATCATTTTGTTTGAAAATAAAAACATTGTGATACAAAATAACAACACTGTCGTGAAATTCGACAACATTGTCATTAAATGTAATCTCCCAACAAAGAAATTGACAAAGTTAATGTGAGAAGTCAACTGAAGAATGTCGGGGATTAACATAAAGATCTCTGATTGAAAAAGTATTAAATCTTCTTAAAACAAGGGAGTTTCTCTCTCTGTCTTTAGATGGTTTTAGCTTTACCCTTAATAATAGTTTTCCGGATATTTTTCGCAAACCCTTTTACCAAGTGATCTTAGTTTTGGTGTGTGAGCTTATAATAATGAGTTACATACCAAGTTTGAGTTTCACGCTGATCTGATAAATACACGGATTATGACTGTTATGATGATGAACAGCTATCAAAGAACTGCTCCTTACACACTGCATAACCATACCTTTTATAAGCACTTTTAACACAATATCAAATCTACCCCATTAGAATCAAAACTGAAACATTAACATCATCTGTCATGTCTGTGACCGATAAAAACCACAATAAAATGTAAAGAATATTGGCTTCAAACTAAGAATTCCCCTCATACACAACTGGGAAAGGGGGGGGGGTGAATTGCAGTGTATTATTTTGTCCTTCAAGATTAAAAAAACATTATATAGACGGAATCAAACATTATAACACAAGTGATAATTTTAACTTTCCAGTTTTTAACTTAACATACATGACTTTGTGTACCATGTTCTCCAGTCTATGCGGTGTACATTTCTCAGTTGATGAGTTACAGTCATGCGTGCGAAATGTATGATGACTTTCTCAGCAGAACGAAATTACTGTCACATAAACTTGTACGACTGTAATTTGTTAATATCATCATTGGAACATTTTACGGTCGTCATTTACGAAACGATTATAAAATACGTATTTCTACTCACAAATTCAGTTAGATAAACGTCGAGACAACATTGACTTTGCCGGATTTGGAACAAAATCATACGGAAATTGCTTATGAATAGCAAAGTACCATAGGATTGCCATTAAGAATATCATTTAAAATTAAACAGAAATGTGTATTATATTTCCGATTATCCTTATGTCTATTATATTTCCGATTATCCTTATAGTTTTTTTCTGTAGAATCATTTATTTGCAATGTTTGTAGAAAGTTTTTCTTTCCTGGGCGGGAGGGACTCTCTGGTAGTGTGCGGAAATGGCCTGAGAAAAGGCACCGAGCAAATACTAGAATACATGTCAATAATAAACCAAACATAATTTTGATGATAATACCTACCCGCAAAAAACGCTATATCAGAAAAGCACACCCGAACTAATACTGATGTTTATATACAAATATCAAATAAAAAACAATGTTTGTGTAAATACAACCCGAATGAATATTCAATTCTCAAAATATTCCCCGAATTAATATAAAAAATCAGGAAAAAACCCACTCAAATTTTCCGCACATCCCCGTATAGGTTTATATAGAAAGTCAAAAGGACTTGGCGGCTATTCTCACTTCTAATTTTGGTCTTTTAATTGTTTTGGTCTCTAATGGGAGAAAGTTTATCATACAACAACAACAACAAATATTTAATTTGCAATTTGCGCCCTAGAAGAGCTGTAGAAAAGCCAACAAAACCCCAAAACATACAATATAAACATACATTTATATAAACATTTATTGACTAACAATAGAATATAAGCCTAAATATGATAAAACCTGTCAATACAATAGAAAATGTCAAAGTACGCCAATACGACATATACCCGTCCAATATCCCGTATTGACTAGTCAATATGACAAATTGGACTTGTTAGTAAATAAAGGATCATATTGGACTACTCAATATGACATATTGGACTAATTAGTCAATAAAGGTATAATTGCGCAAGGTTTTCCATATTGGCTTAGTAATTGGTCCTTGTCTAGCCATATTGGCTTAGTAATTGGTTCCTTGTCTAGCCATATTGGACTTCGACTTTGCCTCAGTCCAATATGTCTTGCCTCAGACCAATAACTAAGTCAATATGGAAAACCTTACGCAATAATACTATAGTATGTATATATAAAGACAAGAACATATAAGCATATAAACATTGCATAAATGTTGACTAGTATCCACAGCAAGGGAACACAAGTATTGATCATATTGCAAGCTCTGGATTGAATAGAGAATGGAAACGGGGAATGTGTCAAAGAGACAACAACCCGACCAAAGAGCAGAAAACAGCCCAAGACTACCAATGGGTCTTCAACGCGGCAAAAAAAATCTCACACGCGGAGGCGGGCTTCAGCTGGCCCCTAAACAATAATGCATACTACTTCAGTGAAATGGACACCATACTAAACTCCGGAACATACAAATGAACCATACTTGTGATTTTGTACTGTCCTCATAAGATTATTCTAGTCTTGTGATAATGCAATTCTTACATTATTGCGAGCATCCGTAACTCTATATTTTCAAGACAAATCAAGACATGATGTCTTGTGGTCAATCAAGATCGATCAAGACAAATGTTTCGATCAAGTCAGCACAGGGAAAGTTAAACGTTGCATAATTCATTCTTAACCTTCATGAACTGATCATTACCTGTCTTGATTGATTTTGTCTGAAATTTCGAAAAATTTTAAGTCAAGACAATCAAGATTAAACAAGACAGAAAGGACCATTTAAGTTCAAAAGCATGTTTATAATGATTATCCTTTTTCTGCAAGTAAATAATTTGGGAGAATAAGAGAAACTGGTACAACTTGTATACTACGTTACCTTTCTAAACCAGAAAATGTCTGACACTAGAAATATTTGGTAAATATCAAATAATTGGCAAAAAAAATATTGATTTGGTACAATGATGGACCTGTCGACAATAGAGTAAATGGATTTGACAAAATAGAATGGCAGAATGTTTAGCACTTTGAAATCTCGTAAAAGGATAATACGGTCTGCATACTCTTTGGTGACAGAGAGCCATTGTTTGCTATAAGTCTGCTTAGACATGTTAGATGCGAATCAACACAATTTCCATCGATAACAATCGGTTATAAAAATGCGGTGTTAAAAGCGTCTTGATATTAACTTATCCAGAGACTTCTAATAAATGAAGTGTAGGTACACACGTATGTACAATTAATTTCTCTTTGTCTAATACATGTAGATAAACATTATCTTTAATGTTTTACACAATTGTATATAATATAGGCGGGGTCATCTATAAAATATTTCCATTGTTAATGTTCGAAAAGTGATATTGCGTAATATTTCGGACATGTTTATCCTAACACTAGTGTTAAATGGGAATTCATTGATAAAAAAGAGACAATGCTTTTTTGTGACGAGATAACTGTCTGATATTGAGCGAAAAGTTATTGTATTTAAGGATTGATTCTTGGAAAATGTGAAATACTATAACAGAGTTATACTGCCATCGTTTAAAATACATTGACCGCATATTTACAAATGATATTCGGTCACTGACAGTATTTTCCACTTAGGCCACACTCCTTGATCTGATTGACGGGACTGAAATTAAAAACTTACTGACAAATCTTTAGAACAAAATTTCAATACTTATTCTCTTGTTACCTATTTTTTATTGCTGACAAAAATATCTCAGCCAAACTGTCCATTATCTGAAATAATCTTATGAGACTATCATTGGTATACTTGCTCCTCGATCTCTGAAAAGGTGACTTCTTCCGCCAAATCAATTGTGCCTGTTGAGGTCAACAAACTTTTTAAATAATTTTGAAATTGGTAGTAATATCAATTTATGTCACCAAAGATTGCAGTACAAAGACAATAACAGTGTATTGACTTGACATAAAATTCGATATACGAATTCGACACGAATCGGGGAAATGCTCGAGAGACCCTCGCATTTTCACCCGATTCTAAGCCTCATCCGCGTATTGATTTTATGTCAAGTCAATGCACTGTTATTGTGTAAATAATAAATCAATTTGAACATCAGAAAAAAATATAGCAGCAAATAATTAGAATGTGAAATAAACATGGAGATCAAAGGAGTAGGGCTACTTTTCCATATATTTATTTCACTCATAAAGATTGATTTTTTGAATATATAACTACTTTGTACCGTAAGTTAAGTCAAGAAATACCAAAGGGATATTCGAAGGAGGGAAAAATCTGACAAACTCCGGAGAACAATGAAAAAAAGACCAAAACAATACATGCACTACAATTAAAAACCAAAAACATACGAACAACATGGACCCCACCAAAAAACCGAGGGTAGACTCGGGTGCTCAAGATGAGTAAGCAGTCTCTGCTTCCTGCAGGACACCCGCCATGTTACCCATGTCAAATCCGGTATGAAGAATGAATAATACCAATGGAACAGGTCCATTTTCATTTGGGAAACGGTTTTTTCATACCTGTCAACCAAGTCATGATGACGTCCATAAAACTTTAATAAGGATTACTTCAGCTTAGGAGCAACGTACCGCTGTGTGAGCAACTTTTCTGTCAGGAGCCGGGTATATGTCACAAGCTCTGGAATAACATATGAGTTGTGAAATGTATACTCCATACGCCGGCGCTGGTAAACGATGGTATATAATGCATTTGTATGTTAACAAACCAAAATGTTACACATAATCATTATTAAGTCAAGTTGTCTACCCTCAAAGGTCGTTTGCGTCAATTTTTATCACTTTTTGAAATATTGCCAGAAAGACATTCCGAAACAAAACCATTGTACTGTCATATGAAAGGAGATACATAAACTCACATACATTGAAAAAATCTTTTTGATTCTGATTATCCTTAAAGACTTTAATTCGGCAAATTTGTGTTAAAGAGGACAATTATATATAAGGAGCAATTAGTTCTGATGTAGAACACGAATTAGATTTACATATGCAATTATTTCTTTTTTTATATGCAGATGACACTGTGTTAGCAGACAGTAGAGATAATTTACAGGATATGTTGAATTATTTTTATGAATATTGTGATTTAAGGCATTTACATATGAATGTTGATATTTTTATTATTTCTAGCAGAGGTAGATTACCTGCAAATGAACGATTTACCATTAATAACACTGAATTAGAAAGAGTTATACATATCTTCGAATGTTTTTTATCAAAGAGTGGCTTCTTTTTGACTACTCGAAAATATTTATGTGAAAAGGGAACAACAGCAATGTTTGGAATGTTGCAAAAAGGTAGAAGGAACAATTTATCCATCTCCTTTGTATTAGATTTATTTGACAAATGTGTCCTACCAATTATACTTTATGGGTCAGAAATTTGGAGGTTTGAAAAAATAAATATTTTAGAAAGACAGCAACTAAAATTTGCAAAATTATTTTAAATCTTAAGCAGTCAACGCCAGACTTTATTGTTTATGCAGAATTGGGCAGGGCGCCACTCGAAGTGGCCATGAAATCACGTATTATAAACGTTTGGGGTAGACTTTGAATGATAAAGATAGTAAGATTTCCCATGTCTTGTATAAATTGCTATGTATTAACTACATGAACTATGGTATAGAAAACATGTGGTTGTTATTTATTAAGAATACTCTTGACTATTGTGGGAATTTGCAGACAAAATTGTAGATAGAAATGTTGAACAAATACTACAGAATCAATTTTCACAATTATGTTTGTCTCAGATAGATATGTCTCCGAAAAGTCTCTGCTATAGAATTTTAAAGAAAATGATATACAGTTTGAGGAATGTTTTAATATTTTGCCTGATAATTTATTATTTACATTTTGTAGGATTAATTCAGATGCGGAAGTCACCGTTTGCCAGTCGATATGCGAAGATGGCAGGGTGTCGATCGTAATGAGAGAGTCTGTCATCTTAGCGGCTCGAATGACATCGGTGACGAATTCTATTATGTACTTTCTTGCAAATCGTTTCAATCAGAAAGGAAAAAATTACTACCAAATTATTGTCAAACAAACCCAAACACTGTTAAGTTCAGAAATCTGTTTAATACAAGAAATAAGACTGTTCTAGGAAAAATCTGTAAATTTTTAAAAATTGTAAACGAAAAAGTCAGTCCTCATTGATAGTCATTACATTATTTACTGTTCACACATGCACCTCCATTTATTTGTATGTATATTTGTTTCTCTGTAACTGTATAACATAGTTCATGAGAATACAGTTCATTGAACAAACCCCAAAAAGCATTCCATTAAGACAGACCAACCCTGGAAGACAAATAAACAACCACACATACAATAAACACTGAAAACTAAAAAAAAACAATGAACAACACGAACTCTTATAAAAACCAGGAGTGAACTCAGGAGCTCCGAAATTCATGCAATGTATACGGCACCCGTCGTGACGTTCCCAAAAAGCTGTTTCTCAAAGCAAAGTTGAACTTCATGACGGGTGCCGTATACGGAGCAGGAACTGCTTACCCTTCCGGAGCAACTGGGTTCACTCCGGGTTTTTATAGGAGTTCGTGTTATTCATTGTTTTGAAGTTTTCTGTGTTAATTTGTTGTGCTTGTGGTTGTTCATTTGTCTTCTCGGGTTCGTCTCTCCAATGGATTACGTTTTTTTATTGCTCCTTAGGTATATTGGCCCTTTTTAGTAACTAATTTGTTAGTTATTATTAGCAAATCTTAAGAAACCACATATCAGGCTATCGCTCAAGAGATTTTTTGAAAATGGCCCTAGAAGTGAAATAATGCAGAGGAAAACGGACCCACTTCTTAAAATTTATTCAGAAAACAAATACTGTACGCAAGTACAAAATGTACACATTAAACGTAAAAGCTGTAGTGTAAAATCATGTAACAAAAGAACAACACCAACATCTGACCAAGGTATATTTAAATAAATCATCAAATATTCTTGAAAAATATTCTTTTTTTTTAAATTCAGAAAGTGACATCAATTCCTCCGTAAGTGCAAGCTAACAACTTGTAAAAATTCAAAAGGTTAATAGTACATAAAATGTATACTTCAACATAATATTGAAAAGATCAATAAATTTGTAGGTTGGCACATGGCCTTTACATGAACGACAGTCACACCACACGACAGATACTTAATAGCCACTAAAACACTGACATCAATAAATTCACTACAAGTCTTACGTTAAAAACTATAAAAATCAGTACAAAAAGAAAATATGAATGAGTTGGGCCATGCACATACAGAATGTACATGACTTGTGTGCGTGTTTTTAAACCTACATTATACTTTAAATAAAAAAAATCTTTACTAACCTTTCCAAAAACATTAATGTTTGTACCAAAATGTATTTTCGCTCAACAGAAAATTACATATCCGGTGTATTGTCTTACCGAAATACGAAACAAATTTGTTCATATTAAATATACATTTAATTCCGTTAGAAAATAACATTTGTCTTATACATTGCTTGCTTTTTGTAAGATCAAACAAAGATACTGTTTGAACCTGCAAGGCACAGACTTATCTTCTAAACTCAAATCCAATTTTCTCTTCCGGATCTTATAAATTATATAAAATCTAATAATTGTAAAGGTTAATGATACGTGTCTTTGAATTTTATATCTTTAGTTAGAATCTTTTTCTAATCTTCCATTTTCACAACTTCTAAGGCGTTTTTTTCTGATTGGATCTTATCAGTTCCATGCAGATTATGCTGCGTATTTTTGTAAAAATCTCATTTGTCTCAATTTTATTTGACGTGTTTTTCGAAAGATAGAACAGAGAGATTGTATCATTTTCCAAATACAGAAAAAGGTCGAACGCTGATATTTTCTTTATTCGTTATGTCACGCAAATTTTTATCGTTATGTATAATTATATGCGAGCATTTGTTCTTAATATGATTTCATCATTATACTTTTAATTAACTATCTAACATGTTAACGTGTCCGACATAATAGATAAACAAACAATTCTAACCTCTTAAATAGTCTGCTAGCTTGTTAATTGATTTTGAGCACGACTGATTAGTCGTAATTCCCCCAAAACATGCATACCTTATGCACTATTTGTTTTAATGAAAATAGCTTCTACAATTAAAAAAACGCTGGTCTAACCTACGATTGAAAAGTTGTCGAAAACTTTTAATTTTAATTTAACTTTTTTAAAATACAATATTCTACAGCATTTCCTATTACACACCCTGTAACGTGAAAGTTAACAATACGAACGATGAACTAACGGTGCACGAACGCTGAATGAACCATGTATGAACTCCACACGAACCGTATACGGACGATTGTCTCATATAAGAAACGATACAAAGGTTAAGCGTTTAATGTTGTGTACATTTAATTAGCGCATTGTATGGTTTAAGGTGCATCGCATAATGATCGTAAATTGTATATGGTTTTCTGTAATTTTAGTAATTTCATGATATTTTCAAGCCGAAGTGTACAATAAAGAATCTTCATGCTATTCTAATATGACAGTTTCTACGACATTTTGAAACACCGCAACATAGGTTTTCAGAAACGCAGACGTATACTATGAAGTGGTTAAAACTTGTGAACGTTACTATGAAGTTTCCAAACGAGCCGCCTCACGTCTATGACGTTGGAGTCGAAATATCCATAGTTCCTGGGACGATGCCTCTGCATGCTGGACCCTAGGTCCCCGAGGGTATTCCCCCACCCAGTGGTCAGACTTGTCTGACATAATTATTCATTGATTTGTTATAGAAATTACCAGTATTTAGCAAAATTAAAAAAAAAAGAATTACTAAGGGTTCATTCCTTGTATTGCACATGATAGATCTCCTTAGCTGAAATTTGGCTTCCTATTTCGGTATTGGTTATAAGTACTTCTTGTTTTAAAATAGGTTCGGTTTTTGGTCTTCCAAATGTTTTAGTTTTAATGCTGCTGATGAGAGGTAACTCCTTGAAATGCGTCGTATACAGCATAGTATAAATTTACTATATCTAATATTAGTATCTTTGGATTGTTATTTTATTTACCACGGATGCAGACCGAAAGCGTTTGTAGCAGGTCATATTAGAATTTGCTTTTAAAAACGACCGTAAACATCTTGTTAGTACATTTGTAATTTACCACGGGAAATAAGTTAAACGAACGATGTAAAATGAACAATACTTCGTACCATAAGTCAAATGAAATCATTTAACATATCGAATAAACCACACGATGGAAATAACGGTATGCTGCTGAGAATTACTTTTTAGTCGCGGGCTATACGATACGTTGTACGAACACATTTACGTTGATGTGTTTTATGCTATTATATCATTTCTATACAATATTGTCACAGACTATTTGTGGATGCGCAATAAGGTTTTAGAATTTAGTTTTTCACAACCAGAGGCCAACAGGGGATGTATTTCTGAAAGAGTGAATTTAAACTCTCCTTTCATTTTTCATTTAGATTATGCAAATTTATTTGTTTTATTATCTGTAGATGTGCAAAAAGGTTTTTAATTTTAAAAATCAAGTAATACCAAAAGGGATATTCGAAGGAGGGGAAAATCGAAACGACAGAGAAGAACGGAGACAAGACCAAAATAAAGCATGCACTACAATTAAAAACTAAAAACATATAAACAACATGTATTGAACAACAAGGGTTCCAATTTTGGGAAATTGCTAATTTTGCTTTGTCTCTGGAAATATTCATTTTATGTTTCAGTGGTTTTAATTTTTTATAATATTGTTCTTCAATATGTGTAGATGTGCAATAAGGTTTTCAATTTTGAAATTTGATTCAGGGTTCAAATTTTCAGACTGAAATTGTGAAGTTGCTAATTTTTCACTGTTAATTGCTTTTTGACTTGTGCAGTGCGGGAATGGACATCGTTTATGATGGCACCATTTCAATTTTCTTTTTGTTTTCGCGTAGTTGCCCTTGAACGAAGTCCGCTTCATATGAGTACAGAAACAGATCGAAGAGGAGATGAACAAATTGGTTCCCATTGGAATGCCGATTGTTTGTTGAAAAATTTGACCGCCAATTCAACAACCATTTGTCTATGAGAAAATCTAACATGTTTGTTATTTCATCTTTAGAATACCTATTGTCAGAATCAGAGTTGTTCTTAACGAAATAAGCCTTTTCTCTCCCTAAAACTAGAAATTTATACCTGCGTGTGCTAATTTTCGGGAAAATCATTGATGAAGTAGTTGTTTCAATCGATATTTTAATTGAAAATGTGGTATGGTAGTGTAGGGTGTAGAAAAGTCGAATGTTTTTATGCTGTTGCATGTAGCCAAAGATTTCGATTTTAGATATTGTAGTAAATTTTTTGAGTTTTTAAGAATCCACATGTCATTGACGCCACTGGTGGAATTTGACGTTTCACTGTAATTCTGAAGGCCGTCTTTAATACATGTTAATATGAATGTTAAAATCTTTATCATGTTTGACAATGAAACTTTTTTTTATCAAAATTCAATAATTCCAAATCAATCCCATTGATTTTATTACGGTCCGACGATTTACCGAAAAGAACAGGAAAGACCAGAAAAGAACCGAAAAGAGAAGACAATTTATAATTTTTTTATTTTGTGCCTAGAATTAAAGCATATTAATCAAAATTTATACTCTCTGTATGAAGGAGATGCGAAAATATATATATATTATTTAGAATCATATGTCATGAATGTATTTTTTTATTCTATATATGTTCACTTATTTATGTTAGAGGCAGGTCTCCGTTTTATATGGAATTTGTGTATTATTTATTTCAAGAGTCACAAGATTGTATATTCTACTGGTTTAACGGTGCAAATCAACAAGTGTTAATTATTTAGACAATCAATACGCTGCTTCATGTTTATAATAGTGTAAATGTATATCGCAATTAAATTCAAAACATATTGCTTAATATTATATGCTTTACAAGCGTCACATTCAATTCTAGGCACAAAATAAATATTATATATTTTCTTTTCTTTTTTTCTGCTCTTTTCGGCCAATCGTCGAACACTTTTATAATGGGAACATCTACAGTGTTCTTTTCCATTATAGATTTAAATCAGTTCTATATTTCATTACTACGTGCTATTTGTCTGTGGTAAACAATAGTTTCTCTATAGAAGCATCATTATAATAAGTATTCAATTTGGTAAACGTATCTCAATTTGTCTTCCAGGGTTTTTTTCCAAATCACTGAAAGATAAAAGATGATTAAGCATTATCCCTTCCTTAAAAAAATCAATCCCAATCGTAACTATACAACATTCTCAACGAAATTAGATTTTACATTATTCCATAGCCTATTTATCTGAATTTGAAATAATAATATTTTTAATATAAAACTTTAAACGTATTAAGACGGTTCAAGAAATAGCTCAAGGTCTCAGCATTGGAATTTATGAGACAAAGTATCAGACAAACCTGTTACCATTTAAAACAGCTATCCAACTGCCGTAGCAAGACAATGTTTTCCATAACAGATTTCAAGTCTATCTATTTGAAAATCAACTTAATTTTTACAGGGCTATTGTGCTTCTCTTGTGGTATTTTAAATTTATCAATTTTGATGACGATACGGCGACCTTTAGATGTTTTATCGTGTTCAATCCAATTGGCTATTGTCTTTCTGACTCATTTTCCAAATTCTTACATATTTTATACAAAAAGAAGATGAAAAACGAAAGGAAATGAAGGCATTGACCGCATACTGTTCGCACTTTTATGTCTAACTATGACTGTGACAGCTGTTATATTGATGCTATAAACAAAGTGTTAATAAATGTATAGACAGATAAACGAAAAACGTGAAATTAATGAAAAGCGCCTTACTTTAAAAGTAAATCGTCTGGTTTTATTTATCTCCCTAATGTGTTCACGGCCATAAATAACTGTAGCCATCAACAATGAATAGATATAATTGTTTTAGATAAACCATAACAGGGAGAAAACAATCTTTATAATAATTCGGGCAGGCATTTCTGTGTTAAATTAACTTAAATGAGCACACTTTTCACAGTAAATGTAGTTCGTTTTTATAATGGTCTATAAATGTCTTGTTTGAGAAAAGTCCTTTCTGGCAGTAATGCATTGGCGTCATATCTTATAAAAGAATTACATTTAGATAATGTATAGATTGCCCGTAATCTAATATAAGGGTTACATAGTTATGACATTTTCTTGATAAGCTTTATTTACAGGCGTGCCGGAAATACATGCACAGTCACTGTGTTTCTTATTATTTAGTTACATGTACCAGAAACAGCAAAAACTAACATACAGGAAAATAGTTATCCCCCCCCCCCCCCACGAAGTGTCGGCAGAACATATTTTTTACTCCGTTTCTTATTATTATATTCCCCCACGAAGTGTGCTGGATCATATTGTTTTTACTCCGCTTATTATTATTATTATTATTTCTTCTCCAGTCACGTTTTGTTCGGGACTGTTCTCGGAGATGGCTGAAGCGATCAAAACGAAGCTTGGCACAAAAATAGGGCACCATTAAAGTATGTTACACCGAACTGAGTCTCTCAATGTTAAATAAATGTCAAGCATTTGAAGGCTTATATGAGTAAAGGTATTGGCAAATTTATGAAAACGGTATTTACCGTTTTCTATCTTTTAAATGTGAACAATGAGGCTTTCTCACTTAAGTTTTTCCTCACTTTTTTAATTTGTTGATTGTAAAGACAGTGAAAAATTGTATGACCTTCACTAACCTTTCAGATCGTGCTGTAGGTAAGTAAAGTTCGGTTAATTCGATTCATCTCTAACTGTACGCCGGTACATTTTCATTAGATTTTGTAAGTTCTTATTTACTCATTTTCAAACTAGTTGGAGTATGGCCTTTATTTATAAATCTGTAAATGACGATCGGAAGTGTGTAGCATAATAAAGAAGTTTCGTGTTATATCCATCACCGGAAAAGTTCGTCAATTATGCGCGCCTTTATGACGTCATTTACCAGATTGTGGGGCACGCCTGTATCCCTACACTATTAAAGTTCATCAAGCGTCTTCGTGATCGTCATTATGCAGGATGATCTAGAAATATATTTTGCTCCGTAGGTACTTTATCACAATTCCTTCATGACTGCGGACGACGACGGACTTATAAGAATTTAATTTGCCAAATATTTCATGCAACATAGCATCATTTTTTTTCAACCGTTCGCTCAACACGGAGACGGAAGTGACGATGCCCGTAAACGCACTAAAGACGTTCACTAAAACCAGAGTTTTTGACGGAATTGCAACGAACTCGAAAGTGGCGTATTATATCTTATTATAGCATTAAAGAGGTATCTGGAAGGTATGTCAATAGAGATCGTAAAACCGATTTTTTTTTCACTGCTGAATCAGCAGAATTCAAATTAATTAAAGAAGACGAACACATTGATTGATACAAGTAGCCAATACCAATGGCATTTTGCAGTGTTTATCGTTTTTTTTTTTTTTTTACATGTAACTGCTTATTTCAATTAACGTTTAATTTGATTGCATTACAAATGTAATAGTCCAATTAAAATCATGCTATCGGAGCAAAATATATTTTGAAATAATTATTTTTCTTTCATAACAAAAAAAAAGTTATTAATGAAATACATGTATTTAAAGTATATAAAATGGTTAAAAATATCATCAGAGGTGCAAGACTGAACACCATGGAAGCAAATAGTCGTAGAAAATTTTGTAAAAATATTCTCTCGGAACTTCCAAACATGACATGGTTGTTGTGAAAAAAATCCAGGATCCAGGGTCACTTTCCTGCGCCTACCACGTACCACCCTCCCCAAAAATTTGCTTCCTTATATGAAAGTCTAAATTTTTGAAATATAGCCATTATACACTTCGAAAGAAAAAAAACCCGTGCATGTATATATGTATTCGCTGACGTATATACACGGTACATTTACTAGCCAAGTTTCATAATCAGCATAATATGACATACAAAAATCCCAGTATTCATATATGAAAAATGTATTTAAAAATATAAAATCTTTTTAGAAATTTCTGTTCAGTAAAACAGACAATTAGCGTAAAACATTTCAAAATGTCATGACAATGTATAATACGCCACTTTCGAGTTCGTTGCAATTCCGTCAAAAACTCTGGTTTTAGTGAACGTCTTTAGTGCGTTTAGGGGCATCGTCACTTCCGTCTCCGTGTTGAGCGAACGGTTGAAAAAAAATGATGCTATGTTGCATGAAATATTTGGCAAATTAAATTCTTATAAATGATAATCAGTACTGCAGTCATGAAGGAATTGTGATAAAGTACCTACGGAGCAAAATATATTTCTAAATCATCCTGCATAATGACGATCACGAAGACGCTTGATGAACTTTAATAGTGTAGGGATACAGGCGTGCCCCACAATCTGGTAAATGACGTCATAAAGGCGCGCATAATTGACGAACTTTTCCGGTGATGGATATAACACGAAACTTCTTTATTGACTGTTGTGTCATTTGTGACATTTATTGTTATCCGTTTTGATGTTTATCAAAATGTTTGTCAGGCATTGTGCACATATCAAAACAATTTGCATTCATTCTGGAATTAAGAAAATGTTAGTAAATGTTAGTAAATGTCAGTTTGAAATGGCAATGTTAAAGCCATTTATTGATAACCATAACAAATGAAGATTAAAAAAACAGTTTAAGGATGCTCGCTGGTCATGTTTTGGTCTTTTTGTCAGATTTTCGGAATCCTCGGGTTTTATCCATTTCTTAAACATGAAATTTTTTGCCCATGAGCCCCCACTTTTTCTTTTATAATTCAATCATATATACCTTAAAATGGTATTAGACAAAATTTTATGAAATACTTTTTATTTTTTCATACATTTTTGAGAGACTGAGTTTGTCAATGCAAAGACAATGAAAAATCCAGAGAAAACCTATTTCCTGCAAATTTTCAAGGCTTTATAGCTCTAACATGAGCACATGAACCTATATTTTTTTCTTGCTTATTTGTATACTATTCATATGTTCTCTCAAACTAAAACACCTATTTCAAATGCTGTTTATTTCCTATAAGACCAGTGATCATCCTTAAAGTAGCCTAAACAAAGAAATTAGGATTTACCTTTGGAATATCAGAAAAAAAATACCGAAGCAATAAAAAAAAGGCTCACTGGTCTCGTGGTAGCGTGCCCGCCTCGAGTGCGGAAGGTTACGGGTTCGATCCCTGGCCAGGTCAAATCGAAGACATATAAATTGGTATTTGCTGCTTCTCTGTTAAGCACGGCATCTAGGAGTGCTCGGCTTGGAGTCAGTATAATTTGTCCGAGTGAGGTGATATGTCTTCCTGGGGACAGTTACCTCGTGAGTTAGCACATTACAAATCCAGCTCAGCGTGTCGGTCTAGTACAAAGAAGAGATCATATTCATATCATATCAACATGTTGTCGTCCTGATATGCACATAATAGCTGCCACTGGACGTTAAAAAATTCATACATCCACCCATCTTCTGGAAAGTTAAAATTCTAAGTAATTCTTAGAGAGCCCTTAGTTATATATAGATTCTCCTTCAGGTACGAGTGGGTTATGGAATTTCTCCACCCGAGATAGTTAAATTTTCGATTTTCAACACGCGAGCCTTTAGCGAGCGTGTTAAAATCTAAAATTTAACTATTGAGGGTGGAGAAATTCCATACTCACGAGTAAATTGAAGGAGAATTTGTTTCTCCTATGATTTTCGACAAAACCCTCAAGAAAATGACGTTGCTATGTACTTTGTTTACATAGACGTCATTTCGGGACTTCTCTAGTTTATCGTTCTAATAACTGTAGAAAAAAGGGCGGTAATTCCCACGTAGAAATTTAATCACCGGGAGGTGGTTAAAGATATTATGCATTTTTATCCCACCGATTAAACACGTCAGGAATAGGAGAAATCTTTTTACACGTCAATAATTATGAAACTTTCTCTTTTACAAAATGAAACATTCATCCTTTGTCTTATATGATAGAAAACAATTACTATATCGAATATCATTATGTATTTATGTTGTAACTATTTGTCAAGACTCTGCTTTTAATAGCAGTAGTGAAATAAGACAAGATTCAGGTACAGATGATTATTAATTTTCACCTACTGAACATATCAAAATGTTGACTGAAGACGTTTTTCCGAACTTCAAACATGACATCATTTCGTCCAACCAAAGGCAATTGACATGCCAACGCTGTTATCCTAATCATGCATCTTTAAAGGAAAATAACGGTATTTATCAAAACCATATCGACTGTCGGGAAAAAATGTGTCACACATTAAAAATAGAATATACTCTCTTGGTCATGTGGGTGGCAATTAAGGATGTTCGCTGCTCAGTTTCAAAATAACAAGCTCTTCATAACACTGGTAAATACTGATAGTGGATTAATAAAGGAACTAAAAGAGCGAGAAAAAAAATATAGGTACATATAGTTGTTTTCGAGATATAAGCCATTGAAAATGTGGCGATAAAAATATGCTCTCTTGATTTTACATAGCTTTATGATTGACAAGTATTATTTCTAAAAAAAAACATTAAAAAATAACATGGGTTTTATAAGATTTTTATAAATGGCTTATCATTTTGCATGCAGAAGATTTATGAAAAGAAAAATAGGTGTTAGCGTGAAAAATAATTTATCACATTCAAATGGATAAACCCAGAGGATTCTGAACATCTGACAAAAATTTAATAACATGACCAGCGAACATTATTAATTATACCACGTAAAGGGAATTCAAGGTACAACAAAATATGTTATTGATATTGTAGATAAAGGTCGGAGATTGTCTCGAAAAAAAATTCAGAAGGTAAATAGCAAACATAGTGCGCATCTGCATTATTCTAATTATTCTAGATTTTGAAGAAAATTCAGGATTTTTTTCTACACACATCTATTGTTACACAATGATCATGAGTATTCCTTATTTGGCAAAAATTTTCTAAATAAAATTTTCGATCTTTGCCACCAATTATTTATCAGAGAACACTTTCTATGAAATTGGGAATATTTTACAAATTTAGTAAGTTTTTTTGTGAAACTTTTGAAAAGAGAAAAGATTAAGGGCTTTTTACCAAAATCAAAAGTCATGTGGTAAAATTTCAGCAGACATTCAGCAGAGGAAGCTTACTTATCGCGTTCACTTAAGTGTGACGTTCACATAAAATCAGGTAAAATGTTCAGTGATTTTTATATATCACTATATGTATTTGACATAGATTTCGACATATTATACACTTCACCGAGTGCGATATCACAAAATACGGACCAGTTTGAAACACAATGTTTCTATATAGATCTAAGAGCACGATATATATATTATGAACCATACACAAGCTGTGGAAATCCTAACCAATACGCAGCCTAAAGATTGCGGATATATTTATAGATTTAAATAGACAAATGCAATGACAGATACATCAAGTGGTCCATAATCACGTTTTCTGTTCAAATGACTTTTGGCTATAGATAAATTAATTGATGTCCAATTCATTCCAAGCATTAATTCTTTGGAAATTACATACAAATTAATATAACAGGACGTAAGCCTCCGTGATTTAAGAAAGCGTTAATGTAAGCACATAGACTGTATGATTGTATATGCTTCAGTGAACCGCCTATTATTTTCACCCTCAATTTAAGACATATTATGGAAATTTTTCTTGTGCATTAATTTTGTAAATTAACAACCAAAGGTATACTGTAACTAAAAAATAATTGTGATGAAACCATTTTGTGCAAAAAGACGAACCATATGCATTTTTTTCTAAAATAATAGTCTTTGTTGATTGATTGGTATGTTATTGTTGACCTTTCCTGTTATCAATTTTGTTTTTTATTTGTCATTGGTGTTTGTAAAATTGTAACAATGCTAGAGATTCAAAATAATATAATGCACAAAAGAATAGAATTAGTGGATAATTTTTTTTTTTTTTTAATTTCAAAACAGAGTATCTCATATTAAACATTTTATTGGTCTGACAATTGTAACAGTATTACATTAAAATCTAAGCACATAAATCGTAGTGAGAAGTGTACTTTATATTACCTGAAAATTTTCAAAGAATAGGACCAAAAATCACCAATTGTTGGTCGGTAAATGCAATAAGAAACAATATCCCTGTGTTTGCATTGTTTCAGTTGCAGGACACAAATACATGTACTAGAACTCAAAATTACCAGACACCATTTAAATGTTTATACACTATTTAAAATGCACACTCAGTCTCATTCGTAACAGTAATGACAATGAAATCTGCATCCAAAGGAGAGTCTTATGCTCAATCACTAATAACTAATTTTTTAACCCCAAAAATCGTGCGCAAAGGAGATTTGTCTCCATTTGTACCACTTTTTGGAATATTACCAAGAAGAAAAGTACTAAAAACCATTCTACTGTCATATGAAAGGAGATAAATAAACTGACTTACAGCAAAAAAATCGTTCTGGTTATAAGTGTCCTTCACTTTGAAAAACTGCCTTAAAGAAATTTGTGTAAAAAATGTTCAGATATATAGTAAACCTTTGTCACTTATTTGTCAGTTACTATTAGCAAATTTTTAGAGACCACATACCAGATAATGGCCACAGATATTTTGAAAAGCTTGAGGTGAAATTTTCAAAATAGTGCTATAAGTAAGGCAAAAATGACACTACTTTGTTTCAACTTGAAAAAGTTTCACGGAAGATTTTATGAAGTGATTTTTCCCTTTGTTAGGTAGTGGTGGCCATATAAATGAGTCTTGGTCGTTAGGATAAATATCAGTGTTGCCAAGTCCCGCTCCATTTTGCTAAGAAGTTTCAGGGTAGATTTTTAAGTGAATTGCCTTCACGGGTCCTGTGTTTAAGTAAGTTCAGGTGTGGGATTCATCTTACTATGTGGTCAGGGTCATCACACACAATTATGAAAAAATGATTTCGTTGGCATTCCGGTGTATCAGAAAATTCTGAAAGAGGATAACCTACGGACCACGGCTGCCCAGTTAAATTCAGCTTGAATCTATGGTTTAAAAAAAAGGTTTTAAAGTGAATTTTCCCATATGACCGTATGATAAAAGAAGAACTGCTATAGTCGCCATCTTTGTTAGCATTTCATTTTATACGAGACAATTCTGCAAAAGGACCACGTAAAGACCATTGTGAAGACAACTTGGGTATGATTGGCTAAGTGGATGCAGACAAGAGGATATTTCAATGAATTTTCTTATAGGACCTGTTAATTTAAGACTGGTGTTATACAGCCTTTTTTTTCCCCATGCCAATTTTTCCTCATCTGGTGAAAAACTGGCCCGATGTTATTTTCCCCCTAGGAAAGTTTGGATCAGATCCATTTCTCCCTCGGTAAAACTACATTACGTATACATGTTGCAATTTTACCCTATGCCAAAAGATGTTATATATTGACATCTAGCTATTCTGTATTATTCCGGAACACCGAAAACAGTTTTAAAAAAAGTTTCACACATTTTCATATTTAAGTCTAGATCATCAAACAAACATCTGAAGAGGATCAATTAGGATTATCTTGGAAGACATTACTGTGGACCATTGCTGCAAAATATGCTTCCATGTTCCCATGTAGTTTCCTAGGAAAATTCATCCTCCTTTTTTTGTCTTGTAACAGAAGCCATGTCGGTTCGAGAACGCCAAACATACTTTTCAAAGGACCATTCCACCAATGTTTAGTCCATGTTGACCCGGTTGTTTCAGACGAGATTAAAATGTAAAAGTGTAAGATGGACGACGACTGACGCCAACGGATTGCAACAGCTGACCTGGCCAAAAGATGAGCTAAAAAGTCCATCTTATTTTGGAAATGCAGTGTATTGTGATGCAATATACTGCTAGGTATAACAAGCACCATCTTCCATACTGTAATTGAGAAAAAATTATTGGAATATAAAAATGTCTTTTTTTTTCATCTTTGTATTTATTATGGTCTGGTTCTAGGTATTTTTTTTCAAATTTACTAAGGAACATAAACTTTTGGTTGTGTTCTCGAACCTATCTGACTTTTTAATTGATTATAATAATGCAAGACAAATAAATAAATAATTAAAAATTTAAAAAAAATGTGAGGAGAATTTTTCTATAGAAACAGAATCAGTACTTTATGATTGCACTTAGACTGATTAGAACTTAATTAAGAATGAAATGCGTCCAGATAAGACGTGATATTTCCAAGATTGTACTTTTAAAATTTGTTTTATGGTATCCGGAAAATAAATGACAGAGTGATTGTTCCAAATGTCCCGGATGTTCCATACGATGTAATGGAAATGATCTCGGAAATAATCGGCAAATTTCGGAAACGCAATTTTATACCTTGCCTATTTTCATGGACGCCAGCGTGTTTCAGTTATACATAAATCTTGTTAAAATTGCTTCTGGTAAAAAAGAAATATAATGTGTAGTCATAATATTTTTGGTCAAAATACATTAATCCATTCCATGTTACTTGAGGTTTTTGTCGCTGTATAATTATTACATTTAGGCATATATACAGGCGATATAAAGCCAATACTAAAAATTAACACTGCCCTTTCCTGGATCTTGATATCTACATGTATATCTCTAACGGGAAGCTTAATACTAAAATTTACGATAAGAGAGATTATTTTTCATTTCATATTGTTAATTATCCGTTTTTAGATGGCGACCTTCCCTTGGCACCATCGTAAGGTGTTTATATATCCCAACTTGTTCGATTCGCTCGTGTATGTAATAACGTATTAGATTTTAACGAAAGGACCTGATGCGTAAATATAATTCAAGGTGCAAACATCTTATATGTTCAGGTATTTCATATCTCATCTTTTATCGTAATATTCTATACAAAGCACAAAAATGTCATTCACCTGAAAAGCTAATCAAACCTTTAAACAGACTTATCAACAAGGTATATAGTTACGATACTGTTGTCAAGTCATTAAAGATGACATATTTTTGGAATTAATATTGATTCACTCATAGGCTCTTTGCATCGAAAATAAACACTTTATTCTAAGACCAGTTGTTGGCATGATACGGGTTATAGTCTTCTCGTATAATTTATGATGGCATGATACTAAATACCCTAACGGGAAGGATTGAGGCTGATTTTCTGTATGATATAGACATAATCTTTAGATCAGTTTAATTGAGGTCTGGAGCTGGCAGGTCAGTAACTGCTAGTAGTCCTTTGTAAATATATATTGATCATTATCATTTTGCTTAAGTTTCTTCTGTTACATTCTTTAACATCGGACTCGGACATCTTTTGAACTGAGTTTCACTGTGTGTATCGCTTTTTGTTTGTTTATTCCACATTGGCTAGAGGTATAGGGGAGGGTTGAGATCTCACAAAACATGTTTAACCCCGCCGCATGTTGGTGTCTCTTTCACACATTCCCAGTTTCCATTCTCTATTCTATATCAAATGTATGACATAACTTGGAGAATAAAATCATAGCTATTTACTAAAAAACCTCTCTGTACCGAGATCCAAAATCAACTCAAATTTTCCCCATTTTTTGGTTTATGATTATAAAATATATATGTCAGAATAGATTTACGAAATGTTAAATAAATATGACATAAGATATTTATCATTAATGGTACCGTATATCAAATTTTGGACGAAATATTACATTCATTCATCTGCAATTACATTTCATTATTATTTCTATTTGATTTCATCAAAAAGGATATGTATCTTAATTCTGTTTTATTTGAAGTCAGTAAAAAGTAATTATATACACAAGCGCGGATGCCTTTAGCAAACTTTACAATCTAGAATCCCGTCAATCTAACTCGTAAATCTTTTGAAACCGAAGCGTCTACTGGGGAAAAATGAAATATGATTTTACTGACAGAAACAACGACTGTAAGATCAATGGATAAACACACGCTTCTATCAGACCTTACAAGAAGTGATGATCAATTTATCATACACGAGATTTCCGTTGATCTCGGAGGATGAAATATGTAAAAACATATCTACAACTGACATACAAATAACTCATATTTCTATAAAGTGGCTTATTAACGATGCAGATATTGAAGTTTGGTGACCTCCATGAAACAATGTTGATTTATTTAAAGTTGTAGCAGTTCTTATTGCGCATGGTTAAATAACTTATTATAATCACAGAGTTCAGAAAAATAAACGCAATTAATTAAGATTTGTCTCAAAATATTAAAGCCTATAATTTTTAATGTTATGGATTAATATCAGATTTCATAGTGCAAATGTACCTTCAGGCCCAAATAACAGAGTTTATTAAGTTCTTCTGCTGAGAATGCAAAAATGATGTACAAAATGGATGTACATGTATATACCAAGTCAACCAAGAGACAACGTAAGAAAGTTTGAATCAATTACTACCAACAAAATCGTCTAAAATTAAAATAAAAAAATATCACATTTAGTGATTGCACGTCAATTTGGAAACATTTAAAATCATATATTTCCAGCTACTACTAGGAAATATATTAGAAGTGACAAAATTTTAAACAGTTTTGAAAAGATAATTTCATGTTGAAATTGCATTTTCTTTGAATCAAACTAAATTTACGCTAAAAGGTTTGCATCAATTAATACAGACAAAATGGTCTAAAATTAAATTTAAAAAATATCACATTTAGTGATTGAACGTCAATTTGAAAACATTTAAAATCATAAATGGCCAGCTACTATCATGACTACAGGAAATATATTAGAGGTAACAAAATTTTAAACAGTTTTGAAAAGATAATTTCATGTCAAAATTGCATTTTCTCTTAATTGCCTAACTTTGAATCAAACTGCTAGTAAATTTACGCTAAAAGGTGAGAATTATTTAGAAAAAATGATCTAAACAAATTCCACAGTTTGATTTTACCATGTTTTAACGAAATAAATATTTTGTTTATATGCAAATGGTTTAATATGTGATAATTTTCAAGTCTCCATGTACAATGTACCCACAGAATCTCTGAAGCCTAAAAAAAGTAAATGTCTGACATACAACATCTAAAAGTGTTATATTTTATTACTGACATTTTGTACATAAAATCCACTTTTAGACCACAGCAGCATGCACAGAAACTACTGCATCAGCAATGTGAATACAAAAAAAACAAGGAGTGCCAACCGTACTTGGGCAAAATGCGTTGATGCCCGATATCAACATTAAGAAAATTTACAAAAGCACTCAACCAGACACATTTTTACATCAATATACCGTTATATTCTGTTTTGATCTCGGTCATCTCTAAAATGCTTACCAAGAATTAAATAGCTGTTTTATAGTCCTTTTAAGACGGTAATTTTTTGTGAGAAGCTACGATCTTCTTTACATTTCTTACTGATTTTTTTTTATTATAAACAGATTACGAAAACACACATAAAAATAATAACAATTCCACATGGTTATATGAAACCATTGTCATTAAGCCTTATTGATGTTTCTTCCCTCTATAATAAGAACCATCAATCCTGTTTATTGTATGTAAACACAATATATCGCCTAATGAATTGGCTATATTTATGTCGGAAACGTGTTTCAAAGAACACAAAAGCAGTGTTATAATATATATCACGATCTACATAAACCCTGGGGACATTTCAAACTAAAGCAAATTCTATAAGTTTAAGAAAAATATTTTCAGACGATATAGATACGTTTTTAAACTGGTTGTGCATTTAATTTTCCATCCAAAATTCGATTTGACAACTCTCTAAATCTCAGGAGGAACTAACATCCCAAGATACCAATTTCTATGCAATATATTTACATCATTTGACAAATAATGACTCGTCAATACCACGCTGGAAGCCGAAGCCAAAAAATGGATATAAATACCAAAATCTACCAAAATCTTTCAACTAAAAACTATCTAAAGAAAAATCTTTGCACGAAAAAAAATACTCAATAGTTTTTTAAATACTAATAAAAATAGATGTAGTATTCAGGTTTTTCAGTAAACGTCAGTATCTTAACTACCTTCAAATAAAAAATAAGCCCAAGCGCAAACAACATAGCACACAAAACTAAATAGATAAGAGCATAGATATGGAGAGGGTCTTAAATTCTACATTCTGTCTCATTTTTCTGTATTCATGAAAACTTTCTTATTCTATAAATTTTTATACGGGTGAAATGTCTGAAATTCAGAATTACAGATGTCAAATATAGATTTCTTATGGTTACAAGGTTCATTACTTTTGAAAGCTTATTTAAAGTATTTTAATACAATCTACATCTATATGAAATAATATATTTTTAGAGCCATTTTTTTAAATTCTGTACAGATTTTTTATTTTCTGTAATCGGTATATTTTGCTCAACTTTCTTCTCTTTCTTTTAGAACATTAATATTCTCTTTTCTTTGTTTTTGTAGAACATTTTTCTGTATCCCTTATTTTTTTTTTTTTTTTTTTTTTTTTTTTTTTTGCGTTACTTCTATCATATAAACTACATCCACACCCTCATAAACTTCGTAAAACAACATATAAATTACAGTATCAATAACAACTGAATATAGGAGAGTAACTCCTTCAATAAAATCTTCTGTTTCAAAAGGGAAAGCAAATTAACCCCCCCCCCCCCCCCCCGAACGACTCAGGTTCAACGGTCCAGTTAGAGACTGTTACCGTTACGTTTAAAATCATGTTAGTAGAAAAATCAAACCCTTTACACTTGGTAAGAATGACAAAAGATGTCTAGTTTTCGCTAAATCGATTTTGTAGGCAAATGATAAATGCACACAAAATATAAAACATAAATTCAACAAAAAGTTAGTATAACCTCAGCTGGCTTAACGCTTAGCAGTTTTTATGTTAAAAAGACAGTTTTATGGGTACCCAAACTCCCCCTGATCTCTCCTGACCAGCTCGTGTAAAATCTAAAACAGTGTTATTACAAAACTTGACCACTAACTATAAATAATAAAATTGGTTGAACGGCGGAAATAATCTGTGTACTCTAATCCAAGAGTTCAACGATATATTCCAAGCCCATTTGATTATTAGAACATGAGAATTCCATAAAAATCACCTGTGATAAGCCAAATATGAAACTAACTTGCTCATGGCGCTAAACTTCCTATCTTCGTATACCTCCAACGACTGGTATTGAATGTTTCGTCGAGATAATTGTTAGGAACGATATCGAATATTAGATATTAAATCATGACTATCTGCAGACACTGTACCAAGTGACATAATTGAAATCATGGAAAACGAAATCGTTGTAGACCAGAAAATATGTAATTAACCAGAATATTAAGCTTCTTGCCAAGCTGAGGCCTAAATGTAATTAAGATAGTCTAGAAAATTTGTTTGGTTTAGAGAAAAAGCGACAGGTTTCAGGAGATTTATATTTCAAATAATGGAGTTTTCAACATTTGTGGAAACGTTTTTTTACGACATGCCTAGACAGCATTGTAAGTACCGGAATCCTTGCATTTTTTTACAGTTTAATTGTTCACCTCGAACAGTGTCGAACCTTCCATTTATTTATTTAGTTGGGGTTTAACACCGTTTTCAGCACATTTGACTATTTCGCGACGGCCAGTTTTTATTGGTGGAGGACGCCGGAGTACCCGGAGAGAACCACCGACCGACGATGGGAGTCGAACACACCCCACCACAGGTGAGATTCGAACTCACAACCGTAGTGTTGACAGGCTAGTGATCATTAGTAGTCATGACGAACTACCTAGACTCCTCGGTCCCCTCGAACCTTCCATAAATTGCATTTAATACTTGTTAATATTTTACTTTAGTCACATCTGTCATTTTCTCTAGGCATAAAACGTAAAAAAATTTTTTTAAGTTGAACCACTTTCTATTTTATCCACAATGTAGTTTGAGTCATCTAAAAGGCTACTTGGTTGATGATGATTTCGATCAATGGATAATTCTTTGATATTTGGTCATCTACAAGTAAATACCATTTCAGCCAAAATGGGTTTAAACTGAATCAAGTTTCACATAAGGAAACTTTGTGAAGTGCAATTTCTCACCCAATTCCATGTTAGTTTGTGGTCGTCATCATAGTTGACAGTCAAAGAATAAACAGCTAAAACAAGAACACCTAAGGATCAATGCTACCAGATAATTCCTCTTTTGTTCAGGGTTTCAGGGTAGAAATCTTAGTGGATTGTCTAGATGGTTCCTTTGTTTAGGTAAGTTCAAGCGTGGAAGCCTTCATGGTAGATAGTCACGTCATCAGACAAACTAGTGAATAAGATATGCTGAAGTTGCCATCGTAGTTCGCATTTCATGCTAAGGGTTCATTCCTTGTATTGCTTCACCTCCTTAGCTTAATTTGGCTTCCTATCTAGGTATTTTTGGTTGAGTACTTCTTGTTTAAGATAAGTTTGGTTTTTGGTCTTCCAAATGTTTCGGTTTTAATGCTGCTGATGAGAGGTAACTCCTTGAAATGCGTCGTATACAGCATAGTATAAATTTACTATATCTAATATTAGTATCTTTGGATTGTAATTTTGGCCTACTATTCCGGAAGAATGCCACCCAAGGACATTTGCTACCAACATGGATCCAATACGCTCAGTTGTTTTAGACAAGATTTTTTTTGAATGAAGTTTCTAATAACGATCTTTACACAGTTAAAATATGTTAAGAAGAATTTCCCCATGGTGTTAAATTTAGTTCGGTTGTGGCAGTAATCTTGTCTGACAGACCGTGCCGTTAGACACAATTCTGAAAGGAAAGCATTTAACGACCATAACACCAAGTCTGCTTCCAGTTTTAGTCAATATTTTTAAATGCATTTTCTCATAGGGTCCTACATTAAACAATGTTCAGCTGTTGCAGCAATCTTGGTTGACGGTCCACGTCATAGGACACAATTATGAAAGGGGAACCACCTAAGGACCATTGCTGCCAATTTTGGTTCCACCTTGCCATACAGTTTAATTTTTTTTTAATCCATCCACTTTTTCTATTTTTAGTAACAGCAGCAATTGCGTTTGGGTTTCGGGGATGCGTTAAAAGAGTTTTGAAGGGGGCCAATAACGTTTTGTTCCAATTAGCAAAGTGGTTTCAGAGGAGAGGAGATTTAAAGGAAAGTTTACGACAACGGACGCACATGGCCCTTTTGGTCATGTTAGCTAAAAATATGTCTTGTAGTTGACATCGCTTTCTATAATACAACGGATATGAAAGTAGCCATATTGTTCATTATTTGTTAAACACAGGTAACAAATAAATTGATGGTAAACCCTAGAATTTGTTACTGGAATTATTTGATAACTGATTTTTAGCTCATCTGGCCAAAGGCCATATGAGCTTTTGTCATCACTTGGCGTCCGTCTGATAACTTTTCACATTTTAATCTTTTACTCTGAAACCACTGGGCCAAATAGAATTAAACTTGGTAGGAAACATTTAAGCATGTAAGGTCTTTTATACAATTTGCTAATTTCGTCTTGATTGGACAACAAACATGGGCAATTGTTGTTTTTGATTGGCTGATTTTCAAAAATCTTGTCTTAAACTGCTTGGCCAAATGGAACAAAAATTGACAGGAAGCATATATGAGGGATACTTTAAAAAGTTTCCTCGTTTCGTTCCGATCGGACTGCAAATGTGGCCGCAATGGGCAGTTCTTGTTTTTGAAATCGCTTGGCCAAATGGAACTAAACTTGAAGCATACATAGATGATTGTTTACAAAGTTTCATCATTTCATCCAGATCGGGCAACAAACATGGCCGTCATGGGCAATTCCTGTTCCTCATTGGTTGATTAAAAAATGTTTTTCTCTGGAATTGCTTGGCCAAATGGAATGAAACCTGACAGGAATCATCTACGGGAGGTTCTGTACAAAGTATTGTCATTTTGTCCCGATGGGACTATAAAATATGGCCACCATGGTTAGTTCTTGTTTCTGATTGGCTGATATAAAAAAAATCTCCTCTGAAATCACGGGACCAAATGGAACGAATCTTGACAAGAAGCATACATGGGAGGTCCCTTATAAAATTTCTTCATTTCGTCCCGATTGGACTACAAATATCGACGCCGTGTTCTGTTCTTTTATTTGACTGGCTTATATAAAACAATATGCGTCTCTGACGTCGCTTGGCCAATTGGAACGAAAATTGACAGGAAACATCTATGGGAGGTTCTTTACAACCTCATTTGTCTCGATCGGGAAACAAACATGGCCGTCATGGGCAATTCTTGTTTCTCATTGGTTGACTAAAGAACAATTTATTTTCTTGAACTACTTGGCCAAAACTGTCAGACAGGAAGCATCTATGGAAAGTCTTTTATGAAATTAATTTTTTTCTTCCTGATTGGACGACAAGCATGGCCAATTCTTGTTTCTGATAGGTTGATATAAAGAAATCTTCTTCCCTGAAACTGCTTGGCCGAATGAAATGAAACTTGACAGGAAGCATCTGTGGGAAGTTTTTTACAAAGTTTTCTCGTTTTGTCCAGATCATGCGACAAACATGGCCGTCATGGGCAATTCTTGTTCCTGCCAGGTGAGCGATACAGGCTCAGCCCTCTGAGCCTCTAGTTTGTCTCTGTATTGGGACTTTAAAATGAAAAAAACACTTCAACTGTTCTGTTACTTAACCTTTCGTTCGGTCTATGTACATGTAGCTAAGTTGTATAGGGATTTTTCGTCAAATATTAATCAATATTAAATATACCCCTTCAGTCATATTATGAGCTGAAATGCCGAGATATTATTACTTGAAAAATAAGGAGTAAAAATAAACTTTGAAATTTTAGCCAACTGTATATATGTCGCATACATTCATATCCTGAAGAGTGTTATAACAGATCATTTGTACATATAAAAACTCTACAGTTGAACCAGCGAAATGGCTAAAGACATAAAATAAAGTTATTTGTTAGAAAATGAATAAAACAGTATGAAAAACATGCACTGTAAGTCAAACTGTACATTAATATTGCTGCAATTTTTGATAAACAATAAAAGCGATTCTTATTTCTGCAATAACAACCAAATTTGGAAGACTGAAAACAAAACACACTTCCTGTGGCCAACCGCCTTTTCCAACTAGCCTTGATCTAAAAATGTAAACATTTACTTATAAACGAATTCACAAGGCTTAGGAAAAAAATAAAAAAGCGATTCTTCTTTGTGCAATAAAAAATACCGCTGCGTTCTTTTCATCTTTTATACGCGTTATAAATCGATATTTAGATAAATCAATATGAAAATATGTTGAAAGAGATGTTTAAAACAAGAAATAGACGTCAGTATATAGGGTCAAAGATTATAGAGAAGCTAATAAGCTACGGAGATTTTAAAAACACGTTTTGTCCTTGGAAAAATAGATTTAAAAATTGCTGATCAAAGTGATAGGTTTTTTATAATTAAGAATAGAAAATACAAACATAAGGAGATCATTTCACTTTTGAAATTTTCATAAAATATATCACTGAATGACAAAGGATGATAAGATAACAAAGGGAAAAAAGATTAAATAGTCAGGAGCCTTGATCGTAAGCATAAAGAGATTTTGTTTACAGTTCAAAACCTCATCAATTACTGCAAATACCAAGGTTTACAACAAAGTAACAAATGGAATAAAATTTAAGAATTGAATCACTTAACAACGAGGGCTTGACAAAATATGCACGGAGACGGTAATCGTATTCATGCACTAACAAATTAAATAAGGTGTTTGTATCTATCTAAAATCTAATGTCGAAATAAGTAACTCTTTTTTTATTTTCATTATGTGACAAATATTTTGGAAGAATAATGTAAATTGAAAGTTTTAAAATATTTTTTTATGGTGCCATATTCCATGAATATAATTGCGTATATAAGAAAAATAATCAAAGCATGAAGATTCCCATTCATCATGTACATGATGTACATCCATATTTTAACACTATCCTATTATCCTGACTCTATATTGTGTTTATCTTTGTGTTTTTTGCACTTTTGTGTTATTTTTGTGTGTAGTTCTGTGTGTTAGGTGGTGGTGATTGTTAGCAGGTTCAGAGGGGAGGATATTTAAAAGGAAAGTGTAAGATAACGAACGCAGATTGATGGCAAAAGCGCACATGCATTTTTTTGGTCAAGTTAGCTAAAAATACGTCTTGTAGTAATTATGTTGACATCGCTTTCTACAACACAACAGATATGAAAAATACCCATATATTTCATTATTTGTTAAACACAGGTAACACATAAATTAATGGTAAACCCTTGAATTAGTTACTGCAATTAGTTGATAAATGGTTTTTTACTCGGTATTAAAGACCTCAATTTTAGCCAATTGTCTATATGTCGCATACATTCATATTTTCGAGAGTGTTATAACAGATAAATTTGTACATATAAAAGACTCAAATGTTAGACAAGACTTTACAGTTGAACAAGCGATATGGCTGGTTTTTTGCCCTTTTTGTGTTATTTTTATTTTTATTTCTTTTGTCTGCAGGTCTGTGTGTTAGGTGGTTTTGATTGATTGATGGTTGACATTTCCTGGTATCCATTTTGTTGATACGTACAAAATGATGTAGATTTGATTATGATTTTTCCGTTCCTACTTATAAAGCTTCTTCTGACGTCAGACGGTCTGTTTTAGGACTGCCTTGGGCAAACGTTTAGCAGTGGTTGGTTTAAAACGAGAGACCCGATCTTGTAAATCCAGAACAGTGTGATTACAAAACTTGACCACTAACTAATAAAATTCGTTATACGGCCGTTTATCCTACTGGGAAATCAGATTAACATGGGAACTCCTATCTAAGAGTTCAACGATATGTTTCAAGCCCATCAGATTATTAGAACATGAGAATTCCATAAAAATCACCTGTGATAAGCCAAATATGAAAATAACTTGCTCGGGGCGCTAACCTTCCTATTTCCATATACCTCCAACGACTGGTATCAAATGTTTTATCGAGATAATTGTTAGGAAAGATATCGAATATTAGATATTAAATCATGACTATCGGCAGACATTGTACCAAGTGACATAACTGAAATCATTGAAAACGACATCGTTATACGCCAGAGAATACTAGTATGCAATTAAAGAACATATTAAGCTTCTCGCCAAGTTGAGATACTACATGTAACATTTGGTCCAAATTAGCCCAGAGGTTTCATCAGAGAAGACATTGTACTTGAAAATTACGACAACGGAAGCAGATGAAGGCAATGGCGCACATGGCAATTTTGGCTAGGTTTGATAAAATTACGTCTTGTAACGATGTTGATATCGCTTTCTACAAAATGGCGGATAGGAATAATGTAGCAGTATTGTTCATTATTTCTCTATATCTTTATTAAACACAGGTAACAAATAAATTAATAGTAATCCCTAAAATTTGTAACTGGAATTATTTTTAAAATGACTTTTGCTCGGTATTGTACACCTCATTATGACCTTAATATGAAGTACATCATTACAACAGTTGTTCTTTTACTTAAACTTTCGTTAGGTCTATGTTGATAAAGTCTCGGCATGGTTATAGTTTAACGCGAAAAAGCTGGCGACAATATCAAGCTAGTGTTTAAATTACTGTCAATGATAGCCAGATAGTGTTCAGCCCATGTTAAGCGCCACCCAGCTGGTTTCAGAGTCAGTCAAATGCATTCAACGCGCTGAACACTAGCTAACGATCGTTGAATGCCAAAAAGCCGTTATAATGGGATTAAGATACCTATTAATATATTAAACTGAATCAACAGACGATTCTTTACATTTCAAATAAAAAAAAAATAATTTAAATATTAATATTCTGTTAAACGAACGTTAGTTTAATTGATTATTTCATATAGCAATGTTTACAATGTGTATTTTTAGACAAAGTGCATAGGGATGAATTAAAATGTTTTATTATATTTTGTGTTCGGCTATTTTTTAAAATTTCAATTAGTTATTTCTGTATTCAATATACTTAGAAAATAAATTTCTTTATTCAAACTACTACTTAGAAAATAAATTTCTTTATTCAAACTACTACTTAGAAAATAAAAAAAAATTATAATATGTTAATGGTTAGACATTTATAATAATTTAATTTTCACTTTGTAGGCAGTATGTGAATTATTTTCTAACATCAGGTACAGATATGCTATTTTTCTTCATGACAAATCTGGCAAATGATAGGCTATCGAAAAGTTGTCCAGTGTTTAACGATATATAGCTAGTGCTAACAAGTCAGATAATTTTGACAGCGATGATTTCAACCATAGCTAGATATGGAGCAAAACGGGCTTTCAACTTGATGCGTTTTTGCTAGCTATTCTTAAACTTTGCTGTACTGTACAGGGATTTGTCGTCAATTATTCGTCCATTGTAACTATATCCTTTCTTCCATATTATGAAATGCCTAAAAAATATTACCTGAAAAATAGGAAGTTAAAATAAACTTTGAAATTTTAGCCAACTGTGTATCTGTTAAATACTTTCATATCCTGCAGAGTATAATACCAGATACATCTGTACATCTACATTTAAAAAATCTAGTATTAAACAAGACTTTACATTTGATCCAGCGAAATGACGGAAGACATGAAATGAAGTTTTTTTGGTCGAAAATAAATAAAAAGGTAACAAAAGACGCATTATGATGTGTTAAGTAAGCCAACCTATACATTAATATTTCTGCGATTTTGAATAAACAATAGATGAGATTCTTATTCGTGCAAAAAAAAATACCGCAGCGGTAATTTTTATTGCACAAATGAGAGTGGCTTTTAGTTTACGCTTCAGCCTGGTGACTTTGTTTATAAATAAATATATACATTTTTAGATCACATATGGGTAATTGGCTGCAAGTCAGTGAGTCTTGTTTTTAGTCTTGGAAATTTGCTTTTAATCATTTATATAGATATTTATATAAATTATCAAGACAATATTTTCAAAGAGGATGTTTACGACAAGAAATACACGTCAACATATCGGATCAAAAATTATAGTGAAGCTAGTAAGGTATGGAGATTTGAAGAACATATTTTCCCCAGGGAAATCAATTAAGAAAATGCTGATCAAAGGGATATGGTTTTTTTTATTTAATAATTTAGAAAATACAAACAAAGATAAATACAACATGTCAATTTTTTATTTTTTTTAAAAATATATTAATGAATGACAAAGGATTTGTGAGATGCCACAAAATGACAAGATAACAAAGGAAAAAAAGATTAAAGAATCAATGTTAGTACAATGAGAGGTTTACCGTTCAAAACCTCATCAATGACTGCAAATATCAAAGTTTACGACGAAGTAACAAATTGGAAAAAAATGTAACATTTGAATCATTTTAACAAGGATGGCTAGACAAAATATGTACGGAGACGGGAATTTTATTCATACACAAACTAATTAAATAAGGTGTATGTATCTGTCTAAAACCTAATGCCGAAATCAGTAATTCTCTTATATTTTATTTACATTATGTGACTTCGGAAGAACAAGGTAAATTGAAAGTTTGAAAATATGTTTATGCATAAAAAAGTACACATATTAAACACAAAGTATTATAATCCTACATGCAGATTCTCATTTCATCCACATCGTGATACTATCCTACTATCCTGACTCTATGTTGTGTTTATCTTTGTGTTTTTCTTTTTATTTGGCCTTTTGTGTTACAATGTATGCCCTGTCCCTGGTTGTCTGTTAGGTGACCTTTTGTGTTACACTGTATGCCCTGTCTGTGGTTGTCTGTTAGTGGTGTTGATTTATCGATATGTCATTGTTGACCTTTCCTGATATCCATTTTGTTATATCAAAACTGATGAAGATTTTACTATGATGTTTACCGTTTTTACTTATAAAGCTTCTTCGGCCGTCAGATGGTCGTTTTAGGATCGGCTTGGGCCATTGCATTGCAATAATACAGACAACATTTATCAATGTTTCTTGTAATTTTCTGTTAAGAATCTTGTTGTGTTTCACTTCTGTAACAATCTAAAAAAATATCTCCAAACTTTTCGACTGCCTGTTCGACTATGCAAATTGAAAGTAGACGATCTGAAATCGTCATCTACATCACGGAGTTATTATTAATTAAATTCTGAATAATAAGTTAAATTTTCTGACAAACTCTTTTTGAAGATAGAAATAGTTATAGAATTAAAGCATATACGGTTTCGTGTTGCACAAAATATTAATTTACAAGTGTTTTAGTCAAAAATCACCGATACAATGTACATGTAAAGGCCGATCCTGACAAGAATCGTAAAATGTTTGTGTTTTATATTCTTTATTTGTACAACAAGATATAATAAAACAACAAAATGCAAAAACAAAGAAAACAAATTAAAGTACATTTTTAATTAAAAACCTGTCTGGCCAGGGTCTGATGCCCTTAGTTCTAAAGAATGCTTGTTGAAGACTCCAGCACGACAAAAAAGTTCTATTTTATAAGGTGACAATATGTATTTTTACTTTAACTCTATTATTAATATTCTTAAAGGACGTATAAAAATTATTCATATATACGATATAAAAAAATCATCATCTAATGCAAATTTTATCTTACAATTTAACAGAAAATGATTCTCATATCCAAGAACTTTGAATTTCTTACCAATTCTTTACTCTCTGGGTATATTTTTTATATCTTTCAGTTGCTATACATGTACCTAATTGATGGTCGCTCAACCTGAATTTAACAGCGATCAATTATCTATTTTTGAAGTTATAAAGATTCAAATAAATTTGTCTGCCATAGTTATTTTTTTATTTTTGCATAAAGAAAAAGATTTGAGGGATCATCAAATTTAGATGATCTATCTAATGTTAATTTTTCGTAGAAATCAGAAATTGTCTTACTGAAAGTCTTTAAGAACACATTTTAATTGATCAAACGGTTAACCTAAGTTACTATTTAGATCAAGTTTTTTTTCTATTTTTTCTACACATGAGAACCAAAAATAATACTTTTTGAATGCATGTCTAGATTCACTTGTAGAGATTCTTTGACAAGGGGATTAATGTCAAATGACGTAATTCTATAAATGTAAACTTTCCTAGTTTAGATCTGGAGCTTATATTTGAAGCTGTTCTCTTAAGGCCTTACATAGCCTTGCAAATTTTGAAGGAACTTTCCAAAAAGGATATTGTCTGCAAGAGAAAGCAAATCACAATATGTGTTATTAGCTTTTACTTTCAGGGTAGAGCTGAAATGTCAATAACAAATGTTCATGAATCAACTTCCGAATTATACGTTAAAATGTTTCAAACAGCTAATATGATAACTAAATTGAAATTAGACTTGAGTTTTTTTTCAACGAAAATATAATCTTTTAACCTGTGAAGTTTTTGTAAAGTTTCCTTTACAGTTTATACGATTTCCTATGTATTTAAATTCTCTATGAATTTTTGAATATTAGTGTCTTGGTCTTGCTTGCATTGACAGTCAATTTCCATGTATTACAATAACAATCTAATAAAACTTAGATCTATTAATTGCTCCTTTCAGTCAATGTATGTAGATCTAACAACACTACATTTTACTTTTAATTTCTGTTTTGATACCTTTCCAATCAGCCAATCAGATTTCAGCCTTCATGATTTTGAAGGAATTAGCTAAAATGTCGTTGGAGGTCAGGGTAATCTCGATGTTATAATGCATACAAACAAAATACGAAAATAAGGACGGGGAGTAGATGGGAATAAGGATATTTGCATTATTTTAATATTGTCTCAATGATTTTTAGTCCAGAAGATATAAGGAATAACTGCGACAAGTTTAACTATTAGGACAATTGCTTTTCGTTTGTTTGATTTTTCAAAAATAATTTATGATAACAAGATAATAAAAGAGCATACCGTAAATTGGGATATTTTGGTGTATGGAAATTTTGGCGGTTTTGTGTTGAAATGTGCATGTTTTATTTTGGCATGTTAAATTTTGGCGTTTTGACAATTCAGCTGTGTTTTATTTTGGATTATTTGATAAACAACAGGAAACTCTGTGAAGTCCATTTCATATGTAAAATTTATCGCTGATTTGACCTTGACATACAGTAACTTTGTAACCAAGAGTCGAATACGGAGGGGACATGAACAATTTTCGCATTATGTTTGAAAGAGCTAGAGATATTTAGATATTTTCTTTATTAATAAAATACATAAAATCATGTTTATTAAAAGCAGACATCAAAGTGACACTTATATAAAAGCACAGGTTTAAAATCTCTAAAAGTCCTACCGATACCGTTAGCGAATTTCCCGATCAAACTTTGGCGTTTCTAAGTTTGAAGCATGATAAATTTTGGTGTGTTTAATTTTGGTGCTTTAATGGTAGGCGCCAAATACGCCAAAATAAAACTACATCCAAAATTTCCCGACTTACGGTACCGGTTTATTGATGCATTGTATTCTTCTTTCTAACAATCTTTTAAATATGTTAAATTTATACATCTTTTTTCCAGAAACATTATTTTCAAACACGTTATGAATCCTTTACCTCAAAGCTGAAAATGCAAACGTCAAGTAAAAATATATTCTTTGAAGATTGTTAGACTGAAGAGCGAAACATTTTCAGATTACTTTGTATCCATAAATAAATAGATTTATTATGTTTTATATAACACTCTGATACTGCTCAAATACAAGAAAATATTTACGAGCAACTCACTGTATCCACTTCTTAAACTAGCATTTTCCTCAAGTATTATGTGTAACACTTCATGATATAACACTACAAAGAGATGAACAGAACGTCATTATGAAAATAAAAGGATACGGTTCAATGAGACAAAATTCCATAGATTGCACATAGTAAATTAACTTCACGCCTTTTTTATGAGGAAGGGCGACGATGGTCGAAGGATGCAAGGTAACGACAAGAGATGAAGTACAGGCTTAGTCAGAGATAGTGTAAAAAAAAATACACCTTTTTATCGTATTGACTTGGATGGATGGACGAATCTTGTTTAAGGTCCAGCGGGTGCCATTAGGTGCATATCAGGACGAGAATATGTTAATACTAGACCGACACGCTGAGCCGATTTTTTAACTTGCTAGCTCACGAGGTATCTGTCCGCATGGAAACATATCATCCAACTCGGACACATTATACTGACTCCGAGCCGACCAGTCCTTTGCTCTTACTCCTAAATGCCGCGTGTTTGGCAGAGAAGCAGCAAATACCAATTTTGAACCCGCAACCTTCCGCACTCGAGGCGAGCACGCTATCACGAGACCACCAAGGAGGCTAGTATTGACTTGGACGTCAGAGCATAATCAATATATAGAATTATAAAATCCAGAAATAGCAGTTGTCCGTGATTTACTACAGTAACTAGCCATTTTCTTTCCAAATGATAACCCAAAAACTAATGAGAGAGTTGTGGGATATAATTATTCAAAAACTTACAGAGGCGAAAAAAGGGAGAAAATTTGATTAGTATAGCAGTCCATGTGAGCTAAACAAACAATTACCTCTCTTTGGCGATGTTCGCACTTATTAAAGAAGTTCATGTATGAGAGTTTTTATTAAGTTAATTACAATTTACCCTCTTTAAAAAAAACATCTATTTTTACCATAAATAAGTTTGAAGATCCACTGTCTGACTGAAGGAGTCAGACACTAGATTTGATTACCGGACATCCGTTTCATCTGAAGTTTCCTCTGCATTGCAATCTGGGTAATTCTACGTACATTTTGACCCAAACTCATCAGATCCACTGATTGGCATTAGATCCTAATACATGTATTTTTCTGCGGTTTCAAACAAGCGTGATCAACATGTGACAGGTTTAACATAATTTAGAATCTGACACTTTATTGATTTGACTATTTGAGATAATCATGCTGTATACGTGTAATTCACATTTCATTTTTGGTCTTGCGATTTCTGTAAATGCGAGTCAGCCTGCAATTTTTTGACCCAATTTGTATATACTGTTTTATGATCTAGTCTTTATCACCAATGAATATATCAAACAGTAATGTAATTTATTTCACACTTATGCGATTATATATTGTTACCAAAATCATTTAAAAAATAGATAACCTCACAAATAAAAGAAAAGATGTTTGAAGAGCCGTGATTTACTACTAAAAAGATATTTCAAACGCTTGAAGTATCTTTATATTTAATAAATCAATCAAAATCTAACAGTTTTAATTACGTACTTTGAAAACACTTAAATTTAAAGATAGATTTACGAGCCACTTACATTTTTTTCTCAAAATTAGAGTAGGCAAACTATAGCCTTTCAACAGCTGATGCGTCTCGTTTATTATAAATACCAGGAAATAGTGACAAAAATAGGAGAAAGAAAAAAGCTTGCTGTTAGAAATAACTGACCAATGAACTTAATGGAAAAGATAATGATCGCTTAAGTTTGCAATAGCACCCTCCACAGACCTCATCGTGCCCTATCATTCCTATACTTTCATTTTTTCTTTAAAAATTGTATTCGAACGCCAGTTGTGACTTTTTTTTAAAGATTTATCAAATATTTCTTTAACGTGAAAGTAAAAAAAAAGAATTACATTACCTTTTGTTTTCAGTAGTGGTAATTAATTAATGTCTTTTCCACTTTTGAAATGAGATCGAATTTTTCATGATTATGTGAAGTTCATTGATGTTTGCGTAAAGTATGACGTCACCACAAACTAAATTTGGCATTGTTTGGCAGACTTTTATGGAACACCAAATTGATTTTTGAAATGTACAAAATTGTAATAGAGTTCGGATTATGCTATCACACACAATGTAACAACACTGAGGGTTCAGTCACTGGTGAGATTTCAAACATATCGTTGATCAAGACTAGTTGACCAGAACATTTAGCCTTTTTATTTTTTATTTTTTTATTTTTTTTAAATCTTTTTTTTTTTTTTTTTTTTTTAGTTCCTCCATTTTTTTTTTTTTTATTTTCTTTATTTTATTATTATGTTTTGTAGCTTATATCCGTTTATGGCTTTTTGTCATTTTTATGTCTGTTTATAATAAAATATATTAGATATAGTAAATTTATACTATGCTGTTTACGACGCATTTCAAGGAGTTACCTCTCATCAGCAGCATTAAAACCGAAACATAAATCTTCCGTCCATTTGTTTATATTCTATATGGGCGACATTTTTTTACTCTTCATTTTATTAATTTAATTGTACATTTAGTATTTATAATTCGTTGTAAATTTTGTGTTAGTTTTACCAATCACACCTTTCCTTTAGCATTGTTGACACAGAAAAGAATTAAAATCCATTCCTGCAATATTTATTAAGCCATTATGATAAGCAATGGGCAGTCGATTCTTACATGTACAACCGCTGTCCATGGTTTGTACATTGTAAAAGTAAATATCTGCATGGCATACGATATGAGTTTGAAATATATAATAGTCATTTAAAAAGCTAAATGCTTACATGTAATTCCTTTTAATCTTTTCAATTCGTAACAATACATGTACAATATATATAAACACACTGTATATGCTGTATATTTCAAATATTTTCTCAAGAGTTCCAGTTCCAAATGACCTCTTACACTGTATCATTCGTCAGTATTGCTTTAGATTCAGCCATTTTATGAAGAGATTGAGCCCCAAAATGAATATCTAAATCCCTTCCGATTGGTCAATATCATATTTTTTTGTAAATGATTTAAAACGAGATTGGGTCCTTATTTGAAATATTCTAAATCAATCTATTTCACATAAATGTTTAAAAATGTCTGCAAATTGAAGATTTAAATGGTGGACCCACGGATTTTCGGGAAAATTGCATCCCCCTTTTTCAAGCTTATTTTCAGGCAAGGAAAGCAACGGGAACATATATTTTTAATTGTTTGCATTTCCACCACAACGGAATGCTATAATTTTTCCATAAATTGGTATGGAATTTTATTAAACTGTATTGCATATTGGGGTACCCCCATATGGGAAATAACATAGAAAAGCTAATTGTTGTTTGTAACCTGAAACTTTCCATGACCTTAGGTTGTTACCATCGTAAATTTAATTTTGCGATGAAGCTTTAGAAAAAGGTTAAATTATAACCTAATTCTAGTAATTAATTTATGCATAGTACAAATGGAATCACAGATAACCAGATATTTGTGTTGCCATGAAATTCTTCACCTGAACTCATTATTAACTATAAATGTATTTTAAACTTTAAAAAATCAAATTAGAATACGACAGGGAGTAAGTATCGGTTAACATAAAGAGACAATTAAATTTCTACGTTATAGTTCTAAGTAATTCGTATTCCAAAAACATTCTGAAATTTGCAAATTGATACAAATTAGGTTAATTTTAACATTCTTTTGTAGTGTTTTCTTTCCAAAAAAAATCACGATATGTCAATTTATGCCGTTTTCTTTGCAAATAAATCTTAATTTTCGTTTGTTTTACGAGAGATTGATAGTAAGTGCGTAAGCCATTCACATAATTCTGAAGTAAATTCATATCAAAAGTACATAAAACTGCAATGTTTGCAGCATGCTGCATTGCGGGAGGTCTGATAGATTTCAAACGAATAGGGTCATTTGAGTGTTACTATTTAAATAAACACAGTTAGGAAAAGTAGTTCACTGTTATGTTTAGACACAAAAATACTTATAAATTAAAAAACACGAATTATTGATTAATGACAAAAATTTAAAATGGAATAAATACATGAAAATGATAGAAGAGGTATTTAAAAGTTATGACAGTGCCTGAACCATCACAAAAATTTAGAATGTGGAAAAAAATTGTTGTGCGCTGAGGATGCGTCATAGTTGTAAAGATTTTTCAAATAACTTGTGACGAATGCATATTTATAGTACCGGAGACATGACGAAAGGAGATGATAGTATTGGTAGTGGGAATGTTAAATAGTATATAATAGTGAATTGGTTATTTTCCAATTGTAGAATGTGACGGCATAAAGTACTGTAAAGGTATCACATGAAAAGATGGATACGTTTAAGTCTAAGAGGAGAAGTCCAAAATCACACAACGTGATTATATAACAAAATATATCTAATTGGTTCACATGATAGCACAAGGACAGTTTGTCAATTATAGCCTTGTTGTTCCCAGATAGCGTAAATCGAAAGAGTAGGCCGACCGGCGCTAATTTTGTTTTCTTCTCTCAATAGTGGCTCAAGATATTGAACTTGTACTTCCATGTCTCTTTTCCTTCGGTCTAAGTGCAACGATTAGCATATTTGGTGTGTGATTGATATCAAAGATTTTTTTTTAACTTTATGAAATTTATAACAACCGAACCTCCTTACTTTTGCTGCATTAAAAAATGTGAAATCATTGCGTTTCCTTCCCTGGTGTGGCTGAACCAAATAATCTTACAAATGTATATTTAATCTAATTTTCTATATGCATTGTTCCAATATATGGTACATTCATTAACCTTGTACCCTCTTGCGGCCTGCATATGATTACAACGAGAGTTGATCTGCAAACACAATAGAAACAAAATATTACCTCTAACATCAAAAACCTTCAGTTAGAAAAACCGCTTTATTTCCTTGTTTGGGATAGTTTTTAATGTATCTCCGGCTAGTCTACCAAAGCGACTACATTTGGTCACTTTTCCGACTTCAAATATATTTGTAAATTGACATCAGTATTCAATAACACTATAATTATTTCAAAATTCAACGATGTATAACTTGTTCCTCTCAACAACATAGAAATATGTATGATATAAAATTCTTTGAAATCTTATTTACTTTTATTTCCCTTAGATGAAATGTGAGTATTAGAACAGCCGGTATGTCATCTGGATTTTCCTCACCTACAACTCATGTCTGCATCAGCTTTCCTTCTACCCCAAGAAATAGCGGAGGATGGAATGGATGGATGGATTGTTTAACGTCCAGTAGCAATTATTATATGCATACAGTGGAACATCTGTAAACCGAACAGCTGTGGGACCGGAGAATTCGGCCGGTTTTGAGAGGGTCCGGTTTTAGGAGGTTACGGAAAAGACGTATCTGGAGAGTGAAACCGGAAGTGTATTACAATGTGTAAACTTGTGCCATGTGCTTACATATGTACATGTACCACGCGCATATTATTTTAATACAATTAATTGTTTTTAATTTCAATCCGACGTTTTTATTGATGCCTGATTATTGTTTGATTAACAACTTTCACATCTTTATTTAAAATGGTTATTTAGTTTAATGATGTCAATCATCGATCGATTAAGGATGATATGTATTACGGTTCACTGATTTTCCAGGTAATACATGGTTTCGGCCGGTTTCTGGAGGTTAATTTGACAAGAATATATATGTTTTGTACCGGAAAGTACGGCCGGTGTTCATAATTCAGGACAAGAACGTGTTGATGCGATATGCATATGAACCTTGCTTTGTACCAGACCGACATGCTGAGCCGGATTTTAGCCTAGCTCACGAGGTAACAGTCCGCTTGAAGACATTTCACCCCAACCGAATACATTATACTGGCCAGTCCTTTGTTTTTACTACTAGATGTCGCGCGGTTGGCAGAGAAGCAGAAAATACCAATTTTCATGTCTTGTTTGACTCGGCCGGGCATCGAACCCATAATCTTCCGCACTCGAGGCGAGCATGCTACCACGAAACCACTGCGACGGTTGCGGAGGGTGGGAGGAGAAGTGAACAAAAATCTGGTATATAGGTGTTGCTTTATGTCGTAATTTGGCAATTCTTGGGAACACAAAATTCATCCTAACAGTATACACGTTTGTAGAACAAAAACATATAAACACAGATACAACATTTCATACAATGATGAAGGATAGTATATAACAAGAGGTATAATAACATAAAGCATTCAAAAGAGAACCAGAACAAGACAGGACTATAACAAAACTACTAGCAAAAAATTGGGAGTAGCATCAGTTGGTCTGGGAAGTATATACTGTAACAATATGAAGTTCAGATGAGAGCAATTATTAACCAGTCTCGTTCAAAGAACATCTTCACATGTTGACATTTACGTACTTATTGTACTACAGGCGAAACAATGAATAATGAAAAGGAACTCTCACAAGTAGGTTGATTATGTCAACGCTTCACATAAATGTAAATCTATGTCACTTAAAACTATAGGAGGGCGAATGGAAAAAGTTGTAGATAACATTAAGTGAAATTGAACAACTAATTCAGATCGATTACAAGGAAATTTTGACTAATACGTGTAATATTACATCTGAAAAGGAACCAAACAAGCAATGATAACGTTAGAAGCAATAAAATGTCCTCAATGATTAATATACTGTTGTCTACATTGAATGTTATTGTCAATTACCACATAATAGGAGTTGATAAAACTTGGTTCCATTTCCCTATAACCACATTTTATAATGGCATCTACAGGCTATTTATTTTCATTTCTGTCATTGTATTTTCTTCCTGGTCGTGTTATTGGATGTTTAACATTAAAACGTGCATACCATTTACAAGGGGTCTATATTTTCTCCGAATATAGAAATACATCTGAAGCCAATTTTTCCGTTGTTGCAAAGAATATTTTCAGATGAAAAATTATACCCCAGACACTTAACACTGAACGTTGTAAATGACGACGCATTGACTTTTCAGTGGGTGCAATATACAATCAAATAAAAAAATGTAGTTAGTCAAAAAATACTAGAGTGAACAATTAAAAGAAAATAGTGGTTTTCCGAATGAAGTATCCTTTTGAAAATTTATTAATCTCCGGTTTTCTAGTACAATGTATTATCAGGAAATCATGAGATGAACGTAATTGTATGCACAATTTATTTTCTCTTGTTGCATCCAATTATTCCCGTACTTAATTGATTACAGTTGGAAGTAGAACAGTACAATTGAACATAAACCAAGATTTTCACAAAACATGATTATTACTAGTCACAATGAATATGAAATCATGAAATTTAGAACTCATTGGCAAAGATTGTAAACAAATGCGGTGTCTTTTATACCGTATTTTCAAAATAACTAAACAGTATTACAAAAAATATTAACAATACTCGTAGCAATATTCGTAACCGGTGATAGACAACATCTTTACAGAACACACGACATATACATGTATTGTGTTCTAAAAACCATAAAAACCCAAACACAATAAGACAACAGAATAATATCCTATTAAACTTTTTTATATAGATCATTTCTTTATTTAAACAGTCGAGATAGTTAAACTTTTCTTATAGAAAATTCTTTTTATAGGATATTATATTGAGAAATGACTATTTCAACTGAAAGTATTGAATTTTTTCGGTTTTTTTACATGAAATCAACAGTTTGTTTGTTTGTATAGTTGCTGTTTTACGCCGTTTTCAGCAAATATTTCGCGGCTGCAAGTTTTTATTGGTGGAGGAAGCCGGAGCTCGGAGAGAACCACCGACCTTTGGTAGGAAAATTGGCAATCCTTGTCAATTAAGATCGGAGTCGAACACAACCCGCAAGAGCTGATTCTCAGTGTTGACAGGCTAGTGATCAATAGTAGTCATGACGAACTACAATTTACCTAGACCACTAGACCACCGAGGCCCCTAAAATCAAAAGTAAAAGACCTTTATCTTAAGAATTTTAAAAGCAATCCCCTTTAAGAGAGTCAAAACTTATATGTATCTTCCATATTAACATACAGTTTTTAATATTCTAGCTGCATGCCTAATTTCATAGTATAGCAGATTTTGTACTTTCCACCTTAATAAAATGACTTTACTCAGTGAATTTTCTTACGATTTGTTGTACATTTAACTTGAATTTCATAACCTTTGTGAAGAGATATCAAAATACATCGTAGATGATAATAAGTAAAGTCAAAAATACTAAAGGGATATTCGAAGTGGATGAAAATCGAAAACAACTAACAACCTCCGGAGAACAACAAAGACTAAAACAATACAAACATGACATTTAAAAACTAAAGACACATGAACACGGACCTAACAAAAAAAAAACGGGGTAAAGTCAGGTGCTCCGGAACAGTCTCTACTTCCTGCTTGACAGCCGTCATGCTGCCCATGTCAAATCTGGTATAAGGAAGGGATAATACAGATTAGATCAATCACGAAAAATGTCGTTGGTGATTGGATAGTTTAAGATTCCTCTGACGTCAAATTGCCCGATTTAGAATTGGCTTGGGAAGTGGTACGTCAGAGTGCAGCCCATATGTAACAATAGGAATTTCCAGAATCGACACTTACATTGTACATTTATTTGTGTTTTACGACTAATACATATATTTTCTAACCAAAGATTTCATATTCAATTTTGCGGATACTAGAGTTGTCTCCCATATACATGAGTTATCTTTACTGACAGAAGGTATTTGTACTTAATATTAGGGCAAACATTACATTCAATTTTTTCCTGTGATATTGATTTGGGAAGGGCCCTCACCGGACGTAACAAAAATATTAGAAATGATTACCAAAAACATGTTTGTAAAGGATATTGTTAGGAAAAAAATTTTTTTTTCAGAACAATGACAATTTGTCCATCGGTATCTACGGAAGACACCATCTTCAAAGGGTAAATAACTCTTTAAATTGGAGACAATTTACATGTACCAAAAATGGAGAACATACACTGTATGCTTCACTTCTTTAAAACGGTTTATGGTGTACACGCACTCTCCTATGTATTAAAAAGTTTATTGACAACCATTACTTGGTATAAATTACGAATTCGTTTTGTCAGGTCAAAACAAGACAATCTCAAGTTGACGAAAACAAATGTGGATACACTTATTTAGATTGACACAGAAATTCAATTTTCTTGACGTAAAATAATTTCAAATTCAAACCTTTTATTATTTTCTGCAAAATGTTTATTGCTGTATGAAATTTTAACCTGGGTTGTATAACTTGATAGATATTGATAAAATAAATTTCGAAAAGGTACAAGGAAAGCCTTTATGTTTTATGGTTGTTACATGGTATTAATGATAATAAAATATTTGTTCGAGACTTTTAATTAGAAGGCATTAATACATTTTCCGTGACCGTTATTTTTCTAGATAATGTTATTTTTTTCAATATAACCTCGTTTTCAGTTTCAGATATCAGAACTGAACAATGTGTTTCACAGGAAAGCACAGTGCAACTTTTTAACTTGAAGATGAAAATAAATATATATTATATTACAAAGTCTCATGAGGAATTGTACATAACCTCTAATTTGTTTACCATTAACAATTTACACGACTATCCTGACATTACTAGGAATTGCTGATCAGTTTTAATTCTTAAACTTAGACTTTAAACTTATTACAATATAAGTCAAAACGAAAGAAAATAAGGGAAATCCAGAAGTCATGGAAGTGGGACAAAACAGTTCAAAAAGAGGACGGCATACAACACCTGTCATACAGACTTTAACAAATAGTTTAATCGCAGTACATGTTGTGTTATGTATATGTACCCCGTCTGACTATTCTAAGTCTCTGTTGTCTTTATATTTGTATTTGGCTATCATTTAAAGTTGTAGTTTGAATGGAAGTGATGTTCACGATTGATCGTTGTGTGGTCCCCAGAAGGGCATGCTTAAAATTTCATAGCACCCGGTGTCACTCTCGGTTTTTTTGTGGCGTTCCCATAGCAATTGCTTCAGTTTTTGTGCCGTATTTTTTCGTATACTCTTTGGTTTGCTATGTTTTCTTACACCTTTGGTTTCGTCTTGGTAATAATGTCTTGCTGTGTTAGTGTTCTCACAATTTATATTTTGATCTTGCGAACAAAGTAGAGCCATTCTTCCCTGCATTTATTTCACTTCTAGGGTCATTTTCAAACCTTTCAAAATCTCTGGAGTGATAGCCTGGTATAATCGCTAACGATTTGTTAATAATAACTAACAAATAAGTTACAAAAAAACATTTCTACATATCCAAAATCGCTTTGGAATTTGTGACACAAATTTGCCAAATAAACGTCTTTAAGCCGTTTTCCAGCATGAAGGAAATTCAGAACCAAAAATTTTTGGCTGTAAGTGAGATTATGTATCGCCTTTCATACGACATTAGAATAGTTTTGGTTTTAAATTTTCTTCTTGGAAATATTCCAAAAACGGATGAAAATTGACCCAAAGAGCCTATATACACGACCTTTGCCTGTAGAAAACTTGGAAACAATTTTGTTTGCCAACATAAAAATTTATTGCATACAATCGTTCACGATAAAAAGTAGGTAAATATTTAAGATCAAAAAATCACCGGTTTTGAGTGAAACAAATACACTGGAAAGTCCTACTCTTTTTTTACTCTGTCATAAATTAGCCTTGTATTTGGATTTTGATCTTGTGAAAGTTTGTCCTCCGCCATATCGCCTCGGTATTCTTTTTCAGACATTTCAAACATTCACAGCCCCAACTGAAAACAGTGGGAAGAAATTAAACAAAGAAACCAGATACAAATAAACATGCGGCCACTTACTTGGAATAGGGTTATTGTTCATATGTTTTTAGTTTTTAATTGTAGTGCTTGTGTTGTTTCGGTCTTGTCTTCGTTGTTCTCCGGAGTTTGTTAGTTGTTTTGATTTTCCCGTCCCTCGAATATCCCCTTGGTATTTCTTGACTTTACTTATTACATGTTGCGGGTTTTAATTAGTTTAATGACTGCTCAACCTTCCAAATTTTTACCTGTCACACATATATACTAGTTTACAAACTGAAAAAGGTATAGAAAGAGTGTTTAATAAATGAATACACCGTTGACTTTCATTATCCGTTTCCAATTTACATCACCGTTTCCTCCCTTTCAGATTAGCTGAACTCCGGATTAGTCAAAATATTGGTATGGTCCAATGAACTTCAAAATAACGAAAAGGTACAGAGAAAGTCTTTATGTTCTATTGTCGTTGCATGATCTATATATCAATGGAAGATTCATGATCGCAATGGACATTTAGGTTTTATTTGCTTTCGCCGCTGCAGAAAGATTCTGAAATCCTAATACCAGAAATTTTAAGAACAATTTATGCAAAACAACAAATAATCAAATAATTCTGTGTTTTTTAACAGAACTAAAAACTCTGACATTATGATGAATAATAAATGGAACAAACTAAGTATTCCATCAGAAAAGCTCTTTATATTTCAACATTTTTGACATGCTATGATGGAATATTTCATAAGTAATCTTTTTCATGATGATTGGAAAAGACAACGTTATATATCAGATGTTATTTTTGTCAAAATATTTGACCTTTGCTTTATTTTTAACAAGCACTGTCTGTTCTGATTTCTGGAGATCTTTATACATTAACAATAGCATTTGTAGTATTTTAAAAACCTCTCATAGTGCCAGAAAGAAATGTTTATGTATTAATTTAGTTTCTTATGTCTGACACTAATTGCAGGTGATGTATCTGAACATCTTAACATAAACCCTACACCTTCATACTATTCCTTAACCTGTACTGGTCATACCTCATTGGGTAAATTCCATGGTACCAATTTTGATGTATGACTCATTAGTTGTGTTCAAATCCCAAAATGTTGAAAACAAAAACAAAAACCCCAACTGTTGACTAGCAAATATAAAAAAGTGGCAAAACAAGCAAAAGAGTACAGCCAAAACCATCTAAAGTCAGATCTATGCACTAGGGAGATAACCCTTAACATAGATCTTACACCGTTTTCGTATTTCTTCAACTGTACAGGTTCTACCTCATGTAAATCTTTCCAAGGTATTTTACACCGGGCTCTGTACACTGCATATGTATTATCTTTGTTTTTGTTAAAAAATTTGATATTCCATTTAGAGAAATATTTGGATTTTGTAAGTCTGACAATAGTCTAGGTGTCACTTGTATACCAGTTGGATTGTTACTGAATAAAATTTAAAGTTGAGCAGTTCATGCAAGTTAATTTTGTAAACTTATTATCAAATACACACTAGTCAAGTAAACAACTTATCCAAACTTCATGTCATAGTAAAAGAAATGGAAAACTTTTTCCTTAAATTACACACTTAAAAATTGGTTACAAATACATATTACATGCGTATATCTTCTTCTTATTTTTATTTATTTCTTCATTATAATATCAAAGCATTCATATAAAATCACAAATACAAGAGATGAGTTCACTCGATATTTGATATAGCTTTAATGGTCCCTAAAGCTTACTGAAATTTTAAATTTCAGCTCATGAATCTTTCATTTTTCAATGTTGAATTATTTTCGGTGGGGCGTGGTAAGATGGGAGTGTTAGTATAAATATAGTATACAATTTTGTCGTTCTGACTATATCCACACGACTACCAAATAGATTCCACCAGTCTATTAGCCCTGTGTTATTTGTTAGGTTTTATTAAAGCATAAGAATATTCCTCATATGTGTACCTTGATCGCATAATGGATTAATCCATGAGATTATTAGTGTTTTATTTACAAGTACAAAAAAGCCCATATATATATATAAATGCGATATACTGTACGAAACAGACAATACATCAATGAGAAGCATTATTCTCTTTCATAACATACGAAAAAGGTTGTATGGGTATTTAACATGATGCATGTGGTACAACTTGTCCGTATTATTTACCTGACCTCTAACTTGTTGAAGATTTTCCAGTATTCACTTTGAACTCGTGTAAGAACCTATTAATGTTTCTATGTTTGTTGTTTTTGAACATTTTAAATAATTCCAGATTGTGACATTGTTGAATGATTCGTAAGGACCATGGGGAGCACAATTACTGGCCGACTCTGTTAAAGAGTATGTAATGTGTTAGTCGACCTTACAGCTGAGTTCTTCATACAGCTGTGGCGTTATCGGCGTTATTCCTGCTCAAACCTGTGTAAATGACCGTCTTAAAATTGCAGTTTAGATTTTTCCCCTTTTATGTCAAGGCTAATCTATTATATCCCTTCTCCAACCTTATTTAATGTTACGTTTGCTATATGTACTGGATATAAACTGTAAATACAATTTTTCACATTATATAATGTAGTGTGGTGATAGTACGTTGTAGATGTATAGTATTAGGCTATATATGTGTTTACTCATACGTATAGCTAACATCCGTTTCTATCTCTTCCGGTTGCTGCCTTGGACAGTGATGGGCAGATATATATACCCGGAATTTTATCCATGATAATCTCCAGTAATGGTCTCACCAGTAACGTGGATAATGTATAGATAATAACTTACTACCACAACAATAACATGAGTGGTTAGATTGTATGTGTATATGTAAATACAACACGAACTTTGTAATACCATTAAAATTTTTGATCTGATCCTACAGTATATCTTCTGTTTATTAGTACAAATATTTACTCCCACTATCGGAGATTTTTAATCCTAAACAAATATTTTAATCTACATACCTCTTGGTTTAGAATGTGTTTGATGAATTATGGTTCTATTAAATAACGAATTTCATTGATTAGTTAAGACATGGAGTTTATCTGGTATTATGTTTTGATGCAAATTATTACTGTTCTTTCATTTTGAATAAGCCCCATGTGTTTTAATTTCAAATGTATGTTATATAAACAGTCGTAGAATTTTAAGTCACTAATTGCGTTATATAATATTTGTTCTGCGTTTTGTAAGCTTCTCTTGCCTGCCACTAATTACCACTGATGCTACTGAGCAGTTGGAAATAACTACGCAGTGGAACTATTTACTGTACTTTTTCCTTCCAATGAAAATAAACTCACCTATATTTTATTTCATTAAAAGCGCATTTCCGGATTCACTATCTTCAGTTTGCTCGTTTCGCAGCCAAACAATACACCGCAACACACTGCAACAATAGAACCAGATATGCCTAAAGAATTTAGAGGTAAACATTGACTGAAGGAATTGAAATCATATTTGATTGTTTGTTACTTGCTTAATGTCAAATGGCAAATATTTCATGCATCCTCAGAATGAGAACCAGTTCAACAATTCATCAACACAATTCAACAGTCAAATTGGGGTGGGGCAGAACACATAGGGGAACCAATTTTGACTGCCACTGTAAAAGGAGGATTGTTGGGTAGAGTCGAATAATTTAGCCTTCTGTAGCGACCATCATCCTTCTCTTTTTTCTACAGAAAGAGTCTTTAGCGTGCAGGGAGTGTAAACACGTTAGGTACTATGATACGACGTCAATATTTCCGTATTATGACCTGACATCCCCCGAACGATACGTTCTCCTCTATCCGCCACCTGTTGGTTGAGCTCCCGTGATCCATCACAGGTGCCTCGGAAACCATATTTAAAATTAAAGCACTGCCAGGTGTTAATAAGACAAATTTTGTACATTTTTGTAAGTTTTACATTTTTCAATACTGGAAAAATGTTTTTTTTTATACTGCATACTAGTGTTAGACAAAACATATCAAGAACATTAAAACACACCGTATCCTTTCTATCTATTCCACCCCCCAGAAACCAACTTGAAGATAAATTATTAAACGAAATTAATGATTAATTAAAAGCTTCATAACAAGGGTTTTATTAGGATAAGTTGATGTCATCACTTAGGAAATTTTACGGTCGTTATCACGAATTGATTGATCATTACAGTGTTCCAATATCTAAGATGATGTTGGACCTGTTCCCACTGTCGTAATATTTCATGTGCCTCCACCGATTTGTGACTTCCACTGGATTGACTTTGTTGAACTTCACTACGGTTGCCGTATACGGTGCAGGAACTGCTTACCGTTCCGGAGCACCTGGGTTCACTCCTGGTTTTTATAGGAGTTCGTGTTGTTCATTGTTTTTTAGTTTTCTGTGTTTATTTGTTCATTTGTATTTCCGGGTTTGTCTGTCCAACTGATTCCGTTCTTTTTATTGCTCCTTAGGTATATTTGTCCTTTCTAATGATTAATGACTTTATTTGAAATGCAAAATTATACATCGAAGGGTTGACAGCATTATTATCCCCACACTTTTGAAGAAAGTTCGGGGATATAGCCAATCGCTACGTCCGTCACACTTTCTTGTGACATCAACTCCTCCTTCACTTTTGGGTTTAGGAATTCAATTTCTATATAGAATGGTTGCATACTATTATACATGTAGATCCACAATAAGGTTTTAAAATTTTGATTTTCTAAACAAGGCACCCATAGGGGTCGAACTTCAACAATTTTGAAATCAAGCTTCTGACCTAAACTCGTCTTTCATTTTTCAATTTATGCATTGTATTTCTATACAGTACTGTCATGCACCATATGCAGATGCGCAATAAGGATTTATAATTTAGATTTTTCTAAAATTGGGGCTCACAGGGGTCAAATTTCGAAAACCTGTCGATTTAAGCTTGTAGCCTAAACTCCTCTTTTATTTTTAGCTCACATGATCAAAAAGGTAAAGTTAGCTATTCCCACCACTTGGCGTCCGTCGTCCGTTTACTTTTTACAAAAAATCTTCTCCTCTGAAACGACAGGGCCAAATGGAACCAAACTTGGCCACAAGCATCATTAGGGTATCTAGTTTATAAAATGTGTTCGATGACCAACATGGCCGATATGGAACATAGGGGTAAACTGCAGTTTTTTTACTTATACAATATCTCAAAAACTAAAGCATGTAGAGCAAAACTGACAAGTTGTAAAATTGTTCATCAGGTGATCATCAAGATCTAATTGCCATAAAATTTTCAGACGAATCGGTCAACCCTTTGTTTGGTTATTGCCCCTTAATTGTTAATTTTTAGGAAATTCCGCTGTTTTATGTTATTGCCGTGAATATTATTATAGATAAAGGCAAACTATGAACATCATAAGTGTTCAACAAAGTAAGATCTACAAATACGTCAACATACAAAAAATCATTAATTGACCCCTTATAGGAGTTTTTGCGCTTTAAAGATGGCGTCCGGCGTAAACTTTCATTTAAAGATCTTGTCTGAAAACTATTGGGGCAATTGGGACCAAACTTTGGTGAAATGGTCCTTGGGTGACCCCTTCCAAAACTGTCCGACACCCCGACTAAATTGAAAAGGGGGATGTTTTTTGTTTGAATAGTTGGGGTTTTACGCCGTTTTCAGCACATCTGGCTATTTCTCGGCGACAAGTTTTTATTGGTGGAGGGAGCTGAAGCACTCGGAGAGAACCACCGACCTTCGGTAGGAAAATTGGCAATCCTTGTCAATTTGATCGGAGTCGAACACACCCCGCCACAGGTGAGATTCGAACTCACAACCCCAGTGTTGTCAAGCTAGTGATCATTAGTAGTCATGGCGACCTACATTGACCACTAGGCCACCGAAGGTCCCAAAAAGGGGGGGGGGAGGATGAATTTAATAAATCTTCTATGTAACTTCATGGCCAATTGGAACAAGACTTGGCAGCAGTCTTTCGGTGGTCCTCTTTCAGAAGTGTGTTCAATGACCCAGACGATCAACCAAGATGGCCGCCACAGCCGAACTTAGTTTAACATAGGACCCTATGGGAAATTCATTCAAAAATCTTCTCTGAAACTACTAAGCCAATTGGCACCAAACTTAGCAGCCATGGTCCTCTTTCGGAATTGTGTATGATGACCTGGAGTTGGAATTGGAACCAACAGGGGTCGAATTTTGAAAAACTATCAATTAAACTTCTGACGTAAACTTGTCTTTCGTTTTTCATTTTAAAACTATCAATTTAATCTTGTGACGAAAACTCGTCTATTGTTTTTCAATTGATGCATTTTATTTCAATACAGTATCATAAAGCACCATATGCAGATGTGTAATAAGGTTTTAGAATTTTAAATTTTCTAAAATTAGGGTCCACAAGGGTCGAAATTTTCAATTTTCAATTTAAAATTGTGACCTTAACTTCCCTTTCATTTCGCACTTTATTCATTTTGCTTATATATACATGAAGTATTGTCCTACACTATATTATAGTTGCACAATAAGGATTTTTAAACCGGGGCTCACTCGGGTCAAATTTCAAAAATTTGCAGTTTAAGCTTGTGAAGGTTTATTCATTTTTCATTAGGTTTATTGATTAAATTTTTTTATAGAATGATTGCATACTATTTTTGGATGGGAATAAGGTTTTATATTTTTGACAATAGGTAAGTAGCCAAACTACTTACAGGGGATGCGGGGATCACTGTCGATTCCGACAGTAAAGATTTCTAGTTAAAAATAAGCATAAAATAAATACAAGTAAAATAGAAATTAATTAATTAATGTGGAAACAAATACTAAATTATGCAGCTGTAGAGTCCACTTTCCTCAGTACTTTGTCTATTGTTTTATATATAAATGGAGCAACGAACCGCATAAAATCGTTAACAGAAAAAATGAGTTTTAGTTTTTCAAATGAGGGATAATTCTTTATATTTGATGTATTTCAGTGTTATTATTGAAGGAATCATGTCTTTACAGGTCATAGTTTGACTATTGAAGAAGAAATGTATTTTATCTTCTATCTTATTTCAATTACATGTTTGACGTATTCTGTTTTCTCTTTTGATGTATACCAGCCTTTTCAAATTCTGTTTAGTGGTCATTAACTCTCATTTTGATCAGTTTTTTTTGTATATTTTCATAACCTGTTTTAAGTAAAAAAAAATTCAATTTGATATTGAGATTTAATTTTACTATATAAATGTAAGTATAGTTTATTATCTTATTTCACAATTATCTCTAAGTTTCTGTTTCAAGGTTTTGTTAAATTAATTTTTTATTTCTTTTAATTGATTTCGATTTACACATCTACATACATCAGTGCATGACAAAAGTATTTAAGGAATTGCAATTTAATATACACATCTATGTATCAATGGAGTATTATGTTAATTCAGCTCTGGCTGCTTTGTTTACGGACTGGTTTCTTAACCCAAGGGTATATTTACAAAATTTTAAGTTAGTTTTGTCAAGGTAGCTACTGTCTATTAAGGATATAATATCAAATTTGGAGTTATCATTAGCTTTTTTGGATGCTTTTATAATTTCATGATAAAAATCCATATACCAAATATCTGATTTATACGTCAAAATTGGTTTTATCAAACAGGGTGAGATATTTAAACATGAAAAACATAACTTTATTTGCCTTTTATATAATTCTATATGTGTGGAATAAAACATCCCAAATGTTTCGATCACATTTCCAAAATATTTATATTTAAATATCTTTTCTAGTTTTGTTTCGTTCGGGAAGAACTAATGTGTTTTATCTAATATACTAGCTTCTTTGTTGAACCACCATTACTTTTGCTTTTTCAGCATTTATAGAACGTTGCAAAGTCTTACAGTATTTACTGAATTTATTTAAACAGTTCTGAAGTCCTCCAGGTGTTTTAAATAACAATAAAATATCATCTACAAACATTAGACAGATTTTGTACGATATTATAAAAGACAAACGTTATTTTGATGTTGATTTATACTCACTTTCAATAACTGTGCCTCGGATAAACTGTTTATGGCCTTTGTACATGTAATATACAAGAGAGGAAGGGTTGTCTCCCTTTCTTTGGAAAACAATTAAACTCAACCATGTGTTAAATGTTAAAATACAAAACAACCAGGTAATATATTGTTTCAAATAGGTTTAAATCTAAACAGATTATAATACTGTGTTACAATCATATTAAAAATCAAATTAAAATCAGACAGGAACTGTGGGGATTGTTGGCACGAATTGCATAAATCAATCGTATATATATTATTTAAACACGCACCTTTTTTTCAATTTCTAAGATTGGGCCTGCTGCTTTGCTGAAACAACTTTGTAACGGTATTGCGTTAACAATCCTTAATTTAAATATGCTCAAAGGGTCAATGTTTTACATGTATCCTAGGATAATGCAGTTACTATAACAGTACACAAGCTAGCCATCTGGAATGTTATTGGTTCCAAAATGAAAACTGGTTGCTTTAGGCGTCTCATTTTGTTGCAAATCGTCAAATCGTTAAAAAATCTGATTTTTTTCGTAATTTCTTCATCATGCTAGCTGTCGTTATATACACAAAAATCAAATCATTCACGGTAAAATAAGAGATAATTTCGCAAAAATATATTTGCAAATGAACAAAGTAGGACCTTGATTTGTTAATACTCTTTATCCATTTGTATGCTATGAGCAATTAATCAAATTTGCCTCATTTAGCCAATGCCGCCTTTCAGAGAAACTAATATATTTTTTCTGTGACATTTTCATTGTAAAATCAGACATACAATAAATATGTTTCGAACCAACTCGTATTACTAAATAAACAAATGGAGAAGTGACGGTTGGCTGTCGAATAAGGCATATTGGAAAACATCAACCGATCTTTCGTAACAGTGTTTTTCAAATTATATATAAGGCTATTTCGGATGACGACACTTTGGATTTATAGATTTAAACCATGACATGATTCATGTATTCTTTTAGAGATCCTGTGTTGGACTTTGATATGGAGGTAGAAGTCTTGAAATGTTGGAGTATGAGTTGTAAAATGGTCACATAGATAGGTTATTAACAGTGTTCTGGAGTTTTTCTCAAAAATAAAAGATATGATACATTGCGACCTAGAAAGGATACGGTCAACAATCATATTCCCCATTCAATCAACAATGTCGCAATTTCCTCACATATCATTTCAAGGTCATTGTTACAGATGACCGTTCCGATTTGAATAAAAAAAAACTTCAATACCAATTTCTTGTATAATATCTAAATTATATTTATGATTGTGCAATGTCTAGAAAATTTCTACTTGTTTTTTTAATGACATGGACGGATTTATTCCCTGCGGACAGTCTGCACGTCGTCTTTGTTGTGTCCCCGAGCAAAGCTGGTTAGCTGAAACGTTTGACATTTTATCTTTATTTTTCATTGTAAAAATGTAGATATTTTAATTCGGTTATACATCCCTTGGTTCCACCAAAATATGTATAAAGTGAATGAAAAAAAATATTTTAAGTAATGGTTTTAAAAATTTTCGAACAGTATTCAGTTGTTTAATGAAGTTTCAAAACAAAACATGGAACTCCAAAGGAAATTTCATAATCAATGTCCAAAAAACTGGCATGGTCGGGAGACAAGCAAACACCCAGAACAACTGAAAATCAACAGTCATACACCTGACTTGGTACAGGCATTTTCAAATGAAAATATTGGGTTAAACCAGGCTTTACGTCTGATTTTCATAGTAAATTGTTTTCTCATCCAAAGCATGGATTTTGTGCAAAAAGTTTGAAATGAAAAATTCCACTTTTGAGATTTCAAAAATCACATTTTTCAACCCAAGATTTAAAAAATCAGTATGTTTACCCCATTATGTGAATCATGTCTGTGTGACAAAAGATTTGAGTTTTTTCTACTGATTTCAGCCACTGGATTTTCATTTTAGAAAATGTGTGTCGATTTTCTTCTCGATTTTCCGCAAATTTAATTTAACCCTCTTTTGGAAAATTTCCGTTTTCCACCATTTAAAGTTTATCCAAATTTCAAAATGAGACGAATTAGATCAAGAAATGAAGTAGCAAACCACTGTTGTCCTCATACTTAATTTTTCCTAAGGAATTACCAAGAAATTTGGTTCCGTGGATCGTTAGTTTTGTTGACTAGTATATAGTATTTTGAAATATTTCTATTTTGGGCATTTTAAATGCTTTCTTGGACGACTTGATAAATGTAATAAACAAAATATTCTCTTTTTTCCAGCTTGTATATGTAGATAAACAAAATGACACAACTGAGGTTTCCAGATAGTAAAGTCAACTTTCAGATTACCGGTCGACGAGGGTGTAAGTCAAAAAGTCTTCTTCAGCTTTACCGCCATGGGATCGTATCCGTTACTAAGCAACTACAAAGGCCAAAACAATGACTCATGCAATGCACGTGAAATAAGGAATGTTTGAAGTAAAAAAAATTGCATGCAATCAAGAATAATTTTTGTCGAACTGAGAACTTGATTTTAAGAGGGAAATTATAGAAATACAGTGTTGAAATGTTATTGAAAGATTCTTAGGTAGATCATAAATCATCACAAGCAAAAATGTAATAAAATCGTCAAAAGTGAGAGAAAATACTCCAAAAGAAACTTAAATGGCATTCTTAAATGTTCCATTAAACAAAGGTTAAAACCAGGTCTTTGTGGGTGCAATAAAAAACCTACAATATCGAAAAGTTTGCTTAGATCTTTGCACACTTAACAGATAAAGTCTTTATTAAAAATCATTTACATAGTACGGAAATAATTCTCTATAATCATTTCCTGATTAGTGACAGGTTACATTTTTCGATCCTAAATGCAACACGTGTTTCTATCAACCGTCTATATGATCAATTACTTTGCAATTGATGGTATCATAATGTACGCAGTAATGCAAAAAAACATCTTTTTCATATCCTGGTATTAGGTGGAAACATCTTTGATGTTGGTAGACAAACTGTATTTAATCTCATTCAAAATGTCACTCAGCAGGATTCACAAAGAGAATAGTTTCATTAAAAATCACTTTGAGGCTGGTAGTTAGCATATTTTATCAATGAAAAATGGAAGTTCAAGGTTTCATAGAGACATAATTAAAATAAAGTAAAAAAAAACCTTATTTAGTTTCAAATAGATTAAATGAAAACATAATATACATGTAGTTATGTGTATGCAATATGTGTTAAAGTACACAGGAAAGCTACAATATACAGGGAGATAACACCACAGGAAAAATGAACAGCAATTGTATTACTAACTGACCAAATTTGTTTTTAAAACACACGCACACGAGAGTAAAATCAATTGAAGGGTGATTATCACAATGCAATGGAAAGGGACGTAGTTTGTTTCCAACAATACATGTATGTATATATATATATATATATATATATATATATATATATATATACATCACATTTGTTGACTTGTTTATCTAATAGAAATTCAGTAATGTTTATATATTAAACATAGATATAATTTAAAATCTATTTTACATAGAAGGCATGGTATGATTTCGCCTGTAATCTGGCAATTTCAAAATAAAAAATTAGTGATAAAATTACTCTTAGCTATTATTTAGTACTTTACAAATGTTGCATTTTAAGGAAAATGTTTTGATTTCAACACTAAAGTTTCGTAATAGCGGCAATATAGGCTGTCAAAGATGGCTTATGGTTAAGAAATCAATAAAAACACCAAATTTCTCTCATGATTGGAGCTTTGAATTAACATTTTGATATTTCACTGAGTTGTGTCTGAATATAAACAAGCATTATATATTTTTTCTAAATTAGAAAACTTTTTTTTTGGAAGGAATTTTAGCTGAAAATTTTGACATGTGACTTTTATCACTGTGTATAGTCAGTAGAAATATCGTCAAGACCTATAATTCAAAAAAGATTATTTTACGTTCATTACAAGATCAGCAGGAGGAGAAGCTGCAACCAAACGATCTGAAAAGTGTCGCAAAAACTGTTTGTCGAAAAGAAGAAAGACATATCCTCCTTTGCCCAGGACACAGTTAGAAACATACGAGATGTTCATCAAAACTAACAAACTTGAATATTTGTTACACCTGAATAATCCGCAACATGACCATACTCTCCCGCTAAAATGTCCACATATTATTTTAGATTCGCTAAATTCTCCTTTAAATCTTCCGCTAAAATATCCATAAAATATCCGCTAAAAGGTCCATTTTTTCCGCTCGCTAAATTTTCAAGCTGAAACAAAACCAGAAATTCTGATTTTCAGATCAATTATTATTTCTATGACGTTACCCATATCGATATAGCAGTTCCTAAGGTGGTTTTTGCTTCGGAAATTCTAAAGCATCTCTGGACTCATTCCACTCAACAGTCGCTGTCTTAAAAATGTCGGTCGAGAAATATTTGCAAATTTCAGATACAATTTATTTTAAAAAAGTGATTGAATTAAATATAATACTACTTTAGAAACATTTCTTCATTTTATATCGCATCAGTGTCATAGTTATTTCTTTAAACGTTAAAATGAATTAGACTTTTACGTCACAATGATATGAACAGATGCCTTATTGGATTAAAATGTTTTTCTTTCAATTTGTTTTACCAATTCCCCGTCTACATCCAATAATTGATCGAGACAGTTATTCTGATACTTCTTTTGTGTATTATTTTGGAATCCTTGTAATTAAATTTTTGTGGTATAGAACTTTTTATGGGAACATTGCACTGTCATGAAAAAGTACCGCATTCACTTGATAACATAATATATCTTTTTGTAGCTTCCACTGTTTGTAAAATGGTTGACTAGCGTGGTTTGTATAATACTAACAACCTATCTAATTACACCCCTAGGAAACTTCAATTCTTATAATTATATCTCGCAGTAAAATATAAGTAAATATTCGCCTTATTTGTTCTGGAAGAAGACAAGGTTACAAAACAAAAGGCAAAGACGTTGAAAATATAGCATGCACTGTTTTGTTCGCGTTTGAAAGACTACAGTTTTCGCCATTCATATTGATTAGATCCGATGAAAATAAAAGAAATGTAATTATTCAAGGTAGTTTTAAACCTTTCTTAATTCTAACTTGCATTGTTCACAGGTTAATGTGGTCAAAAATATAAACCATAGTCAAAATTCAATGTAACAAAATGCAATTGAGAGTCCTCGGTGATCGAATGGTCTAGGTAGTTCGTCATGACTACTAATGATCACTAGCCTGCCAACGTTGAGTTTGCGAGTTCGAATCTCACCCGTGGCGGGGTGTGTTCGACTTCGATCTTAATTGACAAGGATTGCCAATTTTCCTACCGAAGGTCGGTGGTTCTATCCGGGTACTTCCGCTTCCTCCACCAATAAAAACTGGCCGCCGCGAAATAGCCAAATGTACTGAAAACGGCGTAAAACCCCAACATAATAAACAAAACAAATAAATGCAATTGAACAGCGCCTTTTTCATTTTTTTTTCTGTGGAAAGTGATTGCAAACCTTCAACGAAATTCTAACATATATCGGCCGAGGAATACAGAAGCCAATTTACGACCAAGGGAAGTCATAAATACTCAAATCCAGAAAAAGAAATTGATTTTTTTGGTGAGAATTAACTACAAATAAATTTAAAAGACATACATGTAGCAAACTGAAATAATTAGCAAATAACTGTGTAAATCATACACACACAAAACATTTTACTGTCTGGAAACCTCAGTTCCTGGGACGGCTTTTTGGTATTTTGAAAGTCTAAATGCTAGAATTTTCAGACAATTTCTTTTCGTTTGTTCATTAACCTTGTTGAAACATCCAAGAAAAAGAAAAAAATTAATAAATTGATAGTCCCGAAAACTATTAATGATTCAGATGTTTCTAACGTTTAAAATTTACATTTTTTTATCCACCCGCTATTTGGAATGTACATGTAAATATAAAAAATATATACAGGTACATGTATTATAGGGTATTATACTATATTTCTTTGAGTAACTACTTCTAAGTTTTGCTCGTAAATGTTGAAAAGACGAATTAAAGTATCACCTATTTTTAAATCTAAGGGATGCGATATAAATAAAACGTATAACAATATATTCCTCTTAAATTGTTTTGATTTGTACAATTACATCTTAATTATACTTTAAAATAATGTACATATTTTAGAAATAAATTTTCTGCTGTTGGTCACACAAACTTTGCCACCGACAGATTTTTCAGTCAGTAAACTTTCTACCCATTCACAGCCATTTCTATCATTAGCAGGTTTCATGTGGTTTCTCAGCTATACTTTTAGTAAGTAACTTTTCATTAAAGATTGGTTGAAGACTTATATGATATCATTCCGATCCTCAACAATATATTGAAGCGTAAATGAAAAATCTGCCAGTTCCCCGTCCAACAAAGAGAAATTGTTTAACATCTGTCAAAATATTTTGTGCGTCAATTGATTCCATTTCTAACAGGTCATGACCCAAACTTTCTGGGTTAAACTATATCCGCTCTGGATACTCACGCCGGGAAAAATGGTAGTGTGTCAATAAAGCCAATTAATTTGATGTCAAGTAAGCAAACTAAAACATCATCAAACAGCAAAATTTGACTGAATAAAATTTTGGTGTAGTATGCGCTGTAAGTAAACAGTTCTGGTAGCCAGTCAATGAATCTTTTTAAGGCAGACTTGACATCACACGACTGTACAGCATCTCTTTATAATTCAGTAGACCATTATGTTTCGTAATATTTTGAAGCTGCAACTGAAATTGGATTAGGTTAGGTTACAGTTATGGTTAGGTTAGGGCTGAGTTTTGGGTTAGGGTTGGGTTTAGGTTAGGTTTAGGGTTAGCGTGATGTTAGGGTTAGGGTAAGCTAAGGGTTAAGTTATTATAGGCTAGGTTGGGGTTAGGATTAGGTTAGGGTTACAGTTAGGGTAAGGTTACGGTTACGGTTATGGTTAGGGTGAGGTTAAGTTTAGGTTAGGAATAGGGTAAGTGTTAGGTTAAGGTTATGTTAGGGTAGGCTTAGGGTTAGGGTTACGGTTAGGGTAAGGTTACGGTTATGGTTAGGGTGAGGTTAGGTTTAGGTTAGGAATAGGGTTAGTGTTAGGTTAGGGTTATGTTAGGGTAGGCTTAGGGTTAGGGTTGGGGTTAGAGTTAGGTTAAGGTAAGGGATAGTTAGGGTTGTATAATGTCTCCATCATAACCTGTAAGATTGCAGTTATATTATCAATATGGTTCATTATGTAAATTTTCAAACGTGATGTACAAATTACGGACATACATATATATGAACTGGAAAACATCTTAAGTGAAGGGAAATTGAATATTTCGCTTTCACCTTGTGTGTTTCTTCACTTCACCTTATAATAATTTCTCATGTTTGTTCATCGCTCCCTTATAGATAACAGAGAATAAAAAAATGAAAACACTTTTCCCTCTCCCAATTCGGCAATTGCATTCATGTCTGCATCACCACCATGATTCACATCTACGTCATTTTTGTACGTTGCTTACTCTCGAACTTCTTTACTTTTAATTTAATTACTTCTAGTTTTATCTATCAATTCTTTTCTTTTACATTTTTTGTACTCTCGTTATCTTTTTCGGCTTTGCGTTTTCTGTCCAATCTTGATGATTGATGTAGTACCAATTTCCCTTGTGACAAGGCATGCGTATCAGAAACCTAATAAATTACATGTATTCGCTATACATGTATGTATATTCAAAACCTAATGTGTTGTTTCTTTTCCAAAAACCCTTAAAATAAATACATTTACTGTGTTTCGGTCTATTTGATTTCAACAGTTAAATAAATAAATAAATAAGAAAATTTCATTTATTTAAAAAATATTCAGAACTTTTATCTAAAAAAAATATTTTGAAATTAGGAGTCTTGAATTTCTAATTGATTAAGAGATTCATTAACTGTGTGCTGCAAAGGTTTGATAATTGTTTACTGTTGTTTTGATGGATGCTTGAGGGTTGTTTTAAGTCCCTTTCATTGCGTTAATAGTGGTCTAGAGATTGTAAATTTTCACACCAATTCAAATACATGAAACGAATGATCACCATATGAATACGGGACTATTGCTGTTAGACGCTTCTGAAAGCCCATCTTAGATCCCCGAATTCTAAGAAATAGCGCAAGAAATATCTTTTATTAAGTAAATAACTTTGATTGATAGGCTTTCATTTCGATCAATTTCTTCTCTATATTTTTCTTTGATAATTTTCTTGATGCTTTTGTCAAACGTGTCATGAAATCTTCGTAATGTCGTCATCCATTGTCATAGTGGCAACCGAGTATCCCTTTTCCTCGGAGACACCTTGCTATGTCTATTGCAAGTGGAGATTTCATTAATTTGGTACTTCCTTCAAAATTTCTGTCACATTCATGATTAAGCTGCCACTTTTTACAGTCAGTATTAATCGATCCATAGGCAACACATGCTCCTGTCTAGGTACCAATCATGGTACCATGAGCTGAAATACAGTGATGACCTTATTTACGATTGCCGAAACGTACGTATTGGCTAGTTTGTTATTATTTTTATTATTATTATAAATTGATTTACGTCAGTGAATAACATCAATTATTAGCTATATATTTCTGGTTACTGATTGATAAGATTTCTGAAGGCGTTGTTGTTACGCTTTCTGCGATGAACACCAGCAAATGTATATGTGCAATCGTATTCATCTCTCTCGGTTTCAACACGGAAGAAAATAGAGATATAAATTCAATAAGTTAACATTTTAATTTATTAAATGACTAAAAATTCCACTTTCTTGATTGCTCTTTACGATCAAACGTTATGATCACCAAAATATTCTGCACGACATGTAGAAAAATCTTGCATCAGTGCTGTGAAGTACCCAACTTTAGATCAGGGAAATCCCATTGACGTTCACGTTAGGTCGGTGCAGTCGGGAAAAAAAGCGATTCGCCAAGTTAAATGAGGATGAATTAAAAAAAAAAACCTTTTGTACGAAAAAGATGCCAAGAATGCTCAAATGGCCTCCGAGTATATGACATGTAGGCTGTATTTACGGGGAAATGGAAAATGTAGAGCGAGGTCGTATTTTACAGAAATTTCATTCTGAAGTGAGGACTGAAAGCGGAGAATTGTACAAAAATTTGAGTTTAACAAGTATACTTGGAAATTTGGCTTCCTATTTCGGAGTTTTGGTTAAGAGTACTTCTTGTTTTAAAATTGTTTAAATTAAGTAAGGCGATGGCCGCCATATTGGATGGTTGTCCGGGAAAACCTAACACCAATTTTAAAGACGGTCATCCTAGGGTCATTCCACTAAAGTTTTGTTTAAATTGACTCAGCGGTTTTAGAGGAGTTGATGAAAATGTGAAATTCCCATAGGCTCAATGTTAAACTAATCCGGCATTGGCATATCTAACAACTTTGATCGAAATTCGGTTTTTTGTGAGAAGTTGACAAAATATGCACTGACGGCAAAACTGTTATTATTGCTTAAATCAACCACACGGTTGATTTACTTGACAGATCATTACAGGGACCCTTACATTCGATTACCGTCCAATATTTTTTTCATATATCTGATATTTTTCCGGAAGCAGGGTAATGACGTATTAACGACCTACGTCCAAATATATGTCTGTTTTGTAATTATTGTAGGAGAGTACATCAGGTACTAGTAAATATAATATGTTTAATCATGATAATGATGGATATGCATTATTTCTCAATAAAGCTGCGCTAACATTTATCAGCAAATATAAAAGGATTTTAGTGAAATTGGAAAATTTAAATTTATTCAATGCCGGTTAAGAACTGCGGATCCCGATGATACTAAGTACTCTATCTTCTAATCAGTTTTTAAAATCATTTCGAGTTCGAAAACTTTAGGTTCTTCTTTGCCTGGGATGAAAGAAGATTATTTTAAATTAATGTCCTCGATTTGCAGTCAAAACCAAAATAGTAAGGTAACCGTTTCTCAAGGTTTATATTTTTTCTCTTTTCTGAACACTTTTGACATGAATAAATTCCCAAATGCAAAACACGCCTTTAACAAATCTTTAAAGTTGAATGCGAATTCAATCACATGTACGATGTATACTTGAAATATGTCAACTTTTGCACAATGTTCGTTGTTCTTGGTATGAAATATTTATCATGAAGCCTAAGCAACAAATAATCATTGCTATTTGTGACGAAAAGCAATAAAATTATAGGAATCACTAGTAACTCAATTTTGATCTTAAACACACATTCTGGTCTTGTTTATTCTTATTTCGTGTTGGTTTTCTGCATCAATATATTCTAAAACAAAGTAAAGATAACAAGATCAAATCAAGATATTTTGCCGTGCAGCCAATCCAATCAAGATAGGTCAAGACCAGTTTATCTCAATTCACCACAGGTAAAGTAAAATAGTGCATAATTACATTTTACCTTTTATGAATTTCTAGGCACCTGTGATGGATCACGGGGGCTCAACCTATAGAGCTGCCTAGCGCGTCCCTAGGTGGCGGATAGGGGAGACACTGTCGTTGGGAGTTGTCAGGTCTTAATACAGACCGATGCCCATAGTGGGTAACGTGTTTGAAGAATGCCACACTCCCTACACGCCAAAGACCCTTCTGTAGTTTTCGAAAATGAGTAGGCTAATGGAAAATGGATCTTTTCCATTGATGTTATCCCTTCCTCATACCTGATTTGACATGGGCAGCATGGCGGGTGTCTTGCAGGAAGCAGAGACTGCTTACTCTTCCGGAGCACCTGAGTCTACGCCCGTTTTTTTTAGTTTTTAATTGTAATGCATATATTGTTTTGGTCTTGTCTTCGTTGTTCTCTAGAGTTTGTCAGTTGTTCCGATTTTTCCCTCCTTCGAATATCCCTTTGGTATTTCTAATGCCGCTACAAAGGTTAAATTATCCGACCTTACCCATCAGTCCATCTTTTTTCAGCGGCGGTCAAAATTGGTTCCCCTCTATGTCCTGCCCAACCTCATTTGAATTCTGTCTGATATATATCGTTGAACTGGTTCTCGTCCTGAAGAAGCATGAAATATTTACAACTGGACGTTAAGCAAACCACAAATCAAATTTTATGAACTTTGGCTTTACCGGAATTGATTGACTGAAAGGCAATATTTCTATTTATGGTCTTGTTTTTGTAAGAAATCCCAGAAATACTAAAAATCAAGTCAGTCAAGATTAAACATGGTGGAAATAGCCGGTTCAGCTCAAAATGATGTTACTTGTTTAGTATATAATATGTATAAGACATGTACTTTGTTCAACGCAATAGTCATGACTGTTTTGTCGTCTATGCTGGTTTGTGGATGATTTTTGGAATTTGCAGAATGTAAGCATATGTTTTCAGATAGTAGGAAGACACCAAAATACGAATTATTTGCATACAAACCTTTAAACATGTTTAATGTTTCACCCCTTGCACTAAAAAACTATTAGTTGAACAAACAATTTGCAAGTACAAGAAAGATGTCAAATCTTATTTATTTTAATCTTGTACGAAGTTGTCTAAATTAATTTCTAAACTCTGTAAACATGATAATTGATTTGTAGAGAGTAAACAACTTTACGAATTTTAATTTAACCCAATTCATCAACATTCAAGGAATTGGGAAAATAATAATAGGCAAAGAATATGTGATCATTTGACGAAAATCAAATTTTTGAGATTAATTCTTGAATACATAAAGATTACATGCAAATGATTGAAAAAAGTAATCGAATTTAGAGAAGTATTCAAACTAAAAGAACAGGAGTTCTACATATAAAGACTAAGTTCACCAAATGATATCGACAGCTTCAAAATATTTGCCTGGAATTCTGTTGTGCCAGGCATATTTTTATATGATGTACTACTTTTTGTGAAATGTTATTAAAATACATCACACTTTAATGATAAATTAATTAAATGCGTAAGTTAAGTTCAATTATCTCCTTTTCAGGAACTGTTTTTCTTCATGTACATCTTCAAATAGTATACTACCTTTATTTGGATTTTTCCGATTCCTCAGACCGCTGGGGGAATAGTTTCGCTTACAAGTTCAATACCTTATGAGGAAAATGTGATGAATCTAATTATTTGACATTCAAAAGATCGGCCACTTATTATTTTGTACATCAGCATGAGGAACAAATGTATCTTTGTGTGAAGTTTAATTGAATTCAAGCCGAACGTTTAAGAGGAGTTGCATTTGCAGTTTAACTAGCATTTATCAAATGCTTACGACCACTTTTGTACCCTTAAAGATTTCACATTTACATTTATTTTTCTTACATAGATTCATCAACTTCTTGTCGGTCAAACAGAGCGGTTCCTATATACCGTAGCCCACTAGAAAAATGTTTTACCATTCCATTCGTGACAGTTGGTTTGTCCAAGGTTAAAATAAGACAAACTGAAATTGTTGTGAATTTCTCTATTGTGTAATCATCATTTAAAGAAGATACCCAGACGAATTAATTTGAAACTGACAGTAGATTTATTGTCTATATAGATTTCATTAGTAGTGACATATTTTACTTTATTCCTAATTGTTTATCTTCAAACGAAGACGTGAGGACATTGTAAATCGTTATCGCATTGCTAATTTTTTTGTCTTCTTTAGAATTCTTCTAAACAGATTAAACCCCACAGCATTTTTTTCTTAAACTATTTTTATAGCGTTTTCGTATAAACTGAGAATCTCAATGGAATTGGTTAAGGTAGGGCTTTGTATATCACATAAATTTCAAAATAAAAGTGGAATTTCTTGGATTATTGTTCTATAATCTTCTTAGAATCCGTCTGTTTACAATGTTGTAAACAGGCTTATGGTGTTTACATTCAAAGTTGATTCACTATTGTGTAATATGTAGGTGAAATGTACGGTCACATTTTAAGTATTATCCGCAAAAGACCTCCTAATTCACGACCTTTAACAGACCGAAATGTTATCATCCAAATGTCACAGTCAAAATTAACCCAATACCAGGATTTGGCCAATATATATAAAAGACTGCAACAGGTGTCACTTTTATTAACTGCAACAAAGAATTATTTAACATATACAATGACTTACAATACAGCAGAAAATATAAATTCATTCAACACACGTTGACAGACGCAAAACATTAAATGTAGAAATTAACCTCATTTAAAACTAAAACTGCGTTATATGAATTACAAATTCTCAGGACGGAATATCACACTTTTCAGTAATGCCCAAAGTCATACTTTAGCAATACATATAATCGAATTAGGAACTGGATATAAAAAACAAAAGCGGGAATAAAATGTCGCATAAAACTACATGTATTCTGTAATGCATATTTCGCCGACGGTCGAAATTAATGAAAGCCGAAACATTAACCAAACTGAACAGGACGGAAATTTAACCTTTTATAGAATACCTATCTCACTGAAAATTCTACAGCACAAAAATGAATTATACATCTAAAAGAACTCCCAAACTCAAACGAATTGAAAATTATACGTTTTTAAATAAATCAAATACAATCTGAAATACACTGAACCGCAAAAGAAACGTCGCACAAAATGACATGTTCACATACATTTATTTCAAAGTGACATTTATATATTTTAAATTAATTTTTACAAAATTTAATGAATGATTTACAGTCTTTTGGTTACAATGTTCACAAAAACGTCACAACTGTCGCAACGTCACATGTTTTCAATGCTGTGCTCCCACGTCCGTTAATAACGTGTATGTCCTCCACCGGCACCAATTACTGCGGCACATCTTCGGTACATGGAGTTGATGAGCCGATTAATAAACGCCATCGGAATACGTGCCCATACTCTCTGAAACGCTTGTGAAAGTTCAGCTGCAGTTGTCGGACTTGGCTGCTCATTATTCAACCGTCTTTGAACTTCGTCCCATAAATGTTCAATAGGGTTTAAATCTGGACTCAAAGCCAGCCAATCCATAACATTAATGTTATTCTGCTGTAGGAAGTCTCTTGTGGCTCTTGCGGTATGCGCACGTGCATTGTCCTGTTGGAAAGTCTTGTTTTGATGACGTGCGAAATGGGGCTGAACATGGGGTGTCAAGACTTGGTCGATGTAACGGGCAGCTGTTACGCCATTTCCTCTGCCTGGGCCAAGGTTCGGAAAGATGACTGGACCAAGTTTAACGTTAAGGCCGATTCCACCCCATACCATGATGCTAGGTCCTCCCCACGCGTCTGTTTCCAGAATGCAGCTGTCTTCGTAACGTTCCCCGCGTCTTCTCCACACTCTGGTTCTGCCATCGGCTGTTGAAATGCAGTAACGGCTTTCGTCAGAGAAGATGCTGTTACGCCATTGTCGATTTCGCCAATTCTGTCGCTGAGTGGCCCACTGAAGACGAGCTTGACGGTGTCGAGGAGTAAGAATAGGTCCTCTTGCTGGACGGCGACATCTCATGTTTCTAGCAGCTAATCGCCGACGAACCGTATCATCACTTATGGGTCGTCCATGTGTTCCAACAGTGTTTCTGGCAGTTTCGGCAGCTGGGGTGAACCGATTCATCAAATGGTGACGAACAATGCCTCTATTCTGTCTAGGGGTAGTGACTTGGGGTCTACCACTCCGTGGACGGTCATTTGTGCTGTTTGTTGCATTGTACCGTGTCCGTAGACGTTCAATTGTTCGAACAGCACAGTTGAAGTCGTTGGCAATAACTCTGGCAGATTGCCCAGCATCCAATCGACCAATGGCCTGTTCTCTCTGTTGTGGAGTCAGACGTGGCATAGCTTCTGTGTCAACACTGATACTAACACTCTTTAATTTTCTCCGGCCTTTTATACCCATAAAGGAGCATGAATTTCACGAACATTTAAGATTTAAGAAAAATTACCGCCAAGTGTGTCCCACGAGCGGTTTTAGGTACGGTCGCTCTACGATATCAACTGAAAATTATTCAACCGAAAATTTAATTCACAGGTAATTTAATCTTACCTGGTGATGTAATCGTAATACTGATTATATAAAAATCATTAATTAATATTTATTTTGAATTTTGCTAACATTTTTAAAAAGCGACGTTTCTTTTGCGGTTCAGTATATTAAAACATTGCCTACCTGCAACAAAGAATAGGGAAATTCACAAAATCCACAAGTTACTCCTGGACATGTTAAAGCAGTTAATGAATAATATAAGGATATTTTGTATTTATACCTAGTAAAATTTCGCGGTTAAAATTGTGCGTGCAAAACATGCGTATAATGTGATATTATTTAGATGTATTATTGGATACATCATTAACATGCATTGGTGACGTACAAGTAGAAAACGTCATCAGTCTTGCGTCATAATGAATATGATGAAAATGGATCACATGGTACATGGACATACATGTAATGAATGATGAATATGAAAACAAATGAATACGCAAATATTTAATATAATCAATTAATAACAATTTAGTATAAGCAATCAAACATCCGGTGACACAAACGTATAAATTAACCTTTACAGACCGAAATGTTATCATCCAAACGTATAACTTGACCTTAACAGACCGAAACGTTATCATCCAAACGTATTAATTAACCTTAACAGACCGAAATTTTATAATCCAAACGTATAAACTAACCATATTATGTTTAACCTTATCAACTAAAAATTGCTGATTTTTCATCATATTTTTTTCAATCGTCATCATTTGAACAAAAACATAGAATAAAAATTATTGTAAGGTGTCCAAAAAGCCATGTATTCAAACAAACATACATTTCGTATTTCGTATGAATGTGCATAGTTGTAGAACGTTATTTTATGATGTCTCACCACACTATATATCTAGGAACAACTAAAACAACAACATGTACATGTAACTCTAATCTTATTTACTATTTTGCCATCTCCCAAAAATCTTTCCGTATCATTTCAATTAAACATGCTTATAAAGAATCAAACAATACACTTTCGATCTTTAACACCTATTTCTTGGTTATTTAATTTTGACTCTCTTGTTTTGTTTTTTCTTTTTAATTTCTGAAATTTCAGACAAAAATAAGATATCAAGAAGACAAGATATATTACCTTGTGTCAATCAAATCTGGTTAAGACCGGTTAGTAATACTTAAGTTAAAATGAAGTGGTTAAACTCTCTATTCTTGACTGATCTAAACTTGCCTTGATTGACCGCAAGCCAGCATGTCTTGATTTGATCTTGTTATCTTGATTTTACTTGACAATATGGTGATGAAAGATGATCAAGACAAAATAAGACAAACAAAAGTGTGTTACTCGTGATACTACTGATTGCTTATTTTGACAGAACACTGTAAATAGTGGATGAACTATTGACACAAAATACCTAGGACATATTCTTTACAGAGATTTATACAAAGGAGTCTGGCTGTTTTAGGTTTGTCTTGTAAATAAGGTTTATTTGTGGCTGATAATGCGCTTTCCGAATCGACTGTGAGCAAAACTTTTAGAACTACAAAGCGGCTTCGAAACACATTGTAATGTGAGCAAATTAACAAAACAGATGTAAACAGAGTCATAAAAATTCACATTTCGGAGTTTAAATTTCACTCTTTACGTTTACAATTGCACAATTTATCAACTAATAGTTTCAACGCGATTCTACGAATCTTATGACTGCCAAAGCGATGGTACCTTCGGCGGCAATGGTAAACCGATTTACTGCTTCGCAATTTTAATAAATCCGTATCACATACCGTATCAACCTGAGACCTTTGGCCCAAGAAATGCTATTATCGAGGTTTGATGCGATTGCTACACAGAATTTTGGATTTGCAGCAAAAACATCAATTTTGTTAGGGACCATTATCTCATCATTCAGGCATAATATTACTTCTGTCTGTCAAACGGTTTCTGACAAGAAGATGTTTGTATGTATTTCCCATATGATCCTATGTTAAATGTATCCCGTGGTGGTAATAATCCACGTGTGTTTTGTTCTTCTCGGTCGCTGATTGGACGTTGAAATTCCCATTCGATTTTCTCCATGCTTTCCGAAGATTCAATGGTAACGCGTTAACAAAGTAATGCCAATTACACCAATATTCTGCATAATAAAAGAATCTTTTGACAAAAACTCACTTGGACAAACATTCAGACGTCTAGATTGACCAACGGGGAATAATCGTGGGATACACAAAAACTTAGGTTTCAAAATGTGACGTATAGATATGTTGCGTCATACGAGAGATGTGACGTCGCTTAAATACATTGTAGCATGTCTATTATTGTTAAGTACCTTAATTTCAAATTGCTTTCAAATTAAATTCAAACAAGCGGTTTTGACGGTCCTAAATATAGACGAGATTTGTTCCTTGGAACAAGTACAGATGATGATTATAGTTAAGACCGTCAAATCCGCTCGCAATTTTCAATTGGCCGCTTAACGATATAAAGTCTCATCGTCAGTTTAACCGGTTGGAAAATGCGGGGCGGGCTTATATACTGAAAATGCCCAAGATCTAGAATGAAATAAGAAAACAATGTAAAAATTGCTTATACCAATGAAACGTTAAATTAATTGTTCATTTATGATTTTCTCCCGATATAATCGGCACTGTTTTGGTTTATTTACCCTTTGACCTGCCAGACACTTGACTATGGTAACAGCATGGGAGTCTTCGTCTACTGTTTTGTTGTAGGGAGAAAATGATTTTATATTTGATGTTCGAAAAAGGTCTTTGGTTCATATAGAACTAAATTATATATGACAATCTAGCTATTAAAACAGAGTTTTGATAAATAGATACCTCCCACAACTTAAATATGCTTACAGCATGTGTTCAGTTATAATTTTGGACACCACCTATTACGTAAGATGTATACACGATTAAACTGGTTAACCCATATGGGACTTTCGCAGGATTTTAAAGGTTTAAAATTAAGACCGAACATGAACGAGAAGATGTACATCGAAAAATATGTCGGATGTCTGCTTGTTTTCTTATTGAAAAAAATGAACGTGATGTGTGTAATTTCAATAAAAATAAACGTGTTTCATGTATATATTATTTAGAGTGAAAGAAACAATACACAATAATCTAATTTATTCGTTAAATATACAAGAAGATTCAGAGCACAACTTTTCAAAAAAGAAAGAATGAAAAAGTTGATCAAGCAGTTATATCGGAATATGTTGACAACAGAGTAACGAACGTGGCATGTGTTATAGTCCAGTCAATCTAGCATAAATTTGACCCTAACCTTAAAGTAATTGCAAAAGAAAATTTTTAAGTTTAATCTTTAGCATTATACCCCAAATATACACAGAAAAAAGTCCAACAAAATCTAACTTGAGGAAGATTAAAAAATCACCATTTTAAAATTCCTATGGAGATTTGCATTGAAAATGGGAGATAACTCTGCAAAAAAGGCAGCAATATCAATAAAAATTGATACAAAATTAAAACTTTACCGCTTTCAGCAGAATGTATTGATTCTTGATATTTTATCCGTCTTTAGAGTATAACAAACAACTCTAAAGGTGTTTTAATATCTTTTATCAAGCTACAACCTAGATTTCGTAATTCATTAGTTGACCATTTATTAAATTTTTCAACATGTCAAGGTAAATAATCTCAAATTTAATGAGATGATTAAGCATATATTCTTCTTTTTGTGGTTTAAAGTTCCCTTAATCAAGGTAGATGCTGAACAAATATAATTTACAGATATAAACAATTCCAAATTTTCACATTATTTTTTCAAAATTGTCACAAAGCCACAAATTTGCAATTTCTTTAATGAAAAATGTGCAAAAAAATAAAAATACCCGTAACACTTCGGTTTTGTACATTTCATGAGCAGAAGATGATATAATATAGTCAAATACGAACTTATAACTCCATCAAAGTATCATACTTTACATGAATTTTAAGAAAATCAACCAAAAACTGACAAAATAAGACTAATTTTTGCAGAGTTATCTCCCCTTTCCAATATTAATTTCCATAGGAAATTAAAAATGCTGATTTTGAGTTTTCCTCAAGTTAGATTTTATGGGACTTTTTTCTGTGTATATTCGGGACTTAATGCTATAGTTTAGAACTAAAACATTTTCTGTTGCAATTAGTTTGAGGTTAAAACTTAGTTTGGCTGGACTATTATATTATCATACACCACGACACAACCATATTCAACATATGGAACAAGACTTATGTGGCAACTTTGTAAATGAAAAACATTGCTGACATGGTTTATTTAGGTTATCTTTCAGTTAGAAGATGGTTTGGATTAAAAAAGACTGTAAATTACAGCGTCAATATTTTTTCAGACAGCATAGCACAAGGTCAATGTATTCGCCGTGATTGGTATTAGACAAATAGTCATTTTCCTTACACCTTTGACACTATGTTATTAAAGGGATTTACACTCTTTGACATTTAGAACACAAAAAAAAAACAGATTGGATTACATGTCATATCTAACGCATTAACTTGTTTTCTAAAGTCGCAATGGTATAAGAAAGAAAGCTAAATTGTCATCCTGTGATTGTTTGAAGTGTGTTTTGAATTTACATAAAAGATTGTGAAATTGAGGATCCAGTAAAATTGTGGCAATAATAGCATTTGTTGGGTTTTTTGGCATGTGGTTGTTTTCGTCCGGCGTCAAAGGCCCTATTGTTGTAGTTAACTTGGAAATTGTTCTCGACTGTAGAAATACGATAATAAAATAACAATCCAAAGATACTAACACCAGATATAGTAAATTTATACTGTGCTGTATACGACGCATTTCAAGGAGTTACCTCTCATCAGCAGCATTAAAACCGAAACATTTGGAAGACCAAAAACCAAACTTATATTAAACAAGAAGTACTCAACCAAAAATACCGAAACAGGAAGCCAAATTTCAGCTAAGGAGATCTACCATGTGCAATACAAGGAATGAACCCTTAGTATTTCTATTATTTTTGAATTTTGCTAAGTACTGGTAGTTTCTGTAACAAATCAATGAATAATCATGTCAGACAAGTCTGACGTCTGGGTTGGTGAATACCCTTGGGGACCTAGGATCCACCAGCAGAGTCATCATCCCAGGAGTTTCAAAATAACAATCCAAAGATACTAACACCAGATATAGTAAATTTATACTATGCTGTATACGACGCATTTCAATGAGTTACCTCTCATCAGCAGCATTAAAACCGAAACATTTGGAAGACCAAAAACCAAACTTATATTAAACAAGAAGTACTCAACCAAAAATACCGAAACAGGAAGCCAAATTTCAGCTAAGGAGATCTACCATGTGCAATACAAGGAATGGACCCTTAGTATTTCTATTATTTTTTAATTTTGCTAAATACTGGTAATTTCTGTAACAAATCAATGAATAATAATGTCAGACAAGTCTGACGACTGGGTTGGCGAATACCCTCGGGGACCTAGGGTAACTGCTTGTGATTTAAGATTAATATTTCTCCATGTTCTGGGTTTAAATAGAACATATCTAAAATTGTTCACGAATTGCTTCATCCATAAATGTCGTATCATGTATGTAGCTATGTCTCCCCTGTGTTTATAATATTGCATGTATTATTCTCTGCTGAAACCAGCCTATGCAACCGACGAGTTTCGTCACGTAAAAGAAAACTATTCCTCAAAAAAGGGTAGCCATGTAATAAATGGTTGTGAAACAGGGTGAGCATGTACAAGTGTTAGTTCATAACATATTTAAACGATGATGTATTTAAACGATGATGGGAGTCGCACATGTTTTAGGTGGGATCATTCGCCATAAATAAATACACTTGCTCTGCGTAGTACACTTTATTTTAGTAAAACATGTGTTGGTAGTTTCGGAACACCAAGATAACATCCCCTTTAACAGATTAGTATAATTATCATTACGTCTTTGTTTTACAGATCCATATAATTATTATGAACTCTTTAGATTAAAGTTATCAGTATCAATTCGATTGCAATAGTGTGAGATTCCTGACGTGTTTAATCTGTGGGATAAAAATACATAATATTTTTAACCACTTCCCGGCGATTAAGTTTCTTCGTGGGAATAACCGCCCTTTTTTCTACAGTTATTAGAACGATAAACTAGAGAAGTCCCGAAATGACGTCTATATAAACAAACGACATTTTCTTGGGGTTTTTGTCGAAAATCATAGGAGAAACAGATTTTCCTTCAATTTACTCGTGAGTTATGGAATTAGTTAAATTTTAGAATTTAAAGCGCTCGCTAAAGGCTCGCGTATTTAAAATCGAAAATTTAACTATCTCGGGTGGAGAAATTCCATAACTCACTCGTATCTGAAGGAGAATCTATATTTATATACGGTTATAGCCTTAGGCAATGAGATGGTACCAACCTGGAGCACTTTGAAATTAATGTACTTGACAATTATAGACATGGTTTTTAAGCGACGTCACACTAACATGTCAACAGCTGAAATTTGTTCATGGGAACAAGTACAGATGATGACTAGAGTTAGGACCGTCAAAACCGTTCGTCTCCTAATCTTGTATGAGTCACTTAACAATATGAAGTTTCATCGACACTGCTGATAATTTCAGTTTAACGGGTGGTACGAGGGTGGTGGCTAATATATTGAAAATGCCAAAGAGACAGAATGAAGAAAGAAAACAATGTAAAGATTGCCTATGTCAATGAAACATTAAATTGTTCTAAGTGATTTTTTTTAAAAATTTTTCCGATACAATCTGTACTGTTTGGGTTTTTTACCATTCCACCTTAAAGACACTTGCTTATGGTAACAGAGGGGGAGTTGTTGTTTGACGAAAATGATTTTATTTTTGATGTTCGAAAAAAGGTCTTTGGTTCATTTATAACTCAATATTTTTATAACAATACAACTATTAAATACAGAGTTTTTGATAAATATATACTTCCTAGAGCTTACAAATGCTTACTACATGTGCACCAAATATTACGTAAGATGTAAACACAATTAAACTGGTTAACCCATGCGGGACTTTCGCAGGATTTTAAAGGTTTAAAATTAAGACAAATCACGAACATGAAGATGTACATCGAAAAATGAATAAAATGAACGTAGTATGTGTAATGTCAAACGTTCTATTTCAATAAAAATAAAACGCGTTTCATGTATATATTATTTAGAGTGAAAGAAACAATACACAATGATCTAATTTAATCCAGAGCACACCTTTAAAAAAAAGAAAGAATGAACAAGTTGATCAACTAGTTTTATCGAAATATATTGACAACAGAGTAACTAAAGTGTTATCACACACCACAACAAAACCATACTTAACACATGGGACAAGAACTCTGTTAATGAAAAACATTGTAGACATCGTTTGCCTTTCAATCATTTAGATAATGCTTTGGATTGAAAGACTGCTAATCAAAGCGTCAATGATTTTTCAGACGGCATAGCACAAGGTCATGTATTCGCCGTGAATGGTATTAGACAAATAGTCATTTTCCATACCCCTTTGATATGTACATGTACGTTAAGGGATTTACACCCACTAGGCTCCTTGACATTTAGAAGACAAACAAACAGATTGGATCACATCTCATCTCTAACGCATAAACTTGTTTTCTAAAGTCACAATGGGATAAGAAAGATAAATTGTCAACTGACTTCCTGTGATTGTTTGAAGTGTGTGTTGGATTTGCATAAATGGCTGTGAACTTTTCAATCCAGTAAAATTGTAGCAATAACAGTAAAGTATCCTTTACACGAGAAAAATTGATAAAATATCTTTTACAGACTTGCCCTCACGTCGTTCAAAAATCAGGATTGAACAGCCTACATGAATGTTTATTGCAATTTCTCCTATTCTTGACGTGTTTAATCGGTGGGATAAACATACATAATATCTTTAACCACTTCCCGGTGATTAAATTTCTACGTGGGAATTACCGCCCTTTTTTCTACAGTTATTAGAACGATGAACTAGAGAAGTCCCGAAATGACGTCTACGTAAACAAACTACATAGCAACGACATTTTCTTGAAGTTTTTGTCGGAAATCATAGGAGGAACAGATTCTCCTTCAATTTACTCGTGAGTTATGGAATTTCTCCACCTTCAATAATTAAATTTTAGATTTTAACACGCTCGCTAAAAGCTATCTCGGTTGGAGAAATTCCATTACTCACTCGTACCTGAAGGAGAATCTATATGTAGACCATTGTCATAATTGTTGTTGTACACAACTGTTTTTGGTTGTACTGCATGATTTCTATGTTATGATAAACAATTTCGTGTGGAAAAAGATAATTTTTCTTGGTACAGTTCACAGTGTCACATATGGAGTTTACATAAAAGCCTCTATACGCATGTATTAAAGGTGCACATATCGGGTAATATATCTTTTGGCGATATATAGGGCGTAATATTAGAATTCCCAGTTCCCAGTTGAATTTGTTCTGACGTCCTACAACTAGGTTAAATTCTAAAACAATGCGTCCGACGCCAGAGGACTAAATATACATTCTACTTGGTGTGATGCTGTAATGTTTTCTTATTATTTCGAACGCTACTTCGCATATTCATTGCGTATGGATAAGGTACCACCGATGAGTATACGTTTCACAGTATTTCTTTCCTTAATATATGACATGGTACCTAACAATTGTGAAACGAAATAAAGATTCATTCTTAAACTTTTACTTCACGTATATACTTTCATATGTATATATTGTAAGCAGCGACAAGAAAGTTAAGTAGAAATCACATACATGTGATTAAGCTAACCACATAATTCTCTGTATTAATTTCGGATCACAATGCAAACATTAGAATTTCAAGATATTTGATAGATATTATTATTCAAAGACAACATCGAAAATGAACGGGGGTTTGCAGTAGAAGAAAAACTCCAAGGACATAAGCGCTTTTGTCACATTAATTCTAGTTAAGCTTGATGATAAGTGAGAAAACAAAGTCGGACAGTTTTTACGTTATCAAGGTTTTAGTTTAATGTGGCATTTTTCGGACAGAATAATTATTAGTAGACAGTGTAGAAATAGTTTTGATGCTTAGAGATATATGCAGAAGTGTTTTGTAATACATTTAATAGTTTCTGAAAGATCTAAAAGAACAGTTGGCATTTTAACGTGCGTTATTTTACCAATGTCTTGGCTGAGAGCTTATTGTGCATGCCACATACATGTCTGAAATAAGCAGTCGACGATTAATCAGTTCTAAGCTCAAGTTTAAAGCAGATTTAATAACAGTTTAATATAATGAAACATAAACATCTAAGTCAGATTTTGCATATTTTCCACTACCAATGGCAATCAATATTTTATATCAATTTTAGCAATAATGTTGATGTCCTGTCACAGCAGAAGAACATGTACTTTAAGTCAAATTCAACACAGCGTTCGATATATCGGTGATACAAAAGTATTCAAACTAGAGCGATATTAACGAAAATTCCTAAATTCAGATACATGTAAAAGTTTCATTTATCAGCACATTAATATTTTACGAATAATAACAAAAATATTATCTTATACAATAGCGGTAGGATAACAAATTCCTGACAGATTTTATTCAGATTTTTTGTTTACTTAGATATGTCTCTAAATTAACCTCAGTAGTCAAGGTAGTAGCCATGTGCATATAAGAAGAGGCTATCACTGTTGATTCCATATCCCATTGTGGATACATAGTTATAGGTAAAGTCAAGAAATACCAAAGGGATATTCGTAAGGGGGGAATCGAAACAACTGACAAACTCCGAAGAACAACGACGAAAAGATCAAAACAACACAAGCACTACATTAAAAATTAAAAACATACGAACAACATGGACCCCACCAAAAAACCGGGGCTTGACTCAGGTGCTCCGGAATAGTAAGCAATATCTGCTTCCTGCAGGACACCCGCCATGCTGCCCGTTTCAAATCCGGTATGAGGAAGGGATACAATCAATGGAACAGGTCCATTTTCATTTTGAAAACGGTTTTTTTCATACCTGTCAACTATAGTTTAGACGGTTACTCTGATATATACTATACTTTTTTATGTTTCACATTAACAATTTGGGGAGCACCATTGTGGCAAGGCTGAAATGTGAGAAAGACATGTTAAATAATTTTGAAAAAAGGCAGGACTAAAGTGTATGCAGAAAAATTCAACAATATTTCTAGTTCTAAAATTCTTCCTCCTCATCAACCCCAGGTAAAAGTCAAATATATGATTATTTGAAGCCCAGGGGGGGGGGGGAGTACTCTAAAGAAATTACCTGCACATAGGCTCGTACTATTTTTGAGGGTTAAATTTTCTGGGTTTTGCTATTTAATGAAGTTATGAAAATTACTATTTTTATTTTTGTTTGGGGGGGGGTGGGGGGGGGGGGGGGGTGGGTGTTAAATATTTCTGAACTACTTTGTGAGGCCGGGAAATTATGTGATTTTTTTATGGGTGTTAAAATTTTAGGAAAAATTATGCCCCGTTGAAGTACGAACGATACATGTAGTATTTACACGAATTATTATACTGTCGTCTAATGACATGGATCTGACTAATTAAGCTCACATTTGTAATAGCTTTCTAAGACATTAGATGGTATAATTAAGGAACTTATGGGGTTATGTCATAGCAAGATGCAAAATATGTTATATAACCAAAGGGTTTTTTGGGGGGAAGGTGGTCACTTATTTAGACAACTGTTTTTTTGGGTGTTTTGAAAAAATTACTATTTTTGGGGAGTAATTTTTTTTTAGTGGGGACGAGCCTATGGGGAGTACGCTGCGATTTGAACCCTTGCTAGGTAAATTGGAAGATATGTTACAAACACAAATAACAGTAATGAGACACGCGTGACTATTTATAAAATTGATTTTATGAGAAATTCTTTGACATTTTGTAGTTTTATTATATAAAGCAATTTTGTTATCGCATTGTCATAATGAATTGTGTTCTTAACAAGAAGAAATTATAATTACAAGCAATGAACATGTATGTACTTAATTTATATTGCACAACCTCGTTAGACTTTCATTTAATTGTCCTTCGCCATATATCTTCATGCAGAAATGTTTCATATGTTCCGACAAAATTATTTGTTAAATGGAATGCGCTGTCACATAAATAATGTTATTTTGTCAAAGTTTTTATTCTGAATTATTCGATTAATTTTGTTTCCAGATTAAAATATACAAATCAATTTTCCTTTAACTCTATTTAATTCTCATTTGTCTCGTAATAGAACAAACATTCATGGTGAAAATAACAAGTCAACGTCTTGGAGTAAACAGTTGCCTATTTGCATAACGGCGAAAGAAGACCAAAGCAACAACGTTCCATTTCCGTATTTTGACTGTCGATCTGTCGTAATTTATCAATATTGATTCGTGAAAACGACCTACAGAGAAATTCCAAAGATGTATGTATATAGAAAAGATTAAAATGCACAGCAAACCGAACAAATTGAAGACAGTATGTGAAAAACTAACCCACGGAATACTGAATTGACAAGACAAAACTAAAACTGAAGTTTTTGTTTAAACTTAATCAGATATCGTATAAACTAATTAAGATATCTTATTAATTTCTCACTTTTGAGACAGAGCAGCTCCTATTTTTACCCCCGTGAGATTTCTTTATCTCACCCACGGGGGAGATAAGAAATTCACGTGCCCTTTGCCACCAAACCGTCTCCTCGGGCTTTTTACATATTAATACGCTTAAAATAAAGCTGTACATTCTTTACAAGTATTAGTCAAATATAAAGTTTATATTAAAATGCTATTCCAGTTCAAAAGAACCATAGACTCGTTAGAAATGTAATTAAAACAATTCCGCAAACTCGCGCGCATGTTTCATATATTATGACGTACCTAAAGGGGAAGTAACTCGTTGATGTTAACAATGGAATGCAACTGATTTTTGTCTTGTTGTTTCGAGTGTTGGGGGTGAGAAACAGAATCAAACACCATAGAAAGTACAAGACTGGAAAATCTCAGACACGCTCGGGCCAGATTTCTACCGTCTCCAACTCGTCATGCCTCGTTGGAGGACTGGAAATCTTACCCTCGTGTGTCTGAGATATTCCGGTGTTAGATTCTTTACATCTTATATAAGATATCTTATTAAAATGTTTATAAAGATATCGTATTTAATATATAAGATAGCTTATTAAACTTTATTTATTCCCTTTTAAGATATCTTATAAAGTAATAAGATATATTAAACTATATAAGATATCTTGCAATGTTTATGATATATCTTTTCTTAAGTTGAAGTGAATAATATATCTTATATATTTATAAGATATCTTGAATGTTTTAAAAGATATCTTATAAAGTAAATAAGATAACTGATATCTTTTAATGGATATCTTTTAAACAAATACTTTATGGGATATCTTGTATGGTTTATAGAATATCTTTAAAAGTTTATGATATCCTATTTACTTTAAAAGATATCTTTTAAAACAATCAAGATATCTTTTTTAACTAAATAAGTTATCGTATAACCTAAATAAGATATCGTATATATTCAATGAGATATCTTTATAAAGAGTTTAATAAAAACAAAATTCTTTGATAGCAATTTTGGTGCACAGGATGTGGATATTAGTCAATTTAAGATTCATCAGTTGTACGCAAAGCCTATAATGTTGAAAACCAGAACAACAATTCAAAAGGTTCAAGAGCAAATTCAAAATTACCAAAATGACCAAAATGGGTTATATTAAAAGCCAAAACCATCTAAGGGCAGAGCTATGCACGAATGATATCTTAATTTATCATTTAATAATTATTTAATTAATAATATATCTCAATAAGTTTATATACATTTAATATAAAAAATTTATATGGTGAATAAATTCTGGATATAAAACCCCTTTATGTATACTTTATTCCTATTTAAGTGTTGAGTATTAGTATTTTATATATATATATATATATATTCCCTGGTCTGTCTGCTCCTTTGAATGGTATTTTGAATTGTTCTCATGGTATTCGTTTTATAACGTTTATCTTGCAGCGTGTTTTGAAAATATATAATCTCTCTTGAAAATTTCTGCTGGCGATGCCAATGATATCTTCGATGAATGCTATTTTTAAGCTTTATGCTTAATATTATTATTTAATTAATAATATATCTAAATAAGTTTATATACATTTAATATCTCATTTAGTTTATAAGATATATTATTTACCTTTATAAGATAACTTGAAAGTGGTATAAATATAAAAAAAAAAGGTTTGTCATACACGACAAGCTTTTGCGTGGACACCAGCGGTTCGTTTTGGAATTTTGTAATCAGTCTTTTTTTGTTCTTCATAAATTGATAAAAAAATTATATGGTGAATAAATTCTGGATATAAAACCCCTTTATGTATACTTTATTCCTAGTTAAATGTTCAGTATTAGTAATTTTTTTTATATATATATTCCCTGGTCTGTCTGCTCCTTTGAATGGTGTTTTGAATTGCTCTCATGGTATTCATTTTATAGCGTGTATCTTGTAGCGTGTTTGGAAAATATAATAATCTCTCTTGAAAATTTTTGCTGGCGAAGCCAATGATATCTTCGATGAATGCTATTTTTAAGCTTTATGCTAAATATTATTATTTAATTAATAATATCTCATTAAGTTTATATACATTTAATATCTCATCTAGTTTTTAGATATATCACTTTATAAGATAACTTGAAAGTGGTATAAATATACAAAAGTCTTGCCATACACGACAAGCTTTTGCGTGGACACCAGCGGTTCGTTTTGGAATTTTGTAATTAGTCTTTTTTAGTTCTTCATAAATTGATAAAAAATTTATATGGTGAATAAATTCTGGATATAAAACCCCTTTATGTATACTTTATTCCTATTTAAGTGTTGAGTATTAGTATTTTATATATATATATATATATATTCCCTGGTCTGTCTGCTCCTTTGAATGGTATTTTGAATTGCTCTCATGGTATTCATTTTATAATGTTTATCTTGTAGCCAGTTTTGAAAATATAATAATCCCTCTTGAAAATTTCTGATGGCGATGCCAATGATATCTTCGATGAATGCTATTTTTAAGCTTTATACTTAATATTAAGAATAAATTTCTCCGTCTTGTATCGAAATTTTAAAGTTTAATATTTTAGTGGAATATTATTAAATAAATACATTTGGCCATGGGCTGAAATGGGCTACCATACATTACCTTTTAAGAAACCAACATATTAACGTTAAAAATTTCGGAACGCTTTTGAAATTTGCGGGTCATTTCTATCGTCACACTGAATTTTTGGGGCTTTTTTCTTTTTGATGCTGGGATTTACCTTTGCTCCTATAAACAATTTTCTGCTTGAAGTACTCATATGTACAGACTTCAAGTAGGTATGATTCGAAAGCTAATCTTTAAAATAAACAGATGGTATGCCAGGAATTTTTAGGACCGTAAAAGAGCAAAAATATGGTGAAAACACGTAAATTTTCCCTTTTATATTCCATTTTTCACGGCGTACATCAAATATTTGACTGATGTATTACAAAGCTAATAAAATTTATTTATTTCGGTTGATAAAATAGAAAAGATATCCACAGTTCAGTGGCCAAATTAAAATGTCTTACCTATTAACAGCTTCGATCAGATAACATTTGGACACAATAATAAAAATTTTCATACTATGTATTAATAAGTGAAGTATTGCACCTTCTATTTTATTTTGCCAGAAATTGATGTTTTCAATTACATCTGCAATTTTTAAATTACAATATGTAGAAAAAAGTAGGTACCATTTCTAATCTGTCACCCCTTTAAAACCACTAGGCAGAAATCAACGCTGTTTAATCTAGACTGTTTATTAATAGGTGTTGTACTGCACTTCCTAATTTATTTTTCCATGAAATTAATATTTCAATTTTTGCTGCTATTTTGACATAAATAACAAAAATGGGAGAGGGTGTTAGCTTTCTACACCACCTAAACTGGGGTATGTTAACTCTATTAAGCCAGTCAACACAAATTTAACAAACTATCAAAGAATCTTTATCTAAAGATCTAGTATTGCAGCTCCTATTGTTTTCCTTCAAAAATAATCTCTAAGTTGAAATGAGATGGGACATTACTTATACAAATGCATGTACCTCATCAATATAAATATAAAAAAGGCTTGCCATACACGACAAGCTTTTGTGTGAACACCAGCGGTTGGTTTTGGAATTTTGTAATCAGTCTTTTTTAGTTCTTCATAAATTGATAAAAAATTTATATGGTGAATAAATTCTGGATATAAAACCCCTTTATGTATAATTTATTCCTATTTAAGTATTCAGTATTAGTATTTATATATATATATATTCCCTGGTCTGTCTGCTCCTTTGATGGTATTTTGAATTGCTCTCATGGTATTCATTTTATAACGTTTATCTTGCAGCGTGTTTTGAAAATATAATAATCTCTCTTGAATATTTCTGTTGGCGATGCCAATGATATCTTCGACGAATGCTATTTTTGAGCTTTGTGCTTAATATTAAGAATAAATTTCTCGGTCTTGTATTGAAATGTTTAAGTTTAATATTTTAGTGAAATATTATTAAATAAATACATTTGGCCATGGGATGAAATGGCCTACCATTTATTTCCTTTTAAGAAAACAACATGTTAACATTAAAAATTTCGGAACGCTTCTGAGATTTGGGGATCATTTCTATCGTCACATTGACTTTTTGGGGCTTTTTTCTTTTTTATGCTGTGATTTACCTTTGCTCGTATAAACAATTTTCTGCTTAAAGTACAAATATGTACAGACTTCAAGCAGGTATGATTCGAAAGCTAATCTTTAAAATAAACAGATGGTATGCCAGGAATTTTTAGGACCCTAAAAGAGCAAAAATATGGTGAAAACACGTAAATTTTCCCTTTTATATTCCATTTTTCACGGCGTACATCAAATATTTGACTGATGTATTACAAAGCTAATAAAATTTATTTATATCGGTTGATAAAAAAGAAAAGATATCCACAGTTCAGTGGCCAAATTAAAATGTCTTACCTGTATTAACAGCTTTGATCAGATAACATTTGGACACAATAATAAAACTTGTCAGACTATGTACTAATAAGTGAAGTATTGCACCTTCTATTTTATTTTGCCAGAAATTGATGTTTTCAATTACAGCTGCAATTTTTAAATTACAATATGTAGAAAAAAGTAGGTACCATTTCTAATCTGTCACCCCTTTAAAACCAATAGGCAGAAATCAACGATGTTTAATCTAGACTGTTTATTAATAGGTGTTGTACTGCACTTCCTAATTTATTTTTCCATGAAATTAGTATTTCAATTTTTGCTGCTATTTTGACTTATAAATAACAAAAATGGGAGGGGGTGTTAGCATTTCTACACCACCTAAACTAGGGTATGTTAACTCTCTTAAGCCAGACAACAGAAATTTAACAAACTATCAAAGAATCTTTATCTAAAGATCTAGTATTGCAGCTCCAATTGTTTTCCTTCAAAAATAATCTCGAAGTTAAAAAGAGATGGGACATTACTTATACAAATGCATGTACCTCATCAAGTCCACAGACCAAATATCAAGTCATTTGGCTGAGGTGTTTTTTAAAAAAGGGTGGAAAACATGTCAAACTGACAGATGGACAGAATGAAAACCTACAATCCCAAACGGCTTCGCTGGTATGGGACTAAAAACAAAAAAAGTAGGACACACAATAAAAATCAACGGAAACGTATCCAACCCATATGAAAAGTACATGTACCTAATTGAACATTATATTAAAACTATTTTTTAAAAAAAGGCCACAAAAAATGTTTGCCATGTATGCAATTACTGAACCTGTTATTGCAGGTTGTAAAAGGTTAAAGGATAAAGGTGAGGGTAAAGCTGATAAGAATGTGCAGACAAAACTTGACCAGTTTGATCTGGACGTTATAACCAGAATTGTCCATGCAAACACGCAAGAAGAGTTTGTAAGTATCATTAGTCATATTAAAAATTGAACAAAATCAATGAAGCGTGAAATGTAGGTCAAACTGACTAATTAACATAAGATGCTAACGAACTCTTCCTATGCCAAGTTAATATGATGGTCATTATGATTTTCCACATAATACAGTATATGAGAAATAAACTGAGATGTAAAACTTCTAAAACTGTAAAGTCAGTGAAGCAGTAAAAGTAGGTCAAACTAACCTATTTGTGGTTGGATTCTGACAGTTCTACAATTACATGTTTTGGGGTAATATTTACCGGTATGTTGTTTCAGTATTTAAGTTAACTCGAATATCTTTTTTATCCGCTTGTCCAACAAAGGCAATTGGGGCAATTTGAACTATATCTTCAGTATGACTTAATGTGGAATATGTTTTGGATTAAGGTCCATCTCTAAGGTATGACATGTCATAAATTATGTTCCAATCCTATGCTCAATGGCAAGGCAATTACCATATGTTCGTAATCTTATACGCCTTGTAAAGAGCAAAAAAATCCCCTTAAATTTGTGAGCTTATACAACTTTAAATAAACTTACTTTACTTTACTTAAGCTTTACCTTTTGACTGCTGTATCTGTTTATTTAATTTGTTAATTTGATAATGGAGTCTTCAAAGTATTGATACATTTGAAATTTAAATAGAGTTACCGGTAAATTGTTATTTGTATCAATTTTGGTGTCATTTTGTATTTAAGGTTTCTGTCAGAAGATTTGCAAGCCTTCTTAAGTCAAAGGGTTTGGCTATCAGTAGAAGTACGCTGCAGAGACACCTGAATTTGCTTGGTTTTTCATACAAAAGGAAGCATGGTAATATATTTCTGAAAGAGAGTAGCGAGGTAATTGATGCTTGGCACAAATATTTGAGAAAGTTGAGGGAATATAGCGAGGAGGGTTTATGGGATATCGTTTATCTGGACGAGACGAAATCAATAAATTTTATTAGCTTTGTGTGTCAACAGTAACCACTCTTGTCCAGGTGAATGGACCAATATCTCTCATGGTCCTATCGGCTGTATTTTACCTGACTGCAAAGAATGTGATAGGTTTATTCCATAAGGGAAAGGTTACAGACTGATAATACTGGATGCAGGTTCTGGCTCCGACGGATTCATTGAGAATGTGGGTTTGATTTTTTCATCAAAGAACACTGCCGACTACCATGATGAAATGAATGGGACCCACTTCATTGAATGGTTCAGGTAATTCGTAGTCAAGGCTCACGATTTTTATTTTAATTCAAATAACAACTATGAACCCCCCCCCCCCCCCCCCCGATTTCAATTAAGAATTTAAAGGATTTAACTCGTAACTCTTTAAAAATCAGCTGAACGTTTTAATCACATACTATTAGTAAAGTTAAAAAAAAAGATCCTCAATGATCAAAATTAGTGTTTTTCAAACTGCTATATATCCAATGAAATTATTCCCGTAAATTGTATGGTTAAAATTTTTTGAAATTTTAATCTTTTTGTCAACAGGTCATAGTAAATATTCGTCAAAATTTTATGAAAATTAAACGAACAAAATTTATTTTAGTTGAAGTGTTGGGTACCCCCTTAAGATCGGGTGGATTAATGGCATTGAAAATTGCAATAGGGAGTGGCAGACAATATTTGTCAATGTTTGCACTATCATAAGACTACTAATTGATGTTATTCTGCAACCTGTATGTTCGATGCAGTTATAAAGTTATATATCTTAAACTATCTTATTTAAATTAAAAAATGTAAACATTCCGTTTTCTTATCAATATCTACAGGTCATATTTATTAGATGAGATTTACTATTTTGCATCAATTTTATGCATAATGTTCATAATCACTGATCTATGGGAGGTAACTCTATTGAGCTAGATATAATGATACAATCCTTCCATGGAACTATTAGTTCCAAATAATTTCTTTTCCTGTTATTGATTATTAATTTTACACTGAAAATAAATTGAATTAATTTATTGGGGGGGGGGGGTTTACTACTGTAGCTTTAAATATTTCATACAATTAATTTTATGTGTAGTTGCATTTTTATTGCTTATGTTGATTCTTGATTAGCAACTATTTAAAGAAAGTGCCCTCAAGCAGTTTTTAATTTCTCACATTTTTTTGTGTGTTTGTATTCTTTTTTTGGGGGGAAGGGGGGGAGTATTTAATTTTTAGTGTTTTTTTATCATTATTTATTTATTCCCCAGATTTATTTGTATAGGGTGTCTTTTATAGGGTAGCTTGAAATATGTTATACAGTTAATTCTGTCTGTTGTTTCTTTTTAATTGCTTATGCAGCAGATATATATAATTATATAGAATGGAAATATAATTATTTATAAAATAAATACATAAAAACTTTTTTCTGTGCTTTTATGGGGGGTTGGGGTATCTTTCCTTTCAGTTAAAGCTTTCGACACAGCAGATTCAGATATTTTTAAAGCCCTGGCTATTCTTTTCTGTGAAAACTCATGATTTCTCTGGAACATTCCTAGTCTATTCTCTACTGAAGGCAGCAAACAAGTTTCTGATGCATTCTTCTACTTCTTTGGTAATCTTCATCTTGCGCAACGACCAAATTTCAAAACACCCCTGCCCGTGAATCGATTCGCCCGTGCGGCATGCGCAAAGTCGTTCTTCCATCGTCATTCACCATCTTGTTTACATTGGAAACCACGCCTCGTAAACGATTTACATAAAAAGTGGGTGTACCTCAAAGGAGCGGCTGAAAGATCGAAAAAGCGAAGTGTATTTAGTTACGACTATCAATAACGAATAACATAAGCCACATATATTTAATTTTTTTGTTTGCTCTTCAAGAAAATCATAGAAAAACGACTTTCTCATTTCCGTGGGACATACCGTAGAGGCAAATAGAAAGTAAATTTTATAGTCTCATTTTTTTACCAACAGGTCCTTCCTACTTATGATAGTAGACATTATTTAAAATACTAATTATCAAAAAATTGTCAAGATGTATGTTTGAAGAAAACTATAGGGTACTAACTACTTTGATAAATTATTAAGATCATGATTAGTTAAAGGACTCACATTACGGTTCTACTTCGTAGTTTGTGCGTATTTTCTTAACGGAATCTGCTAGGTCGAGATCCACATAATAACAGTTAATTGATTTATATAATACATTATTGATACTAATATTATCAACATCAGAGTTCGATTAGATTTATTTTAAATGTAAGCTTGTTTCTTTGTAGTATAAGAACAATTAGTTGAATTACGGTTATCTGATACATTTACGACTTATCGCAGTAGTCCTTGTTATAGGTTTATTCGGCTAGTTGCTATTTTGTAAATAAATTTGCTGAGTTACTGTTTTAATATCAGTATTTGTAGAACAAGCGTAAAGATTTACCAGGTTTATGTTTGCGGACGATAATTCGTCTATCTTCAGGTGTGTCCCTCCGCAGCAAAGCAATACTTCCCCCAAAGTATAAGAACCACAATGGTCTTTAATATTATACAACAGTGGTAAATATCGGCAAAAGAATACATGTACCATAGCGTCAAAACTGTGGGAGAAGTCCGTGAAATCGAAATCCAAGGAAAAGACGAAGTCGTGAGATTGAACAATGATACATGTATAACTAACGGAATAAAAAGCATACAATAAAGTAAACAAAAAAGAACAATACAGCACAGAAACTTAATCACTAGCAATGTGAACTCTAAAAACCGGGAGTGCTCCAGAAGGGCACACATGTCCTGCTCCGCTCACAGCACTCGTCAAACTGCAGGCCAGTGAAATGTAAAGTCCGATGAAGTGTCAATTCCAAAAGTTCGTGAGATCTAGCCGAAGAAATCGTCTAATACATGAGACAGAAACCTCCAATCGGCCCATCAATTCGTGAAGAAACAATTTTTTTTTTGAGAGACGAAATAAACAGAGACTGAACATAACCCTTTGTTAGAAGTTAATGTGACGATACCAAAACCTTTTGTTTAGAAATATGGGAGGGTTGTATACAGTGTAGAAAAATCAAATCTTTTTATATTACAATAGGTAAGGTCATTAGAAGAGAGATATTCTTTAGTCTTTAGAATTTTTAAGAATCTACATCTGATTCACACCACTAGTCGAGTAGGCCTTATCACAGTAGCCATTGAGACCTTGCTTAATTGCTTTAAGTAAAGTTGCAAGGAAAACAAGTGTAACAGGAAGGTCGGATGTCCGTGCGATACCGTCCTCTCGTGTCATACCTGAGTGTCGTGATATCTTAGAAATAAGATAAGACCGGATAGCCAAGAGACAATATGAAGACAAAGGTACGTTGAACGGAGATATGAGCTTTGCAAAAAATAATACAGAAAACATGGATCATCTTTATTTAGCACAAAACTTCTTTAGGGTATAGACAGAATCATGATGACAATTGACAGATTGACAAAAAATGTTATACAAATTCCCTTAAATGTTCAAATACAAACATTTCGTATTCTTTTAGATCAGGCTATTCAGCCATTTGAAAACATAGAAGTTCGACCTTGCGCCTTTCCATTTAAATTTGAAGATCGTGCTTTTTCAAAACCAATGGTCAATTTCACGTTAAACATAACAAATACTGAATTTATATTGCAAAGTAAATTCAACTCTGTAGATTTCATTTTCTTGATTAAATTATTCCAATTTTCAATCATAACTGCAGTAAAAAACTAATAATGTTTAAGATGAATAAAATTGTATGTTTAAGATCAATAAAAATGTATGTTTAAGATGAATAAAATTGTATATTACACGAAAATTCAAGTTATTAGTTTTAAATGTACTTTAATTTGTTATCTGACTGCAAATTAAGGGGAACGAAAAATAATTTGTTTTAGCAAAAACGAAGGGAGTAGACAGTAAGTCTATAAGCTGTCTATAAGTGTTTAAATATCATTGTATAAAAACTGGAACGTGACCATATGATGCCAGTAATGTGATAATCAGAAGGAAAGGTACAATGTAAAATTCTGTTAGAAAGTTTCATTAATAAATATAAACAAACAATCACGATTTTCACTCCCACAGAAAGTGTAATACAGTGTCGCTTCTCGATCTCTCTAGTTTCCATGTCAATAAAACTATCATTGGCCTTCACAGATTTTCAATATGAGCCACAAAATGACTTGATGACATTTTAACGTCCGTATTGTTTTTATATAAAAAATATGACAAAGGATCATCCTGTGAAAGAGTATAACAATCTTTAATGCAGAGAGATGTAGGATAGGGAATTCCACCCGTGGGGTCACATTTTTTCTGTCAGACACGAGGCTGTAATTTTATATCATTCTTGTGAATTTTACTGGGTATATGTAAAGTCGAGAAATGGCTCCATCCGGGAGGCTAGATTATGAAACTAGGAATTTCTTTACGAGGCTCTACGATTACCAACAATATGTAAAAACAGCATAATTAGTTGAAATCGGTTTCTATTTAAAAGTTTCTATATTATGGCGTACAGGTAGATTGGCTGTTAGAATTATTCTTCGAATATGTCGATATAGTCTGTTTTCTGGCAATGCCTTATATTAAAAATAGTTCATAAAAGTCTTTTGAGTTCTGGGAACATGAGCTTTCCGTGTTTATGCCAAGTCATAGCCGAGAAGCAGATATTGTGTTTATTCTGATTATTCTTTGTTGATTTGACGTGCACACCTGTAAAATTATTTATACTGTCAGAATCTTGATTTAAGTATTTATACATGTGTGGAATTTTAAAATGTGTAGTTGTTTGTGCTAATCATTTAAAGTAATGTTTTAGGATATCTTGCCTTTGATTATGGTGCACCGTGCTAGCGCTTGCTCAGATGGTAAAGGTTTGTATCATTGAAAAAATAATAATGTTCATATTTGAATAATAATGTTCATATTTGTCGAAATAATGTTTTCGCTTTAATCTGTCCTGGAGATACACGCATTTCTATTATAACTGTTACTGCGAATTCAAAAAAAGAACTTAGAACTATACACTTATCTGTTAAATGCAATTTGTAAAATAAAATTAAATCGTTAAAACGCAGTCAATGTTGACTCATGGAAACAGAGAAAAAAATCAACTACAAACACTGAGACCAAAGAAAAATATCATAAATGAACCATAATACAGACCCGTTAAATGGGGAGTGAAACAAGATGTGCAGGTGATTGTTAGCGTCTCCTATCAATATATATATTACATGTTAAAGAAAGGATTCGGCTTTGTAATGATGTAGTTTGCCTCTTTATGACAAAGGATCGTTTGATTTTATAAGCCTGTATCATCTTTGTTGGTAGCTGTTTGGTAACTTCACTATTTTCTTTCGGGGATATGTTTCACAACGATTCGTATGATATGTTTACGTTAACCCCTGTTTGTACGTGTACTCTTACGATTTTATAGCGTTTCACAAAAATGCTTAACTCAAACTTGACGTGTACGCTTGGTCGTAACTTTACGTATGGGATAGAGTTCTCGTAAGTCACTCGTGGTGGTATTGTGCGAAGGTGAACGACAAGCGACAATGTATTGTGTGTTTATTAACCTTTCGTGTTTCCGGCGGATACAAAATAGTAATATTAAGTTTGAACCTTTACTAGGAGCACCTACTATTATGTACAAACTACCTACTTTGTGGTGATTCTTTACCAGTTTAGTCTTCCAAAAGTCAGCATGAGGTCTGGCTGCCTCTATCAGAACATCCACCTCCAGCCGTTTCCAGTTGGCTTTCGTGTTTTGTTTTTGTTGGAGGTATCCATAATCAATGTTTTGACGTTTGCAGCTGCTTGCAGATGACTGGAGCACATACAGCCTTTGGTCAAAAGTATTCGTAAAAACAAGATGGCCGCCAAGTGAAGCTTGCTTCACCTCAATATTTTTCAAATATTTTATGTATAAAATAATATTGACATACTTTTATATTTTGTCAGGCAACCCTTTGACTTGATTACTCGTTGGAAGCGTCTTGGTAGTGAATAATACAAGTCTTGTATAAAAATAACACATGTTCTCCCAAACAGATCGGATCTCTGTGAAATTCGTCTTTAGAATTTATATTGTGAACACGGTTTAGTAGATCATACAATTTTCGATAATATTTAATCAGGGCTTTGTGTTGGCCATTCGATGTGAGTAATATTATTATTTTCTTTGAATGTTCTTGCTATATGCACAGAAGAATTATCATCTTGGAAAATATATTAGCAAAATGTCTATCAATCACAGAGCACCCATTAATATCTAAAATGTCAATATATTTGTTTGCATTAATATTTCCTTATTAAGAGTTCCTATGCCATAATATAAAATACACGCCAATATCATTACGCTGAGTCTCTTATTCCTTGGTGTGTTTTTTTTCTTTTTTCTTTTTTTCTTTTTTTTTTTGACTAACCCTCATTTATTTCTTAACTCTATCATGGTACCCATTCTTAATCAAAGTAAGTTTAACTGTACTTTCCGACACTTCAGACACACCACGTTCATTCCAGATATTAGTAATTTCCTTCAAGTAACATGACGATTTTCCCATACTAGGCAAAAAATTTCTTTTTGGGTGAACAATTTTGGTCTGCCACTTCGGACCTTATTTTTAGTAGAATGTGTTTGTGAATATCTTTTCATAAAACTATTTTTGGTAGACTGCAGCTTCCCAAATATCCTAAAAATTTCCCATAGTTTTACCTTGGCTTCTTTCAAGGCAATTTCTTTCTTTTCCTTTTTGTCCCATCGTGTTCACATCAAAATAAAAATAAAACACGCATTACGTCATCACAAGTCAAGGGTTAAAAGGTGACAACTTACCCTTAATGTCCGATTTATGACAAAAGAAAGCAAATCAATGATTTTTTATGTGAAAAATCCCTTTACTGACGAAGTGAAACAACACGACGTTCACGGCGGCCATTTTTAAGAATACGTTTGACCCAAGACTGTACCTATATCACAAAAGAGTTCACTCGTAAGTGAAACCGTACGATGATTGTACGTGTATTCAAAAACGTTAGTCTTACGAATTATTGTGAAACGTAGCCCTGTAGATTCAGACTGAAGAGTCAATAAAAGTATTTTATCAGTGTTGAACTTCTTGGTGCCATATTCTGCATATCTGAATTCTCTAACAGCGGATCTAGCCTCTCTGGGTATACCCTAAACAATATCACAGCAATTTTTACGGTGTCTATCGTTTCTGATATATTAATTAATTGACGTCATTAATGAAGATTGCCTTTACATTGAGCAAGTTGTTTCTATAACTGTCTCTTGCATTTTACTTCCAGGTTTTGTTTGTAACATCTGATGGATAATGTTTTGCATCCGTAGCAACAGCTAAATACAATATTAATTATCAATATCAATTCATACACTTTAGTAGTATATATGTGGTTCTAAAGTCGCATTTGAGAAGGCAGTGTTTGTGCATATTTTATTTCCCGTTGGTCATATCGTATCTGCACATCACGCCTAAATTCTGTTGTCATACATTAACCTTGTCTCTTCCTATAACCCTTCAACAAATTGAAATAAAATTCATGAGACAGAATAACCAGACATTTACCACACTCTCAAACTCCTTGGTCAGTGACCAACCCCCATCTCTTTGGGTTACACCCACATAAAACGGGAGTGCCCCTCTGATGAAGAAGGTTGTCTGGCGGCCAGGGTTTGTTGGAATTTCTCTGGCTTTCTCCACCGCTCTCTGTAAATCTCCTCCATAGATCAAAAAGTCGACTTGATTGGAAATTCATGGTGAACTTCCACATGAAGTGAAACGATGTGTGAAAAATCTACCGTGATCTCCATTGTCAAATACCAACGACACCGTGAAGTCAACAGGACAAAAACATGTACACAAAAAGAATTCCGGATATGGAAACGATAAATGTTTCGGAAAACATGACAGGAAAGATAACTCTGCATTTATCCAGGTTTATGATTGGCTACATCTGTAGGCTGCATTAACTTTATTTCTTCTTTTTTTCTTTTTGTAATTTTTTTATAATAAAATCAGAGTTATTGCTGTCTTCCGTTGTTGGTGGCTCGTAATCGTTCAGTACACTGCTCTCCTCTTGCTGCTCATCGCTACTCATAACTATACTCACGTGGTCATTTCGATTTTTTCTGCTGCTTGTCGCTGTTTTTTGCTGCTGCTGCTCTTCTCTTGCGCCGTGTTATTCTTCACTGCTAATCACTGCTCTGCTTTTAATGTATAAACATATATAGGCTCCATTACTCCCTCCTTCCATTTGTTTAATCATTTTATTTTTTTCTTCTGTTTTTCTGTTAATGTTAGTTCCAATTCCTCCGTCACATAGTCATTGCTGTCTTCAGCTGGTGTTGGGTCGTAGACGTTCAATGCACGGTTAAGCAGATATTTTCGTTTTTTCTATGGCATATTCCCATGATTCTTTTGATTCGTAGTCTTCCTCTTCTCTCAAGCGTTTAGCGGTTTTCTTGATATTTCTATGTACAGGATCTTTATTCAGGTCTTGATGCCAGGACATCAGTCCAAGGTAATGCTTTCTCATTTCTTTTCTGTATGGTGAAACATATCTCTATATGCTGCCAAGCGTGCCTTGTCTTCTTCCATTTCGGCTTCGGCTCTTTCATTTACTTTCTATGAGTATTCCGGTTGATGTGCTTGTTGCTCTATTCAAAATGACTTCCCATGGAGACTGTTCGCCTTCCTCGTCAGACTCTTCGTTGGATCCATGTTCACTGCTTTGTTCCGATTCCTCGTTATCGGCTTTTGTGGTGGTGCCTGATACTGAATCATATTCACATATGTCTACAGGTTCCTCATTGGCGTCTTGCGCAAACGATTGGTAAAGTATTCGTTTCGAGATTGTTGCATTTCAGATTTCAATTTTACGATGAGGTTTCTATTAAGTCTTGTCCACTCGTTGTCAATCCTTATACACCTCTTGCAGATATTCATGTTTTTTGTAGAATACCGCAAAGCTCTTGTTCATTTGACACTGTACATTTCTTTTCTTTTTTTTCTTTTTTTTTTGGATGCACTTGTGTTTTCCAGTCGTTTGGTTCTCTTCACTTTGGTTGGAAGTATTTTCCTTTTCCTTTCTGGTTTTGCTTGGTGTGTTGTTTGAAGGTCTTCAAACAAGTGACGAAATTAAACAAAATCTCTGATTATATTTTCGTTAAAGCTTTCCATTGGCGTCACAGTGACGAGGATCGTTTTTGTCTATTCATTTAGACCACACAGTTCGCTGCTCGTCATGGCTTTTTGCTGCTCAGTGTTGTTCTTTTCTTGCTCTGTGCTGTTCTTTCCTGCTCATCACACTTCAGCACCATACTCTCGTACTCATTTTGGTTTTTTGCTGCAGCTGGTGTGCTGAGAAGATGGGGTTCTTACTGTTTTGTTATAAATCATCTCGTGGTCTCCTTGATGTTTGATGGACATCAAAGATGGCTACGGTCATGTAACGCTGACTTCCGTAAACAAATACTGCGAAAATCCCCCACTTCCGGTCACGAAAACCACTTCTTGGTGGTTCCGGTGAGCCATGCGTAGAAGACACTTCCGTAAACAATACACGAACAATGGAGGGATAATCAGCCGGTTCCGGTCACCTGACTTCCGCGTCGGGTGACATCATTTTCGCTTCCGATGACGTCTTATCCAGCAAATGCGACTTTAAAACCACATATATGCTACTCACTTTGTAAGTATTTTTATATGTATATTTAACTCAAATTAAAGCGATTAAAATTATCGGGGCACTCGATAATTTCAAAACTTAAACATCTTTTTTGGCAAATTAACGTATGATTTTCCACCCTATTTACCGTGTTGTCGAATTGACTTGTTAAGTCTCACAGGTGAAGTGGGAGACTTATCGATTTTGATTTGCGATTTTTATCGAATATTTGTTTTTATTCCTCTCCGATTTTGTTCGTTCGAGTTCTCAATAACCGTCATAGATATGGATCTGAGATTTTCCGTGATGAAAGATCAATGTTTCTAGATGTGCCTAATACTATTAATTTTTTGATGGGGTGACTGAGACGTATAATGAGGAGTTCAAAGAGGCTAGGGGGTTTACTATAGGATCCTATAGGAAAACATGTTTTTCATCGAAAAACTCTACGAGAATGACCAATAACCATATCGTATCATATACTTTATTATACACCGCGGCTACACGTATTAAATGACATACCTCGTTCCTCTAGGGGGTCATCCCCCTCCAAAGTCGATAATTTAGAACAATTTCATATGCAATTAAAACCAAAGCTTTAAATCATATATTTTATTATTCTCCGTAACAAGACGTATTAAATGACATGTACTTCATTCTTTTAGTAGGGTGATCCTCACCTCCATAAATCAATAATGTCCAATTATCTCATAAACAGTTAAAATCCCCACTCCTAATAATGTTCAATTATCTCATAAACCGTTAAAATCCCCACCCCTTAATCATATATTTTCTTATTCCCCAAAATGACACATACCTCGCTTCCCCAGGGGGTTATCACCACTCCCATCAAATCAATAATGTTCAGTTATCTCAAAAACCTTTAAAATCCCCACTCTAAACGATCTATTTTCTTACTCCCCATGGTAAGACCATCAAATGACACATACCTCGCTTCTCCAGGGGGTTATCACCACTCCCATTAAATCAATAATGTTCAAATAACTCATAAACCGTTAAAATCTCCACCTTAAACCATCTAGTTTCTTATTCCACATGGTAAGACCCACCAAATGACACATACCTCGCTTCCCCAGGGGGTTATCACCATTCCCATCAAATCAATAATGTCAATTATCTCAAAAACCGTTAAAATTCCCACCCCTAAACCATATATTTTCTTATTCCCCCTGGTAAGACGCACCAAATAACACATACCTCGCTTCCCCAGGGGGTTATCACCACCTTAATTACACAAGGGTTCATCCCCACCCCCTCCAATCATTAGTCTTTAATTATCTCTTAAAGCATTGAAATCCCTGCCCCAAAATCATATTTTTTCTTTTTCCCCATGATAAGATAAACAGTTTGATAAAAACCTAACACACTCACCGAAAGGGGGGATCCTCGTCCCTCAAAACCAATAATTTTGAATGATTCCAAAATCTGTAAAAATGTTTATCCCTTTAACACCGGTTTTAATACGCAATGTTCAAATCTCAAAAACCATTTAACTCCATACCCCGTAACCACATATATTTGTAATTGCCTATAAGGAGACGCAATAAATAATTTTACACATTGCCCCGGGAATGGGGGTATTTCCTCGTAAAAAATCAACAAAAGACATTGAGATACTTGGTCCTTAATTATAATTTGTTTTATTCTTTATGAAAAGCTCAGATATCCTCAGAGTTCATGTCCCACCCCTTTAAACACTGGATGTATCATCAGTGTTTCTGAATGGCTTCGAAACTGCTGGCCGGGATAATCATTATGCCAACGATAAGTCCTAGTGAATGCACAATTGGTAATGTTAACGGGGATAATTTAATATTCCTGGAAGATAATAAATTGTTATATATCATAAAAAATTCTCCAATAATATTTTATGCTGGAAGATAATAAATTGTTATATATCATAAAAAATTCTCCAATAATATTTTATGCTAAACTGTATTGGTCTAATTTTTTTTCATTTTTTGTCTGATTTTTATGGGGCTTGTTTATTATGTTCCTTGCTGGAAAAAAATTCTTCTTCGATCTGTTTTTGTCTATATCAGTTATCGTTTTTGGGATATAAAGTGACGGCTAATTTTTGAAACTTTTTAATTCTTCATTGAATTTGATGATTTTTTTTTAAATGACTCCTCAGGAAAAACCAAACAAAAGTTACTGCAGAATTTGTTTGTATCTTGCACACTTTCCAAAATAAAAGGGTCAAAGGGGCCATAAGTTCATTGATGCTTACCACATATCCTTACATTTTTATATGTATATTGAATTTTGCCTCGCCCTTACGCAAATGAATGAAAACGAAAGAGGTCGACAAGGTCACTTACTAAGATAAGAAATTTTGTTTCAGGATGATGACACTAATTTCCTTCTGTGATTTCGCGGGTATGTTATAGTGAAATTTTTAAAACTGTAAACCCGTCCATCTCAAATTTAAACGTAAATACATTTATATTTTTGTTAACCAGTTAAATTCATTTTTGCAGGATATTGCTCCTGGCCGGGGATCATGAATTTCCAGTTGGTTTTTTTCTTTTTTGTAGGTTCTGTTGTTTTAAAAAGAAATTAAGAGTTGTCTTTCTTTATAGATAGATTTAATTTTATTGGATGATTATTACATTCAACTCATATATTGTTTATTATTAATGTGGTGTTTTATCTTTTAATTATTTTCTTGTCTGTACTTACATCATATTGTAGATTTAATGTAATATTGATACAAGGAGGACATCAATGTATCAGACATAATATGTAATAATAGATATTATTTCATCTGCTTGGTCATAAATTAACAAAATTTCTTGCTGTGTTGCAATTGATCATTTTATATAAATATGATTCAAATAACACTGACTTGATGTTGGGAGGACTTATCACGGCAACTAAGAATTCTTTATTATTTTTATTTAATGAAACCGAATGCATTTTATAACACCATACATCGTAAACGGTTCAGAAATATTAGGAATATATCTCTGTCAATGCAGCATGTCGACAAGCAAAAGTTGATTAAATGGGACTTTGTATGACTGAAAAATCGGGCAACACAAAATACCCAATATACAACGATTTTCAAGTAACCTCCCCATTAAGTATGCATAAACTTTATAGGAACAATTTCCTAATTTTAGTGTCTGAAAAACAAATAATTTATTGAATACAATGTAAGGCGTTCGAGATATCAGTTACTTCGTTTGGGAGACTTCGTAACAGTTCACTGTTATTGTTATTACTCGTAACGTTTTGATGTTGTCAGCAAAAGTTGCTAAGCTTTTATAAAGTATGCATTTGAAATGGGGACAGGAAGCCTATTTATAGGCTTTGTGGCATAGTAATGGTAAAAGGTGATTTGATCTTATTTAAATGTATTGAAAAGTCGTAAGAGTATAAACGTTAAAGGGACATAGGTAAACTTACGCAAAATCTTGAACCATCTTTGCCCGACGGGGGTTAAAACCTTGCAACAGTACATGTATATTTCAACACAAAAATGAATATCGACACTGAACTAAAATCAGGACAACGAACTATCGTTTAACACATGTATATATCAATAATATGTACATGTTATAAGTCCCTAAGACCGGATATCTAAAACTAAGTTAAGGGCATGCGTGATGTACCATGACTTTCGACAAAAAGGATTACTGCTGTCACAAAAGTTTATTAACCAGGGTTTTATCAGGGATAAGTTGATGTCATCACTTAGGAAATTTTACGGTCGTCATCACGAATTGATTGACCTTTACAGTGTTCCAATATCTAAGAGGATGTTGGACCTGTTCCCACTGTCGTAACATTTCATGTACTTCAACCGATTTGTGACTACCACCGGATTTACTTTGTTGGACTGCACGACAGGTGCCGTATACGGAGCAGGAACTGCTTACCCTTCCGGGGCTCCTGGGTTCACTCCTGGTTTTTATAGGAATTCGTTGTTCATTGTTTTTAGTTTTCTGTGTTTATTTGTTGTGCTTGTGGTTGTTCATTTGTCTTCCCGGGTTTGTCTGTCCAATGGATTACGTTTTCTTTGATTGCTCCTTAGGTATATTTGTCCTTTCTATGTCTTTTGATGATGACAGAATACGAAACCCACATTTATCTAAAATCCTGTAGAATGTAAATAAGCTCTGTTTCATGTTAATACATACATTTAAGTGTTTAAAACATAGAACAAGCATTTTTGATGGCACCATATAAACCATTATAATTGGATGAAGAATACATTTTTCGATTCTAGCTCAGAGAAGTATATGCCAATTACAACACCTGCGAATATATATATGAAAATATATTTAAACATTTAAAGACAAAAACCCAAAGTGGAACAATGTGTTAAATAAAATGTTCAGATAAAAAAAATCAGTGCATATGCAGATCTAATTAGGAACTCTTACACTTGCATGTTCCTATAACGAGATGTAAGGCAATTCTCGTGAGAGCATGGAGAGATTTTCCCATGAATTAAAGACATTGATCTTAGTAATGCTGTATTATTATTTGTTTTAACTGTGAGATAACCCTGCCATGCTAGCATTTCTAATCCCGATTAATTATAAACTTTCAAAATTTTCCCCAAGTAATACATGTCTTTTCTATTTCAGCCAGATTGTCTTTCACAAACGATTTACAAGATCTTTCAGGTTTTTAACATTCGTCTACACTAATTTTTTTTTTACTTTGATCCTTCTATTGTTTTATCACCTGGGACCTGATTAAGCACTTCTTTTCGAAACTCGAGTTGCTTGCTTCTATTTTCTTCTTCTTCAGCCCCCTCCCCCCATGCCACAACGCCGAGCAATTGTCTGCGCCTTTCCGTCCGTCACAAATATTTTTCATTGCAAATCTGTCTGTCGGTCCATCTATCCGTCCGTCCGTCACAGTTATTTGTCAGCGCAATTCCTCTCCGATTTTGTTCAAATTTTGTAGGACAGTTAGTCACCGTTTTTAATTCATCCTATCGCACCGCCATTCTGATATGACAAACTTTTATGGGAGTTATGGGACTTTAACTTTTTCTGCATTCAACACTATAGGAACACGCAACTCCTCTGAGACCGCTGATCAAATTTTGTAGGAATTTTAGTCATCCGATGATGTACTTGATCATATCGCACCTCGATTTTGATTCGACAAATTTTATGGGACTTTAATGTTTTTGTGCACGTGACACTACAGGAACACTTTGTGGACGCAATTTTTTATTTTCATTGTACTGCAATATTTTCTATTATGTGTTGACATCCATACTGTGCCAACATTTCAATAATACACATTTTATATATCTTGTGGGGCTTCGACTTGTCTCAGCGGGGGCGGCATATGGCTACGTGTAGCAATCTTGTTTCATATTGTGACGGTTGGGGGTTCGAAAACCTCAACTCGTATAGAATTACAAACAAACGGTTCCAGTATTGGTAACACGCTGCTTGCGGGAAAAACTGGTTTATATTAAAAAATTAAAAAAAAATGGTAGTGTCCTAGTGTGTATTGATGGTAGCGAATAGCACTAGCAACCCCAGGCACTGATTTGTAACCATATTAAGGTAAGTGTATTGAAACCTTTGATATTATTTTTAAATTGTGTTTATAAGAACAACAAAGTTTATTGTATACTTTAACGGTAACATTTCCATTATATTACTCAAATTTTAACAGATACAATAAAAGTAAATCTTAGGAATATGCTTAAAATAACGGAGATCCCTTAAACCAGGTCGTGGGAAAAATTCATGTCTGTTGTAGTAATGAATAGGTCAGTATTACTATGTAAACAAAGGGGGCATATTCTGGCTGTCTCAGCTATACTGCTTGTGGTGGCGTTGCACTGGTTAAGATAATGACAACAATAAATCCAAAAATATCTAGGCAGTGTCGGTAATGGCTGTAGTGTCAGTTGCAAACCATTTCTTGCTTTTATAGCGCTTTCCCACTGCCCACAAATACTATGAAAGTGTTGCAAAATTAGAATAATTGATGTGCTCCGCCCACGTATCATTAGGTCGCTGGAGTAACGTGTATAATGTTGCTACGCAAGCGTCGAAAGTACACAAAACTGGTGGATACTACGAAGTGGCAGCACAATTTGAAAGGGAAAATAGGGACAGGGAAGCTTAATTCTAACGGGGGAAGCCCCAGTTACAACATATCATCTTAGCGTGAATGAATAAAACAGATGAGAAAGCGAGACAATGATTTTTTCAGACAGTGAATACGAACCATACCCATAAAATCTCTAATCATAATGTAACTATAATACAGACATACAATGATATCGCGAACACGATACCTGAAAAAGAAATGATTCCTCATGTGAACACGATTTCAACCCAATACACAAAAAGAACAAGAATGAAAATTTAAGTGTGTAATTGTGTAGAGGAAAATATAAAACAACACTTTAATATTACGAAGTACATAAAATAAAAAATACGTATCTGGACTAAACCCTACACTACGGCCTAACCGTAACGATATTATCTTCCTGGGCCTCCGATTGCCATAGGTCTAGCTGCCCAAAGACACTTCCCTGATAGCATGACCTTTAACCTTCTGCCTAATTTCATCGCTTTAGTTACTGAGTTTATCACGAAAAATGTCTAACGTTTTATACAGTAGAATGTCCATAGTTCAATTAAGTGAATGGTTTTGTTATAATTGTTAAAAATATAAATTTTACAACGTGATTCTTGGTCTTTTGTTTTTCCATCACCTTTTTAGGCCATGTAAGCTTACGTCATACCTTGGCGTAAGTCCATCTGTAAACTTTTCACATTTTAATCTTCTCCTCTGAAACCACTAGGCCAAATGGAATTAAACTTCGCATGAAGCATCTACGTAAGGTCCTTTATAAAGTTTGCACATTTCGTCTAGGACGGACAACAAACATGGGCAATTGTTGTTTCTGATTGGCTGAGTTTTCAAAAATCTTCTCCTCTGAAACTGCTTGGCCAAATAGAACAAAACTTGACAGGAAGCATATATGGGAGATCTTTTATAAAATTTGCTCATTTCGTCTAGATCGGACAACAAACATGGCCGCCATGGGCAATTGTTGTTTCTGATTGGCTGAGTTTTCAAAAATCTCCTCTGAAACTGCTTGGCCAAATAGAACAAAACTTGACAGGAAGCATATATGGGAGGTCCTTTATAAAGTTTCCTCATTTCGTTCTAATCGGACTACAAATATGACGGTAATGGGCAGTTCTTGTTTCTGATTGTCTGATATAAAAAAAATCTTCTCGTCTGAAATCGCTTGGCCAAATAGAAAGAAACTTGATAGGATTCATCTATGGGAGGTTGTTTACAAAGTTTCCTCATTTCGTCCTGATCGAGCAATAAACATGGCCGCTATGGAAAATTCTTGTTTCTCATTTGTTGATTAAATTAAAAAACAAATCTCTGTGGAACTACTGGGCCAAATGGAACAAAACTTGACACGAAGCATCTATGGGAGGTTCTTTACAAAGTTTCCTCATTTCGTTCAGATCGGGTATCAAAAATGGCCGTCTTAGAAAATTCTTGTTTCTCATTGGTTGGTTTAAAAAAAAATCTGTGAAACTGCTTGGCCAAGTGGAATGAAACCTGACAAGAAGCATCAGTGGGAGGTTTTTACTAAGTTTTCTCATTTTGTCCAGATCATTCGACAAAGCCGCGGTGGGCAATTCTTGTTTCTGCCAGGTGAGCGGTACAGGCTCAGCCCTCTGAGCCTCTAGTTTGTATCTGTATCTACTATATACAAAACAGGTTTATAAGATGAACTGAATTCTGTTAAACTGTCAGTCGTCTAATTCAACCATTGTTATAGCGGTGTTTACACATTCTGAATATTAATCTTTCATAAAAAATATATATTTCAAATCATTTTGTAACTTATTTTTGCTATTTACAATATATTATTTTAACCACTTATTTTAAAGTTTTAAATACGAAAATATTTAATGCCTATTTAGTACCAAAAACTTCGAGAAAGTTCCGTTATTTGTCAAATACTTACGTAGTCCTTAGTTAAAGCTATTAAAATGTTTTATAAATATCACGTAAACTTTTTTCTTTAGGGAAATCTAAGTCTGAGAAACACAAGTTTAGAACATAGTAAACTGCTTTCAACCAATGAAATTCAAGAATTGTCACCCACTTAAAAGTGAAGAATGACACAAAACACGTTCTTATTAAGTGTTTATCTTATTGTTCTGTTATAACATACAAAGGACAATTTCCTGTAGCAAAATATTGGCTAGGGACATTTGACAAGGACAGTGTATTGAAAGAAGATTTTATGACTCCGGGTTTTTCAGTTGACTCTTTAAGTAAATAGTAACTGTGATATATGTATATTAATCTTCAATATATGGTATCGACTATAAAAACATTTAAGGAAAGGATTGTACCTTAAAAAACATACATACATATAAATAGATACATTTCAACAGAATCTGAGGCGGATCATCCCCACCAGATCAACGAACAAGAGTTTTTTGTTACGTTTAAAGTTGGCGAGAACAATTTACTCAGGAATAAACATAAATTACATTTAAAAATTAACATTAAAGTTTTTGAAAGAGTCTACTGAGATTCGAACCTGGGACTCTTACTATATTTTCCAGACCCCTTAACAACTAGACAACGGAAGCTCACACCGAGGAAGTGTTAATTTTACCAAAAACATTGTTATGGATTCCAATGGGATATACAATTTATGATTTGCATAAAAGTAAATCTATAATGTATAATAGTACTGACATCTTTACTTTAAGTTTATTATTATTACATTTACCTCGAATGAGCTCGAATGTAAAATAGTTATCCCACGTGGACTTGGTGTGTCTGTATAAGATCACTCCTCGGGATGGTCTTGTACAGACACACCGTGTCCGCGGGGGATAAATATTACTTCTCTTACATATACTAAGAAGTTTTATGAATACGGGCCCTGAGACGCTAGAGGTGTTCATGGAATAATCTCCGGCTTGATTTAAATAATGTTGGTATAAGTAGTTGTAACATCATGTCAACTGTCTTATCAAATCTACCAGGTTCACGTAATGCATCAGAGATTGGTTCTTTTTAGCTCACATGATCCATGTGAACTATTGTCATCATTTTGTGTCCGTCGGCGTCGTATTAAAACATCATCTACTCCTAGACGGCTGGGCCAAATGAAACCAAACATGGCAAGAATTTTCATTGGCATGAAGACATGAACGTTTACTTCATTTGGTCGTGATTGGTAAATCAATATGCCCTTAGGGCCCAAAATGCATTTTTATTTGTTGATTACATTTTGATCAACTCCTCTGAAACAATAAAAGAAAATTGAATAAGATTTGGCAGGAACGATGTATGGAAGGTCCTGTACAAAGATTACTCATTTAGTTCCGGTCCGTCAAAAAACATGGCCGCCAGCGGAGAACACAGTTTAACATTGGACCCTATGGGAACACATGCTACATCAACTCCTCTGAAAGTACTGAAGAATGTTGAACCAAATGTGACAGGAATGATGTATGAAAGGTCTTTTACAAAGAATACTCATTTCATTCCGTCAAAAACGTGGCCGCCAGCGCAAAACATAGTTTAACATTGGACTCTATGGGAAAAAATGTTATTCATCAACTCCTCTGAAAGTACTGATGGAAGTTGAACCAAACTTTACCAGAATGATATATGAAAGGCCTTTCACAAAGATTGCTCATTTTGTTCCGATTGTGGAAAAATATGGCCATCAGCGCAGAACATATTTTAACATTGGACCCTATGGGAAAACATGTTAATCATCAATTCTAGATATGAAGGTCTAGATATTTTGCATTCATGTCTAATATTGAAGTACTAATATTTGTGTTTTCAAGTCTTGACACCAATTGTTACGCCACAGACTTGCTTATCAATTCTAAAGCTTTTATTCCGGCTACAAACTCTGTAGTTTTCAAATCCAACAGAATTGTTTATAATACAATTTTAAGAACCCTGTCATTTTAGTATTATGAAGGGAGAAAATTGCACCAGTGTTTTGAAAATAATTTTAAATCTAGAACCTCTGGATGATCGAGGTGGTAAACGTCTCAATTTGTGTTGAATTAAGAATTCCTTAACAAATGTCTTGAATGTGCAACCATATTCACATTTTCCATCCCCTCTAAAGCTTACTGACTTGGTGAAATCAGGATATATTGCTACACGGTATATCACCATTAAACATTCATATTTCTATTTCTTTTAGAGATTACTTAGTAGATTCAGAAAGTTGTCGGTAGAATCACTTAACATCGGTTTTATATTGCAGACTCCGGTGCAATAGTTTATTTAACGAAAAGTCTTACTGTAATCCTAAAATCGCTTCTGGTATGAAATTGTTTACAAGTACAACTCCTTCTGAACGGTAAACATAAACAAAATTTGATAGACAAAACCGAGGCAAATAAAGCGACAGTCTAGACAGTTTTTATTTAAGAAAACGACTTTTTATTATGACATTCTTCCGTAAATATAGCACACCTATTTGGTTGTAGATAGACAGGAAGTTTGTCTAGACGTCATTACGCACTCATGACATCCGTTTTCTTGTAACTTCGTTCTGTTATTTTATTAGCAGAAAATAATTAACAAAACCTATGGCAGGAATTATATTTGGAATATCGATAAATGGATAGATATTAAATTAATTGTATCAGAATAATTAACGACGTGAATGGCGTATTCAGATCTGTTTTAGTAAATTCCCTTCTGGAATATCGTACTACTAGTATACATGTATACCTGTATTGTGAACTCCATCACATGTATAAGGTCTCCTAAGCCGTCAACGGTAGAGTAGGTTCGATATTTCTGAATATGAAAGGCGAAAAATGGTTTCAGATTCATTTCGGGATAAATAAAGCATTTCTTAATGGCAACTTGATTATTTTATCGTTTCAACATTGCCAGTCAAAACAGACTTATCTGTCAATCGCCAAATCAAAAACGAATCCGAGACAACACTAACATAGCAAACAAATACTAAAAAGACAACCAATCAGAATCAGAATGAGACAGAACAAAAACTAAAGCACCTGCAATATAAATTAATTAAAAAAAAACTTGAGTGATATCCGGTTCTCCGGAACGGTAAATAGATCCTGCTCTTATAACAGAATCCGTCATATTACAAGGCAAATATAACTGAAAAATCAAAATAATTCGTGAGATAACAATTTCGTGTCTGTCAATCAAGTCAGGACAGTAAATTGTATGGTGTAATGATATTAACAGAATTTTATCATATCTGTCTTAGAAATTTTTCTGACATGTAATTAATTTCATTCTGTCAAGAATAACTTACAATCAGGACAGTAACGAATCAACTGAGAATGTTGACGCCATAAGCTGAAGTCGTTAGTATGCTACTACTAAGAAATGGGGATGTTCACAATTGGAAAGTTCAAATCATCTCGTTTGTCATAAAGTTTTGATGTCGTCTATATAAATATAGTAGTATTAAGGGGAAGAGAATGTGTTGGTGGTATCATTTGTTTCAAATATATTTCTATTTATATTATTAATCACTGCTGATGGGTGAAAGGAATGTCCATACATACAGTGCATCAATATATTTCGGTATTTTGCGATACCGTTTATTACATCATGAACTGAAATTAAAGGACAAGGCTTGTGCCTTCTATTTATTCTATAGTAGGCCTTGTATAAATGTATCTTATGGTATTAAACTATGATCAAAATTCGCCAATAGTTTCTGGTTTAACCTTTATTGTAACATTTACTCATTTTAATTGTTATATGTACTCGAATGCTGTTTCTCGGCAGAACGAGATGCTCTGACAGAAACCTCTAAAACAGGGTTATGTTTATTCCTTGTTGACATTTTACGGCCGTCAACACGAAGTAATTGGTCGATATGAAGTTTATCTCTTACAAAGGAGATTAGATTTTACATCTCCCTTGAACTGACACCACCTCATTTAACTTGACATGACACTGGCAATATGACAGAGACCATTGAGGCAGTATGACGTGCCTGACCTTCTGAAGCACTGGTGTTACACTTGGTTGAACGTGTAAATCACCAAAAATATCGTGTAACGTGTGAATCGTTTGCGTGTGCTTATAAACGTGTGAATTCAAATCAGAATATATTTCGAACTCGAATTACAAGATTGCTGGAACGATCTTTCATCAATGTCAACTATTTGAAAATGATTTTATCTATTACAAAATAATGTAATTCATCAAATTAATTTGGTTTGAAAAAATATATATAAATATTTTAAGTGAAGTTTTTCCTAAATTAAAGATAGATTTAAACTTTAACATGTTTGTAAAAATTATCTAAAGTTATTGTTGAAATCTTGCGATGGTTTTAATTTTTTGACAAATGTCATGTCTTGATTTATATCATCATTGTACATTTTTTTATACTAGCAATTGTTTGGTTATTATGTACATGATGTAAGGAATACGGTGTGTTCCCTGATATGAACTGGACTTTTATCTGATCTATCGTATGAACTACAATGTATGTGGATTCATTAAACTTGTAAGTTAATTTATATTTCTAAAAGGTATTTTAAAATATTAAAGGTTAATATATATAGGTTGATATAAATATTGTATTTTATTATTTATTCAAAATATAATTAAACCAAAAACATTGTAATGATTTTTTTTTAATTTTAAATAAATATGCTTCAGGTCATCAAAAAAATATTCAACTTTGTCAGATTTCTTAATTATTCCTTTTTAAAATTAAAAAAGAGCTCACTTCAGATAAATAGAAATCTTCCCCTTCGGATTATCTCTTAGTCCTTTGTTTAATTATATGGTTTTTTTTAGACCAGTAATAATTCTGGGAATAAACCCGAAGACTTGGTATCCTTTGCTTTAAAGAAGCCATAAAATATTTATTTTTCTGACAACTTTATTATTATAAAACCAGTTTTGGTTAATACGCTATAGTTAATTAGGTAAAAATAACATGAGGCGGTTTATTGGGTTTTAGTGAATTTAAAATATAATTTCATGGATCCGTCATTAAAGTTTAATAAATTTCACATTTCACAAAAAATAGCACATGCAAATAAATATTTTGTATTTATGAGAAAAGTTGAATGTCGATCTTATTACACCGGCTTCTTGTTTTTCGCACTTATTTATTTAAAATCAAATGCAATTATATTAAATATTTCAATGCTATTCATATCCGACATAAAATCTCATTATTTCGTTTCGTTATTTACCGTTCGTAACTTACACTACAAGTTTTAGAAATCGCACGATCGGTAATCATAAAACGTGTTACGTGCATCGTGTGGTTTGCATGTAACGTGCGAATCATGTGCGTGTAACGTGTGAGTGTGGTTTGGTGCATTACACGTTCAACCAAGTGTACTCCTGGTTATTAGTTGGAGTTCACATTATCAGTGCTTTAATTTCTGTGCTTTCTTTTTCTTAATTGTTCAGCTTATGTTTATTCTTCTTTTAGTTGTATCCTTATGGTATTTTCCTTTTTTTTTGCCTTAGCACTTGCTTTTGGATTGCAATCTGAGCGACTTTTCCCACTGTTTTGTCGGGGTAGTATTCTTTATGTTGATTAAAATGTATGTGTCTTATGTTAGATCTAGAAATAGCAGACTGAACCGATAATTTTCCGGTCAACGTCACATAACTTTGAAAGGTTTATAGCTTTACTACTGATTCTCTGTCTAAATCTTTGTCTTTTTTAATGGGTTTCACAATATAATTTCATAAGTACCAGACAGAACAAGAACGTCTTGTGTATTAGATTATTAAAAGATTTCAGATATATATGTCTAATGTACAGTGATGACATAAGATGCTAAGGAATACCTGTATTTTCATATTACCAAAAGTCCCCCTTCAAAATAACGATATAGTCTGCACGATTATTTTATATGGCATTGCTCAATATAGTAAACAATAAGGTTTGTTATACCTGTATATCTTTACTCTATATAGAATATGAAACATTTTAAATGTTGCAATGTGTTCTGTCAGTCTGTGAATACATGGCAACATTTTTTGGACTGTTGAACAGGCAGGGATCTGTTGACCACCTGCCTTAATTTGATTGGTTGATCACGCCCCAAAGTTATGTTTCTTTTTTTATTAAAATGTATAAGAAAACAGTTATAGACTTAGTTCTCGTACAACAGCTGTTATGGTAGTATAATTATGAAAAAAATAAGTAATACACAGTTATTGAACGGGTACCATGATAGCAGCTGTTTAATGCAACATACATACCACGTTTCATGCAGACTGACATTTGTTTTTCTATGTTTAAAAACTCTTTGAATAGTCTAGTCAGGAATCTCTAGCCTTTGTTAGTCTTGTGTGTTTTTTTTTAAATTTTAGTTCATTTTTATGTTTCGGGGTTTAGTGTGCCGTCGATTTTGCTGAACTAGTATACATTATTGTTTAGGAGCCAGCTGAAGTCCGTCTCCGGGTGCGAGATTTTCTTGCTGCGTTGAAGACCTTGGTAGACTGAGCTGTTTTCTGCTCTTTGGTCGGGTTGTTGTCTCTTTGACACATTCCCCGTTTCCATTCTCTATTCTAGCTCCTGTTTATTTGAACTTTGCATATAAATTCTAACAAATTTGGTTCACCATATAGCCTGCCCCTGAATGTGTGCACTATATCTACTAAATAGTGGATTTTAGCATTAAAAAAAATTACATCTTAACAAAACTTGGGATGTGTATTCCACAAAGAAAGAAAATAAATATGGCTATCATAGTGCACATCTCCAGGGAACGATATTTGTCAGAATTTACATGAAAAGTTCAAATAAACAGAGGCTAGCCGTTTTTTATAGAGGTATTTAACATATAGAAAAAAATTCCATTTTCACGAAACTTTTATTACCTGTTGCACAAATACAAATAAAGAAAAATCATATTAGGGACGACATCAAAAGATCAATGTCGGCCCTAACATATGTTTGGACTTTTAAAGCAAAATAAAAGCTATCAAATCGTACCAGGAAACAAATGTTTGGCCCAGAGTATTGGGGCGAAATCAGTCATAGTATCTACATTGTTCAATCGCTTTATCGATCGTAAATTTTGAATGATATGTGTAAAATTATAAATTATTCTAATATGGCGCTATAATATTTCGCTATAGAAACACAACCGTGTTCTATCTAGAACAATTATTATTGAGACACGCGAACAATGCATTGTTGACGTGAAGCGTGAAGCGTGAAGCACACTTGAAATCACTAAACTGTTGTATTGTGTTGATAAAATAAAGTTTCAAAGTCATATTCTTCCATCTCACTGAATCTATCTTACATTTATCGCTTTGCAAACATTTAGCAAAGCTCGAAATACAACAACGATAACTGTCACGCTAAAAAAATATGACAGTCGAAAGTGCGACGTCACAACCCAAGGTAGAACGTCATCCATTTAAATGGTGCCAGATCGACAGTCAAAAACGGAAAATCGTATGTTGTACAGGATCTGGAACGCTGGTATTTGCTTTAAAATCACACAAAAATGTAAGTCTGATTTCATTTGCTTGTTTTAAGACATTTTACGTTTTTCTGTAAAAGTTTTTGCCTGGTTAAAATCGACATGGTTGCCCATATATGACGCCTTATATGGTTCGCTTCGATTACAGAAATGATGCATATTGTCCTATTAGAATCGAAATAATTCATTGGTGCCATGCTCTGTGGTTATTTTAACGTGGATAGGCCTTATATTTGTTAATATTTTACACCTCACTAACGCTTGGTGTAAAATATAAACAAATATAAGGCCTAACCATGTTAAAATAACCATAGAGCATGGCATCAATGAATTAGTTCTTAAACAGTGCCTTTTTGATGCATACTAAAAAGACACATCACTTTTTTCCAATATTTTTTAAAAGTGAAGTCCAAGTCAATATACAGAACAAACACATTGTTGAGGAAAAACATGACCCATGGTACAAAAAGTATACTCTCAAAGCATATGCCCATATTCATCAATCCATTTTTTCCCAAATTAAGTTAAGAGGGGGGGGGGGGGTCAGTGAAAAAACTATGTGAATTTAGTGTTTTATCCTACATTGAACTACATTGAATTTTTGATGTCGTCTCTTAGTAAATCTAGTGTACCCTTCCAGGGTCAGGGAATGAATAAAATTGTTTGTCTCTATGTTAAAAACCTTTCTAAAAAACCGTTAGACCCTGTTTATTTGAAGTTTTCTGACAGATCGGGTTCCCCATATAGTCTGCCCCTGTGGGTATGCGCTATATTTACTATATAAATTGTCTTTCTTTATACATGTTCAAAAGCTGAAAAAACTTATCAAATACACAATGTACCTATTAAGGACTAAATTAGTACACGATGTTAAAAATCCGAAGCAGTTTGTTGCACATTGATACCTCGGGATCAGTGGGTGCTGAGGTTGAAAATAATCCTACAAACTTTGCTTAAAATAGAGGATTATTTTCAACCTCCCTGTAGTCAGTACGATAGCGCGAATAGTAAAACTATAACCATGCGCATGATGCAGATAATCGTGAGATAATGGAAGTTTCTTAAGGCAGGAAAAACGCATTTGAACTTTTGGATATAATCAGACTCCAAAGTGTAAGAACATGTCACACTTTTGGGGCTTTTACCATGGTCCAGTTCACCAGTAGTTACAATTTAGAATTTTCTTTGGTGTTATCTACAAAGTCATAGAGTTTTTTCTCTAAACTCCGTTTTCCAGATCTAGTTATTTTCTCGTGGTGACATTATTAAGATCCGGTGTGTTTCTCTGAATTCTTACAGTTAACTTTGCAATATGAGAAAATTAATAATTATAAAGAAAGATCTAAGATCGGGAATCACATTTTATAATAAATCGCTCTGTATTAGGGATAGCTAAATTCGTTAATGAAGCGCAGTAATGTTGTTTTGGTTTGAAAAAAAGAATCGTAAAAGGAAAGTGATATACTTTGAAATTACGTCATCAATATTCTTAATAATCAAAATTATTGTCCATATTCATGAATGTACAGCTTTTAAACTACTACCTCTATTGTAGATTCAATCATAAAAAATATTAAAATTCTTATGTGAATGTGTATTTCATTGAAACCAAGCATGTAAAATCCGAAGTTTTTGCAGATTATTCATTCATTTATTCATGTAATCTGTGTACATGCATGACATGTGTGTCCAGCTGATAAAAGAAAGACAACTCTTAACAGATTTAGCATAGGTGAGCATCAAAATATGAATTTACATTAGTTAAAAATAAGATTAGACATGTAAAGTAGAAAAATAATTTCGATAAATGTAAATTATGACAAACTATAGGTTAAGAAATATTCCGAAATTACATAAATATACTCGGGCGCCAAAAACCTGTAGATGCGCAATAAGGTTTTAGAATTTTGATTTTCTAAACAAGGGTTGAACTTCGAAAATTTGGAATTCAAGCTTGTGACCTGAACTCCTCTTTCATTTTTCAATTTATGCATTTTATTTCTATACCGTATTGTCATGCACCATATGCAGATGCGTAATAAGGTTTTAGAATTTTTATTTTCTAAAATGTGTCGCACAGGGGTCGAATTTCGAAAAACTGTGAATTTAAGCTTTTGACCTTAGCTCCTCTTTAATTTTACAATTTATGCATATTATTTCAATACGATATTGTCATACGCTATATGCAGATGCGCAATAAGGTTTTAGAATTTTGATTTTCTAAACAAGGGGCCCACATGGGTCGAATTTTGAAAAATTATCAATTTAAGCTTGTGACATAAACTTTTCCTTTGTTTTTCAATTTATGCATTTTATTTCTATACAGTATCGTCAAAAACAATACGCAGGTGTGCAATAAGGTTTTAGAATTTTAATTTTTTAAAATTAGTCCACGTGGGTCGAAATTTGAATTTTTTAATTTAAGCTTGTGACCTTAACTTCTATTTCAGTTTGCTTATATATAGTATTGTCCTACAGGATATTTAGTTGAACAATAAGGATTTAGAATATAGATTTGATCCGGGGGCTCACACAGGCCAAATTTCAAAAATTGTCGGTTTAAGCTTGTGAACTAAGGTTTTTTCATTGTGTCGTCTGCGGAACTCATGGTCGACACATAGGGATCACTATCTGTCGTCTTTCGTCTTGCGTCCTCACACTTTTCTTCTATCCTCAACTACTCGTAAACCGCTCAAAGGAATTTGATGAAACTTTCTCTGTGGGTTGACGTTAATGCACAGGTGTGCATATATATTTCATTTTTAGAAAATTTTAAATTTTGTTTGGTTAAAATTGACATTTTTGGAAAAAAAGGGGGTCAAAACGTCCATCCTCAACTAATCCATAACCGCTCAAAGGAATTTGATGAAACTTTCTCTGTGCATTAACCTTAATGCACAGGTCTGCATATATATTTCATTTTTTAGAAAATTTTTAAAAAAAATTGTAAAAATTGACATTTTTTTAAAAAATGGGGGTTCAAAACTTCTATCCTCAACTACTCCATAACCGCTCAAATGAATTTGGTGAAACTTTCTCTGTGCATTAACCTTAATGCACAGGTGTGCATATATATTTCATTTTTAGAAAATTTTAATATCTGTTGTGAAAATTGACGTCCGCAGGCGACACATGTCTTCCTTGGAAGACTCACACATTTTTTGTCATTACGTTTATTGATTTAATTTCTTTATAGAATGGCTGCATACTGTTTTTGGATAAACTTCTATCCTCAACAACTCCATAACCGCTCAAAGGAATATGATGAAACTTTCTCTGTGCATTAACCTTAATGCACAGGTGTGCATATATATTTCATTTTTAGAAAATTTTTAAATTTTCTTTGGTTAAAATTGACATTTTTGGAAAAAAAGGGGGTCAAAACTTCCATCCTCAACTAATCCATAACCGCTCAAAGGAATTTGATGAAACTTTCTCTGTGCATTAACCTTAATGCACAGGTGTGTATATATATTTCATTTTTAGAAAATTTTACATCTTTTTTTGGAAAAATTGACATTTTTAAAAAAGGGACGGGGGTCAAAACTTCTATCCTCAACTACTCCATAACCGCTCAAAGCAATTTGGTGAAACTTTCTCGCTGCATTAACTTTAATGCAAAGGTGTGCATATATATTTCATTTTTAGAAAATTTTAATATCTTTTGTGAAAATTGACGTCCGCATGTCTTTCTTGGAAGACTCACACATTTTTTCTCATTAGGTTTATTGATTTAATTTCTTTATAGAATGGCTGCATACTATTTTTTGATGGGAATAATGTATTATATTTTTGACTATAGGTAAGTAGCCCAACTACTTACAGGGGGTGTGCGGGGATCACTGTCGATTCCGACAGTCCAGATTTCTAGTTTAATAAAGATAATGTTACCTGAAGATGATAAAAAACATACTTCTTGCAAGAAGTAATTAAAAGAAACATGATTTTCAAATGTGAAAAATGTTACGGCCTTGCTAGCTTTATGTAGCAAAGGAAAAGAATTCGGAAATTAAAAGAATTTTCTTATCTGGAAACCTTTTCTAGAAAAAATTAAATGATATTAAACAAGAAACAAAAAATTCTAATAAACAGGTAATTTACTATACCAGGCAAGTATATGTGATTGTATGTAGACACGCAAATCACTGTTTTTTTGTTTTTTTTTTTTTTTTTTGTTTACTTGACATTTTGTCGAGTTTTAATCACGTAAATTGATACAAGATTCTTACACCTTCAACAATTGTCTTGCGCCCCTTTAAATTAGGGAAATTTATTAATGTAATTTTTTCCTCAATTTGATTTTACATTTGCATTATACCTGTGTAAATTTTAGAGTTATCCCGCTTGAGACATATCTTCCTGTCACAAGTAACTTTTAAATGTAAACACATTTTTTTTCAGTTTATTAATTGATGTATAAACTGGACCAATTCACTCACAAACATACAAAGTCGAAGGGATTTATGTTCAATTTGCGAGTGAACTGGTCTTGTTTATGCATCAATTAACTCCAGAGAAAAATGTGTTTAATTCTTATAAGATGTAAGACATTTGTGTTATTTTGTTCTTACTTTTTATACATGTTTCGTATGAAGTTGGTGTTAATGTTGTTTACGAAAGTAGTCCGCCTAACAGCGTCTATCGATCCTGTATTTTGATTCCCCCAAGAACATGACAGTATAAAAAAATCTTCACAGGTTAACGTTTAATATTTATAATTACTGTAATTATGGCAATTATTGCGATGTTTTTATTATTAAGAAAATCGCGATCGGTTGACCATCGCAATATTAAAAACTTGCATTTTTAATGCATATATTCATGTCCAATTTATTCTTGATTTGCCCCACTTTGTTTATAAATTACCTAGGTAGGTTTCTGGTCATTTATTGCCGACATCCGGAGACAGGTTAATTGGTAGATATACTTAGTTGTATAGTTATTGTTTTCACAGCTATTATATATATAATAATATTTTGAATTCTAATATTTTTAACACCATTAATTAAAACGATTACTTTAATAACACTTCCATTTTCAATTTTTACCCGATCTCCGATTGCAATAATAAAACTTTTTTTTTCACACGGGCGGCGATCGCAATAATTAAACCTCACAATTTTGCCTGGGGTAGAAGAATCGCAATAAGTGCACGCGAAAATTTCCGAATTTACCGTAACTTATCACACGTTTTGCAATGAAGATGAAGTCAGTTTGAGGAATCACTGGCCGCTCGTGATCGATGTATTAAGACCGCTCCTAAATACTTGAGTACCAAGCCAAAAGCTAGGGCTGTCACATGATTGGAGAGATTGATTTCTTGTGAATAAACAGTTTTTGTCGTAAAACATTTTAACTACCATTGGGTGCCTCTGACCATTGCCTCTAAGTTGAGCTGAGTTGGTAGTATTTTCATGTTAGTGTCAAAATGATACTAATAAATTGAGTTTTATAGAATTTTTATATTTAAAGAGTATCTTCAGCGTGCATAATTATATTTATAACAATATTTTAGAAATTTTGCAACATACCTTTACTCTGGAGAAAATGATTATCCCCACACTTTGAATGCGGGATATTTGTAATCGGTCCGTCTGTCAGTCCGTTAGATAACCTTGTCTCCAGAACTCATCGTTCATTTTTCACTTTATGCTTTTCTATACAGTATTGTCACAAACTGTATGTAGATGCGCAAGAATATTTTAGAAAATTGGGGCCCGACTGGGTCGAATTTCGAAAATAGGAATTTAAACTTGTGACCTAAACTCCATACATTTTTCATTTTATGCTTTTAATTTCTATACAGTTTTGTCATACACTGTATGTAGATGTGCAATAAGGTTTTATAATTTTGATGTTCAAAATTTGGGACCCGCAGTGGTCGAATTTCGAAAATTGGAAATTTAAGCTTGTGACCTGAAATCCTCATTCATTTCTAACTTCATGCATTTAATCTCTATACAGTATTGTCAAACACTATATGTCGATGCGCAATAAGGTTTTAGAATTTTGATTTTCTGAAAATTTGAAATCTAAGCTTGTCACTTTCAACTCCTGATTCATTTTTCATTTTTTGCTTTTAATTTCTATATAGTACTGCCACATACTGTATGTTTATGCACAATAAGGTTTTAGCATTTTGATTTTAAAAAATTCGGGCCGATAGGGGTCGAATTTCGAAAATTGGAAATTTAAGCTTGTGACTGACTCCTTATTCATTTTTCATTTTATGTTTTAAATTTCTATACAATATTGTCAAATACTGTACATGAATGTAGATGCGGAATAAGGTTTTAACATTTTGATTTTGACAAATATTTCGGAAATATAGCTTAATTTTGTGTTTTTTATTCCTTGAAATTGAATATTTTTATCAAACAAGTAATACGACTTCGTTCTCCTTTCGATATCATGTACATAATATATAATGAATAATATAATACAGTGTACTGAATATTAAGCACTTGTAACTTCATGAGACTTCAAAGGTGCATTTTATAAGAATAATGAAGTAGAAAGTTATTTTTTGTCAGTATCCCTGCTCATATTCTTACTCGTTTCTGTTAAAATGGCATAAAAACAAATTCGGTAACTTGTTAACGGATTAGATTATACCTGGGGAGTAATAAAATATATGTGCATGATATGACTTAAATTACTAAATAATGTGAATCCAATGAAATGTCTACAAATAATCTTGACTTTTTTCTGTGTATCGCATGTTACTTATCAATCAATATACATTTATTTCATGGTAGTAGGGGAAATACGAAGATTTATTCACATGAAAAATATCATATTGCCCGAGGGGAATATGATATTGAGATGTGAATAAATCTTCATATTTCCCCTACTGCCCTGCTATAAATGTTTTATTTTACCGAATAAAACAAAAGATATTTTAATTTCCAATGAGTAAATCACATGATTTTTCACCAATATATTTAGATGACAGTTTTCCGCTTTGAAAAAAATGTTTTTACTATAACAAATAAAACACATTGTATCGGAAATACAATAAAGAACATACTTCTTCTAATCGTCCTTGATAGTTACTTTATGTCAATTGCCTCTACTGGGGCAATACCAAAGGAAGATAGAATAGAACTAGTCGAGACAGCCCCGCTTTCTTTCAGGAAATCTATTAAAATTGGACATATTTTTTTAATTCAACTGATCCAGATTAGTTACCCTAATATGATCCAAAAATATCTATAGTGCTAAGTAAAATTCCAAAAATAATAGGCTTAGATATTTTCAGGAAGTTAAGCGAACTTGGAAATACATATTTTTGAAGTCCATACAATCTAAACTAGTGCTGTTATAGTGATTCTAAATATATATGGTTGCTAAGTACAAATCACAAATAAACAAGATTTTGGGTCTTTAAGAGAAATTTACCAAATTTAAATCACATGTTTTTGAATTCCAAATGATCCTGATCATTCCTAAGTAAAATTCCCAAAATAATAACCTTAGAAACTTCCAGGAAATTTACCGAAGTTGGAATTACATATTTTGGACATCTAGATGATCCCAACATGTGTTATTGCTGATGTGCTCCAGAAAATACATGGTTTCTTGTCAAAAATTTAAAAAATAATGGTCTTTGAGACTTCCAGGAAATTAACCAAAGTTTGAACTGCATCTTTAAACAATTCCGGAACCTTTATCACAATCTACATTAATGGTACAATTACCGAGCCAACTTTCAGTTGTTTTCAGTGTTTATTTGTTATGCTTGTGGTTGTTCATTTGTCAGTTACGTTTCCGAATAACGTGAGAGGAGTTGCGTGACAAAGGAATAATGTATCCTACGGTAACTTGTGTAGCTCGGCACCCAGCGGCGCTATTCAAATTCCAAAGCCTTTGGCACAATCAACATTGGCAGGGCAATTTCTGAGCCAAATTACAGTTCTGTATTCCAAATAACCTTAGAGGATTTGCGTGACAAAGGAATAATGTACCCTTAGGATGCGCGTGTAGCCCGGTCCCCAAGGGCGCTATTCGAATTCCAAAACCTTTGGCACAATCTACATTGGCAGGGCAATTACTGTGCCAACTTTCAGTTCCGTATTCCAAATTACTGAGGCACAGTCCCCACACACAGTGCAATCAATGACCCAAGTTTCATCTTTCTACATCCAGGTTTACTGAGATTATCCTGGACATTATCAACGTACGTACGCTTCGCTGAAGGGCGGGAATAAATAGGGTTATTGATAATATCTTCCAATCGTATCATAGTACGAGGGGTTGCCAATTGAATTGTCAATACCAATCTCTTTAATCAGGCACCCAGTGTAGTGTCTTGTGCAGACAAAAAGCATTTTACAACACCTGATTTTCCTATTTTTGTGTGCATTGATTTTTGCATCATATTTGACGTCAGAATAAGTTCTGTTTTCGAAAGTGTGGTCCATGTTGACTTTCAAGACGTACCGAATTGTTATTTCAAACGTATATTTTGTACAGAATAAGTAATTAAGTCCGGAGCTTTTCATCAAGAAATCAGTTGCTGAAGTATATGAGAAACGCAGTAGATTATTCTATATTCTGCATAAAAGGTCACTTAATTCTTTACTGAGTAGTAATTAATCTACAATATATATTGTAAATGTAATATTTTTCTTGCTTACTTTTTCAGTTCAAGTATTGTCATTTACGATTGTTCAATCTATAGAGTAAGGCTTTAACGAGCCAGTTTAAAACGATATCCCAGAGATATATAAGACATTGTTATGCTTTAGGACCCTTGTTGTCCTTTAACTATTACCCTGCCTGGTGGTGATGCTTTAAGAAGCATAGGTGTGAAATCGCATGAAGGGAAACGGGTACATATTTGGAGACTTCATAGTGTTGTAATGCTTAATTGGTTTTCGTCTAGTACAGAAAGGTTTTTGTATAATTGGTCTATACTAAAAATTGTTTTAGTTAGTTTAAAATTATTTATTAGTAGTCGATTGGGAAACAAGTTATCTCAACTTATCCTAATCCCTCTCCACATGGCGGTTTGGAGAGCGACCACTGTAACGGCATCTTAGCCTCTTCTTTTAATAACAAGTATTTTGTATGTTTAATCAATATATCTCTAAATGGAAAAAGTTGAAAGTACACGTAGAAAAATCATTGTCAAAAAACAAAGGTACATGTAACCTATGTATTAACGCTCTGTTTACTTCTTGGACGTTTGATAGACTAATTTATTCCTAATCGTTATTACTTTTCTAAGGTACATGTAAACCAATGTATGTTAACGTTCTGTTTACTTCTTGGGCGTTCTGTCAGACTAGCATATTCCTAATCTTGCCTACTTTTCTAAGGTACACGTAAACACACGTATTCATGCTCTATTTACTTCTTGGACGTTCTGTCGGGCCAACTTATTCCTAATCTTACCTACTTTTCTAAGGTACACGTAAACACACGTTTTCATGCTCTATTTACTTCTTGGATGTTCTGTCAGTCTACAATATTCCTAATCTTACTTTTCTAAAGTAAATTTAACCCAATGTGTAAACGCTATGTTTACTTCTTGGATGTTCTGTCAGACTAACTTATTCCTAATCTATCTTACTTTTCTAAGGTTTACTTCTTGGACGTTCTGTCAGACTAATTTAGTCCCAATCTTGCCTACTTTTCTAGGGTACACGTAAACCAATGTGTTAACACTATGTTTACTTCTTCGATGTTCTGCCAGACAACTTTATTCATGATCTTGCCTACTTTTATAAGGTACATGTAAACAGATGTGTTAAAACTATGTTTACTTTATGTAAACCAATGTATTGACACTATTTTTACTTCTTGGACGTTCTGTCAGACTAACCTATTCCTAATATTGCCTACTTTTATGTACAAATGTAAACTAATGTGATAACGCTCTGTTTATTTCTTGGGCCTTCTGTCAGACCAACTTATTCCTTATTTTACCTACTTTTCTAATCACTGTCAGAATCATCTTGAATTGACAGGCACTCATTACGTAGTCATGTCTACGTCTGTTGAATGTTTTATTTTATGGTATTCTGTCGGAAAGGATTAAATAACAATGAACGAATGACATAAAGTCAGATTGCTTTTTCTGTCGATCCGATTTAGGATATAGTATTGCTTTTTCTGTCGATCCGATTTAGGATATAGTATGATGTATATTTTATTTCTTCCCTGAGTAATTTACAAAGTTAGTCCTGGTGCTTTGTTGGAATTTGTTTATGTTCTGAAAAAAAACTTTTTTTTATTATTGTTTTGATTTTCGCCATTTAAGTCTTCAGTACAAATAAACTAGCTGCATTTGATCGTAAGGAAAAAAATTCACAAATATCCCTCAGCAGGAGTACAAAATTATAAAGTTCCACAACATAGGCAATCTGGAAAAAACGCACACCTGCACATATTCAATATGATCATAAACATTCTGTTTCATAAATCCAGAGCATAGTTTGTCAGACGGGAAAAATGGGGTGCCTGTTTTCAATAATCATCTCCTCCTAAAGCTTTTAAGCTAGACCTTTTAAACATTTCTTTGATATTTATTTTGTTTCAATCGACAACATAGAGTTAAATAATTTTTTGCGTATTTTTGATTTTCAGTTTGTAAAGTTTTACCTTGAGATTTTTCCAAGTTAGGATAATGATTATTTTTACAATTAGTCTAGATATTCAAAGTATTTTATTTGTTAAAAGATGTTTTAACAAATCTGAACATTTCAAATTAATTAGCACTCTGTTAGTTTGCATATTTCTCACGGTTTTAGATAATTATGATTTATTTAATTATGATTTATCCCTTACCAACAAGAATAATTTTAAATACATGTTATTTGTTTAAAATAGTAGTCGGAGGCACAGACATACAACGTCAAAGTCGTTTTTAAAAACTCCGTGCTCGCTTTGCCAGTCGCGGAGTCTATCATATCTGCTTGTTGGTTATGTTTCCAAGTTGCAACTATGGACCTGTACATATGTTATGCAGTTTATCTGAAAAATTTTTAAAGGAAGGGAATAATAAAATGTACAAAACTTTCAACGACTAAGTGCTGTAATTTACGATATATATTATTATGACTCCTGCTGCCCTGAGATGATGCCTCTGCTGGTGGACCCGAGGTCCCCGAGGGTATTCGCCAACCCAGTCGTCAGACTTGTCTGACATGATTATTCATTGATTTGTTACAGAAATTACCAGTATTTAGCAAAATTCAAAAATAATAGAAATACTAAGGGTTCATTCCTTGTATTGCACATGGTAGATCTCCTTAGCTGAAAATTTGGCTTATTATTTCGGTATTTTTGGTTGAGTACTTCTTGTTTAATATAAGTTTGGTTTTTGGTCTTCCAAATGTTTCGGTTTTAATGCTGCTGATGAGAGGTAACTCCTTGAAATGCGTCGTATTCAGCATAGTATAAATTTACTATATCTAATATTAGTATCTTTGGATTGTTATTTTACACATCCAGGCAACACGTAAATAATTAACAACAAACAGAATGAGCAATAAACACTAATACATTTTATATACTAGTAAGAAAGATAACTCTTAGAGTCATAATACTAACTGATGTTGAATAAAGGCACTTACACCCGTAAAATATTCCGGATTATGTTTTAGATTATGAGGTAAATTATCAAAGGGAGACAAGTTAAGAAAGACTATTTCCAGAAAAAATTATTTCACGTTTATGCAGTTATTAAAAGAGCTTCTAATACTTCATAACAAAAACAATCACCTGATTATAGTAATTAATATCGATATGTAACTTTTATGTTGCAAGATAAACACTTTTGAGTATTTCGTGATTAGAAAATTGAAAATTACACAATTTTACAATAAACCAAATGATTTGATCATTTTTGTAGAATTTTGCATTGTACCCGTAAAGTAATTAGTATTAATTCTATAAAGACATGTTCAAAGAGAATCACGTGCATTAGATTATTTCTTTGAAGTTTCATATTAGTTTTCAGTATTTGCATAATTGCAATAAAGCCATTTGTATTCAATTTACGTAGTTCTAATTTGAAAAGTTGTGAAAACAAGTCTCAACAAATAAAACCCACTGCTAAATGGGATTAACAAAATTATTCTTACATTTAGACGATGAAATGTTAAAACGTGTTTTAAAGGCAGAACACGTTTTTCTGACAAACAAAAATCAGGGATATGCGTTTTCACTGAAGATGATAATTAAATGTCTAATAGAAAACATCATCCACGGTCCTTGGCATTTTCTGTGGTGAATATATATACAATTAAACAAAATAGAACAAATTTAGGGACTGTTTCATTTCTATGCAATGAATGTGAACCAACATTTTGCACGATATATGTACTACATTTTGTAGATTGTACGAACCATATACGAAATGGCTGACGAGATAAGATTTGTCAAAGCGAGGATATACGTATGCGTCATAATTCAAACTTGTGCTATATATAGAATAATACATGGAAAAATCCGTATCGCATGATGTATCACCACGAGGAAACAATATCAGTCCGGAGGGCTGATATTGGTCTAGTGGTGATACAGCATGCGATACGGATTTTGCCATGTATTATTCTGTTTATCTTATATTTTAATAGATTCAGATTCAGGATATATAATAGGTCTGGGATTTATCGTTCATTAAAACCGTCCCGAAATATAAGAATAAGCTAGGGTTTAACCCTTGTAGACAAGAATATGATGATTTTCCTGTAGTTTTCCAGGTGACTTGGAATTGTTTTTGTTTTCATAGACTTCCTGATTTGATTAATCTGTTTCATGATAGGCATATAAAAATTCGGAATCTTTCATACTAAACGATATATCCACATCGAAATAACCTTATGACATGCTCAATATAGAGCTATGAATTGACCAACAGTTCACACATTCACATGTATAAGAGCATTTTGGGACAATTGTTTTTGATGTATTTAAATGTATTCACTAATGATATAGTGAACTCTTCCCACCTGTAGAATACAACCCATCTTCCCAATATTGTTTGTCAAGTTTAACCAAGTTTCACGAAGACCTTGATTATGATCTTGATACTGCAATCTGATCTCATTTGTATACAATGTGGACAATGTTACCAAGTATCATCTATTCAAACATTATGGACCAAACTGAAATTCCACAGACGGGCAGACAAACAGAGGGATTCCTATATACATATAAACTCCACATATTCGACGGGTACCAATTTTGCTTCACTAATTATGTACATATTTTGATTAAATTATCTCTTCAGCAGTTCTTGGGGTCGAAACGATGAAGAACATGCGTTTTTTTTTCCTGGGGAAATAGATATATATATGCGACTGACAATAATAACCGAGGAGTGCCGGTTAGTAACATATGAGAAGTTCCGAAAGGGGTGCGATACGGGATTAGCTATGCGGTACAGGGTAGATGATACAGACTGGAGAAAAGAACCTTTATTACATATACAAAATTCATGTATTTAGTATTTAAAAAGACAAAGCAAAAGTCTGTCACGTCACAATTCAACAACAACAATTGATCGAGAACAATTACACAGAGAACAAGTAGCAAAAAAAAAATGAATAAAAATTAAATAAAAGCAAAAATTTAAATGTGGATTGATATCTCATCGGTCAAAGGCAGAGCACATATTTAAAGCTCTTTTGAGGATGTTTCACGTTCATTAAGGGTTTACATGCTTTAATTTCTGAAATCTAACTAACGATATCTAGTGTTGGTTGTGAAAACGAAAGGATTAGGGCCACTCTCCGTGTATTTGTTTGACTCATTACCATTTTTTTTTTTTTTTTTTTTTTTTTTTTTAATCTTTTTTAATCTTAAGTTAAGTTTTCTACTGGTCGTGTATATAGGAGATTTTGGTCAATTTGCATCACTGTTTGGAATATTGCCAAGAGGGAAATTGAGAACCAAAACCATTCTACTGTCATATAAAAGGAGATACATTATCAAACTTACAGCCAAAAATTCTTTTTGGTTCTGGGTTTCCTTCAAGTTGAAAAACTTTTAAAAGGCGTTACTTTGGCAAAGTCTTAAAACTGTCTCCCGAAGCAATATTGAGGTATGTAGAAATTTTTTTAGTAACTTACTTGTTAGTTATTATTAGCAAATCTTTACAGACCACATACCAGGCTGTGCCTCCAGAGATTTTGAAAGGTTTTAGCTTACTTTTTGAAAACAAATAGTCAAAACTAATAGTCAAATAAATGCAGGGGGAAATTGCCCTACTTCTTTTAAAAGTCAGAGAAATAACAATGACGAGCTTGAAATATTTAGAGTGGCGATATTAACAAAGTCTCAGGGTAATTCGGTCTTAGAAATGTTCATCCGGTTAGAAATATAGAAATAGAAGCAAATCAACTTCTAATTGCACGTATCAAATCCTGGAAAAATGTTAGTGTGTCGACGTCATTGCCAAAAAAAAAAAAAGGAATTTTCAAAATTTTAAAGTCTTGAACATTTCATTTGTCATAAAGTTTGGATTAAATCGCTTATTGACATCAAGTAAAATGTTTAGGTGTGAAGTAGTCGATGTTTCAGTTGTCTCTGTAATTTCAAGTTTGTTTGTGTAGATAAAATTTAAGATGCTGGTATATTCATATATCTAGAAAAACAAAAGTGTTAATTTCTTCTCTCCTCTGTAGTAACCCTTGTAAAAACTTAGCTTCTCAAGAATAATTTGGCTAAAACCGACGCATGGTTTGCCCTATAAAACCATTTCGATAGCCTATTAATAAACCTACGACTGCAAACAACAAATACTCCAGTTATTGTCAGTTCTGAGTACTCTTGTAAGAGTAGTTGTTTTTCACCCAAAAAAATATATCGTATCTTACAATGCACTTTTCTTAATTACTCTTCATCAGGAATTAACGTCACTAAAGTTTACGAAACTAAACGAAAGACCTAAAAATATAATATAATAAAGTCTACATTCCCTTAGGGTTAGACTACGTTTTACACAATTAAAAAATACCTACTAGTATGTAAAATTTTAACGCATGCATCTGAAAATCAAGTTATTGCCAGGCTAAATAGAGAATACCGTTTTATATACAATGTACTGTATCGGACTAGACGGATTTAGTCATCAATGGTAGGTTTGTGTAAAAGATAGAAAAAAAACTTTTGTAAAAATGTAATTCAGATGAAGATACAAGTAGGAAGACAGGCACGATAGGAGAAATATATTGGCATCATGTAATATAGGGAAGATTCAGATAGAATTATTCTCGTGCATAATTTAAAAAGCACAAAACACAAGAAAAGTTTTGCATCTTTGAGGGTGTTTAATTATTGATACCGATTGATTGCAGTGAAGTAACAAATATCGGTATTGAATTTATAGGTTTAACTAAAGTAAATTAAGACCTTAACAAGTACTGGAATATACATGTAGATAATGATTAATATAGTTCTGTTCTCGAAACCAATTCTGATTCAAATCTTTTGTGTACTTGCAAATTATATTTATATCACGACGTTTGAATAAACATTTTTGGAAAAGAGTATCATCGTTGTAAATACTATAATCCAAAGAAAACTAAAAAAGACAAAGTACAAAATATTTGCGATGGATATTGGGGAATGGCGTGCAAAATTTGCAAGTGGCAATTTTGATAATGTCCACTCCTTTACAATGTTCGAAATATTTCATATAATCATTTAAGAGAGAGTAAGTACCAGAAATACATATGTAAATCAATGCGTTCATTTTGCTTTTATTTAAGTAAAATACATATGTGTACACAATAGCATGAGCAACGTTAATAATTAAATCCCAATTTATTTATTTATGTTTTGTTAAAACGTGGTCACAAATCACGTTTATGAACATTTTTTGTATATAATTAATGCACGCAATAATTTTCAACATAAGAGTAACTTAATTGTTTTGATCCATGAGCAAGAAGATAATACATGTATGAACTTACAGTACACATTAATTATACAGGACGATGTATTTGGTCATACACTTTAATAGCCTTCATATACCGTTTTTAGCTTTTGTCATTAATTATTGAAAATAAATTCGTGCTAAAGGTAAATGTAAATATATACCTAACGCCATTAAGCCATTTTAAGCAATTTCCTACAGATATAATCTTATGTTGGCACTATAAGAAAACCAACTGACGCTTTAGCGTATTTCTGTGTCTTTTCTATACAAAAGGTTTATTAAAGAATAGGGTCATATTTCCTGTATTTGTTTCATTCATTGAATTAATAATTTTAAATATCTACCTACTTTTATCGTTAACGATTGTATGCAATTCATTTTTAAGTTAACAAACAAAAAATGTACGCGTAATCATTAATAAGTTCAAATTTTCACATGCAAAAGTCGTGTATATACATGTAGATAACAAGAAAAATAAATGGAGCTGTCATAAGGGGCATAAAACGACTAAAATGTGTGAAATACAGAAGTCGAACAAAACCAAATATAAAATTGTAAAAAAACAACAAACTAAAAAGTTGAAAATACCCAACGTTTCAACCAATATGGTCTTGATCACGAGCATGTAAAAAATAAAAATAAAAAGGTGTTGACTCTTTGAAACCCGGTGTTGACTCTTTGAAACCCAGAGCGAGACTCATGTAAAAAATAAAAATAAAAAGGTGTTGACTCTTTGAAACCCGGAGCTGACTCTTTGAAACCCAGAGACTCCCTCTGGGTTTCAAAGAGTCAACACCTTTTTATTTTTATTTTTTACATGAGACTCTGGGTTTCAAAGAGTCAACACCTTTTTATTTTTATTTTTTACATGAGACTCTGGGTTTCAAAGAGTCAACACCTTTTCATTTTTATTTTTTACATGAGACTCTGGGTTTCAAGAGTCAACACCGTTTTATTTTTATTTTTTACATGAGACTCTGGGTTTCAAAGAGTCAACACCTTTTTATTTTTATTTTTTACATGAGACTCTGGGTTTCAAAGAGTCAACACCTTTTTATTTTTATTTTTTACATGCTCGTGATCAAGACCATATTGGATTTTATATTTGGTTTTGTTCGACTTGTGTATTTCACACATTTTAGTCGTTTTACGCCTTTTTGACAGCTCACCATTTCCATTTATTTTTCTTGTTATCTATTGTCGCCTGAGCTGTTTCGCAACATACTTAGTTTATTATATACATGTAGGCGATTTTGGTCAATTTCTAACAATATTTGGAATACTGCCAAGACGAACATTCAGAACACAAATTATTCTTCTATTATATGGAAAAGGATACATAAAATCACTTCCAGCAAGCAAATGGTTTTTGTTTGGTGTGTCCTTCACGTTGAAAATTGTCTTAAGTTCGCACATTTGTGTTAAAACTGTCTTCCAAAGCGATACAGAAAAATTATTTAGTAACATATTTGTTAGTTATTATTAGCAAATCTTTAGCTATCAAATACCGGGCTATGCCTCCACCGATTTTAAAAGGCTGTAAGCGACCTTCTGAAAATGGCCCTAGAAGTGAAATAAATGAAAGGGGAAACGACACTACTTCTTTCACGAAACCTTTAATGGTACTATAACTCAAATATAAGGTTTAAATCATACTTACCAAGTTAAAAAGATAATCATCAAATGTACAGTAAAACTTGAAATTTGAATACCATTGTTCGGTTGTGAATTGTAGATTTTGGATTTACGAATTGCAAGCTCAGTTATTATGTTTATAAAATTGTTAAATTTGGGTCAATTTGTATCACAATTTTCAAATGTAGGTAAACTAATTGTATTCATATTATCGCGAAATAAATACATGCAAAATGCTAATCAGAGAGCCGAAGTTAAATTTTAGTGATGGAGATCGGCGTTTACCATAATAGATTGGTATTAGCACGTGCTGTTTGTTATTTTCCGTTCAGCTGTAATATCTAATGCATTCTATAAATAACAATCCAAAGATATTAATATTAGATGTAGTAAATTTATACTATGCTGTATACGACGCATTTCAAGGAGTTACCTCTCATCAGCAGCATTAAAACCGAAACATTTGGAAGGCCAAAAACCAAACTTATTTTATAACAAGAAGTACTCATAACCAAACATACCGAAATAGGAAGCCAAATTTCAGCTAAAGAGATCTACCATGTGCAATACAAGGAATGAACCCTTAGTAATTCTTTTATATTTGAATTTTGCTAAATACTGGTAATTTCTAAAACAAATCAATGAATAATCATGTCAGACAAGTCTGACGACTGGGTTGGCGAATACCCTCGGGGACCTAGGGTCCACCATGCAGAGGCATCGTCCCAGGAGTTTCAAAATAACAATCCAAAGATACTAATATTAGATATAGTAAATTTATAATATGCTGTATACGACGCATTTCAAGGAGTTACGTCTCATCATATTTCACAGCTGAGTAACCAAATCTCGACGAAAGCGTGGATACTTAACAGCACATTTGTACACCAAGACTTTTATGGTAAATTCAACTGCTCGCCAAATAAAACGAATACGTCACTTGGGTGATATTTTGCAAATATTTTTTTTTTATATTTTAGTTTATATGATTTTCTATTTACTATTCTCAAGAAATAAATGAAAATACATGTATATATTTCTTTTATAAATGGAAAAAAAAATAATCCAAGAGTGTAAAACAGAAATGCATTTCCGAAATCAATAGTTTGTTAACGAGGGCCGAAGATTAATTACTGAGGCTGTTTCTGGATACAATGTACCAATTCATAAAATACTGGGCGCAGACATCTTGTGAAGGGAACATTTAGCGCTGAAATGAAAGTGAGACTCGCTCCCCATTGGTCAATATTAAATTAAACAATAAATAATTTTAAACGACAGAGGTTCTTCCTTCCAAACGTATGAGATAAAACAATTTCAAACTAGCTTTTAAGAATGTGGGTAATTTCAATGATTTTAGTGGGTACCCCCCGATTTTTAGCAAAAATTTATCCCCCTTTTTGAGCCTCATTTTTCGGCATGAAACGCCATGGGAACGTACTATTTTAGTTGCATTAAATTAATCTGATACATTTCCACTTAATTGAGGTGCTGTTATTTTTCAAGAAATTAATTTTTATTTTTATGAAATTTTCTTTCATATCTTGGTACCCCCATATGGAGATTAACATAGAAACCGAATTGGTTCCTTGCATTCTATTCTATTACTTTAAACATCCGGGACATTAGAAATAATCGAGTATTCAGTTTGCTTAAGATATCTTGAATTTGTTATGCGTCGCATCCAATTAAGTATGCACTGCTCAACATTTAACTCACTTGGTTGGTGCAACTTTCATATATAATAAAATATAGAAAAATATACCTCAAATGTAAGTGATATTATATGACGACGTCTTTCGTTGGCCTTTTTCACATAATGATTACAAGAGATAAACAAAACCAATTTATCAACAAAATAAAAGTCACTCAAAATACTTCCCATAGTCAACAAATCCCAAATACAAACGATTTTCTGTCCAACTTAATCAATGCTTAATATATTATATCGATTGATAAATTACAGCATGATTGTTTAAACGCAAAACAGGTAATTGCTTAAAATAATTATTTGTTTTGCACGACAATCTTATTTGTTTTTTGCCGATTATGGATGTTATAGATAGATCATTCTAGACATTTTGATGATTTCTACACATCGAGACAAGAAAATCTCCCTCTGCAAATAATTGGATTGTTTGCTCATTATTCTGTCTGGCAGATCAGAGAAAAAATTAAATATTAATAGAAGAGACAATGAGAAAAGAAATAAATCAGATAGTGCATGACGTCTTTTCTGTTCAATTTCTGTTTTATAGGAGTTTCACCTATACTCCTTGATCAGTAAAGTTTGGATTAGAGCATTTTAAATAATTAAATACTAAGTCATAAAATGGTTAACAGGAGATGTTATAAATGAGCAAAGTCAAGAAATACCAAAGGGGTATTCGATGGAGAGAAAAATCGTAACAACTGACCAACTCCGGAGAACAACGAAGACAAGACCGAAACAATACATGCACTACAATTAAAAACTAAAAACGTATGAACAACATGGACCCCACAAAAAAACCGGGGGTAAACTCAGGTGCTCCGGAAGAGTAAGCAGTCTCTGCTTCCTGCAGGACACCCGCCATGATGCCCATGTCAAATCCGGAAGGGATAATATCAACGGAACAGGTACATAGCTAAATTAACACTACTGAACTGAAAAGAGCACATACTTGTTTGTAACACTAACAAGTAAACAGTGGAGATTGTCTGTCTTGTTTAACCACCCAACCCCTATCTATCCTGCCCATTTGGTTTATAAGACACACAATAAATGCCAAATAGTATATGTATGATTACCAACAAGGCGATTGCTAGTCAGAAAGGCCAAAAAATTGGTTGGATTTGTACATGATTTATATTTTATATGATAGGGTCATAACTCTAAACTAGCTAGGGCTCTCCTATCTACTGGTCGAATACTGTCGCTGTGTTATGTGTGAAATCTGAAACAGAAGTGTGTCGCAAATAAAGTTTTTTATTCCTTGGTGGAGGTTAAATTGAAATCTCGTCAGCTAGATTTACCTTTCCATCTCTGTCCATCCAAGACGCCGTTCCAGAATTTATTCCAGTAGTTGTGAGTTGCCTTCCTGTTGCCCTAGAGAGTATTACCAGTTTAGTTGCTGATATTTCGGAACTCCTCCATGTTGCCCTAGAGATCATTACCAGTTTAGCTGCTGATATTTCGGAACTTGTATTAATCTGATTCAAACATTACTTTGATATAAATTTTCAAAGATACAAATATTTGATGCACAAAACATGCATATTTCTACCACAAGGACTTGTGAGTTGCAAACTTTAACAATTTATATATGTTTTAACTTAAAACTTTAAAAGTATTTTAAAAAGTAGTAGCAATCTAGCCGTCGATAAGGCCGGAGATTTTGACTTTTCAGTTGTGCTGAAGGCCGAAAATGGTTAAAGCCGAAAAAATAAACCGAGCAGATTTAATGTTTCTGGTATTAATAAAGCCTTAAATGTACATTGATATTGCTTTAGAAAACTTTCAGATATTCAAATGGTTCGTTATTTTAGGAGAATACACGTTTAGATTGACACATGTCTGTTTTTGTAAGGGCTAAATTTAATATGATTATGTTTATGGATTAACAACATTTATTATTTTACAACTGAGTAGATTTGTCAGTCAAATTATACTCACTGTCAGAAAATACAAAATACACATTTCAGCATTTAATCTACGCATGCAACAGTATTTGGTTATATAGTGCGCTTTTATAGTCAGTACATTGTGTACCAAATTTAATATCTGAATTAATTTGTCCGTAATGTTTTTGTTTTCGTGGGTTTGTATAATTGATACGCTATAATTGTCTTGTCCGTTTACAAATGTGTTTGTTTTAAACCTTCAAGTATACAAAAATAAACAACAAAATAGATAACCGGAAAGGTAAACAATGACATGTCAATCAATCAACGCCACCCAACAGATAGAACCCAAAACAGCACAAAACTCAAACGTAAAAAAAGCTGACTTGGATCGGTAACTGAACATTGGTTAAACCGGTTTTATTTGATTTGATTGGGGTTATTTGGATTTAACACTTGTTTGAGCGCAATTATTGCCAGGCAAGTGACCAATACGAACTGTCTGGACTCTGGCAACAGAGCCACATTATACTGTGCATATACCTAAACTGACGATAGTAAATCCCATAAATCTGTCTCATTGCAATTTGTTATTCACAGTTTTCTCTCTATGTTACAGTCTCGTTGGTGTCATAATTACCGTTTGGAATTCCAAGTTTAAGATCTACGAGGAAATTTAGCACAAAACAGCAACATTTTAATAGTTTGTTTCATTTTATGAATTTGAATTTTTTCTCGATAAAGCTGTGTAAAGTTTTTCATAAATACGTCTACTAAAGAATATTTAATGTGGGTTTGTCCTTTTATTAAGTCGTACCTACATGTGCTCAGTGTCACACAACATATGTTCAGTGTCAGACAACATGTGTTCATGTCATCGAAATTTCAATACTTTCACAAGATTTATTAAAAGTAGACTGGTCTTATGATACATTTGTACATGTAATTGTGTTTATTTTATAGCAATGTTAGTAAACACTAGGGGCGCCACTGGGTGGAAACCAGTTTTTTTTACAGTATACTGGTCCCAAAATAGACTGGAAAAGGTTGTAAAGAACATGAAGAAGAGGAATCCAGTTTTCAAATAACTTCCCCCAAAACTGCTTCACTTGGCGTTTACTGGCATTGCTATATTTTATCTTCAAATGCTGGATAAGACCAGTCTCTTACAATTGAACATTACACTCTTATTAGAATATTTACAAACAATAGAGAGAAACTACAACAAAAATTAAATTAATGGCACTTTGATCTTTAGTTCCCAATGCCAGTATGTGTTGCTCCTTTTACAGCATACTTAAGCAATTTCAAGAACCCTAAAAATACTGGAATGTCAACATACAAACTCAAACATAATACTAATAAATATCTCGGTTTTTTGGGGTTTTTTGGGGGGGTTGGGTTTTTTTTTGTTTTTTTTGTTTTTAATAATACAAGCTATCGATCGGCGCGTTTTTTTCTCATAATGGCATGTTCGTCTTTTCGTGATGTTTTTACAATTGAGGTAACAATATAATCGTTCATGATTTATAACGAGCCAATAGGTCTTATCAAGCAAATCGGATTGTTTTTATGTCCTGTGATGTCCTAACGTTATCAGATATACGTTTAAGACGGCCATCGACACCCATTTATCTATATGAACCGAATCCGACAGTGAAATTATTGCTTTTGTTTGGCGTTATTGAAATCAAACAAACATATATCAATCTTTATTAGGCTAGGATATGTGACACCCAGTTCTGACTGATGTAATGATAGTTTTATTGGCTTACAAATGATCGTACAACGTCACCATAGATAATGCAACGACTTTTTTCCATTTAAATTTTGTATTTCCAGATTGTCATTACAAATACTGATGGCCAAATAGAATCAAAGGAGAAACAGTAGAACTATTCTTTACTGTTGACAAATGAGTTTTATTGCGTACAGACTACGAGACTTTATATACATTTGATTAATTATATCGGTCGTCGAAAAAAAATGACGTCACAATGAAAAGTCAGTAACGTAACGCAATATTAGCCGTGTTAGAATTAAATTTCCCGTAAAAATTTCATTAATTATGATGTTGCTTCATTTCTGTATTTAAAGGATCTGATAAATTATGACATGCATGGTAATAATTGTTCTGCTGGGTCTCCATTTTGTAAAGAATTAGAGAACAGGCTAACATATGATGGTAGTGAATTTTAATGAATTTCGAAAACTGAACTGTGTATCTCACTACTATCATTCTTAAAACCTGTCATCCATCTAAGAAGTAGTGTGCGAAAAGAAATCCAACCCAGAGTCTTGCAATAAAATTAACTTTATTTCGTTACACGTACAATACACGTCAATCCAGCAGTTTATTGGAGATAAGGACCAGAACTAATTTATATTCCGATTATTTTTTACCCTCTACTATTAAAGAGTGGAATAAACTTCCCGCTAGTATTAAGAATTGCGACTCTTTAAGCCTGTTTAAGAAGGATATTACTAACAGTAGCCACAAAGTACCATCATATTTCTATGTTGGCAGTAGGTTGGGTCAAATTATACATACGAGAATTCGTATGGATTGTAGCTCCTTAAACCTGCATCTCTTTATGAGAAATCTTGTTGAGTCCCCTAACTGTGTATGTGGTTCAATAGAATCTTCATCACACTTTTTCTTTGACTGTCCTAGATATTTTTTACACAGACAGAACCTGTTTGCAGCTTTGAATTTTGTTCCGATTGTTATAAACGTTAATTTATTGATTTTTGGTTCTCCTGGTATTTCAGATGAACAAAATGCGAAAGTTTTTGTCGAAGTTCAGAACTTTATCATAAAGAGTAAAAGATTTACACCTTGATACATAACTTTTCTTTTTCTTTCTTTTTTTTTTAAAATATAACAGTCATGAATGATATAAATGATGTTATGTATGCATAGTTTCTCTTTGTGTAACGAGCAATTCGTCTTGATTATTTGTTTGTGTGAAACAAGGAAACAGATTTACATAAGCTTACAGCTTGTTTCTGAATCCTATTTTGTTATGCTCAGTCTGTATTGTACATATGTATGAATATTTATTTGAATAAATATGTTTAAACTAATGTATATTTATATCAAGGTTGATAATAAAAATTGCCATAATTAGTATTTTTCTTTTGTTTAATCAAAGAAACTGTGTACAATTTAATATAAGTAAAGTTAACGCTTTCCCTTATTTGTTTTATCAGAGATCTAATCACTATCTTCGCTTGTAAAAAGCTGTGATGGATGGCCCCATTGTCTATTTAATGACTTACATGTGTAATTTGGTGACATCCTATTTTTCAAAGGAAAAATCTATAAAAAACCTAAAGGTTAAGAATTCTTATTTACATTGTAATTTGATACTATGATAATCTCAGGACAGATATTATATACATGTAATAAGCAAATGATTAACGGTCAGTGATCTGTCCAATGGTCAAAATATAAATAAAACAAACCTAAAAATGACAAAAAATTTAAAGGTGAAAGATAGTCTTCATTCAAGTAGCCTTGATCACAAGCATTGAAAAGATGTTTATAGTTTAAAAAAATATGTTGACAAACAACACATTTTTTTTTTAAATGGCTGAAGACATGGCAGATTTTATCAGAAGAAAGCATTGATAAATGTCAATTCTCATCCAGCATGTCCAGATAGGATAATTGTAATTACCCAGTTTTATATGTAAGGAGCGTGACATCGGACAAAAAGATCGTTGATGAACAAGAACTCACAAGTTATAGTAAGATCCACTAGTAACGTTTGGTTAAAAATGACAATTCTTACTTCGTCTTTTTTAGCTTACCTGGTTCTGAAACGTAGCAGGATTGATGACAGCAATACCTTCTACTAACGGTCCACTTTTGCTTAACGTTCATCTACTCAGCCGATGGCTGCAGCTACACAAAGTTTCAATGGAAACCATATGGAAAATAACTTTTTGTCATTTTCGCAGAAACTTATGGTCAGATTCTAACAAAAAAATGTAGGAATGGTGCACGGAAGGTCTTTTTTACCTTTGGTTTCGGTTGGATCAATAATATGGCCGCCAGAGGCCATCTTTGATTTTTATTGGCCAATTTTTAAAAAAAAATCTTCTCCTCTGAAACTACATTATGAAATGTTTTGTAACTTTACAGGATTTATGAGAGAAATACCGTCTACAAATAGTCAAATTTTGGTCGAGATTCATCCTCTCATCCGACCACTGCGGCTGCTTAAAGTTTCCATTGAAACCATATATGTGAAATGACTGTGTTTTGAATGTATGCGAGCGGTCTGATAAAACTGTCTAATAATTCGAGCGGTCTGGCAAAACTATCGTATAGATTGAAGTAAACAAGAAAGTTCTAAAAATTCTAAAGTATTATTCTTTCTTCAGACTTTCGTGAAATATAAAATTACAATTTATCTCAATTTCAGCAAATAACAAATAACTAATCAAATGATCGACCTTTAAATAGTGAGAATATTAATAGGTTGCCAAATATAACTTGGAAACCCCCTTGGTTTAAAATATTACTAATGCAGACTCCAGAAAATATCAGTCACAAATTTCACCGTTTAATGACAAAATACCTACTGGAACTTTCAAGAAAAGATAACTCGGACAAGAAAGTCAGTAATGAAACTTGGCGGATTTTTTCAATAATACGAATTTCTTACAAATTAAACATTAGTAGGCTTTAGGTAAAAGATAAACAAGTAAAGTTGAATGGTAATTCTTCAATCCAAAACATGTAAATGCCAAAAGCATACTTCTAAAACATCGCGGTTTATCTGAATACTGGATAACGATAATGTTCCGAAAATACGTTCACAACACTGTGGTGGCCAGTGTTATGAATGTATGCGTGTTTTACGATCGGACGGTCAGATAAAACTGTCTAATAATTCGAGCGGTCTGGCAAAACTATGGTGTAGATTAAAGTAAACAAGAAAGTGCTAAAAATTCTAAATTATTATTATTTCTTCAGACTTTCATGAAATATAGAATTACAATTTATCTCAATTTCAACAAATAACAAATAAATAATCCAATGATCTGCATGTCGACCTTTAAATAGTGAGAAAATTTATTAAAAACAACAAATTGAATGTAACTCAAAGTAGCACTCACACTCACTGTAAGTCAATTCATAGTATTATCATACAATATTTACAATATTAGATCAACCATGAACACACATATCATCGGAGTATTCAAGATTTGGACATATTTTAATATTTTTCATCTCAAGAAAAGATAACTCAGACAAAAGTCCGTAATGAAATCGCGGTTTATCTGAATGCCGGATAACGATAATGTTCCGAAAATACGTTCACAACAACTGTTTGATCGTTTTTTGTTTGTTTGTTTTTTTTTTTTTTTTTTTTTTTTTTGTTTTTTTTTTTTTTTTTTTTTGTTTTTTGTTGTTTTTTTTTTTTTTTGTTTTTTTTTTTGCTGAAGAACTTATGGGCAGATTCTAACAAGAGTTGGAAGGAATGATGTATGGCAGGACTGTTGCAAACTTTACTCATTGGTTCTGATCAACATGACCGCAAGAGGCTATCTTCTATTTTTATTTGGCCAATTTTCAAAAACAAACTCTGAAAATAAATTAAAATGTTTTGAAACTTTGCAGGATTGATAACAGCAATACCAACAATCCACTTATGGTTGAGATCTATATACTCACCTAACGATTGTGACTGCTCACAGTTTCCATGAAAACCATATGAGAAAGGACTTTGTTATTTGATCAGAACTAATGGGCAGAATTTAACCAAAATTGGCAGGAATGATGTTTGGAAGGACACGTTAAGATCAGTTCAGAACAGGTCAATGTAGTCCTTTGCATAAAGCTCATTTCAATCCTAAGTTTTATGAACTGGTCTTGACCAATCTTGAATTTTATCTTGCTTTTATCTTGTTATCTTGATACCGTATTTAATTTCAGGAATTGTAAAAATTAAAGACAGTCACGATTTAACAAGACAGAAATGGCCTTTTAAGATTAAACTTTTCTCCCGTCGAATTAAGCATTACCTTCTTTTCCCACTGTGTGTGCTGTAATACTAGTATGTCATGTATCTCGGGCGATATGTAATCATGTCTGTAAAATCCATTAAATAACTGTAATTTATATTTTATACAGATCTTAGGTTTGTTTTAATTGAAATCAAGTATTATCTTACTATAATCAATGGATCTGTCTATGGAGCTTTTGTTATTGTAGTTTTAAATAACTGCCCCATGTTAATGTAAAAATAATGTGTAGTCATTATCTATATATGCTCACAGTACCAGTTTTATTAATTACAGTGTAGAGATAGGTTAGCATTGACGAATTATTAGAACTCGGTCAATCTTTGCAAATGTTAAAGAACTGAAGAAAGACATGAAAATTATACATTTATGCAATCTTTGATTTAAAAGTCAATCCAATGAATCAGAATGCAGATATAATAACAATCAAAGTACTGAAGTACTGAACATCAGAGAACCTCAAGTTATGTTGGATTATTGATAAATGACAGGTGTTTATATAGTACCTGCCAGACAGATGTTCACCTTACAATATAGTATACATAATATAATTTGCTATCATATCTGAGATACTGTCTTATAGTAAGAAACTTATCTTTGTGAATTATCCATGAAATGTTGACGTGGTCAAATGAGAACTGCTAGATTGGCATTATGACCGTATAGTTGCACACTTGCAAAAATCTTTAGCTTATTACTTATGACACAGAATCAACATAGCAAATATTTTTTTGACTAGTCACTGAATTATGAGAAAGAGGTCAAGACAATCATATTAAAACAGATAAATTGTAATATTTGGGTGAAAGATACCACTGAAAAAGACAAATAAGAGTACACTAGAAACAACATAGAAAACTAAAGCCTGAGCAACTTAACCCCACCAATAGTTGGGGTGATCTCAAGTGCTCTGGATGGGTAGTAGCAATGAGATGATTTTGCACCATACATATAGATCACAACTACAATATGAATGCGTCGGTCCTTAGAGGCCTGTAAAACAGGGCTTGTAATTCTTTTGTGTATATCTTTTGATTTTCTGTTTGTACATTGATGTGGCCATTAGTTTTCTGATTTATATTGTTTAATATTTGTCATTTCATGGCTATTTCTAACTGATTTTAGTATAGTTTTTTTCTGATTGTAAAGATGTTGTATGGTTAGCTTTATTTCTTTTTCATCATTTTGTTTCTGTGTCTGATTACCAATCATACCTCCCTTTTCGTTTCTTTTTTTTAATAATGACAACAGTTTGGTTTCAATTTTCATTTATATATGTAACAATATAAAACAGTATATATATAATCTCATATTACATCATTAATATTGGTCATTGTTGGAATGTATTCATTTTTAACAATGTACTGTAAAAGTGCTATTTTCTAACAGGTACTTAGTATTATGGTTATTGTGATATCACTTATTCAAAGGACACAGTTCATTTATAGCCCAAAACGGTCTAAAATATAAATCTTACAATTAAACTCCAAATAGTTCACAATTTGGTTCGTAAATTGGTCGATTTCAAATGTGTTAACGCTCAATAAATCAGTTCTTTCATAATAGTACATTACATTCACCAAATTAGGCCCATTTTGTCCAAATATAATGAAATAAAAACTTTTCGGAATTGTATGGCAGCCATGGTTAATTATGCCAAAACATATAAATTTCAGACAAAATTGACCAAAAATACAAATAATGTATAATTATGGGGTCATAGCTTCAAGATATTTAATAGTAGGTGCCAAAATAGTATATTTTAGTCTTAATAGAATTATCACAAGTATTTCTATTTGAAATTTGTAATCGCTTGACCAATTTAGGGCCATTCTAACCCTTCGTGAACCTCTCTTTTCCTATAATATGTAGTAAATTTCTATTTGATATTAGTTAAAATATTCACATATACCAAAATACATTTTTTTATATTACATTTAACGAGAAACATTTTACATGATCCCATATATTTGATTTAATCCAGTTATATATATGCTAAGCATACAGTTATAATGACTTTCAAATGTAGGACTATATTATATGAACAGAATTGAGCATTTTATTATTTATTTAGCATATCTGTTATGTTTTCAAATCATTTATCTGTATGCTGAGCTAGCATTTGTATAGTCTCTTAATATTCTAAAATGGATTAAAAGGATCACATGTGTTACAATCAAACTTTGGATTGACCATTAGATAACTTTAAAAAATGTCATAACTGGTATATATAAACATTTGGATTTATTATTGTATTATCCATTGAATTCATGCTATTTCCATTTAATACAGTTCAATAGACTATCTATACCTATTATTAATATAGTAAAAAATGCAAAAAACTATAAATATATACATTGGACTAACAAATATACATTATTCATAAAAATTAATCATTTATCAAACTTCAAAAAGTTCATCACATCGCATAGCATATATATGTATACATGTAGTTGTACATAACTCTGAACTATATATAACAGTAAATAATTTGTGAATGTATCAGTGGTACTTGCTTGCATATTAGTTACTATGGGACACGTCTCTAGAATAGTGAAAGAATCACCATTCAATTTTGCGTTTGATTATTTTTTTTGTGGGAATGAGCACTTTAAAATAAATAGTGTTTTGTTTAACATTTGTCTGCGGCAAATAAGAGTTCGAAATATTATTAAGATAGTAAAAATATTTCCACATATAAATGGAAATATAACTATAATGATACTGAAGAGGGACACAATCCAAATTTTAAATTTATCTGGTTTTTTTTTTTTTTTTTTGGTGATAATAAACATTGTTTATATATTTAATAACATTCAGTTGAGCCATATTAATATTATAAAACGGAAATCACTTTCATGATGAACAGAGATTTACATACAGACAGACAACGGTAACATTAACTGCCCACATCGGCTTAGCAAAAAGGGCATTAACATTGTAATGACTAGTATAGATGCATTGGGAATGAGAACAGCATTATTCATGCATTGACAATCTTGTCTACATATATATATCCAAACAGTAGTTCATAGCATACAGTTTTAGTTCAAAAATCTATATATATATATATATATATATATATTCATCCGCAACAACAATATTTCGGTACGTCATTGATATTAAAGATTGTTTGATTAATATACTAATATTTCTAACGACAAAACATTTTCATATTATTAATTTGGATTTAAAAAAAAAATCTGAGTATTCATTGAAAACATGAATTTAAAAGAAGCGATAAGGAATTTTATTTTGCACTATATAATGTCCGCGGGTCTATAATTTTTATAGGTCGGTTATCATTCCAAAACTAATTTAAATATATGCATATATGCAAATAAGCGGGAAATTTAGGCGATGGCAATACACCCGAGGCCCTGACGGTCCTCTGATGTAAAAAACGGATATTCAAGACAACATCCCAACTCCAAATTGAACAAAACAAAAATGGCTATAAATACCAGATTTACCGAACATATTCATCATATGTGGAAAATGCGGTATACATTTTGTTTCATTTCTGAAGTGCAGGTAACGTATATGTGTATATGTGTATATTGTGTCTATCTTAAATTATAGATATTCTCCCAAAGTTTGATTTTAAAAGCCGAAGTGGAAGACAACACAAAGAAAGTGATATCGAAAAAAGCAGTATTAGGGAAGCACATTGGCCATCGCCTTTTGCATGCATACGAAAACCAAAGCATTTGTTAATATATAATTTCAAATTAGAATGGAATAATCATACGCCGAAATTTGATAAATATTGAAATTGTGTTAAAGGTACGTGCATCGGGCCAATTTTCTCAGTAAAAATTAACCTTACCTAACATGGTTTTGGATACACTAGGCCTGTTGGTTCTATTGCTTTCATGTGCAGTATTTTTGTTATCATTTTGGCATCCGAAGTTTTAGGGAGGAACGTACCTAATAAGCTTTAATCAAGGAGTGCAAATCAAACTTTTATTTCTTGAGAGTATACTCCTGTTTTTAACACAGATGTGCAACCCTCCCCCCCCCACCCCATCGCCCCTTCCCCAAAAAAACTTTCTTTTGTGGTTACGGTCACCGAAATGTATTATTTTTTTGTTCTCTGTGTGATCATGTCACTTATTTGTCGCTGCTTGAATATTTTATAATGAATCTTTACATTTATCTTATAGGATCGGTTTTCCTTTGTCAACAGTTTTACAATACACGTACTCCTGGCCGTTTGGTGCTATGGTTCACCACAATTTTGGATTTTTGTTTTTGGAGTTGATGAATGTATAAGTACCAATTTTTGTATTACTTTACTCTTTTCACTTCTGTGTATTTGTATACCGTGTTACATGTATCGCTCACCCTAATTCGTCGTGGCTTTTGATCTATAAAGGACCGTTCGGGTCATAATTCATTTTGTTACATGTACGCTAGAGGTACGCATAACAAGTCGTTAACGTACCCTAGAGATACACGTAACACTTTGTTCACGTAACCTAGAGGTACACGTAACACTTTGTTCACGTACCCTAGAGGTTCACGTAACAATTTGTTCACGTTCCTAGAATAACCTTTATACCCTACGCACAATGAACTCGTCTGCTCGAGAATACTAATTGACCAGGGTACGTGAACAAACAGTTACGTGTACCTCCAGGGTACGTGAACAAACTGTTACGTGTACCTCTAGGGTACGTGAGCAAAGTGTTACGTGTACCTCTAGGGTACGTGAACAAAGTGTTACGTGTACCTCTAGGGTACATGAACAAAGTGTTACCTGTACCTCTAGCTGACGTGTAACAAAATGAATTATGACTCGAACGGCGCTTCATATTGATCCTCCTTTATCGTATTAATTCGGCTTTTTGTCGATCAAATTACACATGCCATTTTTGCTCTCAGTCTTTACCATACACAGGTCAGTATGATATAATATACATCTGAAATGTTGTTCGTTCAGCTCAATTACTTAAATAAGTATAATTTTCCAGTTATTTACAAATTATGTATATTATATACATATAAGGATTTTTTTTTAGAATTGGATATTGTCAGCTAATTTACTTGCAGGCCACTCCAGATTTGGATATATAATTATATTATTTTATATGTGTCATCGTATCTTTATGGTTCATGTCTCATTTTTGTTAAAACAAGGAATCCATCTCGATATGTCACGAAAGAGAACTTATAATCACTTTCCTATGATTGCTCTTTTTTTTTGCATTTCGCTACAGATCAGATGGCCTTGAATCATCATTGATGTATACCCAGCCCAGTGTTATTATTGCAATTGGAAACAAGTCAATATCGAGTAACAAAACAGTACACTAAATAGCAATGTGTAAGGTCTTATGCCTTGTTTGGGTTTTGTCAGTGTACGTGTCTATAAAAAATAAATATTTGGGGGGAGGTTAGATATACCAAATGTAATGACAACTAGACGCATTTCTGGAATAAACACACCAAATTATACAGCAACATTTGAACCTGCATAGTATGTTGAAGCAGTAATTTTACTTCGTTCAGAAAGTCGTTGTTCATATCATGTGCCCGACAATAACCAGTCAGCTGAGAACTATAGACACCACGGGCTTGTAATTTGGTATGTTACTACTTATAGCAGGGAAAGTCCCAACATCTGAAGTCAAACCCATCATGTCTGTCACAAATCTTTAATAATTATGGATTCATGTGGATTACTAGTAGATAACATAATTCTAAGTTATGCTTTTAATTGTCATATTGACATGTTGGTAAAGGTTCAGGTGTAAATATAGTGTAATAAATTCTTTCATACCACTTTTGATGCACATGATGTACACATTTCGTCAATTGACGACTCGTCAGTTGTGCTTAAGGCTTAAAATGTTAAAAACCAAAACAACAATCCAAAAAGTTGAAGAGCAAATTTAAAATTGCCAAACTGTTCAATATGTTGTTAAAGTGACATATCGTTTAGCGGGCTCTCGTTTCATATCACTCCAACTCTTGACTTTTTTGCTAATATGATCATATTTTCATCGATTTAATTGTTCCGTTTAAAATAAGTTGAAAACATCTTCATTTTGAGATTTTTTGTGATACTAGGGTCTTGTAATATTGTCCACAAGATTATGTTGCTATAGATTCTTGTGGTTTAGATTATGTAAGTAAAATTTCATGTGAATATTTTATGCACCCATTATCAAGTTATATTTTGTTTTATGCATGATAGGAACTTATGTGGTTATCCACTGTAGCATTGTGTAAAAAGTTCAGGAAAGTTCAGCATTGACATATTAATAACTTATTATCCAATTTACAGAATCCCAGACAAAAATTTTCATACAAGCACAAAACACAAACATATAAGAGTCCGGATAGTACAGACGGTCATAAAAAAAAGTTGCTGGATACTCAATCCACTCCTTAAATAGTCGGTAACTAGATGGACAAGGGTATATAAATAATTAGGTTACGCGACAACATTTACTTGTTAATAATTAAAGAATATTAGAATTAGAAGCAAAAGCTATACATTGTACATAAAAAAACGATTAACAGGACTGAAAAGAGGTGATGGATTAAAGACACTTACTTGTATATGACTACATGTCATATTAATTACTGGAAACTTTTGATACTGTGTATGTTTTGGACATACTTCGTTAAAAATCATACAGGTACATACTATAGGGCCAAAAAACCATTTGCATGACCAAATCTCAATATCAATAGATACATGTTTATTAATATTAATGTTTATTGAAATTTTTATTGATTATATGATACTAGATTAAATCCGCGAAATCGTTGGCATAAAGTGATAGTATATATTTTTAATAACCTATTTGTCCCGTTTGTTTATCTAAACTAACATACAGCGATTTTTTGCGCACAAAAAAAACCAAAACAGATCTTCAAACTCCGTGATATGTTAAAAATGCATATTCATAGATTTTACTCGAAAGAAGAAGCGACACAAAATTCGAGTCTTCATTTAGTAATATAGATAGGTGCCGATTTGACTCTAATTTACTAGTACCGATTTAACCAGGTACCGATTTGATCAGATGCCGATTTGACCAAGTGCCGAAATGACATTTACTATAATTTGATGAACGAAGGGATATATAGGTTTATGAGAACTCACATAGGACAGGTCGAGCCCAAGTCTCAGATTAAGCTTAAAAATTTAAACAAAAGAATGGTTTATCTAAATGCAAATTGGTAGGCTGAGCAACAGAAACCACAAATATAGTGTTTGACATGTACCCGTTGAACGGATTGACAACCGTAAAGAAATTTCAGAGTCGGGCGAAGGGAAGGATTGTGTATCCAAATTGGTTATTTTCCGTTTTTCTCCCACACTCAGTGATGAAAAACTACACTGTGCCTTGATCATTTATGTTATGAAAGCATATTCAGATTTTACTCGAAAGAAGAAGTGACACACAAATTCGAGTCTCTTTATTTAGCAATCTGGCTTTATATTTACTTGGCACTAGTTTGAAGCACGTTCATTTGCAAAATCTATTTTAAATGTAGTTTATGAGTTTAAAACAGATGAACTGGCTATTGCAAATAGATTGCAATTTATGAACGCAAAAAATTATATTTAAAATCTGTCATTGTCATTGATTTGCTGTTATGCTCAGTAAACAAATTTTATTTCATTTTGACATGTTATTAAAATATTTCGTCAGTATATTTGAAAATCAAATAAACCAAATCAATACTATATAAATTATATATCATTATTAGCTATTTTGGTATGTTTTACGTCATTGTTTTCACTAACAATGACTAAAGAAGTATTGTTGTCTTTAATATTTTATGACAAGGCCCATAATTATGCCATCATTGAACCAACATAACCAAAAAAATGCCTCATTAACTGCTTGTGTATAAATTATAATACTTTGAGGATTGTCAAACTGCAATAACCTCGTGTGTTGTGACATATTCACGATGAAACGCCTTTTTATCTCTGTCATGCAGAACAATTGCAAATACTCATGAATGTGTTAATATTTAATATAATTTCCTTAATGTGTGTGTGTGTGTGTGTGCGTGCGTGTTTAATTCAAGTTAATTACATACGAGTTTTATATCTTCAAAATCGGCTCTAAACTAATGTTCAATCTCTTTCATAGCCATATTTATAGGAACAGAAATTGGTCAATACACACACTTCACACTGAAACTATTTAATAGAATCACATTTCCCAAATTTTGAAATTACTCAGCATATTGAAAACCATAGCCAATTATTATGAATTTGAGATATAAGCTGGTGTTGATAATGCATTGAAGATTTAAACAGAAAAGAAGATACATCAATCGTTCGGAAAAAAATGATATTGATGAAAGCAGCGGATTTATCACCTTGTGATATCAAATCTGATACATTATATCTGCATATTTCGCGACTCCTTAGATCAGTAGCAACCAATGCCAAAAAACGGTGGAGGTTAAAATGATTACCTCAAAATTTCGTACCGAATATTCAAATAGTATTGCTGAAGTGGCCTACTATGTAAGGGAAATAAACATAGACGGTTAAACGAGCATATTTTTTCCATACGTGTACAATGCAAATTCGCGTTAAACATTGGCAAAAAAGGAATAACGAAGCGGAAAAACTGAGAAAAGACAGTAAATTCTAAAGCCAATGAAAAAACACAGTCATGAGAACGGAACACAACAAACATATGCAACAACTAAAAGAATTAAAAACATATAATAATATGAACAAAAATAGAACATGACAGCACAGAAACTAAAGCACTAGCAATGTGAACTCCCAGTTAAAGCAAGCACAAGTAAAAATTATGAAAAGATATGGTATAAATGTAAATTCTAACATCCATGTTTTATATTTTTCAAACCAAACGAATAACATGTATCGCAATCATGTTCAATTCAACTTAAGGCATAAAACTAAAAAAAAAACAATTATTAATTGTAATAGAAGAATAAAAAAAATAAATAAATAAAATAATCAGGAACTATAAGTATCGGAGTATACACAAACCTTTGAAAGTGGTGTAACGCTACTTTGTTATTGTGCCTTAAGGTATCCAGACCATAAATGACCACGTGATTATTCAAAAGTTCCCGGATGTTCCATACAAAGAATTAATTGACCTCGGTAATTATCGGCAAACTTCGGAAATGCCAATATAACTAACTTATTTTTACAGACTCTGCATATAAGCAACAAAGTGTGTTTCAACTTGAGAAAAATATACATACAAAATTCCAGCTTTAAATTGTTTGGTTCAGTCATTCACGGTCAAAAAGAGATACAATTTTCGATCATGATCTATTATGGTCCGGATACCTTAATCAGGCGAAGGTGTAGAGAATATCAAGCTATATGTTTTGGAAATGTTTGCAATGGAGATGTGTCCTGCTGCATTTTTTATTTCATTAACTTCAATAATCTTGCATAAATATGAAAAGTATAAGTATCGCATTTATGAACACTAAGATAGTATAATACACTATATTACTTATTTCTAAAAGTTTATTGCTCCACTCCCTGACTTATCAAAATATGATATTTATATCCCCCACTCCTTGGATTATCGTTGTTCATCCTAGCGTATATATTGTGTACGCAACTACTCATTCATCATTCTATCGCTTTCGTATTTCGTAACCTGGTTGGGCATGATCTGACCATTGGCAAATTATTGCAATTTAGCTTTTGGTTAATTTGGCGAAGTTTGTAACCCTTTCCATCCATGTTTTTGTCCATCGGCGTATCTTATTGTGGACAGATCATCAAAAGTTTGGTTGAATTTTTGTCATACATGTACATTTCTACTTGGTATCGTTGTTTTGGCATGAATTTTTCATGCGCTTTACAGTCAGTTAATCCCATTAATTTTTTATCAATTTAGGACGACGAGATTTCAAAATGCAGATAAAATCCCAATGATCATGTGTGCTTTTTCCACTAAAATTTTATGTAAAAATCATTAATAATTATAACATGCAACGTACTCTTGTGGATTTCAAAACTATATCTTTACCTTACTGTGATGATATACATTGTGCACGTCAAAGGTAACCAAGATAACATAAAATGCGAAGGGGAATTAAAAAATTACATTTTATTGTGTTGACATGGTTTATGAATTATTTAAGTGACGTGCGTTCATGTTCATTGATTTCATACAACACAACTTCCTGTTCGTCTGTTTCTTTTTCTGCACTATTTCTGATCCCATAGATACAATATACAATAAGGCCTGTAATAAAGAATATAAATATTTAATATTTCAATCAACGTTTATAATAGTATGATGTTGCAAGTAAATGTAGTAATACCTATATACTGACATTTTTTTTCGTCTTGTTTGCATGTACATGTATCAGGCTTTTTTCTTTCGTTTCGAGTTTATGCTTTGTACGTTCTTTTGTTTAGGAATACGTAAATGAATTCATTGGTTCTAAAGTATTCTTTGAAAAGTTATTTTTATCATCCTAAGTACATTTATTACAGTCTCTAGATATAAAGCAGACCATATTGCATCTTTTACGCCTTTGAAAGTTTTTATTTTCAAATTGCATAACCAAGTATTTTCTATGAAGGTCGCACGATATTTTTCAAATTGTACAAATGAATTGGACCCAATTCGACTTATATTTTTCGAAAATGCCGTACATCTGTAAATATACTCTCAAAACTCACCTAAGAAAAGCCATACACTAAATCTCAGCCATGCTCTGTATGACAGCGATGACATCATCAACATGTTCACAAATATCGACATTAAAGGAACAAATGGCACATACGGCGTTTTGAAAAGTAATTTCGTTTGATTCTGAGGTTGTCTGAGAATAATTATTGTAGAAATTATTAAAATTATCACAGATATCAATAAACAGGCAGTAGCCCACCAAGTTCCAAAAATTAATGAATCACTTGCAAACGTCACAACAAATGAAAATACTGTCGACGCAATGATAAATACAATAAGCGCTACAGACGACGTCATTGAAGTCGAATTTGTAGGTTCGACTGCAACGTCTATAGGTAATTGGAACAAACTACTTTGACTTCCAACTGGAGTATCATTAATGACACTGTCCATTTTCTGATATGTACTATTCCGCGGCTTTCCACCTAATACTTTGTTTTTGTCAGGTTCATGTGAAAATCTGTTTAAAAATCCATTCTTTTCATTTTCGGTAAAACCTTTGCAAATATCATTTTTATTGCTCATGTGATTTGTCAGAAGCGATGTATACAAAAATTCAGTGCATTGCATCAATTTTTCATCATTTAAATCTTCATATTCTTGGTACAAACCAATATTGACTGGGTTGTATCGAACAGTTATTACACATATCGCAATACAGGTATATGCAATTAACGACCCAAGAGCTAATATTTCTATTAGCAACGTTAACGTCAAAAAAGCAGACAACAGACACGTCAGCAGCAGTGGCAATATTATGAGTTTAAACATTCCGCCTTCCTCTGGCTTCCGTTGACAACATGGATACAACAATCGGTCTGTGTTCATTGCAAAGAGTAGCCTTGGTATTGCAAATATAGAGCCTACCAACCCTGCGCTAAGACCTATCAATCCTCCAACAGAGAATACGTAATATGATCCAAATACTCCTTTTTCTTGAAATGCAATCGGGATAGCGAGGTAATCTTTCAGATCATACCACGGATAGGACAAGGTTACCGCCAAGGTCACACAAATGGTGAAAATGAAAGACAATATTGTAGTCGTGATGACAGCACGTGGAATTGTTTTTATTGGTTCTCTAGTTTCCTCACTGGCAGAACATACGTTGTCAATTCCACTAAATATACAAAATAGCGTCGCTGCACCAGAAATAACCTGTGAAAACCGAAAAATCATTATCAATTTGAAAACAAGTATTGTAACAGATATGCAATGGTAAAGACAAAAGTGTAATTCAAAATTCATATATTTAAACAAAATTAGTATTACAATAATGACAATCTAAAGTGTATAAAAACCAACATCGTACAAACTCTTTCCCTAAGTTCTCTAAATAACATAATTTTAACTAGGGGTGTAACGATTCACCGATGCATTGATAGTATTGATCTCGCACTCCATCGATACGCTTATCGTATCGTTACTTCAGAATCGCGATATCCTTCCGGCTTATATTCACCGTTTACTGTTAAATTTTAGAATGTCCAAACTTGGATCACGTTTTTATTTTGGCGGAAAAAATTTCATTTCAATTATCATTAGACTCGGGTACCAGTTTCACATGTGTTAAAAATTTCAACATGGCAACGCAATAAGATACACTTCTTTATTTTGTTTATTACATCTATGAACAGCATTAATTGTACTTTTCGAAGTAAAAGTTTCTGTGTTGTACAGTGTTTGTTATAATTCCCAATTTGGGGAGTACATTTTGAGTGACAAAGTAAGTAACCAATGTCTCACGATACTCAGGTCTAATTTTAACAGTTGTATTTGTTTTGTTCTTATCTTCGTTGTTCTTCGGAGTTTATTAGTTGTTTTCGATTTTCTCCTCCTTCGAATATCCCTTTGGTATTTCTTGACTTTACTTATATTTCTGTGCAAAATATAGAAGTCTTAGATATGTGTACCGTGTGATAGGGTTCATTTAATGATATACACGTATTCTTAGAATGTCGGAAAATCGTTGTGTGTACCAGACACCTATTCATAAGCAAATTATTATAAATCATATTTCCAAAAAAGAAAGATAATTCGTGTTTATTGATTAGCTGTTCGTATCTTTAATTTAGTAATAGCGGATACACTTATTCAACAATAGGACATCAAAACAGCCATTTAATTATCGCCAGCCCGTCCTAATTAAATTAACGATTTCCTGACAGTTCATCGACATATGAGCTTTACAACATCGCAACCTTTGTCTGGATAAAAGAAAAGTTCCTTTGAAACGTTGTGGTTTTATTGGCAAAGTGTTTAAATGCAGTCAAATACATAATCAATATTTCAAATCGAGCATTCAGATGTCTTAGCAGGGATTGTAACTGAACATATCTTGCTTCTCTCTTAACTTTTCTCACGACATTAAAAAATATCTGGGTTTATTTCTGTCCTTGAAACCGTTTATAAGTTCACAATATCCTTTGTAAACATATTCAGGTGTACGATAGAGCTGTCTAATAGTACAGCGTCGATGTTTAACACAGATTGTGGTGTCTAATGTTAAGCTGTAACAGACTTCATGGTCGCAATCACTGCTATGAGTTGACGCATGAACAGAAAGCATACTGACGACATTTGTAATATTTCTTATAAAATAGCATTTTATAAATAGAACAGTAAATAAACCCACAGAAGATGACTTAGGAGAAGGTTCCTCTGCTGATATTTTGCTAAAATTTCAGGATATGAAGTGTTTGATATATACTTATCCGCATGACTTATTTTTTTTAAGATATTAGACACTGATTTTGGTATATTTGTGTTATAAATCCTTAATTTGTCATATTTACGACTTTTACAAAAACCTGCCTAATTTCTCAACGATAAAAGGTATTTGTTGTGCTTGTGGTTGTTCATTTGTCTTCCCGGGTTTGTCTGTCCAATGGATTACGTTTTTTTTATTGCTGCTTAGGTATATTTGTCCTTTTTTCACTAAGTCTGACAAATAATTAGTGATAAAGTTTGAAATGTATGCAAACATTGGCCAAATAAGGAATAATGATGATCATTGGGTAACTTTAGATGCGATGAGATAAAAATCCTCTAATAGTTCTTTGTTTAAATTTCAATATAATTATTTTGCAATAATGGACTTTGGTTTTTAAAAGAAAATCGCGGAAGAGTCCATGTGCTTATTACAGATATATTCAACATGTAACAAAGTGTATCTCTTGAAGGTGTCATTACCCCCGCCCCCCCCCCCCCCCCCCCCCTTGCTATTCTATCGTATTCCCTTTTGTCTGAATACCTTGTGCATCAAAATTATTTCAAAGAATTAATTAAAACCAACAGCAGGACATTATTAATGATGACAAGAAGGAACCAACTGGTATTCCTCATTCAACAACAAAATATTGTACATATAGAATAAGGGCAATTTGTTTTCTGATATCGACTTTATCGGGATAATTATTAGACGAGAAGGTCATGGCTAGTCACTAGAAAAACCTGAAAAGGTCAGTATCTGAAAACAAATTTACATTATTCTTTTTATCGGAAATTGTTACCTAATTTATAAGGTACGAAAATTTCAAGACAAATTAAAAGTGACTTCTTAGTGGACATAACATCGTAGTACGTTGTTTCGTTGAATGACGTTACGTCTTCATTACAGAAGACATTAGAGAAATAATTAATTAAGTGACTATTGTAAAAAAAATGGCAGGTGTTAATAAACATAAATAAAACAAAAGTTATGGTATTTCAACAAAACAACATACCATACTCTAAAGCAGAGTTTACTTTGGATGGATATATGTTAGAAAAAGTATTGAAATATAAATATTTAGTTAAGGTGGTACCTAACACTACAGGGAGATAACTCTGTAAAATCAGCTAAACGTTTAAATAACGTTGTGTTGTTAAGGGAATATTAAGCTTTTCAATGATCAATATTAGTGTTTGTCAAACTGCTATACAATCAGTGTAATTTTTCTGATGAATTGGTTGGTTCAAATGTTTTGAAATTTTAAAATTTTTGTCAATGGGTCAAAGTAAATACTTTGTCAAAATTTTATGAAAATTAAACGAGCCAAATTAATTTTAGTGAAAGTGTTGGGTACCACCTTAATATAATAGAGGCTGCTGGTAAATCCATACATCCTATATGGAACTCTCTAAGAAAGGTACAAAAGTGATATTCAGTATGTTCAAATATTTAAAACAATATCGAAAAAAATACCTATGAATATACATAAAAAACTCTTTTAATCTTTAATTAAACCAATTTTAATGTATAACTCAGAAATTTGGTATATGGATTACAATGAAAAAATATTAAGATCTCAGAGTAGAGCACCAAATGATAATTAAAAGATTTTGACTTATTAACCTCTATTAATAATAGCTTCACTGAAAAAGTAAATTTTAAATTTTGCAAATCAATTCTAGGTTTAAGTTAAAAAGCAGCAAACATTGCATCAAGAGCAGATTAGGCCGTGACAATATCCAATTGATGTACATGTATGTGTAAAAGTTCAAGCACTAAAATATAGAAGTTAATCCTTTGTTATATGATACATATTGTACAACTAAAATATTGGATGAATCAGGAACCTATTCTTGATATACTTTGTCAAAAATGTTATTCATGAAAATCATATAGATTTATCAGAGGTAGAAAATATAAACTTTATAAATGAAAAATATAAAATGAATATACATATGAAAGTGATTATACAAGAAAATCATAAAAAGCTGGGTTTTTTTAATTTAATTCTTTCACAAAAAAGAATAAATTATTTATTTACAGTAAAGTAAAAAAGAAATACGAAATTGAGCCATATATACTTAAAGAAAATAACTTTGAAGCTAGGAAAACGTTTACCAAATTGAAGTTAAATGGCCATATTTTTGAAATATAAAAAGACAAGAACGTGCATGTCAAAATTGTTGATTAAATAAAATAGATGACGAAGAACATTTACTATTTAAACGTACAAAAAATGAAAACTTTAGAGTTGAATTTCGCAGAAAGTTAAAAATACCTATTCAAATATAGATGATATGAATGATTTTAATAAATTGGTTTTATGTCTTTCATTTCCGTCAATTATGCAGTATGCTGCTCCATTTATTAAAAAGTCTCGGACACTGAGGAGTGGACTCTTCAACTGCATGATTAGTACATATGTATATAATGTCATACTTTTATCACTTTTTATGATGTTTCTGTGTTCTAATATTGTTAAATTTTCTGTGTACTTATTTTATTATTTTTATGTATGTTATCAACCCTATTGCGGAATAATTGTGCATTTATTCAATAAACATTAAATGCGGTGTACGAACATCGAAATTCGACTTTAAATAACATGACATCATCCTTGACATTGACCCAACAATTTTATTCTCAATGCCAGCCAACGATAGTGACGTTATCAGCGTGTAGGATAAAAGGAAATACAAACGATTTGCCGATAAACAAAATTATACTAGACGGCATTGGGGCTATTGACAGTTTATAAAACGCCTTTTTTTGTTCTTGAACAAATATTTCTAAACTGTTAGCATTGCTTGCAGGGTAATCTTTATCTTTCGCGAATCCTTTCTGTAATTTATTGATTGATAAATTGGGTGAAGACAAAGACGTATGTTCTACACAGATTGCCCATTATCTCAAGCTTTATTGGGTTAAGCCTGTCTTGATTAAATAAACTATTTCTTAGACAGATCTATTTAAATACTGCTTGCACGGTGTTTACAAGGTAAGGAGCAAATCCGGATGTAAAAATATAATCTACCATACATTTGTATAACAACAAATAATAATTATTAGTAGATGACCGTCGTATATTCTTGTGTCAGGACATGTTCAAGATCATTTTAACATTGCCACAAAACTTTTTTACCTCGATAATAAAACAAAATAAACTGAAATGATATCCACGTACATTGACAAGAACCAGTTCACTGCAAGGAAATTTTACAACATACAAATCCCGTTTCATAAAATAAATATTTCTAAAATGATATAAAAGAAGGGACGAGGTGAACAAATTCTTGACGAAAAATCGATTTATGATTTTGTCAAAAGTTTCCATTTTTTTTTTTTATATCATTGGAAATCTAATTAAACATGTATTTGTGGCACATGAATTTGGTTCAACCTAAAAAAAAAAACAATTAATCCCCGTTTTACCCCTCGGTGTTAATTTGAAGGCATTTGAAAAATATAATTTTTACTACTCATGTCTATTACAATTATAATGTATTATGTTGCATGATATATGTCATGTATGTACATTGTACAAGATTGTATATTTTGTTGATTTACATTTGTACGCCTCATTTTGATCTTGAGCTGTGTTCAAGGCCAAATATTGTGAATGAATATCCTTTCAGTCGTAATTAGATATATTCTATGGTACCAATTTGGATGCAAAATCGACCACTGGGGATATAGCCAAAGGCATCGAAGGACAGAGCTGCATGTGTCCAAGAGAGAGATATTAGTAGATTTCACATTTTTTAAAACAACTGGGTTGGTGATCACCACAGGAAATTGGAGTCGTCCAGTTCAGTTGGTATAATACTAATCATACGATAGATATTGATTTTGATGCATATACTAAAAAAACAATAATTGTATTAATTCTTGAAAAATTTTTGTCTTTTCAAGACTGCGAAAAAAATCCTTAGCAAAAAGCAACATACAGGCATTTATGTCTTCATCGTTTTCAGAAAGATTTATACCACGTTCCTCATTTTACTGAGTCGAGATAATGGAGTAATCTACCATGATATATAACTCTGCTGGTAATGTGAAAATAATTATAGGATATCCGAGATAAATGTATGATTATTACCCTTTTTGTATTTAGCTGCCAATAAATCATTATATAATGTCGGTACTTTTTTCACTTGGCTTAAAAAGATGTGATGAATCGAAATGTAAGTTCTGGATAGTTTAAAATTTATTCAGTTAGATGAAATAGTACACAGTCACTTCTATAATAAATCGGAGTTTCATTAATATTACTTTAAAAGTCTTTATTGAAGAAAAGAAATCCAAAAAACATCTTGCCCTTCTAAACTTATTTATATACTAAGGACGTATTTGTTTTTACTGAATATTTCACAGAATTGTAAATTAATTTGCAATTTACCTGTGGAATAAACCAACTTCACATAATCAATTACAAATACATAAAATCATGTTTAGTTTAACTAATTATTATAATTTTAAGAACAACCATTTTATTTTCAAGGAAGAGCAATTTATGACTTTGATAGTAAAATCCAAGCTAAAATTTCGATAAAACTACATGTAAGTCAGGCTCAAATTATTACCTAGTACTAGATTTGGGAGTGTTCAGAAAATTGTTCACGCTTGTGGATACTACTAAATATTCTTCGATCCAAGAATATTTCTTTAACCACATATTAAATTTTTGCTCTCTTATTGATATTTTAAGTCCAAGGCTGAATGGCTTGTTATCGTAGAAAAAAATAATAATCACAGACATGGACATATAAATTATGGAAAATTTTTATCTTTAGGGGGACGGAATTTGAAAAAAAAAGACTTGCTCCAAACTTTTTTGGTAAAAAAATAGGCAGAATTGTGTATAAAATTAATTCCCATAGTAATATATTTTGAACAAAATTTTTTGCGGATTGGCACGCTGACAAAAATATGCTCGTGAATTCTTCAGAAATAATTCCGGGATCGAAGAATAATTTCTTGCCCTTAACAAATAAAAATCAATGATAGTCCCTTGCATCTTAATATACCATTACAATGTGATAAAAAGGATTTTTTACAGTATTGCATCGTTAGTGTATACTTACTCCAGTTATTCCGAAGGGGAAGAATCCAGGTGAATCTGTCCAGTTCTCATGTCTAACGTGAAAGAATCCCACACATATCATACAGAATATGACTAAACAATTCATGATAGTTAACATGAAGGATATCACTGTAGGCACCTGCAGAAAACGGAAATAAAATATCCTTAAAAAAACAATAAAGTGTCGGGCCTTCTTTGTTCTAATCCCTAGTAACACACTTTTAAACGGTCATTAATTTTATACCTTGTTTAAACTTGGCTTAAAATTTTTACAGTTTTGGAAATTTAAGGAAACAAGAGCAAAAACAAGATACATTGTCTTGCAGTCAACCAATACCTGTAACGATCAGTTCATAAAGGTTAGGAGTGAATAATGCAATGTTTAACTATATATGTACTGAACAGATTTTAACTTGTCCTGACAGATCTTGATTGACTGCAAGACAACCTGTCATGATTTGATCTCGTTATCTTGATTTTGTTTGAAATTACAGTGACGCAGAAAATCAAGACAAAGTAAAGATAAACAAGATCAGAATGGCCGTTTAAGATCAATTTGTGTTATTAGTTATTAAATGCATATACAAAACATGTACACGTACATCTACATTGTGTAACACTAAATTTTAATTGAAAATTTCTTGAAATCAAATAAAATCTATCATTTCAACTTCTCTTCTCTTTCGTCGTCCTTTTATTATTCCAACATTCCCTGCATTTATTTCCTTCTAAATATTTTATTCTATGAAAATAATCAATCTACCTTAGGAGTACACAGAAACAGTAGGGAAATCAAAACAAGTACTCCACAGGACAACAAATCCGGACTATCAGACAGAACATCACTGCCATTCCAGTTGAGCTGCTTAGTTATAAGGCTGCAAAAGTATAAAATAATTTCAGCTTTTGGACGAATTAACGTCTTTGTTTTTGTTTTTTGTAGTTTTTATATTTGTGTGACTTTGCAAATGCTATTACACAGGTACACATATACATATAAGGTAAAATCCAGGTGTAATGGTTAATGTACATTGTACATGAGAAGCAAATTCATATAATGCTTGTACATAATACAGCATCATAGTGTACAGTGTTTTTATTGGTGTTTTCTTTATCTCAGAATTTGCTCCTTGGTCTTCAGCAATGAACCAACCAATAACACCTAGCAACAAGACCAAAATGACCTTATCAATTTACCGAAAACCGCTAGTTTGTCCTACTTTTCCCCGACACATGCTGGGCTTTATCTGTTCAGTATAAAATCAAACAGAGCTATGACGTGAACATATTTTCTTGGTCTCTCTGTAAGAATGAGTATAATTACCGAATCGGAAATGGATCAAAAAGTAGCGAAAATGGACTAATGATGGACCGAAATGGATCAGTGGTAGCCCTAATTATAAACAAGTCGTTAAATATAGATTCTCCTTTAGGTACGAGTGAGTTATGGAATTTGTCCACCCTAGACAGTTAAATTTTCGATTTTCAAAATCTTGAATTTAACTATTAGGGTGGAAAAATTCCATAACTCACGAGTAAATTGAAGGAGAATCTGTTTCTCCTATGATTTTCGACAAAAACCTCAAGAAAATGTCATTGCTATGTAGTTTGTTTACATAGACGTCATTTCGGGACTTCTCTAGTTTATCGTTTCAATAACTGTAGAAAACGGCGGTAATTCCCACGTAGAAATTTAAACACCGGGGAGTGGTGAAAATATGTATTTTTATCACATCAAGAATAGAAGAAAAAGACAATCAGCATTAGGACTTTTGTTAACTGTCTAAGAATAGCTTAATAACACCCATAATTGTCCAAATCTCTAACTTTGAAATTTGAACTTGCCATATATATATATATATATATATATATATATATATATATATATATATACGTCTAAAGTAATAACCAACGTTTGAACTTACTAGATGTTGGACCGATAATAAATTAACGATACAATGCAAAATAAAAATAAATAAAAGTCTAAAAATAAAAATAAATAAACGTCTGAAAAGTGTCTATTCGCAACGCGACAGCACTGATGAAGGATCTCAGTGATCCGAAAATTTTGCTAAGTTTGAATTATTTTTATAATTCAAAACTTTATTTGTTTTATTTTGATGTTGTTTTGCATCTTTTTAGACGTATATATATATATATATAAGTCTAAAGATTTGCACAACGGTACTTATATAAGATGGTAATATACGAAGATGATGTTATAAAATCGTGTTGACAAATTTTTCGGCTTAACAAATAGCCTTCGTCAGTGTCGATAGTTTTTAAAATACATATATATCCTTTAGCAATATGTCTCATTATAACCTATTTCGGTCGTTATTTTCAATTTTGGTCCCTATAATGACCATTTCGGTACAGTATTAGTTTGTGTCGGTACATTTCATTCCATTTCGGTGTCATATCGATAATTAGACTACCCGTCTCCGGAATATCAAGCTGTCATACATTTTGTGAAGATCCATTTAGAATTGTGAAGGTGATAACGCTTATAATTATCAACAGGCAAAATGACTAAACTGACGTAAACCCGACAACAATTTCAATTTACAACATGTACCAGTTGTTTCTAATATATTTTGTTCACATTCATAAGAGAATTCTATGATAGTTTTCTGCGGTATCTTCTAATCAAATACAAATGGAGCTGGATAACCAATAGATTAATTATTAGCTAACTATCAGATTGTTTTGGGGTCCTACTATTTATTTACTACCACTTAGGATTCGTTTCACAATTATTTGTTTCTAGATTTTTATTCGTTTTGCTAGTAACAGTATTGTCTCAAAACACTCAAAGCAAACGAATATTAAAGTTTATACCTGTGGATAGTGCCATTTAAAATTCCGTCGAAATACTGACTCCATGCTTTAGCTGCAGTCGCTACAAGAACAATGTTTTCCAATATCATACTCCAACCGACTACAAATGCTGAGAGTTCGCCTAGTGAAGCATAAATGAACACGTATGAAGATCCTGCCTGTGGCAGCCTTGTACTGAATTCAGAATAACATAGACCTGAAATTAGAATACAATATTTAACATAGGCCTTTGAAAATCGGTTTTTAATATTGAAAATGCGGTATACTATTTATTATAATTTTGCTTTGATCTCTTTTTCCCTAAATAATTTTCTTTTGTCGGGAAACTTGCTCTGTATATATGAAACACTATATAATTATGGATTCCATTATTGCTTTACTTCATGGCGTACATGACATCACTGATATTAATTAGGACGAAAGAAGTGCATACCCTACTTCTGGGATTTAATGAAACTAACTAAATCCAGACATTTAACAAAAATAGCCCTAAACATAATGATTAAGCTACGAGAATGATAGTTAGATCGTTCATTTGCAAAATTTTTGCAAACATGTTTTTTTATGTATTAGAGCATTTGCCTGGCTAAATTGGATGGCAACCATTCCATTTCAGTTCCTGATATATGCCATATTATATTAAGAACAGTTCCAATTAAATTTTTCCAGATTTAGCATTTATTGATGTTTATAAATTTATTCTAGGGATAAATTAGCTAATTTAACATTGCAATTATTAAAATTCTGTATATTTCCGCAGAGTTAAAAAAATTGCTGAAGAGAGAAAAAACTAGAAACTGCAAAAGGGTGACGTAATATATTTCAACATGCATTTGTCATTAAACATTTCAAAGCACTTTGATCCATTCTTATCTTGTATAAAATCTAGTTAATCGGTGATAAGGATGGCAATGTAATAAATTTCAATTATAGGATCTCCGCTAATAGCCTCTATTACAGCTTTACTTTCAGGTCTCTGATCTAAAACTTGTCAAATCTGTTTTCATTTCTGACTGATTTGTCAGATTAACTAAACAAAAACTATGACCCGTTCCATAAAATATAAAGCATTACGTATTGAACAGTATAAACAGTATCAATATAGAATTTATAATATTTACAGATTTCCATTACAGATAAGTTTGGCACACTTAACTATATATTGGAAATCTACTGTTGAACAGGAGGTAGAGTTTTTTCTGGTTTAAATAGGTTATATTATAAGATGAAAGATGAATCGTTATCTAAAAATGAACATTTCAGTCTCCTTTTCTTGTTTTCATCAATTTAAATCTACAATCCACAAATCAAAGTATTTTATAACTGTTTTTGTTTCTTTGTAGACGTGAGGCCTATTTCAAGTCTGAATAAAATAGAAGTTAAACAAAACCAACCTGACAATAATGCAGCCACCCCTGCAATGATAACAGATATTACAGCTGAAGGACCAGCTAGGTGCTTTATTATATAGGTAACTATTACATATACACCGATTCCAAGAGATCCTGCAACTCCTGTAAACAACAAATTATATCAGTAGGTCCAACACCAGAATTTATTCATAGTGCATGTTATATTAAAATAAAACTGAATAAAAAAATCGCACCTGCGCAAACTTGAAAATCTTTCTTATGTATAAAATATACTTACTTCCTGTCAATATCAAAATTTAAAACTAAGTCATCAGTGATAACTTACCAATTGACAAAAATATCTCCTATATGAGCAGAATTCTTGCAGACAGCAGACGACGACCTAAATATTTACACTTTTTCGTCTGACCAAATCGTCACTTTTACTTATGATAGCTCATTCAACCTTTCTTATACATCAACTTTGAACATTCTTCTTTAAATTTAGAACAAAAACCATTTAAAAATGCTTTTAAAAGAGGCAAACAAATATGGAAGAAATACAGTAAATTCATAAAGGGGAATATATGTTGTTTTGGACCAGTACCTATTATCAGACATTTAGTCTAGCCTTAGATAGATAATACCTGATTTTTTCCACATACATGTATATTTTCGTGTTTCAATATAAACGATGAAATTAACTTCATAAGTTCTATGTATATTGTAATAAGATCTTATAAAATTCCTCATCAACTAAGAATTAAAAAGAAGAAGGGCAATTTATTTCACTTCTAGGCCCATATTTAAAAAGTTGCCTAAAACCTGGTATATAGCCTTTAAAGATTTGTAAAAAACCATTAACAAGAAAGTTTCTACATACCTGAATATAGCTTTGAGAGACAGTTTTAACACAAATTTACCAAATTAACGTCATTGAGACAGTTTTTCAAAGTGAAGGACGCTCAGAACCAAAACTAAATTTTGGCTGTGAGTTTATATATCTGATTTCATAAGACAGTAGAATGGTTTTGGTTCTCAATGTACTTTGCAATATAACAAAAAGGGATAATAATTGACCTAACTTGCCTATATACACGACCTTTGCATGTAGTAAACTTGGATTTTTAATGATTAAGCATTATACAAATATTTACTCTTCATGAGGTCATCATGGGGAATTGAGGACCCGAGATCTGACCTGACTGAGGCCAACGGCTGAAGTCAGGTCAGGTTAGCGAGTGGGTCAGGTCAAGGGACCTTACTTCCACATTTTGACCTCATAATTAATTGTTTTATTATACAGATAATGAATATAAAAGAGCAGTTGTAGTTAAGGTTTCTTTTCTTTTATAACATCAACATTATGACAACAATAAATTTGACAAAGTAGAACATTAACAGTAACTTCAACTAGTTCTGTAAATTAGTTTTTGTTGATGTGATAATGGATCTGAACTAATTTACATTTTGGAACATTGGCCCAATTTAACTTGCGGAACTTTTTTTCTTTTTATTTGAATATGTTCATCAGGTAGTTCCATCATACTTGTAAGCTAGTACAAAAACTGACGACATTATAACGAGCCGACACAGGTCATTAATTTTTTGACGGAGTCATTATAACGCACGCGAGGTCATTTTCGTGTCCAGTTGGAGTCAATATAACGCACACGAGGTCATTTCTGTTCAAGTAGGTGTTTTCGGAATCATTTCCCAATTTTAATGTTTTATCAAAAACCAATCAAATTCCTAGATTCTGATTAGTGGTATAATAAGTTTGTTTCTTTGATAACATAAAAATGAATTGCATACAAATTAATGGTTATTAGTGAAACAAATACAGGGGAAAGTTGCCTTACTCCTTTGTTTATTTTTAAATGAGTTTGAAATATATAGGGCTCTTGCTTTCCACCTTCTCAGATATAAGGTACCAGGACCATTATTGACCACGTGCTTATTGCAAATGTCCAAACACGTTCCAAACAAAGTAATGGCAATGATCTGGGTAGTCAGGTAATTATCTGCAAACTTAAATTATTTTCATACACGCCGTGGAAAATCTACTGAGTATATTTCAAAGTGCGAAAGAAACATCTAAACAATGTCTGCTTTAAAACGTTTCATTTATTCATTAATTATTTGAATACTTATAGGTACATGACTATTTAGTGTTTGAATTCATCTTTGCAGAGGACAAGAACTTCGCCAAAAAAGTCATTCAACCCCTAACAAATAACAGAAATAATGTAAGCAATAACAGTAAATTTCATATCTTTAAAGACCGTGAGATAAAAGAAAAGTCAATGAAAGTAGCTGATTAGTGGCAAAAACTTCACGACGGGTGCCTTATACGGTACAGGAACTGCTTACCCTTCGGAGCACCTGAGTTCACTCCTGGTTTTTATAGGAGTTCGTGTTGTTCTTTATTTTTTAGTTTTCAGTGTTTATTTGTTGTGCTTGTTCATTTGTCTTCCCGGGTTTTGTCTGTCTAATGGATTACGTTTTTTTGGATTGCTCCTTTGGTATAATTTTCGTTCATTGATATTCTAAGAATGTACTTTTATTTATAAATTGTACTTTTTCTTGAAATATTATTCCCAAGTAATAAAAATTCATTAAACATTAAAATATTTATTAGTTTGTGGAAATAAGAAATATGGTATAGACAAACGAAGATAAAAGTAAAGTCAATGTTATTTGCATAGATATTGAATGTATGTCCCAACAAGGAAAAGGAGATTTTCTTATGAATCCCTAAGAAATAGATGATTGATGTAATACAAGCAAAACGAATAAAAAATGAATAGGTCATACATACCAATTCCTAGCAGATCAAAAATGTTAAAGCTACGCCTAAATCGACTTATTAAAAGTTTCTTCGGGTCAATTGTCTTCCTTCTACAAAAGGCTTGGATGGTTCTTCTGCAGTGGTCCATCTGTAAAATAAGGTAATGAATTTTAAAAAGAGCACTATTCTTTAAATATTTGATAAAGAATAAATGTGTTGTACGATGAACCTGGAATAAACCGGAGAAAAACATTACGACTTGCAGACCTTCTTTAGACTATAAATACAGAACAGATATGAACAAATGTAGTGAATAGTCAAATGATGTTTAGATAACATTTGATTGACAAAAACAGAAACAAGAATCTTATCCAAATTGTCATCTTAAACTTTGTGACGCATAAGCCATATCACACGTACATAAACATGTGCGGAGATACTTTAACAATTGTCTATTAACTGAAAATGAATGATTTAAGCACTAGTCGATGTTGTATGCAAGTAACTAAATCATTCCGTTACAAGAGAACGGCTTAAATTATGACTTTGCCCATCCCATCTCAATTGAAATTTTGATGTCAGATTTCAATACATGTACGTTATGTCTAAATAATTGTTTTGATAAAACTGATGAAATGCACCACATTTAACCAATAATCCCTTTTCAAAAAACACACAATATTGCTTAATCTGTGTTATTTCTATAGTTTGAGTGTGTATACATGTATCTTAAACTAACGCTTCTTCATTAGTGTGATTTCAGATCTATACCCATCCCATATCATTTGAAAATTGGTCATTTCCGATCAGTTTTCTTTACTTCAAAATGGTGCTACCGAGCGAAATTATCTTCTACCTTATCAAATCGAAGTAAACATCGTTCAAATGATCAAATAAAATATAATACTATACACAATGTTCAAAATATATAAATTATGTAAAATATATTATTGATTTAAAATAAAATCCATTTGCTTATTTGAAACATTTAAAATAATTCGACTATACGTGGTTTGATATTTGTAAACTCTCACACACAAAAAAAATGCTGTAATGTTGATTTGTCAAGCTTTGGAATCGAGTTGTTTTTTTTTTGTATTAAAAACGATTTACCTGTTTATATATCCGTGTACCTTAAGGTTTAGAACAATGAACATCCGGGCTGTCAAGGTAAATTATACATGTCAAATAGTTAATTAGTTAATTAGCTTAAACGTACCACATGGTGCCGAGAACATTTTTTTATTTACCTGTAGATTGATTTCAGATAAAAATCACAAAACTAAGTTGCTTTCCTTGTGAGTAAAAAATTTTGCACCACCAATCTTTGTTACATGTGTATTTCCCACGTATAGTAATTTTCATCTTTTTAATTATTGTCATAATTTCATATATTGAAATTACAATCGCTGTGAAATACCACTAATAAACAATAAAATGGATAACAGGAATGGCCAACAATGATAACCAATCAATCAACGCCACCTAAAAGACAGAACCCCGTACAAGAGCACAAAACACAACAGAGAGTTTACTGCATGTTTCAAAACGAAGTTTTAGGGAGACTGGAAAAAGCAAAAAACTAGAATACATGGCGTAATTGATACATGAAAATGACTGAAATAGTTGGATGTGCTGTGATTTAGTTGAAAATCTGGATAACAAGGGCAAGGCATATTTTGTTTCCACTTATGGTACCGATCAAGCCATTACTTCTATAAACATGATAAATGTGAAGATAGATGTTGTGTAAGAAATTTATTAGATCGTTTTTATTTTATATATAAATTTATTTTCTCATATTGCCAGCAATAATAATCATAATCTTATATATTATTTATATATAAATTGTTATGCATCAAAGGTTATCTTTTATTGTTTTATTTTGAAGAAATGAAAATAATTCATTGAGTAAAGTATGAAAGGACAAACGTCTTGTACAATTATGCGGGCAATTTTATAAATATGAACAGCTTTCGATCATATTTGAGTATTTCCATGTGTCCATATTGTAATATTGCTTATCAGCGATGTTTTTAGCAAAAAACAAACAATATATGTGTCTAATAACTCGATAAACTGAGGCTTCGTTATGAAGTTCCATTTATGCTCAATTCTGTAAACCCATTTAATTTTATAGAATTAAGCAACTTCACTTCACTACATCAATTCACCAAATTTGGTACATGTGAGTTTTCTCCCAATTACAGAGTTATCTGCTCTTTGGATAAGGTGTCTTCCATAGGTATCAATGTACAATTTTTCATTTCCATGCCAATTACTTTTTCTTCCTAACAATACCCTACATATACAATTATGACAATAGAGTTATGTTTTTGAATATATCTGGCCACATTTTTCGATTTTTAAAGGCCTTTCCTTATTCAATATTTTCAGAAAAAAATTACAAGTAATTTTTATCCTTCACGTTGAATACAATTCACCTTCTGCCAGGAAAGACCACTCTAGAATATGGGAGACAACTCCAATATCTGCAAGTGGGGAATTCGAAGTTTAATTTTAAGGTGTTGATATATTTTGTACATATAATTTAAACAAGTTGAAAATTATATATTCAGATATTGTGAAGTACAAGTGTTCACAAGTTTTGTTCTTTGTTTAACCTCGTAATCACATCTTACATATGGTTTATTCCATTTTAAAAATACAGGATATCCAAATAAACTCTTTCACAACTGAAATATCATGTTTTTTAAAACCAGTAAATATTATCACAAGTCCTTCTAGGGAATATTTACGTTAGAATTAAATGTGTTGTAGAACAGAAATTTTATCGGTATTTGTGCACTTTTGAACTATCAATGTAGTTCTTTATAAAATCATTATTTTCCAGACCTCCACTCACTGTTCACGCATTAATTATATTAGAGTGTTTTTTAACTTAAAAATATTAAAGGTCCCACTATATTTTTAAGCAACATTTTGTAATAGAATCTACAAGGGTGAAAGTATATCTTGGGTATCCCCGGCCGTTAATTCGGATATCCTAGGACTTTTTCTTATAACTAGATAAAAGTCGGTACATTAAATAATAAATCAGAAATTATTGATTATCAGGAGCAATATTGTCTTATTGGGACAATAAAAACAAGCATAAAGAATTAGTTGTACTTTATTGATGTTTCTTTTATTGATATTTGTCTGAACAGTTTGTATATTTTAACCAATATTTGATTGGTACCATAAAGAATATATCATCTCCCATTGTTATATGTAATAAATATGAATATTGGTATAGACAGCTGACAATATTGTGGTCTTTATGACAATGAAATATCCTGAATTTATTATTTCAAATTCATAAGTACAAGTATATGAAACATTTAACATGCGTCTTTTAGTCTTCCTTCAACTCGTTGTTAGGGAATATCTCATAAAATGTCTTTAAAATGAAAGCAAAAGGTATGACTCTACCTACTAAAGTCGTTATAATAATTTTTCCTTTTTCCAACGTTGAAATATTTCAAATTTTTATTTGCAATATTTTGATTTTTTTTTGAAATAAAATATTATGCCACCATAAACAAATGTGACGTTGTGTCATATTTGCAAGATTCGTTTCCAAGATTTTGAATCAAATTGTCTTTTCTGACCCACTACATGTACATGTTGTTTATATTTATAATGTATATACATTGTACATGTTTACCAATAATTCACATAAATGTAACTACAATCGCTGACAAAAAGCTGGTGGTTGTTTAAAGTTCTATTGTATTTTGAATTTGCGTTTTACAGTGAAAAACTTCCGAATCGTTTACTCACAATCGTCAAGCTTCCGAATCGTTTACTCACAATCGTCAAGCTTCCGTATCGTTTACTCACAATCATCAAAATTTCCGAATCGTTTACTTACAATCGTCAAAAACTTCCGAATCGTTTACTCACAATCGTCAAAAACTTCCGAATCGTTTACTTACAATCGTCAAAAACTTCCGTATCGTTTACTCACAATCGTCAAAAACTTCCGAATCGTTTACTCACAATCGTCAAAAAAGAAAGCTCTGTGCATGTGAATATACAAATTAACGTTTTGAATTGTTGTTTTGGTTTTCAACATTTTAGGCATTGAACACAACTGATGAGTCGTAAATCGACGAAATGTGCACATCTTGTGCAGCAAAATTGGTGTCAACGAACTTTATTTACACTATGCAATTATCTCAACTTTTGGGTATTTGCAATATCTTCCTTTTGTTTTAATTTACGTTTTGAACGTTATTTTCGAATGCATCTGGCCACGGGTTAGATTCAAACTCAGTGTTCACAGAATAGTGAAGAAGTTTATCCCAACTATCATTCGGTCAGCGCGCCCCCGTTATGATAATACAGCACCTGCTAATAGAAGATCTGCCATCATACTATTAAAGCTTAGTCTCTGAATTATCACTAACTATTTTGTTCATCTTGTGTTGCAAAGGTTAAGTATGAACAGTAAAATGTTAAAATTCTAAGTTTAGAAATTTATTTTCATTTTTTATTTTTTTTATTTTTTATTTTTTTTTTGGGGGGGGGGGGGGGGGGGGGGGACGCGGTGTGTAAATTTATTATTTTTTACTGTTACATGTATTATTCGTTATTATACAGCTTTTATATGTATTTTTGAACGACAGTGCTCCGGCAACCTACAAACCAATATGAAGGCCAAATACGTCATCTTAAACCTGCTAAGCATCAAATTATCCCCATATTTTTGATCAATTATACTTTTGTTTATAAACAAAAACTTTATTCATTAATTTGTAATAATGTGCTGAATCACGATGCTATGGTGTTATTTTTACTACAAGTCAGTATTGTACTGGGGTAATAACCCACGTCAGAATAGATTGGGCTTTGTGTATATTGTTTTATTAGGATTGATTTTTTATCAGTCTGTGAATTCAATGGTATATATTGTACCTCGTCAATCAATAATGACAAACTATCATAAAGCATCCTAAGTGGAATTTAATGGAATATGGCATAATTTTTTGTTTCTAAGATTTGTTAAGTGTTATTTCCTGTAGATAAACTAGTATTGAGTTGCACAATTGAGTGGCAAAAAACATTGCATATCATTTAACTCTATAACCAAATTAATTATCGATTTAGGTTTAAAATTAACGAAGCGCCAGCCATATTTCAAAGGTATTGTAAAATTGTTATTGATTATACCCTCATTAAATTACAATTACAAGCTAGCAAAAATAAATTTGAATATTGTAAACTAGGTCATGTATGTTGATCACTGAAGATTTCAATCGAAAAATATCCAGAAAGATTTGTTCAACAACTACTCGGAACTCATTGTAAGTTTTAGAATAATTCAAACAGTGACTGTATTAATCATTCATATGACGTATAGTCCTAGACAATCTACCAAGCACAGATAACTCTGAAGTCAAATGGCCTTTTTTAGAATTTGTAGGGACCGTGGGAGAGAGTCAAAGCAAACTCATCGATACAAGGACATCATTCGTAAATATAAATCAACGTGCAGACATCTTATATGTTCAGATATTTCACATCTCATTTTGTATGGTAATATTCTATACAAGCACAAAAATGTCTTCATTCACCAGAAAAGCTAACCAAACTTAACCAGACTTATCCACAAGGGATATAGTTACGATACTTTTGTCAAGTCATTAAAGATGGCATTTTTGGAATTAATATTGATTCACTCATAAGGTCTTTGCGTCGGAAATAAACACATTTATTCTAAAAACAGTTGTTGGCATGATACGGGTTATGTTCTTCTTGTATAATGTATGATGGCATGATACTAAACCCCTAACGAAGGGATTGTGGCTGATTTTCTATATGTTAAAGACATAATCTTTCGATCAGTTTAACGGAGGCCTGGAGATGGTATGTCAGTAATTGGTAGTAGTCTATTGTTAATTTATATTGATCATTGTCATTTTGCTTAGTTTCTTCCGTTATTTTTTCTAACATGGGACTTTTGAACTGAGTTTTACTGTGCGTATCGCTGTGTGTTTGTTTATTCCACATTGGCTAGAGGAATAGGGGAAGATTGAGATCTCACGAAACGCGCATGTCCCAAGTCCGGAATCTCTAGCCTCTGTTAGTCTTGTGTTCTTTTTTTAGTTTTGGTTCATATGTATCCCTTATTGTTTAGGGTCCAGCTGAAGTCCGCCTCTGGGTACAAGATTTTCTCGCTGCGTTGAAGACCCATTGGTAGCCTTCGGCTGTTTTCTGCTCTTTGGTCGAGTTGTTGTCTGTTTGAAAATTGATTAATTGGTTATATAAATAAAGTCTATAAGGTTTTTTTTGGGAGGAAAATAAAACTTTTGGTCGTAAAACACCCATAAGTGCCGATTTTATTCAAACACAATCGGTAAACACAGTTATATATACGGGATGCGCTCTGACGTACCACGCCACAGCCAACCCTAAAAAGGGCCGTTTGAGATCAGAGGACTAAAAGATTTCCACCTACAAATATATATGGTTCAGTACATGAGATCAAGGCCCGTGTATAGTGAATAACGTCTTGACGCAAGATATCCTATGCATGTGAAAAAATTGGCATTGAATTCAAACTTTATGACAAACGAAAAGTTGCAGGATGTATATAAGTAACTTGTATAGCTTTGGCACAGGTCCTTTATGTATGGACCACTTTAAACCATAATTAACCACTTGATCATTCCAACTGTATTGACAGTGACCTCGGTAATTATCGGTTAACTTCGGAAACACTATCTTATCTTCATATACATTTGTACTTCACACTACGAAGTGAATGGTATGTGTACAGAATGCTTAATAAAAAGTTTTCGATACAGTTAATTTTCCATCGAAAGAAATATAAATTACTGTGACAATCTCTTATGATCCGGATACTTTTAATTAGGCATATAAAAAATTTGGCGGGGTTTCATGAAGTACATATACGGATTACCGTTAATGATCAGGTTCCCTGTTTATAGATGCCTTTATTCGACCGAGGGTAGGAACTAGATAAAATTACAAACCCACTAATCGGCACTAAACGGTTACCAATATCTGAATTTTACATATATGTTTGAAGGGCTGTTTTTTTTACATTTGTTGAATGCATTAGCGTCTAATTTTGTGCTAACACCTTGTGTTAACTGATATGCCGGATTAAATAGAGATACCATCGTTTAAATTAGATAGGGAAACAGCTCAATGTTAATTTCTATCAACATGTATTAATGTATTGTCAACACGCGTGTGATATGATAGTTCCTGTGCATAGTTTTCAACTTTTTTGCACACAAGGACATTGAGTGGCGCCTGATTAATTTAAGTACCAGTCGGATCTAACATTTTATTGTGAACGTAGATTGATATGTATACGTATAACCCAGTCTATGAGATTTTGTTCAATTATTATCTATTCCCTCTTGGATGTTTAGCGATCAGCAGTCACAAGTCTATACTAATAAATCAAACTCCTCAGAGACTATTGCATCGTTTGTTAAAAATCGTCCAATCTTGTCTGGTCTATTAAGATCTATTAATTGAATTTACAAGATTAATTACAGTGTAATTGCGACTGTGTTTCGTTTTGACATTTGTATTCCGTGTTGGTTAGATTTTTATTGTTGTATTTTCTCTTGTCTCATTGATTTGCAAAACAGTTTTTTTTTCACTGGGGTCCACTGATAAGAAAAATAACAAGTAGCTGAAAATCGTTATTGTAGATTATTGATTTCTGTTTGGGTTAACTTTCATTTTGCTTGTGAAAACCAAACCTTTCAACATTGCTAGAAAAACCACAATACCGACAACAGGGAATATTGAAGATTCCCAAGTGTTTGTACAAGACTATTTTAACAAACATCCAATCATTCGTACGTGGAAGTCATATCTGCGATGGCATCTGCTCATCATTCAAGGTCACAAAATGACTCCATTATGTTATCCACGGGTCTATGGGATATTATGGGAAATATCTGTTGACTTTATATTCTACCTGGATAGCCGATTTCTGTTGAACTGTATGAAAGTACAATTACAGGCCCTTTTTGGGGAGTTTTATTTCGTTTAATAGAGCATCGGTTTATACATGATCAGCAGCTATTATAGCTATAGCTGGTTTTACATTTAAAACGAGCGCATTTTGACCCTGCTATCAAGATTTTGTACTGTGCAACACATTTTAAAGCTTCAAACTAGCGGTTTCTTGTTTACTTGGTTTTTATGGCGTGTTTTATACACCAGAGGTTCGGGATAGTTAAAGGGAGGTTTAAGTACCCATAAAACTGGTTTCACCCTACCACTACAAAGAGTCTGTACCAAGTCAGACTTTTCCGATTTTATTGTTTCTATGTTTTAATTTTGTGTTCATTAATGTGATTTTTTTCTCAGGGTCTCTGTCGATTGAATGCCATTATCTGATTGTCATTTCTGACCTTTCCTGCTATCCATTGTGTTGTTCATAAAAGGACGAATGTTATGTTGTTGTTAAATATTCGAAGATAGGGGTATCTCTCTCTTGCATAACCTCCCCTGTAATTTGGTTAAACAACACAATAGATAACAGGAAAGGTCAACAATGACATACCAATCAATAAAAGCAATTCATAAACTCCTGACAAAACAAAACAACACAAAAGAGTACAAAACACAAACATTAACACAACAGAGAATCAGGATAGTCTGACTAGGTACAGACACTGAACAGTGGCGGAGTTAAACCGATTTTATGGGTATCCAAACCTTTGTCTGTGTTATCAATTTTTGGTCAATCCGTTGTGCAATTTTGGGTAATTATTTCACCTTTTAACATTTCCTGTCTTAAGAACAACTGAAGAGACATTTTCTATGAAAAGAACTTGTATATATTTTAGTACATCAAAATCGGTAAAGCACAACTACAATGCTCTATACAATGCTGCGCTATTACTTCTACACCATTAACAACTTCCAAACTGCCAATATATCAAACCATTGAGTTGACATACACACTATATTCTGTTTTATTTGATTTTTGTACATATTGTTGGGATAGTTTTGACACCTGAATGTTGACATATGTTCAATTAATCATTTCTTGCGTATCTGACATAGTATCTGACATAGTAATTGAATTATCATGATTTGTAACTGTTTCTAATGTTTCCGATTAATTTATTTATATTCAATTAGCTCCCATATACATATTTAATCATTAGAAATGGAGACAGTGAATAGAAAAAATGAATATTGACATACAAAACAAATGAACAACAGTATACCTCCATCCAAACTAATTGTATTTGTTTAGTTTGGGGTTTTATGCCATTTTCAGCACATTTGGCTATTTCGCGGCGGTCAGATTTTATTGGTAGGGGAAGCCGGAGTACCTGGAGATAACCACCGACCTTCGGTGGGAAAATTGGCAATCCTTGTCAATTTAGACCGGAGTCGAACACATCCCGCCACAGGTGAGATTCGAACTCACAACCCCAGTGTTGACAGACTAGTGATCATTAGTAGTCGTGACGAACTACCTAGACCACTCTGTCACAGAGGCCCCGCAAACTAATGGTAAATTGCACTACTATTGACGTGAAAACAAAAGCTATAAGATCAAAGACTGATTTCATTTTTACAGAATAAACAACAAAACTGATAACAGGAAAAGTCAACCATGAAAAATCAAACAATTACCGCCAACCAACTGACAGATCCTAAGACAAAAATTAACAGAAAAAAGCAGAAAAAAACAAACACAAAAACATAACAACTTCAGAATAGTGTGACTTGGCACGAGGATTTTGGGGATAGAGCGGTTTTATGGGTACACATACCTCAACCTTATCTATCCTGACGCTGTGGTGGTTGCCGAAACCTCTCCCTTATCTATCCTGACCATCTAAAGTCCCGATACCTGACTGTTATATATAGAAATTTTATATTAAATGTATTGAAGTAAACTTTGCAAGGAAAGCTACATGTATCTTCTTAGAAAGTGCACGTAGAAGGTATTTTAAGCTAAATAATGTAATCAAATGACCCTTCTTTTTTTCAACGAAAGTAATATTAATTCTTTTCTGTTTTAATTTTTTTTAAATCTTGTACAAGTGTCAATTGCAATTATTTATACGCAACTATGGTAATTTACAGAATGAGGCTTTCTCAGAGGACATATTCTTGATTATCTAGTCCTTACTTAGCTTAATGTTAATTACATTGAGTGTGATTTCTAAGTGAAAAAAAATCCGATAATCCACTAGTTATTTTAACTCTAGGAACAATAAAAAGGACAAATATACCTAAGGAGCAAAAATGTAACCAAAGACATTACCCATATAAACTTCAACGCGTTGTCATATAAAAACATAATTCCTATATTTTTTTATTAAATCTTAATTAACAGAATAACTAATCTTGAAATTCCAATGCATGTGAACCAAAATTCTACAAATCGTGACCGACAACTGACCGAACAACATTAATATTTCACGCATGCGCTACGCACATTTGTGAATTAATGTGTTTTTCAGTCACTCATGGATTTTAGGTATTCGAACTTCAAGATTAGTTATACTATAATTATTTGTTATAATTTTGTATTTTGTTTTGTTCAGCTTCTGAATTTTGTACATTTAAGTGTTTTATGCCCCTTTTGAGAGCTCACCATTTCCATTTATTTTCCTCATTTTTTATTGTCGTATGAGCTGTTTCGCAACATACTTATTTTTTTTTGTATAATTATTTGTTGACGTTTTAGTTATACTGTATAAAGAAAAATAAAAGGTGACAATATTATACATGTTTACTATTTTCATTTTAGATCTATTCTGAATAGCGATCTTGCAAAAATTAACTAGTAAGGAGATGCATTATAAAATAACAATCCAAAGATACTAATATTAGATATAGTAAATTTATACTATGCTCTTTACGATGCATTTCAAGGAGTTACCTCTCATCAGCAGCATTAAAACCGAAACATATGGAAGACCAAAAACCAAACTTATTCTAAACAAGAAGTACTCAAAACCAAAAATACCGAAATAGGAATCCAAATTTCAGCAAAGGAGATCTACCATGTGCAATACAAGGAATATTCAACAATATCTATGGGAAACCCACTCATAATGCGAAAAACGGGAAAGAACCTTTGGGTACGATCTTGGAAGCGTGATAAATATACAATGTAGCTGGTCACTGACCCTTTAAAAACCCAAAATAAAACGCATTTACATTTTACTTCGACTTCAAAGGCAGGTGTGTGTTCGATTTTAAGACAAAGTCATAAATTATGAATTTGTTTGCATGCCGAAAACAATTAAATGTTCTAGATTTTCTTCTGATTGTCTTTATTAAGCTTAAGAAGACGGAGTGCATTAGTTACAAGTGGCTTCCCAATTTACAATCAACAGCAGTAATGAACGACTTTTCCGCATATTTTATTAACTTACGTCATTGTTTAATTAAAAATTTAAAAATATTTGCTATTACACTAAAAGAGTATTTACACGAAGGTACTGCTAAATTTGAACAAGCTTGTTTTATTTTCGGTTTCTTTAATTAATTTTATCGGACAGCTGTGCGATTGCCATCTGTCTATTCAACATGATAGAAGTCTTAAGCAAAAGTATATTGTATGTAAAATGTTAAAAAGTAAGTTGTTTATCATTGAAAATGATCCAATTTATTGTCAGGCATGTTATAATTATTTCAATTCCACCCACCTCCTCCCCCTTTGATAAGACAGCTTTACTCAAATTTTACTTTTTTCAATTGACATTTCTATTTATAATTATAAGCTCCGGGAGGGAGCTATTATGGTAGAAGATTACTGTACTTACAAGATTTTTTTTTCTTCAATCGGAAGTTGATCCTAATTTCCGGTCTTGCGCAAAGACGCTATTACTAAAAGACGAAACGGGACGAAACAAGGAAAACGGAACAGAAACGGAAGATTTCCTGATATACCCTTTTTAAAAAAAACTTTGGGAACTCATCAGGTAACACCTGCCTCATATTAAAATTAATTAAAATTTACAATACAGGGAATATAAACGGAAATAGTGAGCCGTTCAAACCGAAAAAAAACTAAATGCAAAATAAAATCCAAACAGAGCAGGTTAACAGTTAAAATTGCCAGAATGACTTTGTTCACGAGCAAATTGAAATAAAAGGATGTTGACAGGAAAACATTTATTTATTTATTCATAATTATAAAATAATTGTTTGAAGTGATTTTGTGAACTCCTTAATATTTATACATTTGCAATATAGGTTGAAAACAAATATATTAATGGTAGATCTTGACAGAATATTGATCAGTTTTAATTTTGAAACCAACCAACCACAAAAATATAATTATATACTAGCCGGAACGTGTTCTCTCCAATTAATCGGAAAGTGAAAGCACTTATTTAAATTGATATTTCCGATGAACACCAAGTTAATTGAGTCTTAATCAATAATATTTCCGATAAAAAATTATGTTAAAAAGAGTATATATAAATTAACAATGATGATAGAAAAAAGTATCTATAACATTGATTTGAATTTTTTTAATTGACGGGTCGAACAAGGGTTATATTTTAAATGATTAGGCCACACCAAATTGATTTTTAGTTCTTTGGATTTCGCCGCTCCGATTTTCAGACTTTGCAAAAATTTTAAGAAAAAACAACTTTTGCCTCTTAATTTTGCAAAAAAACTGAAAATTCGCCTCAAATTCCTCACTTTTCAAGAAATTAAACATAAGAATTGTTCACCCGCTCCTTAAATTTGGTGAAAATGGCGATTTTTCCATTTTTTTGCAATATGTATTTCAGTTAAATTTTTTTTATCTTCGCTTGGAAAAAAAACTAGTCCTCGCTCGCGCCAATTTTGACCATAAAAAATCCCAAGAACTAAAAAAACAATTTCTTGTATTGACATTTCACCATTTACAGTACACGAGTCTGAGGAGCCTGGGTCGAATTTCTGGAAATCCAATTATTCAAAGTAACAAGAAAGGTCCAAAAATATATATAAATCATTTAGTGCTATATATTCATATAATTTAATATTGGATGTAACGCGTCATTGGATTGGTCAAATTGTCATCTATTATATCACAGATTAAATTTTCGTTTCACTATGACGTCATAAAAGGGAAGTGATTGTGTACATTTGTTTAGAGAGACTGAAGCCAATTTCAGCACAGCTGGTGGTTTCGTGGGTATTTTCTTATTTTCTTGGAGAAAGTCAAAGAACCCAGAAAACACAATCGAGGAAAAACTGGCAGCCCTTTTCAAGTAAGGTCAGAGTCGAACATACTTCGCTACCAGGACGGTTTAGAATCAAAACATCGCATTAAACAATGCTATTTCAGTAGATTATGGGGACAGACCATTATGATTTGCATGTGATGCCGAAAGTAGGTTGTGCCAAAACTGACGTGATCTGTTTTCCTGTCATTTTATGTAGTATTAGTAAAATTGAAGTAAATAAGTTGCTCAGAATCGGACATGACATAAGAGTCAAGTTCTAAGGGCAATGTCATTTTATTTCGGGTTGTTTTTTGAACTTCCATTGATGTGTAGAGACTTTTCACCGGACAAGAAATGGGAGAAGGTGGGTCAAGACTCCTTAGTCTTCTTGTGCCTACCATGTTATTTTACTATTTGAGAAGGGAGGAATTACTGTCGCTGCCACCAATGATGAGTTGGAGCATGGGAGGGTCCAGGTGAGGGCGTAATGGGCGTACTCCCCCCTTTTCAAAAAAAAAAAAAAAAAAAAAAAAAAAAAAACTATCGTAATCTGCTTATATTGTATTGAATATGGCAATTTTATATACTATAGACAATTAATGGAGAGAATTCGGCATAAAAAAATATCAAACCCTGACACTTTAACTATGAAATATACATGCTCCAAGTCAGGAACCGTTACATTAGTGCATTTCACAATTATTTTATGTTTTTTGCAAAAAAAAAGGTCCAAAATTTTTTTCGCCTCGCTCCGCTCGGCCAGAATTTTGTTATACGCCCCCCTTTCAAATATCCTGGAAACGCCCCTGAGGAGGGTTACTTTATGTTTTTCATTCTCTTGCTGTCATGTCCCGATTACCGTTGTTGCTCATTTTCTTTATAATCAAAACGAGCAGACGCTAATGCCATCGAAAGTTAAAGGATCGAGAAAACACCTGACCGAATGTATCAGAAAGGACCTTTCTGTATCCTCCTCCTCCTCATTATCATAATCAAATCACAGCAAAGACGGGGCTAAGAAAACAACATGTGTTTGTCTAATGAGGTTTCTAAAGACGTCTTGGGCTAGAAAATTAGGCGGCAACTCCATGATATTCAACAGCCATCATATACAGAACAAAACATAATTCTAAATCCTCCCGACTGGCTAAGATTTTTGTGCACGTTTGTTCAGAATAATAACAAAAGTGTCAAATTTCAAATGGTTAAGTTAATTAACAGATGATATTTTTATTGATAATCTCTCCTTTCTATGAGGATACGAATATAAATATAAAAACTTTCCCTTTGAAGTTTTTGTAATATACGTCAAAATAAATGTCAGCACAGAACTTCAAAAAAGATATAGTGCCAATGACATTATCTAATGATTTTCCTTAAAGCAATTTTCTGCAAAAATAACAGCTTTAATATAGTCAGTCTTATTAGCAGGCACGAAAGTTAATATGAAAGTGTGATAATGCAATGATTTCAAGAACATCTTAAAGGCAGAATTTGACCTTTCTTTTGTGACGACTATAATTCGTACTTTGAAGCAATTAATGACGATTGTGTTTCAAATTTTACCCCAAATTGTCGTAGAATTGTACTTCTAGAGATACGGCTCTCGTTTATAGGTGTTGATTATAGAATGTAACTGCTATTGAAGAAATATAAAGTCATTCTGAAGTTTATGTAACGAAATCTATTTTTTCTAGAAACTTCCATGTCTAATTGTTTTATTTTCTTCATTGAGCATGTTACAGAAGAGTTTTGCCTCCAAAACAACCTGCTGCTATCAAAGCTCAAACTCTGTACCTTTTATATACACACACATCCGAACGGACACACACTCAAAACACGCACATGCAAACTCAAGAAAGGGGAAATAATTCCCAGTTCATTAATACTTTCAAAACGAAATAACTGGTCCATAGACACGTTACCAGTTGGGTAATTGTTGGTTCAAACGACTTACCGAAGCGGTATGAATGAATTCTTCACAACCTTCAATCAAGTTTCATCATAATTATACATTTATATAGTGATTACGATGAAGAAGAAAGAATATTCTATGAAAGCTGGTCATAAAACATTCTAAATAAAATACTTCTAGTTATTGTAGGTAATATATATGATTTTCTCCCATTGCTCTAGAGCAATTAAAAAGTCTCGTGCGGAAACGGAATTTTATTGGCCGTCCTAAAGGTCACGACCTCGCACTAAACAAATCGTCAAGCGATATCCGGTCGAGCGTAAACGATAACAAAAACAAATGTCGGGGTACAATTAGGGATGACCTAGATTCTTTGGCACAAGCGTATTGGGAGAAACAAATTCTACTTCAATTTCTGGTGAATTACAAGATTTCTACACTCTCGAGAGTTAAAATTAAGATTTAACATGCTCGCCAAGACTCGCATGTTAAAATCTTAATTTTAACTCTCTCGAGTGTAGAAATCTTGTAATTCACTCGAAACTGAAATAGAATCTATATGTAACCCCAGTATAGAATTCTGAAAACTATGGTTTCCAAATATATAAATATTATATAAATAGCAAGTGTCAAAGGATTTTACATTTTACATTAAAGATGGGTTTCACTTTGTATAGTCTGGAGATTGGTCAACCTAATAGCTCATATAGCAGAAATAATATCACCGCAATGAATGTTTTCAATAAAAGTAGAATCTAAATTTGATAAACGACATCCGCATAGTCTAAACAGACCTGTCAATTGATTTCTGCAGTTTTCCCTCATACAGGCATGTACTCTAGGTAAGAAACTGCACAATTTCTGAACAATATTCAGACCACAATTGCTTTTCTTTCCATGTCATTTTGAATGACGGGTTCAATTGTTATCTTCAATCCATGTAGTTTCATATTTTTTATTTTACTCTTCTTGCTGTTTGTGCAACCTGCTTCCAAAGATTTTCCGTGAAACTTTGCGATACAACCGGATAATACAAATATGTGTCACGTGAAACTTTAAAGTCATCATGCATATGCAAACTTTCAGTTCATTTAAAAAACGCATACTAGCTGTTTTCTGCTCTTTGGTCGGGTTGTTGTCTCTTTGACACATTTTCCGTTTCCATTCTCTATTCTATATCCAAGCATTTGAAAAGTCCACTGATTACTTACGTTTTGTAAATACATGTATTTCGAAAACATGAGATATACCCGAAATCATTTTTCTCACTTTATAATATTCTTCTTTATTGTCTATAAACATGATAAGTATCATTCTTTTTATTTCTTTATTTTTATCTTTTTTTATGTTATTTTAAATAAGCATACTTACAATTTATATGCTTATTAGCGGAAACAAAGTTTACTATATATATACACGGATCTTATTCATCATTAAAGTAAATGCATTCAAATTAATATTTTTCTTATATAAAAACGAAAATTATTTGAAATTTAATATTAATGAATAAAAATAATTTTAAGTATATTTTATGCTATTTGGCCCCTTAAAAATGTCATATGTTCTCGGTAATTGTGGCGAATGATAAAAAAAATATATTTTTATGTATAATACATGGAGTTAAAGCTCTTTTCTGGAATATACCTGAACTGTAAGACCCATGCCTATACTGAATATTCTCAATTCCTTACAGAATAGTCTAAATATAAATAAGGTAAATTTATCTCGAACGATTGAAACCATACTGCACGCGTTTTTGAATTGCAAACATCTAACTTGTTTCGTAGAATCACGTTATGTATACATGTGTGTAAGCGGTTGCTGCATTTAATCAGTAAACACAGAAAGGAAATTAAATGGATGTCACTGCTTGTGGACTCCCAAGTCCAAGACGGATTTAAATTCACCAGTTCAGTTGCTAGTGTTTAAACTGAATTCAAAATTTACTTTTATATAGTATAAAAAATATTCGAAACCGACGATAAACAAAATTTTTTCTTTATCTGATGTGACTTAATACCAATGACTATTTGACTGGTGTCGTTATTGGGGCAGGACATGCTTGTACTTCCACAGTACTCGATGTCACTTCCTTTTATTCTTCTATTTTTAATTGGGAGTTCACAGTGCAAGTGGCTTAGTTTTTGTACTGTTTTGTACTGATTCTGTTTGATTAGCTAAGTATGTTTTTTACTCATTTGGTTGTTGTACGTTGTATTTTTTGTGGGGAAGTTGGGAGGGGGGGCGGTAGTGTTCTGACGAGTTCGCCTTGTTTCGGGGTTTGGGTTTTTTAGAATTTTTCAACCGTCTTATTGCTTCTCTGGTCTTTTTCTCATACCTCTGTTTTTCTTATGGTGACACCCAATTTTTCGTACGACGGTTATTTCAAGATAATAACAGCGTTAAAGTCATAGTATTCCGTGTGCAGTACAAACCCTGCTTGTCACCGATAACAAATATGTAGTTTTAATTGTAAAACTTTCCAGCGTAACTTTTTCTTACGTGTTTTGATTGTTTTGTGTTTAAATCTACTCTGCAACATTTTCGAATTTTGTGTCGCCCTTTCCGGTACGATTTTGAACTTGGACACTGTTAATGGCCTTCCGGTATGATTTTATACACGTACACTGTTATTGCTCTTTCCGGTACGTTTTATACATTTATATAAATGGTATTATGGAACATTTATCACAAATTGATTATTTGTCAATTATTTAAAGAATACTGCACAAAGTATTTTTTATAATTAGTAATCGTTTTTCAATTAAAGAATTACATGTACAGCAGATACAAACTATTTAATATAGAAAATTATATAATATAACCAATTCTTTTAAAAGATAATGATTTAGTTTCGGTTGTGTTGGAGGACAAAAAATAACTCACATACCAGTGATGAAAAAATTGTGGATTAACTGTTTTCACGAATCAAACATTGTCAAAACGGCATGGATTTGAAAAAATATTAGACACACTAGCGTACGAACAAGTGATAAAAAATAAAATGCTACAATGGTTCGGAATCATAAACATACTTCCCCAATGAAATTATTGCCCATAAGATTGGTCATGATTGCCGTAATAATTCTATGATAAATTCCCCAAACACACTAACAAAAAAACCTACCTTTACAGTTGTAACAGTGAATATATACGAAGTAAACACTTTATTCCTATAGCTACAGTATATAGAAAGTTTGCAACTTCATTGTTGTATCAAATAAACAATTAAAAGTATATATACTTCAACAAGAACACCTATTAAGCTATTCATTGAAGTTATAATTGAATAAGTACAGTATAAATAACATTTAATAAATAAACAATAAACATTAGTTCTTACCTTTCCTGAAATTAGTATCCCGCAACTGATTAACAGTATAGTGAAACAAACTAATCAGTTTTCTCACTGTGAAATATTCTCACATTGATTTTCTCATAAAATGCTAGTGAATACATTGCACAGAGCTTTGAATAAATGAGTGCGTTCGATCAGCCTACTTTAAGCATCTTCCTTTGATAATTATTGCATTCTTAGCCAATCATGTTATCTTGGAGTTTAATATCCGAAACCCATCCACTTGTATGGCTTTTCAGTCAATAAATATGAGACATTAATTTTGTAAAACTTATTATTAAAATGTTGAGTGGGGAACAGTTTCCAATCGGAATCTTTATATAGCGTACAAACAGATGAATACAAACTCGATAGTCGTTATATTGTACTTGATCGGCTTTATTAAACGATAGAGTGCAAATCCCTGTCAATAAAAATACTATATAATTGCAACCGTCTTAAGAAAGTATCTCTTAGGAGTTTCTAAAGAGTTTATTGAAATCTTGTTCTTAAGTCAAGCATCTTTCGCCCGTTGCAAACTTAATGTAAAAGGTTTTTTTTTCCTAAAGGAAGCTATACTTCTATACAGCTTTCCAGGAACCACTATAACGCTCTCTTAAATACGTTGGCTCATCTTGTACTTAGTACCATCTCAAGAAAAACTTTCTTATAATACAAGTTTTTTTTAGATCAGAGACACAAAAAAACTATTACAATGTAAGATAGTTCACTTAATAGATTCTTGACAGAATGAAATGTATAAAAATGCATGTCTATCTCATTTATGGGAATTGTGATTTTTACGCCATTTAATAACTATTGGATATAGAATAACACTACTTACATGTATGACAATATGTACTTTGCAAAGGAGTGTGGCCACTTTCCCCTGTATTTGTTTCACTCATAATATTTGAGTTTTTAATCTTTAATATTTAATTATTTTTTTAATTGTAAACGATTGTATATATTGCTATGTAAATAAACAGAAATTTTATGCTTAATAATTAAAACGTTTATGTTTCCCATCCACAAAGCTCGTGAATACAGGCGATTTGGGTAAGTTTGAATCACTTTCTGGGTTATTGAGAACCAAAAACAGTCTACTGTCATATGAAAAGAGATACATAAATTCACTTACATCCAAGAAATCATTGTGGTTCCGAATGTCCTTCGCGTTGAAAAACTGTTTTAAAGACGTTAATTCGGCAAAATTGTGTCTTCCAAAGCGATATTCAAGTATGTAGAAAAAAATTTAGTAATTTATATGTTAGTTATTATTAACAAATCATCAGAGACCACATAGAGGCTATGCCCAGAGAATTTTTTAGATGCTTTAGTCCCTTTTTTAAATACAGGGGGAAATGGCCCTACTTCTTTTGTCAAATATCTCTTCCTCAATACGTGTATTTATATTATCGAATTAAGCTTCTCTTATCTCGCATTGCTTACATACTCTCGTGTCAAATTATCTTTTATGATTCTTTAAACATTAGGTTAAAGAAAGTCAATTGCATTCACATACTTTTTTTCCCCTTTCTAAAATTCATTTTCAAGGTATGAATGATTGTTAAATATCAATCAAAGAAACATCTCAAAGTGAAGCAAATGTTACATCGGAATTGAAATTAATCTATCACAAAAATATGAATAATGTTTGCTTCTTATTAAAATATGTACAATAATCAGGGAAATCTAAGAGACATATCTCTGTTCTTAAAGCAAAGCTTCTAATTATTATTTGTTAATTCAATCTAGTTTGTTTTGATCGGATTTACGTTCTGGTATCTACGTTGTCTGTTAATATTTTAACTTTTTAATTGAAGTGCATGTATTGTTTTGGTCTTGTCTTCGTTGTTCTCCGGAGTTTGTCAGTTGTTTCGATTTTCTCCTCCTTCGAATATCCCTTTGATATTTCTTGACTTTACTTATTCATAAGCAGTTTGAATATTCTTCTTTTAGAGGGTTGTTTTATATAGATACACAAGTCATGTAAATAAATAAATACAGAAATATAAACCAGCCTTCATAGTCAACATCATTTTTACCTCTTCCTGCTCGTGAATAAGGCCATGTTGTCCGAAACATCAAGCAATTTTAATTTTTAACTTTTTTTGTTTTGTCATTATTTGCATTTGGTTGTGTTCGATTTTTGTCTGTTATATCTTTTAGTCATTCTGTGCTCTTTTAATGGCTCACTATTACCATTTATATTCCTTGTATTTCATTTTCGTATGAGTTGTTTTCGCAACAAGCATACTTTATTTGTTGTAAATAAATAAATGCTGCTATACAAGTCTGCATATTAAACATATATGGTCAAAGTTTTTTTTAAACAATTTTAAGCCTTTGTTTTAATCAACCACTAACTTATCCCCGAGGGCATTATCAGCCCAGTAGCAAGAATTTTTGTTCTGGCATGATTCATTACTCAAATGCCTCTTTATTTTACGTTAAAAATTTGACAAAATTATCAGAAATTTCTAAGGCTCTTCCTGTTGATGCAGAGGTAACCCTTAGCTGAGTTTGGATTCCTGTTTGTTTTAATTATTTTGGATTTTAATGGTTCTACTTATTAATTCATCATTATATTTTTAACCGGTTTTCCAACACTTTGATCTCGAGCACTGCTGATGAGTTGTCAGTCAACGAAATGGCCATACAGTGCATCAAATTTATTTCGGTATTTTGTGATACGTTTTATTATACCACTTAACATAATTTAGTGTAAAAGTGTAAAAAATGCAGCAGCTGGATTCATTTTGAACTAATCAAACAGTCTGTCATTACTTTTATGATTATAATTTAATTAATCGACAAAAAATAAACACACTGCTCATTTCCAATCATGAGCGCAAATAATTACATCACGGCAATATTAGCTTTTTAGTAAAATTGATTATTTCTAATGCAGAGAATTGCATCAAATATTTACAATTGAATATAATTAATTTGCTTTTCTGCTTTTCTATAATTGATAAACAATTCATGTAAATATCAAATTGAAAAACGCAACCTGTATCAAATTTCATGCCACTGGGATATCAAATAATACTCCTGGTATTACGTAACTATGACAACATATGCACGCTAATGTTTTATTACAGTACAAATTTTGTGAGAAAATTAGATTGGTATAAATGAATTTAATAATATTAAATAAAATGGAAATTGTAATCGTAAATCGCACATCACAGCAAACCTGCTATATATAGTCCATTAAAGATTGATTTTAGTGGGTGCGGTCATTTTGTTTCTATTAGGTTCGGGTACCATCCATATGGATTTCTCTGTCGATATTGTAATGAGAAATTCACAGGATGTGACAGGTGTTTTAACAAAATTGTTATAATTGCACCTTTATTAATCAAACTTGTTATATGAATACAACAGTTCTTGTTTCTAATTGGCTAAAAGCATAAGCAACCCCCTGTCCCTTTGACACTGACATTAACGTACATGTACTCTTTGAAAAGCAAAAATACATGTCTACTGTATGTATGATGTATGTTATTTGTTGAATAGCGTTTGAAAAAACGTGATAATCATCGCGCAAAAACGCACGCGAAGTGAATATTATAGGAAATCAGTGTCATGATGTACCAAAATATAGTAATTTGTCCAGTTCTTGCACTAACTACATTTATTTTTTAGTACTGCTGATGATACGAGATGTTTTGGTTTTCCTTTATAGTTGTCAGACTTATCGTTTATATCTTGTATAACAAAAAAGTCCATCCTGAGGATCCTGATTTTCAAAAGGGTAAAGTACATTGTTGCTTTACATACAAATAAAAGCCCTCTGGACTTCCGTCAGATCTTTTCTTCGTGACACTTTTGACGAATGTGTAAGCATTGTTTGGAAAACGAAACGGTAATACACCTTTCAATGGTAATTACTTGCACGCACACCTTCCGTTTGCGAGACGTTGTTCAAAGTAGGAATCTGGTAAAATCAGGAAGTGTGTTTAGAATGTATATTATATTATAAAAACGAGGGAAGAAATTAATATACACTCTGCATGCAAACTGTTTACTTGTCGTACTTCCAATCTTTCCATGGCACGCAAAAAAATATACAGTCAACCAGAACGCATTAATACGTTGTAAAATAGAATCAATAGAACAAATCCCATTTTAAAATTTTTAAAAATATAATCTATGTTAAATTTGAACTTACGAAATAAGACAGTAACTTAAAAATAGTACTCCAATTCACCAAAATAAATGTGTTTCTCTTGGTATTGGAATGGGGAAAATCTACCATACTCGGCTTAGCGCAGGACGTACTGGTCTAAATGATCAGTTGTTAAAATATATTTAACACCCTATCGCAATCGGAATCTGTATTTTACTGTTGCCACTTAAACCATTTATAACTTTCTGCTATGTTTTCCTAAAAACATGTATTTTTCTTTTCTTATTTTCTAATCTCGTATACAAATTTTGTTTATTGGTTGAGGGTGGCTTGTAACCTTCGGGCCATAAACTATCCTCTTAAAATAATAAAACCATGGTCAGTTAGTATCTCGAACAGCACCAACCTGCTGTGTGAAAAATCGATGTGCATCGTAATGAACTTTTTTTTTCTAAATGTACACGTTAATTTGCTGAAATAATTAATAAGCAGAAATAAAACGTAAACGCTTCTGTATCGCCACTTTATTCAAGAAAATGAAGGTTTTCTCTTCCAAACTACATGTGTGGGGAATTAAACCAAACATTCATTCCAAAATTTTAAGTTTTTTTATAAATGCAAATAAAATCCCCAAAATTAACAGAAAAAAGTCGATCTTCGATATAAAGCAGAGCAAATAAAAAATGAAAAAGTTACTGATGAATCAGCTTAATTGAAATGAAAAGACATGTCATTGAGAAACGTCCTGAAACGGAACATAATTGTACAAAAATAGTTGAAAACTCTAAGTGGTCCCATATTAATAATTTGTGAATAATAAAAATCATTAAAACGTAAAATCACTGATAAAGGCTGATTTATTTCATAACAAAAAGCAAGAAATATATAAAGCAAGCCAAATATGCCAATTGTCTTTTGAGGATTAGTGTAAACAATATTTTATTCAAATAACTACATAATGATGAAATAATACAAGAAAAGGATTGGAAAACAAGTGACGCACTCACTTTTATAAATTCCTTTCCTATAAATATACAAGACTATACATAAGGGACAATAACAACAGTTCATAAATGAAAGAAAAAATACAAATAGTTTCATTTAATAAAAACAGGCGTGGCAGACATGATTTGTGAGAGTGTTTGAGACAACAAGATATTAATTTGTAAAAAATATAATCTTGCACTTTTAAAAAATTACTTGCATTTTCATTATCTGAGATGTTTATGTTACCAAAAGGTAAGGTGTTTATATTGATATATTGACTCTGCATAAACCACGTAAACTGACCAAAGTAGATTATTCTGTTCCGAAATGTATAACAATCCATTTAATTTAATTTTTATGAATCATTTGAATAACTTATTTAGCTGTTACGGCCGAAATCACCTTTAAATTGTAGCCAACAAAAGACACAAATCAATAATAAAATTTAACAAGATTTATTATATACAAAGTTTACAAAAAATATTACAAAAAAACTAAAATGTCAACTTAACTGTTCAAAATCCTTCGTCTTTTCCTAATCCGGAATTCTTCTCGTCACTGTTGCGGGAATCTAAACGGAATATTATATCCAATCAGTCACAATCTAGTATGATGTAACGAAAATAAAAGTCTGTCAAGTACGATGTGTGAAACGTAAATAAATCCAACAGCTGAGAACACAAGAATGTCTGGTCCAATACGTTCTGATTTGAAAGTCTAACTTTCTTGTCCGTATATATACTGTAGAACGGAAACTTCTGTAATACGGTAGAAGTTCGAATCACACCATAATTAATACGTAAGTCAAATAGAAAGTTCTAGTCATTCCATCAGTATCTATTATTGTTCCAGTGATTTCTAAACTGCTCACTTATAACATTATTTGGTAAACAACTATAAGTATTATGTAAACATAGTATACATGTTATAAGGCTACGCAAAACAAATTAGGCCAAGATAAATAAATATAATAATTACAATATCATAACACCTCCCCCCTTAAAAGAAGTTTGAGTGTAACGAGAACTTCACGAACAATATATACAAAAATATATAGTATGTATACAGTGTTTTAATAAGATCTAGATAAAGCATCTGCTATTACGTTATCGTTACCTTTAATATGTTTTACAATAATATCATATTCCTGTAACAATAAACTCCACCTAGTCAACCTCTAGTTCTTGTTTCTCATTTTATGTATGAAGGTGAGAGGATTATGATCAGTATAAACCAGAATAGGATGCATAGTGGGATTTAAATATACATCAAAATGTTGAAGTGCAGACAACAGTGCAAAACATTCTTTTTCAATAGTGGAATAATTTTTCTGATGTTTATCTAATTTCTTGGAAAAATATGATATAGGTTTCTCAACATTATCATTTGTTTCTTGATATAAAACGGCTCCAACTCCCGCATCACTTGCATCAACGGCAAGTTTGAATTGCTTTTCATAGTCTGGAGTGATAAGAACGGGACTGTTAATTAAAAGTGATTTGCTTTTTTCAAAAGAGTTTTGACAATTATCACTCCAGATGAATTTAGAATCTTTTCGTAAAAGATGAGTCAATGGTTGAACAACAGTAGCAAAATTTGAACAAAATTTTCTGTAAAATCCAATCATGCCTAAATATCTCATAAGTTGTTTTTTATTTGTAGGAGGAGGAAAATTGGTAATTGCATCCACTTATAGCCATAATAGGTTTCACTTGACCTTGGCCAACTGTGTGCCCTAAATAATCAACAGTGGCCTTACAAAATTCACTTTTAGCAAGATTAACAGTCAAATTTGATTGTGACAATCTATCAAAAGTATCATATAAATGTGTTAAATGCTCTTCCCAGCTATCACTACATACAATAAGATCATCAATATAAGCATAACAACAGTCTAAATCTTTTATAACATTATTGATCATTCTTTGAAATGTAGCTGGAGCATTTTTCATACCAAACGGCATGACAGTATATTGAAAAAAGCCGTCTGGTGTGACAAAAGCTGATATTTCACGAGCTCTCGGTGTCAAGGGGACCCGCCAGTAACCTTTTAATAAATAAAATTTGCTTACGAATTTTGATTGTCCAATGTTATCAATGCAATCGTCTATCCTTGGAATCGGATAGGAGTCAGATTTTGAGACTGAGTTTACTTTTCTGAAATCAGTAACGAAACGAAAGGTTTTATCTGGTTTTGGCACAAGGAGACAAGGAGAGCTCCATTCGCTGTTACTCGGCTCAATAATATCATTGTCAAGCATATATCTAATTTCTTGTCTCATAAAATCAAGTTAAAGTGGATTGAGCCGGTAAGGCTGTTGCTTAATTGGAGAAGCATCACCTACATCAACATCATGACAAACAGCAGTGGTTTTATTTGGCACATCTGGAAAAAGATTTTTAAAAGTAAATACCAAAGTTTTCAATTTTTCTCTGCGATCGAAAGTCAGATGTGCAAGTTTTGAGTCTAAATTTGACAAAATTTCAGAATTTTTCAATCTAACAGTTTGTTCCATAGTATTGGAATCAAAAGATGGTTCAATTATGTCTGGTTTGTCATGATCGTTCTCCAATTTGACCATGGCTAAAGTGGCAACTGGTTTACTCTCACCTTCATTAGTACGCTCAAAATATGGTTTTAACATATTAATGTGACACACTCTATTTTGTTTTCGCCGACCTGGAGTTTTTACAATATAATTCAAATCATTGATTTTACTGTCAATTGTATAAGGACCACAGTATTTAGCCTGTAAAGGATGCCCAGGGACCGGCAAAAATACAAGTACCTCATCACCAGGCTCAAAAACTCTGTCCCTGGCATCTTTATCATACCATATTTTCATCTTATTCTGTACAGTTTTTAAGTTTTTCTGAGCAATTTGACAGGCAGTATACAATTTTTCTTTAAATCTAGATACATAGTCTAGAAGATTCAAGTCAGTGTGTTCAGTAAGCCATTTTCCTTAATCAATTTCAAAGGTCCCCTTACAGTATGACCAAACACTAACTCAAAGGGGCTAAAACCAAGGGATTCTTGAACAGCCTCTCGGACCGCAAAAAGTAGAAAGTGAACACCATCATCCCAGTCCCTATCAAATTGAAGACAAAAAGTTTTAATCATGTTCTTCAATGTTTGATGAAAACGTTCTAAGGCACCTTGAGATTCTGGATGATAAGCACTTGATCTATACTGAGCAATTCCTAACTGGTAAACGACCTGCTGAAATAAACCTGACATAAAATTTGAACCCTGGTCGGACTGTATAGACTTAGGAAGTGCTACTAATGTGAAAAATTTAATAAGAACTTTGACAATAGTTGGTGTCTTGATATTCCTTAAGGGAATGACCTCAGGAAAGCGAGTGGATGTACACATGATCGTTAATAAATAAGCATTTCCAGTCTTGGTCTTTGGTAAAGGTCCAACGCAATCAATAAGTACTCGGCTGAAAGGTTCTTCAAAGGCTGGAATTGGCAGAAGTGGTGCTGGTGGTATTTTCTGGTTAGGCTTGCCAACAACCTGGCATATATGGCATGATTTGCAGTATTCTGTGACATCATTTCTAAGTCTGGGCCAGTAGAAATGTGGTAATATCTTAAGGCAAGTCTTCCTTATACCTAAATGTCCAGCCAAGGGGGTGTCATGGGCAAGACCAATAATTTCTTGCGTATAGACTTTAGGCACCACCACTTGGTATACCACTCTCCATTTCTCCTCTGGGATAGCATCAGGGGGCCTCCACTTCCTCATCAAAATGCCGTCTTGATGGTAGTAACATTCGGCCACTTTGTCTGCTTCTTCTTGGGGTAGAGCCCTCTTGCAGAGCTGAAGAACCTCAGGGTCTTTATTCTGTTCTTCCCTAAATGTTCTTTTGTCTAATGAATGGCTGTTCACGTCTGGCCATGGCATAATTACATGTTTGTTAGTACCAGGTGGTCTTATTATCGCCTTTTTGAGATACTGGGACCTTCAATGTCGGCAAGGAAAGTGTCAGAAAGGTCCATATAATCATACCGGCCTTCTTGTAAATCCTCATCTTATTGTTTTCTTGCCATTGCCCTAGTAACAACACAAGCTGGATACAGTTCAGCATCATCTTCAGGTGATTTAACATCCACCACCGGTTCACTTGTAACAATTGGTTCAGCAACCACTTTGTTTCTGGCTAGATCATTTCCTAGCAATAATGAAACACCCTCAACGGGGAGAGTAGGACGAACACCCACAACAATTGGTCCAGTAATTAAATCTGACTTCAAATAAATACGATGGAGGGGAACATCTATACAACCTAACTCCACACCTCGTAACAAAACGGAGGCACCAACGGACGTCTCCTCGGACAAAGGCAACACACCTTTTAACAACAAAGACTGAGAAGCTCCAGTGTCCCGTAAAATCTTAATAGGCTGAGGAGTAGTATTATTAACAATAGAAACAAACCCATCAGACATAAAGGGTTGATAATCCTCCATGTAATCACAAAAACTGGACTTAAAAGCCTGACTCGCAGGACATTCCAACTTATTGGTAAAAACGGGTGTCGTACAAGCACTGGACTTGGGCTTATGATCTCTTTCATTCTTCTTCTGGAGTCTAAAACAATCAACCATCAGGTGACCATTTTTCTTACAATAAGCACAAGTTAGTGACTTCTTCTCAAAAGTATCAAATTTTGGACCAGACATATTATAACTAGACGGACTCTTATTCTGTGCAACAGGCTTACCATCAGTACGCTCAGTGCTTTGGATTTTGTAATTTCCGCTAGAAGTATTAAAATTTTGACCTTTGAAACTTCTTTTATGTGAAAGGGTATAATTATCGGAAACAACAGCTGCATCTTGCAATGTCTCAACAGTTTTGTCATCAAAATGTGTTTTTAAGTCTAAATTAACACACTGCTTGAACTCTTCTAATAACATTAATTGTCTTAATTTATCAAAATTGTTATCTATTTTCTTTGACGTAAGCCATTTATCAAATAAATCCTCTTTTTCCCTAGCAAATTCAACATAGGTTTGTGTTTCAAACTTTTTATAAGACCTAAATTTCTGTCTATATGCTTCTGGCACTAGCTCATAAGCTTTCAAAACTTCCTGTTTAACAGTGTCATAATCAGAACTTTTTTCTGAAGAAAGTGCTGAGTAAATTTCAGCGGCCTTGCCCACAAAAACACTTTGCAGCATAGTAGTCCAATAAGGCTTTGGCCATTTCAGATTTTGAGCAATTTTCTCAAATTGTGGAAAAAATTTATCAACTGTTTTTTCACAAAATTTAGGAACCAAACGTATATTTTTTGCTGCCTCAAAATGTTCTGATTTTGACTTAGTGTTGCTTTCTACTTTAGCCATTTCTATTTTTATTTTCTCCATCTCTAACCTTTCCCTCATTTCAAGTTCTGCCTGTAATTGTTTTAATTTAAATTCATCTTCTTTTTCTAATTGTTTTAATTTAAATTCATCTTCTTTTTCTAATTGTTTTAATTTATCTTCGTTTTCCAATTGTTTTAATTTAAATCTAACTTCCTTTTCTAATTCAAGTTGTTTTAATTTAAGTTCATGTTCTAATTCAAGCTGTTTTAGTTTGAAAACATCAACATTTTCGACCTTGAGGTCAAGAGCCTCTTCACCAAAAATTTCTGAATCAACTAAATTGTCTATTACCAAATTTTTTATAATTTGTTTTCTCATAGATGTTCTAAAATCTATTTTTAAATGCTTAGAAAGCAACACTAATTCTTCTTTCTTTAATTTATCAAACCCTTCCAGGTCTGGCGTTTTCATAAATTTACCAGCATCAAATGCCATTTTGTAGAATTTTGTTGGCTAATTCTAATAAAAATACTGAAAAAATTTAATAAGATATTAACGTTCTCCCGAGACGAGCCCCCAATTTCTGTTACGGCCGAAATCACCTTTAAATTGTAGCCAACAAAAGACACAAATCAATAATAAAATTTAACAAGATTTATTATATACAAAGTTTACAAAATATATTACAAAAAAAACTAAAATGTCAACTTAACTGTTCAAAATCCTTCGTCTTTTCCTAATCCGGAATTCTTCTCGTCACTGTTGCGGGAATCCAAACGGAATATTATATCCAATCAGTCACAATCTAGTATGATGTAACGAAAATAAAAGTCTGTCAAGTACGATGTGTGAAACGTAAATAAATCCAACAGCTGAGAACACAAGAATGTCTGGTCCAATACGTTCTGATCTGAAAGTCTAACTTTCTTGTCCGTATATATACTGTAGAACGGAAACCTCTGGAATACGGTAGAAGTTCGAATCACACCATAATTATTACGTAAGTCAAATAGAAAGTTCTAGTCATTCCACCAGTATCTATTATTGTTCCAGTGATTTCTAAACTGCGCAGTTATAACATTATTTGGTAAACAACTATAAGTATTATGTAAACATAGTATACATGTTATAAGGCTACGCAAAACAAATTAGGCCAAGATAAATAAATATAATAATTACAATATCATAACATAGCGCAGGAATATTTGAATCGCGGACTGTGAATTAATACGTTGGTGACGTCACAGTACCCAAAGTTGATTATACAATATAATGCAACTTGCCCAACCATTAACAACCAATGAGATTGTCTGTCACAAGTCAAATTAAATTATTACTAAATGTATGTGAAGAAATTGTAAGCTGATAAACATTTTGATAACTACTAGGAAAGTGGCGTCAAATATCTCATTATCTGGATTTGGCTACCGTTTTAAGCCTGTTCTTACAGTTTTATTATGACCTAGAACTCTTAAGTATTTGTAATAAATCCGGTTTCTGAGTTTCTATTGCTAGGATATCCAGTAAATGTTGAAAAATTATATTTCAGTTCAGAAATGAAGTGATTTGCCATCATTTCGGGATTTCCAGAATAAAAACATCATGCTGCCAGCATCTTTTAGAGTCAACATTTTAAGCTAATTACACTTTCAAAAGCAATTTTTCAAATGTCATTAGCTTCATCTGTCAATATTAAAATTGTTCGCCATGTAAGGAGCTCACGATCTGTTGTAAAAACTAATAAACGATGTCACGTTTCAAAATCTTGAATACTCTTAAAGCACAGGACTGAATATAGGGCAACTTAGAAATATATAGTTTGATGAATGTCTGTTTGTATCAGGTTTCCACAGAAGTAGGGCAATTTTTGTCTGTATTTATTTCTCTTAAAGGACCATTTTCAAAAATTCACCTAAAGCCTTTCACAATTTCTGTGGGCATTGTCTGGTATCTGGTCTCTAAAGATTTGCTAGTGATAACTAAAAAATAAGTTACCAAAACTTTTCTACATACCTAATATCTTTTGGGGACAGTTTTAACACATATTTGCCAAATTAACGTTTTCAAGACAGTATTTCAACGTAAAGGACGCTCAGAACCAAAACGAATTTTTTGCTGTAAGTTCGTTTATGTACCTCCTTACATATGTAAATAGAATACTTATGGTTCTGAATTTCCTTTTTTTTTTTTTTTTTTTTTTTTTTTTTTTTGCGATATTCCAAGATCATGTACAAATATACACCACATTTGCGGGTAGAAAACATGGAAGTTATTGCTTTAGCATAGGATTTCTGTTTGTTAACATAAAAATACATTTTATACAATCGTTTACGAGCGAAAGTAGGTAAATATTTAAGATTAAAAAATCAATGGTTATGAGTGAAAAAAAATGCAGCGGAGAGTGGCCCTACTCCTTTGTTGAAAGTTCAAAATGACCTTTAATAAAAGTCATTTCATTTCGATAAAGCGGATGTAGGATTATTATAGGTGAGATCAAATGTCTTAATAATAAAAATGATATCAGAGGAAAGATCACAATCACAACTGATAGACCTTCACACAACTGACAGACATTCACATACAAATAAAAAAGAGAAAAAACACAAACATGAAAACAAAAGAGTCAAGATAGTCAGACTTGGGTATGGGTACCCAAACCTTCCAATTTTTCTCATCCTCTGGTGTATAAAACACATGATAAAAGCTAAACAGTGTAGATTACTAACATAACTGTCACACAAAATAACATAAGAGAAAAAAAACACAAACATGAAAACAAGGTGACCGCTAGCTAGAGATGTTAAAAAAGGCTGGACAGTAACAGTTTAACATTTGTTCGTTTTAACAAACTGTAAAACTAGCTAAAGCTCTCATAGCTGCTAGTCGGATTCTGTCGCTGTATAAGATGAACATTTTAATACTGGTATTTAGAAATAACAGTCCCATCTCGTCATGGAGTTAAATAGAAATCGGCCATAATCATGAGACCATTATAAATTACTAAGCCTTCAAGTCATTGGAAGAAAGAACATTTTTACAGTACTACATATACATGTTGTTCAACCATAAATAGACTGTGATAGCCAAATGCTCATATCCGCAATCGATGAAAAATACTAATTTTATAAATAGAAGTAGTGAAACCTATGCAATTGTGTAATGATTTGATGAAAAAATACTCAAACGTCATGCACCAGATCAGATGAAAGCTAGAAAAATCGGACTTATTAATCAAATATATAGATTGTTAGATATAATATTGTCAAATTTTAGTCTACCCTAGGTGGGTACCGAACTATCACCATCGTGATTCTGTGGTTCGTTTTCGCCTAACACGTGGTAAAATATGGATATTTTGATTCCAACATCAAAGACGCCAGATTCTTTGTTTGGCACCGTCATGGTAAAGTTTCCCACAACTTTAAGGATGATCGCTGGTCTAATAGGAAATAAATATGATTTGAAATAGGTGTTTTAGTTTGAAAGAACATATGAATAGTAAACAAATAAGCAAGAGAAAAATATAGGTTCATATGCTCATTTTAGAGCTATAAGGTCTTGAAAATTTGCAGGAAATGGGTTTTCTCTGGATTTTTCCTTGTCTTTGCATTGGCAACTTCAGTCTCTCAAAAATGTATGAAAAAATAAAAAGGATTTCATCAGATTTTATCAAGAACCATTCTACGGTATATATGATTGAATTATAAAAGAAAAGTAGGGGTTCATGGGCAAAAACCTTCATGTTTAAGAAATGGATAAAACCCGAGGACTCCGAAAATCTGACAAAAAGACCAAAACATGTCCAGCGAGCATCCTTAACAACGTCATAGTATAATTTACGTTGTATAATGGCGTCTTTGTGTCTGAATAGCTATGTTACGGCATTTCAAAATGTCGTAGAAACTGGCCTATTAGAATGGGCATAATTCACGGTGGCTTGAAAATATCATGATTTATACCACAGGTAGGCTCTGTATGCAGATATTTTACCATTCACTGTAGCTCGTTGCAAAATATTTTGCATAAAGCGCTTACCCGTGGTAAAATCATGATATTTCGAAGCCACCGTCAATTATTTCTCAATTTAAGCACAGCACTAAACTAGATATAAATTGTCATGTTTCTTATTTTCAGAGACCATCATTGCACTTTCAAACGAAATTTCTTGGAATCGTCAAGCTGTCGTTTGAAACAACATTTTAAGCTAATTACAGTTTAAAAGTAATTTGTCATTTGTCATTAGCGTCATCTGTCAATTTAAACATTGTTCGACATGTAAGCAACTTGGTTAATGTCCTTATTTGCTCTGTAAGTACTTTCTGAATAAATAGGCTTGCTATAGTAAATCAGGAAATGTGAACATGGCGTTTGACCTTCCATGCTACTATGATCCATTTTGTTGTTTATGGCAGCCATTAAAGTTATCAATAACATCTTTGTGACAGGTGTGTCACATGCGTAATATGTACGCTTTATGCCACGCATGTAATACATGTATGACACACACATGTGAATGGCATGATCTGAAAACGCATGTGCACGTATGTGTTTGAAAACCCATGTGGCACAGGTGTGTTTTGTGAAACGCATGATAACATGTGTGAATCATGCGTATTACAAACATGTGAAAACTTATGTGTCACGCATGTGCAAATGTGTGGCATTTTGTCTGTGTAATAGACATCAGCATACATATATCAATTGCTGAAGGAATTAGTAATAATAATAATTATAATAATTATTAAAATAATGATAATACTCGCCATTTGAATTTCTATCACTATTTTACGCTTGAATGATTTCTGTTAAGTTTCATGTAAAGGTTTAGTTCAAAATACCTAAGACTTATACGTTGTCAGTGCAAAGATCTTTCATTAACAAAACTCTAGGCACAAATTACGCCACACTCTACCTCTGTCACGTCTGTTAGGTTTACTTTACGTTGAGGTCTGCTTCAAAGCCCTTACGAGTTATTATAGAGAGGAACGCAATTTTGAATTCACCAGCATATTTGATAATAATGAATACGCATGCATATACTGTAACCATAATTGCAAGACTCCTCATGTCGCCTACGTTACAATGATTAATATAACGCTCTAACGGAAGTCTGCGACTTAAATTTGTAGAAAAATGATATATAGAAAATATATGTTGGATAATTATTTAAAACCCATTTGAGAATCGCAAAGCTACAGGCATAAATTCAACACACATACAAGTTAAACGCGAACGTTATATAATTGTCAGTGGACGTTTTCTTAATTTATGTGTCATATCGTTGTGTGCACCTAAAGATCGTATTCAAATCAATAAATCAAAATTGATGTCGAATGGGCTTTAAATAAAAAGGGCATAATGTAAATCATTCCTTCACCTGATACACGGTATGGTAAATGTACAAATCGGAAAAATAATTTCGAAAAAGTCTGTAAGATCAAAATACAAAGATACAATAAACACATGAGAATACGATATAATACATATATCACAAGGGCAGGTGTATGATTAAAAAAATAGAAAACATCTTCTGCTCCTTTAACGGCTCCCGTCACATTGTTAGGGGTAACATTCGGTGATGTGTCAGGTCCGCTGAGGTGTCGATTCCAAATAGACGTGAAATTTAACTGATGTTGTGAGCATGTGACATATACGGTCGGTAAAACTACATTTGTTTTGATAACTGAAGTATATATACGCTCGACCCACGTACAAATGTATATATACAAAATCAATTTAAGTAATTTAAACATTTTTTAAATTGACAGGATATTTATTAAAAATCATCCGGAACAAAACACAACAAAATACATCGGCATCGAGGGAAATGAATTCTATTAAAACTGTACGTCACAACATATGTTGTTCTGCATTAATGCTGTCTTAGTAAATATATTCACTTCTCGTGAGATATTTTAATGTAATTGAAATTTTCGGATGACTGTTTTCACATTCATTTATATATAGGCTTAGTCAAGTTAGGAAATAAATGACTCAAATTATTGTGTTTTGACGTTAAGTACTTTTCAGAGAAACATTTCTGAAATTGTTAATACACACAAGACGCTTACACCATTAATTTTTATTTACACGACACAACTGAGCTTTTTGTTGTCAAAACAAAAAGGGATTAAGATTAGATTGCTGCAATTAGTTCTAAAATTTACTTGCAACAATAGAAAATTGACAAATTGTTCAAAAAGCAAGACAAAACAAAACACTCTTATTTCACTGTTCCCTTTAACTGTTTAATTTTCTTTATAAACACCTCTATTTTATCAGAAAGAATTTGAATTGGAAACTATGTGAAGTTACCTAAGGTATGGATGGTTTAACTCTAGAAGAAGTGTTTTTTCTTTCTTTCTTTTTTTCTCCAGGAAAATCTGGATGATGAATAGAACTGGTGAACACTAATCAACACTATAGCGCCACCATTTGTGTAATAATCATGCATTCTGATGTTAATGGCTAACTGACTTGATCAAAAAGGCAATATTATATACTTATTGATTAACAATAGAATATAAGCCTAAATATGATAAAACCTGTCAATACTATACAAAATGTCAAAGTACACCAATACGACACTTACCCGTCCAATACGCCGTATTGGACTGGTTAGTCAATAAAGGATCATATTTGCACTAATCAACATGACATATTGGACTGGTTAGGCATTAACGGATCATATTGGACTAGTCAATACGACATATTGGACTGGTTAGTCAATAAAGGTATAATTGCATAAGGTTTTCCATATCGGCTTAGTTATTGGTCTGAGGCAAGCCATAATGGAATGAGGCGAAGTTATTGGTCCTTGGCTAGCCACATTCGACTTCGGCTTCGCCTCAGTCTAATATAGCTTGCCGCGGACCTATAACTAAGCCAATATGGAAAACCTTATGCAATAATACTATATTATAAACCGTTATGTAAAATACTAAATGTCCAGAGCTAATAAACACTAATAACTGGACCAATACTGAGAAACAGGCTCAATACGGAAACGGGGCTCAATATGGAAAAACAGGCTCAATACGGACAGGCTCAATATGGAAATTTTAATTCCGGAAGTCAACAAAATAATCTAGAAGTTTTTCGTTGTTTGGGAATAGTACATGCATCAAAGTTCCATGCAAAAATATTACTGAACACACTACAGTAAAATAAAAAATCTCATATACAAAAATCCTAGCAGTAATATATTTCTTATTTTATATAACTGGTTAATAAAGGTGTCAAGGATTTTATTCATACTAGTCCTGTAGTATGTCCTCGGACAAGTCGTATTGGGTCCCGGATAGCTGTACTGGACATATATACAGGACCAACATGAAAAAACCCATTCTATAACCCTATCGTAACCCATATTTCGTAAAAATATCCATGGTGGCCTTGTTTCTTGTGAATGGTGTTCTCAACACCAAATTTTAAATAAATGTGGTAATTTTCAGGGTAAATGTTTTTTATAGAGCCAAAATTATCCCAAAATTGTATATCCATTGATAAAAATATCGATAGCTTTAGTACCTAGTGTTAAATAAAATTAAATTAAAATACTTTCATTTCAATAAACAACTGAAACTATCCCCATCAAATGATTGATAACTTATTTGAAAAAAAAATATATCTGATAAAATGACAAAGATCAATTGCTTTAATTTTTTATATGACATTTATGTAATAATAAACATTACTGATTGGACAAGTATTTCCTCTAAGGAAAGATAAAAGGAAGGAAACCTACTATATATTTGCCGTGTTGTTAGTTATAAATGATGTATTGTTTATATCTTGTGATCAGTAATTATTTTACTATACTTTTAAGGTACATAACGCTAGAAGGATCAATCGACAATATTCAATATCAACAGTATAATCAACAATGCTTTCATATTATATTTAAACGAACTTAATAAATACTTGTCAACAAAAGTAACGATACACGAGTTCGGACCCAAATATCTTTGGTAATTCCTTTAAAAAAAATAAGTATTAGGGAAACAGTGGTTTGCTACTTCGAGAAGAAAATCGACACACATTTTGTAAAATGAAAATCCAGTGGCTGAAATCAGTAGAAAAAAACTCAAATCTTCTGTCACACAGACATTATGATTCACATAACGGGGTAAAAATACTGATTTTTTCATTTTGGGTTGAAAAATGGGATTTTTTGAAATCTCAAAAAAATGGAATTTTTTATTTCGAACTTTTTGCACAAAATCCATGATTTTGGTGAGAAAACAATCTACTATGAAAATCAGACGTGTGGGTCTATTTTTCTGCTTAGTACAACTACAGTGTATTTGAAATTATGAATTATGAAAAATGCATTACCCTCTATTGTTTCTTATGTTGAGTAGTATATATGTATATATGTATATCCACTATATCAAAAGAACAATATCATACAGTTATTTAACAGTATTGAGTGATGTAACCATTTTATTTGTCCCGAGACACTGATTGCTTTCTCGATGAGTAGAGGAGGGAAATAGTCAATGTGTCGAGGGGACAAATAAACTGGTTATATCTGACTTTTAAATAACAGTTTTATTATACGCAACAATTTACCGATCAATAGCTTACAGTACTATTCACCGGTCACTATTTACTATTTATTCTAACTTCAAGATATCTAATAAATTTTATAAGATATCTCATATAGTTTATAAGATATCTTATATAGTTTATAAGATATCTCATATAATTTTCTTTATAAGAAATTTTATAACTAACACTATGTTGTAGAAAGAAGTCATCTTTTATCACCCAGTTAAAACTTTAAATTAGCTATTCTGTAACAACAAACATTCTAAGTACGGCATTTTCTTCGTGTCAGTCGTGTTACGTAAATCCTTCAGTCGTAAAACTGAACTTATTGATTTAAGTACGTAATAATTTGTAATGTTTTATTTCCACTGAACCAGGGTTAAGTGGGAGAGATGATATTACGCATATATCCCGCCAACTTATGTATAGGGCTTTCCCCAACCAGGACTCTCTATTTTCAGAGGTGTGACATTTGTCTAGGGTTGATACGGGTTAAGATATCTATTGTTCGTTTTATCATATATTCCCCGTTTCCATTCTCTATTCTATTCAACTGGATACTACATAGAGAATAACACATGACAAAATCCGTATCACATGCCGTATGACCCCGAGATTTCAATATCAGCCCGAGGGCCCCAAAATCCGTATCACATGCCGTATCACCCCGAGATTTCAACATCAGGTCGAGGGATGATATTGATTGAGGGGTGATATGGCATGTTATACGGATTCTGACATGTTTTATACGCTTTATCATATATTTTAACAGATCATTCTGGTCACGTGACCAATATCATTTTAAGGGGTGTGATAAAGGGGTGATGTATCGATATCATCACGGTAGAAAATACAGCTGACAATTTTCTTTCAGTATCGTATATGCATTTTTCCTTTATTTAGTACGAAATATATTATAAATACATTTACAGGATATGAGAAACCGGGTATGTAATATAGGGTAGGCGATCTGTTTTCAGCTAAGCGTCTATATTGTATATTTAATATCTAAATAATAACTGCTAAATATATGTTAAATATAATTAAGTGGTTACTTTTGTTTGACATTCGACATTTGTCTTGTGACATTGGTTGTTGCCTCGTGTTGAATACTCCACGAAGAGCCCTTTCTCCTCATATCTTATCATGTTTATATCTACAACAGTCGGAGGAAATATTGGTCGTTATTGAAGTATTATAAGGACTCAAAGTATTGTTTAACTTACTAAGCTTAAAAGAGCATTTGAACTTCTGCAATCCAACATAGACGCAAAATATTGTAAAATTTTAAAGAAACTTCTCTAAAACTGCTAAATAAATTTATACTAAACTTTGCTACAATCATCTTCAGCATGTTCAGGACAGCTGCTTCAAAAACTATGACTACGTCCATCAAGAAAAAAAAAATACCAAAGTGTCTTAATGTATAACATTTGTGTTAAAACAGAGTTTCGGGTTTTAACTGAAAAATGATCACAGAACAAACGATAATGACTCTTTATAGGAGTTATTACGTTTTGGGCAAAAATGCAATTTGGGCCAATAACACGAAAATGGAAACCGCTGTGTCAAATTAAAGTGGCAAACACAAAGCACAATGAACACTGTATTGAAATTCATGTTCCTATGGTGGCTGGTTAAGGCTATTTCGCGTTTTCGCCCTTCATATTCTACAGAGCGAAAACGCGAAGTCGAAAATGCGAAATGGTTCCGCTTCTAGTTTTCGCGATTTCGTCTTCGCGTTTTCGCCTTTTCGCCTTTCGACTTCACCCTATAGAATATGAAGGGCGAAAACGCGAAATGGCCTCAACCGGCAACCATATGTTCCTTTGTAAATATATTTATTTAGAAATAGCTTGAATGTTACGAGATTGCCAGAAAGACTTGCCATCTGCCAATATACATGTTAAGCATTAGGTGTCAAGATAAGTTGTGGAATAAACTGCAAATATAATACTCTTAGCACTGTCCTCGCCAGCCACTGGTTTAATTGTCCAGTTTGATTTTTTGAACCCAGAAAGAAATAATTAGTACATACGGGGAAACATTCCAAGCCTACACGATCTTATTACAATGTACTGGACGACAGTATTTACAGAGGTATGTTTCTTCTGCACAGAAGTAAAAATGATGCAAGAGTTAGTGTGCTGTTCATATGATGTGGCATGCAAATTGTTTTAATAACCAGGGCCGTAAATTCAATTGAGGCGGAGGAGGCAGCTCTCTCAACTTTTGAGCAAAGAAATTTTAATTCATTCATTTTAAATCGAAATTAGATTAAAAGAGAAAGGGATTCATTTATACATGAAAACAAAGCGCAGTTAGTCTAATGCATCCTCCAAAGTCAGGGTTTTGTATCCACGTTCGTCCCTACAAACCCTCATATTCATATTTTGCAGATCGGGAGTGAACGATCTTCATTGGTTACTTCTCAAGGTCAGAAGAGAATCCATTTGCGTCGTAGGTAGAATTTTCTAGGTCACACACAGGCGGCGTTATGTTCGACCCGCTAAATATGAGTGTTTGTAGGAACGAACGTGGATACAAAACCCTGACTTGGGACGATGGTCTTGTACAACAAAGAGTGAATTCGGGCATTCGGGTAACTTCAAAAACTGCCTCAGAAAATTTGATCTTGTATTGCGGTCTGCTTTTACGCGTTAAATAAACTTCATCACTTCGACACATCAGAAAAACTTCAACGATTATTAGAATCATTAGTCAACATTTTTTGTTTCCTTTAAAACAGTATAATTCACACGGGTCTTTTGGTAAAATGCATACAACCGAAATACAACAAGAAATGCTACCAAGAGGTCACTTCATAGTCTTCAACACGGTAATAACCCTTTATATAAAATTGCTCAGGATTTCTCCACCAACCAATATGAAAAATAAATTCATCTAAACAGTCAACTATTGAAATCAAAACTCGAAAGGCATTATGAGGCAAGACAGAAATGACCTTCATTTAAAAAATAAAGTTTGATATTATTGTATCTATCAGTTATCTAAGACACCAACGTCTTGGAAACGCCCAAGTATCGGTTATTTTGCAAAACGGCGCTCAGTATCCCAAGACCCGTGCCTTCTATACTGCCTCTGCTATAATTAAAGCCAATTTACGGCCCTGTTGACTAAATGATACTAAACTGACAATTCGATTTTATGATCATGTATATCAACATGTAATGGATTTAAAGCTAGACCCGTTCATTTCTTACTAAACGCATGGAACTCATTTTAGTGTCCAAAGGTTAATAAAAAACAAATGCCAAGGATGATATTTTGAACTGTCAACATTACTTTTCTTTATACTCGCGATATTGAGCCGAAAGGTTGGGCCTTTTATATTTTAATGATTTTACTTTTGTTCTAATTTTTATTGGTTAGTAGATTATACCCGCAAAATTGTGTTATAGTATCTATTGATAATAACCCGTTCGACCAGTTTGTTTATCTAACCTAACCTTCAGCCTCTTTTTTGCACACAAAAAAGTTTCGTTTATCTCCGCCAGAAATGAAGACAGGAAGAAATTTATGAGTCGGACGACGGGAAGGGTTTATATCCGAACTTATTATTTTCCGTTTTCCCCCAAAATAACCCAAAACAGATCTTCAAAATCGGTCTCTTTTTATTTAGTAATATAGATATCATTATATTGTTTTATTTACCTTTAACTCATCCCACGGAGAGAGTTCCATATGGCACCACCAGTTGTGCATATCTTGGACGTAATAAGCATATAGATGCATTTATGGGAGTGCCAAATGGTACTCTTACATGTACCCATTCTACAATTCACCAAGGCCTTGTCTTTTGTTTATTTAGTATACGAGCTGTTTCGCAACATTTTTATTTTTCATTTTGAAATTTAATAAAACTGATAATATACATTTTATCATCTTAGAAATGTGATCATAAAACTACTATTAATAATTACATGTTTATAGATTTATTATGTAGAATATTTAATTCCCAGCAGTCAGGAATGGCTTATGATTACTGCTTTTAATAGAGGCACCCCTTGAGCTCATAAAAGGTATTTCCTTTGAAACAGCATGTTGTCAGAGTCGTTGTAAAATAAACATTTTAAGCTAATTACTCTTTAAAAGTAATTTTTGAAATGCTTTTAGCATTATTTGTCAACAATAAATCATTTCTGCATCAGCAAAAAAAAATATTTTACACGTAAATGTTTATATGTATGTATGTTAAATATAAATGCTAAGAATTTTATTTTGAATTTGAACACTATGTGGAAGGTGTTACAGCACGATCAATAAGATAAGGATTTATTTTAAATTCTGTAAACTGGGTACGCCAGATGAACAAATGTTTAGCTGGAAAGCAAACTGCTAGAGTAACCCTCAATGGATGTTTGTATATGTTTTAACATAGTGTTCAGAACTACTTTCCGCAAAATTTTGACGATATGAAATTGGTTTCTTTTGTTAATGGAGGAACATCGGAAAACAGAACCTTTATCTTCAGCCGAAAAAAAAACGAAAATATATGTCAAAAATTGTTGCAACAACGTTGCTGCCGCAAACATTCCCTTATTAGTTTTGCTACCCTAACGACTGAAGTCGGAAAAGATGTTAGAACAATAACCGTTATCTCATAAAGAGGCAAGGGTCATTAAGAGCACTCAAAACTTGCTTTGTGTCTTATTTCAAGGGTTGCGTTTTCGTGTACAACATGCCCCCTCACCTTATTATATTTTTAAAGAGAAAATTAAAACTTTGTGAGCAATAAATCAAATCAAACCTCCGCAGTTGTATAAATCAGTTTCATTTCCCTTATCTTTTCTCGGTGGAATTAATTCACCAACCGTTAATGTTTACTGCCATAAAAAGGTCATATCAGAAATTAAAGTTACTGGCTTTTGCTATATGTTCCCAAATTATTTCATAAATCATTCAGATATAATCATATCTGCTGTTTATTTAAATGCAAAATACATATATTTAGTTATTGATTGATTGTTAGATGAATGTTGTTACGAATTTGGACACGATTTTGTACTTTCCGGATTTCGTTTCGAAGTTGTTGTCTCTTAACAATTTATCTCCTGATGGATACTACATGTATTTCCCGTCATTGATTTGTTTTTTGTTTTTTTCTGTAAGGAAACAAGATTAGTCACGTGGTCGAATGTACCTATTTAATTTTTATATACAGTTATTAAAAAAAGACGGGATGTTTGATAAATACCAATGTGACAGCACTCATTTCAAATGAACGACACTGCAATAACACAAAACTGGTTGTCTACTTTGCAAAATTGTAGTAAGCTTAGTCATAATTTTGTATAGAGAATTATCTAGATTTTCAATTTGATTTTAATTTGTTAATGAAATTACGCTGTGGTATATATGTTGAAACTTAATATTGAAATCGGTAGATATTCAGATATTATTCGAGAGAAACGTATTTTTATTTGTTGTAAGATAGAGGTCACTGAAGATGAATGCCATTATGTGCTGATACGACCTGCGTTTAGGTCTGTGAGAATTCACTTTTTACCCAAGTATTAACTGTTCGTGGCCAAATAGATATAAATTTAACTACTTATTCAAGCTTATTGCACATAAACATTCAACATATAATTTACGCATTTGGGATATTCTGAAAACTAAAACAGTTCTCGGAGATACTGTAACATTTTTCCCTTTGATCACAGTCATGTCATGTGACTTGGGCAAAGAAAAAACTTTTTTAAAAAGTCAATATCAGATGATTATTTTATCTTCTTTATATCTTCTACTTCGAAGCAAGCATGAAATAGAGAAATCTAGAGAGGAAGCACTAGCTAGTTTGTATGGAGCAGTCCCGTATGAAAGGTTAGACATGTTGCGTTACAGGAAGTTCACGACAGTGGTGGCTAACACTTCAAGTGTTGTTAAAAGTTTGATCGGTCCTACCAACATCTTCAGCTTCAAAATTGCTATCGTGTGATTTTGCAAGTTGCACAATGGCTTGACATCAATAACTATCTTGATGCTACACATTTGGGATGGAGCACATAAGTGTGTGCCCACTAAATCAGACAAAGCTCTTGCTCCGCAAGAACTTCTTTAGATTACTAGGTGTAAATGTAGAACAGGTTGTAACACTAAACGTTGCACATGCATGAAACATGGATTAGATTGCTCATCAGGTTGTGTTGATTGTATGGGGAAAATTGTCAGAATTCTGCAGCAACGGCAGTTGCTGTACAAGACGAGTCCGACTCAGACGATTAATAAGCCTTCAGGAATAAAAGACTTTTTTCGTGAATTATAGCACTGACAAAACAGTAAAATCTGTCAAAACAATCAATCCAACGAAATAATTTAAAGTGATAGAATTGATCGGATAATTACATGTATGTCTAATTTTCAATGACATGTAATGCTTATCAATGCACAAATATATGTTACCGTGCAAATGGTACTCTTCCTGCTCATAAAGAAATCTGTCACGCCAGCTTCTGACGGAAAACAAAAGTCACTATATTGAGTATGACTAATGTCACTATATTGAGTATGACTAGTACAATTCATATCTGTTCTGACAAAAATGAGAAATTGAAAAAGGGGGTTGTAGATTACTTTCTAGACATCAAAAGTAGTATATATCATATGTAAAATATAGAATGTTGACACTTCAACGAGAGGCAGCATGTGTCATTTTTATTCTCAGCTGATAAGAATTGACACATTTGTACCAGTGGGTCTTCAACGCAGCGATAAAATCCCGCATCCGGAGGCGGGCATTAGCTGGCCCCTAAACAATAATACGTACTAATGAACAAAAATTCAAACAAACACAAGACTAACAAATGCTAGAGGTTTCTGACTTGGGACAGGCGCAAAAGTGCGGCGGGGTTAAAAATGTTTTGTTAGATCTAAACCCTCCCCTATACCTCTAGCTAATATGGAATAAATAAACACACAGTAAAACTCGGTTCAAAAGAAAACAGAGTACGATGTTAGAAAAGGTAACAGAAGAAATTAAGCAAAATGACAATGAAAAATATAAATTAACAAAGGACTTCTAGCAGTTACTGACATGCCAGCTCCAGACATCAATTAAACTGATCGAAAGATTATGTCTTTATCATATAGAAAATCAGCCACAATCCCTCCCTTTAGTGTACATGTATGTTAGTTGATTAAATTAGGCACCATTTTTTGCATTTGCTTCGTATACTTTCACTCCAAAGGCTCCTATCGAAAATATAGAAGTCAAAAATACTCTGGTAGGCTCTGAGTCCGGGCGGGGTGATATGTCTTCATGTGGACTGTTACCTCGTGATCTAGCAAATTAAAAAAAAATCCTGCTCAGGGTGTTGGTCTTGTATAAGCATGGTTCATATTCATATCAAAATGTTCTCGTCCTGATATGCATTAAATATTTGCCACTTGACGTAAAACAATAATTCATCAATCCATTTATTCTGTGTATGTTTACATTTTATGTACGGACTCAGTCTTGCTCTGGGTTTCAAAGAGTCAACATCTTTTTATTTTTATTTTTTACATGCTTGTGATCAAGACCATGTTGGTCGAAAAGTTGGGTATTTTAACTTTTTAGTTTGTTGTTGTTTTTTTTCACGATTTTATATTTGGTTTTGTTCGACTTGTGTATTTTATTTTTTTTTTTTTTTTTTATTTTTTTTTTTTTTTTTTTTTTTTTGTTATTCTGTGTATGGTTCGTCTTGAATTTTCGCTGGTATTGGTATTATTATGATAATTAGTTTTAATTGATGAGCTTAGAATATTTCAATACAATGAATTCCGATTTAATTTCAGTCAATCTTCAAAATTTTATTCTGTCTACAGCGGATTTTTAAGTTAAGATTTAGGTTTGGTTAGTCAGGTTAACTCCCTTACAAGGTCAAAGGCGGTACGTCGAACAATAAAATAAGATGTACAGAAAAATACCGTACGAAATTCCTATATGATAATTTATAAAAATAAAGAAAAACGCATTAAGAACTAAGACATTACAAATTTTCGACTTTCCAGTTAAAAATCATATCAACTGGAACAAAACGGAATTTCACCAAAAAAAAAAGCATCATGGGAAATAAGATCAACCATAATTCTGTCGTGAAATTTATATCAGATATCTTTTAATTCACTTTTTAGAAATACATTTAGTTCTCGAGAGATATGCTATAATGTAATTGAAATTTTCGGATGACGATTTTCTAATTTACTAGTATATGCTTTACGAAGTTTGAAAATAAAATGTTCGACGTGATTATTTTTGTTAAGTATTAATCGGAAATTAACCGATACACTTGAGTACCTTATTGTACATCAATTTATTTGAAAATTGTTTATTTTGAACATACTGTTGTTGACAAATTACAATAATAATTGAAAACATGTTTTGATGATTTTCAGGTTAAGTTTCGGAAAATATAGTCGGGACTATTTCAACTATGATATTTTACTCATACCATACCCCCTCAATTGTAAAGAAAATACCAAAAGTACCTTTTCTTTTCTTTTTTTTTTTCCCCTTTACCAGATGACAGATAATCCAAAAATGTGCAAATGAAACTCATTTCCGTTATCACGAAATTATAATTTGAAGCAAGTTATTTCTCTTCCTGGGACTTGGTATTGGTTCGCTGCAACGAAGAGTAAAGGATTAAGGTATCCGGACCATAAATGACCACGTGATTATTCAAAAGTTCCCGTATGTTCCATACAACGCAATTGAAATGATCTCGGTAATTATCGGCAAACTTCGGAAATGTCAATATAACTAACTTATTTTTACAGACTCTGCATATAAGCAACAAAGTGTGTTTTAACATGAGAAAAATATATTTACAAAATCCCTCCTTTAAATTCTTTGGTTCAGGCATTCACGGTCAAAAAGAGATACAATTTTCGATCATGATCTATTATGGTCCGGATACCTTAACTGTTTTTTAAACTTGTTAATTTGCACGTAATGTTTGGTTTACATAAATTTGATCGCTACTTACGATCTTTTTGCTTCCAACATACTTGTAATCAACCTTGATTATAAAGCTGGAAACATTTATATTTCAAAGGTATATAAATAATTTCTATTTACTTCCTACTGGTTGCTCTGCACTGAGCGAACCAGTACTACGTCCCAACAAGAGAAATAAGTTTCTTCAAATTAAAATTTTTGAGTCAGATTCGTGATACCGGAAATGACTTTCTGGAAAGGGTGTTGTATTTTATATCAAATTATATTCGAAGCCTTTTCCTATGACATGTATGATCAATTCTATGATGACAATTTTTGATGTATAAGATGTGGAAATTTCGTCGAATTACGACTCATCAGTTATGCTAAAGGCCTGAAATGTTGAAAACCAATACAATATTCTAACTAGTTGAAGAGCAGATTTCAATAAATGACAAAATGACCATAAGGATAAAACCGAAATCATCTAAGAACAGAGCTATGCATCACGGAGATACTCCTTTGTCTTAACAAAAATTGTGATATTTTTGTGACAGTAAAAGTATCGAAACAGCAAAATCTGAGCTAGTGATATTCTCTGGGACTTCGAGTGCACCTGCAGAAATATCAAACAGGTGGTACATATAATAATGATTTTTTCTTTTGGTATTGTTATCTAGAAAACACATATGGAGAATAATTCTTGAGATAATATTCACTGGAAATCTACTAATAATTTAATTGCAAACACATTTGGATTCTATTCTAGCTAACTAAAGGTGGCGTAATATGAAGGGGAAAACGTTCTTTTCGTGTTTTAAATTAATAACTTAAACCAACGACTTCTTGGATTAGTTTATTGCCTACAAGCGTCCTCAAACATGTATTTTGTTATCTCCTGGAATATAATTACGTTGAAAGCTCGAGACATGGTTATTTTAAAACTAATATAGAACTTTAATTAGTTTTTTCTTTATTTGAGAAAAGCGAAACTGACGCGAGAGATTGTCATTATTGAACATAAATATTGCATTTCTTTTGCACCTCTGGACAATTTCAACAATTTATTGAAAGTGGTAAACGCATCAAATATTTACTATTGACAAGTTCCTTTCTGTTAAAAATTACATCGGTTATCTATGTTTGCATAAACTGTACTTTTAGCGTTATCTTATTTCTTTATTTCACAGTGTGACTACGATACCATATATTCTTTATTATTAATTAATATATTGAAAAAATATAACACGAGGTATAGCCTGCAACAAACATCTTAAAAAATATTAATCAGTCCCAGTTTTGTGCATTAACACCGTGGTGCTGTTTAAATTAAAGTAAAGTAAAGAAATACCAAAGCGATATTGGAAGGAGGGAAAAATCGAAACAACTGACAAACTCCGGAGAACAACGAAGACAAGACCAAAACAATACATGCATTAAAATTAAAAACTAAAAACACCATGGACCCCACCAAAAAACCGGGGGTAGACACAGGTGCTCTGGAAGAGTAAGCAGTCTCTGCTTCCTGATGGACACCCACCATTAAAACTTACTTAAGAAAGAATATGTATAAGGCGTCTAAATTATGTAATTTTGCAGTTCTAGCAAGCGGTCACCTTGTTGTTAATTATACTTATAATTAATTAGTTAATTATAATAACATGTTGTTTTATTCCATTTGAACTCCTTTCCATGTTTATCTTTACTTATTCTGTCATCCAGCGAAGCTTGAGAGGAAGATCGTAATAAAATACGCACGATGACTCTTTTCATTCAAATTCATTTTGATGAAAGATACTTTTGAGACAAAAAAATAAAATGAGTATATTAATATAACTATGCAAAGTCTACAGTTAAAAAAGTTTGAAATTAAATGATATCGTTTTTTACAAATATGTATTGTCCTTTTAGGATATTCTGAGGCCTACTAGACGTAGCCTTATACACTATATCTTTGAGATATAAACTAATTTAAGTATCTGTTATTTTTCTAATCACTGAACACAAGCCTACTTAAATTGCCGCGAGTTTGTTTCCGTCTCGAGTGCCAAGACGTAAGTTGTCCTACAGGCTAAAATCTACTTAGACTGGTTGCTTTGAATAGAAATAGGACCTCTTTCAACTTTTTTATGCACTTGAACATCGCATACACTTGCTAATTATGATATCTTAAGGCTCACAACAGACAATGAATTAGATGCTTTTGAAGAGGTTTCCTGAAGATATAAGGACTGGTTCCTAATAAAGATACAAGGATTATTAACGAAAGTGTCGCATTATAGTTTATTACTTATTGAATCAGTACGAATGAATAACAAATGTATTCTCCCTGATGTACCAACTATTGCCGTCGCTATAACCTTGAGATTTGGTACTTTGTTAGTGTTGCCAAGGAAACGGGACCAAAAAAAATTCGAAAGATGAAAATGATCCAATCTTTGCGAAACTTCATGTTAGGGTTAGAAACCAAACATGGCCATGGACTTTAATATTCAAAATGGCATTTCTAACAAAAAAATGACATTTATTCAAACTTCATGAAACTTAGGAAGGTTGGTTGCCATAACTAGAGATGTCCTTTGGTCTTGAAATTTTTTAAATTGCCACCGTGACAAAAAATTCCAAAAATAATGTTAAGGCTAAAAGCCATGTCAGGAAGTGCACTTTGGTCTTTGAATATTCAAGACGGCTTCTGTTGCCATAGAAACATGATGTATAGATGAAACAATAAATTTATCAAATTATCATTAAATTTCTGTCCACAATGTCTTCATCTGCATTCTGGTCAGAAAGCAGGATCTTAGGGTTAAGTATGTTTGGGCGAATTTCGTATAGGCATTCATTACTTGAATATTTTACCACGTGACTGCATTTTGATTTTAACTAATGTATTTATATGTATCAAACAAGTGAATTGGGTGAACGCCAAGACTAATGATGTGCTGCTAAAATATACATGATTGCGGGTCATGAACGCTTGGCAATTGTATTACAATAGATAAGTGAATTATTGAAAGACGTAGAAGAAAAACACGGAACGGGACCTGAAAACTTAGATAAAATTTGTTATTATACTTCACGCAACAATGTAAGCTTTTTATTGGTCAATTTGCGGGTAAATTTAATATATGCCTCAGCATGTAACAGTTTCTTTAATGCTACCCCCTCGTACTCTGTGTAAAAATTGGTTATTTTCTTCATGTACTAGACTACATATATCCGTGTTTGTTTTAGAGTGGATGTAATTTGACACAAGAATACTCATAGAATTAATAGTTTAGAAAGAGCACATGAACCAAAAAATGTCAACATGAACTTACAAAACTAAAAACTAAAAAAAAAACATTCTGTATGGTAATTTAAATAATACATGACTACAGATGATAGAGTAGACTGTCAGTCATGTTGTGTATATATATATATATATATATATATATATATATGATGAATAATCTCAGTGAACCAAAAATTTTGCTGAGATTCAATTATTGTTATAATTCAAAATTTTATTTGCTCTATTTTGATGTTGTTTTGCAACTTTTTAGACTTCTATTTATTTTTTAGTTTGCATTGTATCGTTTATTATTGGTCCAACATGTAGTAAGTTCAAACGTTGGTTTTTACTTTAAACGTATATATATATATATATTAAATGTGATTAAATCCCTGTGCAAAGTTGTTATATAAATTGTTAAAATGGAGATAATTTTTAAGGTTACATGTGAAGACTGTGAGAATTATATTCCATTTGCCGATCATTTCTTGTGCTATATTTTTATGCCATGTTCAGTAGACACCCAATACTGGCCTTATGAATTCATAATATTAAGAATTATCAAATTCCTGTGAGATTACACAGTGTCTGCTTTCTTGGTCAGACTTCAGAAAAACGGCTTTTCATAATTTAATAATTCTGGATAGGAACTTTTCATGGAGGACATAATAGTATTTTATTGAGTTATGTTCTAATAATCATGAAAAATAGTATATATTAAAATCCATTATATTGACATTCCATATTGAAATGTGCACTTAAAGTGAATTATATTTTGAAGTACCAAGTTAATTATATTTTTAAAAGTTTCTACGTCGGAACACATTAAGGAATATTACACAAGAGTGAAGATTTAACAATAAAAATTACCTATCGGCCATTCTCATTTTTAGCAAATTACATTTTTACAGCTTCTCTTAAAAATGTAATTGTATTCAAGTCACAAGCGTATCACACGCTGAAATATCTTAAAATCATAAGATATTGGCAGATTATCACGTTTTTTTCGAATATGAAACTCAGAGGTTTTTTCCTTTATGAAATTTAAATAATTTCCAGCAGTTTATACAAAATCCCATTAAAATTGAATCAATAGATCAACAGTGAGATATTTAGTCCACAAATGTACAAAGATACAAAGAGACACTGTGACAAGCATGCGACAACGCTGATATGACTTTGCTCTTCAGTTCTGATTGAGACAAGTGTTTGATGTATTGAGGTCAAGCAGAAATTAAACGAAAATAAATTCCTTATTTTCGCTTGAAAGTGTCCTGGTTAAATGCCTTTCATATAAATGAAATACCAGATCGAAGTTGTAACAACAAAACAGACAGCAGGAAGGGTCATTAGTTACATGCCAATCGATTAAAGCCATCGAATCGACAGAGCTTCAGACAAAAAATTAAGTAAAGACCACAAAACACATGCATAGAAACATAAAAACAGAACTCGTACATCAATAGGTATCAAATTATTTATTTATTTATTTAATGCTTGTTTATTTAATTATTCAAAATCCAATCTTCAACTCGTAATGGAAATACAAGAAATCTTCTAAGACAGCAGAATGGTTCTTTCAACATTATATCTTTGTTTATTTTTCAATTGAAAACAGGAAGTAATTTTTTGCTTTCATTTTTGTTTTATATTTGGTTAGTATTGTCACGGAAATCACCTATGGCTGTGTCTACATCATGTCGCCCAACTCTGTTGTTTCTATAAGAGATGTAAATCAATTTACATTAACGTCCTAACACCATAAACCATTTCCTGTAATTTACATTTAGCCTAGTAGTTAATTTCAAGAAACGGAAACTATTCTACTGTTATTAAGGAAAGAAAATTGCATCTTGATAGTCAACGCATAATTTTGCCATTACCTCTATAAGTGTAAAAAGCTCTCCACTGTATCATTAATTAGACAAAGGTCTGATCATTGTGATAGTAAGGTTAGAAAATATGAATGGTTAAACACGCCGTGTACAAGTTGTTATGCCAGAAAGACGTTACCTTACATTTTTTAGTGTAAGCTAATTTTTCATGTAAAAACAATAATTATAAAATTGTGCTATTAAGGTTAGAAAATATGAATGGTTAAACACGCCGTGTACAAGTTGTTATGCCAGAAAGACGTTACCTTACATTTTTTAGTGTAAGCTAATTTTACATGTAAAAACAATAAAGTATTCTGATCTTGAGGAAATATATTTAAGACATTTTAAAGTATGCTTTAATGTTTTCAGTCATACATATTAAACATATCGCCAATAACACATAGGTATCCATTTCACTTGGTTGATCCTTGTTGAAAAAACCAAGACTGAGAAATCGAAAGGTTTGCCGTCTTTCTGGCCTTACCATAAGTACACCTTGACAAATATTAGTTGAGGAAAAAATATATGGCAATAACTAAATAACCCGCTAACAATCTAGGATTGTATTAACTAATAGATTCTAACTAAGTTAAAACACAGAATAACATTAGATTTATGGTGGTTTTTTTTTTTTTTTTTTTTTTTTTTGGGGGGGGGGGGCTATTGTTACCTGTAATAAAAGATTTTGTTTGTTATTTTAGTTGGGGTTTTACGCCGTTTTCAGCACATTTTGGCTATTTCGCGGCGGCAAGTTCTTATTGGTGGAGGAAGCCAGAGCACTCGGAGAGAATATTCATTAGAAACAAGATATGAAAATTGGCAATCCTTGTCAATTAAGACCAGAATCGAACACATGCCGCCACAGGTGAGATTCGAACTCAAAACCTCAGTTTTGACAGGCTAATGGTCATTAGTAGTCATGACGAACTATTGTATCTAGACCACTCGGCCAAAAGGCCCCGTAATAAAAGATTGTCAAAAAATTTAATTCTTAATAGACATTTTCGGAAATTAATTTTAAGTTGATGATGATAATTACAGGTAAACGTACTTGTGGATCATCTCAAAATACACAGTGTCTCGAAAGATGGGGCTACATGCTTAATAAACGAAAACAATGTGAGAAATGATTTTAATTTCAAAATGAAATCAGCTATTTATTAACAGTATTTGATACTGTTTTTAATCGTCTGATTCTGAAGAAGAGCTGACTCCCAAAGCTTTCAATATTTTAGGATTTTCTTAGCCATGAATTTCTCATAGCTCAGCTGATTTATCCAGCTGCATCAATGATGCTGTTTTTGGCTCAGCTTTCTTTTTCTTTGGGGCACAGGTCCGGGTGCTAATAGTTACCTGCCCTCCTCTTCCACTGCAGGACTTTTTTGTTGCCCGCTCTCTTCTTCCACTGCAGGACGTTTTTGTTTGTTATTTTTTTTATTCAACAAAGTAGACACAGGATGAGCGCTAAGAAACAATGGACCGACCACGCTATATACATGTGCGTATAGTGATTGACAAATTTAAGGAAATGGGTATGAAAGAAGCATCCCGCTACATATAATCACTGCTGAATATCTTAACGATGTTCATGGGAGGAAACCTTGATTTAAAAAAAAATCCGCTTTTAAAGCCCAGCAAAGTATATCGCCAATACAAAATAGAGGAACTTTTAGGCAATTGTGGTAATACATGTAAAACATTACAATATGTCAAAATGTTCCTAAAATTTTTAATACTCTTGACCATATATTCATGTTTGATATAAGCACAATTTCCAACATTCGCAAATCAACTTCCCTTAAAATTTCACTTAGCACAATTTCCAACATTTGCAAATCAACTTCCCTTCAAATTTCACTTAGCACAATTTCCAACATTTGCAAATCAACTTCCCTTCAAATTTCACTTAGCACAATTTCCAAAATTTGCAAATCAACTTCCCTTCAAATTTCACTTAGCACAATTTCCAACACTTGCGAATCAACTTCCTTTTTATTCGAAATGACAGGGAGCATTATCCTGTCCATACTGCACATTAAACCATATTAGTAATATATCTTTGAAAATAGCATATTTAGTTTAAAAAGATATAGAGAGCAGGGGAATATTCATTAGAAACAAGATATGATGAATATCATGTCATGAGTTAACTTTATCAATCAGAAACCGTTTTATGTATTGCCCTGTCAACGTAATTTAGTTGTTATTTGTCTGTTCTCCGACAGAGAGTTAATTATATTGGAAATACTGCTTTTGATTAAGGCTATCAGGAACAATAAAATATGCTATATTGCGTTCTATTGCTTTTGGATATGCACAAACAATTTAATAAGAAACGTCTGGATGTAAGAAGTAGGAAAGCCACAAAAAACTTTTTACTGGAAATTTATTTTGTTGTATGAAGTGAATTGATTCTGTGGGACCCTTTTGCACTTCTTAACACATATTATTTTGGTGAAAAAATTCTTTAATCCATGATAAAAAAAAATAAAACATGAAAATATATTTCTTCTTGCCTTATTTTAGTTTTATTTCAATCCGGAGAACGAAAGGTAAGATACATGTAATTGGTTGTGGCTGTTTGGAAAATATATAGTTTGTATTTCATCTTGTGACACTTTCTTCGCCTATGGGGTTCGGACTTTAATTTCTATATAGAATGGTTAACTTGGGACCCACAGGGGTCAAACTTCGACAATTGTCAAATCTTCTGTAAGCGCATGTATTCAAAACAACTGGATACAAAATCTTCAGCGTAGCGACAGATTGTTTATTCTTAATCTATTTGTTTCTGTAAATAACACCTTTGTACTTTCTATTCATCAATTTAAATATTCTAATATATATATCAGAATGTAATGCACAACCTAATTTTTTTTATAAAAAATAAAATTGTAGACTAGACAGAATGATTGAGCTCCCTTGGGATATCTTTGATGAACTTACTATTCCGATCCAGTGACAGGCATATAGTTTTCACAATAATCTAATTCTTTTACTTGCAGGAGAAGATGGCGACTATAAACCTTCCAGAAGTTTTTGGAACAAAAATTCTGAGGAAAACGTGAAGCAAATACATAACAGAAGGCTACACCAAACAAAGTTCTGAAAGAAATAAAACAAATGTAAGCTGAGGTCAAAAACAAAACGAAGCAAGAACATGTAGATGTTTACTGAAATGACAAAGCTGTATGATGATGAATCTTTATTTTACCCGGTCATGTCCATGGCATACATGTATCACAAAATAGTTTGTCTTAAAACTTTAACATGAAAATACAAGGGGATGCATATACTGTGGATTCATTAATATTCGTTGTATACCAATTTTCGTGGTTTTCGTGGGTCCCAGTAAACCACGAATTTAAATATCCAACGAAAAATAATATTTTTACTCTTGTTTAAATGCACTGAAGTTTGAAACCACGGAGTTTTGAACAATTGCGTTTTTACAGCATGTACTTGAATTCTGACATATGATGAGTTAGCTATATCCACAGAGGATACAGTGTTTCATGTAATTTTGTCTTTGGTCATATAAACGCTCAAACAATTTTCTGTAAAAAGATTTTGACTGTGTAAATTGTCGCGGAATTCACTTCCGGTTTTTTTTTATTATTCAAACATTCAAGAAAAATCTTAATCCTAAGTAGACCTAAACAGTAAAAACATCTTTTCAAAAGATAATAAAGCTTACATCCCAGCTCCTTTGTTTTTACAGGGGTGATCTGAGACGGATCACCCCTGCCAGATCACCCCAGCAAGAGTGCTTTCTTAGTTTAAAGTTGGCGGGAACAATTTACTCACGATTAAAACTTAGAAAATTTAGGCAGAAACATAAATTACAAATTAAAAATTAACATTAAAATTTTTGAAAGAATCTACTGAGATTCGAACCTGGGACCCTTAGTATGTTGTCCAGACGCCTTAACCACTAGACTACGAAACTCACACCGAAGAAGTGTTAATTTTACCTATATACACATTATGTCCTGGGTTCCAATGGGGTATACAATATAATATATATATATAAGTAATTACTAGACATTGAACCCGCCCGAGCGCGGGAAAAAATAAGCATTTTTTGTGGTGGCCATATTGACTATAAGAAGTTGTTGCGGCCATGTCATTCATGGAATAGGGACTCAATATGGATGTTGTGGCAGGCTTCCCATAAACTTTCCTGTCAATTATGTGGTATTAACTGATAGTTTCATGTCTATATATGCTGTAGTATTCCAGAAATGGATGTTAATACAAACTTTAAACAAAGCCAATGAAGCGAGAAATGTAGGTCAACGTGACCCAATTGTCATATGGCTGTTCGTTACTACCGAAGATGTATCTACTGATGACGTAGACTGTATGCCACGTAGAATTACCAAAATGGATCTTAAGGTTCCATCAAAGTTAAAATCTATGACGAAAACACAACCACATAAATTGTCAATATTTTTATTGTTTATTTAATTCTGAACTGGAACTTGATGAAAAGCTTTCATTAAATACACATTTCATAATGCATTACTTCTTTCCTTCAGAATAAATACGAAAATGAAATTGTAGATGTAAACATTTCCTTAGTGACGGATGAATTTTTCAAAAGATGCCGTGAGTTAGGTAGAGCAAATTTTTGGAAAATAATTGTTCCCATTGTTCCATTGTCATCATGGGCAGGGCAAGCGAGGCTTAATATCACAAATATATCCGATAATCAGACGATAAAAGCATTTTTAGTGTGTGGCTGCGTGTGCTGTCCACGTTTATATTTATCATAGTCCTATAACATATGACTTCGCATTCTTTTTCCATTTTTAATGTTTTCATGCTGATATTTTCATTTTTTATTTTTTTGGAATGCGAAGTCCTCGGGGCGGCACATTGATAGTAAAACAGAAAATAGAAAATGAAAAATAATAAAAAGCAAAATAAGTAAAAAGAAAATATCAGAAAACAAATATGAAAGGACAAATATCGCCCCTCAGGTCCTATGTTATAGGACTAATATTTATCAAAGATGTCCGAGATAAATTTCGTCATTAATGGTAAAGATGACCATTTGTTAAAAATATTTTTATCTAGGGATTACAGGGAATTGTATGGTAGAGATATATTTAGACAGGTCACATGACAAATAATGTAAAAATAGATAATGGTTGGTTTATCACTTTGTGCTAGACAAACATCCGAGAAATCAAAAAAAAACAACTAAGTTAGGAATTCCTCTGAACTTTACCTTACTTCTTCGTAATCTTCAAAGTTCATAACCTTTACAGTTAGGAGATATTGCGTTATTGTAAAAAAAAAAAAAAAAAAAACAATCCTGAATACATGAAGCGGAAACATCCCACTCGAAGGAGAATGTTTTTAATGTGTTTTATTCTTCTTCCGTAATTTCAAACAGAAACACATTTAAAATATGTGCATACTTATTTATTTAAATCAATGTGTTAAAATGATGCATTCGAGAACCTTCTAAGGGATATGTTGGGAGAATTCATATCGGAAAAGTGCATACAAATTCCATTTGCACATAAACAAAACTGCAGTTTAAATTTATAAAAGCAGATTGTCAAATCCGATAATAACCTTTATAATCTGAACTATACATCGTTTATTTTGAACCACGCGTTTTGCCGCCTATTCGGCTAATTCGTAAATTTAGTATTATAGATATAACGTACAATAGAACTGAAATCTTTACCTTAAGTTTATTATTATTTATCCCGAATGAGCTTGGATGTAAAATAGTTATCCCACTCGGACTTGGTGTGTCTGTATAAGATCATCCCTCGGGCCTCCGGCCCTCGGGGTGATCTTACACAGACACACCGCGTCTTCGTGCGATAACTATTACAGACATTATTGATCGTAATCGGATTAAAAATATGTATGTATATGCCCCGAGGTATTTGGTGACAAGTGATTGCAATTTTGTCAATATATATTTCACACCTGTTTAACCTAATGAGTAAATCAATACGGATTTTGTTAATCTTGTTAAATTTATGACAAGCTTTAATTGTTCCGTTACAAATTTAAAGAATCTGTTTGTTAGACTTTTGTTTAATGAGCGCTTTAAATCAGTACTTTACTTTACTGTACAATATATCAAGTCTGGTCGGCACGTTTTGTCGCAGTATTTTCATGATATCTGATGTGCCAAGCCACGAATTTAAATATTTCAACAACTTTTTATATTTGTTTTCTAAACTAACAATCCACGAATTTAGGTATCCAACGAAATGCCTTTTTTCCTGTATCCACGAAAATAAATGAATCCACAGTACCAGATATTTTATTACGAATTGTCAGTTGTAATCAACACCGGGAAAGGAGTGGGGCCAATACATGTTTGTACGGAGCCCTGTTGGTCTCACACAGATTATAAAGTGTCTTTTAAAGTCCTGCGCTTAAGATGTGTAAAGTCTAGCGCTGGAGATGTAAAGTCTAGCGCTAGAGATGTAAAGTCTAGCGCTGGAGATGTAAAGTCTAGCGCTGGAGATGTAAAGTCCAGCGCTGGAGATGTAAAGTCAAGCGCTGGAGATGTAAAGTCCAGCGCTGAAGATGTAAAGTCAAGCGCTTGAGATGTAAAATCAAGCGCTAGAGATGTAAAATCAAGCGCTGGAGATGTAAAGTCTAACCCTAACCCTAACCCTAACCTAACCCTAACCCTAACCCTAACCCTAACCTAACCCTAACCCTAATCTAACCCTAACACTAACCCTAACCCTAACCCTGTACCCTAGGGTTAGGGTTAGGGTTAGGGTTAGACTTTACATCTCCAGCGCTAGACTTTGCATATCTCCAGCGCTAGATTTTACACATCTCCAGCGCTAGATTTTACACATCTCCAGCGCTAGACTTTACATCCCCAGCGCTAGACTTTACATCTTCAGCGCTTGACTTTACATCTCCAGCGCTAGACTTTACCTCTCCAGCGCTGGACTTTACATCTCCAGGGCTAGACTTTACATCTTCAGCGCTGGACTTTACATCTCCAGCGCTAGACTTTACATCTCTAGCGCTAGACTTTACATCTCCAGCGCTAGACTTTGCATATCTCCAGCGCTAGATTTTACACATCTCCAGCGCTAGACTTTACATCCCCAGCGCTAGACTTTACATCTTCAGCGTTTGACTTTACATCTCCAGCGCTAGACTTTACATCTCCAGCGCTAGACTTTACATCTTCAGCGCTGGACTTTACATCTCCAGCGCTAGACTTTACATCTCTAGCGCTAGACTTTACATCTCCAGCGCTAGACTTTGCACATCTTCAGCGCAGGACTTTAAAAGACACTTTATAATCTGTGTGAGACCAACAGGGCTCCGTATGTTTGTATGTTAACAACAGAAATAAATTTTATGCTTAATCTTTTATAAGTTTAAGTTTTTACATGCAAAGATCGTGTATATATGTGATAAGGTAGAATTTGTATTCAAAAATCAAAAGGCAAGGCAAACTCCTGAGAATGAAACACAAGCTCCTGAGAATACAACACAATAGACAAATACATGTACCACAAGGATACATGTAAAGCTAAAAGAATATAATAAAAAACAAATAAATTAAACAATTTAGAGAAAGAGAGCACAGAAACTATAGTATTGGCAGTGTTAATTCCGAAAAAAACAAACGAGAGTGAAAGCAGGTGCTCCGGAAAGGTAAGGTTGGAATAAAACATTCAGGAGTGATATATTTTATATAAGTGGTCCGAAAGATTTCTTATTATCGGAGTCCATAATGTTCATACATGTATGTATATGTATATGGTAAGCTTCCCATTTGTTTTAAGGAAAACATGCAATAGGCCTTATCTTCAAAATTGAAAGGCTTATGTGGCTATATTTTGTAAAATTATAATACATAGCTTTGCATAACTTCCAAAAATTAGATGAAACATCCAGGTATCTGCAGCTTATAGTTTTGAAGATTTTAACCATAAACTACACACAAATAGCATAAAATGTGCGGCCACTTAATAGTTTATTTCTAATTTCCACATCAAATTGAAGTTAATAAACTTATCTATATGTGAACAGAAGGAAGCCATTTACGTAGACAATTTAATAAGGTTTATTTTGATATATGGAACATGCACAACAGCTCATGTCACTGAAGTCAAGTGCACACGTGGTACTACTCATATCTCAATTATAAAATCTTATTTTTGGTTTCAAAGCTTGTTCAATTTATGTTTTCGTACTTTATTATACTAACACCTATCCATTCCTTTTCGTTGGAAAATGTACTCGTCATATGATTATGATACAGTCAAAATTAAACAAATATGAAATCAATATAATTCTGTGGTGCATCATCTATATATTACATAATTCATGTCAATGAGTTGTCAAATCCATGAAGACGTATATGCTAACTGAAGATATCTAGTCTATTTTTAGATAGTAACTTCGAAAACATGCAAATGTAGTCAACATAATGTGTTTATATGGACTTGAAGGGTTTAGCATTTTATGTGTCTTCATGAAACGTTTGGTACCATCAAACAAATACGGTGCTTCCGTGCCTTACCAATTTTTCTTCTTTTTTTTTCTCTTTTTTTTTTTTTTTTTTTATTAATTTATTTTTTTTTTGGTTTAAAACCAGATCCGCAAAGCTATCGATATTTTAACATCTCCAATTTTTTGTCTATACGCCTCAAGCAATTTTCCTGTTGCTATTAATACTTCACCTTCTAAATGTTGTATTCTTGTAATATTGCAGGATCTTTGGTAACATTACTTTTGTTTTATTTTGAGTTTTTGAAGTCATCTACCTGTATTTATATATTTTGATGGAATTATTTAAACATGTCCATATAAAGGTTTCGTTTTAATACAAGTACGTTGAGAAAAATGCACTTTACTTGAAAAAAAAATTTGGTAAGATATTCTGGGTTATGTTTTTTTTTTTCATCCTTAATTTTAACATGGCAGAATATAACATGCGTAATAGGGTTCATTATCATTTCAAAATTAGTTTTACGATTGCTTTTAAAATATCATTTTGTTCTATTTTGAATATAATGCACTCATTAGGATCAATAAACTTATCTTGAAAATCTTTATTTGTGCGTGAAATACCTTCAAAGGAATAGATCAAAGAGATTTGCTCAACACTAACGAGGCAGAACTGATCAAAGGTGGACTTCAGTTACATTTATTTTATTTGAAATTAAAATTTTTAAGATGAACTGTTTTCGATATTGTTAGAATAAGCTACATGTAAAGTTAAATTTACAAAAATTAAAGCAACATTTTATAAAATTAAGGTTATATATACGTCAGCAGTTTTTATCCTAAACAAATAGAATATGATGAATATGATGAATTCCTCGGGATTATTTGTCAATCAAACTTAGATTGTTTATAAAACTTTGTCCGTAGCAACAAACCCAATTATTTTTATAGTAGATTCAATACCGAGGCGATATAAAATTGGAAGAGGTCGATAAGACCGAAATCCAAAAGCAAGGCCAATTCGCAAGAATCTAACACAACAAACAAATACCACATGTATAACCAAAAGAATAATTACAAACTAAAAAGAATTAGAATCGAGAATCTAAAACACTAGCAATGTAAATGTTCGCAAAGACACTGGAGTTACAGAAGGTGTCCTGGAACGGTAACTGCGCCCTGCTCCGATAACATCAACCGTCACATTACCAGTGAGTAAAATTTGATGAAGTTTTAAGCCCAGTGAGGTACCAATTGCAGGAAGACTTGAAATCTGAAGATAATAGGTTCTTAGTTAAATAGTTCAAAGTGAAGACTGTTCAACAAGTTTGTAAAATTCATGTCGCTGAATTTTAAAACGAGCTTAAGATTTTCCAGTTCTTCTCTTAGACTTTTGAACGAGTATAAGTACCCTTTTTGTTCTCTTCCTTTATACATGTTATACACCATTATATTTTTCGTATCTTGACCCTAGATTTTCTTGTAATATTTTTAACATACTTTTGTACATCTTTAAAACCCAAATATTCTATATTTCTATACTAGTATTTACTTTCGTTTAAGGGAAACAAATCATAAAAAAAAAATTGAAAATCTTTTAATCGCGGAACTACAAACGAATATCCTGAGGTTCCCTTGTTTTAAATGATTGCCTAAGCTTGTTTTTGTTGTTGATGTTTTTTGCTTAACGTCCAGTGTGCGTGTAGTGGCAAATATTTTAAGAACCCTAAGGAAGAGAACCAACAATAACATATCAAGATAACTCTGAAATGGCAAAGGGACGGGATATAAAGGGGAACCAATTCTGACTGACAATGGAAAAGGTTAGATGGTTGGGTGGGAACAGGTTCAGTAACCTTTTTTTTTTATTTTATTTCTTTTCAGAATTCTTATGTCATTGATACTTTCATCTTTCATTTTATATTAACCAAATAACTCTGAATAGACAGAAACAGAAAATATTGAATATATAAAATCAAGTATTCTGATGAATATCAATGAGAAATTAGCTTAAACTTAACTTCTATCAATGAAAAACCACTTTATGTATTGCCCTGTCAATATAATGTAGTTGTTATTCGTCTGTTCTCCGACAGAGAGTTAATTATATTTGAAATATTGGGTTTGATTAAGCTATAAAAGACAATAGATATGCTTTTTTGTGTTCTATAGTTATGGATTATGCCAAGATCATTTAATAAAGGTTTCTGGCTGTGCAAAAAAAAAGGAATTAGATAGTTTTGAATAAATATAAAAACGACTTTAAAGAGGACAAATATATTCAAGGAGAAAACAAAGAAAAACGTAATCCATTAGACAGATAAACCCGGGAAGACAAATGAACAACCACAAGCACAACAAATAAACACTGAAAACTAAAAAAAAACCAATGAACAACACGAACTCCTATAAAAACCAGGAGTCAACTCAGGTGCTCCGGAAAGGTAAGCAGTTCCTGCTCCGTATATGGCACCCGAAGTGAAGTTCAACAAAGTCAATCCGGTGGTAGTCACAAATCGATGGAGGTACATGAAATGTTACGACAGTGGGAATATTTCCAACATCATCTTAGATATTGGTACACTTTAACGGTCAATCAATTCGTGATGATAGCGTAAAATTTCCTAAGTGATGACATCAACTTATCCCTTATAAAACCTCTTCAGCGTTTTGGGTTATTGTTCACTATTTTCCTTCTTGAGCACAACTGAGGAGTCGTAAATCGACGATATATGCATAATCTTGGGCATCAAAATTGGTATGGTAGAATATTTGTTATGACCACCCACTGAGTGGATGTCTCTGCTAGTGGATTCTAAGACGCCGAGGGTATTTCAAGCTCAGTTACTATTATATCTATTTCGATATTTGCATGAATATTTATGTTTTGTTTATTTTGTTACGGCCGAAATCACCTTTAAATTGTAGCCAACAAAAGACACAAATCGATAATAAAATTTAACAAGATTTATTATATACAAAGTTTACAAAAAATATTACAAAAAAACTAAAATGTCAACTTAACTGTTCAAAATCCTTCGTCTTTTCCTAATCCGGAATTCTTCTCGTCACTGTTGCGGGAATCCAAACGGAATATTATATTCAATCAGTCACAATCTAGTATGATGTAACGTAAATAAAAGTGTGTCAATCCAACAGCTGAGAACACAAGAATATTAAAGTCTGGTCCAATACGTTCTGCTCTGAAAGTCTAACTTTCTTGTCCGTATATATACTGTAGAACGGAAACTTCTGGAATACGGTAGAAGTTCGAATCACACCATAATTATTACGTAAGTCAAACAGAAAGTTCTAGTCATTCCACCAGTATCTATTATTGTTCCAGTGATTTCTAAACTGCGCAGTTATAACATTATTTGGTAAACAACTATAAGTATTATGTAAACATATTATACACGTCACAAGGCCACACAAAACAAACCAGGCCAAGATAAATAAATATAAATATAATAATTACAATATCATAACAATTTTTTAATTTTTTTTTTCTTGTGAATCAAAATTGAAACAATACAGTATTTATCTAATTACCCCCACTCTCTACTATTCTTTTTTTACCATCATTGAAAAGAGCCAACAGAATCAAACAGATATTTTTAAAATTTAATTAATTGTGTTTTTGTTTGCCATTTTTGCAAAAGGATTCGGCAAAAAATATTTTACTTAAAACACGAAATCCGAAAATCGGACCGGTGAAACCAAAGAACGAATTATCAATTCGATGTGGCCTACAGTTCAAAATCTCGATGGAGACTTAATCGGATTGTTATTGTGTGATGGCATGTTACATACTTGGACTTTTTACCTGGTCTAGACTCCCGTAAGTCGACATTGGGCCAAGAACTAAGTTTGTGGATTTCTTTTTAATTATTGTTGTTATTTGCAAGACAAATATATTACGTACATAACATATGATTTCTGCTTTGTAATCCAATAGAACAGTTGTAGAATGCACAAGTCACTGGTGTTTTGCATATCTCTGCGTAGTATAAAATTGCTGCTGTTTGTGCTTTTTGCACTCAAAAAAATTGTTGTAATTGTTGAGAATACTTAATACATTAATCCATAGAATCATTCATCTAAATATAAATTGGAAATTCAAAGAAACTAAACCACAAAATATGGGTATTTGAATTACTAACCTTATCACTTTAAAATGATTAACAGGCGTAAATGAAGACCGGAAAGAAATAGCAGATTCGGCAGGCAGGAAGGAATTTATATCCGAACTGATTATTCCGGTTAACCCCCAAAATACCCCACAATAGATCTTCAAACTAAGTGATGACAAACTACACTCACTGTGCGTTGATCACTTATGTTATAAAATAATATTCAAGAATTTTACTCGAGTCTCTTTATTTGGTTATTTAGATAACTGTAATTTTGGTTGAACATTTTCTCATAATTTTAAGGACCTTTTTCAGTTTTGGACCATTTATTATAACTTTACTTCTTGTCGCTTTATGTGAACATGCTTTCAGGAATTATTGGTTACAGTAAAGCCACATAAACTTTTCACTTAACATTGACCTGTGAATTTGAAAGAGTATGATAGCTCATAATCATGACAAAGGTGTAAGTAAATAAGCAATACATATGGCAAGCCGTTTTACTATTTATTCTAACTTAAAGATATCTCATATAATATATAAGATATCTTATATAATCTAGTTTTTATAAGATATCTTATAAACTATATAAGATATCTCATAAACTATATAAGATATCTTATAAACTATATGAGATATCTTATAAAGTTTATTAGATATTTTTATATTCGAATAAATAGTAAAACGGCTTGCAATAAATACAAACTTATAGCATAAAGTTGAAAGTTAAAATATTGTGTACAGGACGCATTTATAATAACGTGTTGACTTAACGATAGCTCAGTTTTGCGATTTGCTTTACATCAATGGATTTTCTTATCTACACATAAAAAAACCATGAAATTTGTCAGTTTGTTGATTTCAGTAGTCTTTTCAACATGAAAATATTATATAATTTAAAGCAAAATATATTAGTTCTATTTGTTCCTGTTTGGAGTTAGAAGAAAACTTTTGTTATCTGCACAGATATATCTTAAAACTATAATTTTGCAAAAATCAATAAAGATTTCATCAGAGAAACTGACTTAGATAAATAGCAAAGAATTTTGAAAGAATGATATTAATTGCAACCTTTACTGCTTAAGACGATTCAATATAACTGTTTTTCAATAAAAGTATTATCAGGTCTCTGCTTTTACGACATTATTGAGATAGGATTTATCGGATAAGGTCAAAGAGTTTCCGATTAGTTTTCCAGCTATATTCATAAATTTGGTATAATGAAAGACATTAATTCCGGTTTGTCGAAGACAAATCAATCATTCACTATTGTTATGCAAAACCGTATTTCAATTTCAAGAAATGAAAAATGTGTACGACTTGGAATAAACATCGTTCAGAATGTCATCTTTTTCCTCAACTATAAATATTGTTAGACGTGTGAATAATATTATACTTGGTCTAATGAATAATATTACCAATGATAAGTAATCTTTTGATGAGATCGTATCTAACAGTGGGGGTCCAAAATTTTTGTTAAAGGATAAATTACTGACGTAAGGGGGGGGGTCTCGCCAGTCCCCCTTGGATCCGCCCCTGTCTAAAAATAAAATACAACCGTCCTTTTCTCACGTGCACGCATATTTCATCAAAGTGAAAAAAAAATCAGTTAGTTATCTTCCTTGCCAAGTTACCCAAGGGAGATAAAAATCGACTAGACACGAGGACCAAAGGGAGACGATTTCAGTTATCTCCCTTCGTTAACTTTGTTAATACTCATCTTTTGATGAGATCGTAAATAAAAGTACGATATAACTGTTCTTTTCTCATCTGCATATTCACTGCATCAAAATAGAAATATCAATAAAGAAGTTACCCAGGGAAGATAACAAATTGACTAAACCGAGGACCAAAGGGAGACAATTTCAGTTACTCCCTTTGTTAACTTGGTTAAGGGAGATAACCGAGAAAAGTTCTTATTAGTGATGTCTCCAAATTTTGAGCACACAGAACATACAACGCATCAAAACTGGGCCAACAAAATGTTGATTTAAGCCGATTTATGTAGACGTCTCGGCAAACTGATTTTTAAGTCTCCTGGGGTTTCCTCACTGGCCCAATTGCTTTCTTTGTGTGGATATGGATGCTTGAAATTTTATAGATATAAAATAAAGAAAGTTATGGAAACAAATGAGTAAAGTCCTTCGCACAGCATATACAGACATTTGGTATCAGTTGAATCCGCTACTTTTTTCGTAATGTTTAGACTTCGTATCATGACAAGAATTTTGCACGTGCAGAACGTGACATAACAGAGGGTCTTTCGCGTGCGAGTTTAACCAATCAAGTATTTCTTATTTACAAAAGAGTTCTACGAAAACAAAACAACATCCTATCTACATGATCAATTTACATTTCTTTTTGTCTCATTAAGATGTATAAAGATAAGCCTTCTTTTGATAAGATAAATCGGATTAAATGTTGAATATGAAACGTAATTATTTCTTTCGTCCTTATTCATTGCCTTTGAAACGATTCTGCATACATATTTACTTAATCCTAGATCTTTGTAAGATTGTGTCGGATGTTTATTTCTACATTAATGTCATTGTCTGTGCGGTCTGGCGGTTGTTTTGAATATTTACTAATTTATTTAATGCAGTAGGAGAACCCAGAAGCCGGTATAATATGAAAATCTTACTAACCTTATCACTGATAAATGGATGGGGTAATTGTTTAAAGTCCAGTGTCAATTACTTCCATATCAGGACGAGGAATGTTGATATGATATGAACGCTATTGTGTACTAAACCGACACGCTGAGTCGCATTTTCATTATCGCTACAGTTGTTATGTTGAAAGCGTTTACAAGACCATTTTCATAAAACTCTATATTTTAAAGGGCTGTAATGTCTAAAAACAATTTTATGGAATATGACCACAAAAATGGTAAAATATCTCCCGAGACGTAGTCGATGGTGATATTTTGTTTTGATTGTGGTAATCTGGCATACCACCTCAACTGAAGGCAGTACCTTTGTATGTATTATATTATACTGAATACCATTTATCTCCTCATACCGAGAGGGTAAAACTTATTTTCGGTACGGGGGTAGGTATTTCGGCAAGAGGGTTGTATTCCTGTCGCTAAGGATGGAATACCAGCCGTCGCCAAGAGGGGTGGAACCTGGTTAAAGGTGGATTGAAATACCACATCTCTGCTAACCAATGAGAAATCAAGATTTTTGCATTAAGTATAATATTACCATATATTTAAGAGATTTCATAAAATGTTAAATGTATATTGTGTGTGTGTGTGTGTGTGCAGTACAGTGCATTCAAAAATAATCCTAACTATGAATTGAACCAATATCAATTATAACATATCTAACTAGCGGTCACCTTGTTGGTTACACACCCTGCAACGTAAAAGTTAACAACTCAAATGATGTATGAACGATTCACGGACGTTGTACGGACGCTGAACGACAGATGTTCCCTCCAAATGCCTTTTTGAAGGGCTAAGAGCACTAAGCCCGGCATATGCGGTTTTTAGACGTACCGATGAAAAGAGTCTTTGTCTAAATGTTGTTAATACTAGACATTGAAAAATAAGCATTTTTTTTTTTTTTTTTTTTTTTTTTTTTTTTTTTTTTGTGGTGGCCATATTGACTATAAAAAGTTGTTGTGGCCATGTCATTGATGGAACAGGAACTCAATATGGATGTTGTGGCAGGCTTCCCATAAACTTTCCTGTCAAGTAGGTGGTTTCAACTGATAGTTTCATGTCTATATATGATGTAGTATTCCAGAAATGGATGTGAATGCAAACTTTAAACAAGTCAATGAAGCGTGAAATGTAGGTCAACGTGACCCAATTGTCACATGGCTGTTCGTTACTACCGAAGATGGAAACACTGATGAAGTAGACTAAATGCCACGTAGAATTACCAAAATGGATCTTAAGGTTCCATCAAAGTCAAAATCTATGACGAAAACACAACCACATAGATTGTCAATATTTTTATTGTTACAATTAATTCTGAACTGGAACTTGATGAAAAGCTTTCATTAAATACACATTTCATAATGCATTACCTTTTTCCTTCAGAATAAATATGAAAATGAAATTGTAGATGTAAACATTTCCTTAGTGACGGATGAATTTTTCAAAAGATGCCGTGAGTTCCGTAGAGCATATTTTTGGAAAATAATTGTTCCAATTGTTCCATTGTCATTATGAGCAGGGCAAGCGAGGCTTAATTTCACAAATATTTCCAATAATCAGACGATAAAAGCATTTTTAGTGTGTGGCTGCGTGTGATGTCCACGTTTATATTTATCAAAAATGTCCGAGATAAATTTCGTCATTAATGATAAAGATGACCATTTGTTAAACATATTTTTATCTAGGGCTTACAGGGAATTGTATGGTAGAGATATATTTAGACAGGTCACATTACAAATGATGTAAAAATAGATAATGGTTGGTGTTATCACTTTGTGCAAGGTAAACATCCGAGCAATCCAAAAAACACTAAGTTAGGAATTCCTTTGAACTTTACCTTATTACTCCATAATCTTCAAAGTTCATAACCTTTACAGTTAGGAGAAATTGCGTTATTGTTGAAAAACAATCCTGAATACATGAAGCGGAAACATCCCACTTGAAGGGGAATATTTTTAATTTGTTTTATTCTTCTTCCGTAATTTCAAACAGAAATACATTTAAAATAAGTGCATACTTGTTTATTTAAATCAATTTGTTAAAATGATGCATTCGAGAACCTTCTAAGGTATGTGTTGGGAGAATTCATACCCGATAGTGCATACAAATTCCATTTGCACATAAACAAAACTGTAGTTTATAAATGCAGATTGTCAAATCCGATAATAACCGTTATAATCTGAACCATACATCGTTTATTTTGAACCACGCGTTTTGCCGCCTATTCGGCTAATTCGTAAATTTAGTATTATAGATACATTGATAATATTAATATCTAGAAAGAAAAAAAGATTAAGTTTTTTTATCGACATAAAGTCAATTGGACGCTGTTCATTTTACTTCGTGCAAGTTATGCTTAAACTGATATTTACATTTAACATTAAACAATGGCAAAACATTTATATGTATATTAAGTACGTAGCTTCCAGTAATTATTTTTTAACAACGCCCAAATACCTACAGTGAAAGAAGTTTTGCTAATACAAGTGCACGTATAGTGAAAAGTAAAACTAAAATATACGTCCGAGGATGCGAAGAATGATATACATGTATGGCTTTACATTTTTAATAATCCACTTTTCTAATAACTGTTGAAGAATACATAACCATACAATAAAAGAATTCGTACCTGTAATAAAAATAATAAATACTCTGTGATGCCCGTTTCTATGCACAAGATGTGCTTATTTTGATGACATACCCGGACGCAATTGTAAATTGAAGCAAACGCTAAACGAAACGATGAATGATATAGCATTTACCAAACGATGTACAATGCGCTAAATAAAACGCCAAATGGTACCATTTACCATACGAAAAACGATATCATAAACCATACGCTGAACGAAACGCCCATACGCTGTTTTACATCAAACGCTGAGATTTACCATTACGTCAAACGACAAACGAGACGATGTACGGACGCTGAACGGACGTCGTGCGGAAGCAAAACGAATGATGTACGGACGCTTTACGTACAATGTACGGACGCTAGAGGTGTTAACTTTTACGTTACAGGATGTGTAGCATACTGTATTAGCTTTAATAGTGTATTTTATACACCAGAAGCCCTTTTCACAAAATATCTTGAGTAAAATCACTCGTAAGTTATAACAGAATCTTCATGACTTAAGATTAATTTTACTCTTATGATTTTTTTGTGAAAAGCGCTACAGGGCGTAGGGATAAATAAGGAGAAAGTTACCACAAAACCGGTTCAACCTCAACACTGTTCAGTGTCTGTACCAAGTCAGACTACCATGACTCTGTTTTTTCGATATTTGTGTTTGTGCTCCTTTTTGTTATTTTTTCTATGATTGTCTGTCGATTGGATGGCGTAAATTGATTTGTATGTCATTGTTGACCTTCCCTGTTATCTTTTTTTTCGGATACCCTGAATAGTTAAACTTGTCCCCCTTTAAAAAAACAGGGGATGTGTGTATGTCATAGTATCCGACAGGTCTTGAGATATTTTAGCTGAAATTTGGCTTCCTATTTCGGTATTTTTGGTTGAGTACTTCTTGTTTAATATAAGTTTGGTTTTTGGTCTTCCAAATGTTTCGGTTTTAATGCTGCTGATGAGAGGTAACTCCTTGAAATGCGTGGTATACAGTATAGTATAAATTTACTATATTTAATATTAGTATCTTTGGATTGTTATTTTAATACATAAATCAAACTATACCTTATTTTTCAAATGTAAAATAAATGTACATTCAATAAAAAGGAATCCCGTTAGATTAGCTATATATGATGACGACAGAGCCTAAAATGTTTTTGTCTTTTTATATAACGTCAATAACAACGTAATCTGGGAATACGTTTCATGTCAGTTGTCAAATAGTTCGTTACAAATTAGATACTCTAAATATTCCACTCCTTATTTCATTGAATACTGTTTGGTTTCTTTAAATAGATTGAACATGAGTCAAATCAATACATTTTAAAATAAAAAGACAGCCAAACTTCATAGTAAAAATGAAATGGCTGTGGACCTGTTACGGTATTCCGTAACAATCTAATCGAAAATATATTCAAACTTCACAGCAAAAAAGAAAATGGCTCTGGAAGTGTTAAGGTATTCCATAACTATGTAATAAACAATATTTTGATGCTGTTATTTCATTATGAGAATGTTTCTTACATCGGAGCTTCAGTTTGTACATTATTGACAGTGTATATTTAGTATTTTTTTTCTTTTCTTTTTTCTTAAGTTATCTTAATCTCACTGGACCAACCGATCAAATACATTAACATGCAATCACTTATACCGTGTATATTGAAACGAGATGTAACTTACAGGTTCTATTTAAATTTATGCAAGTTTCGTGATTTATAATCCTAGATGTGGTCACCTTAACCAGGTCTTAAGCGACAAGATTGCGTCTCGTAACTCGTCTCATCACGTATTCGTTTTTAAGACGCCGTCTGTATAATTTCTATGTTTGCCTTTTGACCTGAATGACAATTGACTATCGCTACAGCAGCCCTTGTTCGGTTATATTTTGTATGACTTAACGAAAATGACGTTATTTTAAAGGCATCTTAGATAAAGATGTTACTCTGTTCAATGGGTGAAAATGATTAATTTATCTTGTAACCATTCTACTATTAAAAACAGAGATTCTGTTAAAAAAAAATATTTCCTACAACTAAAATGCCTACTGTGTGTGGACAATTATAATTTTCATGTGAGAGAAATACGCTAATGCACTGGACTTTTGCTATTACACCAGAAAGTATAGGGGTTACCAAAAGTCCGCAAAAGTTGTTCCTCGATCCACTTTCAGGCCCATTCAAGTTTATTGATAGATTTTTATCCCCGCCCACCCCTCAAAAATCTACCCGACCCAAGTTTGTTTTAGTTTTCTGGAAAGCGATTTTCGGAAATTTTTGGTAGCCGTTACCGGTAAATTCATTGCAAGAAATGGATTTTAATGATATTAAAACAATATTTGATATATACACTTTATGAGTGGCGAAATCAACCACAAGTCTATCCTTAACCCACAGACACACACTGGCCCCGACAAACATGGAAAAATAAAAGAATAAATTCCTCTCACCCGACCATTTTTGTAGAAAGGGTGGATGATTATCTTGAATCAGCCTTATAAATATATAGGTAAACAACTCTAAAAAAAAATACAAATTGGACCGTATTAATACCAGGGTAAAACAGTTTAGTCGAACATGTTATTCCGTCGTCTGAGTTATATCCTATTTACATTTTTTTTTAATTTACAAATGGTCTAAAAATCAAATAATTTAAAATAATTTAATAAAACATTATGAGTTTTCAAAAAGCAACGCGAAATTAACATGAGGTATATTTTTTCGGTATGGTCTGTGTAAAATATACCATTTCGTCCGAATCTTATTTGTATTAGGTTAATGATAAAGGATATTTGAATACATGTAATTGATAAAATAATTGTTTCTTTGAGTGTTTTCGTGGCCTGTCATGATGTTATCAGAGTAGTCTAATGTTATCTGTAGACGATGCAAATGGAATTTTGTTATTTTATGTCGACATCAATAGAATGTATTACCAAAGTTGTCAATCCAAAGTCTTCGGATTTTCAACAACTATCTTCTATTTTTCAAGTTAAAACAAATACAATAAAATAATAAAATGGAATTAGTTAAAATTGCATATATGTTCTGTGTCATATTTATAATGTGTCCCATATCAAGTGATTTTTTTCAAACGTTCTCAAGATTATCGAGACGGGAAACTGTTATTATATTATTTTAAAAAATAAAATTGGAGACCGGATATCTAGTTAAAATACAGTCAAACTTGTGTATAAATGACACCCTGTTTCAGCATACTTTGACTTTTAGTGTAGAAAACGAAAACTATAAAGGGTATATAAATTCTTTGATACCAGTTTTGGTGCACAAGGTGTGCACATGTCGCCGAATCAGAGCTGTGCCCAAGGCCTAAAATGTTGAAAACCAAACTCCAAAAAGTTGAAGAGCAAATTCAAAAAAGCCAAAATGGCCTAAAGGGGTTATGCCAAACCCTTCTAAGGACAGGGCCATGCACGAGGGAGATACTCCTTAATTTTAAATTTTTGTAACACTAAATTTAAAGTATCAATTTCGGGTTAGTATCAAGCAGTGTCAGTAAACACTAGGGGCGCCACTGGGCGGAAACAAGAGTTTGTTTACAGTATACTGGTCCAAAAATAGGCTGGAAAAGCTTGTAAAGAAGCGGAATCCAGTTTTCAAATAACTTCCCCCAAAACAGCTCCAGCTGGCGTTTACTAACATTGCTATAGTATCTAAATACTAACAACAGAGCCTAGGATACCCTCGGGGACTTGGAGTCTACCAACAGTGGCATCGACTCAGTGGTTAAAAATAACTTCTTTAATATCAGTACATAGTTATTAAAGTAATGCCGGTGAGGAACGAAAGGGAATACCCAACATAGTAATTTAATAAACAAACAAATTAAGCTTCTGGTTGAGGATGCATTTATTGAACAAATTATTTTCAGACAAAAATACCATTTATATTCATCGTGTCAAAGTCACATCTATAAAAATAGTCTATGGACTCCGTGAATTGAATACTAAATGTGATTCTTATCCAGTGTTTTACTATAAATACTATACGGCACAAATTAATTCAACTGAATTGAGATCAAGACCTGATGTGATAGATAGATTAATTACAATCAAATATCAACACTTTACGGGGCAACCATTTGATTTTTATGGTAGGGGGGGGGTGAAATTTGAAAAAAAGGCAAAACCAGAATTTTTGCTAAATGAAAGCAAGGATTAATCTAGGTGTGAAAAAAATGATGCAGAAAATGTTTTGGTTTAAATGGAAATAAAAATGTAGGGCCTTTCAGTAATAACCATTGATTTTTTAATCTTAAATATTTACCAACTCTCTATCTTAAAAGATTGTATGCAATTCCTCTTTATGTTAGCAAAGAAAATATAATGCTTAATCATTAATAAGTTCAAGTTTTCTACCAGCAAAGATCGTGTATTAGAGATTTTTGTCAATTTGTACCACTTTTTGGTTTATTGCCAAGAAGGACATTCAGAACCAAATCATTCTACTTTCATATGAAAGGAGGTATAAAAGCAAAAAATATCTCTCAAAGCGATATTCAGGTATGACGGGCTTCTTAAGAAAAAACAGAATAAGTCAGCCCGTACCTTTAATTTCAGCTTCCGCTATATAGATGTTGTTTTATCACTCAACAATTCACGTTTTGGGAATTTCTAACATCTCATCTATCCCACTGATCTCGAAATTAAGGATACCACAGACACTGGACCTCCTGGACAGAGCCAGGCTCCTGACAGAAAAGTTGCTCAGAAAAAGATAATTTGCTCCTAAGTTGGAGTCATCCTTATTAAAGTTTTATGGATGTCATCATGACTTGGTTGACAGGTATGAAAAAACTTTTACCAAATGAAAATGGACCTGTTCCGTTGATGTTATCCCTTCCTTATACCGGATTTGACATGGACAGCATGGCGGATGTCCTGCAGGAAGCAGACTGCTTACTCTTCCGGAGCACCTGAGTCTACCCCCCATTTTTTTTGTTGGGGTCCATGTTGTTTATATGTTTTTAGTTTTTAATTGTAGTGCATGTATTGTTTTGGTCATGTCTTCGTTGTTCTCCGGAGTTTGTCAGTCGTTTCGATTTTCCCCTCCTTCATATATCCTTTTGTTATTTCTTGACTTTACCTACTTGTTAGTTATTTTTGGCAAATCTTTAAAAACCATATGATATACCAGGCTGTGCCTCCAGAGATTTTGAGAGGTTTCAGGCGACTTTTTGAATATGGCCCTAGAAGTGAAATAATTGGAGCTGATAATGGCCCTACATCTTTTGGCGAAAAAAAATAGATCAAACATTTCATCCTAGCCAGCCCCACCCCACCCCCCTAAAAATCCAATGGTTGCTCCCTTAATGCCTTGGCATAGTGTATTTTTAAACATACATCTTGGCCCAGATTTTTATGAATCTGTTAAGATTTTATTAAAAAAATAAATACTGCATTACTATTTTTGCCGTTACAATGTATCGATAAAAAGTAACCAACGGTTTACATGGCTTATATGGAGGCCAGAGGTGATACTATCAGCTTTGCCTATAGTACCTATACATGTATGTGTAAACATTATAGGGAAATCTATGTCCCTTAAAGCAATGAATATTGATATTTTTGTGGTAAGTTTCTGTCATATCTATTTATGTTTCGGATACTGTAGCTAGGGTCATTTGCTCATTTTCTGGTAATGTCAAATATTGAAAAACGCAGTGTATAGTAGCTGTTTATATATTATAACTCAAACATTATATATTTGTATATATATATATATATATATATATATATTCCGCTAATCTCCCAAGGAATCAAACTGTAAAACAAGAAGTAGCCCGAAGTGATTTACCGAATGTTAATTAATTTCTGTGTGAAGTATGCAAGGACACAATACCGTAACGTCGAACTCATAGTAGACTTTGGAAACTGGGAATCTTTTTTTTTGTCTTCTATTTTGGATAATGCTACTGTTTGTGTTTTGATGGTAGCTCTCAACGTAACTGATGAAGATTAATCCGGGTGGCAAAATTATTAATCAATTTAATATGCAAATCACCAAATTCTTCAAAATAAGAGATGGAATCGCATTACCATTTTGTGAATTTTTATACCACATCTTGACAATGATTGATAAGGATATAAAATTTACGGGAATTCGGTTTTATAAGTAATAGTGATTGATGGAATTTTCAAGGTCAAAAGTTAATTTTCTGCCTGATCCAATAAATACGAAATGTGGTATACATCAATCTCAATAAGGCGCGTAGATATTCTTCTGGTACACCACTTCCAATATTTCATCTATGTGATTTGATTTTTTAATCATGTTCCAAAACCGCACGTGCCTTTTCGTAGCTAATACAGCATATACTCATATAATGTCTTTAAAAGAAACCTTAAAATTGGTTTATTACTTGTGTACATGTAGCGTGGAGCATAATAGGTCAGCGATTTAAAAACTTATCTCATTCTGGTCAATTTAAATACCAAAAAGAGAAAAACCTAACATCAGTTTCGAAATTTGTACAACTGGATAACATATAGAAATTCAGAAAGACAAAAAAAGTAGAAAATTATACAACCTCCGGGTAACAGTTCGAGCTCTTATGTAATGACATGATTTACTAGTTGGATCATTCCTTGTATTGCACATGGTAGATCTCCTTAGCTGAAATTTGGCTTCCTATTTCGGTATTTTTGGTTATGAGTACTTCTTGTTTTAAAATAAGTTTGGTTTTTGGTCTTCCAAATGTTTCGGGTTTAATGCAGCTGATGAGAGGTAACTCCTTGAAATGCGTCGTATACAGCATAGTATAAATTTACTATATCTAATATTAGTATCTTTGGATTGTTATTTTAAGTTAATTCGCATCAATACATCTCTAGAATTATATTATTCTTTATATGCTTATTAATGAAGCCACTTTATATAGAAAATTCTAGTTAAATGAAACAATGTACGTGTCTATCAAAATGCACCGGATTTACGTTACGTAGTAGTTGTGTGTGAAGGATGTAATCTTGTTCTGGCTTATTTTTTTTGTGTTTGAACTTATGCGGTCACCCAACGTCCCAATCTGTTGTACTAATAATTACAGAATGGTTGCACAAAGTATGGGCTCCTAGGGTTCGGTTGCATACCCCAGTTTTCTCCAATTAGCCACCGTTCTGCTATATTTAGTACTATTCTTTATCATATTCATTTTTAATACACTCAAAAATATTTCAAATTCAAGCACAAATTTCAAATCTTCTTCAAAACGAAAGATTCAAAAATGCGTATGTGTGGGAGAGCCAAAAGTCCAAATGCCCGCGATATTCCACACAACAGTTTTTTGTCAGTTTTTTCATATGACGTCATGAATTTATAGTCTATGTTCAGCAAACAGATAGCTGACCAGTTTGTTGTATCATATACCCCTGAATTACGATATATCAAATAAAGGATTTTTTTCAAGCTTTTCCAATATATGACTTTGATTTGTGATGACTTTTTTTTCAAATTTCAGCTACAACATGAAGAAAAGTGACAAACTACATCCCTCCCCCTACCTAAATCCCAAATATTGGCTAATTTTATACCAATCTGGTGATAATATGTGCAGAATATAGAGGTGTATTATTACAGGCATTTGCAAGAGTATATAAATTGTCTTTAAAATATATAGTTTCAAGGTATATTCGCCGCCTTCAAAGTTGCTGCATTATACGGTAAAAAAATGTTGGAATTTCCGCCTTGTTTATAGAGTTGCCTCCTATTAGTTAATATTTTCTTAAGTCTTTTTATACAACTAAGATAAAAATTTCCTTGTATTACGTCATAATAGAAAAGAAAAAATTAGTCTATCTTATGATAGACGAAAAAAAATGTAACCAATCAAATGACACGTTACATTCAATATTAAATTATATTTGTTCAGGAGAATAAAACTCAAAAGTAATCAAAATGCAATGCTTATAAAAACAGGGAAACCCGATTCCCTACCCATGATTTATAACTTGATGGAAATTCCTTAGAATTTTATACGAAATTGTTGTTTGCATTCCTTATCCCTCGTGTCCCTTGACTCCATTTCTATTGATTTCTTGCATAAACACAATACATCTGAAAATTATCCTAAAAAATAGACATCAGTAATCAAATGATGGGTGCTTGCTTGTACATTCAGTGGTGCAAAATTTTCCTTTATATCGATTTATTGATGATTCATTGTTGCTTAACATCCAGTGGCAAATATTTCATGCTTCTTCAGGACGAGAACCAGTTCAATGTATACAACAATATACTAGTTTTTTGTTCAGGAGAATAAAACTCAAAAGTAATCAAAATTCAATGCTTATAAAAACAGGGAAACCCGATACTTGATTTCTGACTTAGTCCGGAATTACCGCATACGGGGCAGAAATTATTATTTGGATCACGTGACTTTAGTGTTTTGTTAGGCATGAGAATGGCGCTTTACACTTTACGAGAGTGAAGGATAATGCAATTCGGGCGAGTTTTAGATTTCTGCATTCATGGCATGATATACCCTTCTGGGAGAGAAATTGTCGCAAATCTGGTACAGTTTTTGTAGCACAATTTACCGGGGCTGCTATATTGTTATTGTTTCTATGCCTAACAATACATCACATGATACGTCATTCTTTACCTCCGTCGCAAAGAGCGATCGATCTCGAAAAAGTCGTATTCCCTACCGATGATTTATAAATTGATGGAAATCCCTTAGAACGGGACACAAGGGTCCCAATTTTGGCTGCCACTGTAAAAGGAGGATAGTTGGGTAGCGGCCATGAGCCTACCGTCTTTTCGAAAACTAGAAGGGGTCTTTAGCATGCAGGGAACGTGACATTTTCAAACACTTTATCCACTATGGTCCGCTGTCAGGTTTTCCGTATTATAACCTGGCAACCCCTAACGAGAGGGTCTCCCCAATCCGCCACCTGGGGATGTGTTGTGCAGCTCTGTGGGTTGAGCTCCCGTGATCCGTCACAGGTGGCTAGATCTTTGTGTCGAAGGCTTCATCACCGTAAAAACAGATGTGTAGTTCCTTAACTTGAACTTATATCGCTGCATAATTTTTCTCAAGAAAAAAATATTTATTCGAAGCTTTAAATTTCATAGTAAATGGTTTTCCATTGCTTTACATGTACGAAATGACGCAGTATGCATAAAACTACTTAAGATTTTCCTAAGGAAAAAATCAAGATAAACTTAACATGAAAAACGTTTCTTTAACCAATATTATAAACGGTCTCACCAGAATTAACTGACGATCATGTTTACATAAATTAATGAGCCTGTGCAATGTATATATACAGATATGGTGACCAGTATTTTTGAGACTCACAACATATTTCATTAAACATGTCGTTAGGAACAGATCATAGGCTCAATAACATATATTTGAAGGGATCTTGAAAATAAATTTGAAGATCATATAACCTCGATATCCAAGGAGTAACTACAGTTGAGATCAGTTCTAAACGTCTCAACTATTCTGTCAGAGAGGATGGTTCTAGAACCATTCTAGAACGGTTCCAGGGTAGAACCGACCCTGTCATGAATAGTTCTAAGATAGAACCGTCATAAATGGTTCTAGGGTAGAACTGTCCAGAATTGGTTCTAGGGTAGGACTGTCATAAATGGTTCTAGGGTAGAACCATGCAGAATTGTTCTATGATAGAACTGTCATAAATGGTTCCAGGGTAGAACTGTCCATTTTCATGTCCGATAACTCTGTATTGATTATGGCACGTACTCCCCGTGTTCGCCTTTTCCAAACTTTTAAAAACCTTTTTTTATATGTAGTAACCTTTCAAATCGATTATATGACAATAATTAATAATGTTAAATTTATGACCAATTTATACAAAACAGCAAACGTAAATAATTACATGTAATAAATAGATATGGTGCAAGTTTTTTTTTCATTTTTTAACCCACAAGAAAAGCGAATTATGTTTTTGTTAACATTTATGTGATTTTTATCTTAAGTAAATTTACAGGTAAAGAAATTTGTTCTCCGTAACATGTTGTGTGTTTCAGGTAATTATAACAGTTGAGCCCAAGTGACCCCACTTCATAAAAAGAGTGACCCATTATTGAAAATAAATTATAGACCAGTTAGTGTCTTACCCATCTTTTCTAAAATCTTTGAGAAAATATATAAAATTCAACTATCTGAATACTTTGATAGAGTATTTGATCCTTTTTTGTGTGCTTTCAGACGTGGACATGGATGTCAAACCACACTACTCAGAGTGTTAGAAGATTAGCGTGAAGCTCTTGGCAAAAACCAGTACATTGCAGCGGTATTAATGGATCTTTCTAAGGCTTTTGACTGCCTGCCCCACAATATCTTGCTAGATAAATTATCAGCATATGGTGTATCCCCTCATTCAGTTGCTCTTTTAAAGTCCTATTTATCAAATCGTAAACAACAAATAAAAGTCAACAATGTTCTGAGTGTTTGGGCTGACATCCATAAAGGCGTGCCACAGGGTTCTTGTATATATTATCTGCATTTTGACAGCTAGATATCGTAAAATATCATCCCGTGAGCCAGAATATGAAGCTTGGGACATTGAGCGTAGCTGATAGAATCATAGGGAAGAATGATAAATAAATGATATTTTTCTTTTTGTTAAAAATGGCAGCTTATATAACTATGCAGATGACAATACTCTGTCTTTCTGCACTCCAGATTTTGATTTATTAATTTTCACTTTGGAATCTGGGTCAAAAATACTTATTGAATTGTTGCGGGTGAATACAATGCAAGCACATCCGGACAAGTTTCAAGTTTTGGCTGTTGGCAATAAGACTTTGATAAAAATCCTTCTATACATATTCAAACTTCGAATTGAAATTGATTATCAGTTAAATTTTGATGCTCATATCAGCTCGATCTGCAGGAAGACCTCACAGCAACTTAATGTTTTAAAACGTGTGGGTTCTATTTTGGATAGACTTAGTAAACTTACTATTTTTCATACGTTTATTCTTATTAATTCTAATTTTTTCCCTTTGGCATGGCAGTTTTGTACTGAAAAAAATTCAAAAAAGCTAGAATAGGTGCAGGAAAGAGCACTCCGTTTTGTATACGAGGATTATAGCATCTCCTACGAGGACCTCTTACATAAAGCCAAGGTGCCTTCCTTGCAGATCAGACGGATAAGAACAATAGCTCTAGAAACTTTCAATGTTATGAACGATATAGCTCTTGTGTGCTTACAAAATTTGGTCAGTGTTAAAAAATCTAAACATTCTTTCAGGTATGTAAATGTTCTGGATGTACCACAGGTAAAATCCCCCCGCTTCTGTAAAAGATCTTTCAAATTTGCTGCCGCAACTTAAAGGGACTGCCTTCCAAACAATTTCAGGACTGAAAATAGTTTCTCACATTTTAAAAGTCTTATTTAGTCCTGGAATGGTTTGGAATGTCGCTGTTCTGCTTGCAGATAACTCTTTTGCTGAGCTGTTTATTATTTATGTTGCTTTTTATGGTTTGGACTAGTATTGATGTATTTCTGCATGAATTTTTATTTATTTTGAATTTTAGTTTTGACACATCTTTCCAGAAATTGGGTAATCAATGCAGGTTGATAATATTTTGTTCTTTGAAATATCTAGATCTCGAAGCATATATTATAGTTCAAAACTTTTTATGTGATTTTTATAAAAGTAATCTATCTCTTTAAAATAGTTACCATATTTAAATCTAGATTTTTTTATAACTTTTAAAAGAGATAAATCATATAGATAAATACTTTACTTCATTCTAAATTTGCTGCTAAATTTTTATTGCATGCTACGTGTGAGATTTATAATTTTGTATTGCAGGTTGTTTATATCTTGGACTGTTTTTATGTTATGTATATGTTTTTATATTCGGTCAAAAGCTCTTTAGAGCTTGTGTTGTATATTTGACTTATGCCGAATCACAATAATTTTTACTTATCTTATCTTATCTTAACTAATTAACGTTTTGACATGTATATTGTACCTCGACTGTCCGGATGTTTATTGTCCCAACCTTTAAGGTACTCAGATGCACGTGTATATATACAGGAAACCGTTTTGCTGACAAAATCAGCGGGGTTTCAAATTTTTATAACGCTGCATTTTAAAATGATTAAAGCAGCATTTGAATAAAGAGGTGTGTTTTAGGTGGTCCTAAATTTCAATGCAGAGATTTCAAATGTGTCACATAAGTAACATTTTAATTTATTCTAAATTAATAAGTTACATTTTTACCATTTTTATATGGTAAACATTTGATATATTATATAATTAATTCTCTTTGCTCGTATGAACGATATTTATTTCGTTCTGACAAGGTAGAAGATGATTGGGATGAGTACCACCATTTTGAAAAATTACATAGACATAGCGTACATAAAACTAAGTATGTTGCGAAACAGCTCAAGTGACAATAGATAACAAGAAAAATAAATGGAAATGGTGAGCTGTCAAAAGGGACAAAAAACGAGTAAAATGTAAGAAATACACAAGTCGAGCAAAACTAAACATAAAATCGTAAAAAAACAACATCAAACTAAAAAGTTAAAAATACCTAACGTTTCGACCAATATGGTCTTGATCACGAGCATGTAAAAAATCATATGCAGCTATATCGGTCATAATTATGTTAGGTAACTCTGTTTAGACTTATTAACTGGTTACCCATATCGAGAATCTACTGGTCCCGTTCATGCCAGGCATTCATCGTACTTCGATAACTCTGTATTGATTATAGCACGTTCTCCACGTCTTCACTTTAAAAAACTTTTTATTTGAAATATGTAGTAATTTATCACCAATTTATACAAACTGTCAAAAGTACATAATTACACGTGATAAAAGGTAATGGTGCAAGTTTTTTTTTAATTTTTTAAGCCGCGAGAAAAGCGATTTTTTTTTTGTAAAATTTATTTGAGTTTTATCTGAAGAAATTTATTATGCGCAATTAACATGCTGTGTGTTTCAGGTAATCATAACTAATTAACGATTTGACATGTATATTGTACCTTGACTGTCCGGATGTTTATTGTTCCAACCGTTAATTAAGGTACACAGGTACATTGTATGTATACAGGTAAACCGCTTGCTGACCAAAAATAGCGTGATTTCATTTTAATAAAGAGGTGTGTGTGTGTGTTTAAGGGGGGATCACAAAGAATGCAGTGATGAAATATAATTTCAAATGTCAGATAAGTAACATTTTAATTTATTTTAAATTAATAATTTATCTTTTTTGGTATTTATATATTTAACATTTGACATATTATATGAGTAATTCTATTTACTCGTATATATATTTACTTTGTTATGGCAAGGTAGAAGCTGATTAGGATGGGCGCCACCTTGAATAGTAGTAGTAAAAAATAACACATTTCAAAATAGCTAATTTCCAAATCAATTTGGAAGGGACATAATCAAAATTTAAACTATTGCAATTACGATATTTCGAAAAGTTATGAAGGTTTTACTCAAACATATGATATATGAAGACCAAAGGATATACTTTATTAGTAACATCCGAGAATAAAACAATATGTCTCTAGTAATATATCAGTATTTATAGTATGCATATCCCCCCTTTTTATTATAACTTCATCACACAATATATTTGTTTCACTTCCGGTATCAGGTCGCCGTATTACTAGAAAGTGTAAAAATTACCTATTTTCATTTGAGAAGGGACGAAGGAAAATCGTAAATTAAACTGACAAATATGGTCTACAATGTTAGATATATATCTTATCTTTAAAATTGTCCGTGCAAAATTTCCGTAGACACCGAGTTATTGACATAATTTGCCTGGTTTATAAGGGTTTGATCGTGAAATAGCCATTAATTACATTGGTTTTAATAAGCGTTCTGTACGAAATATATAGTCGTATTTTAATCGCTCAGGGACGAAACTTCCTCTGAATTTAAACTGTTGAGAGAAAAATATGTCAAACATGAATGTTTATACTACAAAATTGGTCGTGCAAAATAACTTGAAAATTAACCTATAGAGTATAATTTGAAAATTTATTGAACCCCATTGAAATTTCCCATTAGTAAGTCAAAACAATATGGTGGACCTATACGTCACGAAAGTCACGTGATGACCGCGATAGCTGGAGATGAAAAAGGTGTTGACTCTTTGAAACCCAGAGCAAGACTGAGTCCGTACATAAAATGTACATGTAAACAAAAAAAAGAAGAAAAATAAAATGGACATTTTACACAATAATTTCAATTGAGAACGGACGAGACTAAATCTTGATTTAAAGTGTTCTCTCGTCGAAACATATGTAGAGGAATGTTTTATGTACTAGTAAATAACACAGACTAGTTTTTAAATCATTTAGTTTTACTAAAAACTTTAGTATGAGTGATTTCTTTTACTATATAATATATTTTGGTATGATAAAAGTTGATTTAAAATTATGACAACAAATTAATTATTTTATTTCTTATAATTTTGATGTTCATTTGACTGTCATAAATGGTTTTAGGTCAGGATAGACAGTTCTAAAGGTGTCAGGATGACAGTTCTAGAACAGTTCGTCTGAGCGTTTAGGAATGTTCTAAAGAGAGGTTAGAAGTGAGCTCAACTGTATAGTGATAAATATAATTTCAGAACAAAATATCAGGACTGTCTATACAAGTAACTGTTTGAAACTGAACAGACTGACCACGTTAAATGTAATAGTGTTATTTTTTTCTGTTTATGTGATGTACCAATATTGTACGGACTGAGAATTAGTTTATATTTTGTTGATTTTACAAATATAAGGTTGTATTTTTTCAATCTATGTAATATATTCAATAAAATTAATTTAGAAATTATATATGACTTTGTGTACTTTCTTTTTTTTAATTATTTTTTATTGATGTTACTTCATTTGTTTGTATTCTTCTTACCATTAAATATTATTTATTTATTTTTAATCTTTAATTTTTTTTAACTACTTTATTTATTTTATTTATTTACTATTTTTTTTTTTTTTTTTGTTTTTTGTTGTTGATTTGGGTTTTTTTCAATTATTTTTTGTTATTTTGAAACCCCACCCCGCTTCAAAAAAATTACTTCAACATTTTCTATATTGTTGTTGCGAACAGGTACCACTCCTTACTCAGAAAGAGGATCTACAGACATCGTTACATCCCTTTAAAATGAACATACCAAGTCAAGAGCACGATTCATATGTTGACATGCTCAAATGATTTGCGATTTGCCGTTTATTGGCTTTTTATCACATTATATACTGTTCAGAGTTTTGTCAGCATCATGAATTATATAAATATCACCGGCATGTATTCTCTATTTTCCGGAATATCGGCGGAAGTGACATACCGATTTTTTAATGGGTACGCTAAAAATGTTGAATTTCAAACTCCATCTCCCCTAGCGTGCGTTGTATGTAAACGCAAGAAAAATGAATGACCCCTTGGTGCCTTCTCTATTTATCCACACATTTTGTCCATAAAGTTGAAATGAAAGATTTTTATAAACAGTTTTTATCCGCATCTTTTACCACATTATTGATGTGGAATATTCTTATGTTCATTTATACGCGTTACGTACTCCACATTTTTGGTTATCCAGTATTTTTCATTTGACTGTGCGTACATGTAGTTGATTGTGTTGAACGTGCTGTGTTTTAAATTATTATTTATGCTCATTTGATTCTTGATGTCTACATGACCTAACCCCTTCAAATAATTCTAATATTTGAAACTCCTACATGTACTAAGGCAGCAAGCTCTGTTCGCATATAATAGAAATAAAACAACACTGTCTGTGGAAAATATTGGGTCACTACCTGTGACCAATTTTTTATTAAGGCCAAATTTACATATTTACATGTATGTACAACCTTGACAACAAATTATATGCGAAGGTGGGGTTCAAAAAGGGGCCAAAGATTATGCAGTAATCCCCCCTATTTAATTCATTTTACTTGAATCAGAAGTTTTTTTTGTTGTTGAATAAACAGGGTCTATTTATTTGTTTTATAATTTCTTAAAATAACTGGAGTTCTTTTTATTAGTAACCATTACTTTATCTCTGAATTTGATTTTTAATTGATAAATATCATAACTATAACATTGCGTCTGACAGAGTGTTAGGATATCACAATTTCTAAAGATTTTAACAACAATTCCTAAAAATTTAACCTACAACTCCTAAAGATTTTAAATTTATACTTTATCTTATTTCATCTTGAGGAAACCTTGAATCAAGGTAAATCATCCATCACTACTTCATATTTTGTTGTTATTTGTCTGTATCTTCTTTAAGATTTCCAACCGTTAATAATTTCGTGATTTATTGTAGGCTTGGCAACTGGCTTGAAACATGGCTCTTTATTCGTGTGTAAATCCACAGTACAAATGACAACCAAACTTGTTAGCAATGGTCCTTAATTGACACTCAGCCAAATAGCGTAATATAATGGGAAAAGAAGTTTGGCCATTTCCCCCTGTATGTATTTCACTTCTAGGACCATTTTCGAAAAGTTGCCTAAAACCTTTCAAAACCTTTGGAGTCTAAAGATTCGCTAATAATAACGAAGAAGTATGTTACTAAACAAAATTTCTACGCATACCTCAATATGGCTTTGGAAGGCAGTTTTTACACAAATTTGCAAAATTAACGTCTTTAAGACAGTTTTCCAACGTGAAGGAAACTCAGAACCAAAACGATTCTTTGGCTGTAAGTGAGATTATGTATCACCTTTCATATGACAGTACAATGGTTTGGGTTCTGAATTTCCTTCTTGGCAATGTTCCAACATTTGATGCAAATTGACCCAAATCGCCTATATACACGACCTTTGTCGGTACATTTTGTATTGTTGAAACTTATTAATAATTTAGCACTGAATTTTTGTTTGCTAACAAAAAAATTCATTGCATACAATCATCGGTCTAGTACAAATCAGGGATCATATTCATTATCATATCAACAAGTTCTCGTCCTGATATGCACCTGGCTGCCACTGGACGTTAAACAGTTCATCCATAATCCATCCATCTTTTGTTTACAGATCTTTTGTGAAATCAATGAAAACTAAGATTAAAATTTCATTAAAAAGTGCCAACACATTTCTTATCTGTTACTGATTTTGAGATCAATGGTGTCAAAGTATAAATATTTTTTGTGTCATGGCCTAAAATGTGTTATAACGAAAACAACAATCCAAAAAGTTGAAGAGCGAATTCAAAAATGCCGAAATGACCAAAAGGGGTAAAGCCAAAACCTTCTAAGGACAGAGAAGATGTCGAAGATGTATTTGCTCCACACAACGCTGAATAAAAAGTATTAACGAAACTAAGTAATACTAAGCACAACAATGTCAATCAAGTGATTTCAGCTCCGAGAAATGTATTCACTCCGTACACTTGTACTGCATATAACATAAAATAAAACATCGAACAGAAAAAAGTGAAAACACTTTTATCTTAATATATGTCCTAAATTTAGTAGACAACAAAAATTCATCATTCCGGTCCTGTGTAACAGGTCATCATTTTAGAAGGTATGATCATGTCAGTCAATAATTTTAATAATCAGGAGAGTGATCTGTTTTGATAATCAATTAAAAATAGAATCTTCCATGTATGCTTTTTTGTCATTAAATAGCGGATTTACACGTGGTCCGTTATGGAAGTGTATTGAACTGAATAATAATTAAAAACCTTGTTTTGCTTTAACTAAACGGTAAATAAATTTGTATCAATAAAATAAAACGTTTATTTCATTAATAGGAAAAGGTGACATTCATTTTAAAACAATAAATATATTAACTATATCCTTCATTAAATTCTTCTTTAAATGTCCATTGTATAAGGACTTACGCAACTCTTTATTTGATGGATTGGTCTGGTTACCCGATTGCTTAAAGCTTGATTTAAAATTATTAACAGCCGGATATAGTTTACTAACAAATGAACAAAACCAGAATATATTTAAAAAGACTTTTGACTATATAAAAAAATCAAACAGATTCCTGATAACTTAAAAATGAACAAACCCCGAGACAATCCACACACACACACTTGCATTACCATTATGTCTCAATACTTCCTTTCTATCAATTTATCTCTTACTTTCTTTTCTTCTCTTATGTATCTTTATATTTTGATTCATTTTCCTCTAGTATGTATAAAGGCTTAAATTAATATTATGTTTTGTACATGCTCTAAAATTGTAATGATATAAATCGTATATAGGGAGAAGATGATCTAAGTTTGTATAGCTTGTGTCTGATCCCTTTAACTTTATTTGAGTAAATAAAATATGTTTAAACTAATTAAATTTTATGTACAGTCCTCAGCAGGTTAATAAAAAGAGTGCTCTTTGAAAACTTGTGAAAAATGTTGAAAATTATGGACCCCTTATTCAAATAATTACACACATTTGTAAGTGAAACATACTCATGTACAAGGCAAGAAAATTAATTTGAAATTCGAAAATTATGACTAATTCGTAATGTTTCCGAGTTTATTTATACGGAGCGCGCTCTGGCGCCCCACTGTCTCAACAGATTCTAAAACATCTAGGCCGTTTTCGTTGGAGGAATCGCAGACTATGCCACGTGACGACTCTATAATGTGTGTGACCCTTGTTGTCACGTATGTCTTTAGTTATTTGGGATCTCTATCACACATGAATGAGATGAGCTACAGGAATAAATCCTCGTGAAATCAGCATTTTTTTTATTTCCATTGGACAATTTTGACATTTAATCTTTAACGCCATTTTACATTTTGTATTCGATGCATCGAATTGTATTCACGATATAGAAGCAAAATCAGAGAAACGAATATATTAATGAATAATCTCTAATTAAATGTAGTATTATTTTAACTTGTTTGTCAGACAAATATGTTTTTGATTTCAAAAATTTGAATTGTATTGAATTTTAGCTTCATCTGATAAAAATAACCAAACACATCCATAAAACCTTGTGATATAATTTCATTTCCAGACGCAAGACTTCCGATGAGGTTTTCAATATATATTTTTAAATTCTTCGTCTCGATTGAAATAGACCATGCATGATCACCTGAACAAAAGGTGAAGCCTACAGATTAGATTTGAAATTAAATTCCAATCTGGCGAAATAATAACAGGATGTGCTTAGAATTAATTTTCTACTTTTAAAAGATCGCAAGGATTTTATTTGCAACTTAATATAATGTGACTTCCTGAATAGGTAACTGAATCGAAAACTAGGGACTCAAAGATTAAAATTTTATTATTATCTATTTTATTTTATTTTATTTTTTTTTTTTTTTTTTTATTTATTTATTTTTTTTTTTTTTTTTTGTCTTTGTTTTTTTTCTTTTTGCATTTACACCTGCGTAGCAAGACTCATACAAACACACAGCATGTGAAATATATAGTAAACATATGTAAAATAATTCTAAGCCGGTGGTGAGGCAAACATATTCTTAGGCTAATGACGAACCAAGAATATCCTTCCCTAGTGTTCATTGCTTCAGTAATGACAGGAGCTTTCAGATGGTTGTAAGTATTGAAATATCCATCTAATAAGTTTTGGCATCCTGGGTTTAACTTACCGTTTGATACCCTGTTTACAGGGGCGCATTGCATTTGGGCCGATTTTGAAAACTTTAATTCTTTCATTTGGACGGATTTTTTTTATTTAAATAACAGGTAATTATATGGTTCACAAATAATATATTATTTGTACGTAAAAATTAAGAAATATGTAAAAATTTACTATTAAATAATAAAAATAGTATATTTTTCAATCGTGCATACATGTGTTTGATTTTTTTTATACCGTTGACTCTATAAACACATCGTTCATGTGTAGAGGTCTTCCCTTGATTAATATAGAAGTTATAGAACCGTAACAGGTTTATAACCACTCTCCATTAGCTGCGCTAGTGGAGTACTCCTTTAGATCAGTTGGTAGAGCGGTGGACTACTGAACCAGAGGTTGCGGGTTCGACCCTCGGTTGGTGCGGTAAGAAATTTTGGGAAACAAATCATGCTCTACTGTTACACATGTATCCATTAGATATATAATAATGAAACTCTTCACAGTCAGTAAAAACACAAGTCGAATAGAAAAGAGTTCAAGAAAAACTTTTAGATTTGAAGTGAATTCCAAAGAATTCGCATGAAATTGTGCGAGACAAATAAGGGGGGAAAATGCTTGATTTATGCAAAAAAGAATATTTGAGGACATCAACTATGCGCTTTTATCGCAAATTTCCTTTTAACTCTTTGAGATTTTAACATTATGTTTAATTTGTCAATATTGTAAAGACATTTTACTTGTGAGAACTATAAAAAAAAATTAGAACACTTTTATCTCATATTACATGTAATAAGCATTATTTAATAATTAAACAATTTAATTTAGATTTTACCTTTTATAATATTGAAAAATATACAGCCAGGAAATAGTGGTAGTAACAATTATACTATATATATTCAAGTCTTGTAGATAACGAGAGAACCGCAGATGCACAGGTAAAATATCATTTCCGCCTAAATGTCAACCTTTTTAAATTAGTCCAACAGAAATACAAGCCCTTTTTAAAGCAACTGCCTCACTGCCTCAAAGGAAGCTACGCAACTGTAAGCTAAACCTTGACCAATATGAACTTCATTGTCTCAATCATGCCAATACTAATGTTTGTTTAACACAGATACAAGTGGTATAAAATATTGGCAAAAGAATACCGTAACGACAAAATAGTGGGAAAAAGTCCACAAATCCGAAGTCCAAGGAAAAGACAAAGTCAGGAGAATGGAGCATAACAAACAAACGCCACAATGACACATGTATAACTAAAAGAATAAAAAACGTATAATAAATTAAACAAAACTAGAACAAGACCGCACAGAAACTAAAGCACTCGCAATGTGAACTCCCACTAAAAGCTGGGAGTGACATCAGGTGATCCGGAAGGGTAAGCATGTACTGCTCAGTATAAATGGTATCTTTTACAAGGGAGACAAATTAAAAAAAAAGATTACCAACAGTGGTTTTAAAAATGAATTCGTTGTCCATAATATTACAATGTAAACGTAGTATAATATCTTTGTGGACTATTTGTACGTAGACGATTTTCACATCAGCAGACGCTCAAGTTTAGAAACTGCTCTGATATTATGGTTAATGTAGTTGACAGAAGCACAAAAAATTCAAATGCACATTTTCAATAAGTAACTTTTCTACAAGGAAAAGAACAAAATATTATCAAAACTTTTATTGTTTTTTACATGTGGCTCTCCTTAGGCCTCCGTATACAGGAAATTATTCATCCAAATACCGCATTTCACTACTAAAAGGTTAGGCATATCTTCGACATGAACAAACTAATTTAATTCTTTTTTTTTACTATTTTTTCTCACACTCGATTCAATGACTGTCTCCAAGAAGATATTTATAGATTAATACATAATCCATATCGGACCGATTGCTTGCTTATCATATACTGCCATAAGTACATTATCCGAACGCACCCGGTCTGATATGGCCATATCAGCCCGACCACCTGATATGGCCATATCAGACCGGGTGCGTTCGAAAAATGGGTTATCAGTCTGAGGTTTGCAATATGGCATGTTCACTTCCGGCTGTATCATATCTGCAAAATTACCTTTATCAAAACTAAACTTATGATAAATTCATTTAATTCAATAAAATTCATTTTTAATTAACTTAGATATATTAAACTCAATAACTAAAAAACTGTCAATACAATAAAAGCACAACCTATGCCAGTATCAGATTTAGGCCATATTGGACTGGGTACGACCAATGCCAAATGAGTGTATCTCGGATCCTATCCGTATGAAAACACCGGAGATGTGTTGCATTTAATTTATCAAGGCATCGTTTCCTAATGATTTTCATATTAACATAGTTGTATAGTCCTCGGTAAGCCATATTGGACCTTGGTCTTCTCCTCGGGCCAATATGGCTTGCCGCGGACCTATAACAATGTTAATATGAAAAACATTACGCAATAATACTATAAGATCAAAACATTCAGACAATACGCAGATTCCACCAGACCAAAATCCAAAGACAAGAAGTATCCGTAAGAACACCAGACCAAAATCAAAAGACAGGGGTTATCTGTAAGAACACTAACATAGAAAACAATTACCACAAAGACACAACAAAAAGGAGTAAAACCCAGCAACCAGAAAAGAAACTGAACAAGACAACACAAAAACTAAACTACTTGCAATGCGAACTACAACCCAAAAAAGAGGGACGTTACGTACTCCGGAATTGTAAGCATGTCCTTAGGAATATTATTTCGATTTTATAAAATTGCTACAATTCAAGGTAGTTATGCTCCATTTTTGGTATATTCAAGTTGTCTCCCATTTACGGAGTTATATGCTCTTTGGAGACAGTGTCTTCCATTGATATCAACGGACAAATTGTCATTTTTCTGTGAAATATGTTTTATTCCCCCACTCACATTGATGATTGGTTCCAGGATATATTTCTCCAAATGTTTCCATATCTGATGAAGGCCTTCCCCAATTCAATATGTTTAGTAAAAATTAAAAACTGCTTTTTGCCCTTTCAAATAAATACAATACACTTTCCGTCAGGAAAGACAACTGAGGCATATGGGAGACAACTCTAGTATCCGCAAATAGGGAATATAAATCAGATAATCTAAACTGACATAAAACTCTATTTTCCTGTATTGATTCTGTTTTTTCCTCGTTTCGGAGATTTCCTTTATGTTAGGTTTACAGCGTAATATATCATAAACGCATCATTGTTTTGAAGAATACTCATTTTATAAATGTCATTCTTCCAATCATGTTCAAGCTGCATAGCTTATAAATGTCAAATCATTTGAATAAATTTTACCATAAATCAAGATATTCGACATATTTTACTATAGAATATGCCATTACCTGTAACACTGTCTTCTCAAAAAGGACAGTTATCAAAGCTATATCGTAAATCTGTATAATTACAATATAAAAACATAACTAAAATGCCTCAAACGCAAATCTTTTGAATAATCAGATGTATCATGGCAAAAGTAGGTGACTTTTCACTTGAGATTGGTTGAAGTGTAATCAAAGGTCTAACTAAAGACACAAATAACCAACCTCAAATATAATTAAAATTACCCTAAAAGTACTGCTAAAAATATGTAGAAGGGGGTTTATGTCCTGTGAAAAAAAGCCTCCGGAAATCAAGTCTTTCTTGGATTAGAGTTTGGTCTCGAGAGAAATTGATAAATTCATCAACACGAATTATAAAACTCATCAAATTAAAGACTTTCAAAAGAACCAATAAGATTTTGGGGGAAAAACTTCAGATCCTACAGCTACTGCTATTGAAATATATTTAAATTTTGGAGAAAAAATATCCTCAAAGTTAAAGAGCAAAAAAAAACTCCATATGGACACTGAGACAAATTTAGGATCCAAAATCAGTTCCTACGCCCCTTACAGACCCACCACATAAAGTGCTACCCAAATATTAAGAATATTAACAAAAATCGGTGACGCTATCATTAAAAGCATGGCCATATGTTTTTATTATTATTATCATCATCAGTATTGCTTTTTATTTAGTTTTTATTTTGCAAATGTATTTATTATTATTATTATTATTATTATTATTCTTTTATTCTTTGTCTTGTTTTTTTCAAATCAAAGTCTTTGATTTGACGGGACTTCAAACTTTTTGAGTCTATTTTGTAGCTTGTTATCAAGGCTGGCCTGTTATGTTTAAATCTGTAATATTTGTCATTTTTACTTTTCTTTGTTCTCCTTTAGCTCATTGGAGAGCTCACAAACATTTATTTACATAACAATATTTTTTCGTCTTATTTTCGATTATTTATAGCTTGTATGTGTGTTTTTTTCCATTTCCTCTTGTGGTCTCAATCTTATATGGTGACTGATATAAGAAGGCTTTGATGTATATGCAGCAGAATAATTGATTCCTAGTGAATTGTCCGACAAACAACAATTTAGTTTGATAACATATAATCCTATTAAATTTCGGATCAATCCGAATTGAGATTACCTTTAAAGCTATAAATCGTAAAAATACAATCAGATGCCAGACATAAGATTTCCGCTTGCATGAAACGATAGGTTTACAGTATAAATTGTACTTTATTCATAACGGTTCGATAAATATGCATTATGCATGGGTACTTTTACAGAATTTTTAGTCTGGAGAAATTCAATAAGAGTTCTTGGTAACTAAATAAGATAGAACTTTCGCATTATGCAAAAGCATAGTGCAAACAGTCCTACCCTCTGATAGAACACGGGGCAACCTGTCAGAAAGGTTCATGGGGGCGGCCCTCTTATCAGGAGCTGTTCCCTCTAGTCCATCCTGAGTTGTTTTCTATAATCAGTCTAACTGTTCTCGCGAAGCTTTACCTTTATCCAGAGTTGTTCTCCCCTACAACAGTCTAACTGTTCTCGAAGCTTTACCTTTATCCAGAGTTGTTCTCCTCTACAATCAGTCTTACTGTTCTCGAAGCTTTACCTTTACCCAGAGTTGTTCTCTACAATCAGTCTAACTGTTCTCGCGAAGCTTTACCTTTATCCAGAGTTGTTCTCCCCTATAATCAGTCTAACTGTTCTCGAAGCTTTACCTTTATCCAGAGTTGTTCTCCTCTACAATCAGTCTAACTGTTCTCGCGAAGCTTTACCTTTATTCAGAGTTGTTCTCCACTACAATCAGTCTAACTGTTCTCGAAGCTTTACCGTTATCCAGAGTTGTTTCCCTCTACAATCAGTTTAACTGTTCTTGCAGACCTTTACCTTTATCCAAAGTTGTTCTCCTCTACAATTAGTCTTACTGTTCTCGAAGCTTTACCTTTATCTAAAGTCAGTTTAACTGTTCTCGAAGCTTTACTTTTATCCAGAGTTGTTCTCTACAATCAGTTTAAATGTTCTCGAAGCGTGACCTTTATCCAGAGCTGTTCTCCTCTACAACCAATCTAACTGTTCTTTGAGCTATTTGAGCTTTATTTGGAGATGTTCTTTACTACAATTAGTCCAGTTGTTATCCAGAAAATTTTACAGTAGCTATCCCCTCTTCCATTTAATCAGGTTCTATCTTTTCATGAATTTTGGAATTCAGTTAAAATACACAGATTTTGTGTGTGTTCACACCAACTACCCTATCAAAGTTCATTTTTTTCCTGGAATAAAGAGTTAAATGACCGTGAAATGTTCGTGATATCCAAATGGCTTCTATGGTATGGATTGTGATGTCAAATTCGGTATTTTTCTTTCCTTGCGATTTTCACCTTCTCTATGACTCCTTATATGTATCTGGGTTAATTAACACAAGTAGGCGACAGCAAAAGAAGTTACTAATGTGTCTGTAAACAACATTATCTCAAGGACCTAATATGATCATTTATTAGTATTAAAATGAATTATTGACAGAAACATATATAACAGAAATTAATGGTATAAATATGCCATGATTACAAACATGTTTAACATCACCACTCTATATGTGCCTGTCCCAACTATGTAAATTTGATGTATGTAGTTTTTTGTGTAAACATAGATAACCAATAGGTTGGATTCCGGTATTTGTAACGGTGTAGCTCTGTAATTTCATTGAGCTCTCTCTGTTTTCCAAGATTCAAGTCTTTAACCATACAGATTTCCTTTTTATATTTGAACTTCCTGGATTTGTACCATCCTGTTCTTATTAATATGGCTACTACAAGTCTTTGGCGTTTGATGTAAACAACCACATGTTTTACTTGTTTGAGAAGTTGTACAAACTTCATAAGACGTAATTGTACAATAAAGAAAACCATACACTGTCAATTATTTATTTGGCTTCAACGTATTGCAATGGGCTGAGAATAAGGTACAATGTAACACAATAAAAGTAGGCAAACTTGCAAGACAAGGAAAATCATTAAAGAAGTGATCAAGAATCTGACAAAGATATACAACAATAATTACAAAGAAGGACGTTGATTTCAACCTTTCACAGAGAGAATCATTAAGTTGAGTCAGTTTTTCATTAGAAATATTGTAGACTTTCTGGTAATCAGATAAATTTATTAAATTAAGGGTTTATTCAGATTTTTTCGCTCATTTCCGATATTTAATGTTATTGTTTAAAGGCTGACGTTATCAGATTTTTTTTTCATTTTTTACATTAGACTACATGTACACGTAATCAAAACTGTACATGTATATTTATATACATAAATGTCGTCAAGGTGTCCACTGTGCTGAAGAAAATGTCGTCTGGTGTTTAAGGCAGATGTCTTATTTACAATATATGCGTAGCCGATCCCATTTTACTAATTTTAACATTTACTAAATTTATGTCGCGTGCATCTAAAATTACCATCAAAGACTTAATTGTTGAATATAGCACCTGTTTACTATCCATGCTTTCGTCAAGATTTGGTTACTCACTTGTGAAAAATTTTACTGCGAGAACGCATTACGTTGTATAGCTGAACGGAAAATGGTAAACAGCATGTTCTAATACCTGTACCAACATTTTATGGTAAACGCTGATCTTCACTAATAAAATCACACTTCGGCACACATCTTGACACCTTGCAGCTATTTGTTGCTCTTTCACATTCAAATTGAATTGTAGACAGTGTACTTTTTACCATGAAGTAGTTTCTAACAAGGTTAATGAAATTCCACTGGAGTTGCTTCCCCTGAAGGTTATATAAGTACATGTATAATGGTTGATGGTCGATAAATCTATTTCAACTTAAAACACACAGATCTTTTTCCACTTGGATATTTGTAACGTTGTTAAAAACATATTTACAGCATAGATCTCGCAAGCGGTCATGCTGCATATATAATATTACTTTTAAAGTAGCAAATTCAGCTAACGCCAGGCGGGGCTATTTTACCGGAAGTTATTTAGAAACTGGGCTATACTTATCTGTTCAAGATTAGGGTACCAGAAAAAAAATTAACATGCAACTGGTGTTTCTGCCAGTGCTGCAGCTAGCATTGCTATTTATAGTGAACAAGGATAAAATAAATTTATACCTTATATGAGCCATAGTTAGTATGTCAGCCGACCAGTAAATGTACAGTTAAGAAACATCATTCTGCATTAAAGTTTTTGTTGTGAAATCTGATTGTCATTTCGAGTACAGTATTTAATGGGTCGTCGCATTTTATTCCTGGTCGCGATGAAGATTTTCTTACATGCATACAGCAAACCACGTGACCCTGACATAAGTTATCCACTGTGTCTTTATTGTTTGTCTTATTTAATAAGAACTCAGAAAAGTTTTTTTCCTGGATAACTTTTATAGATTTCGCTGAAGATCAATCTAAATTATTTACTTAACCCATTTTGCTAGACCAATAGTCTTCTTATTTCCGTTTATAAAGCCACTGTATTCAAACCAGTCGCCAGTTGTAGTGTTGTGCTGTTGATTCTATCAGATATAATTAGATCACGTTTTACACTTTTTGTGGTAAAGATCATTATCTCTGCATTACGTTCAATAACACTTTTTGACTCAATCACTTGAAAACGGAAATCATTTTACTGCAATTTCCTTCAAGATATCAATGATGATTGTCATCTGTCCATCTTTTTGTCGGTCTTCCTCTTATACGCGGTGACATTCTGGAATCGTCTAAATTGTGTACGAGTTTAAAAAGGAAATATCGTGTTGCTTTTGTTTTCACGGTTTAATGCATCGTAGATTAGACTTCAATACTCTTTCGTTAATCCACTGAACTTTTAAAACTGACATGTATATATTCAAAAGACATTTATACAATTAAATTCTCACACAAGACCTGTGGACCTGTTTATTTTGATTCTAAACGCCTTTATATATTTGGCAACAATTGATATAGCGGAAAAAATGTTGACATGAAATCCACACATACACGAGATAAAAGTCTCATTATATTCCTGCTCTTCATCTCAAAGTCACGAAAAGGTTTTAGGTATTCAACGTACATACAAAACATCTAGCAGCTCCCTGCAAGTGCAAGACGCCTGCTAGCACCCGTTTGAGTAAACATTCTTTACCAAATTTACATCTTCAAACATTTTTGCGGTTTCAGTTTCGGAGAATCGTATGCACTTTATAACACTACTGCGTTATTGTTTTGATATGGTAAACCAATTGTTTTCCAACAGTCATATCCAAATCTCTCTCTTAATGTCCCCCAGTACATTTTGTTTATAATATTTATATTGGACAGTTATATATAGATCACATGGCAATCATAAATTCTGAGCTAAACCAAAATTTCGTTGACACCATATGACCTTGAGCATAAAGTTCAGGTGAACTCGAATAAGACGAAGACGGATGTGGGGTTATAAATTAAAAGATGAAAAACTAACGCATACAATACTGGAAATTAAAGCATACAGATTAATGTTATTGTTGCTCTTTGATCTTGAAAGTCGTCATAAATTCTCAACAACACCTAAAACCAAAAGTTCACTGCGTACATCAAGATCAATACACGAGCATTACAGTCGAATTCAGCTATCAACTCACCGTACAAGACCAATACACGAGCATTACAGTCGACGCCAGCTAGCAACTCACGGTCACCGTACACAAAGATCAATACACATGCAATACAGTCGACTTCAACTAACAACTCGCCGTACAACAAGACCAATACACGAGCATTACAGACTTATTTAGCTATCGACTCACCGTACACCAAGATCTATACAGACTTATTTAGCTATCGACTCACCGTACACCAAGATCAATATATGAACATTACAGTCGAGTTCAGCTAGCAACTCACCGTACACCAAGACCAATACACGAGCATTACAGTTGACTTCAGCTACTAACCGAACGCCAGGAGAAACTATTACTTCCAAAGTTATTTAAAAACTTGGTTACTAAATATTTATCACAGCCCTATCTATTTCAAACTGGTGTACGGTTCATGTGCCTTTTCACATGTAATTCTAGTATACTAATAAATCCTTATTTCAACAAGTGGTGATGTGTTTCTGTTATACAAACACACACAAGAATATTAGTATCTTTCGTCGAGTAGAGGCAGCAAAGTCTATAATTTATATTCATCACATTGCAAGTAACACTCCTCATCTTATTAGCCGTGTACAGAAATAAATTCTTTACACAAATTACTTTAGTTTGACATTTGGCCGTTGCTTTTCCTGCTTTAATTGCAAAGAAATAGAGAAATCGTGACGTGATTACGAACCTGTTGACTAAATGGTAAAACTGTTTTTTTATTAAAACAATAAGCATCTTGTCCTTGACGTTTAATTGTAGAGTTGGTCTTTGGACATTTCGTTGGAAATAAAATATTCAATTAATAAAACGAATAACGTTCAGTTGATACATCGTCCATGCGTTTATTTGTAATGGCATTAAAAGTAAGGACAAATTGTGATGAGAAAACAAAAAATATCTACCTAGTCGTGACATTCGATTAAACTCATCAATAAAGTATTAGGCACGGCAACAATTTTCGTAAAATTTTGTTAAAACTAAGGAGTATCTCCATGAATGGTTCTGTTCTTATATGGCTTTGGCTTTGCCTTTTTTGGTCATTTTGGTATTTTCGTTGCTTTGGGTTAATTTTGGAGGTTTCAACATGTAAGCCTTGACCACAACTGATGAGTGGTGCACATCTTGGGCATCACTATTGGAATCATTGCTTGTCACTTTTTACGAATATTGCTACTGTTTCTGATTGCATTTTTCATCTCCATTCAAGCAACGATACACTCCTGGCTGTTTTGATGTATTGAGACGGAATTATTTCAACTTAGATATAATATACACGTGCAATGGTGGAACAGTTTTAATCTTAAACACTCTTTTTAGCAAACCTGGCCTATAAGGCCATATGACCTATTGCCATCACTTGGCGTCCGTCGTCCGTCGACCGTCGACCGGCATAAATTTTACTTCAAAGATCGCCTCTGAAACCACTGTGCCAATTGGGACCAAACATTGGGCTGCCCTTTCCACAATTGTGTCCGGCATCCAACCGACCTTGCTGCTGTGACTAAAAATTTTAAAAAAGGGGGATGATTTAAAAAAAAAAAAAACCTTTTCTTTGTAAACTACATGGCCAATTGAAACTGTGTCACATGACCCGGCCGATCAACCAAGATGGCCGCTAAAGCCCAACTAAGTTTAACATAGGACACTTAATTCATTAAAAAATCTTCTTGTCTAAAACCACCAAGCAATCAGAACAATCATGGCAGAAATGTTCGTTAGGTGGTCCTCTTTCAGAATTGTCTCCAGAGACCAAATATTTTGAAAGGTTTTATCTGACATTTTGAAAACTATCCTAGTAGGATGCAGAGGAAAATGGCCTTACTTATTCGGTTCCGTTTTTTTTTTTTTTTTTTTTTTTTTTTCTAGTTTTTCAGAAATAGGCATGGAGAAAAGTTTGTTTGAAAAACCGTCTCGTTAATTATTTTTACATGTAGGATATGTTAAATTGAAGAACATATTGTTCTTTTTTCTTTTCTCATATGATCTACATGTACATTTCCCTGTCCAAAAATGTATATATTCAAGAACAAGAATATTTGGCACTTCCGCTTTACACTATTTTCTATTATATATTTCAGCCCATCTTGATTTGATTACCAATTTTAACGTGAACTCTAAATGTTTGATTTTATAGAATTTTTTATTATGGCTCTACATTTGAATATGGTGGTAAATTTTCAATAAGATTTTTTTCGGGGGTTTTAAATTAATGCTAAATAAATGCTTTTGAAGACAGTCTGTCTTAATATGCGATACTTGCGCCACATCCTGGCTAATTTAAAGACAAAAAAATAATAAGGCTGTTTTTCCCGGTTGTGCAATAATTTCGATTAAGTTATGCTGTTTATTCAGTAACATCAGATAGATGCAAGACAAGTGGCCTAGAATAAAAACAAATTGATTGGAAATCTAAGTTGATAAAGAATGTTTTGAAATTTAATTTGATAATCGAGTTTCTTTACAGTTGCATGAACAATACAATAATTGATGATTTTGATCAGAAATGCAGAATATGTAATTGGCATGCTGAAAAGTGTACACTGATACTTGGTTGATTAATAATTTTTACTCGATTTTATACTTACGTAATGAATTTCGGTATAGACGTGTAATATGCAGTTGGCGTGGCCAATGGTGCGAGCGCAGCAATATACCTGTCCAGAAACTCATTTCTGGTATCACGATACTGAATCTAAAATTATAATTAAAGCAACTTATTTCCCTTACTTTACTTACATGCGTTTTCGGCGAACGAAATTTTTATCTTAGTATGTAGCACAATATGGCCATATTCGCTTTAACAAATAAATTCACTTCGGATTGCATAATAGCTGCCCCCATTAAACAAAAACTTTTCTAAATGACCCATATGTAGAAAATGCATATGCTCCTATAGCGCTCGCTATAAATTTCAGTTTATGGGTGATCGCTGGTCTAATAGGAAATAAATAAGATTTGAAATAGGTATATTAGTTTGAGAGAACATATGAATAGTAAACAAATAAGCAAGAAAAAAATATAGGTTCATGTGCTCATTTTAAAGCTATAAGGTCTTGAAAAATTGCTGGAAATGGGTTTTCTCTGGATTTTTTCTATTTGCATTGGCAACTTCAGTCTCTCAAAAATGTATGATAAAATAAAAAGGATTTCATAAGATTTTGTAAATTACCATTTTACGGTATATATGATTGAATTATAAAAGAAAAAGTAGAGGTTCATGGGCAAAAAAAAATCATGTTTAAAAATGGATAAAACCCGAGGATTTCAAAAATCTGACAAAAAGACCAAAACATGACCAGCGAGCATCCTTAAGCGCACGGTGAATTTATGTCATTAAAGTATCATCCGATATAGGGAAGACGCATTTTGGTTCTATTAATACTGTGCATGATTTGCAAGTAACATCGAAATACAACAAACTGCATGTGACAATTGTTGACGTATTGTCCATAGAATACCAAAGTTATAGGTTGAGGACAGTAATCGATAAGACCAAAATCAATAGACAAGCGGGAAACACTAGCCTGAGATTCCTCTGACGGCCTGTTTTAGAACCAGTGGAACGTCACATCGGACTCCATACCTAAAGTATGAAAACATTTCGAACTAACATTTTTCAATTTGTTTCGAATTTCAAATTAATTTTTTGCCAAAAAAAAATGGTATGTTTAACTTCTGTAACCATTTAAATAATTATCCCCTCAAAAACTTTTTTCAGCTTGACATTACCGTTTTCGACCACCTTAAATGAAAGTAGAAGTCATATTCAAGAAGTAGGGCCGTTTTTCCTTGTATTTATTTCACTTCTAGGACCATGTTCAAAACATCGACTGAAACCTTTCAAAATCTCTGCAGACATAGCCTGGTATATGATCTCTAACGATTTACTTAATAAATGCTTTAGGAGACAGTTTTAACACATATTTGCCAAGGTATGCTTGTAAACCAAAACTTTTGAAAACAAAAAAATAAACCTCAAAACATTTTGAACCAAGCTGACTAAACAGTTCACTGAGCTGTCGTTACAGAAGGCGTATTTCTGACCTGAGGTAGTGATTCCACTATGGCACATTGTACTTGGCTGTATCCTTGTCTCTCAATCTTTTCAAACGTATCTTAAATCGAGAAAAAGTATCAATCACCACGATTTAGGGAAGATGCTGTCACATCCATGACTGAAATATTTCTAATCATCTAGATATTTTGAAAGGTATTAGCCGACTTTTTTAAAATGACCCTAGTAGTGAAACAAATCCAAGGGGGAAAGTGGCCCTTCTTCTTTCATCATGTGTGTAAAATGCATGTCATTGCCAAACTTTGAAGGGGATCACATCATATGGGACAAAAGTTGACTAGTCATTTGGAATTTTGCTTTAACACTTCTAAGACAAGTATTATTGCTTGTTCATTTAATTAAACAAAATCCAATATCCTGCAACTTAAAGGAATGTGGCTCTTAATACTTTACGTAACATACAGTTGTTGCATAGTTAATTACTTCAGAACGGAAGCAATTCCTTTTCCCGATATAGGAATGACATTGCTTTTGGTTGCACTCTTTATGTTCACTTCTATCTTAATAGTCAAAATTGCCAAAGGATAAAATACGATTATGGAAAACAGGATTGTATACTTCAGCTTAAAATGGTTTTAGGGAAAAGAAATGGTCCTTTGATAGATATTATCTTCATCCAATTACCAATTATTTCTTTGAACACTGATGTTAATTTGTAAGCTTAAGGCAAAAATCTTTAAAAATAGTAATTTGACGTTCAGTTCTATATGCCAAATTTACTGTACTTTTTACTTTGAACACTATTGTCTGTAAGCTAAAGGCAAAAATCCTTAAAAATACTAATTTGACATTCAGTTCTTGATGTCAGATTTGCTGTACGTTTTACTTTGAACACCGGCGTTATCTTGTAAGCTAAAGGCAAAAATCCATGAAATCAGATCTGGATGCAAAATTTGCACTACTGATTACAAAATATTCAATCATTTATAATTAATTTCAACGTGTTTTCTCTGGGATTTGAAAAAATTTAATATCTTTATCTCTCATATAACTGGCCTGGCAACAATACATTGTTTTCGGGCAATTTAGTGCTTGTCTTGTCTATTGACACCATATTTTTCAGGTCAGCCAGTGCTTGTCTTGACTTTTGACATCATTGTTGTCAGCTCATTCAGTGTTTGTCTTGTCTTTTGACACCATTTTTTTCACCTTATTTAGTGCTTGTCTTGTCTTTTGACACCATTGTTTTCAGGTCATTCATTGCTTGTCTTGTCTTTTGACACCATTGTTTTCAGGTCATTCAGTGCTTGTTTTGTCTATTGAAACAATTGTTTTGAGTTCATTTAGTACTTGTCTTGTCTTTTGACACCATTGTTTTCAGTTCATTTAGTGCTTGTCTTGTCTTTTGAGACCATTGTTTTCAGTTCATTTAGTGCTTGTCTTGTCTTGACACAATTGATTTAAGGTCATTCAGTGCTTGTCTTTTGACAATTGTTTTCATATCATTCAATGATTTTCTTGTCTTTTGACACCATTGTTTACATGTTATTAATTGTTTATCTTCTCTTTTGGCACTATTGTGTTTATGTCATTGAGTGCTTGTCTTGTCTTTTGAGACCATTGTTTTCAGTTCATTTAGTGCTTGTCTTGTCTGTTGACACCATTGTTTTCAGGTCATTCAGTGCTTGTTTTGTCTATTGAAACAATTGTTTTCAGTTCATTTCGTGCTTGTCTTGTCTTTTGACACCATTGTTTTCAGTTCATTTAGTGCTTGTCTTGTCTTTTGAGACCATTGTTTTCAGTGCATTTAGTGCTTGTCTTGTCTTGACACAATTGTTTTTATGTCATACAGTGCTTGTCTTTTGACAATTGTTTTCATATCATTCAATGATCTTCTTGTCTTTTGACACCATTGTTTACATGTCATTAATTGTTTATCTTCTCTTTTGACACTATTGTGTTTATGTCGTTCAGTGCTTGTCTTGTCTTTTGACACCATTTTTTTTCATGTCATTCAGTGACTTTCTTTCTTTTGACACAATGTTTTTTTTTCATGTCATTCAGTGCTTGTCTTGTCTATTGACACCATTGTTTTAAGGTCATTCAGCGCTTGTCCTGTTTTATCACACCATTGTTTTCAGGTCATTCAGTGATTGTCTTGTGTTTTGATACCATTGTTTCCGGGACATCAAGTGTTTGTCTTCTCTTTCGATATTGTTCCTATTAATTCAGTGTTTGTCTTGTCATTGACACCATTGTCTCCATGGGCGTTGTTGTGTATGTTGCATTTTAAACACCGCTATTCTTCATTTGGTTAACGTTGTAAAAGGAAGACTCGAAATCTCCAGATTTGATTAAGCCAGGTGGGGTCAGCAGAAAAATAAATGTGTCAAAATTATTTCAAGGGTATTTAAACATCTCAGAGTCTATCCTTAGATGGCTTTTTGGTTTTAATGTCCTTTTGCGTCATTATGATACGTGAATATTCTTTACCAGTTTACAAAGTTTTGGTTGAACGTTTATGATTTTTACATTTTCGACCTTTAGCATTTCGTACTGCTGTTGGAAAGTAAAATATTGAAATGAAAACATACAATGAAGTAATACTGAATTACTTTACTGTAGTTTTCAACAGCCAAACCTGCTTCAATCATCTAAAATTTTATCAGAACAGAAACATTTTGTCAGTCGATCATGTCTAAGATGATACTGGTTTTTCATATGACATTTAACATTTCACTTCCACTCTTTTTGTTAAAATTATTGTTAAACGATATTACAGGGCTTTTACTCCGACTTCAAATCGTTTCTAGCGTACGAAATGGTTTTTGATACTTATTATTTTTACATACATTCGGTACAAAGGCTATCACAATATCTGTTGTACGAAAATATCGGAATTATTATTGTATGTCCAGTGGCAGCCATTAGGTGCTTATCAGGACGAGAACATGTTGATCCCTGCTTTGTACTAGAACGACACGCTGATCTGGATTTTTATTGTGCTGGTTCACGAGGTAACTGTCGCATGAAAGGTATCACCCCACTCGGACACATTATATTGACTCTGAGCCGACCGGTCCGTTGCCCTTAATCCCAGATCCCGCGTGCTTGGCGTAGGAGCAAATACCATTTTTAATTTCTTTGGTTTGATCCGGGCGGGGATTGACCATCCGCACTCGAGATGGGCACGCTACCACGAGAGCAGCGACACCGAAAATTCGTACAGAAACTTTAGTTGTGTAAGGATACACTTTCTGTTCAGAACTCATTTCAAAATAATTCTGTAATTCATAACAACTGTTTGTGGTTAAAAAAAATTACAATATGAAGAGTAATTTTAAAATTCGAGGAATGTGATTCTATAAAGTAGTTCTCTTATGAAGTTTGTGTACATGTTCTACCCCTTTTCTCAACCAATTTTTCGCCAATGAAAGAGACTGAAAATGAGTTCGGAGCGTATTTTGCAGCTATCCCCGTAAGTAATTAACTAGAAATAAACACACTAGGAAATAATTTTACATCATAAAGAAGACTAATGAATTTTTATGCATGTTCGACATACATAGGCGTGTGAATTAGGATATATGTTTCGCTATAAAATCATTTTTAAAGATTCTTACTGTAACTAATTTAGCATGCCGCCTTTTTGATTCATTGGTAAGACCAGTTCTTATATTTAATGCAGAAATATGGTATATGGATTTATATAGAATATATTTTAATTCAGATCGTCGTGCTAAGAAAAATAATATAGAACCAGATTATACTTCATATTTATTGATAGTTCTATTGTTGATAGTGTTCATGCAAAGTTTTGTAAATATACTTTGGGTGTAAAAAACTAATGTGCCCGCAATAAGGTCAGAGTTGGGTAGATTTCCAATGAACCGTTTCATTAAAACTCAGTCACTGGTATATTGAGATAGATTAACCAGCTTAGATAATGCCTCAGTTTTAAAAGAATGTTATGAAGTGTCTAAAATGTTACATAATAAAGGTATTTACTCTGATCACATAAGAACTGAACTAGATGTTGATCAAAATGTGAATTTAGAAAATAACATGAATCTTAATTATAAATGCAATAAGAAATCTTATAAAAAGGAGACCGTCAGCAGCTATTTAAACAAATATCGGGATAGAATGGATGACTTAAATGAGAATAGCAAACTACAATTATTTAAAGTCATTATGGATGATTATAACTTTGAAAAGTATTTGTTTAGTAGTAATCCCGAGTACAGAAAGCTGATTTGTAAATTTAGATTTAATGATCATCCTTTAGCTATTGAGAAGGGTAGATACTCTAATAAGCCAAGAAATTTCAGATTATGTAATATCTGTAACGTTATTGAAGATGAGTATCACTTCTTTTTTAACTGTAAAACAAATATTATAATCCGAGAAAACTTCAGTACTAATTTTACATTTGAAAATCAGTATACTGATATGGACAAACTACACAAAGGACCAAGTGATAGTGCTGGTCTCCTTTTTCAAACAGTCTTTAGCACTGATGACAGGCGGTAATTCATTCTATACTATGTTTCTTGTTGTTAGTTAAAAGTATTTTGCGTTTGTGTTCATGTTTGCTTTCTTGTTTTTATGTAGCTATTGGTCCTTAGGGACATAAAATGCTAAATAAACTTATGACTTGTGTTTTTCATTATGTGGTTCTACATGTAATTGCGTCATAACATAAAATAGTCTATCAACATGAAATTTCGGTCTTTAATTTATTGTTTTCCATTAAGTCAAAATTATACAATTACGGCCCTCTGAGGAGGGAGATATCCAAAATGGTCAACCCTGTTGAAGGGTTGTTTCCCCGAGTGCTTTAGCAGGGTTGACCATTTTGGATATCTCCCGACTCATAGGGCTGTAACTGTTTTATTATACCGAACAAATATTTTTGTGTAACATATCGATTGTAAGGGTTATTCACCTGCGGGGAATAATAGGGTTATTCATCGGACAAATGAATTTTGTCGAGGTTATTCCCCGGCACCACCGAATATAACGAAATATCTGAATTATTCTATGTCATGTGATCATTTATTAGCCAATAGATTTATTTAATTACACTGTAAGGTATAATAACATGAAATGAATACCCCGAGATATCGGAAATTGGTACTGTCACTTTAGTTGTGTACGAATATATTTTTGCTATAAATAGATTTTAACATCTCGTGAATATTCAATGAATCGGAAATTAGTAATGCAATAACTTTAATTGTGTAATTAAACAATTCTTGCTATCGTTGCACTGGGAATGGCTGGTACATATTTATTTACTTCTGTAAAGCTACAGACCAAAAATAGATACCAAACAAAAACAGAATTTTCATTCGTTTTCTGTGATAAAATAGCAGATATAAAAATAACGCAATTAAGCATAATAATCCTCTACTAAAGTATAACGGATGATAAGAACTTTGATTTAAGAAGGTTTTAATGGATATAGAAGGTTTTTTTTATCTCTATAAGAAACACTGAAGTAATTTTCCAATTCAAGATACGCAATGGCTAAAAAATATAAAGAAAATAACTAATGAAAAGGATATTAGAAATATTTCTTTGTTCTATTAAAAATATTTCTTTGCTCTGTATTTAAATAAATTCCTGGAAAGACACAAGAGGAACCATGTAATGATACTAGTACTTACAATGAATTATGTGTATAAAAATTAATAATTAGAATCACCATAGTAACATTCAATGCTTGCCTGAGTATTACCTTGAACGGAAAACATTAAAAATAAATAAAACAAAAATATTAATGTGTCCTTCATGTTTAGTATATTGGAAAAGGTAACTATATTGGTCAGCCAAACGGACACACAATTTTGCAAAGAAATTATTCGAAACCATTACTAAGTTTTAGTTATAACAAGCCTAAATATTCGAGAGGGCGACGAACGCGTGACTTAAAATAATAAAACAAAAAACTATCATGACACTTTAGAATAGGTGATGTCAAAAGACACTATGTTTTTCGTGTAATTTAAAATATTCATTGCCTTTATTTCGCAATGCCTATGTTATTTATACGTTTTAGTCTTCATATAACATACTGATCAAATTTTCAACAAAAAAAGTTGCCCCATTACAACTGCTGTTCACGAGAAGTTGAAGTGAAATTTTTGTGAAAATGACCTCTCTGGTCTAGGAAATTAAAAGGAAAACCCGGAAATAATATAAGGACCATTCTATCAAGGTAGGATCACAATTAGGCAAATATATCTAGGTTTATGTCAGATATTTTTTCCCCATTAACTTCAGCCATACAGGTCTGATTGTCCCAAAAGTTTGGGCCCGACTTGCTCTATACTGTAAGACAAAATTTTACAATATTTCTTTGCACCTTTCTACATTAAGGCATATTGGTCGAATACTTAAACTTCCTGACACAACTTTAAAAAGGAATCACCCTAGAACCATCAATCAAAATGTTATCCCAAGTAGAGCAGTACATGTGGTTTCAGAAGAGCTCTTTTTCAGTGACAGCTGGAGTTTTTCCGAGATCCAGGCCAATGGACACAATCTCCGGCGATCTTCCTTCTGTTTAAAGTTACATCCGTTATACTTTAGTGTAAGGTCTGGGATAAGTTTTTAAAGAGTAGAACATAAAGACCACATTGACCATCGACCATAACATTAAAGTTTGCTAATCAACATAGACTTTTTTAGAGAGATTGTTTTCTGATTTTTTTCGATTTCCATTAACAACGGCCGTCCAAGGTTCGGACATGTTGACAAACTTCTGAAAGTATATAACAAAAATCGCTTAATCCACACAGGCCGTCGTAAGATAAAATCGGATACACTGTAATTGTTTTGCCAAAGAATTTAGTACGATGAAGGGGAAATAACTGGGATTTAGATGAAATATATTTAACACTGAAGTAAATAAAAACGGTTATTTCCCGATATCTTACGAAAGTTGATATTTAATTTTTTGGATGTGAATAAGGATATTTTGCATAGTCTAGGAGAGGATATTAAGCTATCAAACGTGTGCGTACATCTTACTGATACAGACAGTACTTGATTTCAACCCCGCATATATAAACACTGCCAACAAAGCTCTAGGATCCTGTAGGTATCAAGCATGTTAATTTTATAGAATCTAGGGTGAATTTTCCAGAATCAAGCACAAAGAAATTGTCATCCATTTGGGTTTGATTGGCGTATTCATATATTTCGAAGTGGTACTGTCATCTCAACTGTAGGCGATACAAAGATACAGTTCTGACAATCTACTGAAAACCAATTTATTTAACATTCGTGGTACATTATGCAACGTGTTGATAAACGGGAAAACATACATTTTTAAAATTGAATTGATACCAAGATAAAGATTTTTTAAAATTATTTCCCAGGTATATTATGGTCAGTAGTACCAGGGAGGGTACAACAAGCCAGTTGCCAGTATTTAGTAACTAGCCCGAAATTGATACTTAAATCTGTTAAATTTTGCTAAAACTAAGGATTATCTCCCTTGTGCATAGCTTTGTCATTAGATGGTTTTGGCTTTATCCTTTTGGTAATTTTGGCATTTTCCAATTGTTCATCAACTGTTTAGATTACTTATAATAGTTTATTGTCATATAAGCTTATAGAACATACAGCTTATGACAATTTCAAACACAAAGCATAATCATGATAATATGTTTAAAGTTTGTTTTCAACATTTTGGGCCTTATGCACAACTTATGAGTCGTCAATCGACGAAATGTGCACATCTTGTGCATCAAAATTGGTATCAAAGAATTCTTCATTTCACGACATAAGATAATATACATGATACAAGCTAATATCAAGGAGAAAATTGCGAGGGTATACATTAGCAAAAATAATCTACACAATATATAACAGATGAGCAATTCAGGCTCTTGGTAGCACTTGTTATTAGTTCTCATAAAAATTTGAGTGACCATGTATTTTACAGGTTTTTTGTGACACTTTGAAGATAAATATTTCAATAGTGTCGAATTGGTTTTTACATCTCCAAATAGACCCTGAAGGCCTTTTCCGCCTTCCGCGAAAATTGATGTTCGCTCAATTTTAAGTTGATTGCCATTTGGTTAAAGTTGGTCATACAGCAACATTTTTGGCCTTATTTAAAAGATTAAATGCCATTCTTCTATGATGAAAAGATGAGAATGATTCTTTTTCTACTTCTTAAAATTACCAAATATTTTACTATAAATGAATGTCAAAAATATGTAATACTAGACATTGAACCCGCGCGAGCGCGGGAAAATAAGCATTTTTTTTGTGGTGGCCATATTGACTTTAAAAAGTTTTTGCGGCCATGGCATTCGTGGAACAGTAACTCAATGTGGATGTTGTGGCAGGCTTCCCATAAACTTTCCTGTCAAGTAGGTGGTGTCAACTGATAGTTTCATGTCTACATATGCTGTGGTATTCCAGAAATGGATGTTAATGCAAAATTTAACCAAAGTCAATGAAGCGTGAAATGTAGGTCAACGTGACCTAATTGTCATATGGTTGTTCGTTACTACCGAAGATGTATCCACTGATGAAGTAGACTGTATGCCACGTAGAATTACCAAAATGGACCTTAAGGTTCCATCATAGTCAAAATCTATGACGAAAATACAACCACTTAAATTGTCAATATGTTTATGTTACAATTAATTCTGAACTGGAACTTGATGAAAAGCTTTCATTAAATACACATTTCATAATGCATTACCTTTTTCATTCAGAATAAATATGAAAAAGAATATGAATAAACATTTCCTTGGTGACGGATGAATTTTTCAAAAGATGCCGTGAGTTAAGTAGAGCATATTTTTGGAAAATAATTGTTCCAATTGTTCATTGTCATCATGGGCAGGGCAAGCGAGGCTTAATTTCACAAATAAATCCAATAGACGATAAAAGCATTTTTAATGTGTGGCTGAGTGTGCTGTCCACGTTTATAAAGATGTCCGAGATAAATTTCGTCATTAATGATAAAGTAGACCATTTGTTAAAAATATTTTTATCTAGAGCTTACAGGGAATTGTACGGTAGAGCTATATTTAGACAGGTCACATGACAAATAATGTAAAAATCACTTTGTGCAAAGTAAACATCCGAGCAATCCAAAAAACAACTAAGTTAGGAATTCCTCTGAATTTTGCCTTACTTCTTCATAATCTTCAAAGTTCATAACCTTTACAGTTAGGAGAAATTGCGTTATTGTAGAAAAAAACAATCCTGAATACATGAAGCGGAAACATCCCACTCGAAGGAGAATGTTTTTAATTTGTTTTATTCTTCTTCCGTAATTTCAAACAAAAATACATTTAAAATATGTGCATAATTGTTTGTTTAAATCAATGTGTTAAAATGATGCATTCGAGAACCTTCTAAGGGATATGTTGGGAGAATTCATACCGGAAAAGTCCATGCAAATTCCATTTGCACATAAACAAAACTGCAGTTTAAAATTTATAAATGCAGATTGTCAAATCCGATAATAACCTTTATAATCTGAACCATACATCGTTTATTTTGAACCACGCGTTTTGCCGCCTATTCGGCTAATTCGTAAATTTAGTATTATAGATACTTAAGGATCCTCGCTGGTCTTTTTGTCAGATTTTCGGAATCCTCGGGTTTTATCCATTTCTTAAACATGAAATTTTTTGCCCATGAACCCCCACTTTTTCTTTTATAATTCAATCATATATACTTTAAAATGGTATTTGACAAAATTTTATGAAATCCTTTTTATTTTTTCGTACATTTTTGAGAGACTGAAGTTTTCAATGTAAAGACAATGAAAAATCCAAAGAAAACCAATTTCCTGCAAATTTTCAAGGCCTTATAGCTCTTACATGAGCACATGAACCTATATTTGTTTCTTGCTTATTTGTTTACTATTCATTTGTTCTGTCAAACTAAAACACCTATTTCAAATCCTATTTATTTCCTATTAGACCAGCGATCATCCTTAACCGTGTTCAATCCTGTGAAATTTTATCTCACTTGCACTTATCTAATTGCATACATGTATATACATACGTTTGTACCTTAGTATCATTTAAAAAGAAAAAATATCAGCATAATGTGGTTGAATTTATAATACAATAGAATGTTCTCAAATCACCTTAAAACTTATCTATGTAATAACAATCAAAATACAGATTAATACACAAAACATATGTTCTTACAAAATCTGTATATTAACGCCCGGGGATTGGGGTGGCACCTTATTAAAAAGTATTACAGGCACATTTGAACACCGACCCCCTTTACAGTCGTTTTGCGGAAAAATCCACCCCTTTGGTAAGAACATACCTAGCACCTCATATATAGTAAGGTAAGTGCCCCAAGTGCCACCCCCTCCAACCCCCCACCCCCCAACCCCACGCCGGACCATGTCCTATTCTTTAAGAATGTTCTGAGACATAGATGAAACAAATAATATTGGTTAACGATTTATAGTCTCAAATTATACTGAAATTCATAACTTAAATTAAACGGTATTAAAAATCTGCATGTGCAATTAACACACTTGATTTGATATTGTACCACCTTAATCTTCCCAAACCAGAAAATTCTCCAAATAATCTTTTGGAAATCTCTTATTTTTTATGTGTTCTAGACAAATTAAGTTATATTATTTTCTTTCAGGTAGGAGGTGCGTAAACCGACTAGGTCAGAATTTTATTTAAAAATTGCATGTTGTTTGGCATTTTTATATCGAAAACATAAAGTATTTTATTTTAATATTAAAATTGAGAAATAATATACTATCGGATTTATTAGATAAGCATTATTATAATTCAAGTATTCAACAATTAAGATACATTCTGACTCCATTATCAACATCTCATATTAATAAAATAGTCATTAGAGCTGAGGATAGGGGATTCTAACCTTTTGCTCACATTAAACATTTAGTGATTTTCCTTTCGTTAATATCCTATATTACTTATTGATGGATGAAATATTTTATCTCTTTTTATATGTTTTTGTCATAAAACTGAACTTGAATTTGAATATTTCCCGAAATATGGGTTATCCTTTTACTATTTACAGGTTTCCCTTAAATAAGATAGAATACACATTAATGTCTCTTTTTAAATTATATATAATCGTAAAAACGAAAGTGGTGACTATAAAAATTTAGTGTCCATTTAACACAAATATTGGCAGCAATTATATCATATCCAAAATGTATATGCAAATTCGAAAATAAGGTTTCTAAAAATTTGCGAAATTATATATAATTTTTCCGGGTTTTTTTTTTAGTGAACTTTATTGAAGAAATATGAAATTTGAACATATAATACTTCGATACTACTTCATTAAAGATATAGTTTTTTTTTTTTTTTTTTTTTTTTTTTTTTTTTTTTTTTTTTTTTTTTTTTATATATATATATATATATATATACTTGCATACAGGATTAATTAGAAAACAGCTACTATTTTTATGAGGTACACTGTATTAATTTACACCTTAAACAAAATGACATAATACACACAAAAAATAAATGAGTGGACTTTGTTACATGTATCTATCAAATAGCAGTTATTTATATTAAAATTTAACGTTAATTTGTTCAATTATAAATTTACTGTATGCTACGATTTTTTCCCTCTGTCATGTCTGTGTTTCCATGTGGTAAAACTTTTATTTTTTCATAAATTTATTCTGAAGTAATTTGTAGACCAATTTCTACAATTTATAGTACATCGATTAAATATATTTATTTTAGTTTTGATTTTAAGAATTTGAAAATATGACGATTTAAAATATTATAAAATTATGACGCCAGAAATTTACGTACCGTGACGTATAGAGTTATATAAATTCAAAACATAAACACAACAAACAATTTAACTTGAGATAAACGTAAATTGCGTTTATCATGTTAATGGTGCAGATTTTTAAATGTGGTCCAAAAATAACTTCATAACAAATCTGTTTTTGCAGTATAACTCGTACCCGGAACTGGTATCTGTATAATACACTAGACATTGAACCCGCGCGAGCGCGGGAAAATAAGCATTTTTTTTTTTTTTTTTTTTTTTTGTGTGGTGGCCATATTGACTTTAAAAAGTTTTTGCGGCCATGGCATTCGTGGAACAGGAACTCAATGTGGATGTTGTGGCAGGCTTCCCATAAACTTTCCTGTCAAGTAGGTGGTATCGACTGATAGTTTCATGTCTATATATGCTGTAGTATTTCAGAAATGGATGTTAATGCAAACTTTAACCAAAGTCAATGAAGCGTGAAATGTAGGTCAACGTGACCTAATTGTCATATGGTTGTTCGTTACTACCGAAGATGTATCCACTGATGAAGTAGACTGTATGCCACGTAGAATTACCAAAATGGACCTTAAGGTTCCATCATAGTCAAAATCTATGACGAAAATACAACCACATAAATTGTCAATATGTTTATGTTACAATTAATTCTGAACTGGAACTTGGTGAAAAGCTTTCACTAAATACACATTTCATAATGCATTACCTTTTTCATTCAGAATAAATATGAAAAAGAATATGAATAAACATTTCCTTAGTGACGGATGAATTTTTCAGAAGATGCCGTGAGTTAAGTAGAGCATATTTTTGGAAAATAATTGTTCCAATTGTTCATTGTCACCATGGGCAGGGCAAGCGAGGCTTAATTTCACAAATAAATCCAACAGACGATAAAAGCATTTTTAGTGTGTGGCTGTGTATGCTGTCCACGTTTATAAAGATGTCCGCGATAAATTTCGTCATTAATGATAAAGATGACCATTTGTTAAAAATATTTTTATCTAGGGCTTACAGGGAATGGAATGGTAGAGATATATTTAGACAGGTCACATGACAAATAATGTAAAAATGGATAATGGTTGGTTTTATCACTTTGTGCAAAGTAAACATCCGAGCAATCCAAAAAACAACTAAGTTAGGAATTCCTCTGAACTTTACCTTACTTCTTCATAACCTTTACAGTTAGGAGAAATTGCATTACTGTAGAAAAAACAATCCTGAATACATGAAGCGGAAACATCCCACTCGAAGGAGAATGTTTTTAATTTGTTTTATTCTTCTTCCGTAATTTCAAACAAAAATACATTTAAAATATGTGCATAATTGTTTATTTAAATCAATGTGTTAAAATGATGCATTCGAGAACCTTCTAAGGGATATGTTGGGAGAATTCATAACGGAAAAGTCCATGCAAATTCCATTTGCACATAAACAAAACTGCTGTTTAAATTTATAAATGCAGATTGTCAAATCCGATAATAACCTTTATAACCTGAACCATACATCGTTTATTTTGAACCACGCGTTTTGCCGCCTATTCGGCTAATTCGTAAATTTAGTATTATAGAAGATATTATTATAAATGTTATCGATCTATTTATAAATAAACTGGATTTTCCCTTTTCTTTCCATAGTAATTCCCCTTGTTGATACGCGGCACAACATATTTTATGCAGGTAGGGAATTCTTTTCTTATGATACATACTTTTTACTTGCCATTTTGAAATTTCACTCTGCAAGCATAACCTATGCTTTTTATAAGAGGGAAGTCTTGCCTGCACACAGCAAGCATAATTTCAACAACGACCTCAAATGCACAGGCGCTTCGGTACAGGTTTGTGTATTGAAATTATGTATATTTGTGTAATAAAATCGTTATTTAGATACACAAACAAGGGGTTGTATCAAACATGTTAAAATGACTAAAAACTAGGTCGGACATGCATCATATGTTGTCAAATCTAGAAATAACGAATTTATTACACAAATATACATAATTTCAATACACCAACCTGTACCCAAGCGTCTGTGCTCAAATGCATCTACTAAAGGCACCTCTGATGGATCACGAGAGCTGCCTAGTGCTGCCAGGTGGCAGATAGGGGATACCCTCTCGTTGGGGGGTAGGGGGTCATAATACGGAAAGCCTGACCTGACCGCTTGGTAACGTGTTCGGAGAATGCCACGCTTCCTGCACGCTTTTACATGTGTATGTCAACTTGAACCCCAATAAGAAAGGTTTTATATAATCCCTTGTTTTAGTTTACATTACATAGTGATGCACCAGTATTTTTTTTGTGTGTGTTACTTTATGTTGCAACCCCCCCCCCCCCCCCCTTGCGCCCCCTTTTGAAATTAGTTTCCTGTTACTACACCTTTTTCTCTGCAACACTGAATCAATCGACAAAATTCAAGATTTTTGCTATAATGGCTTGATATGGTGTTAATTTCTTGCCTTAAATTAAGAAAAGGTAAATTTGTTTTCCCAGTGGAAGTCGGGATGTTGCGGAGGAAAAGGGGACACACACACACTAAACCCATGCCCCAGGTGCCTGTGGTTCAATTCAGACTGGTTAAATAGCATATTTCAGTGGTGGATTCGGACATAGGATAATATTTGCAAAGTATACAATCATGCACCAATAAATTCGTGTAGTTAGTGGCAGATAAAAACTTAAAAGGGGTATTTGTAGTCAGTAGCATGGTATGGCTGTATATACACACCGAGGTCATTGACATATGTACTCTGTATTTATGTTTATTTGGCGTTTTGTCAAAATTATACGCAATTTAAGATAGGGCTAGATATCTAAAAATGTTTCTGGTGCAAGTTAACCCCCATCCCCTCCAGTTTATGCCACATTCTATTTTGTAAAATATTGCCAATTGATACAAAACGAGTGACATGTTTTACATTTTTATAAACAAACAAATTTGTTTGAGAATTACTCATAGCCCCATTGTACATTTTGTACATGGATTTAAATACGATAACAAAGAGCAAACAAATAAGGCAAGCAGATTATAGAAATAGAAATAGAAATATTTATTTGTTCAAACACATTTACAATAAATGGTCATGACATTTTTATTGTTATTTAGACCGACAGGGTCACCACTTGTGTTCAAACTGCTAATGAGCATGTGAATTTTTTTCTTTTCTTTTTTTCAAAAATTAAATGCAAAGGAAATTATCCGATTCCTTTCAGAAAGAGAAAGCGTCAGAAATAGACTTTTTGTAATTAGAATAATTATTTCTCTTTAATTCAAAGGCACGTTGAATTTTTAAAATTCATTCAAGTAAACACATGTCCGGATTACTTTAAATGTAATGTAGTTCAGTTTAATTGAACTAAGGAAAATAACAAATGAAATGAAATACAATTTCACGTGGCTCACCTGGCCAGGTGTGTTCCCCGTACGTCAACTTTCTTAAAATCACAATTAATCAATTTTTTTAGCAATTATAATGATTATTTCTGAAGATCAGCTTAATACTATGCCATAATAGACTGCCAGATTGCAAAAAAAAGATTAGAAGTTGCTTTGATTAAATAAATAAAAAAGTATAGAAAATGCTTAGATTAAATTAATATAGATTATAACATGGTATTTTTCATATCACACCTATTATCAGCCCTAGGTCAAGATATCATCCCGAGGGCCGCCAGATTCAAGGGATGATTTTGACCAGGGCTGATAATGGGTCTGATATGAATAATGACATATGTTATGATATTTTTATCATATACTTCAACATTGGTGTTTTATAGGTCGCCATGAAAATTCTTATCTCAACATATGACTTTGTTTTCAACTGTTTCCGGTTTATATCAACTGCTTCGGAATCCGTTTATTAGGCCAAATAAAAAAATACATGTGTTTAGGGTAACACACTGAAAAAAGTTAGGTAGGGTAGGTAGGGAATTTTTTTTTTACATTAATTTTTTTAGTTGTTGTATACTGGAGTCACCTTGACTTTAACAGTGCTTGTTGAAAAAAGAAAGGTTATAAAAAATTTAGGGTAGGCACTAAAAATTAGGTAGGGTCGGGTTACCCTAAACACAACTATATTTTTTTAGGCCTTATCACACCCCCTAATCCATAATCGCGTTATCGGTCATTTCCGTAATCGATTCTAAAAACTGACACATACTTACCAAATAGCGGGGACGAAACTGTGGATTATATTAATTCGCTCAAAAATGTTAAGACAAACAGAAAAACATTAAGTGACAATACATTTTGACTAAATGGACGAGGCGCAATGACGATTTGCGGCGCCTTGAGGATATTCGGCAATACGGCAATAAATTGAAATCATTGAGATAAGAATTTTCATGGAGACCTATAAAACACCAATGTTGAAGTATATATGATAAAAATATCATAACATATCATTATTCATATCAGACCCATTATCAGCAGATGGTCAAAATCATCCTGGCGGCTCTCGGGCTGATATCATGGCCTGGAGCTGATAATTTATTGTAATATGATAAATGCCATGTTACAATCTATAAACATCACTTCAAAACATAGTTGAAGTACTTCCTTAACTATAAACAAAACGATACTAACAAGCAAAATGTTAGTTGTCATAGAATATGTTTTTTTTTCTCCACTTGCAGGCTGAACAAGGATGCTAGAAACGAGTTTTAATATATATATATTTTTTTTAAGATTATTCTTAATCTTAATTCTGAACTTTTACCACGTAGGTACCTTTGTTAAACAATCATTAGCATTGAGATAATGAGGTCCATGTTTGTCAATTTACCATTTGGTTAATTACTGTCTACATGTATTACATGTTTATGTTTTATATGTTTAATATCTCTATTTCATTTAACCGCCTCGATGGTCTCGTGGTAGCGGACTCGCCTCGAGTGCGGAAGGTCGTGAGTTCGATCGCCTTCAATCCGAAGACATTAAAATTGGTATATATACAATATATAGTCATTGTCGGAAAATATAAAATTTATTTGGGCGAGCTTTAGAAACATGAGAAAAGGCGAGCTTTAGCGAGCCTTTTTCCCATGTTTCGCAGCGAGCCCAAATATAAATTTTATATTTTCCGACAATGACAATGTTGTGTCCGAGTGGGTGATATATGTCTTCCTGCAGACAGTTACCTCGTGAGCTAGCGCGTTTTAAATACGGCTCAGCGTGTACAAAGAAGGGACCATATTCATATCACATCAACATGTTCACGTTCTGATATGCACCTAATGGTTGCCACAGGACGTTAAACAATAATTCATCCATCATCCATCTAATTCATGTACCTTAACTGTATTGCTGAACCCTTATGGATAAATATCCAACTCGAATTAAGTTATATAATAATCAATTTTGTTTTTAATTTTTAATATTTTTTAATTAATTATTATTATTCTTTATATGTTTCTATTTTTATGCCCCGCCACGAATGTGGCCGGGGCATATAGATTTACCCTTGTCCGTCCGTCCGTACTTCCCGATTCGTTTAAGTTTTGCGTTTAGATCCATTTCTCAGAAATCTATAGTAATATATCAATGATATTTCAGCACTACAGTCCTCTTGTATAGTACAACGGAGTTCAGCAACACTTGGGTCGCTATGACCTACATTTCATGCTTCAGTAACTTTGGTTAAGTTTTGCGTTTAGGTACATTTCTTTGGAACGAAGTATAATGTATCAATGAAACTTCATCAGTGGATGTGCCTTGGGTAGTGCTGAGCAGTCATACGATAATTGGGTCATTATGACCTATATTTTATGCCTGAGCAACTCTGTTTAAGTTTCACGTTTAGGTTCATTTTACGCTTGAGCGACTCTTGTTAAGTTTTAAGTTCATTTTTATATGGTATTATGGTATACAAATGTCCGGCGTCCGTCTGTCCGTCGTAAACATGTCGCACCGTAACTTGAGAACGACTTATCCAAATTTCATGAAACTTAACATAGTTGTTTCTTATGATGGTAAAACGATCTGTATACTTTTTGGTGAAAATAAGATTAAAACTTTTTGAGTTACGGGACTTTGTAACTAAAACAGGGGTGTGTTTTTTTCACATGTCGCGCCGTATCTCAAAAACGATTTATGATTATTGTTTAAATCTTTACACACTTCTTAGTTATATTAATCTAAAGATCTGTATACTTTTTGGTGATGATTCAAAATTTTATTTTAGAGCTATTGAGTTTTTTGTTAAAAAAGGTGGGTTCACATGTCGCGCCTTATCTTAAAAACGATTTATGATTATTGCTTAAAACTTTACACACTTCTTAGTTATATTAATCTAAAGATCTGTATACTTTTTGGTGATGATTCAAAGTTTTATTTTAGAGTTATTGAGTTTTTTGTAAAAAAAAAAAGCGGGGGGGGGGAGGTTTCACATGTCGCGCCGTATCTCAGAAACTATTTATGATTATTGCATAAAACTTCACACACTTGTTAGTTATATTAATCTGTAGATCTGTATACTTTTTCGTGATGATTCTTGAAACATGTTGTAACAATTTTTGTTTCTCTCTTTTATCAACTTTCTGTTTTTTTTTGAAATTTTCAATTGTATTGACATGCAAAATTTTCAATTTGGTATCATTTAAAAAATGTTGTGAGCAATTTTTTTTCTGTCTCTTATATAAACTTCCTATTGAGCAGGAATAAGGAATGAGTCAGGATATACTTAGCATGACTTCCTGTACAACCCCCGTGTTATTCCAAAAACATTTATTATGTTTTTTTCACAAGACGACGGGCGTATCATGCGCTCGTGGCCCAGCTGTTTATTTTGGAACAAAGAATAGTGTATCAACGAAACTTCATCAGTGGATGTGCCTTGGATAGTACTGAGCATTCATACATGATGACCTACATTTAAGGCGGGGCATCCGTGTCTTACAGACGCAATTTCTAGTTATTTCTATCATTATTTTTATCATTATTCTGAAGTCTTTCAATTTCCAGACATTATATACACAATAATGGAAGAAAGACACAGAGCTATTCTGAGAAAAGGAAGAGTAATTCTTACCAGAAGCTTGTGTGAAATGGAGGCGCTTTGTGATAGATTGTATTCTTATGGAGTTTTAACAGACGGAATGAAATCTGAAATTTTAGTAAGTGATAATATTTCAATTGAAATTTGTTTTACTTTTAAAAACATTTTATTGAGTAGAAATTTGTAGAAAGTCAAATGATTTTAAAGAGCTCATGCGTTTATTTGATCCGTTTTTCAGAATTCAGATAGGACCATACTTCAATTTTTTGTCTTCATATTATTGAAATATATTACAAATATTATATTAAAATTTTCAGATTGTTATAGTAAAAGTTTGTATTGAAAAATCAAAATTTTAATATAACAGAATTATTGAAATTAAACTTGTATTATTTTTAATAATCATTCTGAACTTGTGTTTTACAAACAGACACGAGTAACTGTTAATACGACAACACCCCTTCTCTGCATTAAACAGACCAAACATCTAGAGGTCAAGACACTATTTCAATGATCGAGCGAAAAACCCCGCGCCCTATGGCAAGTATCGCCTCGGTGGTGCCGTGGTAGCGTGCTCTCCTCGAGTGCGGAAGGTCGCAGGTTCGATCTCCGGTCGGGTCAAAGCAAGGACATAAATATTGGTATTTGCTGCTTCTCCGCCAAGCACGCGGCATCTAGGAATAAGAGCAAAGATCTAATGGTCGGCTCCGAGTCATTATAATGTGTCCGAGTAGGGTGATATGTCTTCCTGCTGACAGTCACTTCTTGAGCTTGCACATTAAAAATCCGGCTCAGCGTGTCGGTCTAGTACAAAGCAGGGATCATATTTATTACCATAAAATGTTCTCGTCCTGATATGCACCTGGTTGCCACTGGACGTTCAATAAAAATTCATCCATCCATCCCTATGGCAAGCCCCGATAAAATAACCAAGCATACATAAATATCAAAATTCAAACTCAAATTACTTTAATTTATTGTCATAAAGTTTGTGACAACAACAGATTAACAAATACACAAATTATACTGAACATTACAAAAACGTCAACCAACAAGCAAATAGTGACTAGTCCCCTGACCTCAGTTTCAAAGACTGTTTTAAAAAGGAACCGGTGTTTTTACTTGCTGGGAGGACGCTTGATTCAAATTAAATCTACACGTTTTTGTTCATTCGTTTAATTTGAATCTTTGGCAGAAAAATTTTGAAAAGTTATTTGTCGTAATGCTTCATTTAATTTACAATTTAATATGAAATGTGCTTCATTTTCTATCGTTTCACATGTTTTACACAAACGTTGCTGTCCGATAAATGACACACCTTTCTGATCGAGAGTTGTCTTCAACTGCAATTGTAAGAGAATTTATTCCGACTTTTATATGTTATTCATATTTATCATATACTTGTAGAAAATAAAGGAAAAATTTTACCCTATGATAAAATTGGAAATTATACATATTTTTCCCCAGATCTTATAAGAATTGGCTTAGCGGGTTGATATGACTTTGTTATCAACTGTTTCCAGTTTATATCAACTGCTTCCGTTTTATATCACACCTCCTAATCTGTAATCGGGTTATATATCAGTCATTTCCGTAATCGACTCACTAGCAAATATCGGGACGAAACTCTGGATTATATTAATTCGCTCAAAAACGTTAATACAAACAGAAAAATATTATGTGACAAAATTGTTTCACTAAATGGATGAGGGACAATGACGATTTGCTTCGGCTTGAGGATATTCGGCAATGAAACTGAAATAATTGAGATAAGAATTTTCATGGAGACCTATAGCTATAAAACACCAATGTTGAAGTACATGTATATGATAAAAATATCATAACATTTCGTTATTCATACCAGACCCATTATCAGCCAATGGTCAAAATCATCCCTCGAGCCTGGCGGCTCTCGGGATGATATCTTGACCAAGGGCTGATAATAGGTATGATATGAAAAATGCCATGTTATAATCTATATATCTGTGAAATATTTTACAACCGTCAAATGATGATCTCATGTAAAATATGACTGACAGGATAATATTTTATAGCAATCTTATTTTTTATATTGTGAAATATTTTACAGCTTTATTCTGTCAGAAGTGTATTAATATACGAGTTCGGAAATAATTTCACACCAGAAAAAATAAACCGTTACACAATCGTCGTCTGGGAAATTTCCGAACGTTAAACTGCGCTTTTCCATTAAAATTGGTCGATAATTATACAAGAAAGTGTGAGAAGTGACGAATCGCTACATATACCTAACGGCAATGAATATTCGTATATAATGTAAATAAACAGTAATTTTTGTGTTATTTTAGCTCCAAGATTGTAAAATTTTTCACCTGTTAGACCTCTTTAATTTATATAAAAAATGTTTGCTTATTGAATTTAACAGTTAGAACAAGGCAAAGATCAACAAGCAAGAAAGCTGCTAGACATTTTACCTCGCAGAGGACAGCAGGCCTTCGATTTCTTTCACCATTCATTGGAGGAGACACACCAACACGAACTAGCAGATATTCTTAAGCCGGAACTTTCTTTCAGACCACCGGTAACAAAAGCAAAAACTGTAGAGGAAGAACCCATGCGTTATAAATCTAACTCATTGCAAAGATCAAACTCTACAGGGTCGCCAACAACTGAACATCTATCATCTTTTCCAGGTAAACCATTTCATGGGCATATTATAAAGAATGGAAGAATGAGCGATTAAATCAAGGCTAAAATTACATGTATTGCATATATCCCTGACAGCGTTAGCCCGACATGGGTATATCCTATTTATATCATGATACTCTTAAAAGTGCAAACTTTAGAAGGGGTGGGGTCTTTTGGGGAATCTAACATTTTCAAAGATAAACTATGATAAATACAGGATATCTGGTTACATTTTATGGCACCATAATATATGTAAAGATATATATTTTACGATGAAAATTTATTGTCTTCCAAAATAGACTGTTTTATTATACCTCAATATGTATAATTCTATATAAAAAATTAGTTTAGATAAATTGATAGTTTTTAAAGAATACAAGAGCCTCCTAATAGTTTCATGAATATTTTTCCTAGGGAATTATATAAATCTATATGATTTTTCAAAGGGAAAAGTCTTTTTCAAACGTCACGCATTTTCCGCGAAATTTCTTTTGAATACGTCTACTTTTATATTGTCGGAAAGTAAAAATCCTATAACATCGAAAATATTGATTTGTCAGACAACGATGACCGGCTCCAGTGGGGGGGGGGGTTGCTTTCCTAATCCAGGAGGATTAATAAGATAAATTAGTGGACAGCGAAATACACCAGAGATGTTATAAGGCGTCAGTAAATTTTCTTTTAGTATAATACACACTTATTTGGGGAATAGTAAGTTTATTGCCCCCTCTATACCAACTATTGCCCTTGGCTACCTCTAGGGGCAGTAGTTGGTATCTCGGGGACAATAGACTTACTATTCCTCTCATACCCAGTCAATAAGTATATAATAATAGTAGAGACAAAACAAAAAATGAGTCTTATTTTAATTATTATTACTTATTTGTTTTATTTAAAATTTAAAATTTGTTTATTTAAGTTATCAGAAAAAAAGGTTTTAATATGGAACACGTTAACTTCAGAAAGCGTGATTTTTAATTCTTATATGTACGACATATGCCTTTGCAACCACTGCAAGAAGATATTAGAAGTAATTTAAGTATTCTGACGGCTGATACGATTACTGAAAAATACTTCCCTGTAAACAACTTAGCTTTATTATTTTGTTTAAATAGATAAATATAAGTACACATTTCCATCAGTTTTATCATACAAACTACCCGGATATTTTCACTTAGGCGAAATAGGAATATTTTATTGAAAGTTAATGATGTTCGCTCTTCAGTTTCAAAATAACAAGCTTTTCATAACATGGTAAATGTTGATAGTGGATTAATAAAGGAACTAAAAGAGCGGAAAACAATTATAGGTCCATGTGCTCTTTTTTCGAGACATATAAATCATTGAAAATTGGCGGGAAAAATGCTCTCTTGATTTAACAAAGCTTTACCATTGACAAGTTTAATTTCTCAAATACCATTAAATAATAACAAGGATTTTATAAGATTTTTGCAAATGGCTTATTATTCTACATGCAAAAGATTTATGAACAGAAAAATGGGTGTTAGCGGAAAAAATAATTTATGGCATTCAAATGGATAAAACGAGATGATTCTGAACATCAGACAAAAATTCAAAAACATGACCAGCGAACATCCTTAAGGCCAAATGGGACTAAGCCAAGTAATTGTATATGTAGTAACTTTATAGGAGAATTGTAATATAACATTATTTATGTTCTATATTCTTCCATATTTTAAGGAAGTTTTGATATTCATCCAACCTCAACCATATATCAGTCGACAGAAGAAGTTGTCTCCCCTGGTACAACAATGCCACCTTTTATCCCAGAAAATGTAGAACCAATGAAAGTCAAGCTTCAGAAATCCAACAGGGAAGCCATTTCTCGATGTTGTGGTCCGGTAACGTTATGATTTTTTTTCATTTTTTGTATTATATAAAAGTGAAATCAATTGATAAATTTTATAACAGTTCCAACCCTAATGGTATGGCGTCATCAACTACAATTTTCTGAAATGTTTTTTTAAGCATTGTCGACCTCACTGACGTCTGAATTAAGATATTGTGGCTGTACAATTTTATCTTAAACTCTAAAGCTAAAAATATCCTTAAGATCGCCATTTTCAGACTTTGAAAATGTACAAATACCAAGTTCTAAATACATCTATATAAACTTAGGAATGAGGAGGTTAAAGGTATGTTTATACCGATCGTGTAATTTTTCTATATCAGTGGTTTCCCATATAGTTTCAATTTCTTTACACTCTGGGACACAATTAGTATTATCGGAACAGGTTGTCCAAACAGTGGGTTGTATAAATTTATACACTAAAGCTGCTGTATAAACGTGCTACAAAAAAATATCAGCTTTTTACTCATCATTAGATTCTAAGACTCCTTATTCCTCAGTTTTAAAGGTGTGTGTTACTTCAGACATTGACCTATAGCAAGAATTCGCCATGTAGATAAAAATGTCCAAAGGGGAAAGAAAGACATTGGTAAAAAAGGAATAAATACAAAGACCAAAACGAAAAAACTATGAACAACACAAATTCTGTGAAAACCAGGAATTAACCCAGGTGCTTCAGGAGGGTAATCTTTTCCTGTTCCGTAGAAGGCACTGTCAAACAAGTTGTTGGATTATAATTCCTACACTTTTTGTAAAGCCAATTTTCGTTGGTCAATTTCAATTGGTTACGGTTATTTTTTAATGAACGATGTTAGCATAGGAATAAAATACGTAAAGCCGGAGATATTGTGCTGTTTTTAATGACAACAGTTAACATTATTTTGCAAAATTCCTCTCAGTTTTGTAATTGTTCGCAACGCAACGCGTGCGGAGGACATTTAGTAAAACCTGGCGTCAATTTAATGTATGCGTCTGCCCATGCAAATCCTTGTTAGCAAATTTATTTCACATCAGATTTTAGTATTTATATATACACGGTTTGTCTCAACAGTAATTAGTGAGTTCGAAGAAGAGTCCTGTTCAAATATTTTTGAAGGAGTTCATTCAGTTTATCAGTGGGTGGTCTTGTTTACACACCGATATTCCTTCAAAACAGCTTGTATTACTTTAGGACTTAGAAATCAGAGGAGTCAGACCGCTGTTAATTCTTAAGATTAATCATTCTTATTGTTTCTTATGCAAATTATACATCTACAACTGTTCCATATGTACCTATATTTGCCACTACATGTATTAATTTTTGATAACTCTTTTTCAGTTTTACGATATGAGCAGTAAACCCAGAGGAAAAGCAATTATAATCAATGTAATGGACTTTGATAATTGCAATATGCCGTCACGTGACAAACAAGCCCATGAAATGTCAGCTGCCAGCATATCTTTAGTATTTCAAAAATTAAAATTTAAAGTAATTACGAAATCTAATATTGACACAAAGGTGAGTAAACTTTTTTTTAATATGTTCTTTGGCTGCAAGCTAACAATTACTGATACTGATAAACTGAATAAGCAATTAGCTCGGTAGAGACAGAAACATATTTAAAAAAAATTATATATGAATTCCCTTTTATGCAATTGTATAATCGTTAACAGGTTAATTTCATCTCTGATATCAGAGGAATTTGATCGTTATAGCTGATGGTATTCAAACTTTTTAGCTCACCTCACGAAAGTGAGGGGGGCTTATGTGATACCCCCGGCGTCGGCGTCGGTGTCGGCGTCGGCGTCGGCGTCCGCGTCGGTGTCGGCGTCCGCACCCACTTACAGAAGAATGGTTAAGATCCATACACGCTTGTTGACAAATGCCACATCAATCATATTGGTATGGTAGGTGCACCTAATGATGCTAAGCACAATGCATGCTTCGGATGCTGGCTCTGACCTATATTTTCCGCATGAATGAACACTTACAGAAGAATGGTTAAGATCCATACACACTTACTGACAAGTGCTACATCAATCATATTGGTGTGGAAGGTGCACCTAGTGATGCTAAGCACAATGCATGCTTCGGATGCTGGCTCTGACCTATATTTTCCGCATGAATGACCACTTACAGAAGAATGGTTAAAGTCCATTCCTTGTTACTGACACATGCCACATCAATCATATTGCCATGGTTGGTGCACCTACAGATGCTAAGCACAATGCATGCTTCGGATGCTGGCTGTGACCTACTTTTTCCGGATGGATGACCACTTACAGAAGAATGGTTAAAGTCCATTCCTGGTTACGGACACATGCCACATCAATCATATTGCCGTGGTTGGTGCACCTACAGATGCTATGCACGATGCGTGCTTGGATGCTGGCTGTGACCTAAGAAAGCTTAAAACACAAAGCAGGCTTAGAATGCGGGCTGTGACTTCCTTTTTCTGGATGGATGACCACTTACAGACCTAAGAATGGTTAAAGTCCATTCCTGCTTACTGACAAGTGCCACATCAACCATATTGGTATGGTAAGTGCACCTAGTGATGCTTAGCACAATGCATGCTTTGGATGCTGGCTGTGTCCTATATTTTTTGCATGGATGACCACTTACAGAAGAATGGTTAAAGTGCATTCCTGCTAACAGGCAAGTACCACATCAACCAAAGCATCCAGAGATGCTTTGTAAGATGCATGGTTCAGATGCTGGCTGTGACCTTCTTTTTCTGCATGGATGAGCACTTAAAATTTTGAAAAGTTCAAGTCAATTACGGCTTAGTGATAATAATGCGTTACGAGGTGAGCTTTGTAATCGATAGATTACCTATGTTTTATGCAGTCCGCTGGACAAATCAGAGCTGTTTTTACGCATTTTTTTCAATCGTCTAATATTATGACAATAACATAATGTATCTGTCCAATGGACAGAAAATAATCATGAAAAAAGTTTTAAGTTTCACAATTTATATCATACATGTATGTTTAAGTCACATTTCAAAACTTTGTTTTAGGAACTCTTAACCCTAATAGGAACAGAAATAAAAAGTGCAGAAACGTATGACTGTTTTGCAATGGTCATTTTAACACATGGTTTAGGAGATCTAATTTTTATGAAGGATGGAGATCCGTTAAAAATCCAGAATATAGTAGATCAGTTTAATGCAGAAAACTGTCCGAAGCTGACAGGAAAACCTAAACTCTTTTTCATTCACGCATGCCCATCAGGTAAGGTTTATTCATATGGAAGATGATGTCGACGTGAGTTATTACCCTAATTATCAGCTAGCATGAATTATTAAAATAGAGTTGGTTTACAACGATTCTGTTGTTATTACCCTCATTATGCCCTATCAGCTGGCATGAATTATTAAAATAGAGTTGGTTTACAACGATTCTGTAAAATTTTAAATTTAAATCTAAGTTGTAAATGTCGCAAATATCTAAAATCGCCAATGGACTGTCGGTAAATATTCAAATATGTCACGGTAAATTCCAAAGTATACGGATTTTTATTGGCTTTTATTCCACTGAACTTTATACAATGTGTTTTTCTAAATTTATCTTAACAAAACCTGTAATTTAATATCCGATGTTATCACCCTCATAGAAATCGTTATTTTAGTTTACCTGGCTTACTTTCCCTCAATTGGTACCTTGTATTTTGAAAAACATTAATTACAGAAGGATAAAAAGAGAAAAAAAAATAATTTGCTTGAAGGAACTTGCATACCTTTTTAAAGATCTCTTCTATATTACTCAAGATCCGAACTATTTCCATTCAGATATTCAATGAACAATGCCCTGCAGGAAGCAGAGACTGCTTACTCTTCCGGAGCACGTGAGTCTACCCCCGGTTTTTTGGTGGGGTCCATGTTGTTCATATGTTTTTAGTTTTTAATTGTAGTGCATGTATTGTTTTGATCTTGTCTTCGTTGTCTCCGGGGTTTGTCAGTTGTTACGATTTTTCTCTCCTTCGAATATCCCTTTGGTATTTCTTGACTTTACATGATATAGGTCAAAGGAAAACTAGTATTTTATGTTCATTATAGTTAATTATATAACTGGCCTCTTAACTACATTGTATGTCCATCAACAGCCAATGTAACAGGAGAATCATTTTAAAAAAAAGAACAGTGTAAAAATTCAACAAAGTCCATGTGCTTATTTAGTCAGGTTTGTTGTATTTAATATTATGTTTTTTTGTACAGATTGTCAAACTCAAAACAGCCCAGATATGAGAAGTATTTTTCCAGAAATCCATGAAGAGAATCACCATCTTACTAAAGCTGATATATTCGTGGCAAGAGCCACTAGATACGGTATTTTATCAATACACGTATTTCTAATTAATTGTAGGTTTGTTCGTTTTGTTGGGATTTTACACCTTTTTCAGCAAATTTGGCTATTTTGCGGCAGCCAGTTTTTATTGTTGGAGGAAGCCGGAGTACCCGGAGAGAACCACCGATCTTCGGTACGAAAATTGGCAATCCTTGTCAGTTAAGATCGGAGTCGAACACACACCGCCAAAGGTGAGATTGGAATTCACGACCTCAGTTTTGACAGGCTAGTGACCATTAGTAGTCATAAAGAACTACCTAGACCACTCGACCACTGAGGCCCCCAATTTCTTGTAAGTAAAATATATTGCATGAAGTAGTAGTTTGCTGAAGCGTTTGATTCAATGTGAATTCAAATGACCAAGACTAATGTAATTATAGAGCAGCAAACTCAGATCACAATCGAAAGAAGGTAGTAAGGCCATGTGTCCGTGATTTATATCAATGTGTTTTCATTACAGAAGGTTCCCAGGATGTAAAATATATGCTATATTAAAAATATTTATTTTTCAATTCAAACTTTTACTATGAAAGCATAAATTATATTTTAAAAACAACTAATTTTTGCAGTTCTAGCAAGGGGTCAACTTGTTGGCAACCATACTGTATTGGTTTTATAGTATGTTTTATATACCAGAGTGTCAGGATAGATAAGGAGGGGGTACCCATTATACCAGTTTAAACCCATTACTGTTTATTGTCTGCACCAAATCAGACTATCCCGACTCTCGGTTGTGTTTATGTTTGTGTTTTGTGGTCTTTTATGGGGTCATGTCTGTTATTTGGGTTTAATTATTAGTATGTCATTGTTGACCTTTCCTGTATTTCATTGTTGACCTTTCATGTCACCTATATTGTTGTTTATTTTTGTTATAGTGAAAGGTTGAATTGACAAATCAAAATTGTGATATAACATGTACAAAATAGCTTTGATATTAAATGTTGATTCTGCTTCACACTATATAATTATATACATATTTGTCTAACTAGAACAAGTCATAACCTGTTTGTGTAACTAGAACACGTCATAACCTGTTTGTCCAACTAGAACAAGTCATAATCTGTTTGTCCAACTAGAACAAATCGTAACCTGTTTGTCCAACTAGAACACGTCATAACCTGTTTGTCCAAATAGAACAAGTCATAATCTGTTTGTCCAACTAGAACACGTCATAACCTGTTTGTCCAACTAGAACAAATCATAACCTGTTTGTTCAACTAGAACAAGTCATAATCTGTTTGTCCAACTAGAACAAGTCATAACCAGTTTGTCCAACTAGAACAAGTCATAATCTGTTTGTCCAACTAGAACAAGTCATAATCTGTTTGTCCAACTAGAACAAATCATACCCAGTTTGTCCAGCTAGAACAAATCATAACCTGTTTGTCCAACTAGAACAAGTCATAACCAGTTTGTCCAGCTAGAACAAGTCATAACCAGTTTGTCCAACTAGAACAAGTCATAACCTGTTTGTCCAGCTAGAACAAATCATAACCTGTTTGTCCAGCTAGAACAAGTCATAACCAGTTTGTCCAACTAGGCTAAGTCATAATCTGTTTGTCCAACTAGAACAAGTCATAATCTGTTTGTCCAACTAGAACAAGTCATAACCAGTTTGTCCAGCTAGAACAAGTCATAATCTGTTTGTCCAACTAGAACAAATCATAACCTGTTTGTCCAACTAGAACAAATCATAAGCTGTTTGTCCAACTAGAACAAATCATAACCTGTTTGTCCAACTAGAAAAAGTCATAATCTGTTTGTCCAACTAGAACAAGTCATAACCAGTTTGTCCAGCTAGAACAAGTCATAATCTGTTTGTCCAACTAGAACAAATCATAACCTGTTTGTCCAACTAGAACAAATCATAACCTGTTTGTCCAACTAGAACAAATCATAACCTGTTTGTCCAACTAGAACAAGTCATAATCTGTTTGTCCAACTAGAACAAACCATAACCTGTTTGTCTAACTAGAACAAGTCATAATCTGTTTGTCCAACTAGAACAAATCATAACCAGTTTGTCCAGCTAGAACAAGTCATAATCTGTTTGTCCAACTAGAACAAATCATAACCTGTTTGTCTAACTAGAACAAGTCATAATCTGTTTGTCCAACTAGAACAAATCATAACCAGTTTGTCCAACTAGAACAAGTCATAATCTGTTTGTCCAACTAGAACAAGTCATAATCTGTTTGTCCAACTAGAACAAGTCATAATCTGTTTGTCCAACTAGAACAAGTCATAACCTGTTTGTCTAACTAGAACAATATTGCTCTTATATATAAGATAAGTAAGCAATAAAATTGACCATTCCGGAGCAACTAATGCCACTGTCTGTTTTTCTCTTTAGATTTCTATGTAACGTATTACCTAATTGTTTATGTAATACGTTTGTACTGCTATAGATTTTGGACGATTTATATTTGTTACTTTTCTGTTTTAGATCCAATCGTATTTAATCAGGAGTCAAGGGGTTTCTGGTTCATTCAAGCGTTTGTGCACGTAATGAAGTACCATGCTCATGATAAACATCTTCTTGATATCATAACTGAGGTAAGAAAGAATTAACAAATTTTTAGTTTTTGAAACATTTTAATGAGAATAAAAAGATCTTTAACATTCACTCAAGAATAACATAAGTGAAAAGAAAGAAATAAACAAAATAGAGGCAGATATGTGAGGAACAGCTGAGAAATTATAATGGGACTCTTACAAAATGAGATATAAACGAAAATCTGTCAAATCTAATAGTATTTTTTGTTGGTTTTTCAGTTTCAGGTTTCTTGAATATCAGCAAATGAATACCGAAACGACAAAAAAGCAGCGGGAAACACCCGTAAAATTGAAATTTAAAAGGACAAGACAAAGTCATGAGAATGGAATATAACAAACAAATGCCATAGGACAAGACAAAGTCATGAGAATGGAATATAACAAACAAATGCCATAGGACAAGACAAAGTCATGAGAATGGAATATAACAAACAAATGCCATAGGACAAGACAAAGTCATGAGAATGGAATATAACAAACAAATGCCATAGGACAAGACAAAGTCATGAGAATGGAATATAAAAACAAATGCCATAGGACAAGACAAAGTCATGAGAATGGAATATAACAAACAAATGCCATAGGACAAGACAAAGTCATGAGAATGGAATATAACAAACAAATGCCATAAGGATACATGTATAACTAAAGGAATAAATAACATATAATAAACTAAACATAATTAGAACAAGACAGCACATAAACTAAAGCACTATCAATGTTAGCTCCAAATAAAAACTGGAAGTGACATCAGGGCTCACTTGTTCAAAAGTTAACCACAATTTTCAGTTTCAAATTTTCACTTCCTTGATTATGCCAGAGATTTAAAATTATATAATGGCTTAATCCTATGACTTTGTGTGTCCATGCAAAATTCAGTACACAAATATTACTTAACAATCAAAATAATGTAAATTGAAAAAAGTGATTAACCTTTGAACAACTGGGCTCTGGTGCTCTGTAGTGGAAGCATGTCCTGCTCCGTTGACGGTACCCTTCACATTGTCAGTGATGTTTCAAGTCTGGTGAGATGACATGAAATCTAACTGAAAATATCTAGTCTCATACGTAAGGTAGAAACAGATATTTACCACTTCAAATATTCCAATACAAAACTAACAGAAACCAAGAAAAGTCTAATGATTGACCGTATCATCCTTTTCCTAATCTACAGATAGGGAGAACAAAATGTGAATTCAGTATATAGTAAGCAAAACCTTTTCATGTTTTCAATATTTTTCACATTTTAGATGAATGGACTCGCCGAGGGCGATGAACAACTCGTTGACCACCACCATACACTGACAAAAAGTTTATTTTTCTTCCCTGAATGATGACGTCATGTTTGGAAGATAAATGTTTTGTATCGCGAAAATCGCACATTGTAATATTGGAAAGAGTTGCCTGTTCATGTCTGCTTTATGTTGGGTAGTAAAGGATTGGAAAAAATTGAATATTAGCTTTTAACCGGATTTTACAAAGAAAAACATCGGTTATTGGTTTGGTGATGTAAGGAGTGATGAAGACAAATTCGAACAGGTGTCACTCGGACACCCTCTTGTTTTATCAATAACTTGGCGGTCTAATTTTTCAACAAACAATCGGCATTCCAATGGGAACCAACTGTGCTCCTCTCCTCGCCGATCTGTTTCTGTACTAATATGAAGCGGACTTCATTCAAGGTTTACTACGTGAAAACAAAAAGAAACTAGCCCAATCCTTTAATTTCACTTAAATTCCAAGACTTTCTAAATCTTATCTCCCAGTGAGCTTGAAATTAAGGATACTACAGATACACCAAAGTCCGCTTCATATTTGGATTTGTTTCTTGAAATAGACTATGAGGGACGTTTGAAGACAAAACTTTATGACAAATAACTTATGACTTCAACTTTCCTATTGTTAATTTTCCCTTCTTGAGTAGCAATATACCAGCATCGCCTGCATATGGCGTCTACGTTACTCAGCTTATCCGATTTTCAAGGGCATGCGTGAGTTACCCTGACTTTCGACAAAGAGGATTATTGCTGTCACAAAAGCTTCTTAACCAGGGTTTTATCAGGGATAAGTTGATGTCATCACTTAAGAAATTTTACGGTCGTCATCATGAATTGATTGACCATTACAGTGTTCCAATATCTAATATGATGTTGGACTTGTTCCCACTGTCGTAACCTTTCATGTGCCTCCACCGATTTAAGACTTCCACCGGATTACTTTGTTGAACTTCACGACGTGTGTCGTATACGGAGCAGGAACTGCTCACCCTTCCGGAGCACCTGGGTTCACTCCTGGTTTTTATAGGAGTTCGTGTTGTTCATTGTTTTTTAGTTTTCTGCGTTTATTTGTTGTGCTTGTGGTTATTCATTTGTCTTCCCGGCTTTTGTCTGTCCAATGGATTACATTTTTTTGATTGCTCCTTAGGTATATTTGTCCTTTTTATTGTGACAGTCGTGATTATATTTTTAACTTCCAAATAAATATAATGTTGATAACTTTAACTTCCGAATAAACATGAAAACATGTTGACCATAGTAAGAAATGTATATATAGATATATCCAATAAATAGGAATTATATTGTAATTCAGTTCATTTAGTTAACATTTTATTTATATATAAATTATTTATCTGCAAACATTTGATTTTCCAATATGATGTTTCCAATTCATATCTGATTAGCATTAAATATACATGGTTTCCGGCATTGGAAGATTGTCATATATATGTAATTCTTTGACTCACAAAATTCCTAGGATTTTATTTTTAGAAATTGTAAAATTAAGGCAATTTTCAAGACATGCACGACAACTCACATGTATCATAACATGGAACAAATTACCTGTGTTAATTATAACAATTGCAAAAAATATCTCAAGATAAAATATAACGACAACAACACATATGAAGGTGTTCGACACCTGTGATCTACAAAACAATTGTCAAAACTGCCTTATTTTACAATTGAAAAACATTATCAATGATTTCAGATATCATCGTTCAATAGATAAGGATTGTTGTTTTTACACGTATAATTTCCAATTTTATTTTGAATTCCTTTTCGGACAATTTTTCTGATGTCTAATCTTTAACTTCTACTTATTTCTTGGTTTTTTTTGTTTATCTTCTAACAACAGATTTCTAACTGTAACTTTGATTTTTATGTTACACGATGTTTGTGTATTCGGTTTGGTGACAAGGTTTCTTATGCAATAAAGCTGTATTATTATTGTATTTGATCGATATATTTGTTTATATTATTTTTACAATATTTGGCAAAAACAAAAACAACAGACATGACATGACAGGTAGTGTTCTGTGACATTCTTCTATTCAAAGAAAGGTCTAATTGGTTTATTAGTTGAAGTTTTTGTAACCTGAGGTTTTTTTCTCGGTCATTCCAGACATTCGCCTTAGCATAAAACCTTGTCTCCTATCTTTGATCTCCTTCAGACGGAAATAAAGATGCACCACCAATCCAAAACCTATAACTGTAGTTGCTGTTGATAATGTGAGGAATATATAACTGATCATTTCAATAATGGTTACGCATTTTCCTCCAATCACGAAACCTAAAGAAAAAAGTTGAAACATTAAAAAGAAATTTTAATTTTTTGCATTAAAATATATGCACTATGTAAAATGACGCTGCTTAGTACATGATGCATGTACAAATGTGTATGTGCTTTTAAAACACGTTATTTCCCTTGAAAGAAACAAACTTTGCCACAGAGACGATTTTATGCTAGTATAGAAGAACTTACTTATACATAATATTACATAATTTATTTTGCCAATTTTGATGTACAAAATATGCATATTTACGATTCATGAGTTCAAGGTCGCAAAAAGCCGTGACGTTAACAGTACGTAATTCCAAAACTTTAAAGAGCTGATTCCAATTTCAAAAAGATCAAAATTGTAAAAACAAACAAAGCGATACGCCTATTTTTTCTAACAGTAAATTTCTAATTTATTTTTTACATGATATAAAATCAACTGGATTCACAGTTATGCCTGTACAAGTTGGGTGCACTTCAATAATTCATCCCCATCTTCGTTAAGTCGAACAGAAAATTATCTGTTTTTCGTCACCGAGATAATTTTATATTAAGTTCTCAACGTTGTTCTATACAGTTCTAGTCTCTGTCAAGGGAAATAACTTGCTTCAAGCTGAATTATCAATTTTGGTATTTTGTCGGTGCCATTAAGGGCTCGCCATATGTGTGTGGTTTTCCACTGAAGATTGAAGGTCTTGTGGCAACTTCTTGGTTATTGTTTTTTGGTCAATTCACGTCCACATCAGTTCTATTTTAGAAGGTATAATATAAAAATGTTAGGATATTAGGACCATATCCCAAAGGAAAGAAAACGGGAAAAGAATTTAAAAGAAAAAATATAAGACTACAGGCATAAATGACGGGTGCATAAGAAACACTCACTACTTATTCAATCTACTTAAAAATCGAAGGGTAAAGATGAACAACAGCGTATTTAAGGATAGATAAGCGTTTTAATGCATGGCCTGTACACATAGTAATTTATACATCACTATACACTTACCAATGGTATCCTCGCATACGTCGTAGCTCACACAGCTGGCCTGATAAAACGATGTTGCTCTTTTACCTAAAAACGATACATGCGTGTTCTATCCAATAAAGGCAATGAAAACAATATATAAGTTAGAAAGTATTGGTGAATAAAACATTTCAGCTTTCAAATTATATGACTCAGTAAAATACAACTCGCCTGCATTAAAACACTCTCTGATACCCAATTTTGATGCATAAGATGTGCACATTTCGCCGATTTACGACTCGTCAGATGTGCTCAAGGCCTGAAATTTTGAAAACCAAAATAATGTACCAAAACGTTAAAGAGCTAATTCAAAAATGCCACAAGGATCAAAAGTGTAAAGATAAAACCATCAAAGAGGAGTTTAATTTGTTATTTACTGATACTCATGTTAATGTGTACGGCATTGGTCACAGTTGATAAGTATAATAATCATTTCAATACCCCTTCTCTGTAGAACTGCTTTCTTTATTCATCAAAGAAAGTGGCGTTGGTGCCAAAGGAACAACAGATGTCTAATTATATTCTTGTCTGGAATACATTATACACTTTACTACATTAAGTTTCACACAAATTACCTAGTTGAGCTGCTGGCCAGTTACAGACAATGTCACCATCGAGTATAATATTATTATTGGTGATGTAAGGGATAAACCACAAATCGCTGCAAGTGCATCTCCATGATATGCCCCACATTGCCACATACTGTAACGAGTACGAGTTAGTAAACAAGCCACTGGGAATGTCGCTGAAGTTGTTGTAACTTAAAGATAAATTTGTAAGTTTTGGAATGGCATAGAATGTGTCTATACTCAAGGATGTAAGATGTGTTCCGTCGAGCATTATAATTGTTGCGTTAGCCAGGGTAAATAGAGCTCCCACTGCAAGAGTACCAGGAATGATTTGACTGTTCCGTATAATGAATTCTCCCTTCGGTGTTATTGTGTTTGTCATTTTCCTCACGTCGAGTCCACTAAAACTATCCGCAGCCATATTGTCTATTGATCCGCCTTGAATAATAAATGAATTGACTTCGCCAAAATATGAAAATACCTCGGCTGGTAGAGAAAGGATATCACAGTCCTGTATCATGATCTCCTCGATCCATCCGAAGTCCTGGAATGCGTCCTTGAAGATAAGGAGATGACTGTTGGCATAACACAGGGCGTGGAAAGAAGGAGAAAACCTTGGATCAAAAAGTGTTGTGTTGGTAACGCTAAAACCGGTAAAAGTTGGTCCGTTAGGTGCTGAAGCCGACAACTCTCCAGCAACATCTTTCAGGAGAATTCTCTGAGGTTGAACAGTAAAATCACCGTATCTCAAAGGTAGGACCCAACCTCGACCATCACATGTATAGAGAACGTTAATGACGTCATACGTACATCCGGTCGGATTTGCAAATGTGACTCGCACGAACAAAAGTACTTGTAGATACGAAAAAAACATTTCATATATGATAGCTTTTTGTTGATACACGTAATTAGTTGTCATATTCTAACCATCAATCAGGACATGTGTTTTACTTTTATTCTAAAGTAATAATCCGGTTAAAATTTTAAACACCTATTTTTAATCTGAGTTTTTAAATTTATGTTGATAAGTTATATCATGGGCTTAACCAAATGCATATTTAATTAAATGAGTATTTGGTATAAAATAGATTGTGGTCTATTTGAATTTGAACTTTAACCCATACTTACATAACATTTAATTTTACTTTTATGGTTATACGTATAGATCAATCCGCGTCCTTGAGCTACATTCATAACCACGATAATCCTGTGATAGTTATATGGGTCATTTTCAGGATAGTTCTGCAACCTCCCCGGGTTAACCTAAAGAAGAACGCTCATAGTTTACCCCAGGTAATTGTGGAACATAACAGCCTTGAAAGTATTTTCAGCTATCTAAATACTTCTGGTATTAACAACAATTTTCCTGTAATTACGTTGTTGTATTCAATCATTGTTGGTATCATTAATTACTCCAAATTGATTGACCAGATCAAACTTTTTATTTTCAGGGCACCTGTTGTCTTTTTAATTTCTAAAAGAATAACGATTTGTGTAGAATGATACAATCAAATCCTGTATTTATAACTGAAAAGTCAGTGTCATTTTTTTTCTCTCTCTGCATTCATTTCATTTCAAGGGCCATTCGGAACAAAAATGATTTTTTTAACTTCTGAGTGTCCTTCTGGGAATATTACAAAAAGTGACATAAATGCTTTGCGACTGACTCAAATCGCCTCTGTATACAGTCTTTACGAGTAGATAGAGATTGTATGTGGATGTCGTACCTCGTACGAATAGAGATTAAAAGCATTTTTATGGCAAGCCATTTTACTATTTATTCTAACTTCAAGATATCTCATATAATATATAAGATATCTCATATAATATATAAGATATCTTATATAATCCAGTTTTTATAAGATATCTTATAAACTTTAGAAGATATCTTATATACTTTAGAAGATATCTTATAAAGTATATAAGATATCTTATAGAGTTTATAAGATATCTTATAAATATTTTTTATATAAGATATCTTATATACTTTATAAGATATCTCATATAGTTTATAAGATATCTTTTATAGTTTATAAGATATCTTATATAGTTTATAAGATATCTTATAAAGTAAATTATATGAGATATCTTATAAATTATATGAGATATCTTATAAACTTTATAAGATATCTTATAAACTTTATAAGATATCTTATATACTTTATAGGATATCTCATAAACTTTAGAAGATATCTTATAAAGTTTATAAGATATCTTATAAATATTTTTTATATAAGATATCTTATATACTTTATAAGATATCTTATAAAGAAAATTATAAAGTTTATAAGATATCTTATAAATATTTTTTATATAAGATATCTTATATACTTTATAAGATATCTCATATAGTTTATAAGATATCTTATATAGTTTATAAATTATCTCATATAATTTATTAGATATCTCATATAATTTTCTTTATAATCTTATATAGTTTATAAATTATCTCATATAATTTATTAGATATCTCATATAATTTTCTTTATAAGATATCTTATAAACTATATAAGATATCTTATAAACTATATAAGATATCTTATAAACTATATGAGATATCTTATATATTATATGAGATATCTTGAAGTTAGAATAAATAGTAAAACGGCTTGCCATACATTTTGATTATAGCATGAATATCGAAAATGGCAAGATATATACTAAAATTTATGATAAAGAGACGTTTTTGATTTTCAATTGCCAATTTCCCCTTTCCGCTGTGTCACCATTGTATATGGTGTGTACTATTTACAGCTTGTAAACTATGCACAGATTTGCTCTAGGTTTTACGAGCGAAACCATACGATTATTTCAACATTATAGATTTTACAAGCTGATTAATGCTTTCAAAAAAATATATATAATCATTATCAACTTTATTAGCTACATGTGAAAATACCCGGCTTCTAGAAAAGAACTTAAGATTTTTTTCTATCCTAGTTTCTATTTTTATATCGTGAATAAATACAGTTGCCAATAACTCACAATAACCAAGATCTTTTCACTGTAAGAGCTACAAAAAATAAAATTTTAAAATTTCTTTTTCTCCCAAGACTAGAAGACTTTATTTATACTGGCCCCTCAGGGAAACTCCCGATTACTATTAAACTCCATGGCGAGATACCATTCAACTCTTTGAGTGAGTGTTATATTTTACTGTTTTGTTTACTAGAGCGACAGAATCCGACCAAGAGCTATGAGAGCCTTAGTTAGTTTTACATTTAAAATGAGTACAATTTTACCCTACTACCTACATTATGTACCGGCCAACCAATTTTTACAGTACTAGCTAGTGCTCGCGTTGTTGGTAATAACTTATATTCTATACTTTTACAGTGTGATTTATACACCAGAGGGTCAGAATAGATGAAAGGGGGGGGGGGGGGGGTTGGTAAACCCATAAAACCGGTTAAACACCACCACTACTCGGTGTTTGTACCAAATAAAGTTTCATAACAAAACATGGAACTCAAAGGGAAATGTCATAGTCAAAGTCCGAAAATCCTAGCAAGGTCGGGAGACACGCAAACACCCAGAACAACTGGAAAGCAACAGTCATACTCCTGTCTTGGTACAGGCATTTTCAAATGGAAATGGTGCGTTTAATCAGATTTTGCAGCATGCCAAACATCCCACTTATATGACAGTTGCTATAATTCTGTGTTGTATATGGAAATGAGTAGCTGTTAAAACAACAGACTCATAAGTCACACGAGTAAACAGTGGTCAACATATCATCATTACTATCCAGTCGATTGATTGGTATGTCATAGTTGATTTTTTCTAATATCCGTTTTGTTTATTTGTAACATAGATCAAATATATCCAATAGATGTAGTAGTAAAACCCATCCGACAATCATAAATGCAGCGACAGAGACAAAACCGAGATGGGGGAAGAACGAAAACAAATAAACAACAGAAAAACAATACAAAATTGTTTTTAAAAATGATGAAAAACATCGATTCCTTCAAGAAACCGGAATTGAAATTAGGGTGTCCGAGTGGATAAGTAGTTCCTGCCTCTTATAAGTCACCCACCACACATCTCGGCGTGTGCAGCCCTGTAAAATGCCAAACTACGACAAATGAAAAAGATCAGATTTCATCTGGCAAATTGTATTTCTATACCGTTCTACAAGTTCGTGAAAAGAGAAGGAGTCATTACTTCAGTCTAGGAACAACATCCAACTTACTGAGTAGCTTTTGCGTCAGCAGCTGAACCCTGCCCAGTAAATCGTTGTCTTGGCCACAAGCCATGGAATACCGAATTAGCTAGGAAATCTAAACGCATACGCCTTGCTGTTGGAATGGTTTATGATAAAATAAAAAAAAACTACAATATTGGGTTTAATTCATATTTTACCACAATTCCCCAAAAAGAGTAACTTGCTAGTTTATGTGGGATACACAGTACAGCTTATTGCTGCATATCAAGTTTATACCTTTTCCAAACGTCATGCAGATCGTGACATAATAGTTTGTATGAATCCTTTATTAACTAAGTAGATTAAAAACCTGAAAAATGACCAGATAAATTTTTGAAAAAAAAACTTCCATGATCGAATGTCCCAGGACACACTTTTCTCTTTACTTAATATATTATCTAATGAATAACGAATTCTTTCGTTTTATTTATTCTACTTACCCATATCTTGCCTTTAATTTTGATTTGGTTTATTAATATTCTTATTTTGTCTTGATTTTCTGTCACCACAATTTCAACTTTTATGAACTCATCTGAACCTTTTTTAACTTGCTTTTGTCTTGTAATCTTGATTTTTGTCTGAAATTTCAGACACTTAAGACAAGCAAGATTAAATAAGACAGAAATAGCCGTTTAAGACCAATAATGCGACAATAGTGATGAAGTGAAATGGTATTACAGATTTAATACAATTAAATTCAGGTATCAAATTGCCAACAATTCTGATAAATAAATATCTTCTCTCTAATATATTCCTACAATGTCATAAGTTATTAAAAATAATATATTGGACTGACTGTTTCATATTTGTAAACTTGTTTTGTTTTTCGTCCACCCGTTACGCATGCCCTCTGCTCCTTTCATTGGTGGTTTCCTACCCCTGTTGATTGAGTCCATTACCTTTGTCCATCCATTACTTCTGGTTTTCTCTATAGTGGCTTTAGCTGTAATCAGCTGACGACGAGTATGACAGATTATTGCCAAAGCTATTGTTGATATCACCATGGTAACAAAGCCGACGCTAACACCAGCTATATCGATGACAGTTATACAGAGGGAGCCTAAAGCTATATCTGCAATAAAATATATAGTATATGTAGGTGTACTGACTATTTACACTGACTGAAGATACATGCGCTGGGTATCATTCCTTTCAGTGGAAGTGGTTCTTCGGGAATATTTCAAATGTTTCTTTAAAATGAATTAAACAACCTTTGTTTTCCAATTCAAAGAAAAACAAAGGTTGGTCGGGATTAACTATTGTTTTTTTTCCGCTGCTGAAATCTCTCAAATTTTTACAAGAGCAGATTTTTCATATTTTTGTTCAGTTTGTTAATTTTTGGATAAAACGTGACGTCACTACAAAATGTGAGATTGCAGTAAGATATTTGCTAGCAACGTAGTCTGTTTCTTTTTTAAGATCCTGGAAGATGGAAGATTTTATGATACTTTCATGTTAAAGAGCTTTAATAGGTTCTTGTATGAGTTCAAAGTGAAGACCGGAAAATCTTCAACAAGTCTTTCCCGAGTGGAGCGCAGCGCAACGAAGGAGAAGACGCTGAATTTTAAAAACTAGTTGAATATTTTCCAGTTCTTCACTTTTGAACGAGTATACGTACATATGTCTTCCGTAAATACTCGATTTTTAAGTTTCCTGTACTTAGGTAAATGCAATCAGCACACACGACGAAGTTAGATAACGTTACGCCTGATTGGTAAAAAGGTGCGTGCATTTGTGAACGGCACAATTTGATTGGTCTAAAAGCTATGAGAGATGAGGTCGTGTGTACCGATCTTCAACGGGTCATCTCACAAGGGAAATGGCCATTTACGGAAGAATATATATATATTAACTTTCATTTATTTGTTGAAAAATTGTGTGCTTACTGTTCAAACTGTAGGATATAATGTTAAAGACAATTTCTACAAATGTAACGGGCTTTTAATAGGGAAATTTAACGGCGAAAAGGGAGAGGTTTTCAGTGAATACCATAAAACTATCTTGCTGAGCACTCTTATTATTGAAAGAGATACAATCGTATTTCAGTATTATGATCACGGCACTTTCTTAAATACATTTCATTGACAATACGGTATAGAGGAGTAGGACCACTTTCCCTGTATTTGTTTCACTCACAATCATTGATTTTTTAATCTTAAATATTTACCTACTTTTTATCGTAAGCGATTTTATGCAACGCATTTTTATTTTAGCAAATTTAATTTCAAAGGCCGATTTGGGTCAATATGTATTACTTTTCGGACTATTTCCAAGAAAGAAATTCAGAAACAAAACCATTCTACTGTCCTATGAAAGGATATTCTTAAATTCGTTTTGGTTCTCAGTGTCCTTCACGTTGATAAAGTGTCTGAAAGACGTTAATTTGTGTTAAAACTGTCCTCTAAAGCTATACTTACTTATTAGTTATTATTAGCAAATCTTTAGAGACCACATACCAGGCTATGCCTCCAGATATTTTGAAAGGTTGTAGGTAGCTTTTTGAAAATGGCCCTAGAAGTGAAATAATTGCAGGGAAAATGGCCCTACTTTTTATCTCCACCTTTTTTACATAATTTGGTTGTTTTTAAAGAATGGGAAAAATGTAAATGTCACATCTGTGAGTACGGGTCATAGGTGCATCGTTCAAGTATGCTAATGCCTTGTATTGCATTCTTGTTTTTCATTTATCTGCAGCTTTATTTGCTTGAACCTTTGCTATTTATTATGAGCTAACCATGTGCTTTTAGTATGATGTGATATCTGATTTTATCCATGTACTTTGTCTGTGTTGTGTGATTTGTTCTCGGTCAAAAGCGCGCCAGAGATTATGTTGTAATGTACATGTAATTGTTTAGCTTACTATGGCGACTCTAAATAAAACGTATTTATTACCTGAACATGACTCTGGTGTGACGCATGAGTCTGAATAAAATTTGGTTGCTCTCTTATCTGAAATAACAGAAAATATTTGATAATCGTATAAAATAATCAGTCATACCAAGGTTGCATCATCAGATAAACAACAGGAAACTTTTCATCCAGGTCAACAATGAATTACCAATCAATTGAAGCCCCCCCCTCCCTTCATAAATAGTCGCGGACAAAAAATAACATAAAAGAGCAAATAATACAGATATAAACACAACAGAGAGTCAGGCTAGTCTGACATAGAACAAACAGTCTGGTTTGATACTTCCACTTCCGGGCTTTATGTTTATGCGGACCTGTAAAGTGAGTTTTACCAGGAGCGTCGAGGGGTGCATTCTCACTTATCTAAAGCATATCTATGCAGACTAACATATTTATCCCCGGTTTGATTTTTTTTGTAAAAATACATGATCGTCGATCGAAAAACAAACAAAAATGCGAAGTTGTTTTCATTATACATTTTTCAGATATGACATTTATGCAAAAATGTCCTCCCTCCTATGGAGCTTGACTCTGTTTTTGGTAACAACTATTCCAAGGTAATCTAAAGTTGTTTTGAAGAAATTTTTCGGCGCATAAACGAGGCAAACTAACTCACCAACTGAATGAAGGACTTCATGTAACGTTTGTGAGTCAGTTTTGTTCTGCTTGTAAATACACCTCTCCGAATTTCGTAAAAACAACTTTTATTACTTATAATTCCCAAAATATAAATTAAGTTTATATTTAGCATGTAAAAACAGAACTTTTGTCTCTTGCTCATGGATTCCTACACTAATATCGTTCGTCGAAAAACGAACGCAACCGGAATTCATAACATTGACCAATGAATTTTGGCTTTACAATCATACAGCAACTCGTATTATATATTTGTATCCAAACCAAACCAATATCTTAACTTATGCTACTTACACTGATATGCTGATGGTTGGTCACATACAGGACCGAAAAAATTAAGAGAATTCCGGGAAACAAAAGTCAGTAATTCAAGATAACTGCATGAGCAGTTGTACGGTATTCCATCAAGATTAACGTAAACGAGGCTACTCAGATTGAGGAAAATGTCGTTGTCGAGTGTTGTGAGAGCATTGTCGGCTAAAGATATATGTGTCAATCATAATGCTAGACCAAAAGCTGTTTTGTCTAAGTCGGTTACTCCAGCGTTCTCCACCCGGATTGCTTTAGCAGTTGTTAAGGAATCAAATGTACCCGCTTTGATATTCGATGGAGTAATCTGGCAGTCTTTTATAACAAATTCTCCTTTTGGTTCTGGTACAGTCATAGGTTGTATAGTGATCCCTGTTAGAAAATCTGTAGAGTACGACGCTATTGAGCCTCCTTCAAATCTTAACGAATTTAATGTTCCAAAATGAGAAAGTATACCGGATGTAAGCACTGCAATGTGACAGTGTTTGAACACGACCTCTTGAAGATAACCCATATTCGTGAATGTAGATGTTGACAATGTCAATGTTCCTGATGATGCACATTCTAATTCCAAACTTGCTGGATAGTTCACATCAAAAGAAGCCGAGCTGAAGCTGGAAAATCCGGAAAACGCATTACCCCCAGAAGGAAAAGAACCCGACAGTGACGTAATCTTCAGTCTTTGTGGTAGTGGACTCGAAAAATCACTGTAGGTCAATGGCTCTGTGTAACTTCCGAATTCGCAGCTATAAACGCCTGTTGTTGAATATAAGCTGTCGTATAAACATCCAGTTGGATGAAGACAATAAACAGTTTCCACCAACAAAATAAATAAACACAGTAATACTTGTTTCATGTCTTTTGTAATCTCTGGTCAATACAAGGGCTGGAGAAGACACCTTTTGGTTTTTTTTTCCTTTAGTGGTTAATACATAGGCATAACGCATAAAAAATTATCCGATTAAATTTATTATTGTTGAGCTAACCATTTGTTATTTTAATCAGTAAAGAACCGTGATAAATCGTTGAGTAATTTAATTGCGATTATGTACAATATTGAAACTTTTTTCTCTTAAAAAAGGTAGATTATAATTAACCGATTAAATAAACGAGGTATATAATTTTAATAACATCATAATGTATTTTCAGCTCGACATGAAGTGGATTTAAGAAGATTAACTATTTTAATAATAACCTTTCTGCAATCATGTACTTTAATACGATAACCTCCTTTGAAGTGTTTATATTTCTAATACCCCGTGAAACTGACCTGATTATATTAATCTTTAATAAAAATAATATTTACACCTTATGTAAACTCTTAAAATTTTACATGCATAAGCTCTGAATATGAAAATAAAAGGACTTGGAGCATATATTGCTGCAACAATATAAATCCAATTTGACTTTTTTAATACTTGTAAGCCATGGGGTGCACATTTCGTCGATTTACGACTCATCAGTTGTGCCCAAGGCCTAAAATGTTGAGAACCAAAACAATGATCCAAAAAGATGAAGAACAAATTGAAAATTTGATTTAATTTGATGTCTTAAAATGTTTACGCCATTGTTTCCGGGGATATTTAGTGCTCGTCTTGTTGTGGTGGCTATTGCCTGTGGCTCATCAAAGAGATGATGACCGAAACAATAACCATTTTTTTAAAAGCAGTTATAAACGTGTACACAGATACATAGTAATACAAGCTTTTCTGAGAATGGTATCTGTTAATTCAACGATCAGATTCCGGCCCACTGTACATTGCTGTAACTGAGAACTAACTACTAAGACGTAACTAAGCACTAACTACTAAGACACTCACAGGACATTAGTCCGAGATTCATCAGAAGTCTAACAGTCTGTATTAGAATTGTCTGTGGCCGTGGGACGCCAGGGCGCACTCCAGATTGATTTGGGATGTGAGGACAAATTTGAGATCTATTCAAATTGAAGTGAAGTCATTCAGCTTCCTGGATTTTGAAGTTACATGTGTGTTTCTTAACTCCTCATTTGCTTGAAAAGGTGAAAATAGGATGCTGAGTTAATATGCAAACGAAAATTAACGTCTTTTTTGTTACTTGTATATACCCTGTTTATTTATTCTTGTTGAATATTAAATTGTATTATCATTACTTGTCTTGTTGTCGAAAATACGACTTGGCTTTCCTAGTCTATTTTCATTTATATTTTGAAAAGATGTGCATGGTCTCATGTGCTTTAATTTTCACAAATGATGAAAAGGTTTAAAATATGAATTGAATTCAATGTTATCTTTGCGAATTAGAAATGATATTTAGTGTACCATTATTACCTTCTCTATGGAGAATACTGATAGTGTCGTGATTGGATGGATTGATAAAGGAGGTACCTCAAAACAAATATGTTTATTTGTCTTAAAAAAAATACTTAGATATATACGGAAAAGAAATGTAGTAAAAAGCATTTCTAAGAATTTTTATTGTTCAATATTATTTTCAGGTCCAGGCAGTGGAGCTTCTGCGTTTGACATTTAACCTTTCTTTGTTCTGGTTTAGTTTTCCTCTATTGATATTTGTTTTCTTTGCTCTTAATGTAGAACGACGGAGGTAGGTGACCAGTATAAGAGAGACAATACTAATAACCAACCATACAAATGTCACACTGTAGATGATTAGTTGAACAAGACCAATGCACTTGTCGCTTACAACTACTCCTGAAAGTGAAAAATACATGAAATTTATTGTTTGTATAGAAAACCACATTAATTGTATCTACTTGTGCATTAATGATTATTGGGTAAAAAATGTTCACTTGAAAGTAAGCAGGGTCTTATTTTCGGCTAACTGTAACATATTGAATCTCACTTTGTGGGCAGTTGATAGTCGTATTTCTAGGTTCGCTATGGTTAAAGCTTAAAATTTCAAGCCTTGATTTAACTATTTGAATTTGAAGGTTTAACTATCGAGACTGCAGAAACATCATAATCAACAACTCGCAAAGTATGATTCTGTTTTAAATATGTAATTCTTTCAACAGCTTTAGATTAGCTGTAATAATATTTATCATACTTCCCTGCGAGTCTATCAGCTTGTTGAGCAGCTCCGTAAAATTCGTATCAAGAAGTGCGTGCGCTGAGCAGGAGTTATCAACAGTCAGCAGGCATTATCAACAAATTCTCCCAACGTTTGGCAGCTTAGAACTTATTAAATAACTTTCAAAATTGCAAAATATTAATAAATATATCAAGATCTGGTGTTCGTTTTTTATATTATGGCGTTTTATTTAAATGAATGATGAAGAAATCTATAAAAGTGACATCAACAAAATGCGTCTTTCCTCGATGTTGATAATGTCTGCTGGGACTTCTTTCCGCTCTTTCCATTGCATTTCATTATTTGCGATTAAAACAATTTATTAAATGTACGCTTTATATTTTTATGTCCATATTTTCGCCTGAATTAGTACTAATACAACTAAATGATGTTTAAATATGTCGTCTCCTTGGTTAAAGTTAAGTGATTATTTTATGTTGCGCATATTTTAGTCAGAAGTTGTTTCACGAATGGAGACGGACTATGACGTCACGAGGTTGCAAGTTTGAAAGCGGGTGCTTTAGTTTCCCGGAAAATCATGAACAAAGATTTCCAGACTGATTTTCTTTTTAAAAAAATGAAAATACACCCTAATGTATGTATTTATATCGTTTATAACATATTTTACATGAACATTCAGGACATATATATACTTATTGGTATGGTAAACAACGTACGTGTGTAACGGTAAACTTGTCGTTGCGATGAAGAATCCATACTTTTCCCGCGATAATTTGGGAGAATTTAGAAAGTTTACAAATATTTACGTTTCAGATAAGTAATTAAGATGATAAAAATATTATCTGCATTTTGACAGCTAGATATCGTAAAATATCATCCCGCTCGACAGAATATGAAGACTTGGGTCTCGTTCGCTACGCTCACTCGTCCCAAACTTCATATTCTGGCTCACGGGATGATATTTTACGATATCCAGCTGTCAAAATGCAGATAATATATACATATTCGCCATGAACCCTGTGTTTATCCTCTCACTTCTTTAATATCACACAAAATATCAATAAAATTCTTTGATACCAATTTTGATGCACAAGATGTGCACATTTCATCGATTTACGATTCATCAGTTATGCTCAAGGCCTAAAATGTTGAAATCCAAAACAAAAATCCAAAAGGCTGAAAAGCAAATTCTAAAACACCAAAATAACCAAAATGGGTAAATCCAAAACCATCTAAGGTCAGTATTATGTACGAGGAAGATTCTCCTTAGTTTTCACAAATTTCACAGTTGTGTAACAGTAAATATTAAGTACGCGTCACATTATGAAACCAAACTGCTGATGGACCGCTTGATTAACCAATTGATTCATCAAGAAGCGTGAATTTTTGTAACTGTAAGTTCTCGTTTAGAGATATGTTTATTTTACACAGAATACTCCAAACCTTAGAGTTAGGTTTCGAAGATCGAAGGGGAATTTCATCAACCAATCAGCGAATGCGAACAACAATTAAATTAAACGTGAATTATCAATTTTTTCCTCCAACTGAACGAAAAACAGTCAAAGAATTAGAAAATATATTCAATATCAAAATAAAAACAAACATCAGAGTGAAAGCTTAGTTTTATGTTCGTTTCACCTCATCCCTTACCAAAAAGGAATGTTTGCAGTTGGTCTGCAGCAAACCTGCTGCAAGCTAATTTGTTTGCAGGAATCAAAATTATACGTTCGCAGATGGTTGCCAGTAGCCGCAACCTTCTTGCGAACATTGCTGCAGACTTGCTGCAATATCGCAGAAATAACGCCGGAAACCAATGTTCGCAAGAACATTGCAGAAAAACTAATTAAACCTGAGCATGCCTAGTTTCCACTTCCTGTTAGTTTAAATTTGAAATTGGTGGGAATGACCATGAGGTAAGTTGATCTATGAATAAGTACATAATTTGAAGAAACAAAGATAGTATTCCATGAAGTAAAATGTTTCATTTATGTTAATTTAAACACAAAATTCATTGTTGAATGTTTTATATATATAATAATGTATATATTATGGCAATTACAGTTGTACGCATGTATAATTAAAAACTGAAATCAATATAAGTATATAACTGAGGATAATTAGCAGCTAAATGAAATGGTTGCTATTTTTTGTTGTGAATTAACACATGCAGACAATTGTGTCTTCACAAACTGACTTCTTCCAACAAAAGATTTCAGACATACATGTATCATAAGTGACAATTAATGCAGCTGAAATATTCATGCCCACCTAAACCATTAATTTCTTTATTTTCCTATAATACAATAGCCATGTTTTGATGATCATTGCCAAGTTTAACATATAACATGTATAAATAAGAATTGATGTGTATTATGTGTACAGAATTCTAATTTTTATACATATAGTGTAGTTCCTGCAACCTTGCTGCGATGTTCGCAGGAAGGCTTTTATTTCGGTAAGGGGTATAATTCAAACCCCTCTGATAATTCGTAAACTCTTTGAAAGAAAGATAAAGTAATACCCACCTACTTTTCCGTCACATGGATCTGTTGATCTTGTAAATTGACTAGCCCAAACAGGTAAACTTTTATCTGAAAGAAAAAAAACAATACTTGTACTTTTAAATTGATTCTGTATCTAAAGTTTGGCATTTTTCCACATAATATGCAGATTTTCTTATCACATTTAGATAAATATTTTAGATATATTATTTTTGATCCTCTGAATTATTACCAAATATTATAAACAATAACTTATGACTATTCTCTTGATTACTAGAATATAAAATTGAATATTAAAAAGGATACAACATGAAAGGGGTTCCACTTTATTTGTGTCCTTCTCAATATAGTAATCGTCTTATAAATGTGTAAAATGTACTTTATAGTAGATTATGTTAAAAGAGTGTGACATACTGTATTCTTGAGTAATGCTTACATTGTTCAGTCGCTGGTGTTTCACATACTGCCGATCCAGTGAACGTTATATTATTGGAAACAGCAAAGGCGTAGTACCAGACAGTAGACGAGTCTGTACAATCCAGTGGATCTTCTGCCAAGTTGATGTACATCAGAACAAGATTTGTATCAAAGACGGTCGTTGGAAGAGTTGTGATCTGATTATTTGCCAGGGAGAGGTATATAAGAGCTGTATTTGCCTGAAACCATTTAACGTCCACAGATGTCAGACCCAAATTCTCCAAGTATATGATAGAAACATTTGTCAATGGTGAAAAAAAGTTTGACGGAAATGTACCTGGTGTAAGAACTACGTTTTGTATTCTCAGTTCACCTCTTGGCTTTTCGACAGATGCAATTGGCGCAATATCTAAGTTTGTCAAGGCGTTGGCATCTATTGTTGCTAGTATTCCTCCTTTGATGGATAACTTGTTAACTGTTCCTAGGCCATTGAACATACTAGAAATGAAAGACGTCGAACAGTCATTTAGATGAATTTCTTCGATGTAATCAAAATCGTTGAACGTTCCCGATGCAAAGGTAACACTAGTGCTTGAATTGCAGTTCATTTGTAAAGTGGCTGGAAAATCTTCATTTAAGTTAGAAATATTAAATGCCGAAAATCCACTGAAAAAAGATGAGGATACGGAGTTATCAATATTGTAAACGGTAAGTCTTTGTAGCTCAGAGTCTGTGAAACCAGTAAATGAAACGGATCCTCCGGTGTTGGGGAAGTCACATATGTAATGCGTTACCGAACTGTCTGTTTTATCATCCGTGCATCCGGTTGGAGAGGCGGTGTTCCCATATTGGACGAAAAAACACAGAAAAATCATGAAAAGTTCCATTTTATAAGTAAAATGTTTTCTTTTGATTGCTTTACGTTTAAAAAATTATTTGTTCCTTATTAAACCAGTTTTCACCTTTATTTTAAATAGGGCCAGATCAATATTTAAAGCTGTACTCTGGATTAGTACAGATTAAGGTTGTTGTTATTTAAAGTTTCAATTTTTTTCATTTTACGTTCTTCAGTTTGAATTGTTTTATATTTTCATTTCAGACTGAAATAAAAGGTCTGTAGACTCGCTATATTATTATTATTTTTACATAGTCATGATAGGGTTTCCCATGTGAGTAAAGTCCCTCTTTGAGGTGTATAGGCTTAACTCTTTCAATGCAAGGTCAAGGGCCGACAGGTTTGCACGGAACAGATTAGCTTCCTTTTCCCGCACTTTTCAATTAGGGTTGTTAATAGCTTTTTTCATGGCAATGTGTACTCATAATGAAGTCTATGTGGTCAAGCCTATGGGTATTAAATCAAGGACTAAAGCGTGCGAATTTTCGATGGCAATGGCATGATGGGTCATCTTCCCATTTCCCGTGCTTTTTATTCCGGCTGGTTTCTGGGCCTTTCAATAGTAAGGGTGGCCTTCTGGAGTCTATTGGCGTTGATCCTGTTACCGAAAGGTCAACTGATGCACCTGGAGTCTGTGTCTTTAGGAATGGCTTGGTTCTTGGCCCTTGTCGTGGCTTCTCTTACTCTTTGCTGCTCAAGTCTTTACTCATACTGCTCATCGCGGGTTAGGGTAAGGGTTAACGTAAGGGTTAGGGGTTACTCTTACCGTAACCCTAACCTTAACCCTAGCCCTAACACTGACGATAACCCTTACGCTAACCCTTTGTCTAACCCTAACCATAACCACAACCCTTAGCATAACCGTAATGCTAACTCTTACCCTAAACTTAACCCTTACGCTAACCCTCTGTCTAAACGTAACCTTAACCCTCATTCTAACCCTTTCTCTAACCCTAACCCTTACTCTAGTCCTAACCCTAACCCTAACCCTAACCCTTACGCTAACCCTTTGTTTAACACTAACCATAACCCTAACACTAACGCTAACTCTTACTCTTATCCTAACCCTAACCCCGCTTACTCTAACCCTAACGCTAAACCTAACCCTAACCCTAACCCTAACACTAACGCTAACCCCGACTCTAACCCTAACCCTAACCCTAACCCTAACTCGTACGCTAACCCTTTCTCTAACCTTAACCCTAACCCTAAAAATAACGTCGACCTTTACTGGTTAAGTTATGATTGGGTTAGGGTTAGGTATTTAGGGTTAGAAATAGAGTTAGAATGAGGGTTAGAGTTACGGTTATGGTTAGGGTTTGGTTAGGGTTAGAGTAAGGGTTAGGGTTAAAGAAAGGGATAGCGTTAGTGTTAGGGTTAAGGTTAGGGTTAGCGTTAGGGCTAGGGTAAGGGTTAAGGTTAGGGTTAGAGTAAGGGTTTGCAGCAGCAGCAAAAAACCGAAACGAGCACTTGAGTATAGTCCTGAACAGCGATGAGCAGTATGAGTAAAGACTTGAGCAGCGAAGAGCAAGCGAAGCCACGACAAGGAACACGAACCAAGCCATTCTGAAAGGCACAAGTCCAGCTGCATCATTTGACCTTTCGGTAACATGATGAACGCCGATAGACTCCAGAAGGACATCCTTGCCATTGAAAGGCCAGAAACCAGCCGGAATAAAAAGCACGGGAAAAGGGAATATGACCTTCCGGTGGTGTGATTTCCAGTGACGTCACTTCCGGCTCCGCATGGCTCCATGTCAAATGATAATTAAGCTGTGCCCATACAATACTACCATTATAATTTGTCAGCAATTGGCATATCTACTGATTTGACGTTCATCACATGGGTGATGATAACCAGTTAGAACACTAACAATGGATAAGACTGTATTTAACTTAAAAAGCCGATTATAATTGCTATAATTTGTCTTACTGTTGAAAAAATTACTCGCGTAATCATATAGCTATACATGCCAATGCTCCGGATTTCTCCCGGAACCCCCGGAAATTTGACTCAATTACCGGGATTTCTAAATTTCTCCGGGATTTTTAAATTTCCGAGGGCTTTTTTTTTCAGTGCTTATACTTATAACAATGTAAGATAGACAAAATCCCTGCTCTTAATGAAGACACCAATTCAGAAGTCACCACAAGGTCTTCATCACAGTGGATATACCCATATATGTATTTACATCTTGTGTTTCCTGGATTACTGCTATTCCAGTCAAAATATCAAGAATTAAGATAATATTTTACATCAAAATAAAGTAATATTCATAAACATTTATTCACATTTTTGCACCCCTGAAACAGCTCCAAATACCTTAAAATCGTTTTCGGTCGGGGGTTTCGTCATGGACCCACTGGGGACCTTTAGCAGTCCCAAACCTCTTGCCGATTTTATCAGGGATTCTAGCAAAAATATGTTTGCAAGTATGTATAGCTGCTGGTCCGATACAGTGACACTATTACATGTATTATACAAGATTGGCTCATACTTAAGGTGGTACCTAACACTACATACAAAAATATAAAAAATTCAAGAAATTTTAACCACACAATTTACTGAAATAATTTCATTGGATATATAGCAGTTTGACAAACACTAATATTGATCATTGAAAAGCTTAATATTCCCTTAACAACACAACGTTATTAAAACGTTTAGCTGATTTTACAGAGTTATCTCCCCGGAGATAACTCTGTAAAATCAGCTAAACGTTTTAATAACGTTGTGTTGTTAAGGGAATATTAAGCTTTTCAATGATCAATATTAGTGTTTGTCAAACTGCTATACAATCAGTGTAATTTTTCTGATGAATTGGTTGGTTCAAATGTTTTGAAATTTTAAAATTTTTGTCAATGGGTCAAAGTAAATACTTTGTCAAAATTTTATGAAAATTAAACGAGCCAAATTAATTTTAGTGAAAGTGTTGGGTACCACCTTAAGCATTCAATTATTTTTTTAATGTAGAATACAGAACAAAAAAACAAAAAAAACACAAGACTAACAAAGGCTAGAGCTTCCTGACTAGGGACAGGCACAAAATTGCGGCGGTGTTAATGTGTTTGTTTAATATCATTTATATAAATGTGTGACAATGTTTAAAATATAAGATTGAAGAAATGTCGTTTCGACCACTTTGCTTTCCTTTATATCGCATGTATTGGGTATTGACTGTGGTGTTGGCAGCCACTTCAAATATTACATGTATCTCCATATGGTTATTCGACATGGTTGTGTCGTCGGGAAATTTTCACAGGCGAAAATAAATGTTGATATTGCCCATTTATAAGTTTTATTTCTGTAAATACAGACAATTTAAATAAATATAACAAGCTCGTTTAAAAACAATATTTTGAAATTGAACCGAAACAAAACCGCACAGCTAAGATATAAAAAATACATTTAGCAAACTAACCTGCAAATACGGAAAGGGTGCAAACCATCCGCTAATGCTAACACCGTAATAAGGAATGAAAATTGAAGGTAAAAAGCCAGGTAAATTCTCATGCAACATGCAAATTAAGGACGCATTCGATAGGTTAGTATAAGTTTAAATCTTAAAGTCACATGTCGTCTCAGGTCAATGAATACAATGAATGAAGATGAATATGAATATGAAATGAATAAAATGCGAATATATTTGATGAAATACATATACAAATATTTTTGGCTGTGACAGTTGCAATAATTATTTTAGGAAATAATAGACAACACAGGAACAAAATATTATTTTCGGCGTTCGCACCACTAACCCTCACCGGAGGCATCAATGTTTAATAAAATTGCAATTATAATATTACACCCAACATTGCCCAATAATTAATAATTATATTTCCTTCGTACTTTAGTCACAGTTAAGTAATGACCAAAACTTTCAAATATCCAAACATGTATATATGGGATATTCAATATTTATTTTTTTCGAAGGTCATACAATGTATTACATGTATTCACGGAATTTGTTGATTACACTCCCGGATGGCAGTGAGGGGTTTAAATCTTCTTCTTTTTTAATTATTCACTATTTATATTTTTAATGTAAAAGTGTTTGGTAAATATTAAAATGAAATATTTTAGAACACATCGCCAAGTATCTGTGTAGTTCAATTTAATCAGAACGTATTGAAAAATTATTCCTTGCAATGAAGATTAGGTAGGTAGGTAGGTAGGTACTTTATTTCCAAATTAGGGCCCCAGTACAGCATATTATACAACACATATAATTTTATACATTCACAATCATTGACAAATGGGAGACTACTCCCTCCTACAACACATAACTCTCCGATTATGACAAAATTATATATAGATTCTCCTTCAGATAGGAGTGAGTTATGGAATTTCTCCATCCGAGATAGTTAAATTTTCGATTTTCAACACGCGAGCCTTTTAGCGAGCGTGTTAAAATCTAAAATTTAAATATTGAGGGTGGAGAAATTCCATAACTCACGAGTAAATTGAAGAAGAATCTGTTTCTCCTATGATTTTCGACAAAAACCTCAAGAAAATGTTGTTGATATGTAGTTTGTTTACATCGACGTCATTTCGGGACTTCTCTAGTTTATCGTTCGAATAACTGTAGAAAAAAGGGCGGTAATTCCCACGTAGAAATTTAATCACCGGGAAGTGGTTAAAGATATTATGCATTTTTATCCCGCCGATTAAACACGTCAGGAATAGGAGAAAATCCTGTTAACCACAACATTCGTTAGATAATTAAATATACTGTAATAGTGCATATAGTAAAGCAATTGTTTCCTTGGCAGAATAATTATTTGTTTTGGAAGCTTGACATTTTCATGTTAAAAACTGCATGGTTCTATTTTTCTTTAAAAAAGAAATGGTCCGATTTGTGTGATGTGTGGTCCGAGTTTTCTTGTTCCGAGCTATCATGAATCTAATTTTATTACTGTTTCCCTGTCAATTACGTAATGAGCAAGGCAGAGAAATACTTCTAGTTACCAGTTATAACAAAATGTCAGAAGAAACGAATAGAAAGGTTTTTACCAAGAAATGTTTTCAATATCCCACTGTAAAAAAGCTTTCATAAGAAATTTGAAAGAAATAGCTCCTCTTTCAGCTATTTTTCTGTATGATCTTAAACACAAAATGAATTTCGCGTGTCTTTGTTAGACTGTTAGATGGATATTTTTTTCTAACATCAACTAAGATGCATGTGGTCAAAGTCCATCACAAATGAGTTGGTATTAGAAATTTCAATTTTAAAAATCCCATCGATGCAGATGAAGAAATTTTTCTTAAAAAATGATTTTGTAATAGTATAAAAAAAATTGTATTACAACTAAATATGTTTGGCATTTGCCAACATGGAAAATTGATTTTTTTTTTAAATTAAAAATTCTCAAAATTCTCTCAGCAGACATCAGTGCCATCTCGAATAAACACATTAAAAAATTTCATCATTGTTCATTCATAATATACATATATCTTTACAGCATATTATACCCAAGTGGATTAAGCAATACCATACAAAAAAACAAACAACATATATTACACATAGTTCATGTAGCTAGCAATAAAAGTAGAAGTAAATACTGTCTAATGTCGACATCATTTTCGCAATTTAATGGACTGCTTTATAAAGTCAACTACATTGTACAATATTTCTTTATTAGAATTTAGAATAACACATAGTTTGTAAACCTATTGGACTGAGCTGCTGAAAATCTTGTTTAGTTTGTTCAATATTTTGAAAAAATGAGGACCTTATGTATTTATTGATTTTGAATGAAGAAAAAAATGAGATTCATCATCTAATATATAACAAATTTTATACACTCTAAGATGTCTAGGGAATTTCTTGTAATGACCACACTCAACTTCTAAATTGTGACCACTAACTACATGTAATATAGACAAAAATAGATTGTTTTAAACAATTAAAAACCTTGAACATTGTGAACATTGCAAGATTTAATCTAGAACAAGGCATTGGGGATTGGTCAGATATACATGTATCCATTTTATTAGTAAATGGCTATGAATAATTTTTATTGTCATGTTGTGTATGATAATACATTCATTAAAGGCAGAAGTGAAACACATTAAAAGAAAGGCCAATATGGAAAGCAAAATATATAGAAATCGTTTTATTTTTAACATTAGACATAGTAGATATAATACCATTGTTTTGAATGAAATCAACTACCATAAAAGTAAATATCACGTCTCTGTTTGTTAGACATAATAACATCAGGTTAAGTGTTAAGCTTTAATTTACAAGATTATATATTTACTTCAGGTAAATCCCGCACCCAAAGGCAGGCTTCAGCTTACCCTGAAACAATAATGCATACTAGTTCAGCAAAATGGATGGCACACTAAACTCCAACACATATAAATGAACCAAAATTTAAAAAAACACACAAGACTAACAAAGGCTAGACGTTCCTGACATGGGACAGGCACAAAAATGTGGTGGGGTTAAACATGTTTTGTGAGATCTCAACCCTCCCCATATACGTCTAGCCAATGTGGAATAAACAAACACACAGCAATACACACAGTAAAACTCAGTTCAAAAAATGTCAGAGTCCGAAGAAACTAAGCAAAATGACAATGATCAATATATATTAACATGGGACTACTAGCAGTTACTGACATTCCAGCTCCAGACCTCAATTAAACTGATCGAAAGATTATGTCTATATCATATATACTTTTCATTTCAGGTGGATATATCAAAAGATGTACTGGCTCCTGCAGATGGTCCTAGAGAAGAATTGGTAAGATGAAAAAAATACATATCCAATAGAAGTAAAAAGATATGGATTATGCCTCACCATGTTCTTTGAAATGATTACCAATAAAAAATAGCTTTGTCATTATGAATCCTTAAACCAATTCATTTAGCCCCCATTGTGGACTTTGCCGCAAAATAAGTAGAACAACTTATAAGGCACCCAAAACAGCAGATGTAGGATGAAAAGTCACAGACAAAAAGTCAGCTTGAATACTTAAACAATTTCCTTAGACCACACCAAATTAATTTTTCATTCTTTTGATTTTTAGATGGGGGAAAAATAGGTATGAGTGAAGTTTTTTTCTTGAAAATCTTTTTTTTTTCAGGCCAAGATCAAATTTACGTGCAGCACAAATTTTTTTTCTTAAATTATTGCAAAAAATGCCAATTTTTATAAAATTTTGGAAGAAGTCAAGTCAAGAAATACCAAACTAAAGGGACATTCGAAGGAGGGGAAAATCGAAAACAACGAAGACAAGACCAATACAAACAATACACTTAAAAACTAAAAACATATGAACAACATGGACCCCAGCAAAAAACTGGGGGTAGACTCAGGTACACCAGAAGAGTACGCAGTCGCTGCTTCCTGCAGAACAAGAAGGGTTAATTAATTTTTTACACAAAATCTTTACCAATACTTGACAAAAGTTCTTCATTTTAAAAGTCACAGCAATGCCTTAAACATTGAGAAAATGTCAGGTAAAAAAATAAATGGTTCATGTTACATCAAAATAGAAAATACTGGGGTAGGGTACATGTAGGTAGGTAGGATTTTTTTTTTAAATAGAGTCTATGGTAGAGACATTCTGACTTTAACCGTGCTTATTGAAAAATGTGCAAAAAATATTTATTGCTAGGTACAAAAAAATATGGTAGGTACGGTAACTGGAACCACATTTTTTTTGCCTAATCTCTATGATTATGGAGTCATCATGTATTATTGAAGTTCACATTATCAAACAAAATCTCCCTTATTTTTATCCTGACCCATCCGCCTTCTCTGAACACCCTTCTACTAATCTCCTGATACCCTATCCAACTTTTCTGATATAAGTTTTTTTTAATCTATACAATTTTTCATAGGTCAGTTCCCAAGCCATGTATGAGTTTAGTCTGGTCCAGAGGAAATAAACTAACATTTTCTGACAATTCATCAAACCATTCAAATTACAAACATTTTCATTTTTTCTCTTTTCTCTAGATATCTACAGCTGTGAAGTTTTTACAGAATCCAAAAGTGCAACAGAGTCCACTTACACAGAGAAAAGCATTTTTAGAAAGAAAGGGTAAGCACATACACAATGTATACTACAAAATCTACAAGTTAAGAGTATAACTCTTAATGCCGACATCGAGTTCATCTATTTTAGGTTAAAAATGCTCACCCAGTGTGCATTATGTTTCTTTACACTAATTTCTGGCAATAGCCTTTGAGGTTAATATTTAGGGCATTGGATATTTTATGCATAACTGAAGTGATCAGTTGAGAATTATGGTTTTTGATGTGAATATTTTGAAACTTAATATCCTCAGTTTGAGTTTAATTGATTACTCGAAAATGTACTTAAGTATAAAATCTTATATTGAAATGGAAGGATATGAGGTATGCATCATAGATCCATCTTTTTAATCACAGTTAAAAGATATATCTTCATTGTTGTTTTGTTTGTCTTTATTTGGCAGTTTTTTTAAGTTTGAACAGTCTATATTTTGGTAAAACAAATTGTACAATAATAAATATATATATATATATATAATCAAGATTCTTGCCCATTTACATGTTGGGGAATTTCTGTATTCATATAAAGTAGACTATGGTATAAAGTTAATTGGGTTGCAGTGAAATTTTTTAGCATATTTATTTATTTATACACAAATATGCTGTTAACCGGAAACACAGAGGCAATAATAAGTATACAAAGAAGAGGATTTTTCAAGCCTAAAAGCACACTAATCACTTTTGTCTAAAAAGATAAAAATTGAATCAGCATTAAATAGTCTATACGGAAAATATGAAATTAATCAGGAATGTTTTGCTTCATGTTTTATTTTGAACATAATGGATTTATATTTTAACAGGATTAACCAAAGAAGAGATTGACCTAGCTGTAGAAAGATCTGGGGTTCCTCCTGATAAACCCACACAAGTTTACCCTCCTCAACCCCCAGGGATTCAGCCACCACACCCTGGAGCAATCATACCATATCAGCAACCAGGTAGATCTGCTACTTTTTATCAAACCAATTTTTCTATTTATGGTCGTACTATGGTACGAGCCTGTCGGTATCAGTAGACAGGTTTCCGCTCATTTACTTTTGTTATATTGAACCGATCCTTATGCTATTTTACCACAATGCTTCATAAGAAATACAGGTTTAGATTGAAATCTGGATCTACTTGTTTTTTTCTTGGGGTCATTAAGGGTTTTTTAATTAAATTTGGTGAAACTTTTTAATTTTTATTCAATTCTTATGATGTTTTGTTTTTTGTGTTTCTTGATAAAAATGGAAACTGTTTGTAAGTTCCATTTTTCACTATCTCAATTACCATTTTTAGAGATATAAGGGGTCGAAAAAGGGACACAACATAATTTTCTAAACTTTGTTATTTCTTATCCGATTTTGATGATTTTTTTAAATGGTTGATCATAATAAATACAATAAAAGTCACTGAAGGAATTTTTGTGATATTTTTGTAGATCCAGAGATAAAAGGGACTAAGGGGGCTGAAATTAGCCTATTTGCAGGACACCTAAAATTTTTATTTTTCATCCGATTTACTTACTTTAACAGTTTACATGTCGACATTTTGCAGTTGTATCATGCTGCGCCTAGCAAAGCCCTTTATTAACAGATTAATTGTAATAGCTACCATAATTTTTTTCTGTACTTTTATTCATTTTTAATAATTCATGATTATTACTTTTAATTTATACATGAAATTAGCATTAAAGTAAAAACCTGTTAAAGTATTGCACTGTAGAAATAATATAATATGATCTTATATCTTTGTGTTTCAGTTCCAGCGGTCAGTACTTTAGCAAAAGTTCGAGATGTTCTACACACCATAGCTTTAATTGGAGGACTGTCATATGTTGCTTACAAATTTTTCAAGGTACTAGATTGTGTTCATAACCTTTAATGAATGCTTGTTGGCTTTTAAGGATGATCGCTGGTCTAATAGGAAATAAATAGGATTTGAAATACATGTAGGTATTTTAGTTTGAGAGAACATATGAATAGTAAACAAATAAGCAAGAAAAAAATATAGGTTCATGTGCTCATTTTAGAGCTATAAGGCCTTGAAAATTTGCAGGAAATGGGTTTTCTCTGGATTTTTCATTGTCTTTGCATTGACAACTTCAGTCTCTCAAAGATAAATGAAAAAATAAAAAGGATTTCATAAAATTTTGTCAAATACCATTTTAAGGTATATATGATTGAATTATAAAAGAGAAAGTGGGGATTTATGAACAGAAAATTTCATGTTTAAGAAATAGATAAAACCTGAGGATTCCGAAAATCTGACAAAAAGACCAAAACTTGACCAGCGAGCAACCTTAAGCTCAGTCTAAGAGAGTTTAAACAAAAATTTAAACAATTTACTCACATGTAAAAACCAGAAAAATATGCCCTATCTTAAATATTTTTATATTTTAAAATCATTTAAATTTGACATATTATGTTTGTCTTCAGCCATAAGGGGCATAGATTTATATTTCTAATAAAATGTTTAAATTTGTGAAAACTAATGCATCACGTGTGCATCAAAATGGGTATCGTGTTATGTTTAATAAATTTGTATAAATTCAATTTTTTTTTTTCTTTTTTAGGAAATTTTACAACCTTGGATACAGGGAAAACCTAAAACAGAAGAAAGATTGGACAGGATTGAGGACAAGGTAATAGAATTACAACAAAACATTGTGGAGACCTTGTCCAAGATCCAGCTCACCTTGACCACAATGCAGGAATCTATGTCAGCCAATCAGGAGAAAATACAGGCTATATCCCATGAAGTTTACTCCCAGAGGGTAATTAATCTGTACTCTGTATTATTTTTTTTTTCATTCTTAATAATTTATAAAAATTCTGATATAGTTCATAGTTTTTACCTCAGTGTATATGATATTTATACCTCAGTGTATATGATGTGTATTAAAAGAAAGTACAACTAAAAATACTATTTATAAATTATTAACAATAAAACTGCCAGTGAATAGTTCTATAGTTGCAGTCCATGGGGATAATGGTTCACGTGGCCTCTGACAATTTACCAAAATTACAGGGTGAAAAACCCATTGAGGCAACAAATCACCCACCAGCTTGAGTCCTGTAAGTACATATTATCAGGTTTTCTGCAAACGAATATCGTAAAATATCAGCCGCGAGACACGATGTGAAGCTTTTTCGGCGAGTGAGCATAGCGAACAAGCTAAAAAGCTTCATATTGTGTCGAGCGGCTTATATTTTACAATATTTGTTTGAAGAAAACTTGATGATAAATTTATCATATTGTTAACTAGCAATCTTAATGGAATTTCTTACTTTTCAATGGCCATCTGCCTATAACCGGATGTTTTCCTGATATATTCGGGTCAGCTCATATTAGGGTCGGGTCAACTCTTTACGACGTCACAGTGCCGAAATACGGGAAATTGTGAAGGCCTCAGCAGGTCGATATAGGCATGGGGAAATACGATAAATACACTTTATGGTAACAAATGATAGGAAAATATACATATTATTATGGATTGAATAATGTCTCAATGTTAAGAAATATAATTTATTCATTATTGAAAAAAATCATTGCCCAATTTCCTATATTGTATAAATTCAAACTCCTCAGAGATAGTGATGAATTTTTCAGTCGTCATCAGCCATTAGCTCAATAAGTGAATCACAGTTTGCAACAGAAGTCAAAACAGAGTTACAGACCTTGAAAGGACTTTTGTTAAACAGGTAATGATCTAGTTTGTATTTAAGGAGCAGATATGTATAAAGGGGCCCTTAGGGAGCAATGAAGCTGCCCTGATTGGTTGTTCTGCAAGATATATATTGAGGATATATTTTCTGAACTTTGCTGTACAGCTTGGAAGTAAACAGATAAAAGGTATGCAGACCACATGATTCTTCCAAACATCCCAAATGTTCTATACAACTTTTTACATGATCAGGCATTTTTAACTCATGTTGGTTACATTCTTTGTACACTCTATGAAAAGAAAATTGTTTACCATAAACAGAAATCTTTCTGAAAGTGGAACTATAAATAAATTCCCGCATAATTGTGGACGGTTATAGGCGATAATTATTAATTCTACTAAAAGAAAAAGAAAAGAAGTATTCAATAAAATACCATTGCTTCCATAGTACACAGCACCCATCTCAAAATGTCAATCGGGGCCTCGGTGGCCGAGTGGTTTAGGTACTAGCCTGTCAACACTGAGGTTGTGAGTTCGAATCTCACCTGTGGCTGGGTGTGTTCAACTCCGATCTTAATTGACAAGCATTGCCAATTTTCCTACCGAAGGTTGGTGGTTCTCTCCGGGTACTCCAGCTTCCTCCACCAATAAAAACTGGCCGCCTCGAAATAGCCAAATGTGTTGATAACAGAGTAAAACCCCAACTAAACCAAACCAAAACCCATATTCATATTATAATGTTGATCAAATAAATTATTTCTTCTGTCAGAATTTTGTACAATGATAGATCTGTCCATGATGGACATGAATGTCTAGCTTCTTTTCTTTCAGGCGGCAGTTCCCACCTACACCTTCATCATCATCGCCTTCTCTGCCAGCATGGCAGCTAGAACAGGCTGCTAATACCAACAAAGCCAATCTAGTCAGACCAAGTGGAGATGCAACATCATTTTCTGAGGAGGCCAGTTTGAATAAAAATGAAAGCGAAAGGTTGGACAAAGAAAATGATGAGGTTAGATTGAAAAATACACATAATTCAGAATACATGTATATTAGGGAAATTTTGAATGAAACAAATGGTGCTGTATAAATAAAGGTGTATGATATAATAGATAATGTATAAATTAACATGTATGTTTGCCATAGGTATTTGAACTATAAATTTGTTCAAATGTCCCTCATGTTCCAAGCAAAGTAATGGCAGAAGACCTCAGTATTAATCTGCAAACTTTGGAAACACTATATAACTTTCTTGTTTTCACAGACAGCTTATACACAGTGTGAAGTATGTTTAAACATGGGAAAAAAGTATCCACCTAATTATACCCCCCGCAAACAAAGTTTGGGGGGTATATAGGAATCACCTTGTCCGTCTGTCTGTTTGTCCGTCTGTCCATATATCTTGTAAGCGCAACTTCTCCTAGACCGCTCAGTGGATTTCAACGAAACTTTACAGAAACGAAGTACATCATCCAAAGATGTGCATGAGGAAAAATCTTTGCTTTACGATATCACACAAGGGAGATAATTGGACTTGAAAGCAGTTGTATCCTTTGTGAGCTTTGCTCACAGTACATCTAATTTCAGCTTTAACCCGTATGTTTAATTTGTTTTCCATCCAAAAAAAAATAAAATTTATGATAATTTTCATTCCTGGTCCGGATACCGGAATTTTGAATCAAAATTCTTTGCTTTCAAATTTAACATGTATTTACCTACAAAGAAAGTATGGTTATTTGTGTGGTTGGGCAGGCAGGCAGATGGCTCAAAATATTGATGTAGCAAATCCGGTTTGCTGTCAATTTTACACTTCATTTTTATCATATGAAATACTCTGTTTATTTAGGATTTATGTTTACTTCTGTTGAATTTTTGACACCCTAGTATCTGTGCCTATTTATTACTCGTCTCGTGATGGAGGTGGTGGGGCAATTGTTCCTTGATGAAGGTTGTGTCACAAACCTAACATTACAGGTGTAATGATGCCCTTTAGAGATAAACGATATGTATTGCAATATTTTGTAAGATATTGTAGAAAAAGCAGTTTTCAACTTCAATGTTTTGTGAAGGCTCCATACATATTTGAAAATTTGTTTAAATAGATACACATGAGACTTTTAACAAATATTTTGGGAGAGTAGAATACAAGCCATCACAATTATAATTGTACATGTTTTAATAAAAACCTTATAGGTCTGTATCATTTGTATCTTAAGCAGGCCCTGCGAACCATGCATCTCACCATGATGGAAAATACGATGGTTTAGTATTGTGAATCTTTACATCTCTACCTAACATGTATATTTTTAATATTTTTAATAATTTTTTTCCTTGTCCAATTATATGAGATATTGTATCATTGATGCAAACCCCATATACTTAAATTTTCATATCATTTGTCTATTCGAGCAGCCAGAAGTAACGTTCACAACAGGAAGCTCAGAAGAAACATCAGACAATGTTGAAAAGGTGGAATCTAATCAACCAATCAAAACACAGGAGATCGACCTAGATGAAAAGCAATCAGAAATTGTCAAAGACAAATTAACAAGGGAGACAATTTCAGACACTGAGTCATAGAATGAACAGTTATGAGAGAAAGATGAAAGGTTGACTGAAAACAATACGATGTGATATCTTTGAGATATATGCATATATGTAATAAGATACCCCAGGCATGATATTAATTGTTGTGTATTCCATACAACTGTATATTATACTAGATAATATTGTTCATTTCAAAGGTCAGGGGGAAAAAAATTTTGTCTGTCAAATGCAGGGATGATTCCATCCGTTTTAAAATGGGTCCCTTTAATACCAAATTGGGAATTTTTCCAGCTGAATTTTGCCACACTAAAACAATTTCTATATGATTCATTATATATTCATCCCATCACTTTCAAGTCATTGAGATCATCGTTCTAAATACATGTGCTTATTCATGTTTAATTCAATCAGCTGCTAATACAACACTGATCAAAGTGATTACTGTAACAGTTTTATATTTACAACTTCAAGAATCGATTTATATATATACTTATTATTTCCAGACTGTAAAATCCAGCTAAATATTGTTTTGTCACTGGGAATTTAAATTTTTATCAAAATTTTTGGCATCGCTGACAAATTTCGGCCCTAAATGGTTTATTAGAATCATCTCTGCAAACAGTGCTAGTCTTTAAGGTACATGTAAGGTTTGCGGTCACAGGGAGATAACTCGAATTGAAAAGTTGCATAAAGTTCTGATCACTTGAGTGTTTAATCCGGTGAATTTTAAAAACATTGCATACAATTATCGTCTGACAAAATGTCAACACATCGTAGCAGTGAATCGAATCACATGTTTAACGATTAAAAATCAAAACGTTGCTCTATTGCTTGGAATGCATTCGGGAACTAGATCAATGTCAATTTAAGAAAAGTTTTTTGCCAGAAACAGTTGAAAGTCTACACAACTGCCAAAGCGTGTATCTATGTGTTGAATATTGATCAATGTTGATTTGGGAGAATATTTTTTAAAACGTGTCTCATGTTTATGTACGACTTCATCATTACCGATGCTTTGAATTATTAGATATTTCAGTAATTGATCGTCTATAACATGGCCAGAAATTATGAGGATACAGTGAATAAATCATTATCACATGTACATATATTAGAGTCGCTACTTGCTACAATATTCAACCAACGAACTCATGGAGGTCATAAATTCTGATCTTTCCACGAATTGAAAATCTAACCTTTAACAGTTCAAGAAGAGATTTTGAATAGCTACGTGTATTTTGACTTCATTAGTTCAATAAAAATGTCCATTGATTTCCTGGTCTTCATCTGCTTTAGCGCCCACTCTTGTACTGTAGAGCTATGATTTGGTAGGGATATGGTTAGCTGAGGGAAGAGTTCCTATTACATTTATAATTTGATGTTTTTTCTTATTTCTATTTAGAATTTAAAAATGGGAAAACTATGCAGTATTTTTCATACATAAAAAAAAACAAAAAAACAAAAAAAAACACATGCCATGCATGAGGCATGTTTTTTAGTTGAATATACATTGCGCCACGATGGACGTTAAACAGATCCAACCAAATATTTGCTTAGTACTTTGTTTTACTACACTCAAATTTAAACTTGATCTAGATACTATCAAAACAAGTCTTCCATTTGAATTTCATCAAAATCCGCAAAATTAATATAGGCATGAGAGAGCTTAAAATGAGGACGAATGGACAGACGGACGGACGGCCCGCATTTCTATGTCCCCGCATTGGGTTCCAGTGGAGGACTTAAATTATGCCCTGAAAACGGCTTTCAGTGATTGATTTTCTTACAAAACGCGAAAAATACATTATTTATGTGTTTAAGAGGAGTTAATATAGCATCTGTTTCCATGGAAACAAGATCAGGGATATATGAATTTTATTATTTTATTATTATGGAAATATTTAAATTTGTGAGTTCTCAATTTTTCATGAAATCGTGGGACCAGGAAACAGGACATTTTCACCTTTTTGTTGCCATGGCAATGTCTCTATTTTTGCTAGAAAATGTTAAAATGTTGTGTTTTTGTGATTTTTTCTTAAATTTTCATGCAAATTTGATAAATAATATCTAGAACATAATCGTTTTTACAATTTTCATTAAAAACTTTAATAGTTTTAATACCTACATAAATTATTTCTTGAAAATAGTAAAATAAATACATTGTGACAAAACTACCAAAAATCCAAATTTTGAGCTGTTCTTACAAAAAAAATGGACGGGCGATTTTCTTAAACATACCACAAAATAAGAGAGGATCCCCCAATGAACAAATAAATATGTCACATTACTACAATATTATAATGATAAAAATCCAAGGAGAGCGCAAACCTTACCTTAAGTGTTTTGTAGAAAAACAAATATCTGTTCACTTTTTTACTTTCATGGAAGTCAATAAAAGCTTACTATTAATGCCATCTTTTTGTGATTTTTGGTATCTGTTCAAATTGGATTCATGTATGAAGCACATTTACCCAACAACCATTATTAGGACAGGCATTGATTTTCATAAAAAAAAGTAGAAGTTAACTTTTTCATCTAATAATATAGTAAATGGTTTATTTGAATATACAATATTAATGTTAGAATTGAATTTGTTTGCTTTATTTTTTAGACAGCTAACGATAAAATATAAAATTCCTATCCTCTGTTTGGAAAAATCAAAATTTCTTTCCATTGTGTCATTTTTTATTAAGGATTAGGCTCAGGACCAGATTTATTTGTTGTACTTTGTAAAATTATTGCTATAACCCAAATGGGTTTCTGTCTGCAATAAAGAGTTCATATGGTAACTTGGTAACTTACAGAGTTAAATGGCAAAATTTGTAGTCCATGAAAATATGCATTGGGCAAGGCACCAGCTGAGCCCTAGCAACAGCAGTGTAAAAAACATTTTGACAAACTTTTACCTACAGGGGGTCAATTGAATGCAGAAGATCGGGAGTGATTGAATCCTTTATATTTTGATTAAGACTTCAAGAATAAGGTTTAAAATGAATTATCATAATGATTTGCCAATTGATACAGGATTTGTTACATAGGTCCTATATATTCCTGTATATCCCATACCTCTGGTGAGTCGGCAAAAGAATACGAAAGTGACAAGACAGTGGGAAAAGTTCACAAATTCGGAGTCCAAGAGAAGGAAAAATGGAACACGCCCAATGCCACAAGGATACATGTATAACAAAAAGAATAAAAAACGTATAGTAAACTAAACAAAACTAGAAAAAGACAGTACAGAAACAAACAAATTTGTCCTACTTCTGATCCTTGGCCCTCTCTTGTCGAGCCTTGTGCAGTTTATAAAAAAAAAACATAAATGCTATATTAATCTACAGGTGTGATATCACAAGGAAGGTGGAATTTGGAAACTAGTCAACAGGTATCATATTATATAATTGCACCTCAGACAGTGTTAAGCCAAACAAAAAAAAACACAATTTTAGTAATAGCAGGAAATTTGTATGTGGCCTAAATACAATTTGTCATGTGTTGTAAGTATTTATAACCACTTATTTAATCATTATAGACAGATGAAAATATTATTGAAGTATAATTTTGATAAAATGATTGTTTGAATGAAATACTTTTTAATTTATAAGTAACTTGTTATTTCAGAATAAAATATAATTGATATTCCTTAGATTAAGGATAAGACCATTTTTTAATGTGAAATGATTTTTTTATATACATAAATTGTAATTAAACAGATTCTAAAACTGGAAGGTTATTATTTTAAATGTCAATAGAGTTGTCATATGATAATTTTATGTATGCAAAACATTGGTATTTGTGAAGGAAAACAGGTTACAAAAGACACTTAAATAGTCCATGATAATAAGGTATGATTCAGAATTCGGTAAAATAAAATGCACTGTTGAATATTACCTGTATTCAAATACTAGTATGTTTTAAAATATAAAAACAAAAACAGTTGAGTTGTGCATCCGAGACAATCCTTGCCAGTGGCATATCTTTCTATAAATGATCAGTCTATACTATCCATATGTACCCCAAAGAAAAAAAGAAGGTATTAAACTATTGTGGAAAGGTCCTTAGCTGGTCCCCTATTCAAAATATTGTTTGGACCATGGACCTTTATGGCTACTGCTACTGAAAACAAAAATCAACAAAAAGTACTCAAGTGAGTCTGATGTTAAGGACAGTTATTTTACTTTTATGGCCTTTAAATGGTAGCTTTTCCATTTTCATTGTATAATTAATAAAAAGAAAAAAATTATGCAACCACGAATGTGCCTGGGGCATATTTTACCCTTGTCCATCCGTCCGTACGTACGTACCTCCCGATTCGGTTGAGTTTTGCGTTTAGCTGCATTTCTCGGAAACCTATAGTAATATATCAGTGATATATCACCGCTACAGTCCTCTTGTATAGTACAACACAGTTCAGCAACACTTGGGTCGCTATGACATACATTTCATGCTTCAGTGACTTTGGTTAAGATTTGCGTTTAAGTTCATTTCTTTGGAACTAAGCATACTGTATCAGTGTTACTTCATCAGTGAATGTGCCTTGGGTAATACTGAGCATTCATACAATAATTGGGTCATTATGACTTCCATTTTATATGCGAGTGACTCTGGTTAAGTTTTGCATTTAGGTTCATTTCTTTGGAACTAAACAGAGTGTATCAATGAAACTTCATCGATGGATGTGCCTTGGTAGTACTGAGCAGTCATACAATAATTGGGACATTATCACCAACATTTTATACTTGAGTGACTCTGGTTAAGTTTTGCATTTAGGTTCATTTCTTTGGAACTAAACAGATTGTATCAATGAAACTTCATCAGTGGATGTGCCTTGGATAATAGTGAGCAGTCATACAATAATTGGGTTATTATGACCTACATTTTATGCTTCAATGACTCTGGTTAAGTTTTGCATTTAGGTTCATTTCTTTGGAACTAAACATATTGTATCAATGAAACTTCATCAGTGGATGTGCCTTGGATAGTACTGAGCATTCATACATGATGACCTACATTTTAGAATACATCTTAGAAGACTTCTAGAATACATCTTTTTTTCTAAATGCACAAAAATTAAAATATATGAAGTGTTAAATAGTTACTAGCTGTTTAAAAAAGGCATCTGCCTTATGCACATACAGGGCATTTTAAAATAATTATTGAACCATATTAACTTTGTTGTCATTAGGTCAAAGGTTGAGGACATGGTACTGAAAAAGATTGTTTTCCTTCCGAAACAAATGGTTTCCAGATGATTACTGAAGTAGTAACCAAATTTGGGTTAAATATTCCCCAAGGAGAGGGGGAGAAGCGTAATGATTTTGGGGTCATAAGTCTAAAGGGCAAGGTCACTGATGCTAAAAATAGAATAACATTGAAGTTCCACAGTGACATACCGTTCAAAATTATCAGCCCCTGATAGAAAAAAGAAGAAATATTATCCTTTTGGAAGATTTTAGATTACAATTCGATTGTCGAGAGAGTAACCTGAATGGTAAAGACGCCATTAAAATTATAGTGGTTTTATGTGCACCTAAACCTTCTTTTTATATATCCTGGCCAACCGATGTGTTAGAAAACCAACCCACAAAAGCCAATATACACAATGTGGTATCAAAGAATATTTTTTACCTTAATGTCACTTGAATCTCATCCCAGGATTGTAGATAAAAATTATAGACTACATGTATAGGTAATTATATCTCCATAAAAATGTGAGGGCAACAATGATATTACGTATAGCTTTACAAATATTTCTCTTGAAACAATGGTTGTTTAAAGGTCCGTGAAACTATCATAGTAGGTACTGATACAGCATATTGTATTTGGGTAATTTCAGTATCTAGCATTTCACCAAACTGGTGCCGAGGACAGTCTTGAAATTTTTTGAATGCATGTTGCATTTTTTAAATGAAGAGCTGTTTACTGGTTTGGACGACGTGGAACTGGACATAAATGTGGTGTCTTCAGACATTATGTGAATTACCAAATAAAAAATAAATACAATTCTCGTTCTTTTCTGTCTGAAAAATAAATGCAATTTCATTCTCTTATAGGACAGAAAAAAAATTCCCCATGTTAACCAAAAAAGGTATATGGACTTATGTGGAACAATTCATGGTTTGAAATGTTAGTGTGTCGAAAACTTTCACGGCTGTTTCCCTTTTCAGTTTCAGCCCAATAAAAGCTGTTAAATTATATTGTATTAGTAAAATTTCATAGTTCCGCTTTTTTGCGGGAGTACTGCCTTTTCCAACGATCGGAGAGCTGACAAACTCCAAATACTAGGCAAATTCGTGAAAAAATTAACAATGACATGTATAACAAAGGGAGAGAGAAAAAAAACACGTATCAAAAACAAACAGTTGAAGCAAATATCTGGTTCTGACGTTAATAGCTCCAAAAGGTTTAGTGTGTTCTATTCCGTTAATCATCCGTCACATACATGTAGCTGGTGAGTAAAATTCGTTAAAATTTCAATTCAGTAAGACGTAAAATCTTCTATTTTCCGATATTAGATTGTAGATCTTATTAATGTTTGTACTCATGACTAAATTAATAAATTCAAACTTTATCTCTGAAGACGTAAAATGTTTTCTTGTACTCTCATGACCTTGACTTTTGAAAAATTTGAAATGAGCTCTGTCCTTAGATGGTTTTGGCTTTACGCTTTTGGTAATTTTGACATTTCAACTTTTTGGGATTGTTTTGGTTTTCAGCTATTTAGGCTATCTCGACGAAATATATGTACATCTTAATTTGTGCATCAAAATTGGTATCAAAGAATTTATTAAAACTTGACTGGAAATTCGACAGATTAGCCAGTTTATATTTGAATACTATAGTACCATATGCATTGTACTGAAATAAGAGAAGTGTGTTGTCTGAAATTAAATAAACATCTTAATCTTAATTTTAGCAATTTTTTTTCTTCAAAATACACTGTAATTTATTTTTTACATTTTTACATTTCAAAATGTTTTTAACAACGTACCTGACAGAAATTTCAAATTATGTTTTTTAACTCGCCAAACTTCAAATTGTTATTCAAGTACGATTATTTAAATTATTTACCAAATCTTTCGGATTGTTATTTAAAGTTATATTTACAACGTTGACAGAAATATCTGGGTCAATAAGTTAAAACTGGATATATGCCAATTACCTTCCTTGTTTTTCGCAGAATTTCCAGATTAACTTTCGGTCTTAAAATCTTTTAATTTGGAATATAAACAAATCTCATCTCAGCAAAAATCCAAGGTAACTATACTATAAAGCTCGTTTTAGTACATTTATCTTTAAAGCTAAGCTTTACTTTCATTTTCGGATTTATTGTTTATTGATTTTTAATAAGTGGTGCAACTTTCCATTTGTTTGTAAACAACAGAGGTATGTATATTTAGTGTTTTTAATTTTAAAAATATCTTGTAGGTATGAAATTACCTGACATTCTTTTTTATAATTTTTATAGTCCATTTTATTAAGGCACGGTGCATTCATCTGGAAAGTGTGGGGGGGGGGCATGTTTTTTTTTCTGGAAAAATAACACACTGAGACTTTCTTATAAATCAAATGCCCTATACTGACCAATGTAAATGTGTTTTCTTCCAACATGCTCATAGCATAGGTAAAGTCAAGAAATACCAAAGGGATATTCGAAGAAGGGAAAATCGAAACAACTGACAAACTCCGGAGAACAACGAAGACAAGACCAAAAAAATACATGCACTACAATTAAAAACTAAAAACATATGAATAACATGGACCCCACCAAAAAACCGGGGTAAGACTCAGGTACACCGGAAGAGTAAGCAGTCTCTGCTTCCTGCAGGACATCCACCATGCTGTCAAATCCGGTATGAGGAACGGATAACATCAATGGAACAGATCCATTTTCATTTGAAAAACGGTTTTTTTCATACCTGTCAACCAAGTCATGATGAAGTCCATAAAAGTTTAATAAGGAATATTCCCCATTGTCAAATTCATAGTTGGGTTGACGTCTTCACTGCATGTTATAAGACCCAATTGCAATTTTCTTTAATGCCGTATTGGTCGTTAACATAAATTTATGCAAACCAGCGGTATTCGTGCGTTACTGACACATCAAAATAATTTTATAACACGTAGCTGTTCAGATTTATATTTCATTATCATTAATTTCATATAGTGATTACAAATGATTCAATTTGATTAAAATACAATTAGAAATCAAAAGGTATACAACAAGCACAGCTAATGACTTTGAGAGATGACAATGTATGAACAGTGTTACTTATAAAATTGTTTATATTTTATGTAAGTATATAAAAGTGTACAGAACAAACGTAAAATAATGGACGGAGTAAAAATATTCATATTATGTAGACCACCAATATTGCAGAGATGGAGGTCAGTGTGTATTTTGGGTTTAAGTAGATAATAATTCGTTTCTGCGTGATAATAATTTTGTTAGCAATTCTCCAATATTTTGAAGTATAAAACTATCTTTAGATGACATAAGCCATATAAATTGTGACTTTATGTCTAAGATTTTAAAATTCTTACATTGTTTATTTATTTCATGTAAAAAATAATCACGTACATTTGCAAGTTTATGGCATCGAAGAAGAAAATGTATTTCATCCTCAACCTCAACACCACATAGCCTGCAAATTCATTGAGACACCTCAAGATTTTTATATCGACCTCTCTCAATTTCTAATTCATAAGCACTTATCCGAAATTTGCTAATAATATTTCTAGTATTGAAATCTAGAATAAGATATTTTTCTAAACATATATGGTTTTTAAATGACCTGAATGTCCTGAGCTTATTTCCATATGATTTATTATCTCTGAGGTCATTATGGAGCTCAGTGTGCCAAATAGAATTGTATTTTAATTGAAGTTTTTTATGTAAATAGCTTTTTAATTTTGTTTTAAGCGTCATAATATACTGTTCATCAATTTCAAAGTATTTAAATAAAGATCGAAGATCTCTATACCATATATCACCCTGAATATTATTTTGTCATGCGAGAAAGGGAAATTTGAATATGTATGATCTTTCTTGAAACTTTTCTGTGAAATTTTAAGCATTTTAAAGTGAGCTTCAAAAAAGGATGTGGCTACTCATACTTTATTGAGTTAATTGAACTGCCAAAATATTTGTTTAAACTACGGATTGTCTGTATAGTTCTAGATTTAATAAAATAAAATATAAAAAAAATAAACTTTCAGCTCTTCAAGACATGTGATCAATCTAAAATAGTCAGGACTGAGATTTATCCCATTGAATCGTGATATTTTAAAATAAACAAAAAATATGAGTAATTTATGGATGAGACTTCAAATTTTATAAGAAATTTAAGCTTTTTTGGACAAAAGCTTTGTTTCACCCCTATAGTGTGAGATATCCTTACTGCTACAGTCTCGGTAGTTAAACCTTCAAATTCGTCGCCAAGGGTCGACAATCTGAAGGTTTAATCTCCACTGTAGAAATACGATAACACTACTTGCGATGTAAGATTCTATATTTATCAACAAGTTATTTTCAAGTGGGAAAGTAAAGGTCTGATTTCTTACACATTTTTCTCGACATTGAGATTTTTGTCTTTCTTAGGAAGATACATGTATATTACATAGTATGTACTATGCATGCTTTTATAAGTTTCAATACAACACTTGCATGACATATATATGAAAATGTAAGGATATGGTGTAATTGTCATTGAGACAACATTCAAAGACCATTCCATCAACTTGTGGTCACTACTGACCAAGTAGTTTCAAAACGTTTTAATTTTTTTTTTCGCTGACTTTCAATTGTAAGTAATGGTGGGCATATTTTTCAAGACCTGGTCCCCTGAAAATAATTTCGAAAAGGAACCACCAAGATCTGGTTCCAATTTATACAGTGGTTTCATGTGATGGAAATAGAGTACCTGTGTTTTGGTTACATTTTTTTTTTTTTTAGCGTATCAAGAATGATTGTTATTATCTGACAACTAACTGCAAATGGACGGTTTTGAGCTGTGTTAATTCAAAATTTTAACAAAAAATCAAATAAAGAACCTTGAACAACACCGAATTAGTGGAAGGCCATATGATTGTATAAATATTCATATCGACAATTAAAGATCTAAACAAATATACTTTGTGGTGTATCAATGACCCAATAATAGAATTAATATAATAATAAATTTCGAAAAACGCAAGACACATTTTCTTAAAATTGATATTATAATTAACGATATGGTCTTTTCAAATAATTATGTTATTTAAATAGGCAGCACACACTAAGAAGGACATATCTTAACTCCTATCTCGTTTCTTGAACTTTTATCTGAATCCCACAAAAAGCTAAAAAAATTTCTTGGAAAACTTTTAATTTATTTTCATTAATTTTGTGAAGACAATCGATGAAAGATGTCAGTTGGTGTCCGAGTTGTTCGAGGTCCAGACTGGAGTCATGGTGACAAAGATGGCGGTGAGGGTCATGTTGGATCAGTAACAGCAGTCAACACAGACAAAACGTGCCAAGTTGTGTGGGATAATGGTCGGGAAATAAAATGCAGCATAGGAAATGGCGGGAAGAACGATTTAAGGATTGTAGACAATGCTCCTGCAGGTGTGCGATTTATTTTCCTTTCTTTGTTGACACTTAGGCAAACTGCATTCAACTGAAATATCGTGCCCCCAGTTTCAAACCTCGTACACCCTTTGTTCAAGTCGCAGCTAAATTGATTTATGCTCAAGTCATCTACTTGAAGTTATCGCTGAAGCATTTTTTCGGTCAGTGACTTTTTAATGGTAACTTTAAATCATAAATCACCGACTCACGTGCCCAACTTCAAACTATATTTGAAAGTACATATTGGAACTCACAGGTTAATTTGTGATTGCAATGTATGCTTTAGTGTTTCTATTCAGGACCAAAATAAGTTCGAAAAAGAATAAAATTAGTGTAACTAATGTTCTAACTTTAAGAATAGATGCAAAGCTTGTGCGCTCATACAATTTTAAGAGTTATTTGGGGAATTAAAAAAGAGCAAAAATAATACAAAAGATGTTAGTTTCTTTATTCTTTCCAATTGCAATCCGTATGAACGACCTTTCAGTTATGCTACTAAGTGATGCAGCAAGCATCAACCTCTCTCTCTCTCCTTCTCTCCCTCTGAGATTGGTCAGCCATTCAAATTGGAGATACTAGCCGCCACCAGTTTAGCTGACAATATTCCTATGGGGAAAACATAAGAAGAAGATAAATTTAGTTAAAAGTTTAAAAAAGAACTTAATCTTACCTGACTGTAGGAACAAAATGCACCAATTGGTATTTGGCCCATGCCACTGCAATATATAGATGTATGTGAATTATTCGTAATATCAGATTAGCATATAAAATGGTCAGTTTATACATATATTCTTTATTTTAATTTGTGCAAGAAATCAAAAGGAAACACTTTAATCCATTTAGTGAATATTGCAGGAGTTAAGCATGTTGGCGTTATGTGCGACGAGTGTCAACAGAAAAATATCCTTGGAACTCGATGGAAATGTTCCGAATGTCATGATTTCGACCTATGTACCATTTGTTACTTTGCCGATAAGCACAGTTTGACCCATCAGTTTCAGAGGATAGATGCACATCAAAGTACTCCGTTAGTATAATTATATTTCTAGTTACATATAGCCTCTAAGAATGAAGTGTCTATTATGATTGTTTGGAAGAAGTGTATAGAAAAGAGCATGAAGGCCAGTTATGAAATTAAATGAATAGAGAAATACTGGGCTAAAAATAAATGCTTTATAAATGTAATGCACCCCATTTAAGGGTATAACCATACAATATAATATATAAATCATAATTCACATTTCACCCACACACATATTCATAACATAATACATTTTTTAAAGACAAAGGACTAACTATTTATTTAAAGTATCTGCTCCCCTCAGTTCTAATGACGGTTTTATAAAGGTACCCATTATTTTGATGTCAGTTGGTGTTGATGGATTTAGATTTCTATTAATTTTATCAGTCTCTGTATATTGAATAAGTTAACATCTTCTTTACCAAAGTGGTCAAACAACATTTTATGTTGGGTTTTATTAGACTAGAGAATAACAATGTGCTAAAATATAAAGAATATGTTAAGGATGGATAAAAATTTGGAGGAAAATACTGAAGATTATAGAGAAATAGCAAGTGTATATGATTAAGACATTTTCTGTAAAAACGTTCTAATACTATATAAGACATCAAATGAATACTTTAAACAAGATACATGTCCCTTACCAGATTAAGGGTTAATCTTCGCACATTTGAATTTCTGACATAAAAATATTTGAATCTCGTAAAGTTTTATAGATTGATGAAATAGTATTTTTATAATTGAATAGCGAAACATCGAACAAAAATTTAAAAAACTAAAGAATTTTATATCCTCTCATATGAATCCTTATGAATATCTGGAGTGTCTTCCAAAAGTGTAAAAATTAAGTATTTTCGAGTAAATTTAAGCGCAAAATAAAACATAGAATTACTGACAAGAGTGGAAATGATCCTTATTCTTCATGTCTATGACTTTTTCCCTGTAGAATTTATATGTGTATGTCACATGAGAATTCTCATCCCTTAAAGATGAAAATGTAGCGTTACAGACTACACCTTTCTAGTAACTATGCAATGAGAAACCAGAGTGAGTTATCTTTTCCTAACCAGTGTAGGTAAGGGAGATAATAAATTTGTCTCCCTTTTAGCCTCAGGACAAAAGGGAGAGAATTTAATTATCTCCCTTTCCTACATTGTTTAGGAAAAGATAACTCACTCTGGTTCCTCATTGGGAAAATATTTGAATACTAGTAAATTTGAAATGAAATAAATCATAAATTAAAAAAAACAAAGAAACAGAAAATGTCTTTTAACCTTTATTGCATTTTACAACTTGTTTTTGCACAATTAGAAAAAAAATATCTTATTGCTGCACGAAAACTGAAAACATTTTAATCTTTCTAGAGTGAAGGTACCGAAAAGATCGATTTCTCAAAGATTGAGGGCTTTGGGTATATTTCCTGGTGCCGTGGTTGTACGAGGCAAGGACTGGTCATACGGAACACAGGACGGTGCGTACATTGTGAACTATTAATAAGTTAAAATGTGCCAACAGTAACCGTAGTAACAGTGAAGTATCCTACATACATGTAGTTTAATGCAAAACCTAGGTTTTCCATATCAAATGGTCTTAGTGTATTTGTTAGTGAAAATACACAAAGTTATATTATACAAATTGATAATCTTACAAGGCATGCAAGGTGAAAATGAAAAACTAATATACAAGCCTAATATTTAACAAATAGTTCATGACACTGAGAGTCATATGGCAGTATATGGACTGGTTGGTCGCCCGACAAAAATTATACCGACCGATGCGAAGCTGAGGTCCATATAATTTTTGGAGGGCGACCAACCGGTCCATTACTGACATTTGACCCGAGGTGTTATGAACTAATTGTTATATTATACTCTTCTGGGATTTAATCGAATTTAATTGATTTTGCCAAAACGAGGCGGTCCATATAATGTACAGCCGGTCCATATATTAAAATGTTTCATATTCGAAACCTGTAGTTCGGCTTTGCACTCTATGAATTGTATTTGTCTCAAGCATCAATTGTTATGCATTAGGATTAACACCAATACGTTTTTGTATGTATTAATATAAATCGTTGTATGTATAGAGTGACTCAAAATTGGTATCACAAAAAGGTTTTTTCTTAACAATGGGTCGATAAATCTTATTGTAGACCAATACCCCGAGTGTATCTCTAGCTCAGGTGCTTGTTTTAGTGAAATTGCATTGGTTCATTGACCCATTGTTTCGTATTTCCAAATTTTTATGCCTTGATCAATAGTGATGAGACATACATTGTTGAAACGTGTACATCTTGTGTATCAAAATTGGTACATGTACAATATATCAGAAAATGGTTTTGAACATGACGTTTTACCTTATATGAGTAAAGATGACATAATTATGTCGACATACCCTCTACACCACCTTATTTAAAGGACCTATATGTTGCTTATTCGAGTGCTTGATATTCTGTATTCTGTTTTCTCCTGCTTGTTCATGTCTCGCCATATTCCAGATATTACCCTAAAATGTATCGCCTTGAATTTCTAAAACAAAAAACAGTGTACAGATAAATGTATTTCAGTCCAGTCAAACATATTATTGGTGTGTCATCAGCTGGAAATAACTTACAACACTGTAATTTGTCCCTTTATACGTGATGGAAAACTCGGATGTAACCAGTATTAAATTAGATTGTTTACTGTCTGTTTGAACAGGAGGACCTGGATCAGAGGGAAAGGTGACGGACATCAGAAACTATGGGGGTCAGGGAGGATCTCGTAACGCGGTCAAGGTCAGATGGCGAAATGGTGAAGTAAATGTGTATAAACTTGGAGCAGAGGGCAAAGTTGATCTGAAGTTTATAGAACCGGGAGTTGGTACCGACTATTATAGAGATCATCTGATTGTTTTTGGTAAGATGAAAAAAATGATTTTTTAAACATTTTTCCGAATGTTGTATTACATAAATGAAATTTTAAGCAAGTATAAGGTACACATGGTGGCATATATCGGCCAATAAAAGACTCAAATAAGTAATTCTGTCACTTAAATGGGTCATTTTGACAATCAAAGCTCTCGCCTTAGGTTGTTTTGGCTTTTCCATTTTGGTCATTTTGGCTCTTTTGAACATGCTCTTTAACCCTTTGGATTAATGGTTTGGTTTTCAACATTTAGGCTTTGAGCACAATTGCTGAATCGTAAATCGACGAAATGTGCACATCTTGTGCATCAAATTGGTATCAAAGAATTTATCAAGTAAGTATACGTATCCGTTTGTTTAAACATAATTTTCAAATAATTAAATTTTGTACTTTCAAATAAGTATACTTTGAAAAGTAATAAGTGTACCTACTTAAGTGGCAACACATGGACATGTTTGGTATAAAATAAGACTTATTTATGTGACTATTGGGGGGAAATGTATGCCACCACAGGTGTTTATGGTGGAACTGTATGAATGAAAACACTAATTGAAATAGCTCAAATAGATGCCAGTATTACATCTATTTTATGACGTATATATACAAGACTTATTTAATTTTACTCTGTAAAGGACGAGATCAAAAGTTCAATGTGGGATAAAAAACTTAATTCAAATAGTTTGGGGGTGGGGAGTAAATATCGCTGCAAATTTTGCTATCCGACATCGATTTTCGGATTGAAAATACGGATTCATGTTCGGCCGTAACATATGTTTGGATTTTTAAAGCAGATAATAGCCATCATACATACATTGTTGAGGAAAAACAGGACCCATGATACAAAAAGTATACTCTCAAAGCATATGCCAATATTGGTCAATCAATTTTTCCCAAATTAAGTTAAAAGGGGGGTGGGGAGGTCAGTGAAAAAACTATGTGAAATAGGTTTTTTATCCTACATTGAACTTTTGATCTCGTCCCTAAGTTGGACGGAATCCGTATTTTAATTTTAGTATATGTAATAGAGTAGTATGAAAAGGTAAACTTTTTTCTATGATTTATCAGGAAAAGCCTAATTTGGCCATTTTCTAACATATCAGATACCACGAATATCATAAGAAATTAGTTAACATGACTCAAGCCCTTTATCCCCATTGTAATTTTAATTTTAGACACATTGGCAAATGTAACCCCGGTGTCCAGTTTTGAAGGAAATGAAAGCAGTATTGATGATTTAGAAATTCAAGTGGAACACGTCAAAATGCCTTATGTCGAAAAACCTGCTCCTAGAGTACAAATGGCTTCAAAACCAGATGATGAACCGTCGCCTGTTGATGTTGATTTACATGTTGGCGATCGTGTATGCGTTTTCCTGCCAGCTGGAGATCTGAAACAGGTCCAGCGTGGTAGAGGAGGATGGAGCATGCGCATGACCGAGGTATATTCAACAAAGTAGTCAAACAGAAAGAAATATATGCTTTAAACCCATTCAGACGATTCATAACCAAAATATCATTTCATTATGAACTTTAGGTGCAATTTAGTAAACTTCTGCTTTGGTGTTTTTAGTTCAAATATAAAGTAACATTTATGATTTCTAGGTGCCATTTCATTCTTTTAATTAAGTGCATATGTAGTAAGCCTACTTTTTTCAAAACCATTTAACGTATTAAAGAGGAGGGAATAAAAAAGGAATAAAACTTCCTCAGCTGGATTTATTCAGTTCCAAGTTACATATAAGAACTCATATTTCAAACTACTACATTTAACTATTCGAGGACTCGGAGAACATTTAAATCGATACCGGAGTAATAGAATCTATGAAATTAAAGCCCTAAGTCAAGACCAATTCGTGGGGACATTAACATAAAACACAGATAAGACAAATATATGGCATTTTTTTTTAAACCAGGCACACTTAGCAAGCAAAAATTTTTAAAAAAAATAGCAATTTGAAAAAAGGAGTAACATTATGGGCTTCGAAAGGGTAAGCATACCCTGTCCTATTCTGTTAAATGCAAGTAGATTAACGTAGGAAGAGATTTAAATTCCAACCATACAATCAATTTTATTGATGATATTATAGTCTCATTTGTGAGATAGAAATTAAATGTCGTGTTACTGATTTCAGTGCATTGGTCAGATAGGAAAAGTAAAAAATATTGAATCGGATGAGACAATTGAAGTTGAATACGATGGATGCAGTTGGCAATTCTACAGGGGAGCCGTAAGAAAGGTACAGCCATATTTTGAGTGAAAATATTTTCAGGAAAAAACCATGAAATTTTCTTACATATTATGAAACTTTTAGACTAGTTGCAGCAAAATTGTATCATGTTCCAAAGTATAGGCTTGTATTTTGACGATCACTGAGGACCATATACAAGGCCTTTAAGGTTGAAAAACAAAACAACAATCCAAAATATTGAAGAGCAAATTCAAAAATGCCAAAATGACTAAAAGAGGTAAAGCCAGAACCGTCTAAGGACAGAGCTATGCATGAGGGAGATACTCCTTAGTTTTCATAAATTTTACAGTTTTGTCACAGTAAATTTTATCTGTCAATTTCCGGCTAGTATCGAAATACTAGCAACTGAGCTGGGAATACCCTCGGGGACTTGGAGTTCACCTGCAGAGGCATCGACTTAGTGGCAAACAAATTCTTTGATGCCAATGTAGATGGAGGCTTTAAACAAAGGCTTTACACAAAATCTGGTTGTGCATAAAAAAAAGTTTTGTTTGCAGATTTGGGGATATTAATTTTTTTTTTTTTTTTTTTTTTTTTTTGGGGGGGGGGGGGGGGGTTCTATTGAATCCCACGGAAAAAAATAGTGTAATGTTTAAATGGTTATAAAAAAGTTATATTTAAAGGTGTAAAACCATGTGACACACTCAAAATTGTGAGTGATGATCATACATTGGAACTATTGCAGAAAGTTATATTTACAGGTCTATAATGTGTAAAACCAGGTGACACAGTTAAACTTTTGAGTGATGACCATTCAGTGGAACCTTCACAGAAAGTAATATTTACAGGTGTATAATGTAAACCCAGGTGACACGGTTAAAATTTTGGGTGATGATCATACAGTGGAACTATTACAGAAAGTTATATTTACAGATTTATAATGTAAAATCAGGTGACACAGTTAAACTTTTGAGTGATGACCATACAGTGGAACCTTCACAGAAAGTAATATTTACAGGTGTCTAATGTAAACCCAGGTGACACGGTTAAAATTTTGGGTGATGATCATACAATGGAACTATTACAGAAAGTTATATTTACAGATTTATAATATAAAATCAGGTGACACAGCTCAAATTCTGGGTGATGCTCAGACAGTGGAACTATTACAAAAAGTTATATTTGCAGGTCTATAATGTAAAACCAGGTGACACAGCTCAAATGTTAGGTGATGCTCAGACAGTGGAACTATTTCAGAAAGTTATATTTACAGGTCTATAATGTTTAAAACCAGGTGACACAGCTAAAATTTTGAGTGATTATCATACATTGGAACTATTACAGAAAGTTATGTTTACAGGTCTATAATGTAAAACCAGGTGACAGAGTTAAAATTTTGAGTGATGCTCAGACAATGGAACTATTACAGAAAGTTATATTTACAGGTCTATAATGTAAAACCAGGTGACACAGTTAGAATTTTGAGTGATGCTCAGACAGTGGAACTATTACAGAAAGGTCATGGTGGTTGGGAAGATGCTATGACAAAGGTAATTAGGCCATCCCAAATCGATTTTTAGTTCTAGAATGTGTTCCATCACTCTTGTTGTGCATAAAAAAACTTTGTTTGCAGATTTATGGAATTTTTTTTTCTATTGTTTTTTTTGGGGGGGAGGGGGGTGCTGGGTTCGATTGAACCCCATGGAAACAAATTTTAGTGTAGTGTTTAAATGGTTATAACTTGAAAACTATAAGGCAAACATCAAATGTAACAAATGACCTTCAGACTGTATGGTCTGCTAACTGAACTTTGCATCATAGCACGGCAGTATAAATATTTATATTTTCATTTGTATAGATTAAAGAAAGGCAAATGAGATTGTGAAAAAGGGTGAAATTTACTCAATACTAACTACGTAAACCGTGCACTTTCTATGTACATGTATATATATTATTATTGAACAACTTTTAGGCCTGCGGTAAAGTTGGAAAGGTAGAGAAGATAGATAGCGATGGTGATGTTGTTGTTCAGTTTGGTCAGCAAGTATGGGTATATAGTCCTGCATGTATGATACCTGCATCTGGACAGAAGGTTGACACTTTAGAGAAGAGACAGGAACCATCGTTGGCATCTTCCAGGAGAAGTGGTAAATTAATTTCTGTTTACCTTGTTTTTCTTATGAAAGGTCCGAAAAAGAAAAAAATTCATTTGGTTGCAGTTTGAATAAAACGCTTTTGCGTTTTGAAACAACGGTCAGTTGTATAAATATTTAATATCAGCAAAAGAAGATCGAATCTGTTGGACAGAGAGGAAAGTCCGTAAGATAAAAATCCAAGGACTTAACCCAGTTCTTGAGAACAGTAATAAGCAGGTGATTCAAAGCTACAACTGAATCGAAAACAACAACAGATCAGACCAAAGAAAGAGTGAGTGAGTTTCTCTGGGTCGAAGGTTTCACTTCAGCGTTAAGAAATGAACATCCATAAAAGCAATGTTTATTCGTGTGGACGTTTGTTATATGCATAATGAGCTGCGGAGTTTGTGTCAAAAATGTACGTATCCTTCATATACTTTCTTATATCATTTATACGATTAATATCTACAAAATCTCAAAAGCAATGGAAATTCTAATATCTTAAATTTCACCCTCTTTCAATAGAATGCAGATTTATACGATTAATATCTACAAAATCTCAAAAGCAATGGAAATTCTAATATCTTAAATTTCACCCTCTTTCAATAGAATGCAGAAAAGATAGATACATAATAATAATATTTATTTCTGACTATATAGCTATATATTATTCCACTAACAATATTCGTAACCGATAAAAAAAACAAGGTTTTGTACCGACACAGCTGTTCTCTATGATGTTTAGCTATTCTTTTCTATTGGATTGTCAACGTTTTGAACGACATCAATAGTGTAAGGTCATATAGGGCTGTGTAATAAACATATTACTTGTCACAGAAGCATGTAGCCTGTCATTTCTTATATTATATTCAAATATCAAGATCAATCTACAAATGGCAGCTAGTATACTGGCTTAAACTCTCTACAACCAAATTAAAATTAGGACAAAACTGTATTGTAGAAAATGCGCAAGATGAACTTGCAGATGGACTAGCTCGTTTGGTTGCGAACCTTATTGTAATGGGTCACCAGCAAAGAATGCAAACAATAGGTCCACAAGAAATGGTGCAGGCATGCGCAAAGGGAGATCTTAGCACTGTCCAACAGTTGATTAAAATGAAAAAAGATTTGGTACGTCATAAAATTTAAAACATGACAAACAATGATATCGTTTACTCAATAATTGAATCACATGAATATGGTAAAAAATTATGCCAAATACGAGTAAAATTAGTGATTTTATTAATCGATCCAATCAAAAAATGTTTCAACTTCCTCTTTCTCGGTCTTTTTCCATTTTTTTGCATAGTCCTTAACAGCAGTCATAACAATTTTTGTGTTTTGCTTCCGGCTGATATGATGCTGCACACAGCTAACAATTTTCACGTTAAATTGACGCCCGTCCTAGTTTATTTGATTATATTCAAGTACTGTCGTAAAAATGATACTCAAAAAAATGTTATGAATTAAATCTGATCAACAAAATTTTCTGTCGTTGTTCCTGCTCTCCTCTGTATATTATACTCGGTGTCTTGGTGTACACACGTGTAGGTATATTCGTGCGTCAAAAGTGTTATCTTGGAAGGATTATCTAATAGAAAAAAAAATTTTCAAATAATTTTGAATTGTTTCCTACCTATCAGTTGTTTTTGTCAATTTTCCAAATAAGAAATTCTAATAGGACTTAATTACTTTTTAAGGTTAACTGTAAATTTAAAGACCTCACTCCTTTAATGTTAGCCAGTCATGGAGGTCATTTGGAGGTGATTAAGCTGTTACTATCGAACGGCGCCGACATTAATGCAAAGGGGTCAGAAAACAACACAGCACTACTAGTAGCAGCTGCTGGGTATACATTTTTCTGTTTTTATTATCATTGTTGTTGTTGTTGTAACAGTTGTTGGTCATGGAGAGTGACTCTGAAGCCGCATGTATCAAAATTCAAAATTAACATATCAAATAGTAATGTTAATAATCATACTATACGATTTTTTTACGTAATTCTGTTTTTTTAAGTAAATTCAGTGAAATGAAAAAAATAATGAATTGAGCTAGCAAACCAAGTACTAGTACACGTTAATGTGTCTTTTTAATATATCTACGATGACTGCATCTTAAAGTACGAAGTATATAAAAGTAGATTCAGAAAAACATATAACTTGTGATTGCTATAATAAATGATTTATCACATATAATTTAATTTTATTTGATTTTAATTTAAATATAATCGGAATTAATTATTGTAGGAAAAAAGAAATGGTGGCATTGTACTTGGTTTCCCAGGGAGCATCAGTTAAGGATATTGACAAAAATAATCGCAGTCTTGCCCACCATGCAAGTTATGCTGGAATGTTTTCGTTTCTGAAAGCTGTTCTTGAGAAAGGGTGCAATCCAAACTTGCAGGTATATTATTTAAAGAATTATAATTTAAACAGCCATTTAGGAAGAAATTAAGTTATTCAATCAATTAATTTGAAAACTGTGTTGTAGATTTAAACTTTTCTAAATGTTCTAATAATACAGAAATATTTTTTTTAACAACATCCACCTCTGTAGTAATAATTAAGTGATACCGTCGCAATGAAAAAAATACATTAAAGAAAACAAAAAAATAATTATTATTTTTATTAAACAATTAAATAATTATATATTAAACATATCACAGAAAACCATATATTTCAATTTTTTATTACCACTTCAGTTGCTAGTATTCGATACTACTACAAATTTCCTGTTACAAAAATCTTAAATTTGTGAAAACTAAGGAGTATCTCCCACTTGCATAGTTCTGTCCTTAGATGGTTTTGGCTTTACTCTTTCGGTCATTTTGAATTCGCTCTTCAACAATTTGCTCTTTGTTTTTAGGCCTTTTGCATTGTTTCTTTTTAGGCCTTGAGCACAACCGGTCATAAGTCGAAGAAATGTGCACATTTTTGTGCATCAAAATTGGGTATCAAAGAATTAATATTAAATGTATTATTTTTTTAGGATGTTGAGGGAGATACTGCTTTACACGATGCTGTTGCTAAGGGACATGACAGAGCTGTCAACATATTGCTTTCTCATCCAAATATCAATCTTACCATCGGGAATAACAAAGGATTTAATCCACTTATGTTAGCAGCGTTAAAAGAAAATGAATTGTAAGCTACATTTGTCATTGATAGTACAAACTGATTATCAGTGGGTTTTTGATACAGTTTTAACTCCCAGTCTTCCACCATGTCATTAGAAATTGCAAGGGTTAATAATGCCAATTATTTTGAAGGTAAATGTGCTAATTCGTGTTTAGAGGATGATCATCAATTTGATAATTTCAAAAAGAACTTTATCATTAAAGGAGATCCTTGTCAAGAGTTTTATAAACTAACTGAAAAAGAACAAAAATCGAGCAGATCTTTTTGGCAAGCTTTTAGAAAATGCAGTAAAAAGGTAATAACATAGATATATGCATGCTTTGGTACAAGCTATGAATTGAAAAAGAGATAAATAGCATGAGAACAGTTTCTTCCATTTGTTTCATGTATGATTACATTGGGACATTCTTTTATGTCTTTCTATAGTGCAACCGAAAGGCTGTTGGATAAGTCACAAAGTCTGAACAAAATGGTAACGAAGGATGGAAAAGCTGCTCTTCATATTGCGGCCTTTAATGATCATCGTCAGGTGGCTTCTATCTTAATTTTGAAGGTATAAGATTAATTTTTGTTATCTTTTTTTGCTGGTAAGTTTAAAGTAAGTTTTTCATTTTGTTAAAAATTGCCTATAATGGCTAAGAAATTAAGATCAGCAAAGAACAACAGTAAATCGATCTAGGGTAAGGTATAGGAAAAAGTCGTTGGAGATCTGTTAAAAGGGAAACATTATAATCTGAATATGACAAAGAAAAACTATTAAAAAAAATTAAACTTATGTATTCCGGAAGAGTAACCTGTTCCTGCACCGCTTTTTTATTTTTCCTTGTGTACCTTTCTCATAGGGAGGGCAACAAAGTTAATCCAATAGTACAGTACCGACTTTGCTGCAGTTTAACGCGAGGGTTGCAAAAAGCTCGACAACAATAGCTACATGTAACTAGTGTTCAAAATAACTGCTGATTTTGAACACTCGCCAGTCTGTTTGAAAGGTAGCAGCTTTCAACGCGTTGAATAGTGAAAGTTCACTAGCTAACTATAGTTGAAAGCTTTTATAATAGATTTATATACTATCCTTCACAAATTAATATATTATACGAATTAACGAGCAGTTCTTTATATTACAACTACAAAAATAATCCATATATTAATTTATTATTATATAATTCTATTAATTTCATTTGGATATTTTTTTCAATTAGTTGTAAGTTTTGAAATTTTTATTTCATTTTTCATTTATTCTATTTTCAAAAGAAACACTTATTTTGTAACTACTGTCTGAACACCTCAGTTCATAAAATGGATTTTTTTTGGCATTTTGAAAGTCTAAACGTTAGAATTATTAGACAATCTTTTGGTGGTTAATTAACCTTAATGTCATCCAAGAAAACATAAGAAATGTAAAGTTATCTATAAAGGTTATGTTTGTATACCTCTAAAATGATTTTAAATGGGGAATTTCCAATAGAAAAATCAAAGGACTTGAAAATTTCAAAAAAATAATAATTTAATTTTATCAACTCAGACCTATCCTAAAATTTGTATATTTTTTATTTTTCTTTATTTGTAATCATTTTTATACGACCGCAAAATTTTTGCGGTCGTATATTGGTATGACGTTGGCGTCGTCGTCGTCGTCGTCGTCGTCGTCCGAAGACATTTGGTTTTCGCACTATAACTTTAGTATAAGTTAATAGAAATCTATGAAATTTAAACACAAGGTTTATGACCACAAAAGGAAGGTTGGGATTGATTTTAGGAGTTTTGGTCCCAACAGTTTAAGAATAAGAATTAGGTTCCAAAAAAGGGCCCAATAAGCATTTTTTTTCTTGTTTGGTTATTATCTTGGTGTAAGGGAGGTAATCCAAACACATTTAAAGTAAAATGTTGTGTATGATTCAATTACCTCCCTCACACTGCTTGTAAATTATGTATAAAGAAATGTAGATTGTCTTGGGGTGATTTATAGCTGTCATTTTATTTTTAGAAGTTACTATTAATTAATATTAATTTTGTCCATATGTCATTTTCTATTTTAAGACTTTTATGATATATTTAAATGGGTAATTATGTTTGCAAACGCCATGAGAAATTTGAATAGTCATTATGACCATATCTTGAGGGAAATAATTTTTTTTTTTGGAAAAAGGGAAAGGGGGGGTAAATAAGAAATTGTGGGGGGGCCATTTTTTCTCATTTCAGATTTCAGAAATTAAAAAGAAAATGTCTTCAAATTTTTATTTTGCAAAACAAAGGGTGGGGAGGGGGGTACAATGATTTTTTTTGGGGGGGTCAGTATGCAACAGCATAGTGTATTGCAAAAAAGCAAAAAAAGGGGTTAAATTTTATTTTTTTGGGGGGGAGGGGTCGATTTGTAACAGCATATTGTATTGCACAAAAAGCAAAAAATTGAATATAAATTCAAATCATATGTCCAATTCTAAGTTCTTTGACTACAATTATTCTGTGTCGGAAACCTATTATGTGTCAAATATTTAATTACAATCCAAATTCAGACCTGTATCAAGCGTGAATATTGTGTCCATTTTTGCCCCAACTGTTCAGGGTTGGACCTCTGCGGTCGTATCCAGCTGCGCTCAGCGAAGCAATTTATTTTAAATTTAGAATGTGTTCATGTTTAAGAATTTATAATAATTATGATTTTAGACCACAGAAACACTAATGCTAAAAAATTTATAATACCAGTGACAGTAAATTTTCAATATATTTATCTGTTTTCATACATTTACATTTGCATCCGAAATCATCCATGTTGCATACCAGTTCTCTTGTATTTGTATAAAAATATTAAATAAAGTGTCTGTAAACTCTCGACATATGAATATATTTTCGTCGTTTAAGGCGCAGAATATCTATCGGAATTTTTTGTCTCTTCTACACTTTTATTATCTTTTTATATGAAGCCAATATGCGAGTTATTTTTTTATTTTTATTTTTATTTTTTTTTTTTTGACATTATCATGGCAGCCGCAGTGTTGTTATCCTTCGCGGCAAAGCTGGCAAATAACAGGCTGTCGCAATGGTTTCAAGAGTTCAACAATAGCTAGCTAGTGTTCAACAATAGTTAGCTAGGATTGATTTCAACGTTATTTTCGGCTGGCAAAAAGCTTTCAACCCATGAAAGCATTTTGACATCCAGGCTATAGGTGAAATCCTGCTTTCAATTTGTCGCCTTTTTTGCTAGCTTTTGTTTACCCTTCGCCAGGCCGGGGTTGTAGTTGTAAATCATTGGAAATACAAGAGGCATTACAATATTGCAGAATTCTAAAACGACTAATCATACTTGCACACAAGATTAAAAGTCGAGAGCTGAGACCAGATTTTTGGCGAATAGATTATATTGATTGATTGATTTTTTGCTTAACTTGCATTTTCAAATATGTTATGCTTCTTCAGGACGATAACCAGTTCAACAATTTACCAAACAATTTAAATAGGGGTGGGATGGGACACAAAGGGGAACCAATTTTGACTGCCATTGTAAAAGGGTGGATGGTTGGGTCGGGTCGGGTAATTTAGTCTATTTAGCAGCCATTAGCTCTTTTTCGTAAACTACAGAAGGTGTCTTAAGCGTACAGGGAGCGTGGTATTCTCCAAGCACGTTACCCACTATGGTCCACGGTCAGGCTTTCCGTATGACAACCCCCAAACGAAAGGGTCTCCTCCCCTATCCACCACTTGGGGACGCGCTAGGCAGCTCTATGGCTTGAGCCCCTTGCTCCACCATAGGTGCCTAGACTAGAAAGAAAAAGACAAAACAATAAAAAAGTACAATCTTTTTAAATAGATAGGGTCTTAAATAGTGTTAAGGTAGTCTTGTTATTATATTTTTTGTCTGAAAATCAACCCAGATTAAATAAGACTGAAATGGCCGTTTAAGATCAATGTGGTTTACTAGTTAATACATTGTAATTCCATTTTACCACGTTTTCTGTCTTGATTTCCGATGCATCACACAAAATACTGAATATTATATATTTAAAGGGAAAAGCCAATGTTAATTTAAAGGATAACCAAGGCCTCACCGCATTACACCTTGCTTGTCACGAGGCTTACTTCGAAATGGTAAAACTTTTGCTTCAAAATGGTAAGTATATTTTATAATATCAAAAACAAAGTGAAAAATGACATTTTACATTTAATGGTATTGTAAGACCATTTCCAAGATTTAATATCGAAAATTTCATACCTTGGTTTGAAGTAATTGTCTCTTGTTTGCTATATTTTGTATTTAAAATATATTGTTTTCTGTGATAACATATTTATCTTATTATATGCCCTTCTTAAGCTCAGTTTTGAAAGCTTCCAGTGTGTATGTATAGACATGTAATTTACAAGTCTATGAAAGTAGGCAGGAACTATAAAGAAATACGACAATTTATCGATTCCATTCAATCTGTAAAACTGAATATTTCTAATATTTGACAATTTATATAAAATAGCCAAAATATACTTGTAATTTGTAATTTTTTAAAGGGGCGGATGTGAATTCCCAAGACAATGATGCTGATACCCCATTACATATCACATTGGGAGTTAGACAAAGACAACAGCTAACCGGGGTAATTTAAAAACTATTGAATTAACGTTTCTTTGATATTTGTTTTTTTCTTTTATCAAAAATCTGTATTTTGTAAGAAAGATTTATATTTGAATTATATTATTCACAAAAAAAGTTTTCTTAAGAAAAGTTTTCAACTAATTTAGGCAAAGATTACCTTATTTGAACGTTCTTTTTATATTCAATCCCCCTTTAGGTCTATTGCTTGCACTTTCAGAAGTACAGATATTTAGTCTTTCAATTGCTGTACATGATTAAAGTTAATCAAGTAAGCCCTATCATATGCATTATATATAATGTATAGGAGTTGATCTACGTGTGTAATACTTATAGATAAATCCATGGCCTATTTCACATTGGCTAAAGCCCTCGTGGCCGATATCAAGGTCTTGGGCTGATAACAAAGCCAATATGAAGAAGACCATGTATTGATCTATTAATCACATATTTTGCCACTGCCAAGAAATAATTTTAATGCTAAATTCGATTTTCCTGTCTTCAAGCAAGTCTGTCAGCTTTTGAACAACACTGATGTGGCGAATGAATATAAAATGCACATTCACAGTGCTACAGCTAGTAAACAGTTAACGTTATTTCTTTCACTTTTAGTATTTAGTCAAACAAATGAATGCAACTTCAGTTTCTGCGCTTTTCCCGAGATCTACAAATAGATTTTATAAGTCCCTATTGGAAGCTGCTAAGAACATTTATGCACGTGGTTTGTTTACCATAAATAATGATCAGACGATTATTTACAGCTGAGCGGAAGTGACGTCGATACGGCTTACGTGGGTTATCTGCCCTCGTATGATGTTATTGCCCTAGGGACAAATAACGTGCTTCAAATTATGCTTTTATTACATGTGCAAAATCGGCGTTATTTCAATAAAATATGTGATAATTGAATAATAAAAAATACTAAGAATAATAAAAAAAACAGGATACATGAAATTGCTGGAAAATGGCAATGCATGAAATGTTGGATTTTTAAAAAAATTGTCTTGATGTTAAATTTCATGAAAGGAAGAATTTGTGTTTAATTGACATTTGTAAATTGCAAACATTTTGCCAAATGATGATTGAAGAGTATTTGATACAGTTATTTAATGTTTAGTCAGGCAAATATACCAGAATATCTTTTCCAAAGCACTGACAACATTTCAGTGTTCCATTCACCGAGATAACGTTTAATAACTGATTTGTAACATTTTTAAGAACAAATGGTAGAAAATAGTACAATACAACTTCAAATTATTTAGTTTTTTTATTCATTGGTTAATAGATATTCACGTTATCATTCGAATAATCACAAATCAGGTAAAATTATCGCGAGATTTAGGACATTGCCTGGTCAATAGTTTAACAGGCAATAGAACAGTCTTACAATAAAATCAATGAAAAAATTGTCAAAAGTTAGTAAATATCTAATAAAACGTTAAAACCTACTACATTAGGTCATGTAGGTAATAATATGAGGATTTCACCCAGGAATTTTGTTATAAAAACAGGTATAATGTTGTATATACACATTCCATGGTAGTGGAATAATGTAGTGCCTGATGTTTTTCATCAGAATATCTTCGAGTAATTTTTTAAACTCTTAAATATTGTACATTTTACCATGAGCCTGGTAGGTCAAGTTCGACAAGACTGGCAAGCAAAAAAAGATCAAACGGACTATCTTTTGTCATTTCCTATGATACATTTATGTTATAATCTTTTTTTTTTCTTCATTGTTTTAGGCATGCCTATGCAATAGGTCTGATGCAATGTCACGTAAATATCATCCGTCTTTTATTATTTCCTGGTTGGATTGTGCAATACAACAAACAAATTATTTTTTTATATATATTTATTTTTAAGCTTCTTGGTTTGATGTTGGGTGCACAAGGTAATGACGATAATGACCGTTATAAGGTGGCATGCTTATTGATTGAAAACAAGGCCAATGTACAAGCAAAAAATAAAAATGGTAGGAATCCTCTAGAGGTCTGTCAAAGTCAAGCAGTGAGGAATGCAGTTCAAAAATTTATAGGTCAAAGGTAACGTGTACTTTTTCATGTTATTATAACCATGCTGGTGTTATTTAACTCTTTTTGTCCCCCAGTTTAGCAGCAGCAATGCCACAAGAGACAAACAATTGTCAAGCATATAATTTTGTAATTTTCTTAATTTTCTGCAATGAAAGATTTGATACATGTATTGTGTATGTGACATTAATATAAAAAAACTGTTAAGAGGGAAAAATTATCTTTACGTACGTTTTCAAGTTCATAAATTTTATAATATTAGCATTTTCATTTTGTAACTACATGGATCTTATTTTTGTGCATGTTTTTATAGACAGCAACCACAAACTCGTACCAGAGGAACAACGGGTAATCCATTGCTTGATTTGTTGACCGGTTTGATAGTTCGCTGTGCCAACTGTAAACAAGATGTTGCCAATGCAAAGTTTATGCCCTGTGGACACAAGATTGTATGTGAGGAGTGCAGCGTTAGATTTGATAGGTGCCCAAAGTGTAATCAACCTATTCAAGCAAGATTTGACAATCGTAAGTATTACACAGGCAAAAAAACGTTACATATAAACACTTTCATGTGAAGTTAGATTTTCAATAGAATAGAGAATGGAAACGGGGAATGTGTCAAAGAGACAGCAACCAGACCAAAGAGCAGAAAAAGCTCAAGAATACCAATGGGTCTTCAACGCAGCGAGAAAATCCCGCATCCGGAGGCGGGCTTTAGCTGGCCCCTTAACAATAATGCATACTAGTTCCGAGAAATGGACGGCACACTGAACTCCGAAACATACAAATGAACCAAAAATTTTAAAAAAAACATACAAGCATACTTTAAATTTATCTTGCATATTGTCCATTTACAAACTACAGCATAATATCAATTTCTTGCACCTTTCCTCTCTTTTAGTGGACTGTATTATATTCTGGTTACTTGTATATACATATTTATTTATAGTGCATTAGGAAACATGTTATACCAGCTCATGCTAACCCCTCTCCCCTGTAGGGCAATCTATAACGTGATAAGAGTGATGGTCTTCCTTGAGACGGGACAGCCATTTCTCGTCCACATCTGACGGATCAGCATATTTTATTTCATATTATGCAAATGCTTTCGATAGGGCTTCGCAATTGATCCCTGAAATTTCCAATCCAAACATCATTGGAACCAACATTCGGCTAAAAATGTCAGATTTTTATGCCTTTTTTTAAATAAATTTCAAATTTTAGAAAGTCGGGAAAACGCACGACTGATTATGATCATATTATGACAAGCCGTTTTCCTATTTATTCTAACTTCAAGATATCTCATATAATATATAAGATATTTTATATAATATCTTATATAATCTAGTTTTCATAAGATATCTTATAAACTTTGTAAGATATCTTCTAAAGTTTATAAGATATCTTATAAATATTTTTACAATATTTTTATAAAGTTTATTAGATATCTTGAAGTTAGAATAAATAGTAAAACGGCTTGCCATATGCACAAATGATAGTGAATGAAAAATCACAATTACATGTAACATCGTTTTTATAACTTTTTATGCTAGAAATATTTCGATTAACTGATATTAATTGATATTTCAGAGGGAAGACGAATCGTCCTCCAGGATCCATGTCAAGTCCAGTAATTTGTGTATGATATTTCAAATCTTAATTTGATCACTTCACAAAGTGACAAAGTTATAGTTAAAAACATTGTTTGTATTCATATATACTTTAAAATTTTGTATGACAGTTTCTCGATGTTTACCGACTAGATGATTGTGAATTTCTTTTTTGACATATTTTAATTTGTCTCATGAATGAGGTAATGTTCTAACAAATTTTGAGATATGGTTTCTCTGTAAATATCCTCGTTCTCTCTCAAAATAGTTTTGCTTAATAGTTTTGTCATATTTAGTTGTTTCTTTTTTATTACCCTGCTTGAACTTAATGTTTGTTTTCCCCTGTATAAAGTTCTAATATATGTATACATTTCTTACCAAATCCCAAGCATAGGAAAGTTCTATAAGGATTAAAACATTTGTAAGGTGACTACTTAGAATACAATGCACATTGAAGGCAAAAGTTTACCTGATTTAGCGTTATAGCCATTCGCAGTCACAGACTTGCCATATGAATTGTCTACAGCATTAAACATACTCGGTTTTGAAGACAACTGATTAAATATTATATATCTTGTGAGACATTGAATCTTAATCTTAATCTTGTATCATTGAATATTTCTTATATGTATTATTACTCACCAAGACTTTGATGCCCATGTAACTTCAACACCTTTAACAATTTGGATTAGTTGACCTTTTTTTCACCCGAAAGTCATAAGTTAGAACACTAACAAAATGAGCAGTCTTATAAAACTCATATTTCATTATTCATCCCCATTCCTCTATTTAGTCAGATGTCATGCGCTACCCTGATATTTCCTGTCTTCTGTTTTTGTCCTTTGGTTTCGTAATTTACTTATTTTGTTGGGTACTTGATGACCGATAGCGCTTCTTACACCGTACCGTTTATCTTTTTACATGTTTTCTGCTCTTTGGTCGGGTTGTTGTCTCTTTGACACATTCACCGTTTCAATTCTCTATTCTGTTTAACTGTTAAAACATTACATTGTTAGCCCCGTTCTTGTCAATCATATATATCATTATGTATTACAACTCATTCGAATGCTGTGATTTGACAGTTATTTTTATTATTCATAAATTGTATGTCATATAGAAATCATCGGTTGACTGGACTATATTTTTACATTTACATGATTCTTATTTCTGAGGAATTTTTATCCCCCACCCCCGTCCTGATCAAGATATACTGATATACTGCTAATAAAGGGAAAGTTCACAATCAGAATATCAAAAAGCCATAAAATGACTGACATGTCAAGATAATAGACATTTCAGATAAATTTTAAACGCTGACTAACGTATCAAAAGAAATGAATAAAAGGATTTAAATGTTCATACATCAAACTGACCGTGTAGTGCTGGAGCATAATACAAAGCCAGTTTACAGTGCTTTTGCATAATATTTTGTACTGTTTTCTTTTTTGTAATAACAGGAAACTGAAATTTATCTGTTTTATATCTTCGTGAAATAGCGGCAAAAGAATACCGAAGAGAAAAAAACAGTGGGAAATGTCCGTAAAATCGAAATCCAAGGGCAGGACAAAGTATATCATGAGAATGGAACATAACAAATAAACGCCTCGGGATACATGTGTAACTAAAAGAATAAAAAAAACAACATATAATAAACTAAACAAACAAAAAAGAACAAGACAGCACAGAAACTAAAGCATTAGCAATGTGAACTCCCATAAAAATCTGGAGTGACAACAGGTGCTCCGGAAAAGTAAGCTATCCTGCTCTGTTAACGGCACCCGTCACATTGCCAGTAAGTAAAATCCAGTCAAGTGTTAGGTCCGATGAGGTGACCATTCCAGAAGGACGTGAAATCAAACTGAAGATATCTAGTCTCATAGCTGAGATAAAAACTTCTTACTGGTCAATCAATTTCTGATGACGACCGTAAAATGTTTGGAGTGATGAAATTAAAAAAGACTGAACATAACCTTGTCTCAGAAGTTTATATGACAGCAATCTCGTTCTGTCGACAAAGTTGTCGTATATATTACATGCACTTCAGTAACGAATCGACTGTGAAATGTACACCGTGTAGGCTGGAAACCTTGCGTATGTTACTACTAATGTTACTACTAATAAAGGGGAAGTTCACAATCGGAAAATCAAAATCATCATAAAGTTTTGATTTCAATCGTTCATTACTATCTATATACATGTGTATATATGACGTGGGTGAAACTTATTTGATAACACCGCATTTTCCGGAAACTGTTATTGAAATATTTACTTTATAATGAACCTATATGTATGTCTTAGACCTGTCATCATTTAACAAATTTGGTCTTCTTATCCTAGCAGAAATGCTCGATAAATAAAATAAAAGTACGTATACATGTAGTTTTCATCCGGTAAAGTTGGCTTTAATTGAAAAGATGTATAATGTTCGTTTTTTTGATACATGTGTAGAAAGTCATGATTGCCTTATAATTACTATTTGCACACAAAAAGACCATTTCAACGAAACTCAATTTTAAAAGTAAAATTTTGTCCTGATTAGATCTGTTGAAACTACTTGTTTTTTGTAATGTATTATTTTCCAGTTTTGCATTATTTCAAGCCAAAAAAACTAACACAAATAAACATTATACTTTATAGACTAGAATTATGTTTTATGTTTAGCATATGTTATATATACAATGTATACTAGTACAGCTTAAAGGTAACTGAATGTAATTGGTTTTCTTCTTAAGGATGCTCGCTGGTCATGTTTTTGGTCTTTTTGTCAGATTTTCGAAATCCTTGGGTTTTATCCATTTCTTAAACATGATTTTTTTTGCCCATGAACCCCTACTTTTTCTTTTATAATTCAATCATATATACCGTAAAATGTTAATTGACAAAATCTTATGAAATCCTTTTTATTTTTTCATTTATCTTTGAGAGACTGAAGTTGCCAATGCAAAGACGAGGAAAAATCCAGAGAAAACCCATTTCCTGCAATTTTCCAAGGCCTTGTAGCACTAAAATGAGCACATGAACCTATATTTTTTCTTGCTTATTTTTTTACTATTCATATGTTCTCTCAAACTAAAACACCTATTTCAAATCCTACATATTTCCTATCAGACCAGCGATGATCCTTAACATGGCATTTCCAGTAGTGATTTTGTTGTATTTCTTTTATATAGTGGTTATTGTGTATTGTCAACCGTTAGATTTACATAAAAAGATTATAATTGTGATATATGTATATTTTGGCAAAAAGAATAAATCATAAATAATTTCTGTCAATACTTGTGTATTTCAAAAAACGGATCGGCTTCTTAAAGTAAAAAATAAAGTGCAACGTTGCATTCTTCTCTGTTTTAAATGGAAACTACTTTTTGGCTCTTTTTCGTATATTTAGAAAAAAATGTATTTCACCAAAATATGCCCTATTTCTGTAGTGTTTTTAACACAGTTATTAGCATATTTCGTGATATTATTTTGGCTTTCAACAGTATACACTTCTGAATGATGTAATATGAACATCTTGTTCATTAAAATTTGTGGCGTGGAATGTTTTTTGTATTGTGAGTAAATAAATTCTAGGCGGATATATACCTGATGTAACACTAAGTTGTTCACACAAAAACCCCATCGCGTTGTACATGTGCCTGTCCCAAGTCAGAACAATATTTTCATCTGTTCTACATGTATCTTGTATCATTGCTGTTTCTAGTGTACATGTTTTACAAAACTGTTCTATTTCCCCTACTTTGAAAAAGGGGTGACAGGGACCTTTATGAGACTGATATATTTGCCTATTGCTTTTATTTATAGCCTTTCTGTCTGTAAGTGATGACTCATCGACTTTTGTTGTTTGACACCTTTTGTTTTTGTTTTAAAATTTGGGGTATTGTATAACCTTAACCATATTTTGACAGTCATGACAGTTCAATGTCCTTTTTATAGATTCGTTTTGAAATATGTGCTTGAAAAATTTCAGAATTTTCATGTTTAGTACTAAGCATAGCTGAAGAAGGTTTATTTAAAAACTATATTCACATGCACAAAGACAATTAATTCAGTTTATGTTATTCTTAATGTGCTAACTTGACCATTTTATGACGGGGTGCGTCGGTGAACTTGTAACCCCTACCCAAAATTATCGACGTTGTATCGAATTTGTGACCCGAAATTTTCCAGGAAGGCTAAAATTACACACCCGAAATTATACAAAAATAATAACATTAGTTATCATATCAAAAAAAAATGGATAGACCTGAACTCTCCTCAGTGCTTTATAAAAACCTGCAGAAATTTTTAAAATCCAGACCGGAATTCTCCACAGTGTCAAAAAATCCCGACCCGGAATCTCTGCCGGCTTTGTAAAATCTTGACCCGAATTTGCCGCACGTCTCGTATCTAAATACATTGAGTTACGCCCACCTCTTGTCCCTGTTTCACAATCATCCTCAGGACTACGATCGAGACAGGTTCAAGGACATTAACAGAACTAACAAATTAAAGGCGGGAAACCACATCACATTTACATGTTCGAATTATCGCAGTCGTACGAATTTTTATGAAACGGGACCATAGACCCAAAGTTGTTATTTCTCCTTTGTAGTTCATCGTTACTCTTGCACATATAACATTTTCAGCATTTTACACACTGACGGAAAAATAGACTCAAACCGGTATCATAATCTTCCAAAGCAACAAAAAAGAAAAACGTGAAAACATATTTCCTCTGGCAGAGTTGTTAAGGCGCTGGACTTTAAACCATGAGGTCGATACCGCTACGGGTTCGATTCTCACATGTGTCAAGGTTTCCAGCCACATACCCTAGCTCGGGGATTTCACCAATTTTCCGGCCTAGAATATCGGGCTTTCCTCCCCCACAAGCCTAGCAACCATGTTCGTTAATCTCTACCTTTACCTTTACCTTCTTGAATCTGTCTTACTTATGTTAAATGGACAAAAATACATACAAACCTTTCAATACATAAAAGCAAATTATATCATTTTTATAATGGATGGGAAACAAGTTATACATTGTATCAACATATCAAAGATAGAATATCGGGCTTTCCTCCCCCACAAGCCTAGCAACTATGTTCGTTAATCTCTACCTTTACCTTTACCTTCTGGAATCTGTCTTACTTATGTTAAATGGACAAAAATACATACAAACCTTTCAATACATAAAAGCAAATTATATCATTTTTATAATGGATGGGAAACAAGTTATACATTGTATCAACATATCAAAGATGACTTGTTTTTGACATCTACAAGAGAGTCTTGATCGTGCTAATAAAATGGTTTGCAACTATCCCTTGAGATCGACAGATGTTTTTCGTCCGCATCCGTATGGTCTTTTCATCATCCGAAATGGTATCCGTAAGGCGTGGCTAATTTTATCCTTGGTACCCCAGTAAAACCTACAGAGGGTTAATATTTCTCATCATTCATTTTAATAGTACATGTACGGTAGTATTCGATCAGCAGGTGTTAGTAACTGACCTAGATATTTGTCTACTAAACTTTACTCTTTCGTTGTCAGAAATCATTGATTTTAACTTAAATTAATATAAAACTATGTTGAATGTATCTAGATAACGGATTTAGGTGTAGGTATACAGTTATAAATGACTGTTATCTTTTCTCTTGCAACAAGAATACATATATGATAAATTCTCCAGGAAAACGGAGTGCGATTGCAGAGCGTTGGGTATAGTTATTTTTTTTTTTTTTTTTTTTTTTTTTTTTTTTTTTTGTAATCATATAATTTTATTCTTTTTTTAAGCTACACACCGGTTATCACTAATCAAAATGTAGCCCCGCTATATTTCCATCCTACGTTTTAAAGGCAAAGCAATCAAAAATACTAATTTTTAGGGACAATTTCTTCTGCATTTGATTTACACACAGTAATATGGTTGATTTACAACTAGAAAATAAGTCCATGAAATACAAATTTGTACACATTCCGCAATATTGATTCTTCACTTGTACGAAACCGTAAAAGATATGAGATGTGTTGGCATACCACTGAAATCACTCATGACGAATTTAAAAAATCCGCACTGAAATTTGATCAAAAATAAAAAAAATTATATATCCTGCAACATCGTTAATTATGGCCCCTTTGACCCATTGAATCTCGACACCATCAAAAGATAGACGAAATATGTTGACATACTTCTGTAATCATTCATCAAGAAAAAATAAAAGAAAAAATTCCCGTTAATTTAAATGGAATTTTATAGACGTACATGACGTATTTTCTTCTACATTACATAGCTTCTTTTTGTGCCTTTGACTCCATTTGTCTCCGAAAAGATCAGAATTACAAAAAAAGATGCCTGCAATAATTTAACTTTTATTGTATTTCTCATGGGGAATCGTATCTGTATTATCTTAAATCCAGTGAAAATAAGTTTGATATAGTTCGAAAATTTGGACGCGCCTCTTATATTTTCAAAACGGTGGTAGTAAAAAACGGTTAAAAAACGTGTTTTCCTCTATTTATAGCAAGGAACATATTGACACAAATATCTTTAAAATCTGATGAAACATAAAAAAGTGATACCAAAATTATTTTTTTTTTTTAAATTACAGACCTCCGGAAAAAGACGAGAGGGTCTGATTCCCCAAAATAAATCCCAAACCGTTTGGGAGGACAATTGAGGTAAAATGTTATAAAGAAATGTTCAAGAAAACAACAGTAAAGAGCGAAAACAAATGGCATGCTTAAATCATTATATGACCGCAAAATATTTTTTCGGGGAGAGGAAGTTTGACATGAAAATCAAAAATATTGGGCATTAAGTGATGGAAAATCCTGGCGACATTTATGTAACTGGTACAATATTGTATTCAAGCATAAGTAGTTCGAACATAAATATCCGAACTTGTGATAGGGAAGGAAGTGACTTTATAAATAAAAATCTGTAAAATCGAAGTATATTTTTTTCCAACTTTCGATTTCAAAATTGTTCATTAAAAGGGAACGTTAAAAGCCTTTCAAAGAAACGCCAGATAATATACAAACCTCAAACATTTCATCCAAAATTACAACATAAAATTTTAGAAGCATAATAAAAAGCAAGAAATGGTCATTTCGGCCACATTTGTTACATTCTCTTAACAGTGTTGGGATTAAATCGGTTCTATATAAGACGTCTAGTTTTTCATTCTAACTACTAAATCGTGTAAATTAAACTAATAAGGTTGTTATTTCTTTTATAGCTTTCCCATGAGATACATGTAAGTCCTTAAGCTTTTAGATTCCGACGTTTGTAAGTTTGTTGTTAATCACAGAGGTTTTAGCACCCCTATGTTTTGTTGAGAGGCACTGTGGATATTCTTCTCGGATTTGATTGAGTCCTAGGTAACTTTTGGAAAAATTGATTCTGTCCTGTGGTAGATTTGTGTAAAAATTGACAGCATTGTCAAAAATTCGAGGAAATGGTATTTTTTATGTCCGAAAAGGAATTTCTATAGCTGGTGTGATGTTGTAAGTTTGTTAGTCTTTTCAATTATTATAAGTAATTTAATGTTGACCTCTTTAAGTCTGAGTTCAGGTCTAGGGTTTACCACTTTCAGTAAACACCACACGAGTACCTCCTTTTAAAAAGTGGGTTTTTAATTGTATGTTATCGAAATCATTAACATAGTGAATCAATTTGTGAAAACTACAGAGAATGTGTTATTAGAAACGTCTTGTGTATCTTACTTGTTTATTTATAGCTGTGGCCTTCAGTCAGGCCTTCGAAACCCTAGAACATACACATGTAGGTATGACTAGCAAACCAAGGGAGCATAACACATTTACGCTACGAATGTCGAAAGGATGTACCTTAATTTAAATTGACATCTTTGAGTGAAAGAAATACAGGGACAACTGACCCTACTCCTTTCTATTACTGATTACAACTGTTGTATGAACTTTCCTTTGACGTGGTTCAAAAGTTATTTACCAATTAAAAATGGGAAATAAACTACAGAATCAATATGGTACAAACATGTTGTAGAAATATACGTGTATCAGAGGAACCAGACGTGGTGCACGAAAGATGTAGCTTGAATACTCCAATATCCATTATTTTATCAAATTTATTTTTTCTGTCTTGGTAATAACATATACGTGTATTAATACATGTGTTGTTCATGTCATACTTGAGGAATATAGATTAAATTTTCTTTTACTAGAGTTTTGGAGAGTAACTATAAATAATGTGAATTTAATTATTACCTCATATCCGTTCCAGTTTTATTTTTATATGAAAAAGATTTTCTGAAATTATATACAATATGTATATTAAGCTTAAGCGGAAATCAATAATTTTTGGATATAAACACTCCTCATTTTAAATATAACGTTCAGTTGATCGACAAATTTAACATTTCATAACAGGGCTCACACAATGGTGTTTGAAAACGGCTCGTCACCATTATATGAAAATATTTACCAGGACCCATATAGTACGATATCCTTGTGCATAATGAGTATATCTAGTTCTTTATCACTTATAGGAGCTGTTCTTATATTTGTAACATTTAGTTTCGCACAGGAGGCCAGAAATGAAACGAGGAAACTGCTTTTATGTTTGACTATAACGGATAGTATCATGGCGATTAGCACCATAATCGGCGTTGCCAGATATTCTTTAAAATACGGTAAAACTAGTTTAATCGAAATAAACTGTCCTGAATGTGATTATTTATGTCTGACTCAGGGATTTATTCAAACTTGGGCAAACCTGTCATCATTTTTCTGGACTACACTAATTGCTTTGCATTTGCTATCAACGGTTGTCTTCAACAGAATCGAAAATGTTGTCACAGTCAGATGTTGCGTTGTTCTCGTAGCTTGGGGTGTTCCTTGTAAGTAAATATAATGAGATTAAGTATAATACATATACTCTGTAATAGTGAACAATTATTTTCCAAAACGACGGATAGATGAAATATTGGTTTAACGCACAGTGGCAAATATTATATACATATCAGAACTAGGACATGTTTATGTGATATAAATATGAACCCTGCTTTGTAATAGAAAGACACACTGAGTCGGATTTTTAACGTCCTTGTTCACGAGGTAATTGTCCACAAGAAGGCATATCACCCCACCAGGACACAATATACTGACTCCGAGCAGACCAGTCCTTTGGTCTTACTACTAGATGCCGCAAATACCAGTTTAATGTCTTTAGTTTGACCCAGGACCTTCTCACTGGAGGACGCTACCACGAGACGAGGCAGTTCTTTCCAAAACGAAATAACATGATATCAAATTTATGATAGCATGTACATTACATATTTATATAATCATGATTATCATGGCAAGATTACAATAAAATGTGGTTTTGATGGGATATAAACTTATTTAGCAATGTTGAACTTTGATATGGGTACATTTTGTAGTTTTGTCCATAGGATACATTGTCAGCTGGAAGTGAATTTGGCATATCGTACCCCTAAAAATTCGAATCACGTGATCTTAATCTACAACTGGCGTCAAAATAAACAATATATGATAAAGAGAATATGGTATGTGTTTTTTTCGTATCATACCCCATATGACCCTCGACCCATACTCACTGGGTGATATTGGTGTCTTTAGGTTGATATGGGATATTATATGAAAAAACCCATATGGTATTCTATATTTAACAACAGTTTTAAAGATGACCTAATGGGGTACAACAGTAACTGGTTTGGTTCATGTATACAGGTCATATGTTTTAAATGTAGGGGTCTCAGTGGTTTAAATGTAGAGGTCTCTGGTTTTAAGTCCTAGATATTCATATTTAAGTTTTAACCTCCGAGAATAAATTAAAGGTATACAAAACTCCATTCGGAAGGTCTTGTCGTATGTATTCAGAATATATATTGATTAGTTTTCATGTTTACTGGTCATTTCTATGTTATCATGGACAAAATGTCATTCGAATTATTTCTATTAATAGTTTTTATTATACTTCCGGAACGGTATCGGTTTTCGTGATCCGCATTAATTAATTAGGGGTAATTAGCAAAACGCGGAAACAATTGCGTATGTACTGATAAAAGTTTTAAACTGCACAATGGTCTCATACTTCTGATATATAAAGATCGCACGTCGCATTTGTTGTTGAAACGGCAACCCGGCTAACAAAAATTTGTCTCATTCTTTTAGTAGTATTAATACCGAAAGTTCCAAAGACTGCTTTATAAAACCAACACCATATCAGGGTTAAGATCCGATAAATGTATCTAAAAAATATGTTCTTATATTATTCTTAATTTTACAATAGACGAAGAAATGAACCTCATCTTCAACAGCATTACAAACACTGCAGTACCTTTGTTCCCTAGCGTCCGACTTCTATTTCTAGAGAATGGTCACTCATTCTAAATTTAGACAATACTCTTCGACTGTTATAATTTGAAATCTTTAAATATTTTTCAAAATTAAATTCAGATTTTAATTTACGATGAAGAAATAGCTTTGGGTTAATATCAAAAATATTAATTTTATCTAGTAATAATTTGTCATACATATGTATCTTTTATCATTCGTTTTGAAGAATTCTTAATTTTTGCTTTCATTTGACGTATCAAAGGTTGACCTATGTTTTTAAAGCTGTTTTATCAAGTTCCAACCCATTTATTATGCATGGATGTAACGAAAGTATAAATGCCTTCCTCACATTATGACTTCTTTAAACTGAGGGCATCCTTTACTAATGGGTTTATATCATCTGAGTGGATTAAAGAATACTATAAAATCACTTGAGATTTAATAATATAGTGTTACTAACTTGCATGATTCTGTATTGGCCCTTGTATTGATTCAAGGTTAGCTGTAATGGTCCCGAGGGCCAATAAAGCTGATCGAGAATCAATACAGGGCCAATATAGAATCAGCAGGTTCGTAACACTTTTATTAAATAATCTAAACAGTATGTACAGCTGGTTCGTATGGCAAAATAGTCTGTAAAACCAATCCGTATCGAATTCAATATTGACCTGTTTCCAAATTGCCGGTCCGTATGGAATTCCATATTTCCCTGTTTCCAAATTGCCGGTTCGTATGGAATTCGATATTGCCCTGTTTCTATATTGACTTTAAAATCAGTATTAAATTATTAACCGGAAAAATTTTCATATAAATACAGGTATTTATAAAAACCAGAGCAATGTTAAAATATTGGTCGTGCTAAATTTGCCATATTCAGGCTATTTTGATCGTATTATCTAATAAAAGAATATAATGTTACCCTTCCCAATTCTGCTATTGATGCAATATTGCTGGCAGTTTTGTTTACACATAAAACGTTCTTACAAAATGTATGATGTACTTTTTCGAATGGCGGGAAGTCTGTCAATCAGTCCCAACAAATCACAATTTGTTCTAGTACTCTAGATCTACTCAGCGCTTTAAAAATAGTCCGATAGTCACAATTATATATAATAACAGTTTTAATTAATGTGTCAAATAGTTTACACAATTTTAGGTGGATATGCTTAAACTGACATAGATTTTTTCAGACAGAATAAAGCTTTATTTTAAGGCCACACCAAATTGAATTTCAGTTCTTTGGATTTCGGGGCTCCGATTTTTGAACTGTGTAAATTTTAAGAAAAAAAATGTTGCCGCTCCATTTTGCAAAACAGCTGAAAATTCATCCCTAATTCCTTATTTTTCAAGAATTTAAAAATAAAAAGTGTTTGCCCGCTCCTTAATCGGGATTTTTACCATTTTTTGCAATATTTTAAAAAAAAATGTGCCTCACGTAAATTTGATCTTCGAGTTCTCAAGAAAAAAAATGAATTGAACTTTCACTCTCTCGAATCTATTTGTGCCATAATCCCTTTTTTGAAAGTTATAATGCAGATTTCTTAAATTTCCCTCTGTTATCAATAATTTTCTCAACATTGTTTTAGTTCAGTAAGCAGCTGTGTTTTATAATAAATTTTTGGATTTAATTGATCCCTACCTTGAAAAATGATTTGGATTTTTGTGTATTGACAATGAACTGCCATTTATGACAATACTCTCAAATTTTATTTTAAAAAATACTGTAAACCTTTCTCAGATTCCGAGAGAATGACAAGGTCATCTGCAAAACGTAGGCTATTTATATTTATATTTTGAACACCAATAGGGCTACAAAATAAGTAAAACATTGAGTGTTAATAGTTTTTGAAGCTATTAAATAGAGAAAGACTCAGACTATCCCCTTATTTTACTCCGCTTTTTACCCAAAAAAAATCTGAGTTTTGATTTTCTATCAGTTTAACTGAATATCTGCAAGAACTATACATGTCTTTAATAACTTTTAAAAAAATCCCCCCTATGTTATTTTCACGCAATTTATACACAAGTCCATCACGGCGCCAAAATGTTGCTAAAATAACGTAGCTCCTGTGACAACGTTTGGCTCGGCGGGGGTATAAGGCGGTCCGATTAACCGTAATGGAGCAGCAGGGTGTGATTCATACCCGGGGGTTTTAGGCATATTTTCTACCTGTTTGGTTCAAAAACTGTAAAAATATTATATTTCTATCATTATCAGTTAAAATAAACCTAACGGGAGATTCCAATCCAGAAATCTGGCATTCAAAATTTTCATCCATGTTTTGAATGTTCTTTTCTTTTCAACCTCGGCGGGATTCTCGCTAAAGTCACGTTCCAAATAAAGAAGTTTCTATTGACAAAATATAATTTCCCACAATATTGTCAGTCGTGTTCGTAGTAAGGATATCCCGTCATATACAATGTAAGGTCAGACCACCGCGCCTCCTGCGATCTCGCGATATCTGTCATGGCGGAAAGAATACAATTTTGAAACTGACAAAATGACAAGATGTGCAAAAACAACAATTTTAACATTAATAATGAAGTAATTTTAAATTTAATATGCTGGAAATTATACAGTTCAACGATATTTCAGGTAAACAGGACCTCTTATATTGCCATACGTAAAAGTTAGTTTTGCTCAATCAACGAGTAATTGGATTCTTTGTAGCTACGCCGATTCAAACGTTGTCACAAGAGCTACATTATTGTCGCTAGCCAAACAGTATCGAAAGTACGTGAAAATCAACACAAAAAAAAATTTTACTTTTAAGGATGATTCCTGGTCTAATAGGAAATAAATAGGATATGAAATAGGTGTTTTAGTTTGAGAGAACATATGAATAGTAAACAAATAAGTAAGAAAAAAATATAGGTTCATGTGCTCATTTTAGAGCTATAAAGCCTCGAAAATTTGCAGGAAATAGGTTTTCTCTGGATTTTTCATTGTCTTTGCATTGGCAACTTCAGTCTCTTAATAATGTATGAAAAAATAAAAAGGATTTCATAAAATTTTGTCAAATAACATTTTTAGGTATATATGATTGAATTGGGGGCAAAAAATTTAATATTTAAGACATGGATAAAACCCGAGGATTCGGAAAATCTGACAAAAAGACCAAAACATGACCAGCGAAAATCCTTAAATGTTATCAAACACGTATTTACAACAAACTTTAATGTAAAAATACTATCTGTTTTTCTATGGTAAGTTTGAAATCAAAACTGCTGACTAGGCAAATTTATTTTTATAAAGAGCAACTATTATAGAATTAATGAACATCATAAAATCTTTTTGAAATTATTTTATGTGACAATAAAAAAAAAACAATTACAATTAATATAGGCTGTCATAATAATACTTATCTAATATCTAAAATTAAAGTATTATTGAAGAAAGTGTGATTAATGACAAAGATCGATGTAGTATATTTTTCATAATCCCTTTCTTACGTGAATAGATAAAATAACGGAAATTCCTATTATATTATAATTTTCAATGACACCGGAAATTGTGAACACTTAAACATAATAGTAGATGTAATTAATGTGTGTAAATGAGGGAAGTGGGGAAACTCTGTCTGGTGTACACACTTGGAATTTCCAATCGTGTTAACTTTTTTCTGTAGTTATCTAGAAAATTTCACTCAAGCCACTTTTCAATGAATAAATAAATAATTGAAGGATTAATTATTGTTTAAAGTCCAGTGGCAGCCATTGGATGCATATCAGCACGAGAACATGTTGATATGATATTAATATGATCCCTGCTTTGTACTAGACCGACACGACATCTCGTGCTAGCTCACGAGGTAACAGCCCACAGGAAGACATATCACCCACTCGGACACATTATACTGGCTCCGAGCCGACCGGGCCTTTATTCTTACTCCTAGATGACAGGTGCTTAGCGGAGAAGCAACAAAAACCAGTTTTAATGTATACTGTTTGACCCGCGATCTTCCGCACTCGAGGAGACTACGCTACCGCGAGATCACCGAGGCGGTTCATAAATAAATAAAGAAATAAAGCAATATAATTACAAGTAATTATATTAGAAATGCCGATATGACAAATAATTTGTGACTCACAATGGTTGGCATTTTACAATTTTGTTTACTACCAATGGTTCAATGTAAGGTGTTGGGATCTTACAATTTTGTTTACTACCAATGGTTCAATGTAAGGTGTTGGGATCTTACAATTTTGTTTACTACCAATGGTTTAATGAAAGCTGTTGATATCATTCAATTTTGGTGACCAGTAATTGTTCAGTGTAACGGGTTGGAATGTTACAATTTTGTAATATCCAGTGGTTTAGGGTAATGTGTTTGCAACACTACCAATGGTTCAATATACTATGTTGTAATCTTACAATTTTGCTAATTACAATGTACCAATTGTTCAATGTAAGATGTTGGAATCTTACAATTTTGTTACCTACCAATTGCTCAATGTAAGACGTTTCATTTAAAAACATGTTTACCTACCAATGATTCAGTGTAAGATGTTAACATCTTAAAATTTGTAAACTACCAATGGTTGAATGTAAGATGTTGGAGTTTTACAGTTTTGTTAACAACCAAATGAATGGGTTGGCTAACGATATACACAAGCCATATTCAATGAATTTTGCATTTTTAAGGTTAATATTGACTCTATTTAAATTTATAAAAATTACTCATTTCTTGTGCTTCCTAATGCAAAATTTTTTTTTCGTTTAATTTGTCTTCGAGTTGGAATTAGTTTGGGATGTTTTGTCTTCATGGTAGACTAATGTTCTGATTTCCATTATTCAAATTAAAAAAAAAAGAGATTTTATTCGCTTTTCAAAATTTGCATCATCTGCATGAATGGTGCATTTAATTTTGTATCGAATAGTTACATACATGAAACAAAACCAAACGACTCGTAAGAAAGCATACGCAGAATTGAATTCAAAAAGTCGATTTTTTTCCTCCTCAATATCGATTAATTTGTCACTCCAAATTTTGATATTTTCAGTGTGTATCGTAATATTAGCTGCGGCTCACGGGGCCATTGGTGAAGACTATAGAGTGGGGAGTGGATTGTGGTGTTGGATAACAGCATGTCTAGATGTTACAGAACAATTCATATGGATGATGGTGACAGGAAAAGGATGGGAAATATTAATGTACCTGCTTACCGGAGCATCTTACATACTTCTCAAACTACAAATGATTCGTAAGGTAAACAAGGATAAAGCAAACAGCTGGATGATTCTAAGTCATTTGTATCATTCGTCATTGACTTGATTTCTGATTTTTTTTCTTTTGTTGTTGTTTGTTGTTGTTGTTGTTGTTTGTTGTTGTTGTTCTTTTTGTTGTTGTTTGTTGTTGTTGTTGTTGTTTGTTCTTGTTGTTATTGTTGTTAAATTAATTTTCTGCCAAGAAAACCTTATATTCATCACTTCTGTAAGGTGTAGACATTTGAATAATTATCTTAAATGATTATTTTCTTCAACTATGGTTTCCTTGGTAGAAAATAAATGTTTTATTTGCAAAATGCTCGTGCGTGTCGATTCAGGACAAAATTGGCAAATTATCCAGTTTTACATATTCATATATATTTTTTATATATCTCGGGCGCCCCGCAGAATCAGCCAATTCTATATAAAAAAATAAGTACGTTTCACGTCAGAGGAATCTGATTTTTTGGCTCTACAACATTTGGGTTTATTTTTCCATATATTTTGTCTGTAGCACGCTGTTGATGAGATATACATTGCTGTGTACATACATGTGTACATACATGTACGTGTACATACATGTACGTGTACATACATGTACGTGTACATCAAAACTGGATCTGAACTTCAGAAAGTTTATTTTCGAAAAATAAGTCAAATAAAAAATAACAAACAACAATGAAACGTACTATTACAAATGATACTAGTACATAAAAATTACAAACTATAAAAAAGATTCTTTGTTTTTGTATGTATAATTGTGTAACACATGAAAACCTACATACGTTTTTTGTTTTCAGAGAAGAACCCATCCATCTCTGAAATTTAATGATATTGCAGACAATCTACGCATCTCAGACGAAAGTTACATGACTTTGTGGCTATTTATATACGCCATGCGGATATGGGGAACAGTCCGATTCTTTGTTGCTTTATACAAAAATTATACTGGAGATCGTTTAGACGATTACACAACTGTAGACAAAGTTTTCTTTTATATTCAGTGTTTTGGGGATTCTTCACAAGCTTTCATTTCTTGTATTTTGTTCTGTGCGTTAGATCCGGAAGTTCGTCAGTCTTTGTTGTCATACCGACAACGTCAGAGATATCAAAGATTAGAATCTGTTTTAGCATAAGTACGTTTAATGATAGATAAGACAATGGAAGATTGTGCTAGGTCATATTTTAATAAAAAAAAGAACGTCTATTAAGATTGAATATCTACAGTCATACTTATTTTGAATTTCAATGTTATAAAAACCCACTTCTTTGGGAGGTATAAATATGCAATTGTTTTTTATTGGAAAAATTTCTTCAATATGTTTAAATGTTTGCGATATTTTAAAGATCTTGGTTAAAAGATGAAGGATTGAGGAGTTGATTCATAAAAGGAAGGAAAACTCTTTTTTCCCAGATTCTGCGCGCTCGTCTGACATTAACTATACTGCTTACAGCCTAAAAATTATTTGATGCCAATTTTGACGCACAAGTAAAGTCAAGAAATACCACAGGGATATTCGAAGGAGAGAAAAATCGTAACAACTGACAAACTCCGGAGAACAACGAAGACAAGACCAAAACAATACATGCACTACAATTAAAAACTAAAAACATATGAACAACATGGACCCCACCAAAAAATTGGGGGTAGACTCAGCTGCTCCGGAAGAGTAAGCAGTCTTTGCTTCCTGCAGGACACCTGCCATGCTGCCCATGTCAAATCCGGTATGCACATTTCGTCGATTCATGATTCATCAGTTGTAGCCAAGGCCTAACATTTTGAAAACCAAAACAATAATAAAGAGCAAATTCAAAAATGCCAAAAGGGGTAACGCCAAACCATCTAAAGACAGGACTATGCACGAGGGAGATACTCCTTATTTTTCACCAATTTCACAATTTTGTAACAGTTAATTTTAAGTATCAATTTCGGGCTAGTAACGAAATACTAGCAATTGAACCGGGGATACCCTTGGGGACTTGGAGTCCACTAGCAGTATCGACTCAGTGGTAAAAATAAATTATTTGATATCAATTTAACAAATAAGAAACAAGTATTGGTTATTTCGTGAGTGAAGACTATTAAAAAAGTAAAATCTGTGAAACCAGAGATTAAGAATCTTTTTTACAATAAATATGGTAATATAAGTAATTGAGTAATCCCTCTGATCAAAGTAAACTTTTCTTTTATAGTTTTAATTCCAATTTCTGAGATTTCTTTGGTTTACTAATCCACAGATAGACTAGGAGCATACTGTATATACGTAAAATACAAAAGTGAACAAATGGAAAGGAGTATTATCTAACACAGTTAAACAAAGGAATAAGAAACTTAGTCACGAAGTTCAGTATATCTGATCATACTCTTGTATGTATCGAAGTGGGTAGAAAGTACCGATATGTAATTTTTGTACATTAAATGAAGTGGATGATGAGCATCGCTTCTTCTTTGAATGTCCATTAAATTCAAATCTTAGGAATGAATACACGTATTTTGTCAAGCTGGGATCAGAAAATCCAAATTTTATCAATATATACCAATATATTAAAATTGTATTCAATTTAACAAACTCTTGGCAAATACATGAGTTGTCTTCCCTTTTAAAACAGTCAATTGAACTGAGGGCAGGAAACGTGAGTAACACAGTGTCCTGAATTTGCTATTTTATCATTATTATGTTCCCCCAACGAAGGGTTTGGTCTTTTTTCGTCCCACCGAGTTTTGTCCGCGAGTGTTCTCAAAAACGGCTGAAGGGTTCGCGACCAAAATTGGCACAAAAATCAAGGGTCGCCTGGAGCTGTGCTTCGTCGTATTAAGAAATTCAACATGGCCGCCGTTGCCATGGACACAGCCAAAAAGTTAAAAAAAATCTCTAGTTCTCGGAAACCGTTTACTCGATGATTTCAATATTTTATACAGATATAGCCCTATGTTTGTTGTTTCTCCAAATGACCCCCACTTCAAGATTGGGGGGTTAAAAATATGTTTTATGGGGATCGAAAGAGGTAGGGTTTGATAGAAACATAAATTTCTTACATGGAACATTCTAGAACAATATTTTTCTATATGTTCTAGCCACTCCAAATTTTATATGATTGTAGACAAGTATGCGTAGATGTGCTTTTTGACTCTTGATGACTTGATAATTGGTTTAAAAATACAAGTAGGTCACCACAAGTGCTTTCGATCTGCCATATTGGCCGCCACTCGAAAATTGCAAGAAAATAAAGAAAATTCAAGGAGTTGAAATTGATATTACGAGCCCCTATGGCAACATGAACGTTGGGGAACATCCTTTACGTTGTGCGTAACAATTATATCTAGTTATGTTTTGTGTTTAAAATTTGAAATTTGTCACAACCTCTATGTTGTTAATTTCAGCTTACATGACAATAAACTATTATAATTATTAAAAAACAATCCAATGATGCAGTTATATGGCGAAGCATTTTCTGGGTAGAAGATGTTTAGAAAGTTGACTTATTAGAAACAAGAAAATGTAATAAGAAAACATGATAGATTTACAACCGTCCCACGGATGCCTTTAAAGTTTTGCCTGATTGTCCGAAGAAGTTTCAGTGGAGATTTTTTTTTTTAATTTTTAATAAGCAGAAACAAGTATTTGTCCTGACACTATAAATATAAATAAAATATCTACAATCATGGGCGCAGGCGTTTTTTTAATCCGAGTGCGATCTGCCATTGCTGGTTAACGTTTTTTCGGTACTTCTCGGTATTCGGCGACGCTGATGACGGTACAGGAGACACATAGGAATGAAGTGAGCAAAATAAATAGATCCTTACATGAAATCTTATTATGGAGTAAATATCTATTGAAATAAAAGATCTGGTACCCAGATATCAAATAGCCATGTGATAATTAATTATATGACCCAGTGAAAAAAACAACGGCCTGAAAAAATAGCTCCATCTGTCAATGGTTGAAGTGACTACTTACTAAGTAAACCATGCAAAGAAATTAGAAAGGGCTATAAAACGTTCAGATATTATAGTCCGTACTTCAGTGAGACAGTTGAATCAGAATATTGTGAAGACAAGGAATCATCCGTCCATTCCGTGATTTCTTTTCTCAGCAACCAAAATGTTCTTTCAGAAGTTCCAAGCTTATGCAGCTGGGCTCGAACCTTTAAAACAAAATTTATTTACATTTCATTACTACACACAATGCAATATCCTAAGCAATTGTCAATAGCCCGTGTTCTACCGTGAAAATTATGATTTTGCACAAACTCGAGGACTAAATCGTTACAAACAAAAACAAAAATCATAAATTTGACAAATTCTATGTGTTGCTTGATTTTTATCAACAAAGGGCTATGCTTGTCATGTGAATATTTTGGAGAAAAACTAGTTTCATATTGTCTGCTAAATTTTACTCATGGATATATCACTGATGGGTAGATAGAAGAATATTTTCTTAAAATCAAAATTTTAATTCTTTTATTGTTTTTAGCGATATAAAAGTTTTCCTGTGGCAAAACTCGTGTTTTCGGTTAGTGAGAAATTTTTGAATATATTGTTGCTTATTTTAAGACTTTATTGTAGGCTGAATTATATTCTTTTTACAGAAATGTAAATCTATGCTACAAAGTTTATTATTTGAAGATTTTTCTATAATTTTGAAACATACAAATGTAACAACCTAGTTCAGTTCGTAAAGTTAACTAGATGCTCTCAAGAGCCTGTATCGCTCACCTGGATTTAATTTTTCCACCTTGAGCAGGACTAAAAATTGAAGTGTAGCAGTCAATTTGGCTGGTTTTCCCATTGGGTCATATGTTAAAGTTTGGCTATGGTGGCCATCTTGACTGACGACAGGGGTCATTAGACACACTTTGGAAGCGAACCATCTAAGGATCATTGCTGCCAAGTCTGGTTCAAATTGGTCAAGTAGTTTCAGACAAGAAGATATTTAAATGAATTTCTCATAAGGTCCTATGTTAAACTAAGTTCAGTTGTGGCAGCCATTTTGGTTGACAGTCCGGGTTGTCGGACACAATTTTGAAAGAAGACCATATAAGGACCATTGTTACTAAGTCTGGTTCCAATTGGTCAAGTGGTTTCAGGCAAGAAGATTTGTAAATGAATTTTCCCATATGGTCCTATATTAAACTAAGTTCGGCTGTGGCGGCCATCTTGGTTCACTGTCCCGGTCATCGGACACAAGTCTGAAAGAGGACTTCCTTTGGATTATTTCTGTCAAGTCTGGTTCCAATTGGCCATGTAGTTTCATAGAAGAAGACCTTTTAAATTCATCCCCCTTTTTTCAATTTTTGGTAAGAACGGCCATGTCTGTATGAAGTTGGGGATCCCCGATATAATTTCGGAAGGAGGCTACCCAAGTACCATTCCACCAAAGTTTGGTCCCAATTGGCCCAGTGGTTTCAGAGGAGAAGATCTTTTAAGGAAAGTTTAAGCCAGACTACGGACAACGGACGCCACGTGATGGCAATAGCTCACATGGCCTTTTGGTCCGGTGAGCCAAAATGTATGTACCACTGGTACATACATGTAGCAGGTGTCGCATACATCAACGATTAGACCCCCCCCGCTAACCATTAATAATAAACGGGTCAATTCCGCTATATTTTAACAAAAATCAACAAATTATTTTTATTTTGTTCAACTCATTCATACCAAATTTCCAAATAGTTATCTATTATAAAACTGACAAATTGTCATTACTTCCTCCTCAATAGGACATATTTTCAGAACCAATTTCATTTATAAGAAATAATAATTTTGATGTTGATATTGCAGGATAAAAACAATATCAGTGTAGAACAGAAGAATATAGAATGTAAGCCACGAATTTTCCTCAGTTCCTTAGCCCCATAAAAATATTTTCTGCATATCCGAGATTTCGACATATTCACCTTGATTTCACTGATATACTTACTACCGGGTCTTCGTTACGCCTCTCCTCCATTTCATAGCCACCGATTTTAACCAAAATGGAAAACGTCGACTGGCTTATCTGGATCTTATTGACTGAAGAATATAATAGTATGAACGTACATTCATCACATACGTGTGGATCATATTACAGAAACACAATTTTGCATACAAGGCCTATTTAGATTAATTGATATATTTCCATCCATACATCTACAACATATGGGGCTGGTGGGGGGTTTCATTTTCATTGGCTTGCTGTCTACAGGTCAGGAATTGACTTGTTGTCGATTTGGCTACTCGTAAAGTCATTGTATCTGTCAAATATTGTTTAGTATCATTAAAAGTCTTTTTTCAGTGAAACTGACACAAAATGTTTCCCAAAATTCCCAAAATTGCATTCTGTGTGCGTGGATTATACTCTATCCAAAAATTTGAATTGGCCTAATAAGGTTGAACAAGAGTATGCATATAGATTTGGGATTTACACCCATGAAACTACAGTAAGAGTGTGTATAGATACATTTATGTACATGTATGGCATATACGCCCATTAAACAACAGTCGATTCGACAAAACAATGAAACATAATAAATCACTTGGGGAAACCTGTGGTTCGTAACGTAGGTTACGCACAGCCAACATAATTTTGAACCAATGTCTGTGAAAACAAAAAATGCACGGAATAGAACTTTCGCGTGGTGTCGTAATGACGGTAATTCACTTTTTGACGTTTTGATAGATAAAGATCAGTGGATTTTCTATCTTAGCATCAAGCTTTTGTTATTATAATAATAATTTGAATTACATCCATTTTTAGAATTGTGCGATGATGTTCGTAATTAATAAAACATATTTATACAGTTTTGAATTTACGCGCATCAACGTCCTATATAAGTTATGCACATCCTTTGACCTTTCAAAAAATGTGTATAAAACGGAATTAAAAGGATACTATCCTATAAAATACATGGGAATGCATTAATTTTTCATCAATAAAAAAGAACTAAAACTAAATTCTGTCAGCTTGAGCCTTCAGGAAACTTTTATTCTGTGCAGTTTTTGTTTTCACCGACATTGGTTCAAAATTATGTGGGCTGTACGTAACTTAAGTTACCAACTACAGTTTTCCACCCGTGATAAATAGATTATAATTTGTCTGTTAAGATGAAAACATATTGAATTGAACCACCCGAGGCAAGTAATAAATGACTCCAGGAAAGACTAGCCTTAAAAGTGTTTTAGATAAACACAATAAATTCCATACAATTACACTTACACAATGATGTATTTCTAATAAAAATCTTTAACATTAATAATAACAAGGGGATGTCAGGAACCTTAAAAACTACAAATTGGACTAAGAATTAGCTAAACACAAAGGAGGCGTTCCTTTGACGGAGAAAAGCTATTTGGCCCATTGTTAGTTAAATTTCTTCATCGTATTATATCTAACTTTCAAACAAACGTTGTCAAATAAATGTTCAACTTTAAAAATAGATCATAAGGAAAATATTTGTAGATTAATCTGTAGCATTTTGGGGCTGGTTGTTTGGCAGAAGAAACCCGCCCTAAAGGTGAGATTTCTGTAATTTGTCAAACGATCACCCCTCGTTTTTGCTAAAGAAATACCTACAAATATACTATAATATAAACTGTTTTTCTGAGTTATTGAATTTTTGTATGTTGGTTTTAGTATTATAAAACATATTACAATTACTATTAACGGGGTACCCAACACTCTGACCAAAATAAATTTGGCTTGTTTAAATTTTGATAAAATTTGGACGAAATATTTACATTGACCTGTTGACAAAAATATAAAAATTTCAAGAAATTTGAACCACATAATTTACGGGAATAATTTCATTGGATATATAGGAGTTTGACAACCACTAATTTTGATCATTGAGAAGCTTGATTTATCTTTACTAATAGTATGTGATTAAAACGTTCAGCTGATTTTTAAAGAGTTAACTCCCTTAGGTGTTTTGCACCCCCTTAATATCTTAACGTCTTTTTAAACCTATAATAACCTTTCAAAATGTGTTGGAGGTTGTTTGCTTTGTTTGTTTGTTTGCTTTTTTTTTTTTTTTTTTTTTTTTTTTTTGCTTTGAAAACATTTGAATAAATATTTAATAACCTGTGTGGGGTTTATCTTTTATCGTACGAACGACTTACCTTCACTAGACGATTCCATTAATGCCGCTGTGCGAACAGTAGACCCGAACAAACAGTACCTTGGGTTCTTTGATCCTACTACCCCAGCAACCACTGGACCTGATTGTAAAATATTGCTATTTTTTTATATTTTGTAAATAAAATTCAAGGATATTTATAAACATTTGTGCTAGATAATACATCACCCTTAATCCACAATTATAAAATTTGCCATAAGTTTATAATTTTATTTTAAGATAGGTTTTTATTCCATCCTTCAGGTCACGTTCAGTTGGGATTTGAATTGGTTCTTCAGCGTTTTAGGTTATTCTTCGGCTTTCAATATTTTTTTACCTCTTCTGATATTATATAATTATTTTAATTTAAAAAATAGAATTTGTTTAGATATGGTTACAGAAACAAAACATTTTCTCCACGGAAAAAAAAATGTGTATTTAAAAATGATGATTTCAGGTGCGCAATAAGAGTTTAGAATTTTGATTTTTTAAACAAGGATCCCACAGGGTCGAATTTCGAAAAGAAGTAGGACCATTTTCCCTGCATTTATTTCACCTCTAGGGCCATTTTAAAAATGTCTGCCAAATGCCAATATAAAAAAAGGCCGAGACTAAGGACAAAGCATAACACAAACACAAATACTTATCGATGCCACTTTGATGTATAGCAGTTTACTAACAAAAGTCCAGTCCTACCTGAATGACACCCAATTCGTAGCTTGTACTTTTCTCCTGGAAACTGCGGAAGCTCAAGCTTGCTTATATGATGAATAACATCTAGTGCTAAAGTAGCTATCTCTGAGGCGTGACGCAATCCGTTTCTTCTTGGTACTCCTGTGTAAACAATAATAAATTACAGCATATGAACAACGTTCAAACGACTGCGTTTGACAATGACTGTCAAAAGCTTAAAAAAGAATTAATAAACATGTGTCTCTTTCCTGCTTAATCTTTTGTTAAAGGTGGTGCAGTGTAGAAATTGAATGGTTTACCGTATTCAAAAAAGAAACATAGACTTGTATATATTTGAATTAGAGATTGTACACAACTTAAAACAATACATCGAAAAAATAAAAATGAGAAAAGTAGGATACATCTAGATAGTAAGCGGCTATTGATAAAATAACACAATATAAATTTAGAATTATTCAGTTTATATCCCACTCACCTGACACCACAATAAAGCCGTCACCGACCGTCTCCACTTTATATACGTCATATAGTTTTATTCTCTCGTCAAAACAAGAGAATAAGATATTTAGCATTTCAGTAACTTGTAATGGTGAACTGTTAGCAGAAAGTTTTGTAAAGCCGACCATATCACTCTGGAAAATTGTGCTTTCTTTGAATTGTTCTGCTTCTACTACTCCGTTCTCCCTCAGATGCTCAGCAATTGTTTTAGGCAACATCTGGTATAAAATAGCTTCACTTTGCTTTTTTTCCCTTGTTACAGCTTTGGTCCTTTAAAATACAAATAAATTAATAAATTTTAAAAATGTTATTAAATAAAATCACAATCCTGATCAGAAAAAAAACTTACGGGCTTCAAAGATATTTACGGTATATTAAAAAAGTGCATGTGAATTTACTGTATTTGAATTTGTGTGTATTTCTTAGCGTATTAAATATTATAAATGAATAAAATAAATTGATCAAAATACTTCCTTTTGGGGAATACCGGTTGAATATTTCCTAATGTTTGATGTAATCTTGTAGACCGACAATGTTATACCAGAACATCCTTTTTGACAATACGTGATGGATATTTATGAATGTTTGACGTAGGCTTGTAGCCCGACAATTTTATACCAGAATATCAAAATACTTACTTTTTGGCGATACTTGTTGAATATTTCTGAATGTTTGACGTAAGCTTGTACACCGACACTACTATCCCAGGACTTATGGTGAAAATTGCCAGGAAAATTCCGCCAGCGATGATCATGTCAATCAACGACTGGTTGGAATTCTTTTCCAGAAGTCGAATTATCTTCCCCGTTAATATTCTCTGTGCAGATTTCATGACGTTATGGTACACGCTCATATTAGAAAACCAGAATTTGGCTAATTCTGTTGACCCGTCGGGTTTGGAAGATTGGTTTGATCGAATTTTGTTCCTCATGTATTGGATTTGAACCAACGAATCGTTGTTATTATCGAGAATGTCTTCATAAATATCAGACGCTAAAACTGAATACATTCTGGCAGATTCAAAATAGGTCCTGGCTGTATCCTGACTTTCCAAGAAACGTAAGTAGTGGCCACGGTCTCGAAAGGAACCAGTGGCATAAAAGTAAATTCCGTAGCCTCGTTCTCGCCCAACAAATTCACTTGCAAGGATCAGCTCTTGGTAACCGACCAAAGATTTCCAGATGGATGCAGTGTCGACCTCACTTACTGCGTCATACATCCATTTTATGAATATATCAATCTGGCTAGAGTAAAAGGCAATTTCTTTAGAAACAGTTGTGTTCTGGGAATCTAGTTCATATCGGTGTTTATTGATATGGTTTACATATCGTTGGCGAGTTTGAAATTCTTTAAGATTATTTCCAGAACTTACGGGCCAGGATGATAAATTGTCTAAAGCTATATCTGTTTCGGGATAAGCAAGCAGTAAATCCGTCTTTGTTCCAGAACTGATTTTACTGAGATATAAGGAACTCATATCGCGTTCCTTCTGGAGAGCTGTCAGAAAATCTCCCAACTCGATACCAAAGTTAAGACTATCCATTACTTTTTCAGTGCTGAGATAACTAGAAAGAGATTTTGTAAAATCTACTGCCGTCATAACTGTCAAAACAATAAGTGGTAGAAGTACCACTGACAACATCTTTGCCATTTGTTTTCTTTGTCCTGCATTTGTAAGGGGATTTCCTGTAATGGAAATTAAAATATGAAACTTAATCTAAGACAAGAGGTTTTCTGTTTAATTTAGCTCTTCAAAATGTTAATTTATGAAAATAAAACAACACAAAATAAACTTTCCCGGCTTGTATATCCTTCAGTAAGCTGGCAAAATACAAGCGCACATGGATGATTATATTATCATTATCTTTAACATATATGGTTTGTAGTCAGTTTGAACTGTAGTGGCCAATTCATATGTAATAAGTTCCGTATTATACTGAAATAGGTATAATGCTGTTACAGTCAATCTCACAAGATGTGAGATTATAGAAATGTTACAGTTAGGGTGAATACGGAGCCCATGGATGGAAGCTGTATTTGAGTAATTTTAAGTCAGTGAAAATCTGAATTATTCAAATCTACAGTAAGGGGGCGCTAGACAGCCAGAAAAAAGCATGAATCTTTAGATACCTCAGAAGAATGATTGGGCAAGAAGTGTAAAGCAATTAAACGTTTCCATAAAAAGTTCAAGTGGGTCAAAGTTTTCGACTGCATCATTCATACATTCATCTCACGTCTTCTTATTATGCAAAACAGTTTCAGAAAAGAAACATTTGAAAATTATATCATCATACATTGCATTTACTACAAAGTATCTTGTCAATCTGATATAAAGCTGCTTACGTGTTTTTAGCCTGACACGTTATAAACCAATCAGAAATGAGAATTTGCTATACATTTAGCTCCCACTGGAGATAAAATGAGACAATATTACAGAGAATGTTTCTGTGTTTCTGTACTACGGCCAAACAAATTCAGAGGTGTAGAGCTACAAAATCCTGACCAATCAGAAATAAGAAAACAACTGAAATATGTATATGTAATACCGGAAAATATATAACGAAACAATATGGCAGTGTGCGAATTCCATAGACAAGGCTAATTCGTGGAAAAAACTAACACAGCAACCAAAATCATAAACAAAGGAGTAGACAAATGGGAAAACTTGTTTAGTAAATGACTTGGTTCATTTGTCAAAGTAGTTGCTGTCTACGACTTTTTCATGAAACCTGATCAATAAAAAGCAAGAATTAGACACACTATGTCATATTTGCGTCATTCCTATATATTCTTAATACGATATGGGACATGAGAACATATTCCTCATATAAAACTAGGAAATTTGTCGAACGATATTTATTAAAATGTTTTTCAAATATCAAATTTTCTTAAGACAAATGAACAACCACAAGCACAACAGGAAATTTAAAAAAATGAACAACACGAACTCCTATAAAAACTAGGAGTGAACTCAGGGGCTCCGGAAGGGTTAGCAATTCCTTCTCCGTATACGGCACCCGTCATGAAGTTAAAATGTGCTGCTACCCCAGCCATACTGAAGAACCTCTAACAAATGTTGAATCAGTAAAAGGAAGGAGAACATTTTCTTTAAAGTTAACGGGACCAAAATGGATACATTCTGTTTTTTTTCCAAAAAGGGAATCACCGGTGTTCATTTTTATGATGCATTAACATGTTATCGTCTTGACTATTCAAGCTGTAATTGTTACTGGGTGTTTAACAACAATAAACCAATCAATCAATTAATTCATAAGGAAATGACTTACGTATTGGGAAATCTTTCATCATAAAAAGCCGTTTCGTATCATAAAATTTCCGATTCGATGGAAATAAAAACTACCTTTAACCAGTATGAGGCACATATAGTTTTATGGAAAAACTTACCTGTACAAACGTGTCTGCATGGGTTAACTTGGCGATTTATATTCAACATACCCATGATTGCATCATTCAGTTCGCTAGGGGTTTTAAGAAAAACAATCTTGTATGCATGGGTTAACGTGGCCGTTTATATTCAACATGCCCATGATTGCATCATTTAGTTTGTTGGGGGTTTTAGGAAAAACTTACCTATACTAAGTTGTCTGTATGGGTCAACTTGGCCGTTTATATTCAAAATAACCATGATGGCATCAATCAGTTCGCTGGGGGTTTTAGGAAAAAGCTTACCTGTACAAACTTGCCTGCATTGGTTAACTTTGCCGTTTATATTCAACATCACCATGATTGCATCATTCAGTTCGCTAGGGGTTTTAGGAAAAAATTTACCTGTACAAACTTGTCTGCATGGGTTAACTTGGCCGTTTATATTCAACATGTCCATGATTGCATCATTCAATTCGCTGCGGGTTTTAGGAAAAAACTTACCTGTACAAACTTGTCTGCATGGGTTAACTTGGCCGTTTATATTCAACATGTCCATGATTGCATCATTCAGTTCACTAGGGGTTAGTGATAAAGTAGAACTCCCAGTCCTCTCCTGTTTTCTGATGGCTACTGATTTAAGGTTTTGCAGAGAAACTGTGACAGGCTCCACTTTGTTTGCTGACGCCATAGTTTTCTTCGGAAGGTCTCTAAGACCTAAAATTAAATTTTCATATGAGAAGATTATATACCATGTATTCATCAAGTTGCTTTATGAACCAAGTTAAATTCATGCTGGTCACTCATAAACACTGCCGATTTCTATTGAACTCCATGACGAGATACCATTAAACCCTCTATGCGAGTGTTATTTCCGACTATTTCGTTTAACAGAGCGACAGTAACCGACCTAGCTCCACCTATAACAGCCTTAGCTAGTTTTTTTTTTTTAATAAACTAGCTCATTTCGACCCTGCTTAGGAGTCATCCATAATTATTAACATTTTTCACAAGCTTACAAAACGCACGCTAGGGCGGGAGGTTTCAAATTCAACATTTTTATCGTATGCTTAAAAAATCATTGATAGAACATACAAGCTCTGAACAGTATATAACGTGACAAAAAACCAAAAAACGGCTAATCAATTTAGCATGTCAACATATGACTCATGTTCTGGACTCGGTACATGCATTTTCAAGGGATGTAATGATGTATGTATATCCTCTTTCCAAGTAAGAAGTGGTACCTGTTCACAGCAACAATATTTAAATAATGTTGATGTACACTTATTGAAGGGAGTGCTCTTTGTAAACTTGTGAAAAATGTTGACAATTATACATGTAGATGACCCCTAAATTATGTACTGTCCAATCAATTTCTAGCTAGCGGTCACCCTCTTGATAATTTATTAGCTTTTACATTAAGTTGTATATGCCACACGGTCCGAATAGATAAAGGGGAGGTTTGGGTACCGACTTAAGAGGGTAGAGAACACCTAAGGGAGTTAACTTTTTAAAAATCAACTGAATGTTTTAATCACATTCTATTAGTAAAGAGAAATCAAGCTTCTCAATGATCAACATTAGTGTTTGTCACACTGCTATATATCCAATGAAATTATTCCCGTAATTGTGTTTTTACAATTTCCTGAAATTTTTATATTTTTGTTAACAGGTCAAAGTAAATATTTCGTCAAAATTTTATGAAAATTAAACGAGCCAAATTTATTTTAGTCAAAGTGTTGGGTACCCCCTTAAAAGCCTGTTATATTTGTAGAAATGCCCCCTTAACACCATCATAACTCCCGACTGTCTGTTGTTTCTATGTTTGTGTTTTTTCCTGTCGATTTGATGTTGTTAATTGATTTGTATGTCCTTGTTTTCCGGTTTTTTTCGCCGAATTCTGTTAGAGATAAAATAAATATTCTGTCAGTTGGGTTGCTTTGATTGATTGGTGTGTCATTGTTGACCTTTCCTGTTATGTGTCATTGTTGACCTTTCCCGTTATGTGTCATTGTTGACCTTTCCTGTTATCTATTTTGTTGTTTATTCTGTTATAATAATTATAATGCAAAAGATGTGCACATTACGACTCATCAGTTATGGTCAATTAAGGCATAAAATATTGGAGATCAAAACAATAATCTACAAGAAGAATTTTAAAACATCAAAAGGATAAAGACAAAACCATCTGGGGACAGAGCTACAAATATAGTCATGAGGGAGATACTCCTTAATTTTCACAACATTTATGGAGCAGTAAATTTAGACTACCAGTTTCATACTTCATGTAGTATCAAAATATCTGTACTAACCACTGATCTCTCGAAGTATCTCGACTTAGTGACCATAATAAATATAGAGTGATAAAAATGTAAATGCTAACAATGTTTACAAATTTCGTTGATTTACGACGCATCGGTTGTGCTCACTGCTCAGATACCAAATTCCTGGAGTAAATGCACATTTCTTGATTTAGCTTGCCTGGTATACTCATGTAAATCAGTAATATTCAACTTAATGCAAGCCATTAAACCAAGCGGACCTAACCAGAACAGCCGAAATTTAAGTAAGGTCAACTTTGGCTGAGGGAGTAATTAATTAATATAATTAAAGTAAATATTGCTCCTTCGTCGCTTTTCGGTGTTGTCCGCTAGAGGCATAGAACATTACAAAGTCATTGTTTACGGAAGAATGTGTTAAGTACTTTTATCGTATTTCCCCATGCCTATATCGACCTGCTGAGGCCTTCACAATTTCCCGTATTTCGGCACTGTGACGTCGTAAAGAGTTGACCCGACCCTAATATGAGCTGACCCGAATATATCAGCGACGTCATAATGTTTGACCCAACGTTGACCCGAATATATCAGGAAAACATCCGGTTATAGGCGGATGACCATTGAAAAGTAAGAAATTCCATTAAGATTGCTAGTTAACAATACGATAAATTTATCATCAAGTTTTCTTCAAAAAAATATTGTAAAATATAAGCCGCTCGACGCAATATGAAGCTTTTTAGCTCGTTCGCTACGCTCACTCGCCGAAAAAGCTTCACATTGTGTCTCGCGGCTGATATTTTACGATATAAATTTGCAGAAAACCTGATAATATGTACATATACACCCTACATACAGTTTTGCAAACCGCAGATCCGCGGTAAGAAATATCCATGTTTACCATTAGAGCTGGATATGAAATTCGCGGATCTGATTTTATCCGCGGATTTCATGTCAGTATGTAATGGATTGTAGTGATCCGCGGTTTGTAGAACTGTATGCAGGGTGAGTTATACTTCTTCAAAAATGAAGATTAATAAAATGATTAAGTCGTTTAAGAAAATCTGCGTCGTACAATGTCGTATATCCACTTTCCACTGGCCTCACCCGATCAAAAAAAAACGGGAATTTCTTTAACATGTGTAAGATCGTAGAAGATTTTCTTAACATATGATTAACGAATAGTTAGATGAACACAATGCCTATCTGATTTATGTTTTGATTTAATTATTATTATCAGATTATTTCAATTTAAAAAAATTTATAAATTTCATATGATATGCATATTTATGAATAAATTATTAAAAAGTATTAGAAATATTACCAGGCACCTTTATAAATGGCAAATGAATAAAAAAAACACATATATTACCGCAAATGAAAGATTGGTAATTTTCAAAACCTGCGCCAAAGTCAATTAATTTAAACTCTACTGATATTATGATTATTTGAAATTTTCTTTTTAACCTAATATGATAGTCAAAGATAAATTATATAAAATAACTTTAAGTCTTTCAGTAATTATTTATAAAAATATTGCAAACAGAGAGAAAAAAATTAAATGTAAATAAATTATCTTAAGGCATATCTACAACTTTACCTACCTTTTAAACCTTTGACAGAGTTTCTACAAATAACATTATTTGGAAAATACTATTAATGTACAACATGAAAACTGAGTGATAACGAGCTGCTATTATCAACTTTTTACATAAATCAAGAAAAAAATGAACACACAATTATTTCCTAATTAATGGTAATCATATTTCTGTGTGAGTAACGAACTGTAGAGGTCTAACATCCTAACAACAAGCAAACAAACTGCATAGAGATTTATCCAAATTTATAGAACTTTGCGTCGGTACAAATATGTAACTAATGTAACTATTTGTAAATGTAGACAAAAAAGCTGAGATCAAGTTTTTTTATACATGTCATTTTACAGATTTAAAAAGGTCATATTTACTTTCTGTTGTAAATAGATTAAATTTAAGTTTTGGATTTAAAAGGTTAAGAAAAGGAGGTGCGGTACTGGGGCTGGATGTTGAATATCTATATTCTTCGAAGTAATCTGTATTCCCTCTTTAATCAAATCAAATCAAATCAAATTTATTGTCATTTAACTTTTAAATGTTTGTGACATTAACATATATATATATACATTCAACAATACATTTTAATACGTGCCCATACTCGACATATACCAACATTAATTTGTAACATATAAGGAAAAACCAGCAAATATTTAAGAGTCCCCTGTCCTCAGTGCTTTTGACTGTTTTATAAAGGATCCTAATTTATTTACTTGGGATGGCGTAGAAGGACTTAAAATGAATACAACTTTTTCTTCTGAAGACATACTATCAAAATTATCATTTTCCTTTTTAATATATTCCAAATATAGCGTCCTTAGTGCGTGATTTTGTCTACAATCTAAAAGAAAATGTTTTTCATCTTCTAATACATTACATAATTTACACAATCTCTGGTCTCTAGGTATTTTTAAATGTCTCCCTTTTTCGACCAAGAGATTGTGATCACTAATTCTCATTTTTGTTATTAACACTCGAAGTTCAGAGTTCAATGAACGAAGATAGTTTTGAGAATTTTCTTTTTTATATAAGTTCTTATATAGAAGTAATTTACTCGATTCATCAAATGATGAAATTCTATCTGAAATCACTTTATCATAATAAGTTTTAAGTTTTTCTTTTATATCTTTCTTATAAATAATTATTTTATCATTTTTCTCACAATATAGACTCTCTATGTTTATATCTGTTTCTTTTATCAAATCCATTATAAAAGAGTACCAAGTATAAATTCCCTTGGAATCTAAATCTTTATATCACACAGGATGTAAAAGGCTTTGTGTTGTAGACATATTTTACGCAAATTCAGAATATCGATTAATTATACTGTTATGGAGCAAAAAAAATTGAGGCATTTTCTTCAGTTTCCTTAAACTTGGATTTTTTTCTCTGTATTTACATTTTACTAATTGTTTTGATTTTATGTTTCTTTTATCTTCAGTAGTTTTGTTTTTTTTTTTTATAAAAATATGACACCATTTGATTCGAGGCGATTACCAATTCTGCAAAAATTTTTAGAGTCTGGATTTTCCCCATTTTATTTTCTTGCCTCCCATTCAAAAGAAAGTCAAATGGTTGTTCCCTTAATTTAAATATCACATTTTTTTTAAATTAAAAAAATGAGATATTTATTATTTAATTGTACATCTCCCTTAATATTATTTCATTACACATGAAATTTTTCTGTCCTAATATAGTCTAAAAGGGGCCGTGCGTCAATACTTATTACAGGTGCGTTTAAAATTACTAAAAACGATAACCTTCTGAAAGAATTAAACTTGGTACGATTGAAAGATCGACGAAAAATTAACCGTCTCGTACTATTATACAAGATTAAAAATGGGAAATGTCCCAATTACTTAAGGGATACTTATCCCCTCGTGAACCATAACACGCAAAATTATAATTTTCGGAGGGTTCATTATATAATCCAACCTCCATCGAGAACTGTTGCTTTCTCATAGTCCTTTCTCCCAGCCACTATCAGAGACTGGAATTCCTTACCATTAGAAATACAGGAATCTACATCTATAAATATGTTCAAGGAAAAGTTGTTAAATGTTTTGATTCCCGAGTCTTCCCCTAAATATTTCTCATTTGGCAATGGAATTGGTAAAATTTATCATACTCGATTACGACTTGGTCTAAGTGGTTTAAACGATCATTTATTTCACTATAATTTACTCCCTTTTCGAAATTGTAATCGATGTGACCTGGGTACCGCGGAAACCACTGATCACTATTTATTACTATGTCCTGCTTACAATAAATTAAGGAAAGATTTATTTTGTGAGTTGAAACAAATTTTGTGTCCTGGGGTTGATTTCAGTTTGTTTGTGAAAAACTGTAAAGAATATATCGTAAACATACTTTTGTGTGGCAGTGTTGATCTCTCCTTAGAATATAATCTAAACGTATTTTACAATGTATTTGAATTTCTTGTAAAGATTAAGAGGTTCTGCACGTAATTAAAACATAAACATGCACATATATATTTTCATATATATTTTTGTATCACTTTATAACTTAACATATAGTATGTTGTTAACATATGTATGCTATTTGTAGAATTTTATTTCTTTTTCTTATTTTCTTCTCTGTCATTGTCTTTAACTTATATTATTATTTATCTGTTTGTTGTTTTTGTATATATGTTGAGGAGAGCTACTAGTGGCCTTGTGGCTGTTAGCAATCCTCTATAAATAAATAAAGCATTAAATTAAAAGGGGCCATTAGGTAGGTCTATCGGAGGCTCTATTGGGAAGGTCTGTCGTGATATATGAATTTCATCCTTTTTAAATATGAATGGCCCTAGAGAAATTAATTGAACCCGTAATTAATCTGCAAATATTTTAAAGCTAACATTCTATGAATTATGAAGATTCGTATTTTTATAATCTGAAAATTTTTAATATTTTATGATGTTAGATTAAAAAACAAAGTCCCCATAACTAAATGATTAGAGAAGGCAAGAGCATGTAAATTCAAAGATTTCTTAAGACCAACCCCATCCCTCAACCACCGGTAGTAATTGCTTTAAACCGCTGGGGAAAGTTTGACCTTACCTGGGTTTTGGATAAATTCTTACGGCTCGTGCTTTTTCCTTTTACAATTTTTTTTATCAGAAGGGTACCTGATGATGGTTATCATGTACGCAAGGATTTCGATATACAAGTATATTTAATTTTTGATATACATTTGAATAGTTTTTTTCGCATTTGCGGTGGAAATGATTCAATTTAAAGCAGTACAAAATACCAAGAACACCTGCAATGTCATTTAATGTCGTAAACATACCATTTTAATTGATTATACTTAGCTACCGATAATGTTTTTTAGCAATTATAATAATTTACCGATAATAGTGGCAATTCAAACAATTATTTTTATAATACGTCAGATAAATTAGATGCGATGGTTTTAGGAAACTGATCCAATATTGCTATTGTTACATTACCACATGATGTTTTCCGTATTGGCTTGGTTATATATATATTAGGTTCAATATTTTCAATTGCATCGAAGGGCGAAGAAAGACTAATACAAAATGAAATAATTCTCTAATGTACTTTTTTTTCGTCAATATTGAACGAAAGGTCAATTCGGAAAATTATTAATACAAGAGTAAAAATTATTCCTTTACAAAAATTGACCAGATCTAAATATGTTTGCCAAATGTCTATGAAAAGTAGTTAAGTCTTCAGATACAAAAAGCTCAAGATAAATCTAAAAGACAATTAAGATTCAAGAGACAAAAAACCATGAACCCTGATGACAGTTAGAATTATTATATCCTTCTTATTTTTTGCTATGTAAAATTTATTGTCATACAAATACTATTTTATTCAAATTACCTGAAAAATACTATTCACCGGTAAATAGCACAAATGCTTTTCAACGACCAGTGAATAGCACTTTTCAATGAAAACTTTCATTGGACAGGTTAGAATGAATGACATCTGTAATCACGTTGGTGTAGACCGTGATCTTAAAGAAAACAAATTTATCGTTCGTGTTGTTCATTGTTTTTTAGTTTTCTGTGTTTATTTGTTGTGCTTGTGGTTGTTCATTTGTCTTCCCGGGTATGTCTGTCCAATGGATTACGTTTTTTTATTGCTCCTTAGGTATATTTGTCCTTTTAATATTTTTCGTGGCATTTTTCTTAAAATTTCTGGTATATTTAACAGTGATTTCGGGATATAGCCATTTTATTTGTCGGGAAAAATAGTCACTGTCTCGCTCGCTCGCACCTATTTTGGCTATAAAAAAATCCAAAGAACTAAAAATCAATTTGGTTGTTTTACTTCCTGTCATAATATCAAAATTTGAAGAAGAAAAAATAATCAGAGCTAAATTTGATAACAAATCACAACGACTCAAACTTCAAGATCTTTCCAATGTGCAAAATATACTTACATCTTGTCAAAATATCAAAATTTAAAAAAAAATATTCTTCAATTCTACATTGTAACTCAAAATATTGGAAAAATATCTCATAGGGGTAGATGATTCATGCAGGCAGTAGTCGATCACTTTTGCAACTGACAATACCACCATTTTCATTCATTCAAACATTTTAAAACATTAACTTTGAACATTTCAATATAAAGAAAAATACCTAAAAATCTAAAAATGTTTTTTATTAGCCAGTGGAAAAGATAAATATGGAAGAAATACAAATAAGACAAAGAGGGTATTATATTTGTAAGGAAAACTGCGCATTAATTGTGTATCGGATCGATTCTTTCCCATCATGATGAAATTATTAGCTAATCATGCTAATGGTGGGGCTAATTTAACACTGGAATGATAAAAAGAATTATCTAGAACGCGTTACGGAGAGTTCAGGTTATTATACATGGAAGATCAGAATCCGGATCATGAATATAGCAGTAGGCGGTATTCGATATCCGGTCAATGAACACACCTGATAAATTATCGAACACTAAAGTTTTTCTGCGCAGGATTTGCATAATTATTTCGTCGATTTACGACTCATCAGTTGTGCTCAAGGACTAAAATGTTAAAAGGTCAAAACAATAACCAAATTATAAAAATGACCAAAAATGAAAAATCATCTAAGAAAAGAGCTGAGCATAAGGAAAATTTTACTTGGTTTTCACAAAATTTAACATTTTTACAATAACGACGTCATTTATCAAACTGCTTCATACATGTATTTCCAAACTGCTGTGAGATTCTGGGGCCTGTTTATCGAAGCTCTCTTAGGACTAGTACATGTCCTATAAGACCATCTTAGGACAGACATGTCCTAAGACCATCTTAGGACATATCCTAATCCTAAATGGGTTTATCGAACATGTCGTAACGTAGGATTTTCCTAAGAATTGTCCTAAGTTTAGGAAACCAGGGGCCTGTTTATCGAAGCTGTCCTAAGATCGGTCCTAAGACCAATCTTAGGACAGATTTAGGATCAAGTTAGGACCGAATTAGGACATGTCTCAGCATACACATCGAAGATATCTTAGGACTGTCTTAGCTAGGATGTCCTAACTATTGTCCTAAGTTAGGACGTAAAAGAAAAAAATAGAAAATATAGAAAAATGCATTGAATTTAACCAATGAAAATAGTTTTGATAAGATGAATAATTATAATTATGATTTTTATAATTATATAGATAATAGATAATAATTAAATAATAATTGTACATTTAAACTTTATTAAAATAAACGAAACAAAATAATAAAAAAAAAGTTTTTTTTTTTAAAAATTAAAAAATATATCAACTAAATATATAATATATTATATACGGTAAAAATCATTATTTCTTTCAGTGAGTTGAATTCGAAGTGTCATACACATTTTCATACTTTAAAGAGTTCAAAGGCAAATCTCGTGCATCTTTTTTATATAAATAAGAAGATCTTTAACATATTTCATTAAGACAAAAACAATACACGTATGAATATGAGCAAGAGAAGGAATCCACATTTTACAGATGCAGAACTACAGACACTGCTGGATAAAGTAGAAAAGAACAAATCTCTTCTTTTCAGTACACTTAATATTTCCTAAAGTTAGGACCATCCTAAGACCATCTTAAGTCACCTAATTTGGTTTCCTAAACTCAGGACAATTCTTAGGAAAATCCTAAGTTACTACATGTTCGATAAACCCATTTAGGATTAGGATATGTCCTAAGATGGTCTCAGGACATGTCCTAGTCCTAAGAGAGCTTCGATAAACAGGCTCCAAATTAGGTGACTTAAGATGGTCTTAGGATGGTCCTAACTTTAGGAAATATTAAGTCTACTAAAAAGAAGAGATTTGTTCTTTTCCACTTCATCCAGCAGTGTCTGTAGTTCTGCATCTGTAAAATTTAGATTCCTTCTCTTGCTCATATTCATACGTGTATTGTCTTAATAAGATATGTTAAAGATCTTCTTATTTATACGAAAAAAATGCACGAGATTTGTTTTTGAACTCTTTAAAGTATGAAAACGTGAATGACACTTCGAATTCATCTTACTGAAAGACGTAATGATTTTTATCGTATATAATATATTATATATTTCATGTATGTAGTTGATGTATTTTTGAATTCTTTAAAAAAAGGTTTTTTTATAATTTTGTTTCGTTTATTTTAATAAAGTTTAAATGTACAATTACTATTTAATTGTTATCTTTTATCTATATAATTATAAAAATCATAATTATAATTATTCACTTATCAAAATTATTTTCATTGGTTAAATTCAATGCCTTTTTCTATATTTTCTATATTTTCTATTTTTGTCTTTTTCGTCCTAATTTAGGATAATAGTTAGGATATTCTAGCTAAGATAGCTTCGATGTGCATGCTGAGACATTTCCTAAGTCGGTCCTAACTTGATCGTAAATCTGTACTAAGATTGGTCTTAGGACCGATCTTAGGACAGCTTCGGTAAACAGGCCCCTGTTCTATAAATAACTAGTGTTAATCGCAGTTTTATCTCTTGTATTCTATTACGTTCATCCGCCGCATCCATGGTTTGTACACTCACTATAATAAATAACAACGACGACAGCTACACGTATGTTACGGCTGTGTCCTTAGATGCTTATAAATTTATCCTTTTTATGTTTATGTTTGTTTTTTTGACATTTTGGGTATTTAAATTTGTTATTCAACTATTTTGGTTATTGTCAGTTTGGCTTTCAACATTTTAGGCCTTGAGCACAACTGATGAGTTGTCAATCGATAAAGTATGAACATCTTCTGCATCAAAATTGATATTTTGGAATTGTTATTAGCACGGAGTCGGCACCTCCAATTCTCTGAGGGTACCGCCAGCTCAGTTGCTGGCTACTGTGTATTCAATCCTAGCGTGAGAAATTGATACGTTAGATTTATTGTTATAAAAAAGGATTATCTTCATCTTGCACAGATCTTTCCTTAGATTATTTTGACTTTACTTGAGCACAACTGACGAGTCATTATTCATCAAAATTGGAATCGTGGAATTTTCGATTTTCTTAAACCTGTTCGACAATGTACATCATGTAAACATTATTAGGAGCCTTTTAAGCGATACCTGTCTTTTTTCCTGAAAATGTGAGGTTCAAATAAAGTGTCATAACAAACCATGGAACTCCAAGGGAAATGTCATAATCAAAGTCACAAAAAATGGCAAGGTCGGGAGACAAGCAAACACCCAGAACAACTGGAAATCAACAGTCATACTCCGGACTTGGTGCAGGCATTTTCAAATGAAAATGGTGGCTACATATACAAAAGATCTATATTGAATGGCCAAAGTGAGGACAAGAGTAAGATCAATATTTAAATGAAGGCCTTTATCGAATTAAATATTAATGAGTTAATCGATGCCAGAAAAAATCGTAATTATCAAATTTTATATAGAGACCTAGACCTTGGTGCTCATACAGGTATTTGTATCTATTACCATGACAACATGAGTGGCATTTACTTCATTAAAAATATACATTCTATTTTACGAACTAGTCATGTCTAGAAATTAAATGTTGTCGCCTCTATCATTGGGTATAGCCCTCAATGTCATGTTGTATATACACGTAGTATTGTTTTTTTTTCATATTTTAATGTAATGAGAAACCAGAGTGAGTTATATTTTCCTAACCAATGTAGGTAAGGGAGATAATAAATTTGTCTCCCTTTTAGCCTGATTACAAAAGGAGAGAATTTCATTATTTCCCTTTCCTACACTGGTTAGGAAAAGATAACTCACTCTGGTTCCTCATTCCTGAATTATTGTTTCATGTAAGATGGAACACTTTTAAATGTATAATCTATTCATATAAGCTTTTGTAGTGATATTGAATGTTGTACCATATTGCATAATATCTTCAATCAGCTGGTTTTAATACTAGTATTGCTACCGGCTTGAGATGAAATTTTAATAGCCATGACTATGATTTCTATGTCTATAGCAGGTTTGATTCAGTCAAAAGCTGTTTTTATAGTAGCACTGAAAAAAATATCTATGTGTCCTTGCTTTAGAACATTTGGTTCAATTACTTTTGTAAGTGAACTGTTTGACGTTGGAATGGACAAATGGCAAGAACACAAAGGAAGACTGGAACCAAATAAACAGAAATATTAGTACATTTAGTATAATACTGGCGAATTGTTTTCAGGCCCTAGTACAAGACTAGGAGATATTTTCGCCGACAAAATTTGTAAATCTAAATAAACTGCAGAAATGCAGTTAATAATGGACATACATTGTAGCTGTGGAAGGATTGACCGAGGAGAACAAGTTGTGTTCAGTAAACTATGGAAGGATTGACCCAGGAGAACAAGTTGTGTTCAGTAAACTATGGAAGGATTGACCCAGGAGAACAAGTTGTGTTCAGTAAACTATGGAAGGATTGACCCAGGAGAACAAGTTGTGTTCAGTAAGTTTATAGTACAGAAGACCATCAAACTATATTATTTATTGACAAATGGCAACCACCGAGCATACAATTTAGAGAGGACTAAATATAAAATACAATATTTATATTGGTAGTTCTATGTAAATACATTTATATATCGTTAGTTGTTTGAGAAATAAATAAAATGTGATTCAACAATTGAAACAAGTTTGACTACATTGTACAATAGGAAAAAAATGATACTGAAAGTGATTTCCACATTCAAATAACATCAGCAACATCTGAGTGTTTATGTCATTTGAAGAATAAAGAATTTTGGTGATAATTAATGAGAAATAAAACAATCAGATGACCATGAAGTAAGTTCCAACTAATTACAAGTATTTCCGGTTTCTTGTTAGCCCCTGTTGCTAAGTAACTAATTCTTGATTACTGGAGGAATAAGTTTTCATTGGAAAATTAGACATCCGCTTTTTACAGTAGCAATTTATACAGCAGAAAATCCGTTTGAATAATTGTCGATTAGACTTCCGAATTACCAAGTAAACGACTGGATCGATCGTATAATTGAATCCCGCAAGCATATGAATCTTTCCAATGATCTGTGGAGGCATTTTTGCACCAACTAACTTGTATAGTACAGTTATCTGAAAAGTAAATATTATGATCATGATTATTATTGATTAAGACAATACAAAATTAACATTTTGAAAAAAGCATCCCCATCTCCAAAAATTGTAAAGCTTCTGCAGTACAGTTAGGTGTAGACATAACCTCTCACCAAGTTAACTTAGATCAGTTCTGCTGACTGTTTTAGAACTACTCTAGAATAGAATCCTGACTGCCCTAGAACAAATCCCGACCGATTCTGACTGCTCTAAGCTGTCATGGCCAAGAACAGCTCTACACTGTCATAGTCTAGAACAGCTGTAACCTGTCATGGTCTAGTACAGCTCTAACCTGTCATGGTCTAGAACAGCTCTAACCTGTCATGGTCTAGAACAGTTCTATAACATTGTTATAGAAATGATCATGTTAGCCACCCATCGGATATTTTCCCGGGAGAACCCATCATCAGAGGCCATCGGTTTTTTTTTTTTTTTTTTCGTTTTAATTTTATTATTTATTTCTTCATTTTATTTTATATATATATATATATATATATATAATTTCTTACTCAAGATGTTTTCTTCTTGAGTAAAAAATTATATATAAAAAAATAAATGAATAATATAAAATTAAGAGAAGAAAAAATATAATAAAATTGAAATTTAAAATAAAAAAGAATATACATAGGAACATTAAAATCATGGTCTTTAAAATGTTTTACGTGAATGTCAGATCTTCTATGTCCATACTCGAAACTACATTGAGAGTTCTACGTGATGATTATATTATATTATACGGTTCAACCTTCTCTATTCTGTAAGTCGAAATGAATTGACAATATTAAATAACTTAACACTTAATCTTGGATTTTTTCCTATGTATCTATGGTCTTGGAGTATGCTTTTTTGTCAAATTTTTCGAATTCCTCCATTTTCCCATGTAAAAATATGGTTGCTCCCTCATACATGTAATACTATGTAATCTGTATACAATCACGAAGAGATTCGCCAAAACATTATGTCATAACACATGAAGCTAAAATTTTGAACTCTTAAATCGTTTAATTTCTACTCTTCAGTGTATGTTTTGTTAAAAAAAAAGTCATATAACAGATGCCTTAAATATACTTACATTATATGGTATCCAGCAAGTAAGGAACACACAAGCTAAGACTCCAACTATAACAGCAAACCGAAGCTCTGTAGTTTTAGATGCTAATGAACTATTGCTAAATTTCTGCATTTGAGTCTTTCTCTGTCGGAGTTTAAGAACAGCAATTACGACTACAGAATTACAGACTACAATTGCCAGGATTAAGACGATGCCAATTGAAGAAAATAAAACAAGAAATATTTTTTTGCTTGGCTCCTCTTCGATCTGAAATGCTGAACATTTGTAGGTTACTGTGTCCCCTTTGTAAATCGGATTCCAAAGACTTCCAAGACCAATATGTGGTAAGATACAAAGGCATGAGACGAAGAGTAATCCACAAAGACTCACAACTGACCAAACTTTTTTTGTAATGTTCGAACGGTAGAAAAATGGAACACAAAAAGCAAGTGCTCGATCTAAAGCCATAAATACGCTTACTGTCCCGCTGAAAATTGGACAAAATGACTGCATGAAAACTTTGACAGAACAGATATAGTAATTATCAACAATACCGAATCTTACCAAATTGTGCCAGATATAGGTTGTTATAACTGCTACAAGATCGGTAAGGCATAACAAAAATAACAGAAAATTAGTCGGTAATTTTGTTTGTCTGGCTTCCACAAAAATAAAAATTAAAGATAAAATATTCGCAATGATTCCTGGTATACAAATCAGAAATAAGGAAATATAAAATGAATCCGTCAGTCCAGTTATAATGACTGTTAGGCTTCCGTTACCTGAAATGTTCGTTCCGGCGTCTGATGAATTCATTCCGGTATCTATTGTGCTCTGTGTTGTTGAACAAAGTTGCTTTATAAACTGTGCGGCTCTTTGTGATTGGCTGAGATTTGCTTACGTCAGGTTGGATTATTGGTATGCAAAGTGCAAAAGTTCACATAAATAAAAATGAAAAATATAATTATCTTAGAAAAAATCAATTTAAAAATCACCTTTAAATTCCTTACTGAATAGGAGAAATAATTGTGTTTCTCATCAAAAGAATTCATGTGAAATCTTTTTTTAACACGTATCATCTTCAGTTTTGCATGTCTGATAAGGTTATGCTTTCATACTATGTATATGACTTTAGCCTTCGCATCAAACCCATACATATAACACACTCGAGATTAATATCTGAAAAAAATATCAAGAATCATTTGCATTGAAATATGAATAAATGGTATTTTCCATTCAGGCTGTGGTATCATCTCTCAGCCTCACTTTCGAATTTTAGACCAGTTGTCGTCATAGACAACTTGAAACTTTGTAAAATTACATTCTATCTTAGTTTGAATAATCCTTCAGTCAGTAAACTGATTCCTATTTGACACAAATTTAGTACCAAATGTTTCTATTTTTTTTAGAAAATAATCAAAAACTGATATAGAGTAATTGAGGGTTTTCTTATATAATGTATATTTAGGTGCTATTTTTTACGTAAAGGTATTGTAAAATATTAGCCACTCGACACAATATGAATATTTTAGGTTCATCCGCTGCGGTTACTCACCAAAAAGCTTCATATTGTGGCTCGCGGCTGATATTTTACGATAACCTGATAATCTATACTTAATAAAATATTCAAAGTGTTCAAATACGCTGCGGATGACAAATAGCATGGAATCAAGTATTCCAAGGAAATCATAAGAGAAAAGGGTTTCACAATTGAATACCACTGTATATCAAACCTCGTTATTTAATCTTAATATAATAATGATGTCGTCGGAAGATCGTTTGAAATTAAACAACTTTGATACTTTGGGATATTCGATTTTCACTCTTTTTGAAAAATGAGTATAAGGCGAGATACTCCGAAGGGACAATATGTAGTCATAAATGAAGAGATATAGCCAACCTCCATCAAGAACAAGAACAGACAACAAAAAAAAGCTAAAAAAAAACAATAATTTAATACACGCGTCCTGTTTTTGACTATATGAGCCTCCTTCGGACTTTATGAGATGTAATCTTATTAAAATATTAATCATTGCTTTATTAAATAATATGATAAAATAGCCTTCATATAGCAAATTTGGCAAGACCAATATTTTTAAGTTGCCCTGGTATTTATAAATACCGGTATTTATATGAAAATTTATCCGATTAATAATTTAATACAGATACGGCAAATCAAATTTCCCCTTTATGCATCCAATAGGGCAATACAGCTTCCAAACAAGGCAATATGGAATTCTATACAGAATGGTTTTACAGACTATTTTGTCATGTACTAAAAAGCTGTATAGACTGGTTGTCATACGGACTGCCAATGCCAACCAGTTTGTACGGACGGTCTGGCTTATTTAATAAAGGTGTTATGAGCTTGCTGATTCTGGATTGGCCCTGTTTTGATTCTCGGTCAGCTGTATTGGCCCTCGGTCCTACGGGCCTTGGGACCAATACAGCTAATCTTGAATCAATGCAAGGGCCAATACAGAATCAGAAAGTTAGTAACACTATAATATCTCCTTTAGTTCTTATATAAATTCTTCATTTTTGGCCTGTAGTTGAACTAAACTAAGAACACGTGAACGAATTGTTGACGTGTAAAGGAAACATGATGACATTAAACCCATTATCTGCTTATAATACAACGGAACTTTAATTTCGACCGGAAAATTTCCAGTTTGAAAACCTCTGTGCAACGTCTGATTTCATAATTACAAATTACGAATGTTGGTTTATTTGAACGAAATATAGAAATGAAAGGATATTTGTTGTCAACAAAATTAGTACATTAAAGTGTTTGGTGGGTTTTAAATGGCGTAGTAGGACATGGCTACCGCCTGCTTTTACTGACCGATTTATATCTACCAACTGTACTAAGGGACAAGATCAAAAGTTCAATGTAGGATAAAAAACTTAATTCAAATAGTTTGGGGGGGGGGGGTAAAAATCGCTGCAAGTTTTGTTATCCAACATCTTTTTTCGGATTGAAAAATACGGATTCAAGATCAGCCCTAACATATGTTTGGATTTTTAAAACAAATAAAAGCCATCATACATACATTGTTGAGGAAAAACAGGACCCATGATACAAAAAGTATACTCTCAAAGCATATGCCCATATTGGTCAATCGATTTTTTCCCAAATTAAGTTAAGAGGGGGGGGGGGGGGTAGTGAAAAAACTTTGAATTAAGTTTTTTATCCTACATTGAACTTTTGATCTCGTCCCTAAGTACATGTACTTACTCCCACATGCTCTTAAGGATGATAGCTGGTCTAATAGGAAATAAATAGGATTTTGAAATAGGTGTTTTAGTTTGAGAGAACATATGAATAGTAAACAAATAAGACAGAAAAAAATATAGGTTTATGTTCTCATTTTAGAGCTATCAGGCCTTGAAAATTTGCAGGAAATGGGTTTTCTCTGGATTTTTCATTGTCTTTGCATTGACAACTTCAGTCTCTCAAAAATGATATTATTAAGAAATGGATAAAACCCGAGGATTCCGAAAATCTGAAAAAAAGACCAAAACATGACCAGCGAGCATCCTTAAAAGTATTTTATAATTCTAACAATTTTGCATCTGGCGTCACCCATCAGTTGTCATTTTGTTCGGACATGTATCTGATCAAAACCAGTAGAAAATAAAGCTTATCTTAAAAAAAGCAAGGCCAGGAGAAAACCAAATTGACAACAACTGAGAGACAACAAAAGTGAATATAATTTTACATAAATATTTCAAAAAATGACCAATGAAATTAAAAATAACAATTAAAAATATTTTGGCTTAGTATACTTCATAAAGAACACAAAAGTGACGTTAAGAGTTCACTTCACCAGTGACTAAATTTGCGTATGCAAAATGAAGTAGGTCCATTTTTCCCCTTTATTTATTTTACTTCTAGGGCCATTATCAAAAATTCTTCTACAACCTTATCAAAATATCTGTAGGCATAGCCTGGTATGTGGTCTCTAAAGATTTGCTAATAAAAACTAACAAATAAGTTAATAAAAATTTTCTAAATACCTGAATATTGCTTTGGAAGACAGTTGTAACACACATTTGCCAAATTAATGTGTATGAGACAGTTTTTGAATGTGAAGGAAACTCAGAACCAAAACGAATTTTTTGTTGTAAATTTGTTAATGTACCTCCTTTCATATGACAGTAGAATTGTTTTGGTTCTGAATTTCCTTCCTGGAAATATGCCAAAAAGTGATACTAATCGACCAAAATCGCCTATATACACGACCTTGGCGGGTAGAAAACTTGAACTTATTAATGATTAGCATAACATTTCTGTTTCTTAACATACAAATTCGGTGCATACAATCGTTGTAAAGCATAACAAGTATGTAAATATTTAAGATTAAAAAATCAATGGTTATGAGTGAAACAAATACAGGGGAAAGTGGCCCTACTCCGTTTTGGTTTTACTTTAAGCAGGTACGCTATGGTGTTTTCGTCAGTTATCTTTGTGATCTGGATCACAGTAAGTTAGGCTTAGTCCCTGGTGTAGATAGAATGTAAGATTTCGGTATATATAAGGCTACACTGTTGAAGCTAAGTAAGTTACATCTACCCAACCGCCACAGTATATAACGCTTAACTACTACAGTAGGTAATAATAATTTTATTATTATTACCCTTGAAATTCGAATATCTAAAAACGACAATGAATGATCGAACAACATATTAATTCAACAATTACAGTTGATTCCCGTTGTCTCGAAATCGCGTGAGTCGAAATTTTGGTTATGTCGAAAAAAAAATTCTGGTACCGAGCATATGACAGTATAATATGACTATGTCTTTTTATTCCTTTTGTCTCGAAATTCGATTAGTCAGCATACGATCTCATATTACAAAAGGAATCTGGAAATCATTTGATGTCTATCTCCCTTTTCCAAAACTCGAGGATTTACAGCTCATTTTAGTCGACCTTTGGCTATCTCGAACCCAGTCCCATGGTCCCTTACACTTCGAGATAACGGTAACCAACTAAATTAGTGTTGTTCGGTCATGAGTTGCAAATATTTGGTATTCGAATTTAAAAATTACATGTAGTTATTCTTTTCGCTACATTGTCAAAATGATAAGATTTAACACAATTAAATTCAAAATTTTACTGTCGTATAAGTCAATAAGATCCAATAAGACTTGTGACAAAAAAATATATATACAATAAAAACACATATGAACCATGGCAGGCAACAAATTAAGAGCATGGTAGAGTCTGAGGGTAGTTGCATCTATCTAAATCTTAATTATTACAGTTGTGCTTAAATGTCACAGGCTCAGCTGCCACAGTAGGTCAGCGTAATGCCGTCAGTTTAATTCAGCTCAAAAGTAAAGCTACGTTGTAACAGTAGGTTCGTTTGAACTCCAACAGCAGATCAGTTTACTTTACCACACTATTTAAGGTGGTACCCAACACTTTCACTAAAATTAATTTGGCTCGTTTAATTTTCATAAAATTTTGACAAAGTATTTACTTTGACCCATTGACAAAAATTTTAAAATTTCAAAACATTTGAACCAACCAATTCATCAGAAAAATTACACTGATTGTATAGCAGTTTGAAAAACACTAATATTGATCATTGAAAAGCTTAATATTCCATTAACAACACAACGTTATTAAAACGTTTAGCTGATTTTACAAAGTTATCTCCCTGTAGTGTTAGGTACCACCTTAAGGCTAAATTGTCACAATTGGTTACACTAAACTATATGTGGCAGCCGGATGATGGGTAAGAGATACTCTTACTTACAGTCCAACAGCAGTAGTATTGTCTCAGTGGTATTAAGAAATTATTTGATACCAATTTTGATGCACAAGATGTGCACATTTTATAGATTTATGACTCATCAGTTGTGGTCAAGGCCTAAATTGTTGAAAACCAAAACAATAATCTAAATTCAAACCCAAAATGACTTAAAGTAAAATGATTCATTGTGTACAACACATATTTCTGGATAAAAAATCATCAGGAACACTAGTTGCTCAAATTGTTAGAAAAAATATTACAAGAAAAAAATTGAGTCAAAAAGAGTAGCCAAAATTCAGTTAATTTGAGACTGAAAGTTAAGACCTTACTTTTAATAAAAGCAGGAGGGCAATATTGTAAAAATAACGATATTTGCAGAAAGTCTTTTACTGAAAAATATTTTCATGATTCATTTCATTATTTAAATGATACAGATATTTTTTTTAAAAGGATATTAAATCCTAACAGCAATGAACAGGTGAGAATACTTGGCTCTATCATTAGAACTGAGAACAGGGTGTCACTTGTTACATATATAACATTTTGACACTACACATAATATTCATAATTGTCATTCCATTGATCAGTATTGATGTAAAGTACAAATAAAAGTTGAACACCTTTGTATTCGATTTATTTGCTATACATCTATAGATTAACGTCGTGCACTGAGAACATTTAGACAGCAAAACAATTTCCCTATTTGAAATAAATAATTACTCCATTTGAACAAAATAAATCCATTAACACCGGAAAATAAATGATGTGTTGCTTTCTCTCTCATTAGAACCTATTGGTAAGTGAAATGATTCACGCGTCAGTAAAACTGGTGTGATCTTTAATAATTATCACTGGTAGCAATGTCAGTAACCGCAAGGTGGAGCTGTTTTGGAGAAAGTTATTTGAAAACTGGATTTCGCTTCTTCACAACCTTTTCCAGCCTATTTTGGGACCAGTATACTGTAAACAAACTGTGGTTTCCACCCAGTGGCGCCCTTAGTGTTTACTGACATTGCCACACTATTTTCATAGCGCTGATTAAAGTATTATGTTCATGACTACAATAAGAATTTGATTTAAAAAAAATAATGTATTTAGATGCGCAATAAGGTTTTAGAATTTTTGATTTCAACCGAATTTTCAAATTTTGGAATTATAAGCTCGTGACCAAATCTCTTCTATTATTTTTCATTTTATGCATTTTGTTTCTATATAGTATTGTCATACACTGTATGCAGATGCGCAGTAAGGTTTAGAATTTTGATTTCCCAAAATGTGGGCCTTTATTCAAAGATATGATTGTGAAAAAGGTGAACAGGGATACAATGTGTGGGAAGTGGAGGATAGCTATCGTTTTTTAGAATCTAAATCTAGTTTATTTTATTATATTAAATGCTTTATGGCATTGTCACACCTTATCGGATAAAGGAAACGGACAACGAACGGATAGGAAAAAAGTCATCCGGTGGCAAAAAAGTCTCCGTTGCTACTCAAAGCTCTCGCGATCGGTTCATGGACCGTACAAAACGACCATTTACCGTGTGAATGCCGGACGCGTACAAGAAATGAAACGTACAAGTTACAGACTAGTACCGGATTAAACGAACGTACAACGTAAATGTAACGGACGAGCACCGGATAAAACGAATTTAAAACGAACTGACAAAGATATAACACGTATTTGTATCTGTCATGTGACACAATTATAATTAATAAATACCCATGAGAATTAAAGATTAATTCATTCTTACAAGAGGAAATGCAAGCTAGAAAAACCTTTAATATCATCTAGAATTGATATTTCTCACGTGATATTTCTATGCATTTTTCGTCCATTTTGTCCTTTTAACATACGATCAGTATTCGGATCCGTTGTCTGTCTGGTAATAGTCCGTTTCGTGAATAAGCCCACCGTAAACCAATGGATGTGAACCGGACGTTACGGAGAAGAAAAGGAAAAGTAACGAACGAGTACCGCAAATAACGCATAGCTACCGTACATTCAACGGTCACTCTATTCGGTGATGATCCGTTCCAAGTTTTGACCATGTTCAAAATTTTCCAAACGACTGAACAGACTTCACCGAACTTCCGGAACAAGTAACGCATTCGCCGAATAAGGAACGGACGACAAACGTATGTTAATGGAGAAGAAAATTTTGCTTTCCGTTCGGCGTCCGTTGGCATTATCCGGTAATGTGTGAGAGGGGCATAGGTATGATTTTTAAAATGGAAAGAGCAACATTTTTATTTAATACATGGTTAATGGGTAGTATTTTTCGTAAGTCACCCTCATGGGCGCCCCTTACCCTAATACAGAGTTTTAACGGGTTATAATAAAATAAAGTATACATCTCAACTTCTTCAAAATTATTACATGTATCTGTTCAGATGATATTAACATTCAAAAATTCATTGTATGTATGTAAATGTACCATGCTTTTACAGAATACATGCTTGGCACACATCTTTGTGTTGTAGACATTTTGTGTAGAAGCCCCATCCAGAGGCAGCTTTTGTTTTCACCACCTGTCCACCACTAACAAGCCTACATTCTCTAGAATCGCGATGAAAGCTAATTCCAAGGCAGTCCTGTAGTAGTTGACAAAGAGCAGCGCATTCTAGTTTACTTGTACTTGGTGTCTTGACATAGTTCATGTTATCTTGTCTGTCTTGTACTCCACAAAAGTATCCACTTACGTTTGCTGCAAAAAAAAAAAACAGAGATAAAAATGTCTGATTATTACAACATATTAGGCCTCGACTATAGCTTATCAGCGAGGTTATTACCAGCTATTCTGAGATTAGCTCGAATTTAGCCTTAAAAGCTAGTACAAATAAACTTTATATTTTCGACAATGTAGTGTATACAATTAGGTGCAGACATAACATCTGACCAAGTTAACTTAGAGCAGTCCTAACAGAGTAGTCCTAATAGAACCCTGACTACTCTAGAACAGAATTCTGACCGATTCTGACTGCTCTAAGCTGTCATGGTCACGAACAGCTCTAAAATGTCATGATCTAGAACAGCTCTAACCTGTCATGGTCTAGAACAGCTCTAACCTGTCATGGTCTAAAACAGTTCTATAACAAGTCATACTCTAGAAAAGTTCTAGTAACAGTCAGGATTTAGAATAAATAAGAAACCCCAACTTAAAATTTCAGTAAAGTCTTTTTGTAACACTATAAATAAAAATACCACACTGACATAAAGCCTAATTCTTGATCAGAGCTGTTCTAAAAAGCAGTCGTCGATCAGAAGCCGTTCTACTTCTTGACTGCTCTAAGTTAACTTAGAGCGTTCTCAGAACAGCTCTGCAAGGTAACTTGGACGATAGGTTATGACTGGTCGCAACTGTATTTTCATCAGTGTAATACATATTCGACTGTTTGGAAATAAATTTCTTTGCAGTGGTTTCAATATAAGTTAATTACCAAGTATCTACATGAAAAAGTAACCTAATTTTACATTCCATTTAATGAAGACAATTGTAATCATATTGAATTAACCAGTCTAGAACTAATGTTGGTGGACATGCCTGTTTGTTTGAGGATCCATGTCCCATTTGATCCTCAAACTGTATTTATTCCCACTGCGTGTATTTTAAACTCAGGTGCAACATAATCATACAGGATGTTTGAATTCACTGTTAATCCGGCGCCCAAAGTCACATGACCGTCACCAGTCCAACTAATCCTGAAATATCGAACCTCATTACAGTTCAAAACGACTCCACTTTCCTTTGTTCCATAATTGCCAGGAGTTGCCATCCATAGTTTTGTATTATCGTCTCCACCAATCATAACAACAACAGTTGTTGCAGACCTGAAATCATCCTGGTCAGAAAGGTATACTGCAGCGTAGTTACATGCTGTAACACCGAACGTAATGAAACCGCTGATTGGATTGGTTGATTGTATTTTGTATGGGTTAAGGTTGGTGATGTAGTCATAAAAGTTATCACCAAAATCATACAAAGCTACATATTTCTTAGTTTCAAGCCAGACTTCATCTAATTTAGTAGCTGAAAGAAAGTAAATATATGTATGTTTTTGTTTATCATTTTGATTATTTAAATAGCATATATACAGAGGACAAGATAAAGCAAGGTGAACAAAATATCAAAATACAATAGATGAAGAACCTATCTTGTATTTTCGGATTCTTTTTTTCCAGCTCATGGATTTGGCTCATCGACTGGGCGTAAGTCTCCATATTTAGAATTTTTATTTACTATTGTAAGAACCTGTTATAAAAGTTAATTTAAGATGAAAGAATTAAAGCTATCTCGGAATTTACCAGAATTTTATTAGCACAAAATTCAATGAGTCCTAAGCTGGATAGCCAAATTCCTCATAAGAAGTTTCCAAAAGCGGATTTAAAACGGTTACCCCACTTTTGTAAAAATGATGTAAATAAAATAAAATAAAATGTTTGGTTTAAAATTGAGACTACCGTAACTAAAAGCAATGTCAATATCTAAATAATCATTATGAAACACTGGTAAGTATTTGTACACAATGGGCATCTCTAGATGTATCTTATATAAGTTGTCGAAGCTATCGAGGACGATAAAATTCGATAAAGTTTCAAGTCCGATCAACGTAAGACGAGAATTCTAACTCGACGCATTTCATTTGAGGTAAGATACTTATTATTGACCAATCAAATCGTAAAGTTTCGGAGAGAAGGTCTAAGAAAGACTGAACAAATCTTATCTTGAAAATAACTTCTTTGATACAAATTTGAATGTTAATGTCTAATAAAATGGAAAGGTGGACTGCAAGTGAACTCCAATTCCTTTATCGTGAACTTATATATGAACCATTTACAATTACTAAGTATAGACCATTTACAATTACTAAATAAAGACAAAGATTCCATATTGCAAATATATCAAAAATAGGTACTTACACCAGACTATTCCAGACAATGCAGCTAAAGCGATGACACAAAACATTCTGCTCCTAGAAAACAATTTGCTAACTATAAACAATGTTAAAAGAATTCAGCCGAAAATACGAAATGTCTGAAAATGTAAACCATTCAAAAAATAGACGTAAATAACACTATCGTTGTAATGAAAAACAATTGTACAAACTTTTGTATTTTTGTGTGAAATGTGTAGTTCAGTGCACTAAAAATAAATAATAACAAGATGATATCTTAATTTACAGTTAAATGTTGTGAAAGAATAAATTAAACTATTAAACATCTAAAATATACAATTGGTGGTTCGTTTAAGTCAAATTACACATCATTTTATATTGCAAGTTGTCTAAGTGAACGCGAAACGACGATGCATGCGCATTTTATACAATTAATTCTATTTCCAATTTGTGGATAGTAGTATATGGGGACAGGCAAATCAGTATTTTTGGTGGTCGTGTGGTGGAGAAGCGACGCAAGTGACGTCACCGGAACCGGAAGTACCTGGAAGTGGCTTGCGCGCATACGGAACCGGAATTAGCTTTCCCATTATTTATTTACGGAAGTGATGTCAGTCACGTGGTGGTACCCGGATGTGCCATATTTGACCAGAATTTATATTGGATTACCTACCCTTTTTCCCGTGCTTCTCGGTCGTCTCTGGGTCTTTCATCGGTCTGTATAAGGTAAGAGTCTCGCATCGAGTCTCTAGGGACTGATACTCTCACTGTTTTGTCCAAGTCCGAGAGTAATCGAAGTACAGAGAGGTGATTGGATTATCTCCCCCGATTCCCCGCTTTTCCCCACGTGTGATGTTTTATGTGAGGACTAAAGGTAGGATTGGATTATGTTCCCTTACTTCCAAGCGATTCTGTCACCATATAATCAATGGAGGGGTGTCCTTGGCAATCGCCTTAGCAACGGCGGTCCATTTCATTGCTCTATGATGCACTTCGTTTCTCTGTTCTTGCTCCATACCGCTCTTCGCTGCTCGTCGCTGTTAATTGCTACTCATGACCTTACTCGCGTGCTCATTTTATTTTTTTTTTTGGGGGGGGGGGGGCTACTTGTCACTGTTTTTGCTGCTGCTGCTGCTGCTGCTCCTGGTGCTTGTTGCTGTTCGTCATCGGTGCTCTTCTCTTGCTCATCGCTGTTTTTCTCTTGCTCTTTGCTGTTTATCGCTAATCATGACTATACTCACGTGATCATTTCAGTTTTGGGGTGACTGTTTTCGATGCTGCTAGTGGTGTTCGATTGTCGTTAGTCAAAGATTGGAACTGTGCGATAGAACCCTTACACCCGGGTCATTTGAAGGCCACTTTAACATGAAGGACAGAAGGGCAAACACTTCTTATAATTTTTTCTGAAAATTTTGAATTTGAAAACATATTTCATCATACATCGAAATATGTCAGAAAACATCTCTAAAAACATATTAGAATTGTGTATGGAGGATATTCGTCCACAGAAAATATATTTGACAAGAAAATGACAATATGGACGCTGATGTCTATGGTAAAAACTTTCTCTAAAGAGCAGATAACTCGGTAAATTGGAGACAACTCACATCTACCAAAAATGGGAAATAAATAAAATATATCACAAACTACCGAATAAAATTGATGCACTATATGGCCACTTTGTTGACTGACAACTCATCAGCAGTGCTCGAGATCAAACTGTTGGAAATCCAGTTAAAGATATAATGATGAATTAATAATCACAACCAATTAAAACAAACAGGAATCCAAATTTAGCTAAGGGTTACCTCTGCACCAAAAGGAAGAGCCTTAGAAATTTCTGGTGAATTTTTGTCAAATTTTGAAAATTGATAAGAATCAATTCTATTCACTTAAATAAATGCATCAGTTAACTATTAAATGTCCCTTTTATAAAAATAATATTTATATACAGAATATAATTTTCTTCTTTATTAATGAAACCGTCAACAATTCTTTAAATTGGTGTCAGGTTTATCATTAGAAAAGCAAACTAATATCAATTACATGTGTAGAGCATTATTTGTTCATACAAATTATCTGAAAAATTTTGTATAAAGCAATTATACATTTTATTAACTTAAAAAAAATAATCTAAAATCATTAACTAAGCTAAATTTCCATACCAAAGTAAAGGTGGTGTGTTATTGTATCTGCAGGTATTTTGTATCAAGTCGTGGGTCCTGTCCTGTGTCAGGGGCCCCATGGACCCATTAGAATTACGAGTATGCTATATAATATAAACAAAATGTCCCTACCATCCCATTAAAAAAAATATATGATAAAATTTGAACTCTTACCGTATTTATATAGAAGAGGTTTCTCCAAGGATATTTTTGGCAAACCGAGACATTTAATTGACAAGTCCCATTGATTTGTATTGATAAATCGGTCTACTCCCAGTTGGTCGATTCCCATATGGTCTTTTCCCATTACGTCTACTGTGGAATATGAAAAAATTCCAATTTTCTCTGTTACGGCCGAAATCACCTTTTAAATTGTAGCCAACAAAAGACACAAATCAATAATAAAATTTAACAAGATTTATTATATACAAGTTTACACAAAATATTACACAAAATAAAATGTCAACTTAACTGTTCAAAATCCTTCGTCTTTTCCTAATCCGGAATTCTTCTCGTCAATGTTGCGGGAATCCAAACGGAATATTATATCCAATCAGTCACAATCTAGTATGATGCAACGTAAATAAAAATGTGTCAAGTACGATCTGTGAAACGTAAATAAAAGTGTGTCAATCCAACAGCTGAGAACACAAGAATGTCAATGTCCGGTCCAATATGCTATGCTCTAAAAGTCTAACTTTCTTGTCCGTATATATACTGTAGAACGGAAACTTCTGGAACACGGTAGAAGTTTGAATTACACCAGAATTATTACGTAAGTCAAATAGAAAGTTCTAGTCATTCTATCAGTATCTATTATCGTTCTGCGCAGTTATAACATTATTTGGTAAACAACTATAAGTATTATGAAAACATATTGTACATGTTATAAGGCCACACAAAACAAATTAGGCCAAGATAAATAATATAATAATTACAATATCATAACAAAATAAATATCATAATACAATATCATAACACCTCCCCCCTTAAAAGAAGTTGGAGGGTAACGAGAACTTCGCATGAACAATATATACAAAAATATATAGTATGTATACAGTGTTTTAATAAAATCTAGATAAAGCATGTATCTAATTTCTTGTCTCATAACATCAAGTTTAAGTGGATTGAGCCGGTAAGGATTTGCTTAATTGGAGAATCATCGCCTACATCAACATCATGACAAACAGCAGTGGTTTTGTTTGGCACATCTGGAAAAAGATTTTTAAAAGAAAATACCAAAGTTTTCAATTTTTCTCTGCGATCGAAAGTCAGATGTGCAAGTTTCGAGTCTAAATTTGACAAAATTTCTGAATTTTTCAATCTTACAGTTTGTTCCATAGTCTTGGAATCAAAACATGGTTCAATTATGTCTGGTTTGTCACGATCGTTCTCCGATTTAACCATGGCTAAAGTGGGAACTGGTTTACTCTCACATTCATTAGTACGCTCAAAATATGGTTTTAACATATTAATGTGACACACTCTATTTTGTTTACGCCGACCTGGAGTTTTTACAATATAATTCAAATCATTGATTTTACTCTCGATTGTATAAGGACCACAGTATTTAGCCTGTAAAGGATGCCCAGGGACTGGCAAAAGTACAAGCACCTTGTCACCAGGCTCAAAAACTCTATCCCTGGCATCTTTATCATACCATATTTTCATTTTATTCTGTACAGTTTTTTAGTTTTTCTGAGCAATTTGACAAGCAGTATACAATTTTTCTTTAAATCTAGATACATAGTCTAGAAGATTCAAGTCAGTGTGTTCAGTAAGCCATTTTTCCTTAACCTATTTCAAAGGTCCCCTTACAGTATGGCCAAACACTAACTCAAAGGGGCTAAAACCAAGGGATTCTTGAACAGCCTCTCGGACCGCAAAAAGTAGAAAGACCATCATCCCAGTCCCTATCAAATTGAAGACAAAAAGTCCTAATCATGTTCTTCAATGTTTGATGAAAACGTTCTAAGGCACCTTGAGATTCTGGATGATAAGCACTTGATCTATATTGAGCAATCCCTAACTGGTAAACGACCTGTTGAAATAAACCTGACATAAAACTTGAACCCTGGTCGGACTGTATAGACTTAGGAAGTCCTACAAATGTGAAAAATTTGATAAGAGCTTTGACAATAGTTGGTGTCTTGATATTCCTTAAGGGAATAGCCTCAGGAAAGCGAGTGGATGTACACATGATCGTCAGTAAATAAGCATTTCCAGTCTTGGTCTTTGGTAAAGGTCCAACGCAATCAATAAGTACTCGGCTGAAAGGTTCTTCAAAGGCTGGAATTGGCAGAAGTGGTGCTGGTGGTATTTTCTGGTTAGGCTTGCCAACAACTTGGCATATATGGCATGATTTGCAGTATTCTGTGACATCATTTCTAAGTCTGGGCCAGTAGAAATGTTGTAATATCTTAAGGCAAGTCTTCCTTATACCTAAATGTCCAGCCAAGGGGGTGTCATGGGCAAGACCAATAATTTCTTGCCTATAGACTTTAGGCACCACCACTTGGTATACCACTCTCCATTCCTCCTCTGGGATAGCATCAGGGGCCTCCACTTCCTCATCAAAATGCCGTCTTGGTGGTAGTAACATTCGGCCACTTTGTCTGCTTCTTCTCGGGGTAGAGCCCTCTTGCAGAGCTGAAGAACCTCAGGGTCTTTATTCTGTTCTTCCCTAAATGTTCTTTTGTCTAATGAATGGCTGTTCACATCTGGCCATGGCATAATTACGCGTTTGTTAGTACCAGGTGGTCTTATTATGGCCTTTTTTGAGCTACCGGGACCTTCAATGTCGGCAAGGAAAGTGTCAGAAAGGTCCATATAATCATACTGGCCTTCTTGTAAATCCTAATCTTGTTGTTTTCTTGCCATTGCCCTAGTAACAGCACAAGCTGGATACAGTTCAGCGTCATCTTCAGGTGATTTAACATCCACCACCGGTTCACTTGTAACAATTGGTTCAGCAACCACTTTGTTCCTAGCTAGATCATTTCCTAGCAATAATGAAACACCCTCAAGAGAGTAGGACGAACACCCACAACAACTGGTCTAGTAATTAAATATGACTTCAAATAAATACGATGGAGGGTAACATCTATACAACCTAACTCCACACCTCGTAACAAAACGGAGGCACCAACGGACGTCTCCTCGGACAAAGGCAACACACCTTCTAACAACAAAGACTGAGAAGCTCCAGTGTCCCGTAAAATCTTAATAGGCTGAGGAGTAGTATTATTAACAATAGAAACAAACCCATCAGACATAAAGGGCTTATAATCCTCCATGTAATCACAAAAACTGGACTTAAAAGCCTGACTCGCAGGACATTCCAACTTATTGGTAACAACGGGTGTCGTACACTGTTGCGGGAATCCAAACGGAATATTATATCCAATCAGTCACAATCTAGTATGATGCAACGTAAATAAAAGTGTGTCAAATTAAGTACGATCTGTGAAACGTAAATAAAAGTGTGTCAATCCAACAGCTGAGAACACAAGAATGTCAATGTCCGGTCCAATATGCTATGCTCTAAAAGTCTAACTTTCTTGTCCGTATATATACTGTAGAACGGAAACTTCTGGGATACGTAGAAGTTTGAATTACACCAGAATTATTACGTAAGTCAATAGAAAGTTCTAGTCATTCCATCAGTATCTATTATCGTTCCAGTGATTTCTAAACTGCGCAGTTATAACATTATTTGGTAAACAACTATAAGTATTATGAAAGCATATTATACATGTTATAAGGCCACACAAAACAAATTAGGCCAAGATAAATAATATAATAATTACAATATCATAACAAAATAAATATAATAATACAATATCATAACAGCTCTACTTGTTTATATTTAGTGTGTTTACTAGGGAACCAGAGGCAATTTCCATTTTGTCTACTCGATTTAGATAAGAGTGTGTTTACTAGGGAACCAGAGGCAATTCCCATTTTCTCTGCAGCTTTTTAAGAAGAATTTCTCATTTTCTTGCAAAAGAATTGATAAAACTTTCTGTGAATATGATAACAAAAGGATTAGCAACATTACTGGCATTAGTTAAAAGGCTTCAATTGTCTGAAATGTCAGTGTTGTTTTTGTTGATTTACAAATTATATAGTTTATTGTTTTAACAATTGATGTACCAACCAATTGTACGATAACTTAACAAATATTAGTATAGTATATTGTCAAGCTGAATTAAGTTGGAGGCAGGCATGAGAGCAGGTTCAAATTATGTTTGCTAAAATGACAACGGGTGCGAATTGATTCTATTTAGCTAGCGGATACATGTTAGGTTCTGCGTGACCAGTTGTCTAGTCAGGCCAAATAAAAAAATACATGTGTTTAGGGTAACACACTGAAAAAAGTTAGGTAGGGTAGGTAGGGAAATTTTTTTTTTACATTAATTTTTTTAGTTAGGTTGTATACTGGAGTCACCTTGACTTTAACAGTGCTTGTTGAAGAAAGGTTATAAAAAATTTAGGGTAGGCACTAAAAATTAGGTAGGGTCGGGTTACCCTAAACACACCTATATTTTTTTAGGCCTCACCTTTAACTTCCACAAAGCTGTATGGAAATTTGTGAATATTGAAAAAGATTACTGTCAACTGATATAATTTTTATAGACCTTACCTTGATTTTAAATCTATAACACAAAGATATTTCTTTGATTTTTCAAGTGTTACGGCTTGAAATCACCTTTAAATTGTAGCCAACAAAAGACACAAATCAATTGTAACGATTAATATTTAGAATATAGCAAAGTGCTCTCGACCAATGAAATTATAGGATTTGGTGTTTCTTAATTGTGAAGAATGAATGTAAAACATGTTCTTAGTAAGGGATTATCCTTTTGTTTTCTTACCATTCAAAACCAATGAATTCCTATAAATGAGTTACAATTGCCCCGAAGCACATTTATCACCTTACAGAATTTTTGAGTGCAGCTTATCAAAAATTGAATTTGAATTTGAAAAAAAATAATAATAAAAATAATTAAGTTACTGTTGTAGTTTTTAAGATCGGTAATGTTTAACGTTAAATACGATAACACCAATACAAAAAAGAAACATATCGTTAATTAAATTTTACCTACACTCCTATCTAAAAGCATTAATACTCTAAAATCAGATTACTTGACCCGTGGCTGGTAAGAATTGACATTTCAAGTACTCTGATATAATTAAAACAGTAGGTAAAATTAATAATTGAATTAATTCTTTTTATTTGATTTGAACATTTAATTCTCTGTGGAATAAAATATAGTTGTAACTCAAATTTTGAAATTTATTGATTTTAACTATAAATAAACAAAAAGATAATTCCTTACTTAAATGTTACATGTTTACATTCATACTCACAATAAGGAAACACCATTGCATCTGTGAATGTTTAAAATACAATTAATTTCCCAAATTATTAGAAATGCCTTATATCACTACGACTAATTCATAAATGAAATGTCTAAAAGGAAATCATGCATTAACTATAAACCTTGCACTGACCTTGAACACAATTATACTTAATTAAAACCAATCAAGAGGTCATTTGAGCCTTCAGCACTTTACAATATTCTAAGTTTGTAAGAGAATGATAATCCCTTTCTTTATGATAAGTACTTGCTAACGCTCGTACTCTTTTTCCACACAAAAACATTCACAAGCTCACTTGGGTATCACCTGGCGGTAGAACATCCAACCAAATCGATCATCTACTGATTAATGGTAAATGGAGAAGATCTCTTCAAGATGTTAAAGTAAGGCGAGGTGCTGACGTAGGAAGCGACCACCACCTTGTTACAGCCAATATAAAGTTGAAATTACAGAAGTCAACAACTATTAACAAAATAAGAAGGTTTGACATCAACAAGTTGAAGGACAGAAAGATCATGCAAGATTTTAACTTAGAGCTCAAAAATAGATTTCAACTTTTAGAGAGAAACAATGTTGAAGAACAAGACTCAGTTGAGGAACATTGGAACAAGGTAGAAGAAGTGTACAGCAAAGCAAGTGAGAAGGTCTTGGGATATAAAAGGCAGGTCCATAAAGAATGGATTACACCATCAACCTGGAAAATTATTGACAAAAGAAAAGAACTAAAAGATAAGATAAACAACACACATTCAGAGAGATTAAAAGACAGACTGAGGGTACAATATTCTGAGAGTAACAAAGAAGTTAAGAAAGCGACAAAGAAAGACCAACAAAACTTTATAGAAGCATTGGCTACTGAAGCTGAAAAGGCCGCTTCAGATCAAAGAATGGGTGATGTCTACCAAATTACCAAAAAATTGACTGGAAAGAAAAACAATATCAACTTACCAGTACGAAACAAGCAAGGAGAACTTTTAACATCTGAACATGAACAAAATGAAAGATGGTCAGAACATTTTAAAGAAGTACTCAACAGACCCGAACCTGAAGTAACACCAGATATACAGGAAGCTGACATAGATCTCAATATCAATGTTGAAACACCAACCAAAGATGAAATAATTAAAGCAATCAAAAGTTTAAAGAACAACAAAGCCCCTGGAAAGGATCAACTTCCAGCAGAGGTATTTAAAACAGACACATTACTAACTGCAGATATATTACTTCCACTTTTTCAACAAATTTGGCAAAATAATACCATCCAAAGATCTTGGACTGAAGGCACCATCATCAAGCTACCAACGAAGGGAGACCTCTCAAACTGCAATAACTGGAGAGGAATAACTTTGCTGTCTATATCAAGCAAAATATTTAGTAAAATATTAATAGAACGCATTAAGACAGCTGTGGACTGTAAATTAAGGAAAGAGCAAGCAGGTTTTAGAAAAGGAAAGAGCTGTTGCGACCAAATATTTGTATTAAGAAATATCATAGAACAATGTACCGAATGGCAGAGACAACTCATTATCAACTTCATCGATTTTGAGAAAGCCTTTGACTCTATTCACAGGAACAGTCTTTGGAAAATCTTACGGCATTATGGAATACCTGAAAAAATTGTCTTACTTATTCAAATGTTTTACAAGGATTTCAGATGCTGTGTTGGAAACACAACAGACACCAACTTTCTTGTAAAATCCGGAGTTAGACAAGGTTGTGTCATGTCATCTCTACTATTCATTATGGCAGTAGACTGGATCATGAGAACCAGCCTTGATGATGGCAACACAGGTATCAGGTGGACCTTATTTACACATCTGGAAGACTTAGATTATGCAGACGACCTTGCCTTGCTTTCACATCTTGAAAGACACATGCAAGACAAGACATCTAAACTACACCGGAATGCAGCCTCAATAGGATTGAATGTCAATATCAAGAAAACTGAAGTCATGGCCCTAAACTGTAAAGATCCGCCTAACATTGAAATAAATGGAAATTATCTGAAGTGCTCGCCATTGTTCACATACTTAGGTAGCATTGTGACCTCTGACGGTGGTGCAGACCAAGACATAAAATCAAGAATAGGTAAAGCAAGAAAGGCATTTATTAAACTGGGAAAGATCTGGAAATCAGCGAATATAAGTAAGAGAACAAAGATGAGACTATACAATAGCTGTGTCCTATCTGTACTTCTATACGGAGCGGAATGTTGGAGAATCACTGAAAAGGATGTAAATAAACTATCCAGCTTCCATAACGGTTGCCTAAGAAAGATTCTAAAAATATTTTGGCCCAGCAAAATAACCAACAAAATGCTGCATGAAACAACTGGCTCTGAAGACATGGCAACCATATTAAAGAAGAAAAGATGGAGATGGATTGGGCACATCATGAGACGACCATCTGACGACTTATCAAAGACTGCTTTAAGATGGACTCCAGAAGGGAAGAGAAAGCAGGGAAGACCAAAGACAACTTGGAGGCGTACCATAGAAACAGAAATCAAACAGATGGGTACCACCTGGAGAGAGTTGGAAAAGAAGGCACAGAACAGAGATGAGTGGAGATCCCTAGTCCTTGCCCTATGTGCCTCCGGGCATAACAAGGACTAGGTAACGCTCGTACTTAATCATGAAGAAAGGGATTATTATTCTCTTACATATACGAAGAAAGGGATTATCATTCTCTTACAAACTTAGAGGGGACATTTTCAATTTTACCCTTATTTGTCCCTGTTCACTGACGAGAACGTCGAAACATTAAAACCAACAGTCTCATTTGAAAGAATAGATATGGAACAACTCACCCAGCTGTATAAAGTTAAAATTTTCTTTTTCTGGAAAGTTTCCAGAAAGAAACACCGATTTCGTGTTTTTTCGAACGGACAATTGAAGGGCAAATGGTCCAGATTATCATGGAAATTGGTTCATTTCCGTTGTTTTTTTAAGTTTACGAATTATGGTGAACATAATCAAGGCCATTAATAAAGTTTTCTTTTTTCATATTTTGGGTGATTTTTGTCAATTTCGTTATTTTTCGAAAATTTCGTGAAATGACGCCATAATCAGTAGTAACAAATTTTTTGCACTTGATTTGAAATCATTTAGCATTGAGTTATTGCCTCATAAAACACCTTTGCTTAAAATAGACATAAACAGAGAAAAATTAAATCTCAATCATACATATTTTGTCTATGCGTTTCTTTTTTTGAAGAGTATAAGTTCCTCAAATAATTCTGCACTTTTAAAACTCTGTCAGAGGAGGTTGAAACCCTATTTTTAACAGAAATTAAAATTTTTATTCAACACAAATCATGTCATATACGAAGTACTGACTACTGAAAGGGGGGGATACCCTCAGGTACTCACAGTGCACCAGCAGAGGTATCGCTTCAGTGACAGTTTAAAAAATCGGACACCTAAATTTCTTTACGTTAAATGTGCATACCGGATTTATTTTCATCAGGAACACTTGTGACCAAACATCAAAACATTGTGAGCAATTGATACAAATGGTTGCTTTTCTAACATATGGCAGATCAAATATTAGAATAAATGACTCACAACAACTTGTATAACAAACTTCTTTATTATTATCATTACAAAGACAATATAATCAACAAAATATATATTTCACAATTAATATTGGATTATAATTAAATAACTAAAGAATTACAATTAAAAGAGTGTTATTTTAAAAACTACAGGGTATGTGTTGTAGCGACACGCGATATAAAATAAGACCCCGTGGTATGTTTATGTATTATAGATACAATGGATAAGCGTTGGTTCTTGAAAAAGAAACCATGAGCCCGGAGGACGAATGGTTTGTTTTTCATGAATCAACGCTTATCCATTGTATCTCTTACGTAAACTACTGTTGTGACGACTTTTCCCAATTACCTTTCCTTTCTTAATTAGACCCTATTATGTGTGAGTTTAAATTAACTTAATTTTCTATACTACTATTCAATTAGATATATTTATATATAGTCACGTCGATGATTTTAATGGTAAATGAAAATTAATACAAAACCATTTGAAAATACAAAATAAGGCATATGATTCAGAAATTTGTCCATTATTGACAAAATAAAGCATAGTCGAAATAATTTTCCAGTAAAACATAATGTTACTGAAAGAAAAAATAAGTTTAAATCAACTCGATTTACACTTTTTATATTTTAAAAATATGTCAAAATATGCAGTGAAACATATGAAATTGCCATAAACATCAAAATACAATGTTCTAATTTTTTATTGAATTATATGAAATTGTCGATAATAATAAAAAAACAAAATAATGATCTTTTCTTATTACTAAATTATATCAATGATAACACAAGGATTTAGAAAAAAGGGAACGACGAAACGGCTACCATCTTACACTATACAAACGTCGTTTTTAAATATATAAAGGCGAAAGCCTTATGTATATATTGTACCGTATCATATTGATATATGTAAAAACGACATGTAAATATCATTCGATTGGTAGTCGCGAGGTTTCGTCGATGTGTTCTTGAACAATGTCACATAATTTACTTCAAAGTGGGAGTTGCAGCCCCAGTCACTGCAATTAAAAATTTGCAAAAGTCTAAGGTAAGTTTTTAAACTAATACCAGCTGTGAACAGAAATCAGTAAATTAACCAATTCAAACTTAATGAAATTAAGTACACAAAGGGAACAATTGAATATAATTTGATGACTTCATTTCAGTGACGGATTAAAGAAGCGTTGATTCTAGAAAAAGAAACCACGGTAAATGAATAGGCTGACGTCACAGCAGTGGTTTAAATACATATACCAAAACCCTCCAAGACATTAATGCCCTTATGTGAATATATATGATATCGACAAAAGAATACCGAAGCGACAAAACAGTGGGCAAAGTCCACAAATTCGGAGTCCAAGGAAACGACAAAGACAGGAGAATGGAACACAACAAACAAACGCCACAAGGATAGTTTTACCTGTATAATTATTAACTAAAATATTATAAAACGTAAGATAAGCTAAAAAAAACTAGAACAAGACAGAACTCCCATTAAAACCGGAAGAGACATCAGGTGCTCCGTTAACGGCACCCGTCACATAACCTGTTTCAAAATTGAAAATGATTCCTAAGATATATAGACCATAATAGATCAGGACCATATATCATATTTCTTCTTAACCAAAAGATTAAGGATGATCGCTGGTCTAATAGGAAATAAATAGGATTTGAAATAGGGTTTTAGTTTGAGAGAACATATGAATAGTAAACAAATAAGCAAGAAAAAAATATAGGTTCATGTGCTCATTTTAGAGCTATAAGGCCATGAAAATTTGCAGGAAATGGGTTTTCTCTGGATTTTTCATTGTCTTTGCATTGACAACTTCAGTCTCTCTAAGATGTATGAAAAAATAAAAAGGATTTCATTAAATTTTGTCAAATACCATTTTAAGGTATATATGATTGAATTATAAAAGAAAAAGTGGGGGTTCATGGGCAAAACATTTCATGTTTAAGAAATGGATAAAACCCGAGGATTCGGAAAATCTGACAAAAAGACCAAAACATGACCAGCAAGCATCCTTAAAGCAGAGACTGTGTAGATATACGTTTGACAAATTGAAACACACTTCGTTGCTTCTATGTTGTCGTCCATGAAAAGAAGTTAGGTATTTGCGTTTCCGAAGTTCGGCGATCGTTACCGATGTTATCGAATATATGCTAGGTCAACACTATAATCAATGACTTAATATTAATAAATCTATTTGATGAATAAAATTATTGATAAAAATCAACAAAATGGATAATATACAATTATCACCCTTGTTGGTGTGTGACCCGACGGTTTGTCTCCCAGAGAAATGTAAGGTGACCTTACTTTCCGAGGGGAGACAAACCGTCGGGTCACACACCAACAAGGGTGATAACTGTTATATTATATCGAATATTCAACTTAACAGCACTCGAAATTTTCCGTTTAGTATTCTTGGAGTCCTTATCAGACAGCAGGCGTTCCATTTCTGCCTCATCCACCGCAAGCAACCTGCTGTCGGACGCCATGTTTTTTGTTTACTGAATCAAGGGATGTAACTATAAACGGAAACACGTGAGGCTCACGAGGGGATTTCCATGGGGTTTTCTCGCGAGCGGTTGACCTTACTATGCGACCCAACGATTTTCGGTTGACCCAACGAATGGGCAAATATCACGTGACACTGTTTTAACAAATCAGATTAAAGATTTCTATATGAGTATATAATATCATGTAAGATCAGCAAAGTTTAAGCCACACAAACGACAGATAATCAGATAATAATAACACAACAGAGCAAACAACACCAGAAATCAATAGAATTTGACGCTTTTATTTTTTTCCTGTAGGAAACGTAACTGGATACTTTTGTGGAGTACAAGACAGACAGGGTAACATGGACAATGCCAAGACAACAAGTTCAACTAAACTAGAATGAGCTGTTTTTTGTCAACAACTACAGGACTGCCTTTGAATTAGCTTTCATTGCGAGTCTAGAAAATGTAGGCTTGTCAGTGGAGGTCAAGCGGTGAAAACAACAGCTGCCCCTGGATGGGTCTTCTACACAAAATTTCTACAACACAGAGATGTGTGCCAGGCTTGTATTCCGTAACCACATGAACCCTGATTCAATTTTTGAAATGAAAATATTGCTGTATGATTTATTTGTCGATACTTAAGTAATTTTGAATGATAGAATGATTGTAATTTCATTTAGTAGTTAGTTAGTCTTTTGACTGTTCATTTGACACTTAAATTTTATTTTATTTTTTCCGGTTTTTCAACCTTTCGGCCTTGAGCACATCTGAAGACGTGTGACAAGGTAGATTATTTCCATGTGTCAGAGTTGTCATTTAAACCGGAACTATTTTTCCTAACGGAAGTTGTATTACACAACAGCTGTCAACACGGCGGACGAAAAGAAACAAGACCACTTAATATGCAAATCTTGTGGTATAAAAATGTGTATCATAGGCTATTTAAAGAATATTTATTTTATTCATATATTTAGCCTTCATATAGGTAGATCTGTCCATATGATATAGCCGGAAATGCTTATCATATCAGACCAACGGTGCAAAAATCCATATTGCAGGACAAAAAATACATATCAGTCATTGTTAATAGTGTGATATCGTAATTAGTGTGCAGTAAATCCTGACCAGATTCGTAACCCGTAGCGGTTTTTTTCTTTACGTTGCAAACGCGCGCTATACTTCAATATATGTAAAATAAAAATAAAAATGGTAAACTTTTCAATGATGTAGCTGGTGATGTAAAGTCGGAAAGAATGTTCCATATCAATTGCTTCTCTCTTATACATGTTCCTTAGGACATTTTATTAATGTTTCGGCAGAGAAATGTGGTGAAATTTATCGGTCACATTGAAAATTTATGATAAACAGTTTATGACACCCAATTTTCAATATCAGTCCCGATATCAAGCCTCGGGATGATATCGGAATGAAGTGCAATAATATATTTCTTCAGTTTCTTCAGAGCATGGAGAGTGTAAACGTTGGCTAACAGAAGCATATATTGTATGATGCGTATTCTTTTATCATTGAAAACTATATCACGTTGTAGTAAGATAAATGTTATGGTGTTGTAGCTGGTGGTATAAAAGCCGTTTGCCAGTTCATTTCAGTCCCGTCAACAGGTCAAGTAGGTGTGGCCTGAATGTTACATACTGTCAGTGACAGTGACTGCTCAAATAGAACGATTGCAGTTTAAAATAAATTATAAGTCTGATGTGATACGACTTCAATGTTCGAGATAAAATGTGGCACTAGCGTTAAGATCTATAATATATTATCGATGTATTTATTTACAGGACAACACACAAAATGGTTATTCATATTACATGGATAATAAGCTAAAAGTAGCTGTTTACATAGAGATAATATACAATTACTAAAAAAATCCTTATTTTACGGGTTTTAAGTTCACAGGCTACTTAATTATTTATAATAGCGATTGACATCTCTTACGTAAATAGATAACAACAAAAATAAATGGTGAGCTGTCAAAAAGGGCAAAACCGACTAAAATGTATAAAATACACAAAGTCGAACAAACAAAATATAAAATCGTAAAAATGTCCATTTATTTTTCTTGTTATCTATTGTCGCATGAGCTGTTTCGAACATACTTAGTTTTTTGTTTTTACCTAAATACCCGGCTTTGAGAAAAGGATTTGTTATGAACGAGTTTCTATAAATTCTGTGTAACATTGTAAACACACAAAACCTTCTTGTCAATAACCAACAGAAACTTATAATAGGAGTATCAGACCTTTTCTGAGGCTACAAGCAAGAGGAACAAACTATCAAATTTTATGTAATTTTGTTAAAGTTGCTCCATCTTCAAAAAAATTGAAGACTTTAAATTTGTACTGGCCTCTGAAGAATTTTACTAATTTCAAACGAACTCCATAAAGAGGTGTGTTATTTTTATTTTGTTTAAAAGTGCGACAGTATAGGACCAGTAGACATGAATGACATCCTTAGCTAGTTTTACAGTTAAAAGGATCACATCTTGACCCTACTATCTAAATTATGTATCGTCCAACCCCTTTTGCAATTTCTAGATAACAGTCACCTTGTAGGTCCATATGATTATATTATAGTGTGTTTTAAACACCAGAGGGTCAGGATAGATATGGAGAAGATTTGGGTTCCCGTAAAACCGGTTTCAAACCACCACCGATCAGTGTCTGTGCCAAGTCAGGCATTCATTTACTTAAGGGATCACATTCCTTTATGCTAGGAATTGGTTGGGGTTAACGGTTAGGGTTGGGGTTAAAGTTTATGATTGGGGTTAGGGTTAGGTTATGTTAGGGTTATGATTAGGGTTAGGTTTAAGGGTTAGGGATAGTATATGATACCACATTATGGAGTGGGACCCTTAAAGTAAATGAAGGCCTCAAGTCAGATTATCTTGGCACTCTGTTGTTTCTAGGTTTGTGTTGTGTGTTATGCTACATTACTTTTTGTCTAGCTTTAATTGATTGATATGTCCTTTGCTTACATTTCCTTGTTGGTTATTTATAAATAATTCATTAAGTATCTTTATTAAGGATGCTCACTGGTCATGTTTTGGTCCTTTTGTCAGATTTTCGGAATCCTCGGGTCTTATCCATTTCTTAAACATTAAATTTTTTGCCCATGAATGGTATTTGACAAAATTTTATGAAATCCTTTTTATTTTTTAATACATTTTTGAGAGACTGAAGTTGCCAATGCAAACACAATGAAAAATCCAGAAAAAAACCCTATTTCCTGCAAATTTTTAAGGCTTTATAGCTCTAAAATGAGCACATGAATCTATATTTTTTTCTTGCTTATTTGTTTACTATTCATATGTTCTCTCAAACTAAAACACCTATTTCAAATCCTATTTATTTCCTATTAGACCGGCGATCATCCTTAATATTCTTTATTGATATGTATATCCATTCATGAATAATAGTGTTGGTTTAATGTATATTATATAAAATAAAGGCTTTTTTAATTCTTTGTGTGCTTTTTCGTGTTTTTGTTTGTCGACTGGCTTTAATTGATTGCTTTAGCATTGTGTAGCTATCTTCGTATATAACTGAAGATATTGACCCTTTATTAAAAGAAGCTTTTGAATTACGTAAACAACTGCACTCATATGGAGTATATAACTGTTATATGAATGATATAGTGAAAGAGCTTGATATTAATATTGAATTCCTGAATTTTAATTCAAACCTTTATAAAATAAAAAGGTTACAAAATAAAATATATACAGGACTGTTGTAAGAAATACTTTCAAAAGATGGTAATACACCAAATTGATCATCTGAGTGATAGAAAAAATATTTCTTCATAAAAATATCAAAATTAATACAAGCTATGAACAGCCAGAATCTCGTAATTTAATTACAAAATTTCGGATCAGTGAACATTGCTTGGCAATGAGAAACCAGAATGAGTTATATTTTCCTAACCAATGTAGGTAAGGGAGATTATAAATTTGTCTCCCTTTTAGCCTCAGGACAAAAGGGAGAGAATTTAATTATCTCCCTTACCTACATTAGATTATGTATTTCCTTTCATACGACAGCAGAATGGTTTTGGTTCTGATTGTCCTTCTAAAGTCATTAAGAATACATATAATCGAACAGTACTGAACAACATTAATTATAATTCAGAAAAATCTTTACATTGTTAATTTGGCGCTCAAATTAAGTTTCCTTCCAAGCAAGTTTTCACAAAAAATATTGTTTAATGTTAGCATAGCATTTGGGAGAGTGTCATAATTAAGTGTACTTCTTGTTCGCTTTATGTAGTCCTGAAATAGATAAAGATTATTTTTTTTTTGGTTTTGTCAATCACAATTAAGGAAAGCAAATACTGTACTCTTTCGCAGTTTCCGCAAAAATAAAAAAAAAATCGCTTTAATTTCTGAATTTAAAGTAAATTCAGAAATTATTTCGTCCTCCACTTACAGTAATTATTTTGCGATCTTCAACAATCACCAATAATGCAAATTCTCCTGTCATGTTCACAATGCTTAATTATTACGATTTTCACTATATCACATTTTTTGCATAGATAAAATGATCAAATTAATTTCTCAATTAATACTACATTGAAAATGAATGCGCATTTTTTTCAGCGTGCTTTTTCAAACCAAATAGACCGCCTCAGTGGTCTCGTGGTAGCGTGCTCGCCCCGATTGCGGAAGGTCGCGGGTTCGATCCCCGACCGGGTCAAACCAAAGACATTAAAATTGGTATTTGCTGCTTCTCCGCCAAGCACGCGGCATCTAGGAGTAAGAACAAAGACTGGTCGGCTCGGAGTCAGTATAATGTGTCCGAGTGAAGTGATATGTCTTCCTGTGGACAGTTACCTCGTGAGCTAGCACATTAAAAATCCGACTTAACGTGTCGGTCTTGTACAAAGCAGGGATCATATTCATTATCATATCAACATGTTCTCGTCCTGATATGCACCTGGTTGCCACTGGACGTTAAACAATAATTCATCCATCCATCCATCAAACCAAATATTTCAAGGTTTTGACAGGTTATTTCAAGTATTATTCTTAATGCATAAATATACAATATATGTACATTGTCGGAATATATACATTTTAGTTGTAACATACATGTAGGTAGAAATACGAAGTTTACCAAGCATTTATCAAGTGTTTCGCCCCCAGGATAAAAATATCTACCACACAAGGGAAAAGTTTTCAAAATTTCTCGGTGGAGTCGATTACGGATCGGAAATATCCCTGCTATATGACGCGGAATCAAGGTCATAAATATCGATTTTAGTATATCCTAAAATGGTTTTAGTATTTTAGTATCCTAAAATCAATTTAGTATATACTAAAATATTCAGCTTATACAGAAATATTGGCGCGGAATCAAGGTCATAAATATTGATTTTAGTATACTAAAATGATTTTAGGGTATCCTAAATTCATGATTTTAGTATATACTAAAATGAATTTAGGATACCCTGAAATCGATTTTAGTATATACTAAAATCGATATTTATGACCCTGATTCCCCGCCATACTGCTACTCAGACCGATGTCTTATGTTATCTGCCGAGGCAATAATGTTTCATGTAACATTCCTGTATTTTCATTGGTTTAGACTTGGGTAAAACTCTACTCCAACGCATGGCTCAGCAGGTAAGAATCCAACCAATTTTAACATTTATAGCTCGCGGTCAACTGGTAAGTAAACATACTGTATTCGCTTCTATAGTGTATTTCAGAGGGTCAGGGTATATAAGATGAAAGTTTAGGTGCCCCAAAACCGCTTTAACCCACTCATTACTCAGTGTCTTGTACCAAGTCAGCAAATCCTGATTGTCTGTTGTTTCTATGTTTGAGTTTTGTGCTCTTTTTGTCTGATGGTCGTGTCTGTTGGTTTGTCATTACTGATCATTCCTGTTATCCTGTTATCCGTTTTGTTCTGTACTGATATCATACAAACCTCTTTAATACTTTTTGAATCCACATCTATTTCAAAAAGCGTGAACATCTTATTTTGAACTGCTTCAGTTTTTACATATTTTACAGTATTTAAGCCATCGTGCTGCCAAGTGCGAGCTGTCACCTCAAACATCATACAACTACAATACATTAAACCGATAATAAACTCTAAAAAAACATACATGCATGCAAAGAATATTATTTTTTCCATATTCAGAGTAGTTTCACTTACATTTATACATAGAATATAATATGAAAAAAGAAATTACTACAAGCAGTCAAAAGAAGATGTGTATGTCTGTTTGTTTGTTTAGTTGTGGTTTAACGCCGTTTTCAGCACATTTGGCTATATTTCGCGGCGGCCAGTTTTTATTGGTGGGAGAAGCAGGAGTACCCGGAGAGAACCACCGACATTCGGTAGGAAAATTGGCAATCCTTGTCAATTAAAGTGGGAGTCGAACACACCCCGCCACACTCACAACTGCAGTGTTGACAGGCTAGTGATCATGAGTAGTCATGACGAACTACCTAGACCACTCGGCCACCGAGGCCCCTGTGTATGTTTGTATGGTAGACATCTTGAAATGCTCATAATTATTTAATTAGTTTATCCAAGGTAATGAACTTTACCTCATGACTGAAAACACCCAACACTATCAGTTACATGTAATACCAACTTATATAATCCCTCGACTCTTGATTGGTGTAAGAGCGGCATCGGTACGATTCATTTTAGCTTACTCTTTTCAACATATAAATAGGAGTCTTTAACGCACTAAGATGTTATTTTTCCTTTACGAATGACGGGGAATGACGATATTCTTCGTAGAAATTCTCATCCATACTCGTTTTTGTTATTACATGTACATTGTGGGAAATAAAATAAGCATGAGTTTTCTCCGAGTTGAACATAGTGCGGTAATGTGGCAAATGTCTTATGGCGCGGGAGGGGAAAATAGGGTTCCTATTTTATGTAATGAACGCCTTCTACTGCAGCTTTTAACCAATATCTTTGAAACGTTGCAAAATGTTTTTGGACGCAATTAAGTTGTACAGGAAGGAGCATGATGCCAAAGACGAAATGCATCAAAATGGAATCAAAAATTATATTTTAACCACTGAGTTAATGCCACTGCTGGTGGTCTCCAAGTCCCAGTGGGAATCCCCAGATCAGTTGGTAGTAGTTCGATACTACCCCGAAATTGATACATAAAATATACTGTTACAAAATTGTAAAATTTGTGAAAACTGAGGAGCATCTCCCTCGTGCATAGCTCTGTCCTTAGATGGTTTGGCTTTACCGGCCCTTTTGGCCATTTTAATATTTGAATTTGCTCTTCAACCGTTTGGATTGTTCTTTTGGTTTTCAACATTTTAGGCCATGAGCACAACTGATGTCGTAAATCGACAAAAAGTGCACATTTTGCGTATATCAAAATTGGTATCAAAGAATTATATTAAAGAATTTGATTTTCCATGTTCCGGAAATTAGCAACTTTTTTGCAATTATTGTCTTTGGAGGGTACCAATTTTGTGAAATCTCTATTATGGTTATAAAGAGGTATTTTAGTTTGTATACACACCCAATTTTCTTTTTTGGTTCTTTTAACCTCCCGGTACTAGTACATTGGGAAAACTTGTCGTCCGTTCTCACCATATCAAAATGTGTCACCAGTCTATGCAATAAAACGTTTAAGCATTCTAAATACACATGTACTATATACAATGAATTTGTATACATATTTAATAAATGATGAAAGGAATACGCCAATTTTCGTCAAATTTATGTTCTTTGGACATTTTCAGAAAGTCGTTTAATCCATTTTAAAATCTATCACTGCAAAACCCGATATGCGTACTTTAAATCTTTGCTTATGATAATAGCGAAATAAGTTGCCAGAATACTCCCCTTTGAGAAAGAGTCTTTACACAAATTTTACCTTTTTCGTGTCTCTAAGCTTGCTATTCGATATGGCATTTGTGCACTCAGAACCAAAAGGAATTATTTTTTCTGAAAGTAAGTTTATGTATGTGTCCTCTTTTCTGATACATTAAAATGGTTTCGGTTTTTATTGTCCCTCATGAAAATATTCCAAAAACGATTTAAAATGTTTGACATTTGACAAAAATTATTGCAACTCTTTGCAGTCACGATCATTACCGATTACAAATGTGAACTTGTTTACGATAAAACATTAAATTTATACCTGTTAATATTCAAATGCATTACACAACATCTCTTACGACAGAAACTGGTAAATATTGAAAATAGTTTAATCTACAATAACGAAAGAAACAAATAGAAGAGAAAATGGCCCTACTCGTTTGTAATTTGATATAGAATTCTGTATATATGTGTTTATGTGTCAAGATTGTGACTGCTATGGTATAGTTTTGATACAAAATTCCTATATATACATGACAACTTCAGTTCCTAGCAAGTTTTCGGATACTTTTTCTTCTTATCTATTCCACAGGACTGATGTTTTTCTTTGCGCGCCTGTTGGCCATCTTTTATTGACATCAAATAACATTCGATGCATTTATAAATGAATTATCATGATCGTATTTCTAGACACCTTATATACCCCAATTCTGTAGTTAGTTTTATCTTCAAAAGATTTTATAGTTTTAAGTGGTGTTTCCTAATTATCATGATTTTAATTAAGAATAACTGCTTGATACTGATGAAGAATTTGTTTCATCTTCTTTCATTTTGCCTGGCCAAAAACCATAATCTAAAGTTGTGGAACAATTTTGTTTAGATACACGTAGTTTAATATTCAAAGGTTTTAGAAATGAAATATTCAAGATTTTCTTGATAGATATTAATTCTAAACTCGAAAACATTCAGTTAAATGTTGTTTACAACATTTCAGTTTTATATATGCAGTGCTGTCTGACGTCAGATGGACCCATGTAATTCTAAAATACACATTTGATGTTAAGAGGAATCATGACTTCGATTTGAGCTGAAAGGAATATATTAATGAAGTCATATTTTTTTTTAATCCAATCTTGACTTGAATATATCGGGATCACTTTTGGTCTTTTTTAAAACACAAAAGCTATGAATTTGAGTATAAATTCATTAACAAAATCTCTTTTAACAGGCATTGAAATATCACCAGCTGAACACAATATAATTTTTTGTAGGTTTTTCTAATCTTCATTTTGTGTCGAACTGCTGATATTTTAGGACACAAGTATACAGCAAAACCTTAACATATATACATCTGGTTACCATGGTAACTAGTCATAATAACCTTCTATAAATATCGTCATTTTCCATTCCCTCTCCAAAATACATGTTTGACCATCCATTGATAGCTCTGTACTGCTCCGTTGTCATGGAAATAATACCATTTGCCCAATCTTTATGTGGAAGTCTTAAATATTGAAAAAAAAAATAAATATATTTAGGGAATTATTTTAGTCGCATGGAGCAGCATTCTCTTTGAGAAATGATTCACGATGGCTTCCAAATAACCTGATTTTACCACGGATAGGCCCTTATAATTAATTTATGCAAATAATATTGTGCCACGAGCGATAGCGAAGCAAGGGGTGGGCGGCTGAATAAATGAGGAAGTAGATTGGAAAGAGGGGCGTAAAAAAGGCGTGTACATAGAAGGCTATTTTCCCCCAAGAAAAGCTGTATATTTAACAGCATGTCAAATTATCACAAAAAATTCAAGTTAACATTTGTAAACTTAGATCAAAATGTCACAATGGGTAAATTTCTTACGTGTAATTGTTTATATCAATCCTTTTTGACATGTGACGTGGATACTGTCCACAGTCATAATAGTTCCTATCATCTTCCGGTATAATATCCACATCATGTAATATCACACAGTCATATTCTTTGTACGACATAGCTTTCTGAAATCCTATGTTGTAAAGTAGCCCTCTATTTGCTAAGTCAGACGCCTAGAAAATATTAGTTATTCTATTTTTATAAAGCTGTAAACATCATTCGGAAAATAAACCAATGTAATTACATTGAGTGTGGTGAAATATCGGGATTTCCGAGTGATATCAATTTCGCTAATTCAATTAAGTCATATTTCACTCGAGGAAGTGACGTAATAATAGCAGTCGCAAACGACATTAATTGCTACATAAAGGTCAACGCGTAGTCACATAAAAACATAATCCCTTGTATTTTCTCGTTAAATCTTACGAATAAATGGAATATGCCAATGTAATTGTCACCGTATGTAAGTTTTGATAGTGCATGTTTTATTGGGTGTGCTCGATTTTGACTTTTGGTGTTCAGTGCACATGAAATTTATGTTTATTATCGTTTCATTTTATATTTCATCTTAACGACATATTTTTTGACTTTGACGAATGACGTCACATACTCATGTTATAAACATTCACTGTATGCATGAATTTCACATTCACATTTTGGCGCGAATTCATTTTTAGGTTCTCTGCGCAACTTTTTTATTCATTAACTGCCAGTTAGCCTAAGAGAGCGGTCTCTCTAAAAAGCAGATCATATTTGCAGGTAATTAATTTTCCACAACGTTTCCAGTGTTTGATATTTGAAATATTTTCAGGTGTCTTTTTATTTTCGCGGGTTCTTATTATTTTTAGTTTTGGAATTATTTATTAAAAATAGTAAAATTACGAAAAGTGAACACATTTTTTAATTTGAATTTATGTGTTAAAATTTATTTTAGTTTTTCATTATTAGTTTGCGATTAAACAAGTTTAAACATTCGCGGAAGACCATTTACAGAGGTATTGATTATTTAAATGAGGTCTGTTCGTTTGGTCAGTTAATCGTATGAAGTTCTTCATTCACAGTTTTATAATATTATATTTGCAGTTAATAAAAAAAGTGCAGCAAAATATTTGTTGAAATATGTCCTGGTATGGTGCAGGAACTGTATATGAAGTATTATGTGATGCTATAGTTCGTCTGTAACATAATAAACAGAATAACTAATGTTGAAATTCGAATACCAAAGATCTACAACTCGTGACCGAAAAACACTAATATTTCACTCATGCGCTAAGCGCATTCTTGAATTAATGTGTTTTTCGGTAATTCGTTGTAGATTTGTAGGTATTCAGATTTCAAGATTAGTTATACTATAAATATTTAACTAAAGTCCAAAAACAAAATAAAAACAAAACAAAAAATCAAACAAAAAAACAAAAATACAAGTTAGATATGACAAAATATCAATGTAAATAAATATGAAAATCTAGGATTATAGGGAAGTGTCAATGGGACGTGCCTGTGAATTAGTGGTTTAATTAATTATGTTGACATATTTTTTTTTTAATTACAGTCTAATTCGTTTAAAGGGCACCTCTATATAGCAAATCGTACGGTGAAAAAGTCCCATTCATGAACAAAGTATGTAAAAGTAACCTCTGTATAGAGGTCACCTGATCATAAAGGGCACATTTTTATGGTCCCGTGTGTGCCCTTTATAGACAGGTTTGACTGTAAAATGTGTAAGTACTTAACTATCAAATTTTATTTCTGTGGTCAGTTAACTTAAATAAAATATTTTTATAGCATATGGTAGTTGGGGGATGAAGATTTATTACCACAAGAAATATCGTATCCCCGAAATCAAGGCAAGGCAAGCCCTCGGAAAATATATTCATAATACTTTTTTGTTAAAGTAAATTATCATGTTTAGTCACATACCCTTTTCTAAGCATTTAAATACCTGCTGTCTAACCACGTAAATACTGAATTCTAACTGTTGTCTCCACAGTTTTGGTAAAATATTATTCAGCAACATTTGAAACTGAGTTTCATTGTCCGTTTCTTTGTACACAAATACAATGATTGCAACTTTTTGGTGGGGTATACAATTGATGGGTGCATAATGCCCGTCTTCCATAAAATCGTACTTTTGCGCGAGTTCATCCCAAGAATACACTGTTTTGTTTATAGGTTGTCTACCTTCTGAAACAACAAAAATTCAATCTCGTATACATATTAAAAACCATAGATATTCTTAACCGGTCCCAGTTACCTCTTTGTTTTTAATTGTAAATATTCAATTGGTGTTTCCAAGGATTTTTTCCCCATGATCTTATTTTTAAAGAATTTTATAGCGAGATGGGATATGTCATTTACACAATTTTGTCATGTGGATTAACATTGTATGCTATATTGATGTGACTGTATTCTACTTTGTTTATTATGCTCATTTTGTTTGCTATCAACCCCTAGTGGTATAAACATGCATTTCAAATAAAGATTTATTAACATATTTCTCGTTGGAATTTTTTTCACCTCAGCATCACTCTAAACTTTTGCGCCTGATATTTTCTTATCTAGATTACTGTAAAAAGGGCAAACAGAAAGTGATAAAACAATAGGGATCTTTCCATTTTTTTTTTTTTTTTTTTGCAATATTTTAGTTAAAAAAAAATTGTGCTGCACGTAAATTTGATCTTCGCCTGAAAAAAATAGTTCTCAAGAAAAGAACTAAAATGTCAATTTGGTGTGGACTTATATCTTTAGAGAATCTAGACTCGTCTCTGGTATTTAATACAATCAGATGACCGATTTAGTGTTGTGTGTTATTATTTTTGGTGTTTTTATTTTGGTCTGATTTTAAAAACTCTAAAATTAATAAGATTTTAAGATCACTACAATATAAATCACAAACCTACCAAACTGTAATGGCGGCCAAGCACACAATGCCGCTTTCTGTGATTTATTCGTCTGCTCATCCAGATACTTCCTCACTTCCGGATAATGTTCAAACAATTCTTTCTGGACCATCTTTTCCATATCCTCGTTTGTTATAATACATTTTTGTTCAGAGAACATTCTGGAAACCAATCCAGACATATATCCCCAGAATATAAAGTATATAACGGATAAAACGATGAAGTAACAACAACGTTCGCCCATCCAGATTTTTATTCAAAGGAAGGATACCTAAATTGTTATACATTATAAATACACTAACCCGTATTTGTGTTATGTTCTGGTTCTATACGTCTGACACTGACTTTAAGGGAGCAACCATTTGATTTTTATGGGGGGGGACAAGGAAGGAATTTGAAAAAAGGCAGGATCAAAAATCCTCAGAAAAAAGGCAGGATATAAATTTGTAGTGGAAAAAAGTCAGAATACCCAGAAAAAAAGACAGGACAACACCAGCTAGTAAAAAAGGGCAGTCTCGAAATTTTGATGAAAAAAAGGCAGGACTTAAGAGTACTTCCATGCCCCTCATAAAAATCAAACGGTTGCTCCCTAACAGTTAAAATAAAGTATATGTATTGTTAAAATTTTTTACTGCGAATTTTCAAAACTCGTATTGAATTTTAAGTGACTCGAAAAGTGTGTCTTCACATCCATGATCGAATCTAACAAAATAGTTGTTCCTTTTTCTCCAATGACCACGTACGTGCCATTTTAGACTGGTTCGGGTTGGTCAAAAGTGCTGGTCATAAATCCGTGTCAGTCAAATACAAACAATCTGTTTATATTCATAACCATAGCAATGTTAGGTTACATGTTCTCGTCCTGACTTTGCATATAACAATTGCCACGGGATATTTTTAAGAAGACAATCAGTTTTTTTATTAATAATGTGTTGTGACTTAACTCCCGGATGGGGGGGGGGGTTACTCTAAAAATTGTAGGGTATTCAGGCTCATACTTTTTTGCTGGGAGAGGGGTGTTTAATTTTAATAAGTTTGCTTTTTTTGTGGGGGGAGGGGGTCCTCAGAATTTCAAAGTGTTTTATCTCCGATAAAAAATTTATTTCATTTCCGTGAATAAAATGTTTCATTTCCGCGAAACATTGTATTTCAATTCCGCAAAATTTCAATTACACATCTTCCGTTAGCCGGGTTATATCTGTTGCCCGCTGCTCAACACGGAAGGGGGGGATAGGGGGCGGAAGCTAGGATTATGAGCAAGATAAGTCTTAAATATATACTGACACCCACCGTTAAAACTAAAAAAAATCTACTAGTAAGCACTTCGATTATAGTCCACACCACAGCACTATGTTTAAACTGCAAGAGTAAGACTTCTCGTTAAAGTTATGCTAGCTTTTCAAGTTACTTCAGCGCTGCATCTTTAAAAAAGCAGTAGGGTAATTTTCCCCTGCATTTTTTCACTGGGGGCAATTTTCAAAAAGTCGGCTAAAGCCTTTTCAAAATCTCTGGAGGCATAGCCTGGTATGTGGACTCTAAAGATGTGCTTATAATAAGTAACAAGTGATTTACTTAAACATATTCTACATATCTCAGTGTTGCTTTGGGAGACAGTTTCAACACAACTTAACGTCTTCAAGACATTTTTTCAACCGAAGGACATTCAGAAGCAACATGATTTTTTTGCTGTAAGTGACTTTATAAATTTCCTTTCATTTCCTTTGTTCTGAATTTCCTTCTTAGAAAAATTCCAAAAATTGATGAAATTGACCCACCTATATATACGAACTTAATTTGCCCGTAGGAAAATTGAACTTATTAATGATTAAGCATAACATGTTCGATTGCTAACATAAAAATGCATTGCATTCAATCGTTTACGATAAAAAGTAGGTAAATATTTAAGATTAAAAAATCAATGGTTTCGTGTGAAACAAATACAGTGTAAAGTGGCCCTACTCCTTTCCAACATAAATAATAGATTTCTTCCCTCGGGGTTAATTACTATTTCTTGTCAACTGATTCTAGGAGTCAGCTGTGTAAGTGAAAACTTATTAAATTCATTTGAATAATATCAATCCTTACGCGGAATTGATATGAAACTAAGGGAAAAAAACAATTAGATGAAATGATTTTTTTTTTTTTTTGCGGAGATGAAACATTATACTTTTTAAAAATTTGCTGAGATGAAATGTGCCCCAAATATAATAGAAAACTTGCCCTCTTATGTTATAATTGTGATGATTTTGCCATTTAACCGGAAAATGAAGTTTGATTTTTTTTTATATAATGATGCATCGAATTTACCATCATATTTGTGATCACTTATTGTACAAATAGATACACGTATATAGTCCCTATGCATTTGTTTGAAATGAAAACTAATAAAATGTCTTACCGCAATAAGCATAAGAAAAGAACATTGTACCAAGTAACATGTTTTAAGTGACAGGTTGTAGTCCACGTGTTGTCAAGCAAATTCAATGATATGTGTTATTAAAATCAATTTATTAATATCTACTAACAAGAGATACAAACAATATAAAGTGTATAAATGAAAGCATCTCATCCTGCACTTTGTCGGATTGGCCAGTCAACACAACACCAAAGAAATACATTTTTGTTGTTTGAATAATGTTGAATTCTTAAGTTACTTTCGTTTTGCTGGAAAAACGTCCCCAGCAATACTTATGATATCCAAGTTTGAAACAAACTCAAACATTTTTTCCCAGATTTTCACACTTATAGTAATATATAAGGTTATAAAACGTCAGATTATGTTTCTGTCTCTCGGTACAAAATGAAATTGATAAAATATGATTTTCTTAACTTGGAACTGTAGTTTTGTTTTTATATTTGTGAAACACCTAGAAAAAAGTGTGCCGCCATCCCCCACCCCCATCCGTTAATTTGTGAAAAATTTACAAAATGGATATCATTATGGTATGCAGCCCTTCAATATGTGTACAATTATTTTGAATAAAAAAATATTTCTAGTTGGAAAACAGTAGGAGTATGGACAAACCATACTAGTATATATATGGGCACAGGCAAAGTCGTATTTGAGATGGTGCCGGATATAACGTCACGGGAAGTGACGTCACCGGAAGCAGAAATAACGGTACAGAAAGTGACTTCATCGGAAGCAGAAGTCATGCGCATGCGCAACCGGACGTGTTGGTATTTCAAATCGTACGCGCAGATGTTGACTTGGAACATTGGCTCTGTGCATTCAAGATACTACCGAAAGTACGTATACATGTACGTCTTGGGTTGTAACGGTTCATGACGGTTCAATTCGTCCAAAACTTCTCAAGATCTTCTTCATTTCTAATGAGGTGTGGTACATGAAAGAAGTGACAATTATTCTGGCTTCAATGGTAATATCTTAGTTTTCTGGTCTCCATGTTCTTCAGTATAAATCCAGACGACACGTTGATCTTGAAGGCAGTGTATCGTAGTTCGAAAATGTGGCGAACCATATCAAGAGAGGTGGTGGTCGTAATATTGTTCAACATACAGTTGAAAAGATCCTAAACACGGTTGACGGTATTTTCCGCGGTACATGTGGACTGCCAGTGTCTCAGGTTCAAAACCCTGGTCACGGGGTCTTCAGCTTAAAACGTCTGGTTGGGATGGTTTGGGTAGGTTTTCTGGTCTGGGTGTCCTGGTCTTTTCACACTGGTACCAGGTTGTTGGGAGGCTGGTCTTTTCACTGGCATCCTGGCTTTGGCATCCCGCCTGGTGTGTAAAAATCTGTTGCAGGCAAGCTGTCTGGTCTGCTAAACTACTGGGCACACTCTGAACAGATTTCTGTATGTACTTCGCATTGGGTTCCTATCTTAAACTAAGTCCACTGCTGGAGGCCTTCTTCAATCATAATGACGGATCGGCATCAAAGTAACAACACTTGGGGTCAGGTGAGCTAAAAATGAAGTACGATTGATGCAATAATGTGAAAATTGGGCTTCTGAAAGATAGATATTACAAAATCAATATAAATCTGCAGAAAAGTTGCAATACGAAGGAGAAGCAATTTAAAAACAGCTAGAAAAACCTTTAATTGACAGGAATTATCTCCCCTTGGAGTTACAGAATCGCCCACACATGCACATGACAAACATCTGGGTCCAAGCACGTACGTCATTAACGTCACTTCCCGAAAAAAAAAATCATGGCTAAATGGTGGGAACCCATCACTTCCGGTTGCGCATGTGCGCAAACCATTTCCGGTCATGATTGTTGGGTTTGAGCACGTGATTGATGTCACTTCCGTAAACATAACATGGAAAATGGCACGCAAATCAACCACCCTGTTGCGCATTCGCACAAACCACCTCCGGGGTGACGTCATATCAGGCATCACTTCAATTACAACTTTGCCTGTCCCCATATACTACTAACAACGGACCCCACTAACCATACACGTGCTAACCCTAGAAATTTGATAAGTTCGCCCCGTTATTTTGTGTAAAATTGACAAAAATGGTAATTCTTAAAGCATTCACACCTACATGACCTAAAATATGTGTATTATCATCCTAGCTCTCTGGACTTACTGATGTGAATTGATACAACTACTTTCAAACACTTTGTATTCAATTTCATAGATTATTTGCTAAAATCCAGAAGCTTCACCCATCGGCCCTTTCCATAGCTTTGCCATTTACCCATTGTGGCCTTCAGCAGCCCCAGACTCCTCACCAACATTTTGGAGTGCACTTCATGTTTGTCCAGCTAGGCACCTGGTACTGCTACTTTAACTTACAGGAGCCTGAATGGTAATTATTTTTTGTGTGGTAAATCGTAAGAAAACTGAAAAGAAAATCAAGATGTGTTGTCCTGCAGTCAATCAAATTTGGTCAAGACAAGTTTAGACCAGTTCAGCACAGTTAAAACTGACAATTAAATAATTAATTCTTAACTTCTATGAAGAAGTGGTCTTAACCAGTCTTGACTGATGATTACATGGCAATATATCTTGATTTTGTCTGAAATTTCAGAATTCTGAGAATCAAGACAGTGAAGATGAAACAAGACAGAAATGGCCATTTAAGATCAAACGTGTATTAGTGGTGAAACAAGAAAGGTATAGCAGTCTCATGAAACAAATACATGACAAAAAAAACAGTATTTAATTTTTACTTTTAATACATATTAATCACATAATTAAAAAACATATATTTTTTCTGTATTTCAAGCATAAACCCATTTATCTCATAAATACACTGAAACTTTGCTAATCAAACATTTGAAAATTAGACTTATAGTGATACTTTCTATTTCTTCAATTTGAAATCCTCATATAAGACATCATTAACTGCAAAACTATTTATGTAATTTTTAACAAATAGCTATTACAATCACAATTTCTCATTAAAATCCTACAAAGCTACAAAAGCAAGCATAAAAATATGAAATTTAAAAAATAAAGTTGATAAAAAAAGCTCATACTTATAATAATTGTCAAACTAATGAACTTGATTGTATTCCATTGAAAAATGGCATACTTTGTAATTGCCTCAAAATCTGATGAATACTTATGAATTGCAAACTTTGGACCTAAAGTTATAAAAAAAGAACTTTGCCTCAGCTGGAATTATTTGGTTTCAGTTAAGGCCACATCAAAGTACTTTTTTGTTTTTTTAATTTTGGATAGCAAAAATAGGTGCGAGAGAGCAAAATCTTAATTGTTTTTCTTAAAAAATAGTTTTTTTGGGGGCGAAGATAAAAAAAAAAAATAAGTATTGCAAAAATTCCATTTTTACAAATTTTAGGAGTGGGTGAACAATTTTTTTTTATCATTTTCTTGAATAATGAAGAATTTGGGGGCAAATTTTCAGGATTTTTGCAAAATGAGGCAGCATAAATTTTTTTTCTAAAAATTTAAATAATCCAAAAATTGCAGCAGCAAAATCCAAAGAACTAAAAATCATTTTGGTGTGGCCTAATTAAAAAAATTGTATTTTAGCAGACAAAAAAGATTTTCATTCATTTTGCTCCTACTTAAGTATTTTTTTTTTAAAGGAAATACTTCAACTATATTGATGTATACAATTCTGTAAAACAAAACAAGAGGCTCACCAGAGCCTGTATCGCTCACCTGGAGTCTGGTTTTCATTGGACAATTAATCAACTATTTTACCAAGTTTGTTGCAATTGGTTCAATAGTTCAGGGAAAATTTGTTGAAGATTTATTTTTCATAAGGTTTAATGTTAAAATATGTTCCCTGATGGTGGTAGTCCTGGCAGGAAGTTGACAACATTGACCAGGAATAAGGGTGAACCTTAAATAATTGTAACAGAACCCGACCTCAAATTACACAAACCAATAACTCCTAAATAGAATTTGGGATTCCCTTCAAAATTTCAGGGTATGTAGATCTCAACATGGCAAACATTTTTCAATTTATATTTCACTTCTATCTCAAATAGTTTTGGAGTTAAATGCAAAAATGTTAAAATTTTGAAATTTGACAAAAAAAGGGCAATAACTCCTAAATGGGTTTTGGGATTTCCTTTAAAATTTCAGGGTATGTAGATCTCAACATGGCAAACATTTTTGAAATTTACATTTCACTTCTATCTCAAATAGTTTTGGAGATAAATGACGAAAAATGTTAAATTATGAAAATTTGATGAAAAAGGGCAATAACTCCTAAATTGGTTTTAGGATTTCCTTCAAAATTTCAGGTTAGGTAGATCTTGTCATGCTGATCAATTTTACCTCCTATCAGATTTTTGATATCTGGAACGGTTTTTAAGTTATAAGCCAAAAACAACACATGCACCCTATATTCTATTTTTAGCTACAACAACCATGTTTTATGTCAGATCAAAATAAATTGACGATTGTTTGTACAGGACATGTCATAGATCATTCCTATTAAGTTTCAAATCAATCGGCCCAGCGGTTTCAGAGGAGAAGATTTTTGAATAAAAAAATTTAGAAAATTTGACAAAAAAAGGGCAACAACTCCTAAATGGGTTTTGGGATTTCCTTTAAAATTTCAGGGTAGGTAGATCTCAACATGGCAAACATTTTTCAAATTTACATTTCACTTCTATCTCAAATAGTTTTGGAGATAAATGATGAAAAATGTTAAAATTTTGAAAATTTGATGAAAAAAGGGCAATAACTCCTAAATGGGTTTTGGAATTTCCTTCAAAATTTCAGGGTAGGTAGATCTTGTCATGCTGATCAATTTTACCCCATATCAGATTTTCGATATCTGTAACGGTTTTTGAGTTATTAGCAAAAAAACAGCAATTTACCCCTATGTTCTATTTTTAGTAACAGCGGCCATGTTTTTTGACGAATCAAAAATCCCCACATCAGTTCTATGCAGGGTACCCCAAGGAACATTCATACCAAGTTTGGTTCTAATTAGTCAAGTAGTTTCAGAGGAGAAGATTTTTGAAATAATAACATAAAAAAAAGCCAAAAATGTCAAAAAAGGGCAATAACTCTAACATCAGTTGACAGATTTTCACGAAAATCAGCATACAGGTAGCTCTCATCAAGCAGAACACTTTCAACCTGCCAGAATTTGCCATAACCTAATGATTTTTGAGATATTTGCAAAAACTGTTGTCTGACCCCTACGTTCTATTTTTAGTAACAGCGGCCATGTTTTTCAACGGATCAAAAATCCCCACATCAGTTCTATGCAGGATACCCCAAAGAACATTCATACCAAGTATGGTTCCAATTGGTCAAGTAGTTTCAGAGGAGAAGAGTTTTGAAAAATTGTTAACGACGACGACGGACGACGACGGACGCCAAGTGATGGCAATAGCTCACATGGCCTTCGGCCAGGTGAGCTAAAAATGATTAATTAACATAATTGCCCTTTTTTTATCAGATTGTCCACATAAGATGGAAAAACATTTTAAATTGAATTTTTTTTTTATCATTCAACATAAAGCACATAATATTATTGTACATTTATAATGATCAATCAAATATATATATATATATTTCCATGTGTTACTTTAAAAACTGGATAAAATATTTATCGTTATTTTCTTTAAAATCTGTCACCTTTAATGCACATTTTATTGTAAAAGATTTTCAACATAAGAAAACTCATCTGGAATGTAATCTAACAGTTGGTTGGGAGATTGCCTAATCGGTTACCTAATCAGTTAATCAGGTATACAATGCATTAAATTGTGTAAAGACATTTTCAATAAAAAATATATATTTAAAAAATTAAAGTCGTAAAAAACTTCATCAGGTAATACTTTTTTTGAGGGGGACAGGGGGCTGCAGAGAGAAATTGAAAAATATAATTTGTGAAAAAGTCTCAAAAGTGTATTACCTAGACATAAAAAGCTATTTTTCTTTTTTAAAGTCGTGAATACCAGTGCACCAAAAAATCCAGACTCATGGAAACTAGAGGCTCCCAGGAGCCTTTTTCGCTCACCTGGAAATCCTACGGCAGAATAAATTGTTTGACTATGTCCATCTTGGCTCGCAGTCTGGAGGAACATTGCTGCCAAGTTCTAATTTGCACAATGGTTTTGCCAAATTGCTCACTGGTTTCAGATCAGAAGATCTTTTAAATGAATTTCCTCATAGGATGCAATGTTAAGCTACGTCTGGCTAAGAGGACCATATAAAGACCATTGCTGCGAAGTTTGGTTCCAAGTGAATTTCCCATAGGGTTCTATGTTATGGCATCTTGGATGGCTGTCCAGGTAATCAGATACAATTCTGATAAAGGACCATCTAATAACCATTGCTGCTAAATTTGGTTCTAATTTGCTGATTTCAGACAAGAAGATTTTTAAGTCAATTTTCCTATAGGGTCCTATCTTAAACTGTGTTCAGCTCTTGCGGCCATCTTGGATCGTGGTCTTGGTTATTGGATATATCTGATAAAGGACTATCTAAGGACCATTGTTACCAAGTTTGGATCCAATTGGCTAACTGGTTTCAGACAAGAAGATCTTTAAGTGAATTTCACATAGGTTCCTATGTTAAAATAAGTTCGGCCATGACGGCTATCTTGGATTTCTGATCAGCACCAAAGTAACAACACTTGTTAAGAATCTCTATAGAAGCATATTTGTAAAGTTTGAATTCATTGGGGTATATCGTTCTTGAGAAGAAGTTTTCAAAGTTCATGGACAGACAGACGACAGATGCAAAGAGATGGAAATAGCTTGCACTGGTCTTTCGCCAGGTGAGCTAAAAAGCCATTACAAAGAGGGTTTGCTCTCTTCGAAATGAGAGGAGATATGGGATGTATAAGAAGTTCGTGGGTTAACAACTCAGATGAAGATTGTCAAAACTACAAAAATAGGTATGATTCTTCAACACAGTACATGTTTCAGAAAATATTGTCAGTGAAATCAATGAAAAAATTACCAGTTTTCCTGAAAACACTGAAGGTGTAGTTGCTTTAGATCTAAAAGCAGCCTACTTCATTTTTGTTAAAGATATCTACCTCCAAGAAATAAAATAAAAATTCTTTCTGATGCTTCCAATTTTACACAGTGCAACAAATTAATAATGATATAGTAATAAAAATAATATTTTATTTCAAGAGGCTAGCACAGTTAGTACAAATAAATCTTCCCTGAGGACCTCAAAAAATATATTACAATTATTATTTACAAATTTCAAAAGCATTTATTTAATTAAAAAGTAGCAAAAAGAGTAACTGAAGATACATGTACAAGTAATTCAAATTCAATAAACATTTTCTCACAAATTAGGTAATAAATGAATATAGCATCTTGTATCAAAGAATTTATCACCACTGAGTTGATACGGATCAGGGTATCCCCGGCTCTGTTGCTAGTATTTCAATAGTAGCCCGAAATTATTTTTTAGTTACAAAAATGTTCAATTTTGTGAAAACTAAGGAGTATCTCTCTCATGAATAGCTCTGTCGTTATATGGTTTTTGCTTTACAGTTTTGATCTTTTAGGCCTTTTTTAATTTGCTCATCAACGTTATGGATTATTGTCTTGGTTTTTCAAAATCTTAGAACATCTGATAGTCATAAATTTATGAAATGTACATATCCATGTGATAAAGGTTATCTTATCTCTTTAATATAATCCTTAAACGAATTTGTATTATGAGCCAATGAAAAATATTTAAAAGAAAAGGAAAAATGGGAAATAATTCCTGAAATAATTCCATAAAGTTAGGTGCACATCTTCAATATATATAGAAACATTCTGTGAAGTCTCAATGATTTGGGTGAAAAACTGTAGGAGGTGTTGATTTCGCAAAATAGGTACCCATTTTCCCCACTCGCCCGCTGCCCGCCCGACATTCACCATATTATAACCCGGATTTGCACTCTGTGCAACCCGGCCAAAAAGGACCAGAGTACATGAAAGACTTTTTGTTGAGTTCTGTAGAGGAATAATGGAGTTGCCATTACTTGCTTTCTGAAACATACTTCCATATATCTCCTTAATATAGCTTCATTGTTTGCACATTTGAAAATTAATAGACTTTCATCAATTTTAAAAACTCTAAAATAAAACGGCATTAAATGTTGCAAATATACCAAAAACCATGAAAAGTCATAAACAGGTTTTACAAATGAATCGCACAAAAAAAATCTGAAAGAAAGTTAACAAATATATATATTTAACAAATGAACATGCTAACATGTTAACAAATACATTTACCGGTATATATATTAACAAATAAGTAAACAAATGCAGGCTGTAAATTCAGAAATCAGTATTTCATTATTAATGTTTGTTCCAGGAACAAACGCATATTTTATTATAACCCACCCTGTATAAAAGTCTACTTCAATAATATTTTTATTGCTTAAGGTCATTTCATATAAAAAAAAAATCACCAACCATAAAATTTTAATTGAAGTACCTTCCTTCTCTTACATATACCCACTACTTTGGTAACCATTAGCATACATGAAAAAGGCACCAGCATAAAGCAAGCCAATATTTGAAAATTCAAATTTTGATTTTGTGAGTAACACCCAACCAAATGAGTGAATCACTGCCATATAATTCACTGTGCAATTTGGTTTGTTTTATACGATTTGCAGTTTCTTCAACAGAACATGCTTCCCATTATTTAGCAAGCTGAATTATTTGTTTGTTTGTTTGGTTGGGGTTTTGCCCCGTTTTCAGCACATCTGGCTATTTCGCGGCGGCTAGTTTTTATTGCTTGAGGAAGCCGGAGTACCCAAAGAGAACCACCAACCTTCGGTACAAAAATTGGCATTCCTTGTCAATTAAGATCCGAGTTGAACACACCTTGCCACAGGTGAGATTCAGTTTCACAACCTCCGTGTTAATAGGCTGGTGATCATTAGTAGTTGTGACGAACTACTTAGACCACTCGGGTACTGACAAGCTGAATGACAATTAACACATATATCTAACAATTATCATAATAAAAACTAATGTTTATGCTCATATTTAAGTAATGAAAAAATACCTAAAAATGTCAGTATAGAAAAAAAGATTCAAGAACTGAAAAGATATGGGAGATAACTCCAAGCTTACAGACAGTCAATGATCATATCTGCTTTGTGTCTCTACGCTTGTCATACCACAGCAGTAAAATCATCATTATATAAATAATATTGGGAAGATTTGAAGGATGAGATTAACATTAGTATCACAGCAAGAGAGACAGTCAAGGCACTCAAAACTGTTTATTTCATTTGCAACATAATGGACAATATTACCTCAATACCATTGATAAATGAAATCATCATACACTTCGAGCGTAGCGAGGTTTTTCATCGGCCAATTCCTGACACCCCGAGGTGTATTCTAATACCAGAAAAACCTACAAATATACTTTCTGTAACTTATATACCGTCAATTAAATGAAAATTAAAATTATTAAAAAAAATCTACCTTGTTTTACACATAAAATATGATGGAATGTCCCTATTCAGAACCATTTAAATTCAAAACACCCCCTTGTCGAACCAATTGAAACTAAGTACTAATAAAGTACATGTATATATTGTTGTGGTTTTTGCCAAAGGCAGAGTTAACTGTTTAACTAGTAGACTGTCATAAATTAAAATACTGGCAATGTGAAAGACCATTATGTGAGTTAAAATCTATTTAAGTTAAAAAGTAATAGGTTTTGAAACATCGTTTTTTTTCACGAAGATAGAGTTATTTTTTCTCACAGATTTAAATTAATCACAGCTTCGGAGGGAACTATGTTAAACAAGAGTTGACACACAAAAATGTCTCGCCTGTCGTGTATTTCTAATGAAAGTAAATGCTGTCAGACATATTGCATACAGTATTCGAAAAAACAGGCCAAAACACAAAAAACTGAACTATAACCACTGAACCATGAAAATAAGGTCAAGGTCAGATGACACCTGCCAGTTGGACATGTACACCTTACAATCCTTCCATACACAAAATATAGTAGACCTATTGCATACAGTATTCGAAAAACAGGCCAAAACACAAAAACTTAACTATAACCACTGAACCATGAAAATGAGGTCAAGGTCAGATGACACCTGCCAGTTGGACATGTACACCTTACAATCCTTCCGTACTCCAAATATAGTAGACCTATTGCATACAGTGTTCGAAAAACAGGCCAAAACACACCACTGAACCATGAAAATGAGGTCAAGGTCAGATGACACCGGCCAATTGGACATGTACACCTTACAATCCTTCCATACACCAAATATAGTAGACCTATTGCATATAGTATTCGAAAAACAGACCAAATCACAAAAACTTAACTATAACCACTGAACCATGAAAATGAGGTCGAGGTCAGATGACACCTGCCAGTTGGACATGTACACCTTACAATCCTTCCATACACCAAATATAGTAGACCTATTGCATACAGTATTGGAAAAACAGGCCAAAACACACCACTGAACCATGAAAATGAGGTCAAGGTCAGATGACACCTGCCAGTTGGACATGTACACCCTACAATCCTTCCATACACCAAATATAGTAGACCTATTGCATATAGTATTTGAAAAAACAGGCCGAAACACAAAAACTTAACTATAACCACTGAACCATGAAAATGAGGTCAAGGTCAGATGACACCTGCCAGTTGGACATGTACACCTTACAATCCTTCCATACACCAAATATAGTAGACCTATTGCATACAGTATTCGAAAAACAGGCCAAAACACAAAAACTTAACTACAACCACTGAACCATGAAAATGAGGTCAAGGTCAGATGACACCTGCCAGTTGGACATGTACACCTTACAATCCTTCCATACACCAAATATACTAGACCTATTGCTTATAGTATCTGAGATATGGATTTGACCACCAAAACTTAACCTTGTTCACTGATCCTTGAAATTGGGTCGAGGTCAATTGAAAACTGTCTGACGGAGATGAGGACCTTGTAAGGTACGCACATACCAAATATAGTTATCCTATTACTCATAATAAGGGAGAAATTAACATTACAAAAAATCTTAAATTTTTTTTCAATTAGTCACTGAACCATGAAAATGAGGTCAAGGACAATGTACATATGACAGACGGAAAGTTCGTAACATAAGGCATCTATATACAAAGTATAAAGCATCCAGGTCTTCTACCTTCTAAAATATAAAGCTTTTAAGAACTGAGTTAACGCCGCCGCCGCCGCCGGATCACCATCCCTATGTCGAGCTTTCTGCGACTAAAGTCGCTAGCTCGACAAAAATGCAAAGTACCCCCCCCCCCCCAAACAACAACAAAAAATTCAGTCAGTTGATAAAATATGCAATCCCCCCCCCCCATTTAACTTCTGGATGGTAGTTATATGTATTACATAATCATGTGTGGTGCCATACATATACTTTCTTTTTTACTTCCAGAATTTCTGCACTCCCTCCCCCTTCCGAATTGTCCCACCCCAGAACATACTTTTTTTTATTTATCCAAACAACTCTGTTATGAAAAGTACTCAGGAAATGTTTGCAACTATTATACATGTACCTCTGGCTATACATCGTACATGGTTGGTTGAAGATCCTTTGTTTTAAGAATGACCCATCCTAGGTTATTATAGAAAATAATAACCTTGTACACATATACAACAAGGAAAGGTGGTATTGCCCAGGTTTTTCTTTGAAATAAAGACTTTGCTTTCTGAATAGACAAAACCTTATATAGGTACAGGTATATAATTAAACATACAATAACATACAAATCACTTTTGCTGAATTGACCTCAATCAAGTATAATAAGATAACTTCAAGGTAATTGATCGATTATCATCCCCACCTTCTCAAAAATCAAGGCCACCCAATTTTTTTTTCCAGAATACAATTTTCAGAATTTTTTTGTCTGTTTCCAGTAAATTCATTGAAAGAAAGGGATTTCAAGAGATACTAAAACAATATTTGACATACAATGTTTACAATGGATTTATAAATATCCAAATGGACAAGTCTATACACAACCTTTAGACAGCAAGCAGGGGCATTTCCAGGATTTTTTAAAGGGGGGCGTAAAATAGAACTTTGGCCGAGCAGACGAGTTGAAAAAATTTTTGAACCTTTTTTTTTGCTAAAAAACATAAAATAATTGAGAAATGCACTAATCATGCTACTGTAACGGTTCCTGACTTGGAGCATGTATATTTTAGAATATGTGTTTAATTAATGAATATGATAAATTGCCATATTCAATACAATATAAGCAGATTACGACAGTTTTTTTTTTTTTTTTTTTTTTAAAGGGGGGGGGGAGCATATGCCCATTATGCCCTCACCTGTACCCGCCCCTGGCAAGGGTTTCTGCACACATTGGCCCTGCTAAACATGGAAAAATAAAAAATGACTAGAGATTGTTTGTCTGTAAGACACAGATGCCCCCGTCCTCCTGCACATAGAATTACCATAGAATTCCCATCTTTTATTTATGGCAGGAAATTGTCTTGAGAATTATATCAAACAAATGAAGTTTCATAATACATTCTGCTTACATGTACATTAAAAATAATGAATACACAGTACTAAATTTTTTTTTCTGACATAAGGACCCAAATGCTAAAATTTAATGGAGTCACTCAAACATGAAATGTAGGTCATTAGGACTTATATGTTGGTGGTCTGTGTTGAACTAAAGAAGGTGATTTAAATTATAATATATCACTGATATATCAGTACAGGTTTTTCTTAAAATAAACTAAAATGCCAAAATTTTATCACAGTCACTGTACTATAACATTTAGGTCATAGTGACTCAAATGTAGATGAGCTGTATTGTACTATACAAAATAACTGTAACTGTGAAATATCATTGATACATTGTCTATAGGTTCTTTAAGAAATGCAAAAATTTATTCAAAGTCGCTCAAGTGTAAATGTATGTCGTGTTAACTCAAATGTTGCTGAGTTGTGAAGACTGCAGCTGTGAAATATCATTCATAAATTATCATATGTTCTTCAATAATACAACCAAATGCATAAATTCAATCAAAGTAACTCAAGCAAGTTGTGTTGTAATTCGTATATATGATTGTAGATGTGAAATACATGAATCATCAATATTTTACTATACCGGTAGGTTATTCAAAAATATACCTAAATGCAAATATTTTGCCAGACTCACTCAAGCATAAAATATTGGTTACAGTGATTCAAATGTTGCTGATTTTTGTTGTACATTTATATAAGATTAATAAAATAGTACAATATCATTGATTTCTTAGAAATGGACCTAAACACAAAAACTTAAAAAAGTCACTCATGCATGAAATATGGGTCATTTTGACCCAACTGTTGAAGAAATGCATTATATAATGTAAGAGATTATAGTAGTGAAGTATCGTTGATGTATTACCCAACAGATTTCTAGGAAATGAAAGTAAAGGTAAAACTTTACCAGAGTCACTCATGCATTAAATGTGGATCAAAGTGACCCAGAAGTTGATCATTTGTCTTCAGTGTTATAAGAGGATAATATCACTGATATATCTCAATGGGTTTCTGAGAAATGGACCTAAACACACAAACTTAACCAAGAAATATGGATGTACGTATGTAAGTACGTACTGACTCGCAAGGGTAAATCTATATGCCTCTTCCACTTTCATGAATGGGGCATAAAAAATAAAATCTTACCATTTTAGAAGGTGTGGGTGACAATCGATCAATTAACTTGAAGTGGCCTAAGGGCTATTCAGTTAAAATGAATGTGGAAGGGTAGGAAGGAACTTTCAAATTAATCCAACAACCAACAAACGTTTTTGAGATAACTTTATGTACATCTGATAGGCACACACTAAAACTGACCCAGGACCAATGTCCTATAATAAAACTTCTCTTACTACCCTTCCAACATCCATTTTAATGGAAAAGCCCTAATGACAAAAGCTGTAAATAACTAAAAATTCTCAAAATATTGCCTGCCTTGAAATTTTTTGCTAAAGAAAATGGGACTAAAAAATGACAAACAAACTCAAGGGAAGATGATTAAATGAGAATATAGGCAAAACTTGGCACTACAAAAATATATGAATAAAAAAGATGGAGAAACTTCATAATGTTACACAACACTCCTTAAAATTAGCATAACCATTATAGCTGCCTCTAAATTTTCAGGTTTTATCCTTTGGTAGGAGGTATAAAACAAGAGGCTCCAAGAGCCTGAATCGCTCACCTGTTATCTTTTGTGTACCAGTAGATCTTGCATCAATGATTATTTTTGCTATTTCCTTAATACTGACCTGCACATCTAAAATATAGAATCCTGAACCCAAATATATATGGTTGCTAGAGACTTTTTCATCGGTTGCTATGGACTTTTTCAATGACCTTGACCCCTGACCTTTCTTTTTGACTTGTACAGGTAAATTATAAGGTCCTTAACCCAAATATATATGGTTACTAGGGACTTTTTCATCTGTTGCTATGTAATTTTTCAATGACCTTGACCCTTGATGCTCCATTTTACAGCTACCATTTAATATATTTCAGGTAATGCCCTAAACATCTGTGACAATGTCAGTCAATTATTTTCTGTTTACATGTAAATAATCTTTCAATGGCAAAAACTCCTATAAGGAGTCAACTGACGATTTTGGTCATATTGACTTATTTGTAGATCTTACTTTGCTGAAAATTTTTGCTGTATACACTTTGTCTTTATCTATATTTTATGACAGGTAGATCTTGAGCTCATAAACATTTTTACTACTTGTCATTTATGCCCTAACTGCTTTAGTTTTCAAGATATGAGCCAAAAAGTGCATTTTCACCTATATTCTATTTTTAGCCAGGGCAGCCATGTTTCTTGATGGACAAGAAAATAAAATATAAAATTTATACATGTACTAGATACCCCAAGGGTCTTTCAGCCTAAGTTTGACTGAAATTGAATCTGTAGTTTCAAAGGAGAAGATTTTTAAAAGTTTACAAAGATGATGAAAAAAATGAGAAAAATTGTCTTTAAATGGCAAAAACTCCTATAAGTGGTCAATTGATGATTTTGATCATGTTGACTTATTTGTAGATCTTACTTTGATGATGAACATTTTTGTTGTTTACAGTTTGTCCTTATCTATAATAATATTCAAGATAACAATCTAAAAATGCAAAATTTCCTTAAAATTAACAATTCAGGGGCAATAACCCAACAAAGGGTTGACCGATTTGTCTGAAAATTTCAAAGCAGGTAGATCTTGACCTGATGAACATTTTTATCCCATGGCAGTTTTGCTTTAAATGCTTTAGTTTTTGAGATATAAGCCAAAAACTGCAGTTTACCGCCTATGTTCTTTTTTTAGCCATAGTGGCCATGTTTCTCGACGGGCAAGAAGATAAAACATAAACTTTATTCTAGATACCCTAAGGATCATTCAGACTAAGTATGTGTGTAATTGGTTCAGTGGTTTCAGAGGAGAAGACCTTTGAAAAAATTTACAACGGACGGACGGACGACGGACGCCAAGTGATGGCAAAAGCTCACGTCTTTTTAGGACAGTTGAGCTAAAAAGTACCTATCATCCTCAAATATTTACTAGGGTAAATAAAAACCCATTAAAGCATTTTAGCCATTTTTTAACATCTGAGGCTGAACAATACTTTCTTATTTGGCCTATATAAAGATTATATTAAAAAAACATTTTCATTACTAGAAACCTGAAGTTGCTTGTACTGGCACAGTTTCACATCTGTGTGGGAAGAAATACAATTTTTTTGATAATGTTGATTCAAACTCAGACACAGCCACTGCATCCCTGTTTTCATGATCCTTTGCTTTCCCTAGACTCACTAAATGATTGACCTGCAAAAAAAAACAGTAGAAAGAAATAGGTTATTACAATGTTTGTCAGAAAGTCAAAGTCACATTGAAGCTTCCACTTTCCAGTTCAAATCATCATACTCACATCTTTGGATTAAATTAATACTCAGAAACAAATTAATACTCAGAAACACGTTAATATTAATATACCTGATCAAATCAACTGATGCATTTTTGGCAATTAATATGAAAGAGATCTCAGCTACTGTAGCCTCTGTTCCTCTGTTAATCAAACAATTAAGGAGTAAAATTAAGCAACTAAAGTTTCCAAGTTAATGTGTCCTACAAAATACTTACATCAGATAACATGGAGAGTAGATCTTCACTATGAGCATATTTTCTGAATATATAAATCACAGCTTGCATGAACCATGATCCTAAAATCTTGTTTCTGAATGATACCATATCTGAAAGATAACATACATTTGATAATGATAAACTGTTCTGATAAATAGCAGTAGCTTGAAGTCCAGGCCTAGTGTTTTTTGTTGGCATATTGATTTTGTCTTGTCTTGTGTACATCACTGACAATTTCAAAATTTTTCCTTGATTAAAAAAACAAACACAATTCTGACAACAACAATCAATATTTTTTTACAGTTAATGATAATCCTGCAAATAGGCACTAGAGGCTCCAAGGAGCCTGTATCGCTCACCTGGATTCAATTTGCCAATCAACAGCCATAAAAGCACCTAAGAAACAAACGTCTGTATAACTGAACATAATTCTGAAAGAGGACAATCTAATAACCATGGCTGCCACGTCTGGTTCCAATTGGCTGAGTGCTTTCAGACAAGAAGATTTTTTAAATGAATTTTCCATAGGGTCCTATGTTAAAATAAGTTTGGCTTTGGCGACCATCTTGGTTGATCGAACATAATTCTGAAATGGAACCATCTAAAGAACATTGCAGACAAGTTTGGTTCCAATTGGCCATGTAGTTATAGTTACACAGAAGATTTTTGAAATTCATCCCCCCTTTTTCTATTTTTAGTAACAGCACCAATGTGGGTTGGAAGTCGGGGATGCCGGACACAACTTTGGAAGGGGGTGCAGTCCACGGACCATTTCACCAAACTTTGGTCCCAATTGGCCAATTTTTTTAATCAACCAATGAGAAACAAGAATCGGGGCAAAATGAGGAAACTTTGTAAAGAACCTCCCATAGATGCTTCCTGTCAAGTTTCATTCCATTTAACCAAGGGACTTCAGAGAAAATTTTTTTATATAAGCCAATCAGAAACAAGAACTGCTGATGGCGGCCATATTTGTAGTTCGATCAAGACGAAATTAAAAAACTTTATAAAGGACCTTCCCATCAAGTTTCGTTCCATTTGGCCAAGCGATTTCAGAGGAGAAAATTTTTTTTTTATCAGCCAATCAGAAACATGAACTGACCATGGCTGCCACATTTGGAGTTCGATCAGGACGAAATGAAGAAATTTTGTAATGAACCTCCCATAGATGCATCCTGTTGAGTTTGTTCCATTTGGCCAAGCAATTTCAGAGGAGAAGAGTTTTTTATATCACCCAATCAGAAACAAGAAATGCCCATGGCAGCCATATTTGTAGTCCGATCTGGACAAAATGAGGAAACTTTAAAAAGAACCTCCCATAGACGCTTCCTGATTTGGCCAAGCCGTTTTAGAGGAGAAGCTTTTTGAAAACTCAGCCAATCAGAAACAACAATTGCCCATGGCGGCCATGATTTTGGTCCGATCAAGATGAAATGAGGAATATTTGTAGAGGACCCCACAAGCATCATTCCTGCAAAGTTTAGTTCCAGTTGGCCCAGTGGTTTCAGAGGAGAAGATCTTTAAAGGAAAAGTTTATGCCAGACATCGGACAATGACGAATGACACCAAATGATGGCAATAATTCACATGGCAAGGTGAGTTAATAATACTATTGATCAATTGATCGGTCGGATTTCAGTAAAGTCCGAAACCAATCAAAACTAGCACCTCTGAAAACCGGCCAGTTTCTATAGTCCGATAGCTGATCGGTTTACAGAAATTCCACAGTATTGATCAATTGCATTTCCAAATACTCTGTTCCAGATATTTATGTTACTCTTCTCATGGTCACAGTAAAGCAGTAAAGTTCTTCCTAGTACTTTTATTTATTGGGCTCGTAAATGTTTAGTACTGAAACGCTCTGGGCTAGTGAGTTTGTCTACAAAATTTAAACCCCCCCTTCCCGATTAAGATTTTTAGTGTTCCATTTTAGTACCTGTTTATGCTTGGTCTTTTATTGTGTTACCTTTGATTCCCAAAGACAAAGCTTTTTATCTTTTTTCTGCCTCCATATTTTAGTTACCATTATTATGGCAATTAACAAAAGTTAATCAATCATAAAAAGAACATTATCAATGAATAAGTTAAATAGGGCTGTATAAATATACCCGTATATAAAAAAAATTTCTCTATAAATGGTACAATACAAGCCATGGATGGACACCAAAATGAATAGACATTAGAGTATCAAATTGTGTAACAACAATATTCAAAATTGATGAGTTTTTTATTAAAACTAGAGGCTCTCAAGAGCCTGTATAGCTCACCTGGATTTAACTTTTCACCTTGAGCAGGACTAAAAATTTAAGTGTTGCAGTCAATTTGGCTGGTTTTTCTAAAGGGTTCTATGTTAAACTAAGTTTGGCTGTGGCAGCCATTTTGGTTGACAGTCCATGTCAATAGACACATTTATAAAAGAGAACCATCTACAATGTCCATTACTGCTAAGTCTTGTTCCAACTGGCTAAGTGGATTTAGACAAGAAGATTTTTAAATGAATTTTCCTAAACGGTCCTATATTAAACTAAGTTCTGCCATGGTGGCCATCTTGGTTTACAGTCCAGGTGATCGGACATATTTCTGAAAGAGGACCATCTAAGGACCAATGCTGCCAAATTTAGTTCCAATTGGCTCAGTAGTTTCAGACGAGCGGTTTGGTTGTGGTGGCCATCTTGGTTCACAAACACATTTCTGAAAAAGGACCATCTAAGGACCAAAGTTTAGTTCCAATTGGCTCAGTAGTTTCAGACGGGTAAATTTTTGAGTGAATTTCCGATAGGGTTTTATGTTAAACTAAGTTCGGCTGTGGCAGTCATCTTGGTTCATAGTCCACGAAATCGGACATATTTCTGAAAGAAATCCTGCTAGAAATATTAAGGGCAACACCTTAACCTAAAAGGAAACAGCCTAATAAAATGATCACAAGCTTAGAATAATGTATAAAATATTAGAAAGTAACCCTGTTACCCTTATCTTAGGGTTGTGACGAGCAAACTAAGTAAAAATGATTCTTAATGCATAGCTCACTTGACCCTTTGGGTCAGGTGAGCTAAAAAAACAAGAATATCCCTTAAAATATGTCACTGATTGACACCAAAATAAACAGGCTCCAGAATCTGTCCTATAGTTTATAAAATATCAAAATTAAGTTTGAACGGATTTAGGACATCATCATAAAACTAACTAATTTTAATAATGATATCATGCAGAAACCAATAGCAGATGCCCGCCTTGTCCTTCATCAAAATACATGTAAAAGCCAATTGCAAGTTGCATTACTCCACTATAAAAACAAACCCATTGTTGTTGCCATAGCAACCAATCTATGTGCATCTGCTGGAACACTTCTTTCCACTTTAGCATCAGATTCGTTGGCACTAATATTAACATCATCGATTTGTCTAATCATTTTCTCAATTTGCTGATTGACACGTCTGCCAGAATCAGGAACTGTTTTAACAGTTTTACCTGTACCCGCATCATATGCCTCTGAAAAATTGAAAATATTTCCTCCATGTTAAAACTGACCACACAATGGTTTTTAATCAAATGCAAAAAGACATTTTAAGCAGAGTAAGGCAAAACTTCTACTGTTTTTTATATCTGTAAGTAATTTTTTGGGAATATCTCAAATATTTTTTCAAAGCAAATGTAAAGATTTGTAATCTACCTTAGTTTCTAACAGTATTAATTTATTGTTGTCATCTTGGATGGTGGGCAGGGTCATCTGATACATCTTGAAAGAGGACCATCTAGGGACCATTTCTGCCAGTTTTTTTTCCAACTGACCAAATGGTCTCAGACAAAAATATATTTTTGTAAATTTCCCATAGGATCCTATGTTAAACTGTTTGGCTTCGGCAGCCATCTTGGATGCCAGGCAGGGTGTTCGGATATATGTCTGAAAGAGGACCACCTAAGGATAATTGCTGCCAACTTTTGTTCTAATTAACCTAGTGGTTTCAGACAACAAAATCTTTGAGTAAATTTCCCATAGGATCCTATGTTAAACTATGTCCTGCTCTGGTAGCCATTTTGGATGGCGGGCATGGTTATCGGAAATACTTCTGAAAGAGAACAACATAAAACCATTGCTGTAAAGTTTTGTTCCAATTGGACTAGTGGTTTCAGACAAGAAGATCTTAAGTAAATATCCCATAGGGTCCTATGTTAAACTATGTTCAGCTCTGGTGGCCATCTTTGATGATGGGCAGAGTTATCAGATAAAATTCTGAAAGAGGACCATCTAAGGACCATTGCTGCCAAGTTTTGTTCCAAGTGGCTCAGTGGATTCAGGAGATCTTTAAAGGAAAGTTTACAACGACGGACTACGGTGAGCTTAAAAGGCAAAGTCAATGTTTGTCTGTGGGAAATCGCAAAAATCATTCTGATCAAAAATAAAATTGGTGGTGCACAAATTCACTTTGTAATAAAGATTCAATAAAATTCATTCACCGGTGTAAATGTGGTTGCAGGTAATAGGTGGAATATAATGAACAAGACTTTAATTTTCATCATTTTAAACAGAAACGCAATCTCAAGCTACAAAAAAATCCCCTTGCTTTTACAAAGTGTGTTTTGTGACAAGGTAGCATTGAAAATATGTTAGCAAAAAACTGACTTAATTTTCTGTGTGTTATTGATTAGTATATAAACCAAAAATATGCCATACTAATAATTAATATATTGTCAATTATGATATTTTTTATTCTGTATTTTTTAATATTAACACAATGTTCTTATTATTGCAAAAAAATGCAAAATATAAAAAAATTGGAAGAGTTGCATTTTGATTTTTCAAACTTTTATTCTGATATAAATATTAAAACTTAAATGAATTACTCATTACAATGAGATTGGAAAACCATGTCCTGTAAAAATTTAGGATGTTTTTTTTCCAAAATCGAAAAGCTTTTTTCCATTTCTTAATATGCTGAAATCTGTAATATTTAAAAAATTACAGATAACTGAACACTGATGCACTTAGTGTGAAAATGAGACTGATCCAGGAATACTTCATTATAAGACGAAGAATAATTATGATAAGTAATTTACAAAGAGTAAACTGAACTAACCTCCTCGACAGGCCTGTATAAAAAACAATTTAGGTTTGTGTTCCATACATGGAAAATTTCTTGCATTGAAAATATCTTTGATCTCTCTGATTTCTACTGGTTTTCCATCACTTCCATATATTGCATTTTGAGTTCCATGAGTCAAGATAATTAATATAAAACAGTCAGAATTCCGATGAAAATGTACATCCTTTGCCTCCTCTTGTAAAATTTCTAAAATTTTCTGAAAAAAATCACACTTTCATAAAGCAACAATGTTAAATTAATATAATTTCCAAATTATACAGCTTCATTTCATGATTTTAGCCAAGCAAAATAAAAACGGTACCATTAACTTTGTTTCAGAGCTGTGTTTAATTTTTTGCACATTCAGGAAAAAAAATAAATAAAAATAAAACTTGTTGTTATGATGGACGCAGGACATTTTAAAGGATTTTCTAACGGTGTGAATGGACATTTTAGCAGGAAGTTTAGTGGATATTTCAGTGGTAGAAAAATTATTAATGGACATTTTAGCGGATTTTTTTTACGGGTAACTTTTATGATTTTTTTACATACAATGTATAGCTACATGTAGTAATAATGTTGTCATAAGTTAGAAGATTAATGACCATTACCCAAAGACCCTCCAAGATTATTTGACTCTCTTTTAACTTACAAGATCAGCAGGAGGAGGACCTGCAACCAAAAGATCTGAAAAAAGTCGCAAAAGTTGTGCAAATGAAAAAGAAAAAGACATATTCTCCTTTGTCTAAGTCACCGTTAGAAACACACAAGGTGCTCCAAATTAAGATGAACATCCGAACTAACAAATTTGAAGACCAAGCTCTCCCGCTAAAATGTCCTCGTGATATTTCAAATTCCATTAAATTTTCCTTTAAATCTTCCACTAAAACTTCCACAAAATTTCTGCTAAAAATTCTGTTTTTTTCTGCTAATTTGTCCTATCAATCTGCTATAATTTCCCACGCAGGTTATGAGGGTATAATTTTCTAATCTGTTTGATAAGCATCGTCTTACATGTAAAGGTGTTAAAGCTGTCACTACAAGCTGTGACAACTGGCAATTGATAATTATTGTTTTAAAAATCTTAGTTGAAAAGTTTTTATTAGACAATTATGATTACAGCAATCAAACCACTGTTAATAACCTCTCCAGGTAATGAAAATTTGAAATTATTTTGAAAGTTTATTTTTTGGATTTGTTTTATCTTAGTGTTTAATTTTGGCGGATTTGCAACAGGGGCCAAATAAACCAAAGGCAGCTATTTAAAACTACAGGCTTAAGATCTGAGCATGAACGGATCACCTGGCCAACCACCTTGTCCAATTTGACTCAATCAATGATCAAGCATATTTTTTTCAATTTGCTCTTTCCAACTTTTAGGACTTGAGCAGAATTAATATGTCATAAATAGACAAAATTGCAAATATTTTGTAGCAAAATTGGTATCATGTCACAAAAATAAATTGTACCCTCATAAAATATAAAAGTTCATTTAATTGCCAACCTGAGCATTTTTATCTTTGTGGATTTTCACATGGAAATGAAGATCACGAAATAATTTCTCCAATCCTATAACGTCTTCGTCAGTACCTTCTCTCATAGCTAACATCACTTTGTTTTTCCCTTCAATATTTATTACTGGACCAGAGAATATCTTATTATTAATAATCAAAACTCTGCCTCTTGGATTTCTTTTCATCTGATATGCCTGTAAAAAAATTCTTTTGAGTATTTCAATATGTGGCTAAGCATGAAATCCAAATAAATTTGTATCCCATGGATAATAATCAATATACAGTATTAGATAAAGATGTCTTAATACAAAAGTAAGTAAATTTTTATTGTCTTAAGTTCTAACAAGGGACTATTGCCCTCAAAATTCAATTACAATATTTGACAAAACAAGTTAAAAAAAACCCAAATTAATGTAAAACATACAAACACTTGATAGAATAACAGCTGAATATGTAGAAATACAACCCTAAGGCTATTAGAGTTGCCTCTGTTTTTAAAATTATAATGATGAAATGTTGAACAAAGAAAACAAAATAAAAACAAAAACAAAAAACAAAAACAGCAAATTCAAAGGAACACTGTCTAGATGAAGTTGTCTCCCTTATCACACTTAATGAACATCACAGAAAAAATGTCCATGTTCCGGGATGGAAACCCCCAAAATTATTCTGAGGAAAAAAATAATAAGTGGTGCACAATGGTGTTACTTTCTGAAAATATCCTGAAGGTTTCATGAAAATTCATTCACATGTTTAGTTGTGGTTTTGATAATAATAAAACCCCAGACATCCCCAGAACAGACCCGATTTTTCCTGGAAGCTGAAAAATTTTCAAAATTGCAAAAAAAAAAATGTTAGGGCGGCAAAACTGCGGCAAAAAAATATGGCCAGTTGGGTAACCGAAAACACACATATTTTATTTGGCCTTAGAGAAAGTCTAAGATGGACAACAACACCTGATAAAAGTCGTAATGTTTGGACAATGATCTGTCGGCAACACAATTTAAAAATTTGACCTTAATACATTAACCTTATATGTAAATGTGTCAACATCTGAATACCAACGAATTGGAACTATTTATTTAAGTCTCTTCCTTGAGTCAGAAATCATTGTACAGTTGTAACTTGTTATCTTGAAGTGCAAGGTACCATGGGATTGGGTTCTAGATAGCCGAAATTTTACTAAAAAGGAGCTTAGTTTTGGACAAGTGAGATAAACATTATACGACATCTATATTCCTTTCCATGCGCTCACTGATCGATTTTACTTGTTTTTTTATTTTATCATTTGGGTCATCTGATTTGCGTAATCATATGATTTTGATTAATGATGATTGTCTCCTAAATTCTTAATGATTCTATTGATTTTATAAATTCTGTTTCGACAAGTCGTGCATTATTAAGATAATGCGAATTTTATAACAACCGTAGTGTCAATAAATAGGTAAAAAAAACTTTGATTTATTGATGTAAAATTTTTTTTCACAAAATCCACAATATTGTTTAATTGTAAAAACATAATAACATATTTAAGTCGAATCAAGATTGTAATCAAAATATAATTAACATGATATGACATTTCTGTGATCGATTTCCTAAATACTGACGTGTTGTGAAAATTTGGTTCATCTGTACAGATGATTAATAAATTTGGCATAACGAGATTATTTTGTACTAATTATATTTCCTTCTTATATAATATCACTTTGACACCACAAAAATTTCAACTAATCTAATTTCGTGATAAAAGGAATTAAAATACACAGATTAATATACTGTCGGCTGCTCCAGAGCAGAAAAAAAGTTCAACATAACCGAAATTTCGACTCAAGCATTTTTTAGACAATGAGAATCAACTGTATTTCACAACTCTCATGTAATAAATCGTCAATACTAACCCTTCCATTATCTGCATATCTAAGGAGTGCTGGATCATGTGGTTGTATAATGGTTTGATTGGCTTCATTTAAACTCATCTGATCAGGCCATGCTGAAAGAAAGCAGGAATGACACATTATGAAAAATCAAATACCAGGTCAAAAGATTAAGGAATACATGTATTTTTGTTGTTGACCAGAATGATTGAATTAAAATTCTTCTCTTAGTTCAAATTCATTTTATTTCATTTAATGCCAATTTTCAACCTATTCATGAATACAAAATCAAAGTGCATAGCACTGCTAGGGTTAGGTTGCTAGCATTTGACTTTTATTTGTACAAACATTGCTGATGATTATTTCAATAAATATGCACTAATCAATCAAAGAAAGCACGAGTCGGCTAACGCTTCTTGAATTATCACTCTAAATTGAATTTTTTTAAAAAGACAAACGCATAATAATGATTTGATGAATTAAAATAAACAGAAATCAAAGGTCTTCAAGTTATTAAGGTTATATAAAAAGACAAAGTTTGGACAATTGTAGAAGGGGGTCATTTCTACAATATATTTACACTACATTGCGCATGTGCAGGTAGATCAGAACGTAAACATTCAAGCTTTCAATTAAAATAAACCCATTATACTTTCGATAATACCGTTTTCTAAATTAATGATAAACACATTGTTTTTCAATCTTAATGTGCAAGTTGTCGGCATTTCAAATAACCTGTATGCAATTCTATCACTGACCAACAGGTTTGACAAAATGAAGTCACGATGATCAGGTCAAAAGGTTAATCAAATACACAAAATACCATCAGAATTACAAGAAGAATAAGCAAATAATGTGCAAAATATGTTCTGTATAAGTTAACAATCACGTTCACAACAAAAATGGAACTTACCTTTGAAATCTTTTGAAAATAAACCTGATTGTAATCCTTCCCAAGATATCCGTGCAAATGTAAACATTCAAAATCCTTACGCCGATAGCATTGTACATTTTAAAAGGCGTGAATACTTTATACGGCTTTCAAAACAAAAAGGAAATCGTCAATAAAACACACATCTTTTATTAAATAACTGGACAATTACACTTCTCGGTGTGTTTCAGTTACATTTCTATTAAAAAACAACTACAACAGCAACAACAAATATTAGGACTATTTTACCGCGGAATGTTTATTTTCTTATATGATATTCAAATATAAACATAGTCGTAATTCGGAAAATATGGAGGTTTCTTTGCGCATGTGTCATCTCAAAATCGAAATAAAAAGCTGCTTAACTAGCCTTGCTTAAGCTTCAATCCTAGATAAGCTTGCATATTTACTCATAAAAACATAGTTTCAAAAACTTCTGGTCCAACTTTTTCCACAAAACACCAGATTTCCAAAGTTTCCTTCATTGTCCAACCAAACGACCGACGGCATAAGGGTTTTGGTTGCTTAGCAACCTAACCCTAAAAACCACAAATTTTAGAAGTATTCAACAAAATATACATTTTTGGGAGAAAATAACAAAGTTACAAAATTTGGTATCCTTTAAGATTTAATTTTCAATTTTCATGATGACCATGAAAAAATTTACACTTTCACTACAGAGTAGTGCTTTCCCCAGAAATCTGTGAAGGCATGGTAAATTTTGTATTTTGAGGGCACTCATTGGTTAAAAAAGATAATATTGGGGGTATGCCACCTTGACATGAGGGCAGTACAAATGTATATTTATCAAAACCTGTAATAAACAGCCTTCACCCTATTGTGATGGCGTAAAAGTGTCATAAAAGTGTGCCAACACAACAGGAGTACATGATTAAATGCAAATCAGTTTCAAAAAGATAAGATTAAACTTAAAATTGAAAGTTAGGTTTGACTACCTGGGGGCACATTGTAAAATTCATGATGAGGGCAGCATGGTGCTTGATGATGGAGGCATGGTGCAGTGCCATGCTAAATTGGTCTAGGGAAACCTCTAAGTAATGATATTAAAATTACTCAAAAACTATGAAATCAAAGATCGATGAACAGAAAAATTATCAAACTTACTTTCAGGGAGTTTTGTTTCATCTCTTCCTGGAGGTAAATCCATAGGCTGTGCTATGTAATTGCCCTGATAATTTGAGCTAGGGGCACCGGTTACTAATCTTTGGAACACATGATCATTTTTAGTAGTTTTCAACACATCTAGAAATATTCCGAAAGCATTTGGTCCTCTCCGAGGTAAAATGTCTAGAAATTTCCTCACTTTCTTTTCTTTTGTTTCCTGTACCTATAATTTAGATACATTGTACAAGTTTCATACTCAAACAACGTCATCAACATGTTTATATTAAATTTCATCTTAGTCATTTATCCTTGTTAAGATTTCCAGGGGCCTCGGTGGCCGAGTGGTCTAGGTAGTTCGTCATGACTACTAATGATCACCAGCCTGTCAACGCTGAGGTCGTGAGTTCGAATCTCACCTGTGGCGGGGTGTGTTCGACTCCGATCTTAATTGACAAGGATTGCCAATTTTCCTACCGAAGGTCGGTGGTTCTCTCCGGGTACTCCGGCTTCCTCCACCAATAAAAACTGGCCGCCGCGAAATAGCCAAAGTGCTGAAAACGGCGTAAAACCCCAACTAAATAAATAAATAAGGTTTCCAAAACAATACATGTACATGAAAAATGTTCATTTTTTAAGTTTCTTAAATCCTGCCATTCAATTTGGCAAATTAAATTACTGATTTATTATTAATGGGACTTAAAAAACTTTATAATACTGTCCTACAATAGAGCACAGTCAAACAGTGAGTTGACAAAAAACGCAAATATATTTTTCTTTGAAAAAAACACCAAAAAATTACCTCAACATCACATTTCATCCCTTCTGTAAAAACATCAAGGGTGAATAACTCTTCATTGATATCATCTATATTTTCGATATTTTTTACAAGAAACGAGCGGCTTGTTTGTAATTTTCGACGGTCTTCGTCATTCATTATAACAGAGATCTGGAAGTATGTCAACTGCAACAGCTAAAGGTTCTGAAAAAAATACAAAAAAAAGTATTATTCAATTTTTCTATAATCTTCATGTTATTTTCCTATAGAAATTAGTTCTAATAGAATCAGTATGACTTCTATCAACAATTTTACTCTTAAGGTGTTTTGTGAAAAAGGCAACAGATCTCTAGATAAGACGGGTACACTCGTGAAAACACTTTATGAAAAACACATTCAAAATTAAAATAGTGTGTAAAGAAATTTATTGGGTTTTCCATTTACGTCTTTTACTCCTGTAAATATAAGTTTTTCAGGAAACGGATTTCATAGAACTTGCCTTTGACTTTTCAGATACCAATTTGCATACTTTTTCAAAACAAATCCTAACATCTTAGCTTATTCTGAATTTTCATACCAATTACTGATATTTTTTTACAATGAGTGAGTACAACTGTTTTCTGTTAACTTTGTATGCATATTTGTCAAATAAAGTCTCATGTCAGAAAACATTTGTTCTCAGTGTACAAAAATATTATTACTTGTCCCATGAAAAAGGTACATATTACAGTTCTAATCCATTTATCTTCCTGGTATTAAATGACCAAACATCCCATTTATTACACTCATACATGTACACAACGAAAGAGAAATTTAATGCCCTTTTTTACTAACATACACGTAAACACAGCTGTGGGGTGTGCAGATGTTAGTTCTACTGAGGATGATATTCAAATTAAAGTTCTGTTTAGTTAAATATTCAATTTCAATCACTTATATGTAATGAGTAATGCCGATATTCCTTACTTAAAAAATGTTTTACAGTGTAATTAAGGATGATCGCTGGTCTAATAGGAAATAAATAGGATTTGAAATAGGTGTTTTAGTTTGAGAGAACATATGAATAGTAAACAAAAAAGCAAGAAAAAAATATAGGTTCATGTGCTCATTTTTGAGCTATAAAGCCTTGAAAATTTGCAGGAAATAGGTTTTCTCTGGATTTTTCATTGTCTTTGCATTGGCAACTTCAGTCTCTCAAAAATGTATGAAAAAATAAAAAGGATTTCATAAAATTTTGTCAAATACCATTTTAAGGTATATATGATTGAATTATAAAAGAAAAAATGGGGGTTCATGGGCAAAAAATTTAATGTTTAAGAAATGGATAAAACCCGAGGAAAACATGACCAGCGAGCATCCTTAAAGAATATGTAAATGCATTAAAACTATAACATGCATGACATCTAGAAACTGTTACGGTATTTGAGCAGATACTTTGGATCATGACCAATATTTATGTAAAGCATCAAGTTTGTGTATTTATATATGTTATCGTATATAAGTTTTGATAGTGCTTTTATTGGGTGTGCTTGATTTTGACTTTTGGTGTTCAGTGTACATTAAATTTATATTCATTATCGTTCATTTCATATTTCATCTTAATGACATATTTTTTACTTTGATGAATGACGTCACATGCACATGTTATATTCACTACATGCATGAATTTCACATTCACATTTTGGAGCGAATTCATTTTTAGGTTTTTTTTATTTATTAACTGCCAGTTAGCTTAAGAGAGCGGTCTCTCTATAAAGCAGGTCATATTTGCAGGTATTTAATTTTCAAGAACTTTTTCAGCGTTTGATATTTGAAATATTTTCAGGTGTCTTTTTATTTTCGCAGTATTCTTTTTATTTTTAGTTTTGGAATTATTTATTAAAATAGTAAAATTACGAAAAGTGAACACATTTATTTTAATTTGAATTGATTTTTGTGTTAAAGTTGTTTTTAGTTTTTCATAATTGGTTTGCAATTAAACAAGTTTAAACATTCACGTAAGACACTTAACAGAGGTATTGATTATTTAAGTGAGGTCTGTTCGTTTGGGCAGTTTATTGTATGAATTGTGTGTGTCGATGTTCTTCATTTACAGTTTTATATTATTATATTTGCAGTTAATAAAACAAGGTGCAGCACCTTGTTACAGATTTGTTATTTCACCCTAATGATATGGTGGTATAGTTCGTCTGTGACATATAGAAAACTTTATCTGTTATACTTAATTAGGCCACACCAAATTGATTTTAGAAAAATTCTAAAAATTCACCAAATATTCTTCTTTTTTCAAGAAATTAAAAATAAAAAATGTTTGCTCACTCCTAAAATTTCGTAAAAATAGAGATTTTTTCAATATTTTTGCAATATTTTAGTTAAAAAAAAACTGTGTTGCACACAAATTTGATCTTCGCCTGAAAAAAACTATTCCTTGAGAAAAAAATTTTAATTTAAATTTTGCTCGCTCACTCGCACGGTATATTTTTGCCATAAAAAATTTCAAAGAACTAAAATCAATTTGGTGTGGCCTTAAGTTCAGGATTAACAATCTAACATTCAAAGTGGAAGTCACAGATGGCAAGTGTTATTTCCTGGGCTTTAATCTCTCACATTGGGTCCAATTAAATCTAACACTTTTTCTCATATAAAATTCATTTGGGAGAGTAATTTCAGGACAGATATTTTAACTGGAACAAGCAATGGCAGCAGTTTTAGTTGTCTGTTAGGGCTAATGTACCATATATATACAAACTTTATTCAAACACTATTATAAACTTTCAGTTAATTTAATTTGGCCAAGCTATTTCATCAGAGATGTTTTATTCTTATTTAACCAGTGGTGATGTTTTGATGATTGATTACAGTCGATCATAAGTTGGTTGTGGCATTCAGCTAGATTATTGATTGTAAATTTTCATTATCGATTGTATTTAAATTGGTTGTGAAAAAATACTATAAAAAATTAGAAGCACACTTATATTAGATAACTTCCTGAACATTTAAATGTACTTTAGAACCTACAATTATTATTTACTATTGCACATTCTGTGCATATCAAAGCCATATCTATAATGTGTATGCTCTGCACACCAAGCATGGCATTATGTGTGCTTTGAACCTCCTAAAATATTGGATGAAAAACATAAATACATGTAAATAGGTAGCCAGTTATAGCGGTTAATCAGTTGGTTGTCATCAACCAATAGTATTAGATTATCGGTTGCAAATATCAACCAATTGAAAAACACAAAAGGGCCCAAAAAAATTAGACTGGTATGTTAAAGGATGTCATGCTGGCTGTTTGAATGAGGTCAAAATATTTCACCTAATAGAGGCTAACATACACAGAGAATTCACATCAAATTTCAATTCATTTTGGTAAGAATTTCAAAGATTATTTGAACAAACAAAACAGGCCCTAGAATTGCTTTGTGGATCCACATCAGTTTTCACACTGCAACAGATAAAATCTACTTTTTAGAAAACTTTCATGTTATTTTATTTCATTTTATCGATGCCTTTCAAAGATTTTTTAAAAGACTATTATTTTTATTACTAGTTATACTAGAAAACTACACATACACGGGCATCTTACCCGTTGGACATTTGCCATTTCGGCATTCTTGATGAGTGAGATTTTTATGACTTGTACAGTAAATTATGATTTAAATTGTGTCTATTGCAGTTGTTACATGATGACGGCTCAAAGAAATATTGGTAGTATTTTCGGTTACCCCTAATCACCTTATAGCTGAACAATTAAATCCTTAGACGGAAATGATTACGAATGACGATACATATTGGACCAGTTCCTTTCAAGTTAAATATTTGATAATTCCAGTATTTAAGGTAATGTAATGACCATCACTTGTAAAATTCTCATGCAGCACATTCATCCTCAATCAGTCAAATTCTAATTTGAATTTTGTCTATTGCAGTTGGTACATGATGACCGCCCATAGAAATCAAACAAACTTAATTTTATTAGAATAGATAGCCAAAATCTAAAACATACAATGTAGCTTGGGCCAAAAAAATTTGTAAAATATTGTAATAACCAAAAATGAAGTTTATCTTGAGCATGTTAAGCAATGATCATTGTTCCTTTTTACATCTACACACAATTACATTAAAATCAGTGAAAATGAAAGATATATTTCAAGTAAAAAACATATTCCAAACCCAAAGTGGATCTGTACAAGACTAATCCTTTCAGGATTATGTGCCCAGAGATATCTTTCTGAGTTGGCTGCATCATTGGGCTGCCAAGTCCGAAAAATAGCTCCTAACATGGAAGGCTCACCGAACTCGCCAAAGTGGGTGAAAAAGTCGGGTTCGAAAATATAAAATCGCCCTAATGTTACCCCAAAAGCAAAATTAAAGTTGCCCTATCATTTCTGACATGTCTTAGTTCTGGTTTCAGAATGTTGTCAAATTGTTGTACGGAAAAGAAAAAGCCAAAAATCTTGCACAAAAACTTTCTGCTATCTTTTCAATAGACAAACATGTCACTTTCACTTTGCACCTAACCAAAGCCTATTTTTTAACATTAATTTTATAACACCATTCTCGCAAAATTTTATAGTACAAAAATTTTTTTATGAAAAAAATGGTACCAAATTTTAATAAAAACAAAATTTGAGAACCCCCTCCAATACAGTATTTTATTATTTAGCTAGCATGTGAAAGCCAAAATTCAAATTATGATATTTGTTTGCTTCTATCATGTAAATTTATCAAAATCACAACATGAACAAGAATGCATGTGATGTCGTGCTAAGAATACCCCACTCATAATTTAAAGTATTGGCAAACAGGAAAGTGTTGTCCGACAGATTCAAAAGGTTCATTGTCAAGTAATGTATGAAGTCATTCTGTACAATAGTACTTGAGAAAAGTGTAACAAAAAATTTTAAGTTCATTCAACATATTGAAATTTCAAAGTATTCTCAAACAAGAAGTAGCTGTCCAATAGATCTGAAAAGTGCTCACACATTACAACTCGTCACTTTTAAGCTGCTGACCATATATAAAGTCATTTCATTCAGTAGTTTCTGAGAAAATTGTGATGAAAAATTTGAAGTTCATTCAACATATTGAAATTTCAAATTATCGGCAAACAGGAAGTAGGTGTCTGATAGATCTGAAAAGTGCCCACATGTTACAACTCATCACTATTAAGCTGCTGACCAAATATAAGGTCATTCCATTCAGTAGTTTCTGAGAAAAGTGTGACGGAAATATTTGTTGGACAAACGAACGGACAAAGTGAATGCAATATATCCCCCACTTTTACAGTGGGGGTATGTGAAATGGAATACAGTCAAAACTTAAATAAAGGGTTAAAAGGCTTTATATGCTAAGATATGAAAACATTGTGCTGATTCCCAACTTCTCTCTAAAGTCTCCTATCATGTTCTCACTTCTTTCTGTTTGGTTATAAGGGAGAAGTCACTTCTCCTTAAAATTTCGAAGTGTGTTGAGCCCTGGACACATCGTCGGGCGGTCAAATCAGACATAGCTCGGAAACAGAATCCCAAATACCTAAACGAATAGTATCATATAAAAGACCTGTGGCTCTGCCTATCTTATCTGCAGGAAGTATATTTTTCTTAGAAATAGGAATTACTCTCAATGACTTATTTTATATATCTCAATTACTTATTTTAAATCCTATAAAAAAAACTAACTGTAACTCTCTTAAATGCATGCTTTTCTTTGTAAAACACTTTTTGAGTCATTAGTTCCCTTGGAAAATGAAAGTACATAAACAATTTGTGCTCTACGTCATCAAGTTTCGTTTAATATATACTAATTATACAGTGTTAATCGGGGAGGCTATGTTGTTTATCCGTAAAATTTACTTTACTAAAAGCATAATTATCTAAGTTTCAGAGAAATGCACCCCCAGAATTTTATTAATTATTAGAGTTGGTAAAGTTTGACTACATGATAGATGAATAATAAATGTCTTAACCTCAAAATTGTATTGTACGGTTATGCAGTTGTAAACTTGAATTCTACTGGCTGCCTTGCCATCCGCTAAATAACCATGTTCGCCATACACAACCCAATCAAATTGCCCCCAAAATGAAAACTTCTTACAAAACATGTGCCTGTAGCCAACCAGCAATCGCGTTGTAATATGTTGACCTTTAATCATGTGTGCTCAACCTGTTGACCTTAAATCATGTGTGCTATAAAAAGAACAAAGTAAGGAACACGCTGTCTTGTGATAACCTTAGTGTATTGCCCTACATCAGGCAAGTTGACCTGTTAACCGGTCGGCGAATAGAAAATTCCACTGGTTGACATCTATACATGCATGACGCAATCCAGGGCTTTATCGATCTAGAGCAATTCAAATAAAATATATTTATTATACTTCTCTGTAATATATCATACAAAATTAAAAGTGATAACTACATGGAAATTCAATAGATCATCAGGTTACACGATCAGTGGGCGGAGCATACACATTAAGAGTGAGGGTCAAACACGCGGTCAGTGGGCGGAGTAAACATGTGAATTTTGCGAAGTGAAATCTAGGACATTTGTGTGTTTAACGTTTAATTAATTATATACTCAATACGGTTAGCACAACCGCACAAAAATGTTATCATGCGTTGACCCAACAAGCATGATTATTTAGACAGTGTAGAAAATTGTTGAACGGTTCGGGCTTTCGCCCTCACCGTTCAACAATTTTCGACACTGTCTAAATAATCATGTTAGTTGGGTCAAAGCATGATAACTTATAATAATGATAGATGAATAATAAATGTCTTAACCTCAAAATTGTAATATTGACTGAAAGAGGATAGATATTAGTTTTAAAAAATACGAAAACATTAACTGATTTTGCTTCTGTCAAGTAATGGGAGGTCATAAACTGGGACTTGTGAATTTACATGTGGTGTGTAAAACTTTGACAGTGATAATCGGCACCTGCACTGAAGAGTTAAATTGCGAAAAAAAAAGAGCCGGAAAAGTAAACTTTTTTCCCCACATATGTAATGGAATTTTATGCAGAATCTGAAAAATTAAGTCTTAATTGGATTGAAACGCTGCATCAGACCTCAATTTTAAACCGAAGTGGAGTGAAATTTAACATTTTTAAAGCTTTTTTATGAAAAATTTTGAAATGTTGCTATGCCAACTAGGTTTCCATGGATATTTTTTGTTTATTTTATCATGATTGAGACAATGCTAACATAATGGCCTTTCAGAATATTTATACATGTATATGGGTATTAATATTTACTCTGAAGATGGCACAAGACCATGACATTTGTAAGCTCACTTCACATAGGAAATGGTACTATTAATTTGTGGAGTGTGACCGTAGGGATCAAGTTATATACGTGTACAATCACATACAAATCGTAAATACAATCAATATGACATTAAGGTACAAATACATAATATTGTAATGGTATTTGCTTTTAATGTCACATTTATCAGGAACTGTATTCGCCCTCACCGTTCAACAATTTTCGACACTGTCTAAATAATCATGTTAGTTGGGTCAAAGCATGATAACTTATATTGTACGGTTATGCAGTTGTAAACTTGAATTCTACTGGCTGCCTTGCCATCCGCTAAATAACCATGTTCGCCATACACAACCCAATCAAATTGCCCCCAAAATGAAAACTTCTTACAAAACATGTGCCTGTAGCCAACCAGCAATCGCGTTGTAATATGTTGACCTTTAATCATGTGTGCTCAACCTGTTGACCTTAAATCATGTGTGCTATAAAAAGAACAAAGTAAGGAACACGCTGTCTTGTGATAACCTTAGTGTATTGCCCTACATCAGGCAAGTTGACCTGTTAACCGGTCGGCGAATAGAAAATTCCACTGGTTGACATCTATACATGCATGACGCAATCCAGGGCTTTATCGATCTAGAGCAATTCAAATAAAATATATTTATTATACTTCTCTGTAATATATCATACAAAATTAAAAGTGATAACTACATGGAAATTCAATAGATCATCAGGTTACACGATCAGTGGGCGGAGCATACACATTAAGAGTGAGGGTCAAACACGCGGTCAGTGGGCGGAGTAAACATGTGAATTTTGCGAAGTGAAATCTAGGACATTTGTGTGTTTAACGTTTAATTAATTATATACTCAATACGGTTAGCATAACCGCACAAAAATGTTATCATGCTTTGACCCAACAAGCATGATTATTTAGACAGTGTAGAAAATTGTTGAACGGTTCGGGCTTTCGCCCTCACCGTTCAACAATTTTCGACACTGTCTAGAAAATTGTTGAACGGTTCGGGCTTTCGCCCTCACCGTTCAACAATTTTCGACACTGTCTAAATAATCATGTTAGTTGGGTCAAAGCATGATAACTTATAATAATGATAGATGAATAATAAATGTCTTAACCTCAAAATTGTAATATTGACTGAAAGAGGATAGATATTAGTTTTAAAAAATACGAAAACATTAACTGATTTTGCTTCTGTCAAGTAATGGGAGGTCATAAACTGGGACTTGTGAATTTACATGTGGTGTGTAAAACTTTGACAGTGATAATCGGCACCTGCACTGGAAAGTTAAATTGCGAAAAAAAAAGAGCCGGAAAAGTAAACTTTTTTCCCCACATATGTAATGGAATTTTATGCAGAATCTGAAAAATTAAGTCTTAATTGGATTGAAACGCTGCATCAGACCTCAATTTTAAACCGAAGTGGAGTGAAATTTAACATTTTTAAAGCTTTTTTATGAAAAATTTTGAAATGTTGCTATGCCAACTAGGTTTCCATGGATATTTTTTGTTTATTTTATCATGATTGAGACAATGCTAACATAATGGCCTTTCAGAATATTTATACATGTATATGGGTATTAATATTTACTCTGAAGATGGCACTAGACCATGACATTTGTAAGCTCACTTCACATAGGAAATGGTACTATTAATTTGTGGAGTGTGACCGTAGGGATCAAGTTATATACGTGTACAATCACATACAAATCGTAAATACAATCAATATGACATTAAGGTACAAATACATAATATTGTAATGGTATTTGCTTTTAATGTCACATTTATCAGGAACTGTATATGAAGGGGACATGAATCTATATTTAAACAGGAACTGTATATGATAGTATTATATGATCCCTGCATTTATATATATGGAAAATAGCTTGTACACGGCTTTATGGTCGTTTTGCTATGTGGGTTTGCCGGTCCACTTCCGATAGGACCGGGCGGGACACCCTGGTTCTGACGATGTCCCGTCCGGCCGGGTTGCCCGGCCCGTGCAACACGGATTATTATGCCGTCAGACTTAACGGGAATTCAGTTGCGATAAGACGGAAACTACTGTAGGTAACCTTGTTCATAGATAAATTCACTTTATTTAGGTGAGATATTGTTCCAACTATATATATATTATTATTATATATATATATAAATACTTGTAAATTTGATTGCTACCATTTGTTATGTAATTTTATTCACGTAGAATAAAATATACGAGCTTGAAAGCATTTCTTATTAATCCACATATTCCGTGAACTCGAGAAAATCCAATTCCGTTACAATATAAACATATAGTCTGAGAACATGTAACCGACGTGGACCTCATTTTCGCAATTCTAATGATTGCTTTATAAAGTCTCAAACATAAGGCAACAGTTCAAGTTGAGGATTAAGGACTAGTTTTAATTTTTCAAATGGCAGTATATGATGTGAGAAGTTAGGACAATTTTTTTTTCTTATTTTTGTAATAAGATTATGTCTGATAGAATCATTAATTTTGCATTTAAAGAAAAAAGTGATATTCGTTTTCAATAACTGAGCATTGGGTACATAACCTTCGTTCTCTGGGTATGTGTTGGCACCTACCCATTTAAATTTTTAATATATGGTCACGCAGACGAAATTTACTCATTAGTTGTCTATTGATTAAACATATTTATATGCTGGAAAGCAGTGGTGGAAAGATTGCAACTGTAGTTGTGTATAATTTCAAACTGACTTTTCACGGATTTGTTCTTTGTTATGTGAGATCAATTACAGTGAAGTATTCCTTTTTTTCTGAAATATTGAGGGTTTTTTTCAAAATCGATGTACATTCCGTGGTAAGGAAACCAGGACATCATTTTCAGTAAGAGTTCAATGTGTATTAAGGCTTAGCTTTTACCAACAGTCACGTTTTACTGTCAATATTCGAAATCTTGGTGGAGGTGTTCGAATGTGACTGAAGTGTGAAAACCAGGTGAAGGTCTCAGACAGCCATGTACCCACCAAGGAATATCTATAGACGAAATACAGTTGGGTCTATGTATTGCAATTGCTGAGAAATGGGCATTATCCCAAAACACGAAACAAGTCACTCAAGCATGAAATTGCGGTCAAGGTTAAAAGGCAGTTATCATACCGACATGTAGCCACTAAGAACTATCTATTGACCAAATATGGTGGGTCTAGGTATTACATTGCTGAGAAATTGACTTAATCTCGAAAATGTGACAAAGTCAGTCAAGCATGAAATTGAAATCAAGGTCCAATGTGCCTACTAAGAACTATCTATTGACCAAGCATGGTGAGCTTAGGTAATATAGTTGCTAAGAAATGGACTTAATCACTAAAATGTGACACTCAACCATGCAATTGAGGTTAAGGTCAAAGGCATGTGTCAGACCAAGACCTATCTATTGACCAAATATGGTGGGTCTTGTTAATATAGTTGCTTAGACCATGCAAGTGCGAAGTCACTAAAGCATGAAATTGACATCAAGCCAGGTGTCAGACTGGCATGCATGTACCCATTAAGAACTATCTATAGACCAAATATTCCAGTTGATGAGAAATGGATTTAACCACAAAACTTAGATGCAGATTTTACATTTATGTTTATGAAGTCAGTGAACGATGAAAACAAGGTCATGATCACCAGACAAGTATATTGCGGCAAACTTTATATCTGTCGGACAAAAATCTTAACTGTAGGCATTATGTGTTCAAAGTTATTAAAGTTTATATAAAAAAAGTTTACAACGCTGTCGCCGCTGGAAAGTAATACCTATATCTTGCCTTCTCGACTTTTCGTCGCAGGCGTGACAAAAAATGTTTTCAACAAACATTTTTTTATTTCGAAAAAAAAATATAATAGAGAGTAATTGTTGATTCCTGCTACAGTTTGTCTTGAACATTGTTCAGAATGTAAGCAAACAAAATAAAGTCAAACTAGCAAATCCTACAAATGAACGTACGAATAAATATCATCCACACTAAATTTTCAACAGAAACTAAAGAAAATCAACACAAGGATATGACAACCTTTCAAACTTTCTTGTCACCAACATTTTCTGTTATTAAATCATACTTTTACTTCGCATGACATTAAAGTAATTTACATTAAAAGTGTCTGTGCTTTTATTACGTTTAAATATAATTGCTGTACACCTTATGACCTGTCAACAATTTCTAAAGTTCAATATCGAGGTCATTCACCAATGACGATCGATAAGGCATTTTGCACACCTTTCTGAGTTCAAATTAAAACAAAATCCATTACAAGGTATGTGTCAGACGATCTAACAGTCCATAATCATAAACTTGAGAAGATTAGAACGCCAAGGTAGATTTTACTGGGTAAAACTTAAAGATTTCCACATTGTTGCCATTTTTTGCACGTGTAGTTTGGGTTGAGCATGCGCGAATCTTTGTAGTTAAATATGAAAAAGGAATAAAAATTTCATCTTACAGGAAGACTATGAATGGCCATTCGTGTCATTGGCGGCCTATTTTGGCGCGTATATCAGATATGCGCGTATATTCTTCAGTTTAGCGCGCTATTTGTATAAATTAGCGCGCCTTTTTTATCAAATAGCGCGCCATTTTTATTAATTGCGCGCTATTTTTTTTCATTTGTATATACTTAAGTATAATTTTTATTTGCGCGCTATTATTAAGAAATGGCGCGCAATATTTTCTTGTTAGCGTGTATATTGCATTCACTTCTGAGCCAATCAAATAGCTCGTTTTAACGTTGATGATTGATGTTCGGAAGTCATTACAATTAAGCAATGGCAGACAGTGGCGACAGAGAACGTTTTTTAATTAGAATTAAAGAGACAGTGGATTATTGTTGCAGATTAAGTGAGTCTGATTCAATAGACAATGACCTTATAAACAATATAGACAGAAGGTAAAGTATAAAATTTATTATTCGTAGCCATTTATTTTATGAATGTCCCTGTTTTTTGTTTGTTTTTAAGTTATCATGCACAGAAATATGATGTTGCTTCAAATGATCCTATTTTATTTATAATTTTAAAAAGTGTTTAAACTGACTGGTAACAATTTTTTACACCATAAGTGAGTGGGAGGGGGGGGGGGGGGGGGGGAGAGCAACTCCCGAAAATTCAAAAATATTTTTCACACGGATGGGGGGGGGCTAGGAGGCTTTCTAATCCCGAGTTACCGTTGAGATGAAGTGTTGTTTCCCGAAAATTAAAACATGAATAAATTAAATTATAATAATAATAAGATAATAATATTAAATTCAAATATTTTTACACATTGGGGAGGGGTAGGAGGGGGTCTAATCCCCAGTTACCGTTGAAATGAAGTGTTGTTTCTCGAATCCCGAAAATTAAAATATGAATAATCACTTGACCTACATTTATTTTTTGTTCAAAATTACCAAGAATCAAATCAAGGTAAGTATTTCCTGCATTGTTTACGGTCCCGTCTTGTTTCTATATTAAGTCAAGTAAAGTTTGTAAAACCGGTAAAGATGGATGGTATAAATCTTGAAATCTGATTAGTTACCATTAAATATTAAAATTTCATATGAAGTGGCGCAGAGAAGAGAGGGTCTTATTGATGTGTCTTATATTCTACGATTTCTTTAGATGTTTATTCTTATACATCCTTTAACCTTAATTGATAAATCAGATTAATTTTCAATCGAAGTGGCGGTTCCTGGAGAAAAACTTCAAGAACGGTCCTAACTATAATTTGTAAATTATATATTATTATATCAGAAAAAGATAAATAACTTTAAGTTTGTGAAAATGTAAGTTTTTATGAAGTTTAACTTTCACGGTCCGTCGACGAGTAAGACACAAACAAGTCTTGTTATTTATATGTTCATTCCGGTATGTTTGTAAGTCCGATAAATATTGGTGGTCATTTAGATTATTTTGGTTTGAAAATGTGTGAAAAGAAGTGAAAATAATATAAATTCAACGTAGGACACACTTACTCGTCGACGGACCAAACATTTGTGTCTTACTCGTCGACGGACCGTGAAAGTTAAACTTCATAAAAACTTACATTTTCACTAACTTAAAGTTATTTATCTTTTTCTGATATAATAATATATAATTTACAAATTATAGTTAGGACCGTTCTTGAAGTATTTCCCCAGGAACCGCCACTTCGATTGAAAATTAATCTGATTTATCAATTAAGGTTAAAGGATGTATAAGAATAAACATCTAAAGAAATCGTAGAATATCCGACACATCAATAAGACCCTCTCTTCTCTACGCCACTTCATATGAAATTTTAATATTTAATGGTAACTAATCAGATTTCAAGATTTATACCATCCACCTTTACCGGTTTTACAAACTTTACTTGACTTAATATAGAAACAAGACGGGACCGTAAACAATGCAGGAAATACTTACCTTGATTTGATTCTTGGTAATTTTGAACAAAAAATAAATGTAGGTCAAGTGTTTATTCATATTTTAATTTTCGGGATTCGAGAAACAACACTTCATTTCAACGGTATCTGGGGATTGGACCCCCTCCTACCCCTCCCCAATGTATAAAAATATTTGAATTTAATATTATTATCTTATTATTAATATAATTTAATTTATTCATGTTTTAATTTTCGGGAAACAACACTTCATCTCAACGGTAACTCGGGATTAGAAAGCCTCCTAGCCACCCCCCGTGTGAAAAATATTTTTGAATTTTCGGGAGTTGCTCCCCCTCCCCCCCCCCCCCCCCCCCCCCTCCCACTCACTTATGGTGTAAAAAATTGTTAGCAATCAGTTAAACACTTTTAAAAATTATAAATAAAATAGGATCATTTGAAGCAACATCATATTTCTGTGCATGATAACTTAAAAACAAACAAAAAACAGGGACATTCATAAAATAAATGGCTACGAATAATAAATTTTATACTTTACCTTCTGTCTATATTGTTTATAAGGTCATTGTCTATTGAATCAGACTCACTTAATCTGCAACAATAATCCACTGTCTCTTTTATTCTAATTAAAAACCGTTCTCTGTCGCTACTGTCTGCCATTGCTTAATTGTAATGACTTCTGAACATCAATCATCAACGTTAAAACGAGCTATTTGATTGGCTCAGAAGTGAATGCAATATACACGCTAATAAGAAAATATTGCGCGCCATTTCTTAATAATAGCGCGCAAATAAAAATTATACTTAAGTATATACAAATGAAAAAAATAGCGCGCAATTAATAAAAATGGCGCGCTATTTGATAAAAAAGGCGCGCTAATTTATACAAATAGCGCGCTAAACTGAAGAATATACGCGCATATCTGATATACGCGCCAAAATAGGCCGCCAATGACACGAATGGCCACTCATAGAAGACATTCATAGACTGATTTCAATGTACTTAAATTTGAATTTGTTTTATTCATTTATTTAATTCATTCTACGCCGTTGTGTGGTCCATTTTTTTATTGATCCTGTCAAGGACGTATATTAGTTATACGTCCTTGATCCTGTTGATCTATTTATACCTACCAAACGCGGACCTTGAAGAAGACACCTATAACATCGAAATTATCAATACACAAACACAGAAACAACGCCGCACAGAATGTTAAAGAGTTGATACACATGACATTTATTTCAGGTCTTACCCAAAACATTAATAAATCGTGCATAACAACATTTGTAAGAAATAAGATCGTGTGTTGAAATTGCTAAAAAGAGTTAAAACTGACAATTCATGTCTATTAAAAAAATGTCCGACAGAGGCTGTTGAAAATTTCCGATCCCTGTTTATAACATTTGGATTCCGAAAGCGAATGTCTGAGTTATATTAATGGATAATCTAAAAGTATTTTTCTCAAATAATAGGTAATAATCGTCAAATTTGTAAATGCGCAATTAGTTTTGACAAAGTAAAGTTCCCATCAACGAATACGGGAATCTATTTCGTTATAATAGATAAATTCATCCGCCGTCTGCGTTGACTTCATTTTAATTCCTTGGTAATTTCGGTAAATGATAAAGTTTTATGTAAGTTAAACATATTAGTTCAGATATTATCAACACGATCAACAAGAATAAAGTACTCGTAATTTAAAACATGTTGTCATCATTTGAACTACATTTTATGTACTAATGTCCGATGGCATCGAAGAGGTCACACTTTCGGTTGGACGCCATAGGAACGATTTGCAATCTTTCCAAAAGAGAATTTTCTAAATCTATTCATGAATGCTATAAAAATGATATGATAGATAAGGGACGACATCAAAAGTTCAATGTAGGATAAAAAACTTAAATCACATAGTTTTTTCACTGAACCCCCCACCCACTCTTAACTTAATCTGGGGAAAAATTGATCGACCAATAGGCATATTCTTTGAGAGTATACTTTTTGTATCATGGGTCCTGTTTTTCCTCAACAATGTATGTTTGCTCTGTATATTGACTTAGACATCACTTGAATCCGTATTTTTCAATCCGAAAATCGATGTCAGATGACAAACCTTGCAGCGATTTTTACCCCCCCCCCCCCCAAACTATTTGAATTAAGTTTTCTATCCTACTTTGAACTTTTGATCTCGTTCCTAAGATTTTAAAGATTATGGACAGCTTAAATCTTGATCTATACAGAGAGGACAGCAGGACACAATTTTAGAAGAAGACAATGCAATGAATATTCCATCAAATTTTGTTTCTATTTGAGCAACTGCTTTCAAACAGGAAGATTTTTATGTAAATTTCCGATAAGGTCCTATGTTATACTAAGTTAGGCCTTGACAGTCATCTTGGTACCATCAGACACAATTTTGAAAGAGTACCACCTAATGTTCATTTAACCACAGTTGGGTTCTAAATGAGAAAGTAATTTCCGACAAGAAGATTTTTATGTAAATTTCCCAAAGGGTCCTATGTAAAACTAAGTTCGGCTGTGGTGGCCATCTTGGTCAGAGTCAGGACCATCGAACACAATTCGAGAACCACTTAATGACCATATAATCAGTTTGGTTCTAACTGACGAAGTAGTTTCAGTTAAGATTTTTAATGTAAATTTCCCATAAGGTTCTATGTTAATTCGGCTGTGGTGGCCATCTTGGTCAGAGGTCGGGACCATCAGACATAATTTTGAAAGAGGAACATCTTATGACCATTCCACCACAGTTTGGTTCTAATTGGGCAAGTAGTTTCAGACAAGAAGATTTTTATGTGAATTTCCAATAGGGTCCTATGTTAAACTAAGTTTCACTGTGGCAGCCATCTTGGTCAGAGGTCGGGACCATCGGACACACTTTTGGAAGGGGACTACCCAAGGATTATTTCAGCAAAGTTTGGCTGAGATTGGCATAATAGCCTCAGAGGAGAAGATTTTAAAAATTTTGAACCCCCTTTTTTCTATTTTTAGCTTGGCCACCATCTTGGCAGAAGGTCGTGGAAACTGTACATATTTTTGGAAGGGGACAACCCAAGGACCATTCCATCAAAGTTTGGTCCCATTTGGCTCAGTGGTTTCTGAGGAGATTATAATGTGGATTGTGGATGACGGACAACAGACGACGGACACCAAGTGATGACAATAGCTTGGGTCAGATGAGCTAAAAAGGGATATGAAAGCAATAAGACAGTTCACAAAAGAACACAAACACAGCAAACAAATACACAACCATGGGAGTAGAAAACATGGCTAACCAAAGAAAATTAGAACAAACACTAATCTGTCTAAAGCACTTGCAATCTGACTTCCCACAAAAAGCTGGGAGTGACATCAGGAGTCCTGAAAGGGTTAGGATGTCCGCTCTGACAAATATAATAGTTTAATCTTCTCTGTCACAGAGCAGCAAAAGAGAAGTTATTTAACATTCACTATTGATTTCAAAATCATTGGTACCACTGAATGTAAAATTTATTATTTACAAATTAACAATCCTTAATTAATAATATTCACAACCTTTGAATGAGATATGTAGGATAAATACACAATTATATTAAATTTTACAACAAATTCATAAATCTTTCTATTATGTAGATATGTGCTTAATTTATACGTTATAATAATTTAAGTAAACAACATAACAATAACAAAATTGGACTTCACTTTCACTAGTGAAAAAACTTGTTAGGGAAAGTTTGAATTTTTCTGAAATATTTTGAATGAAGATGTCAAATTTTAAATTTCAAAAATTTCCACACACTTTTTTTACTTTTCTCATTGCTCATTAACACATAACTGTTTTTCCAGGATAAACACCTAAGCCCTCACTAAACCATTTTTATGATTTCTGATTCTGGCCCCATTTCATAAGCTTGATAATTAGAAGAACAGATGTTACACTTACGACTAATGGAATCTGTAAGAGTTTTTGTGAAAAGGGGGCAAGAATTCCCAAAACTGCATTTTAATTTTTCCACGTCTAACCTAAAATTCTGATTTTGGACCCCCCCCCCCTTAAACAAGGTTGGGGAGGGGAGGTTAAAAGTTGTATTGAGTTCTGTATTTACATAACTGAAAACAGACAATTTAATATTTCTATTTAAAATGCCCTTGATATGAGATCTATCTACATCTATCTAGGAAACCAGTAACATAATCTGAGTATACAATCAGCTAATATAACCCTATCCAACTGTCGTTTACAATTGAAAAGCTGGTGGCATTTTATAGTAACAATTCATAAATGGCAATGCTCGTAATAAAATTCTTTATTTAAAACACATGATATTACTTCAACAAAATTTTTCTTCCACTGTTTCCAACAAATATATTCAGATATATTCAATATTATTCTCTCTGTACATATAAAAAATGTTACATACCAAGTGTTAGGCCATACCAAATTGATTTTTAGTTTTTTTGATTTTTCAGGGCAAAAATACGTGTAAGTGAGCGATATTTTAATTTTTTTTCCTTGAGGACTAGTTTTTTTGGTTTTTTTTGGGTGAAGATCAAATTTACGTGTAGCACAATTTTTTTTTAAAACTAAAATGTTGCAAAAAATGCCTATTTTTACTAAAATTTTTGAACTTGTTTTGAAAAATGAGAAATTTGGGGTGAATTTTCAATTTTTTTTCAAAATCTTTTCTTAAGATTTACAAAGTCCAAAAATCAGAACGGTGAAATCCAAAGAACTAAAAATCAATTTGGTGTGGCTTAATATAATTTATTTTATGAAATTGCCCACTTCATGTCAGTTTCCCCTCTTGGATTTCAAGATATGGATATTTGCAACAAATTTTCAAGTAGTGGTGCATAAGCATTAAAAGATTTCATTGCTCAATTCAAAGGGGTTCTTAAATTATGGAGAGGAAACAATTTCTGATAATGAACTTATGGTATATGTCTATGATACAAATTTTGATACACAAGATGTGCACATTTCATTGAATTATACCAATAATCCAAATTGTTGAAGAGCAATTTAAAAAACCGCCAAAATGACCAAATGTGTAAAGCCAGAACCATCCAAGGTAAGCAAAAATAACCAAAGTTTGTAACCTTGACCTTCAATGGATTGTCAAGTTACTTGTGACACACCTTCTATCAGTGGTGCACGGTTTACTTAAAAAGTCTCAAAGAATTCATTACTGATACAGGTTAATTTGATTAAATACTGGAAATTTACTGAACCAATCAAGGTTCATTTTTCTGACAACATTCGGTTATCAACAAGAACAGTAATTGTTGCCTAAAATCAAAGTGCTGAATGCACTGATAAATGTAAAATTATAACTTGCCTAATTTTAATTTGATTAGGAAAGCATGCAAGCAATTATTTCTTAGACTGCAAACAATTATTTCTTAGACTGCAAACAATTATTTCTTAGACTGCATACAATTATTTCTTAGTATGCATACAAACAAGACAATAAATCTTAAGTTGATCTTATAACAATTACTGGCTGTATGTCTTAATTAATGTTATTATCTTATTGGGTCTTATGAAAATTACTGAATCTTCTAACATCTCTAAAATAAAACAAAGTTTTTTTCTTCTTCTATTATGGGGAATGGACACCCCTCATATTACCCAATACATGCTAATTGTGACTCGCCTTTTGTTCATAGATATTTTTCAATGACTAGCAAATATATCTATGTGAGGAATGTGATTGTTCATTTCTATATCTAAAGTGTAGAATGTCCACTTATGAGTCTCCAAGCAACAACCAACTGGTAACCATCACCAATTATCAACATGTCGAAATTCTGTTAACAACTGGCAACCAGTTTGTTTTTTACTCATCTGAAAAAAATATTATAACAGGGTAATAAAATTAGGAATCCAAAGTCCTATAATGAAATGCATAATATTAATAACAGTTGTGTCATAATTTACTTCAGTCCTCTGTGGTACCATATACCATTAGTTTAAACCTTCTCTTTGTAATATGTACATGGAACACATGTTGAACTGGATATATTAACTATTATTATTCCATTATATAAATTTAAATATAATAATGAGATCATTTGATTGGTCTAGAGCAGCCCACGTGACATGTAACAAATCATTGTGTCACCCTCTCGATTTTTTTAACACTTATGTTAAAAATCAAAAGCCGAAGTGAAAGAAAATGTGAAACATTTCCATGTGTTATTCATGTTATTTCATTATTGTTTATTTTTCATAAAATTTGTTCTTGTTTGAAATATAAAATTTTTCCTTTCAGAAACTACACTAGGGATAGTGGAATAAATCATTAATTTCCCTTGCATTAGTGAAATATGAAGATTTGTTCACCCTCGAAAAGTCATGTTTCTCTCAGGCAAGCCCTTGGGAAACATGACTTTACTCGGGTGAACAAATTTTCATATTTCACTAATGCAAGGGAAGTAAATGTATAATATGAGATCCAGATTTATGGATGTTTGTCTTTCATCTTTTTTGAAGCTTGCCAGATTTGTTAACTTTTATCTTGCTGCTTTAGAACCAATCAACACCTCTTGTTTATTCAGGTAAACATCTGGGTATTGCTCACTTTCTACTGGAAAACTGGTACCAAAAGGAATCTCTCTATTTGCCCATGATGTCATTTTTACTGAATTTCTGATAAAAACATTTTGTCACTAGTAAAATGGATGTCCATTTGATTTTTAACTCCGTTTCCTTTGCTTTATATACATGTAAATGAATATTGTTTATTAAAAATAACTTCATTTCAAGATGTTTGTAGAATTGCTCAAAAAAAAGTTTTTTTAACCAGGTGATGTTCAATTTTTTCATATTTCCAGAAAAATATTTTTGGAAAAATGCTGAGAATAGGACAGGGAAAGTGAGGCACAATTGAACCAATTCACTGCATGGCTTGCATTTTCAAAATGACATAAAAATTTTCATTTAACAACAGCAATCGAGGATTATCTGTATCTTAAATCAATTTACTGTCTGTCTCTAAAAATTAAGTAAAATAGATGAGAATTAAATAAATAAGTCTATTTCTCTCAAAATAATTACAAGTTCTACTGATATGAATACTTGAAAAATCAGCTTTTTGAAAATATGACACATTCTATCTATCATGAACCTGATGCACATCAACATTTTAATTTATATGCATTCAGTGCTTTCTACAAGTGCATTGAAAACCTATAAATATACTACTAGCATGTGCACAATTTTTTTATCATATGCAATCAATTGCAAAACCATGCATACGCTCACCTTCTTTGTAGTCTAAAATTCAGAGTAAAGGTTTCTAATTAGGGATGTCTAAGACATTTGAGTACAAATCTTTCTTCGCTACTGTATTTAATCTACAGTGATAAACTGACATGCACATTTATCTCACAAATGCTGGTTTTATAATGGTACATAAAAACATATACCTATAACTTTTTTTCCCATCAAAACAAAATGACTTACTGATACAACTGTAGCTGGTTGATTTTTACATGCATATTCAAGAGGAGGGATTTTTTTATGTAACCCTGCCTTGTACTAGACTGACACGTTGAGCCAAATAAAAGTTATAGCTCACAAGGAAGACATATCATCAAACTCGATATTATTCTGACTAAGAACTGAACAAGTCTTCACACATGCTTTCAATGCTGTGTTTTTAGCAGAGAAGTAACATATGTGAATATTTAGTTTAGTTTGCTTAGTTTAGTTGGGGTTTTACGCCGTTTTCAGCACATTTGGCTATTTCGCGGCGGCCAGTTTTTATTGGTGGAGGAAGCCGGAGTACCTGAAGAGAACCACCGACCTTGGGTAGGAAAATTGGCAATCCTTGTTAATTAAGATCGGAGTCAAACACACCCGCCACAGGTGAGATTCGAACTCACAACCTCAGCATTGACAGACCAGTGATCATTAGTAGTCATGACGAACTACCTAGACCACTCGCCACCGAGGCCCCCTATATGAATATAAGAGTTCTTGGTTTTAATCTGGCCAGATATATTATACAACCTGCACTTGAGAAGAGTATTCTACAGTAGGACAAAAACAATATGATGCTGTGTTTAACGAATTCATGATAAACAATATACACATTTAAATAAAACATCTTTAAATACACAAACTATATTTTAAAAAAAATATAACTCTGTGAATAACAAATTAAAGGGATATTGGTGTAGTAATAAAATGACACTATTTAGACCCTGAAACACAGAGGGGAAAACCCATAATTATGCCAAAATTTCACAAAATATTAATCAAGTTGACAAGTACTGATATTATACACTTCTTTGATATGGTATATGTATAAATAATCCTCTAAAATAATATAAAAAGGTTTAGCTTAAAATCTGAGGCCTCATGTGGACAAACCATGCAGAATGGACAAACAGATAAATCCCCTAAATGTATGGCTGAAAGCAAGGTTAAAACTCCCTGAAAAAGAAAAGCTACCAGACCACAGTGCTGGCTGTTTATGAAACTTGCAAAAGTTTAGCCAGCCCTAACAATTAATTTATGTGTTAGATTTCTTACTACAAATAAATATCTAAATACTGATATGATATGTTTTCAGTTGTGTTTTTTGTGTTTTGCTTCCTAAAAATACAAACGTATATGTACCATGATGTACTTTTTTTACAATTGCAATGTAAATAAAATAGAAATCTAAATTTAGAAATAGGGAACCTCCAAAACCACTGTTTACATCTGCCCAATCACCAGGCAGGGGACTATAATTTTTACGCACCCACCATGAAAAAAGTCTAACTCTGGCAGTCGGGGAGGCTATAATTTCAAACTCTGCTGAAAGGAAGAAAATTGTCCACCATATCAAATTATTGTATTAAGACCTAAAGAAATGTGAAAATTAAGCAAATTAAATTTAGGAAAGTGCAAACGGGGACACATGCTTTTTGGAAATGATGCAAAAAATATGAGATTTATATCTAAATACAGAAAAAAAATGTGGTTCATTCCAAAATAAGCAAGTAATGGATTTTTGGAAAACTATTAAAATAAACATTATGGTTTAAAATTAATTCCATTTTAAAATGACATAGATGGGTTTTACTTCATTCCAACTTAGATACAAAATGCACTAAAGTATCCAAAAATTGCAAACCTATGGATTGTTTGAACAAAGGAGCACTAAGGCTTGCTCGTTGATCTTTGTAACCAGTTTCTAAAAACAGTAAAACACTCTCAATTCAATCATGTACAGATCTGGGCATCAACACAACTTAAAATTAGTAAAATAATTGCAAAGCCACTGCAATTTCAAAAAGTCATGCTATAAACATGTAAAAAAAATTGTTTAACAAAAGTGAGAATACAGTCATGTCAAAAATAAGCATTGGTATACATTAATTATCAAAAGCATATGAGTTTATATAAAATCATGGTTTAAAAAAAAAATTTATAACCCATACTATACCCATTCATGGATATCAGGTCTGATTTAAATATAATATATATGTACCTTGTCAGAAAAAATACAGTGCATTTGTATGAGCCTTAGAAACAGGTAGAAATTTGAGGTTTACCCCAATACTTTGGGTGCTTTGATGCATCTCCTTGCTAAATTACATGTCTGTAAGTCTATTAATAGTATCTCACAATTATACATGTATTCGGAAGCATAACTTAAACAAAGCTAATAAACTATGAAATACTGGGCAGTATGTAGGATTTTCCTGACACAAAATCTAGGTCACAGTGACATACTTTGGGTGCTTTGATGCATCTCCTTGCCAAATTACATGTCTGTAAGCCTATTATTAGTATCTCACAATTATATTTGGAAGCATAACTTAAACAAAGCTAATAAACTATGAAATATTGGGCAGTATGTAGGATTTTCCTGACAAAAAATCTAGGTCACAGTGACATACTTTGGGTGCTTTGATGCATCTCCTTTCCAAATTACATGTCTGTAAGTCTATTAATAGTATCTCACATTTATATTTGGAAGCATACATTAAACAAAGCTAATTAACTATGAAATATTGGGCAGTATTTAGGATACTCTAGACCCATCTCTTACCAAGTTAGAAGGTTGCAAGTTAATTGGATTCAGAGACCAAGGAGCAAATGTGGACACACTTGCAAGGGGTACTCCAATAGTTCTTCTCTACTTAATTGATGGAAACTTAAAAGTGCACAAGAAGTGCATTATAATTGGTATCATTGCTGATATAAAAATCTCTTCATAACTCAAAGCAGAAACAATACAATTTATCCAAAACTGTAGATATAAACTAATGTGTGACACTCTTTTCGGCCGTGTTCTAAGGCTCCGTTTTCCATGTTCAAACACACACATCAGGGGTACTCCAATACCTCTTGGGAAACTTAAAAGCCCTCATTATGTGCATCATACCTGGTATCATAGGATTTTTATTAATTAAGATGAAGTTCTGTCTTACAGACCATCAAGAAATCAAGGCTCTAAGTGGTGCCTAATGTAGTCGCCATATCGACTTAAAAATACGTTTGGTGCGTTGTAATTTATGATATGTCACCAAATTGGCGATAAAATCTTTTAACAATGGTCCCACATGCATTTGAATGTTAAGAGAAAATTGATCCTGTCATGTGCATATATGACTGAGATTAATAACCACAATGTCTTCAAAAATTGTATTATCTTTGCCAATTTCCCTATCTGTTTGTCAGTAATTGGCACCTAGAAATTAAGTTTGGCATCTAAAATTTTTGATTGGCACCTGAAATGTTGACTATAGGAGCCAATGGTGCCTTGAACAAAAATGTGTGAGTCTTCCAAGGAAGACGTGTCGCTTGCAGACGTCAATTTTTACAAAAGATATTAAAATTTTCTAAAAAATGAAATATATATGCACACCTTTGCATTAAAGTTAATGCACAGAGAAAGTTTCATCAAACTGCTATGAGCCGTTATGGAGTAGTTGAGGATAGAAGTTTTGTTTTAAACCCCCCCTTTTTTTTTCAAAAGTGTTAATTTTTACAAAAAAAATTTTTAAATTTTCTAAAAATGAAATATATATGCACACCTGTGCATTAAGGTTAATACACAGAGACAGTTTAATCAAATTCCTTTGAGCAGTTATAGAGTAGTTGAGGATAGAAGTTTTGCCCCCCCCCCCCCTTTTTTTTCAAAAATGTCAATTTTTACACAAAAAATTGAAATTTTCTAAAAATGAAATATATATGCACACCTGTGCATTAAGGTTAATGCACAGAGAAAGTCTCACCAAATTCCTTTAAGTGGTTATGGAGTAGTTGAGGATAGAAGTTTTGCCCCCCCCTTTTTTTTTGCAAAAATGTCAATTTTTACTAAAAAAATTTAAAATAAAAATGAAATATATATGCACACCTGTGCATTAAGGTTAATGCACAGAGAAAGTTTCATTCAATTCCTTTGAGCGGTTTACGAATAGTTGAGGATAGAAGAAAGTGTGACGATGCAAAAAGCCGCAAGATGACAGATAGTGATCCCTATGTGTCGACCATGCGTTCCACAGGCGGAACAAAAATTGTGCATAGAGGTCTGACAATCATGTGCTGATTATCAAACTTTAACCAAGTATTGCAATTGTCCAACTCTGCTTAAAACAATGAAAATTTAAAAGCAGTACATACCGCATGTTATTTTCCCTTTTAATCTTTGGAGAGTTTCCCAATATCTTGTCTAATTCTTGCATAATACTTGTTGACAATTTCGGAATATACTACAAAACAAATTTTTTGACTTACGGTATATATTTAAAAATAACAATAAAAAATGCCTCTATATTTTATAGTTTTAACTTATATATACAATGTAGTAAATTAGTAAACGAGTCATAGCAACTTCTACAAATCGCTATACTCTTGGTAACTGCGAGACCAACCCCTGTATCGGCATTTCCTACACTTTTTTTGACATATATAGATGTTTTTTGTAACGAGCAAAGGATGTTACTCTCCCTTTACATGGGACAGCTATTTTTTATCCTCACCCAAAAGACAAGCATCATTTATCAAGAGTGTTCTTGATAAAGTAATTTCAATTAATGGAACTACTTTACAAAGACTTCAGCAAAACTTGTTGATATATTTGGTTAAAAAGATACCATCTTGACAGAAGTTCATTAAAAGAGGCTCTCAAGAGCCTGTATTGCTCACCTGGATTTAACTTTTCTCCGTGAGCAGGATTCAAAATTTAAGTGTTGAAGTCAATTTGGCTGATTTTTCTATAGGGTTATATGTTAAACTAAGTTCAGCTATGGCAGTCATCTTGGTTGACAGTCCAGGTCAATGGAAACATTTCTAAAAGAGAACCATCTAAGGACCATTACTGCTAAGTTTTGTTCCAGCTGGCTAAGTGGTTTCAGGCAAGAATATTTTTAAATGAATTTTCTCATAGGGTCCTATATTTAACTAAGTTCGTCCGTGGCAGCCATCTTGGTTGACAATCTGGGTGATCGGACACAATTCTGAAAGAGGACCATCTAAGGACCAATGCTGCTAATTTATTTCTAATTGGCTCAGTAGTTTCAGACAAGAAGATTTTTGAGCGAATTTCCCATAGGGTCCTATGAAAAACTAAGTTGAGATGTGGTGGCCATCCTGGTTCACAGTCCACAAAATTAGAGATACCTCTGAAAGAGGACCTCCAAAGGACCATTGCTGCCAAGTCTGGTTCCAATATGTCAAGTGGTTTCAGACAAGAAGATTTTTCAATGAATTTTCCCATAGAGCCTTATGTTAAACTAAGTTCGACTGTGTTGGCCACCTTGGTTGACAGTCTGGGTCATCGGATAAAATTCTGAAAGAGAACCATCAAAGGACCATTGCTACTAAGTCTAGTTCTGATTGGGCTAGTGGTTTCAGACAAGAAGATTTTTGAGTGAATTTCCCATAGGGTCCTATGTTAAACTCAGTTCGACTGTGGTGGCCATCTTGGTTCACAGTCCACGAAATTGGACATATTTCTGAAAGAGAACCTCCTAAGGACCATTACTGTCAAGTTTGGTTCCAATTGGCCTTGTAGTTTCATAGAAGAAGATTTTTTAAATTCATCCCCGCTTTTTCCTATTTTTAGTAACAGCAGCCATATCTGTTGGAAGTTGGGGATGCCGGACATAGTTTTGGAAGGGGGCCACCCAAGGACTATTCCACCAAAGTGTGGTCCCAAATGGCCAGTGGTTTCAGAAGAAAAGATCTTTAAAGGAAAGTTTACCTCGAATGCCGTCTTTAAAGGGCAAAAACTCCTATAAGGGGTCAATCAATGATTTTGGTCATGTTGACTTATTTGTAGATCTAACTTTCTTGAACATTTTTGCTGCTTACAGTTTGTCTTTATCTATAATAATATTCAAGATAATAACTTAAAACTGCAAAACTTCAGGGACAATAACCCAACAAAGGGTTGACCGATTCGTCAGAAAATTTCATGGCAAGTGCAGTTTACCCCTATGTTCTATTTTTAGCAATGGCGGCCATGTTTGATTATGGATCCAAACCTTGGATATAATTCATAAACTAGATACCCTAAGGAACATTCACTTAAAGTTTTGAAGTATTTGGCCCAGTAGTTTCTGAGGAGAAGATCCCTGAAATAGTTTACCATGACAACGGACGACGACGATAGATGCCAAGTGATGGCATAAGCTCACATGATACATTAATATCTGGAAAAAGACAAAATTCAGAATATTCAAATAACAAAAAAAGCAAATAACTCGTTGTTAGAATATATAAATGTATATAGTATATACATCATACATATATTAGTTCTTTTCCTTCTTTACTTTGTAATAAAACATTGAAAATTCAAGTCATTTTCAATATCATCCAAACAAATTATTTTCCTTCTTCACTTTGTAATAAAATATCATCCAATCAAAACGCAGAATCTTATGTAGGTTACCTGCAATGCCTGAATATTAAGATACAACTGGTCTACAGTGGAAGCTCCCAATAAAACACACTGGACATTCTCATTTTTCAATACCCATGCTGTAAATATATAGATTATCAAACTATTAAGTACAGTTCCATATAAAAATTAAACAATTACATAAAAATGGGTGGCACATAATAGTTTTTAATTGAAATTTAATTTCCTTGATATAATGTCCATACCTTATGATAACAAAAAATATCAAACATTGGTTCTAATTTTTATCAGAAAGATTTTTACAAGCTATTTAATTTTTAGTGCTTTCTTTGTAGATTTCCATAAATTATCTCCCTTGGCAACAATGTTCTATAGTGTTTTCTTTGTAGAAATTATCTCAAAAAGTGTTTAGCCTTAACTGTAATTCATTTAGTATTACAACCCAGACTTAGTATAATAAAATAGCTGTGAATTTTAAAAGCCTTCTAGCAGCAATGAAAATAGTTTGCAAAGATTATACACAAATTATTGGTCTAACACTAGTTATCTCCCTTGTTCATAGTGCATTCTATATAAAAAAAAATATCTCAGACAGGTCATAGCTACGAAAAATTCACCAAAATTGTATGAAGTTCAACTGAATTCCATTACATCATTTCAGAGGTAATTACAATATGATGAATCAAAATAAAGTCCAATTATCTGCCCTCATTTTGCTTTATGTAAAGTTTCATCAAATTCCATCTTACAGTTCATATAGTAGAAGTACTTACAAGGGTTATAGACAGACAGACAGACAGACAGACGGTGATTCCCATAAACCAACTCCAATTTTATTTGCAGGAATTCTTGCTAGACTTGTTTGTATATGAGTTCGGACTTTTGTTGGTGTTTCAGTGATCCAGTTGCAGACTTAAAAAGTTGTTAAATTACCTAATACCAACTGAGACTTAAAAATTTGTTGTTGTTAAATTACCTAATGCCAACTGAGACATTGAACATCCCAATCTATCAGCTATTATAGCTGCCTCTCTAAGTCTGGCCTGCTGTCGTCTGCCTTCTTCACCTAAGATCTTATCTTTAAACCATGAGTAACCCTAAAAGATGTAAGCAAAAACAAAACACCAAGTATAAGTTAAAGTGATGCCCACTAGATGTAAAATCTGAGTCAAACAATGAGTTGTCAAACTGACAGCCATACAGATTTTCAATTTCATTGTTTGGAGGACAGAGATGCCAACCCTACTTGATGAAAATTAGGAGTGAAATGTTTTACTGTGGATTTGGAGCCAACATAGGATGCCAATGGGGTGAAAGGGCAAGGGTCTGGGGACCGCAAGTCATTTTTAAAGATCAGAAGGTCTATAATAGGGGAGCAAAACATGCTTGTATCTGCATCACTTAGAAGTTTCTTCTTATCCGAATAAATGCTTATGCATCTTGGTGATACAGATCAAATTCTAATAATTTACCAAAAACAGACCCGGGAATGAAAAACTAATGGCTCTCAAGAGCCTGTATCGCTCACCTGGATTTAACTTTTCACCTTGATCAGGACTAAAAATTTAAGTGTTGCAGTCAATTTGGCCATTTTTTTATAGGGTTCTATGTTAAACTAATCTTGGTTGACAGTCCAGGTCAATGGACACATTTCTTAAAGAGAACCATCTAAGGACCATTACTGCTAAGTCTTGTTCCAACTGGCTAAGTGGTTTCAGACAAGAAGATTTTTAAATGAATTTTCCCATCGGGTCCTATATTTAACTAAATTCGGGTGTGGCAGCCATCTTGGTTGACAATCTGGGTGATCAGACACAATTCTGAAAGAAGACCATCTAAGGACCAAGCTGCCAATTTTAAATCCAATTGGCTCAGTAGTTTCAGACAAGAAGATTTTTGAGTGAATTTCCCATAGGGTCCTATGTTAAACTAAGTTAGGCTGTTGCGGTCATCTTGGTTCACAGTCCACGAAATCGAACATATTTCTGAAAGAGAACCTCCTAAGGACCATTGCTGCCAAGTCTGGTTCCAATATGTCAAGTGGTTTCAGACAAGAAGATTTTTCAATGAATTTTCCCATTTGGTCCAATGTTAAACTAAGTTTGGCTGTGGCGGCCATCTTGGTTGACAGTCCGGGTCATCAGACAATTCTGAAAGAGGACCATATAAGGACCATTGCTACCAAGTTTAGTTCTAATTGGCTTAGTAGTTTCAGACAAGAAGATTTTTGAGACCTTCAGGATATTTTACTTTTATTACACCAAAATAAAATAATAAACTATCATAAGATTAGAATAAATTAAATTTTACTACAATGGTCAGACAAATGCATCTCCAATTTGATAAGGATTATCTCCCCTGCTGATTAACTACAACTATCAGGACTATAAGTCAATTAGTTTTTATAAGTAATAAACAACTCTATCTGTTCGCATGAAATGGGTTTTACACATTTATACAGGTAATATATATTACATTGTTAATACAAGTTAACACAGACACACCCAGTGTTAGAAATCAGGGGAGGTAATTAAATTAAAAAGTGATCAGTTTATTAGTAAACCATCAAGGATTAAACAAGACTTTGGCTTACAGCAAGTTACTTTAGTGGTGACTGAAAAAGCAAGCCTCGGCATTTCATTATGGGCATTTGTATAAAAATTTGAAAATACAGTCAAACCTGCCCTAACGGTCACCTTAATTAAGCAGCCACCTTCCTTCAGCGGTCGTCATGGAGTCCGCCCAAAGAGTTTTACGTGTTAATTTAATCTGAATAAGCAGTCACCTGTCTTAGGCGCGGCCAGCGGTCACAACAAATGGTATCCAAGCTTGCATTTACCTAAATTAAGCGGTCATTTACCTTTCTATACATGTTAAAATCATCGTCAATCGACTTTCAAATCATCTATAATTAATGGTAGAGCTTAATTATCATTCAAATTATCAACCTCATCGTTCATTTACGGTCCATTGTGGAAAAAACATTGTTTCACATCAGCCATGTTTTGTATGTTAGACAACGATAATATCTTGATAGTTCCGGACCGGAAAGCAAAATCCGGATTTGCCGCTCAGTGTAAAACTTGATTAAACGGTCACCTGTCTTATGCGGCTACTTTACTTTTGTCCCAATTGTGGCCGTTAAAAGCAGGTTTGACTGTAGTAAGAAATTTAGTTTTAAGTTCATTCAAAAAATTAAGATCTTCAAATTCAAATTTGATTGAAGATAGTATTTAAGAAACTGATTTTTTCAACAGCTCTATCTTTGGGGCATAAGACAACTAGCCAGAATTTTTATTAAAATTAGGCCTGATAACCCTGACTGACAAATCTGTATATCGCCAGAATTTCAGGCAACTCAATCAGCTTATGCCACTTGTGATTCCTACCTTTAAAGCGGCTCTGGAGTATATAGGAACACCATCGTCATACTTTCCTGTCAGAATACCACCTGCTAAAGGGGACCATGTTATTGTTCCTACACCTACAAAACATAATTAATTAGAACAATTTTATATCAATTTTTAGTGTGTATGATTACAAAATCCAGTAATACAACTCCCCTATACATCAGTGAAAATATTAAATGTTGACAATTTGCTAGGTCTTGAGATTATATTCTGTAGCTCATGTAATGTATGCATTCTGAATATGACCAACGATTGGTACCAAATATTGCAAATGTTTCCATTTTGGTATGGACACCTCTGGTTATAAGGGCAAAATACTATTATAGTTAATTTCATTGACTATTAATTCATTGTAGTGGTAATGTTACATTTATAGCAAATGGCCAAATCATTATGTCTAACTGAATTAATTTTAATTACAATTATCAACCAAAGGGCTACATGTATTATTCATTTGTAGGATATACTGTTTCCATGGTAACTTGTCTTTATGTAGTCAGTAGAGCAAAACTCTGCTCTAATAATAGATTCAAATTTTCATTTTCACACAACTAGAGGGTCTCAGCGGCCATTCCAACAAAGTTTGCTCTAATTTGGTTCAGTTATTTTAAGAGATTTTTTAATTATTCTTAATGCTGATGAAATTTCTATTTTTACTAACAGCGGTCATATTAGTTTATGTCATACCGATCTTCTGATACAGTTCTGGCATTTGCAGTTCCACTTTTTCCCTCTGTAAAAGGTGGTACTCTGCCTGCTCTGCTATAGGAGGGATCTGATTAAATTGACGAGCTACTGAATATGCCTCCATTATTTCTGTGGGTGACCATCGAGAAGTACCCCAATACATCGCCCATCCTTGGTTTATCACATAAGTAAAAGCCCTGACAATTTCTGAAACCAAATACAGGGTAATCCATAATACAAGGTCTGCCCAGTATGACAAATGGAAACTAAGGACACTAAAATATTTCCTCCGTGTACCTTCTCCAAATAAGTATCATGATCTTGATATGAGATTTTATGATGGATGAATTATTGTTTAACGTCCAGTGGCAACCAGGTGCATATCAGGACAAGAACATGTTGATATGATAATGAATATGATCCCTGCTTTGTACTAGACCGACACACTAAGTCGGATTTTTAATGTGCTAGCTCACAAGGTAACTGTCCGCAGGAAGACATATCACCTCACTCGGACACATTATACCAACTCCGAGCCGACCAGTCTTTGCTCTTACTCCTAGATGCCGCGTGCTTGGCGGAGAAGCAGCAAATACCAATTTTAATGTCTTTGGTTTGACCCGGCCAGTGATCGAACCCACGACCTTCCGCACTCGGGGCGAGCACGCTACCACAAGACCACCGAGACGGTCTACCTCAAAAGTAAGAAATTTACCAAGGATGAAAGACTTTACTGTTACATTGTGAAATGTTCTAGATTCTGACCTTGACCTATGGAATTATATGAATTGCTCTAGAGTTTACGTAAAGAGAACCTCAGCAAAGGTATCATTAACCTTTCACAAATGGAACTCACATTCTTTGGAATTACTTATTTGGATTTGCATATCCATGAACATAGAATCATGTGGTTAACTTATGTTTGGCAAGACCAATGTGTGCAAAAATCCTTGCTGTCTGCAGGTCCAGCATAGGGGACTTGTGGTCGACTTGGCTACTCACTGTATTTGTACATGTCAAATCAAAGATTAGGGAAATTTCTGAAAATTGCAATCCATTAAAAAAATTAAAAAAATATGAGGGGGTGTTGATGTTCATCTACCAGTTAAATTTATTTATCCTTAATTTCTGAATTTTATTAATTTTTCAGCTGGTCTAAAATAGAGGTTTCGTTATGGAATTGCAAACTCCCAATTTTATGCGGATTGTTAGTCTAGCATTGTCAAGCAATACAAAACCGCTGCACTACAATCAGATATTACCTTCCATAGGGGTATGGGAATCTGGTCTATTGGCAAAAACAATATCTACATAATCCAACTGTAGTCTGTCTAAAGATCCCTTCAAACCTAAAAATTACAACATACATTTAGTAAGGATTGAAATGTCATGAACTAGTGATGACAAACATCACATTCTCTATGTGCTTGCACCAAGCCAGAAACCTATATTTAAATGGCATTTAATTCGTAACTAGTAATCTCGGTAAATATGGAGGTGATTGCTGCATCATGTCCTTATTCACTGATGCCATTATGTTCATCTTTCCAAATATAAACGGGAAATTACCTATTATTGAGCTGAAGTAAACTATATCCAATTCACTTGAACTGATAAGATGCAAAAAGGATTAGTTTGGTTTGAGTATAAACTTTGAGAACCACCGACCTGTGGCAGGAAAAGAGGGAATCCTTGTCATTTCGAGTTGAAAACACCTTGTCACAAGTTAGACTTGAACTCACAACTTCAGTGTTTACATGCTAGTGATCATTAGTAGTTATATTGAGCTATCTAGATTGCTTGTCACTTCGGCCTATATAGAATTTTTGAATCTATGGTAATTTAAACAAACCATCATCGATATAAGGCCACATCAAATTGATTTTTAGTTCTTTGGATTTTTGGATGGCAAAATTAGGTGGGAGTGAGCGAAATTATAATTTTAATTTTCTTCTTTAGGACTAGTATTTTTTGGGCAAAGATCAAATTTACATGTGGCACACATTTTTAAAATCAAAACATTGCAAACAAGAGGCTGTCGAATGACAGCAAATCGGATTTTCCTGCATGGAAATGATGTTTGCAAATCTGGATTCCCAAACAGGATGAAGTAAAGAAATATAAATGAATTTTTGTAGGGTTTTGTAGGGTTCAGAAATGGAAAGGCAAAAATCAATCTTGACCTCCTATTTATAGTAAGTGACAAATATTGGAATTTTTGAGATGGAACTGCTGAATATCTCATTTTCTGCTGTATGAAGGGCCACGAATATGCCACAAGAAAAGTAATAACTTGACAACAACAAATGACCTTTGCACGGAAACGACGACTTAAACTGCCTTTTTTCAATTTTTTAGAACCATAACTCCTGAACGGTGAAAGTGAAAATCGTCAATATCGGAACGGTGAAAATGGAAATCGTCAATATCGAACTTGACCTCCGTTTTGTCATCAGTAACAACATATTAAAATTTGAAAAGCTTTGATTGAACAGTTCATAAGTTATCACACGGACACCACTGGGAAAGCCATTTTTCAATCTTTCAAGAACCATAACTCCTGAACAGTGAAAGTGAAAATCGTCAATATCGAACTTGACCTCCATTTTGTCATCAGTAACAACATATTAAAATTTGAAAAGCTTTGGTTGAACAGTTCATAAGTTATCACACGGACACCACTGGGAAAGCCATTTTTCAATCTTTCAAGAACCATAACTCCTGAACGGTGAAAGTGAAAATCGTCAATATCGAACTTGACCTCCATTTTGTCATCAGTAACAACATATTAAAATTTGAAAAGCTTTGGTTGAACAGTTCATAAGTTATCACACGGACACCACTGGAAAAGCCATTTTTCAATCTTTCAAGAACCATAACTCTTGAACGGTGAAAGTGAAAATTGTCAATATCGAACTTGACCTCCATTTTGTCATCAGTAACAACATATTAAAATTTGAAAAGCTTTGGTTGAACAGTTCATAAGTTATCACACGGACACCACTGGGAAAGCCATTTTTCAATCTTTCAAGAACCATAACTCTTGAACGGTGAAAGTGAAAATCGTCAATATCGAACTTGACCTCCATTTTGTCATCAGTAACAACATATTAAAATTTGAAAAGCTTTGGTTGAACAGTTCATAAGTTATCACACGGACACCACTGGGAAAGCCATTTTTCAATCTTTCAAGAACCATAACTCTTGAACGGTGAAAGTGAAAATCGTCAATATCGAACTTGACCTCCATTTTGTCATCAGTAACAAGATATAAAAATTTGAAAAGCTTTGGTTGAACAGTTCATAAGTTATTGCACGGACACTGTTTGGCAGCCGCCCGCCCGCCTGCCTGCCCGGCCGCCCGCCGTACATCACCAAATTAATAACCGATATTTTCCTATGAAAATCCGGTTAAAAATGGGGGAAAATCCCAATTTTTACAAAATTTTAGGAGCGGGCAAAATTTTTTTTTTCATCTCTTGAAAAATTGTTTAATTAAATGATACTTACCTGTAAGTTGAAGTTTGATTTAGATTCTCTGAAATGCAAGGTGACATTGAATGTGATCATGTGAGATTATGAACTAGCTCCCAGAGACCCATCAGACTTTAAAGTAATTGTGCAGTGGATATAAAAATAGCCTTCCTTAAAATTAAAGGGAGGGTGAGGAGGGCACATGATCACATTCAATGTCACCTTGCATTTCAGAGAATCTAAATCAAACTTCAACTTACAGGTAAGTATCGTTTAATTAAACAATTCTCTTTCAATGCAAGGTGACAAATGTGATCACGTGAGATATTTAAAGTAGATCCACTACACAATTAAGGAAACAAATAAAATAAACAAAACTATATCTACCTAAATGGCATCCGAAGTAACAACTGCATCTCCCAAACACGACACAACAGGTTTGTTGTAATATCTTGCAAAAGTACTTTCACTAGTCCATCCAGCTGTCTTTAAGATATCAGCTATAGGAACACCAGCGCTAAAAGCAGCACTAGTAGCAGCGGATCTAGTACTATGAGCTTTGAAAATGTCTGTATTAATCCCAGATAAACACAACACATTTTTGATCCATCTCGAAATGGTGTTACATGAAGCTCTATTGTAAGGTTTCAAATAGGATATAAACAAAAAAGGGTTATCATCTCGCAAGTGTGCAGTTCTATGAATGTACACTTCCAAAGCTGTAACTACACATAAATCTTTATCTTGTGAATAACGTTTTAATTCAATGGGTTTCACATGAACACCCGGTCTAGAATGTTTTAGCAGTTCAGTAATATTAAAAACAGCTTTATCACTAAAAATATCTAAATTATCCAAATTCAAACCATGCAAAGTCTGACAACGCTGTCCCGATACCAATGCTACCAGCATTGCCAATTTAAAAGTTAAATATTTCAAAGTAATGTTATCAAAATTGTCCATAGATTTAAGAAAATCTAAAACCAATTTTACGTCCCATGTAAAAGTAAAGCGAGGAAAGGAGGGTTTTATATTAAACGCTCCTTTCATAAATCTTTTTACTAAGCTATGTTGCCCTACTGGCAAATTATTTACACTGATAAAAGAAGACAAAGCAGAACGTGCTGTATTTAGTGCACTATAACCGCAACCACTATCAAAAAACAGGGTCAAAAATTCCAAAACATCTGCAATACTTGGTTTAAAAAAGTCAATATCATGTTCTTGTACATAATTGTTCCATCTCAGAATATGTGAAGTATACTGTTTATTAGTTGAAGGACGCCAAGATTTTAAAAGGATTGAAATAACTCTTTCGGAAAGACCTTGTTTTCTGAACATCGACCGGACACCAGGCAAACCAACAAATTCAGTTTCCTGTACAATGGGTGAACTAATTCTTGATTGTGTGCCAGCACAAGAACTCTTTTCCCTGGTTTTATCAAATATGGAGGTTCGCGGCAAAGTCTCATGAGCTGAGGAAACCAGCTCTGTGTTGTCCAGTAAGGTGCCACAACAAATCCTTCTGCTTTGTCTGCTATTATTTTTTGACAAACTTTGTCCACTAGGCTGAAAGGTGGAAAAGCATAAAAGTTTAAGTCAGTCCAGCACATTGTAAAAGCATCTATATGTAAAGCTAAAGGATCAGCCTTCCAACTTACAAACTTTTCTAGCTGAAAATTAAGTCTAGATGCAAATAAATCTATGCTAGGTCCATTACCCAAATTTAAAATCTTTTGACAAATAGTTTTATTAAGCATCCATTCAGTCTCATCGTGCACTAATCTACTTTCTCTATCTGCTGTAATATTATCTATGCCAGGTAAATGAACTGCAGTACACCAAACATCATTAACATCAGCCAGCGTCCAAATATCTCTGGCTATAGCATTACAAATCACAGATTTTGTGCCACCAAAATTATTAATATAAGCTACTGCAGTAGCATTATCCGAAAAAATTTTCACATGTTTTCCACAAATAAGCTTTAAATAACATTTCATTCCCAAATATATAGCTAACAGTTCTAGATAATTAATGTTATTATTACTAAATTGCAGTTCTTGAGTAGACCAATGTCCACCTGTAGCATTCCCATCAAATTCAGCCCCCCAGCCAATTAAAGATGCATCGGTAGTTAAAGTTACTGAAGGATGAGGTCTATTAACTGGGGCTGAACAGTTAACGATATGATTACACCACCAATCAATATCCATCAAAGCAGTTTGTGATAATGTCATAAATGCATTAAAATCTCCTTTTACTAAAACAAGGGCCTCAGCCTTTTCCCTTTCTAAAATTCGTGTATACAACATTCCTAAAGGTAAAGCCACACTATAAGAAATAAGCATACCAATAAGTTCAGCTACATTTCTAATTGTAAATGAGTTATTACAAGTGCCTTTGAATTTTTTCACGGAGGAGAAAAATTTTTCAGTTTTATCCTTAGTCAAAGATACTGTCATAGTAACTGAATTCAAAACAAATCCCAGAAATGTAATGTATTGTTGAGGTATAAAAACTGATTTGTCTGGATGTACTAAAAAACCTAAATCTGTAAATAAACTTTTGGTACAAATAATATTACTTAAACACTCATCGTAAGTTGAACCTTGGAGGTACGAATCGTCTATGTACGCCACCGAAAGAAATCCTTTAGAACGCAAGTTAGCATACACTGGTTTGAGTAATTTAGTAAACAGGCGTGGCCCTGCAGCATAACCATTTGGGCAAGCAGTAAATTGATAAAGAGTATTTCTCCAAATAAACCGTAAATACTTTCTATCTTGCGGGGAGATTTTAATAGAGTAATAAGCATCCCTCAAGTCAATAGAACCCATAAAACAATTTTTAGTCATTAATCTCATGGCCGATTCTAAACGTTCCATTTTAAAATGATTATATTCCACAGACAAATTAAGTTCACTAAGATTAAGAATCATTCTATGACCTCCATCTTTTTTAGGCCTTAGAAACACTGTAGATATAAATTCCCCATCTGAATGGGATGCATATTCTACTACTCCTTTAAACATCAATTTAGAAATTTCCTTGTCAAGTATTAAACCTTCAGAGTAGTTTAACTTGGTTTCTCTAAAATTGATTTGTGCAGGTAAGTCACAAAATTCCAACTTATAACCAATAACACTGTTTAAAATAAAATTATCAGTAGTAATTTCTCTCCACTTATGGATGTAATTACTAATTCTTCCTGCAATATTTAAAATATTTTCACTGACCTGAACTACATGTTCTTTTGGTGACTGTTGTTGTTTGCATTCCTTTGATGAGGCCGATGACCTCGCCCCTGGCCTCGTCCTAAAAAACGGCGTCTGCCACCTCGACCTCTTACAAATCCACCATGTACTCGTGGATATCTATGTCAAAAATTATTCCCTCCTCTGAAGGAACCACCTGAACCGGAGAACTCATTTCGATCTCCTAAAGTTTTATTTGTGACCATAGCTGCCATTTTTCTGCCTTCGGACAACCCCTTTATTTTGTCAATCACATCATTTCCAAATAACTTGTCCGTGATTTGAGTCTTTGGCAAACACAAAGACTGAAATTCCTTTTTCAAAAATTGCCTTATATTAGCTCGCCTGTATTGTGAAAGACTGTAGCTGGTTGACGCCAGCAGAGCAGTGGAGTCCAACAGTTCTTGCGTAAGGACATTTTTGTCAATTACTTGCTCTTTATTTTCGAGTAACCTATTAACTACATTCACTACTGGGGTAAGGCCTTTCAAAAGACAACGCTGAATGGTGTGTAACTTAACATCCAACGAACGACCGAAACTGTTAATACAGTTGTCCCAGATAACATCATTGACTGTAGGAAAATTAAGGTTGCAATTACCAGGTCTGGGGTATTTGTCGTAAAGCTCATTCCGTTTAGTATTTGCCATTTGATTAGCCAACATAGTATTAATAAATTTAGCTAAATTTTCATTCAAATTCGGTCCCGTTTTCTCTTCCGTATTAAATTCAAGCATTTTCTCCTCAAGTAATTTCGAAGCATCAAAACCCTGAGCGGCAGACATTTTGTTTACATTTTCCACTTCATCAGCTGATTTGTTCACGTGAGTCTCACTACTACCAGCCTTTGCACCTGCGCAAACATCGTTTCCGCCCAAGTCTCCAACACACGTGCTTTCGGCATCAGAAATCTCGTGGTCATCGCGTCTGTCTTTTATTAGAAAAATCTAAATTACTGACCTGATCTGATTTCCTTTTACTTATCTCCTTCTCCTTTTCAGAAACCTCCTCGTATTCTTCCTCGTAATAAAAACTGTCATTAAAACTGTCATTTAACGTTTTAAGTGAATTCTGTACCATGTCCATCTGACTTTGGTATCTAGTCACGAAGTTGCTGAACATATCGGCGGAGACAAAATCATGAGCATCTTTGTTTACCGAAGAAATGGTAGATGGCACTGATTTCCTTCTGAAAGGTTCCTGAACTGCCAATCTACCCGAGAACTCGTTACTTTCACCCGTGTCTTCGTTCTCTTCAATTGTAATATTAACACACTGAACATTGTTAACATCAACTCGCTTACGAGTAATTGATGTTTGTATGTCAGTTGCAAGATCAGCCTGCTTACAGGCTAACTGATCTTGTACAGAGTCTTCTACAGAGTCACTATTACCCATAGCCTCGGGGGTATCAAAATAACGTAAAAACATGGCCGGCTCTTGATCCGACGCCATGCTCAAAGCTTGAAACTCAAAGTCAATTTTAAGCCAAAATTGTCAGTTCTAAATCAAACTATAATACAACAAATAAAATCCATTAATAAAGGAATAAGTTTATATAAATTTCAAACACTGATGTCTGAAAATTCACATAATAATCACTTGATTAAATTGCTAAATCAAAAGATGCTGAGGATCTTCCAGGAAGTTGAGTCATACTGATGGGTCTCTGGGAGCTAGTTCATAATCTCATGTGATCACATTTGTCACCTTGCATTGAAAGAGAATGGAGAATTTGAGATGAATTTTCAGCATATTTGCAAAATGAAGTGGCAAAAAAATTTTCTTAAAAATTTTACACAGTCCAAAAATCCAAAGTACTAAAGATCAATTTGGTGTGGCTTAAAGATTTGAAATGGAAATACTAGTTACTCTTTATCTTCATGTACAAGATTTAGGAGCTCATAAATGAAATAAATTTCATATGAGTTCAAAAATAGATCAGAGAGAAAAGGGACACAACTGGAATGCACTGGACTACAGGACTACCCATTGTCTGTTGGAAAATTTAATGCCCAATTTGAGAAACATAAAATATATTTACCTTCAATAATATGTTTTCTGGATAAACCCTTTTCTGTCTCTGCTCTAAATTAAAAAATTACATATCTTAGTTATATGACCCATTGGCATTGCTGTCCTGTTCTAAATTTAAAAACATGTTAAACAAGTAAAACATCAGAATTTAATCATTAATTAGTCTATCTTATACAAATGAAGATCAAACTTACAGCAGAATAGTTTGTCTTTTTTAAACTGCATGTTCTTTTCATGAATATCCCAAACATTTTCTTAAATGAAAGTAAAAGGCCTTAATCTACCTTCTATTCCCAAAGGATGGATGGATGGATGAATTATTGTTTAACGTCCAGTGGCAACCAGGTGCATATTTGGACGAGAACATGTTTATATGATAATGAATAATCTCTGCTTTGTAATAGACCGACACACTGCGTCGGATTTTTAATGTGCTAGCTCATGAGGTAACTATCCGCAGGAAGACATATCACCTCACTCGGACACATTATACTCACTCCGAGCCGACCAGTCTTTGCTCTTACTCCTAGATGCCGCGTGCTTGGCGGAGAAGCAGCAAATACCAATTTTATTGTCTTTGGTTTGACCCGGCCGGGGATCGAACCCGCGACCTTCCGCACGAGCACGCTACCACGAGACCACCGAGGCGGTTTATTCCCAAAGGTCATAATTATTGACTTTTTCTATTCTAAAATGCCTCAAATATTCCAGAAGAGTGAAATTGTATATACAGTATTTTGTGTCCAATTCATTGATATTTGAATAAAATATGACATCACCACAATGTGATGTTGCTGAATATGTGCAAGTTTTGTTCCTAAAAGTTTGACTTTTGGAATATACCTTATACACACTGCACAAAGAATCCTAATCATTTCGACTGAAACTCGATGGATACAATCAAATGCTGCTGTTGACATACAGGATGGAGATGAAATTTTTGAATTCTTTACTTCTTGAAGGTAATAGGTTATTGACTGACTCAATTCGATAAATATAATTTAAAAGGAATCAACACATTTAATAATAAAGTATATTTTCTCAAGTTTTTTACTTTTTATTTCAGTTTTTGAACAAAATTTCTATTTATTTCCGTTTGGTGATCCTGGATGAGATTTTAATATGACAGTCAAACTGAGAATACTTTGAAGAATCATTCATATGTATGTGCAATGTTCAGTTCTTAAATCTTTGCAGTTTTGCTTTGTGAATGGAATTTAACAAGGTACCCTTGGATCATGGGCAGTCATGTTTTGAATAAATAATATAATCGGTCGTACAGTGTGTTAATTGTTAAGGATGCTCGCTGGTCATGTTTTGGTCTTTTTGTTAGATTTTCGGAATCCTTGGGTTTTATCCATTTCTTAAACATGAAATTTTTTGCCCATGAACCCCCACTTTTTCATTTATAATTCAATCATATATAGCTTAAAATGGTATTTGACAAAATTTAATGAAATCCTTTTTATTTTTTCATACATTTTTGAGAGACTGAAGTTGTCAATGCAAAGACAATGAAAAATCCAGAGAAAACCCATTTCCTGCAAATTTTCAAGGCCTTATAACTCTAAAATGAGCACATGAACCTATATTTTTTTCTTGCTTATTTGTTTACTATCCATATGTTCTCTCAAACTAAAACACCTATTTCAAATCCTATTTATTTCCTATTAGACCAGCGATCATCCTTAATTGAAATGTAAAGAATTGTAGTCAAGTCCAGATTTTCATCAATACATCAATCACCGAAGTATGTATGAAAGCAATAGTTTTCGTATCAAATTATGTTTAAAGTTTATTTAAACTGTTAATGAATACACAATATCAGTCTGGGTCCAATAACTGGTATCAACCTCGCTTCTTGCTATCATTACATAAACAAATACACAGTTCTCATTACAATATACATATACATGTATTTGATAATGTATTTTTGTACTACGTGTTAGAGTTACCTACTTTCCTCCCCAGTACAATTTGGTTGATATAATATAGCTTGATCTTCTCCAACACTTCTTCTTTAAAATTTTACCAAGTAAGATTTCTGCTCTGAAATAAAAATATATAAACAAGGTAGTTTACAATCTCCTATAAACCATTTACAGCAGGTTGTCTAATTGTGCTGGCTGATGATCATCACTAAAATGTATTTGGTGATCCCTATTAACTGTTGGATGAAAATCATCCCTATTAACTGTTGGATGAAAAAGTAAAATCATTTTTCAGGAAAATCTCAATAATGAGTGTAATGAGTGTATCAATAACAATTTTAACTGTAAATTTGTAAATACTTGTTTCCTTGTCCTATGTTTTTTCAAGATGCCTCACACTTTCTTAGGGAGAATATTTTCTGTTTTCTGTGTACAATTCAGCGATTTTTACACAAAATGGCCTGACCATATACATATATGACGTTTGAATATAAATTTCCAATACCAATAGTAAGAGCATTTTTACTGTTAACTCAAAAAAGGTTGGATGAAAAATTAGGAATCATTTCAATATGACCTTATTTATTAGAATTTGTTTTCAAACGTTTATATATTTTCAAAATATTAGATTTGTTTTCCTCTCAAGTAATGTCATTTACAAATTCACAAATATGTCATGCAAATTATTTATGGAAAAAAAGAAGTCCATATCAATACTTTCAATCAGATCAGGCTTATGCTTATAAAATTTGACGATTCTAGAACAAAAAAGACTTCTCTACAATGCATGTAATTACTAGCGGCAGACATGTACCTATACTCTATATGCAACAACAAAGTTTATTTCTCGCTTTGACTAAGACATTCATATTAGTTGTGGATTTCATTCCCCACTCCCTAAAATAAGCTCAACAATTATTGTTTCTGTGGCTAACACATTATTACAGAGAATAAAAATTATATACCCTGGTATACTTTATGGCATCAAAATGTCTTGAACTAAATAAAATTTGATTAGAGTGATTTCTCTGCACCCCCTAAATTATTTATTCAAATTTTAAAAAATGTAATATTAATCATTCACCAGAATGAACAAAAAAATGTCTCCCCGACGAAAAGACGCTTTGGTTTATTGTTGTTTGCATTTGGCTTTTTCGAGACTTTTTCAGCTTTTATTGATGGGTGAAGTTGGAGTACCCAAAGAAGCATCAACCTTAGTACTGCAGGGAACTTGCCAATTAAGCTCAGAATTAAACACACCTCAACATGAGCTGGATTCAAACTCAAAACCTCAGAACCGATAAGCTAGTAATAAACAGGATTTATGAAGAATTTCTTGTACCACTCAGTTATTGCGGCTTACCCTCTGCATAATGACCATTTGTGATAAAGGCTACCAGTCTTCACAACAATATCTGATTTCAGTATTTTAATGTAACTTAAGCACGATTTACCCACCAAAGAAAAAAAACAGAAATGCTGTACTGGAAGCCATTTTGCTATGTGTTATCAGAAACCATAATGGACAAATCCAGATTTCAAAAAGCGGAAATCCGCTAAAAAACAGAATAAAATCATCCCTGTCACAAGATCACTCTCTGAGAGACATCAGACTAATACAAAAATCTATAACAAAACTAGTACACAATAAAGTTAACCTATCATTCATATACTAAAAGCTAAAACCTTTGTAATAGCCCGAAAGCAAAAAACAATTTTGCTGCAATGAATATTTATTGCAGGCGAAATAAAAGCCAAAAGCTATTCATGTTTTCTAAACACTCTAATTGAAGTTTATATTAAACATCAACAAAGCACATACTAACATGATATAACATAAAGTCCCTTACTGGATGATTCCATTATATAAAAGTTTTATTTGTTTACAAAAAATTCCTGGCAAATTTATGAAAACATGCAAATTTTTACAGAGACCCTCCCATTGACGATTCGTTTGAATTTTATTTTCAAATATCAGTTTGTGTTCTTTTTTCATTTTCAATAATGACAGCCACAGAACAATATTTTCAAAGGAAACACCAATAGGAGCATTGTAAAAGTTTGGACACATTAACCTAATGGTTTCCAAGAAGACTCCTGAATATTTTTTGCCAGATATTTCTTTCTTTAGTGAAAATGGACATATTGATCCTAAAATATATATATTCCTAGTCATGATTTTGAAATGGTAAAAGCTAGGGACCAAAATATTTTTATTTTGAAAATTCATAAAGTGGTGTCACTCTTGATTGGTATTAGTCACCATAATATTTATCCAAATTTAAACTTGACCTGAATATTGTTTTAATAAGTAATGTGTATCAATGGTTTTACATTTGGCAAGAGCAACTCAAGTAAGAGTTCTATGTATAAAATTCCATTTATAATGGGATTAACTCTGGAACGCTAAGAGGCAATATACCCAAATTCAAATCTGATATGTATACTGTAATCATAAGCATTGTATATAAACTCAAGTTAAGAGTGCAGAAAGTACAAATTGACAAATTTTAATTCATAAAGGGAAATAACTGCGGAATGATAAAAGCTATGAAACCCAAATTAGAACTTGATCTGTGTATTGTGGTAATAAGCATTCAAGATATTTTGCAAAAGGAAACTCAGGTTAGAATGTAGAAAGTGCAAAATTCACAATTTTTCTATTTATAAAGGGCATAACTATGGAATGATAAAAGGCATGATACTCAAATTCAAATTTGATCTGCATAGATATTGCAGAGGTGTTTACCCCATTTTAGAGTTCTCAGTAATGTCAATCATTTTTTTCAGTAATTTAGACCATTTGTCTGTAATCTCACAGTTTAGGATAAAAATTACGACAGTGAAACTTTTTCAAAGAGTGATAAGTCTAGAAACAATCCGAATAGATATCAGCAGTGTCGTCAGGACACTTTTTTTGAATCAATTGCCAATCGCCAAGTATTTATACGACTAAGAAGAAAAAATAAATGCCGGACCAAAATGGAGAAGCGTTATTTCCAGAGCTTAATCCGTGATCCGTATTTTGAATTTAAAATCCAGAATTATGGAAATTCCGTAATAGTAAACAGCTCTGATATTGTGGTAATAAGCATTGTGTGTCAGTTTCAAAACTTTTGGCTCAGGCAACCTCAAGTTAAGAGTGTGGAAATAAAAGTGTAAGAGACGGACAGACAAATATGGGTAACACCTGCCTACAACAGAGGCATAAAATTCCTAAAATTGAGGCAAATTACAATGATAGACAACAGCTCTCCAATGATGGCAATTGCTGTAGTGGACCAAAGGGTTCATCCCTGTCATCTAAAATGATAAGAAATTTTTTTTATGTATGGAGGTCACCGGGAAAACAATATTCCCTTTTGAATTTGCCAGTATGGAACTTCCAATCTGATAATTTCATGTATTATCAATGGTTAGTAAACATCAAGAACTGACCTTGGTATAGTTGGCAGTAAAAATGTCCTTGAAATAAATGTTAGAACTCTTGAGTATTATTTTTTACCAAAATCTTTATTATCTAACTCTTCAGATTAAAGTGTTCTTAAAGACGCATAAAAAATACGCTTCTGCATGTTCTATAAACAGCAAGCATTTTTTATTTGGTAATTACTCAACTGACAAAGCTCAATCAAAATATGATGAATATCAATTTTCTTGAATGAAATAATATTGTATTTTCTAAGGCAATCCCGATTTTAGTATTTTCTGTTTGTCCTGGAGCTCACAGTGATTTGGGAAAATGAACACGAATTCAGTTCTTTGTAATTATATAAAATGATACACTTTATAATTTTTAATATGAACATAAGGCCACAATTAAAAATATTTATGTTTGCACTAACGCGCCCGACCCGAAAAATAGGGGCCGACTCAAAAGTTTTTTTGAAGTTAAAATCGAAAAGATTTTTTTCCCGGATTTTTTTCTTCTCCCGTCCGACTTTGTTCCATGTTTTACTCTTGCGGCATTTCGAGGTTTTCGAGATTTATCGGAACTGCCGTCGTACTATACGATACGGCCCGAATGAAACTTAAAATTGTAATATTGACTGAAAGAGGATAGAATTTTAGTTTTAAAAATGCGAAAACATTAACTGATTTTGCTTCTGACAAGTAATGGGAAGTCATAAACTGGGACTTGTGAATTGACATGTGGTGTGTAAAACTTTCACAGTGATAATCGGCACCTGCACTGGTAAGTTAAATTGCGAAAAAAGCGCCGGAAAAGTAAACCTTTTTTTCCCCACATATGTAATGGAATTTTATGCAGAATCTGAAAAATTGTCTCAATTGGATTGAAACTCTGGATCAGACCTCAAGTTTAAGCCGAAGTGAAATTTAACATTTTTAAAGCTTTTTTATGAAAAATTTTGAAATGTTGCTATGCCAACTAGGTTTCCATGAATATTTTTTATTTATTTTATCATGATTGAAACAATGCTAACATAATGGCCTTTCAGAATATATATATGTATATGGGTATTATTTACTCTGAAGTTGGCACAAGACCATGACATTTGTTAGCTCACTTCACATAGAACGATGTAGAAAATGGTACTATTAATTTATGGAGTGTAACCTATATTTAAAAGCCGACTTACAGCAGAATCTCCTGGAGTAAAAGCAGATTGATGATTATTGATTAGGGGACGACCATTTGATATTCTGGGGGGGGGGGGGGGGGAGGAGGGGCAGGAGGATTTTGAAAATAAATAACTCAGCCTTGATAATAACAAAAATGAATGGTTTGTTCTGTGGTAGTTTGAAAATAAATAACCTGACCTACAATGTATTGAAAATAAATAACTCGGCAGGTCTTTTAGACCATTTTATAAATGCATGTTTTAAAGCATGAGATGGCACCAGATTCTACCAAAATTCGTCTTTTTTCATATATTTTTTCGGGAAAAACTTCCCAAATCTTTTAATAATATATAAACTACACCATATATAAATACTAATGTTTTTGAAATGTCTGAAAATGGGTTTCATTTCACTTGAGTTATATTGTCTCATGAACATTTACCTCACATTAATACCTTTTCCCCATTTTAACCTATATTGGTTTTTGTACGTATGAAATATATGCAGTTTTGAATTCAGAAGATTCACTTCCAGAGGATGATGATTAATTTCAATTAAATGGTACATAATGTATTTCATCTCATCAAATTTATAAGATGTAAGTATAAACAGTTTAAATGTGAGAATATTGTGTAATCTAAAAAGGTGCTTGCATCAGGAGAAAAATATTTGTCATAAAACACCCCAAAGTAAAACCCTCTTTTCATTTTATATTCATATATATATATATACAACATACTGGTACATTTAACTTAAACTTCAGAAATATATATCTGCATTCTATTTTCTTTTCTCCTTTACTTTAAACAGAGCAATACACAATACAACATAAATGTACAAGCACGCATTATAAACATTGCATATTTCTATTTGCACCTATAATTCAGTTTCTTGATTTTGCAGTTATGAACTTGGTGCACAGAATTATGGCAATGGTGGCCATTTTTGTGCTAGCATCAAACACAACAACAAATGGTATCTTTATGATGGTCTTAAAGAATACCACAGTGCTGGACAGGGACTGAGACTGCAAGGTGGAACAGCCAAAATTCCGAACAGATACAACCTTGACTATGTTATTTATTTAAGAATAAAACCATGAATTTAAAAATTGTGTATTTTCAAATATTATAAATATAAATGTGAAAATAATCAGTCCCTTGTTTTACTGAAAATGAAAAATCATGCTTCAATGGTGCAGAAAATAAATAATGTCTTTATTTTCCACAAAAATAAATAACCCATCCAAAACAAATCCTCCTGGCCCCAGAGTAACATTTGCCTGCTTCCAAATTTTATATGAGGGTTTTAATATCAAAAAAAAAAAAAAAAAAAAGCCTACCTACCTACCCACTTATGAAAATCAGGGTCGGGTTAGTGCAAACTGAAATGTTTTTAAGTGTGGCCTAAATTTCATAAATTACATTGGTGACCCTTAAGTATTAAGGCCAAGTAAAAAAATAAGTGTGGTTCCTGTTACATCAAGATAAAAAAAAATATGGTAGGTAGGGATTTTTTTATTTTATAATTTTTTTTTAACACAGTCTATTCCAACTTAAAGTGCTTATTGAAAAATATCCAAAAAATTTAAGGTAGGTGCAAAAAATAGGGTAGCTAGGGTGACCAGAACCACACAAATTATTTTATTTGGTTAAGCATAAACAGAAGTTTTGGCAGCATTTACATAGTTTATATTGAAAATTTTATAGATAGGTCGTAGAGAAAGGTAATTATAATCTTATAATCAACAGCGAATTTAAGTTTTCAAGTATTTTGAACACCAGATGTCCAGTTCCATGCAAAATTTCATAATACATGTACCGGTACCATGGATTCATCATTATTTTTGATATACCAATCTGGATTTTGTGGGTTTTGAGGGAACCCATCAATTTAAATAATTTAGTTATGAGCAAATGTTAAAACTACAAAAACCACAAAATTAAAAATATGAAATATCAACTTTTCCCTAGTCCACAAAAAACTGGCACCAATAAAAATAAATGAATCCACATTGCCCGAAATAAAATTATAATAACAGACATACTTTCCAGCAGCGTATACTTCAGCTGTATCAAAAAAATTTATTCCACTTTCATAGGCTAGGGTAAGAATCTCCTCGGCCATCTGTAAATATGCACATTTATGTATTTCTATGCTATACTGATAAATAAATTTCAGGAGGTCTGTAGGATTATTATACATAATTGTAAGAGCACATTACCAAAAATAAATACTTTCAAATAAATATTTGTCTCCAAAAAAATCCTATTTTAGCATAGTATGTTGCATATACATATACCATGTATACAGTTGACTCTTGTTATCTAAAACTCGCTTGAGTCTAATCTTTTATTTATAGTATACGTAGTCCCAAATATTTTACAGTGCAAATATATGTATTTTGACTCCTGTTTAGTCGAATTTTTTTCTGTCTTGAACTATTTTGAGTCCCAAATTATTAAAACAACGGAAATTTTATTCGCTAAGTCAAAATATCCCTCATCTTCACATGTAAGTTTCATTTCTGGCAATTGACATTACGGATTATGTCACTGGACTGTCAAATCTTTTCTACTTCAACTCTTCATTTTTAAAAATAAATATAAAATGTTACACAAAGTACATTTACATTAATTGCATAAGATAAATAAATTGAGGTCTCGATAGTATGTGTAAACTATCATCTTACTCTGGCTCCTGCAGATATTTTAGATTTACTAGAATTAGTAAATTACCTCCCCTTCGTAACTAGGAAAATTTGTCAGCTCCTTTTTAGGTCTATCTCAAATTTTTTTGGCAGACCGAAGGAGATAACAAGAGTTGACTAGTTAAATAAATACGAACCTCATCTGAAATCTGACCACCAAATGTCACCCATGTTCCTGAAAAATATACAGAAAGTTTTATGGTCTGTAGAAAGAAACATTTTGTGTTTTAATGTTTACAAAAAGTCTGTGCAAAAATACTTGCAAATCTTAGAAATTTAACCCACAAGAAAAGCCCCTTTTGATGCCTTATGGACATGTTTCATAGCAGAATGGTATCGAAGTAAAAAAATTATTCAGCTCCTAATAGTATCATTTCCATCAAATTTGGTACCAATCTAATTAAATTTTCATTAGAAGAATTTAAATACATTTCCAATAGTGTCCTATGATAACAAATTCTGACACTGGTGGCCATCTTGGATTTCCGATCAGCAACAAATTAACAAGAGTTGCGTCTTGCAATAATAATTCATGATTCAGAGAAAATCTACAAAGTTTAACCAATCAGAAAACCCCCTTTTGGGGCCTCGTAGCAATGTCCGTTTGTAGAATGGTACTAAAGTAACAAGAATTATTCGTTTCCTTATAGGTATGGAATCCATCAAGCTTATTGTAGCAATCTGTTCAACTGTTCTTCAGAACAAGAATTTTTAACACATTTTCCCATAGCGTACAATGTTAACCGATCAGCAAAAGTGTAGCCAATCAGAAATTAGAATAGGCCTGGTGGTCATATTTCTTGACCAATTGGCACAAATGTAACAACTTTTAGAAAGGCCCTATGAGGAACATCTCTTTAAAATTTGGTTAAATTCTCTTCAGTGGCTCTCATGTCCAAGGTCAAGAAGAAAGTTAATTGATGGACAACAGCTCATGATGGCCTTTGAGTTTAAAAACAAAATGTGGAAAAGATAATAATAATGCAGTATGCGCCAAAATCATTTTCATTCACTTAAAATTTGGGCTAGTTCATGGAAACAACTTCTACTGGACTAAAACATTGACAGTTCGCTGAATAAAGGAATTTTATTTACTAGAACGATTGCTATTGCTTCTTGGATGTTTACAAAATGTGCTGATTTTCTACTTAATTATGCTCTGGAAATGTATTCTGAATTTTCAAACTGACAGTAATGGGGCAACTTTAAAATAATTTACAAAAAATCGCTGTTTAAAATTGTTATAAGCAAATATAAACAAAATAGAAAATGCATATGAAACAACTTAAGTGGAGTTTATTTACATACACCCAAAACTCCATTTAATCATTACAAATGAGAATTCCAGAATCTATTTCTGTCAATAGTTGTAGATATGGTCTATAAATAGATCAGTTTGATGGACAGTAATTGATTTAGACAGATGTTACCACCAAAGTGATAGATTATATATATATAAATAGATCAAAGAACAAGTTGTGAAATCTGATTACCTGATGTTGTCAGGTCAGAGAAATTATCAGATACTGATAATCTACTTCAAAAAATATTTTTGTTATGAAAAATGGGATATGATGGGTCAAAATGGTTTATTGAACCCATGTTGGATAATTTTATGATATAGCTACACGTGAATTTTGTGCGCCTCTTTAATATTAAAAGTGAAATTTCATTCTCAGATGATGAAATATTAAAACATTTCCCCCTATCTACCTACTAACCTGCCAGGGATTAACAGAGTTGATAAACACCAAACAAACATTATGTTAAACATTAAGTAACAAATATTTAACCCCATACCAACCTCAAAAATAGACCAGGCTGTTATATTTTCTTGCTATATAAAGAGTGAAATACTAAAATTTAAAAATAAAATTCTCCATACCATGCTCACTTTTTCTGGTCTGAGTGGATGAAAATTCAACATATCATGTCTTATGATCATGTTGATAGCTTTGTTTAATTTTCTTTCAGTGTTGTTCTATTCTGTATTTGTAGTGCACTGGTTATAAATTTTGCAATAAAATCAACAGAAACCTCCACCCTCAATTAACAGACAGATGGACGGACGACAGACACCAAGTGATGACAATAGCTCACTTGGCCTTTGCCCAGGTCAGTTAAAAAAGGCAGGTAATAAAATGCAGTGGAAAGTTCCAAGGTCAATCTAGTTTCACGATACTTTACAACTAAATGGGATAGACTCTCAGAACTGAAATGAGTGGCCTCCATGGCAAAATGGTCTAAGCAATTCACTGTAACCACTAGCTCTCACTTGCCTGTCAATACTGAGTTTTTAGGTTCATGCCCAACTTGTTGCAATTTGTTCAGGTCTAATTTTTGGGATTTTGATACAACTGGCTGCCACAATACAACCAACAGCCATATAACCCATAAAAACCAAATCTAAAGTGAGATGTACTTTTATTACCAATGAATCCATTAATTTGTAGCAAATGAAACGTGAATGGATTTCCTTTCAACATAGATAATACAATATACTCTTCTATCAGTAGTTCTAACAGCTTCAAAGAATTTACAAAATACATCTTAATTTCCTTTGACTGCTGAAATAATTGTTAACAGCAAATCAGGATCAATAATGAACTTTTTCTTTGCTGTCAGAATATCAGAAGTGAAAACAGTTGTTAGAATCAGATCCATGTGTGAGGTCTTGCTACTGCATACATATATCAATTCTGTGTAAAAGTTTTGGATAAATATTAACAATATACAACTCAAAATAGACAATTTCATTAAATAGACACATCATCAATAGACTATCACATAGCAACTGACATGGCATCCAGAACTACCTTAACAATTTTTTAATGGTTCCATTTTTTCACCATAATAAGAGATCCATAGGATATCAGGGATGATATATATATTGATTCTACTAAATAATGTAGGGCCACTAAATAGCCCCAAAATTTTGACAAAAATTAAAATTCCCAAAAGAGACACTGAAATTAAATATGTTGTAACATTCCTGAAATAAGTACGTAATTGATTCCAGCAATCATACATACATGTATGTATTATATACATGTAAGGCTGCAGTCACCAGAGTGCTTTAAATGATGATCTGAATTGTATTGTTTAAATGATCTTTCCAATAATCCCACAGCAAAATCAGAATTCACTCTCAAGTTGTTTTTGTGTGGTAAAAATCTGCTGGGGAAAATTCCTTATTTGATTCAAAATTCCAAATTTTGTGTGTAGGGGACCAATTTTAAAAAGTGTTTAGAATCTCTCAAGCTGATCAGTTCCAGTTTTTATAGTTTATACATTCATTACATAGTTTATTTACATGTATTCCCCATTGAATGTTGCATAGTAATGATTTTGACACTATCACAAAACTGCCAAACATGTAGACACATGGTTCATACAAACTCTTAAACTTCAAATTCTATCACTTTTATATGACATTTCAAGACCTATTCATTGCTTTTCCATGACACTGCTTTTCCATGACATTTCCAGGCCTTTTCATTGCTTTTCCATGACATTTCATGACCTTTTCATTGCTTTTCCATGACATTTCAAGACCTTTTCATTGCTTTTCCATGACATTTCAAGACCTTTTCATTGCTTTTCCAGGACATTTCAAGACCTTTTCATTGCTTTTCCATGACATTTCAAGACCTTTTCATTGCTTTTCCATGACATTTCAAGACCTATTCATTGCTTTTCCATGACATTTCAAGACCTTTTCATTGCTTTTCCATGACATTTCATGACCTTTTCATTGCTTTTCCATGACATTTCAAGACCTTTTCATTGCTTTTCCATGACATTTCATGACCTTTTCATTGCTTCTCCATGACATTTCAAGACCTTTTCATACCTTTTCCATGACATTTCAACACCTTTCCATTGCTTTCTCCTGACATTTCAAGACCTTTTCATTGCTTTCCCATGAAATTTCAAGACTTTTCATTGCTTTTCCATACAATGCACTTCTGATTTAAGATCTTTAACAGAGACAGTTTAAAGTGCACTGATGATTAATGCACTAAATAACCAACTGAAGAAGTAGAGATCCAGAAATCAGGAATAACCTAAACAAAATGTTGGCAATATCGATAACAGTGAAGAATAATTCACTTCAAAAATAATAAACGTGCAAATTAAGATTTTAATTTCAAAGTTCACACATACTGGTAGGGAAACAATGAAATTTAAGCATGTCTCAATTAAAATTCCATGACTTTCAAGCATTCTACCTGTTTCTCAATGTCCCTTTCAAAGATCAAAGTGAAATTTAAAGACTTTCCATGACCTGTAGAAACCATAAGAAACATGTAAAAACTGTATCTTGGTAATGATGTATGCATGTTTTTGTTACTTGTCACGAAACAGCATATAGAAAACAGTTAGTTGTCAAAGAAGGACATGAAGGGAGAAGCTTGAAATTTTATGTTAAATGAATTTTGAAACAATTAAATTAATGGAACAGTGTCAACAACCCTTTCATTGGTTGATGCTTTAGTCTCATATTAAAACTTACCTAGGCCAACACAAGAAACCCGCAGACCAGACTTTCCAAGGTATCTGAAAAACATAATTTTGACTACTAGTAAATCAAAACTTATTGAAAGTGGTTACAAGGCCTACTTTTTTTGTTTAAGATAAATAATTGTTTTTTTCCCAAAAACTACTGCATGTTAGATTACAAGATCACATTCATACCTCACTACAAAAGAAACTATGTACATGTACAGTTAGATGTAAATGTGCTTAAGTATTGTCTTTAGAGGGCACTATATCCTTGTTATAAAAAAAACAAGATTGCTACACGTAGCCATGTGCCCCCCGTCACTGCCAAATCAGTTTGCATAAGAAGTCCCATAACTCCTACAAAATTTGTTGAATTAAAATGGCGGTAAATTAAGCACATCTACACATCATAACAATACATACTACCAAATATGTAAGCAATCTGCCAAGCGGTTTCAGAGGAGATGCTTCCATAAGGAGTTGCGGATGGACGGATGGATCTAAGACAGACGGATGGATGGATACCATTACCATGCCCCGGGGACAACTATAAGCTCCCAGGAGCCTGTATCGCCCACCTGGAAATGGCAGCCGGGGTCATCTGATAAAATTCTGAAAAAGGGCCACCTAAGGACTATTGCTGCCAAATTTTGTTCCAACTGACCAAATGATTTCAGACAAAAGATCTTTAAATAAATTTTCCAAAGAGTCCTATATTAGGCTCGGTCAGCCATCTTGAATGGCTGGCAGGGTCATCCAATATAATTCTGAAAGAGGACCACATAAGGACAATTGCTGCCAACATTTTGTTCCAATTGACCAAGTGGTTTCAGACAAGAAGATCTTTTTAGGAATATTCCCATGGGGTCCTATGTCAAACTATGTTCGGCTCTGACAGCCAACTTTCATGCCGGGCAGGGTCATCGGATACAATTCTAAAAGAGGACCATCTAAGGACCGTTACTGCCAAGTTTTTTTCCAATTGGACCAGTGGTTTCAGACAAGAAGATCTTTAAGTAAATTTCCCTTAGGGTCCTATGTTCAAATATGGTCACCTCTGGTGGCCATCTTTGATGATGGGCGGGGTCATCAGATACAACGATGAAAGAGAACCACCTAAGGACCATTGCTGCCAAGTTTTGGTCAAATTGGCCCAGTGGTTTCATACAAGAAGATCTTTAAGTAAATTTCCCGTAGGGTCCTATCTTAAACTATGTGCAGCTACATGTATGGTATCCATCTTTGATGACAGGCAGGGTCATGGAATACAGTTCTGAAAGAATACCATCTATGCACATCTACACTTCATAACAATAAATCCTACCAAATATGGAAGCTATCCAAAAAGCGGTTTCAGAGGAGATGTGTCCACAAGGTGTTGCGGACAGACAGATACCATGTCCCTCCATAGCTTCACGGCGGGGGACAACAAATAAACAATGAAAACTATAAAAAAAAAATGAACTCCTATAAAAACCAGGCGTGAACTCAGGTACTCCATAAGGGTAAGCAGTTCCTGCGATGATACCACACCTGTTGTAAAGTTCAACAAAGTCGATCCGGTGGTAGTCACAAATCGGTGGAGGTGCATGAAATATTACGACAGTGGTTCCCATCCAACGTCATCTTAGATATTGGAACTCTGTAATGGTCAATCAATTCGTGATGACGACCGTAAAATTTCCTAAGTGGTGACATCAACTTATCCTTGATAAAACCCTGGTTAAGAAGCTTTAGTGACAGCAGTAAGCCTTTGTCGAAAATAAATATTACAGATATATTTGTACTCTTAGAAATTGTGTAATTAGTCCAAGGGGAATGGTATCTATTTTTAATAGATAAATCTTCCCAAGGCACTTCACAGAAATCAAAAACATGTTGATTATTTAATGCATGTCTACCTACATATGTAAGCAATTCATCCATTGCATGAACAAAATTTACATCTGGTACAGTATCAACATGCCAATCATTGTCAGTGAAATAGATATCTCTTAAAATAGATTTAATTTATAGCATGATTAGATCTAATTGAATATGTTACAAAATTTGTTTCTACAAATTAAACCTGGTTACACCCAATGTTTAATGAAAAGAACAAGACCAATCTGTTAAATTCAAATTATCAGCAATCTGGATTCTCCTACGAATCATATTTGTCAATTGCAATTAATTAAGAATTTCATGGGTCATTATATCAACGAATTAAAAACCCTCATGAAAAATGAAACCTCAGATTTCATAGGACATTATATCAACAAATGAGAAACAAGTTAGTGATACATGTAATGTGTTAGGAGGCTACCATAAAATTCCCCATGCTCGACCCCAAATATCCTGCTGATCTGACCACAGTGCAGCTGTAGACATTGTGCTTATACTTCATTTGAAGTTTGGTGGAGTTGGATGATTTGAATTTTTTTTCATCGTTTCCAGATTCCTTCTTGAATATTTCTTCTGACATGTCTGAGACCAAAGTGTATCTCCTAGACTGACCCCTAGACTTCACATCAAGATTCATAGAGATTGAGTAAATTTTATATTTTTTTTTAATGTTTTTGTCATGTTTCCATGGCAATAAGCTCAGCGATCTGGAATGTGACCCTAGCCTTCACATTAAGTTTTATGTAAATTGGATAAATCAGATTCTGGGAATTTGTGTCCATTATTTTCAGAATATACAAGTTTGAACATGTACATGTATCTGAAAACATTACTCATATTGAGAGCCAAATTAAATTATCATTTAATGAAAAACTAGAAATTGGGTCTGTAATACATGGATGCCCTGCCTAAAATGTATGTCATCATGTATGAATGCTCAGTACTATCCAAAGCACATCCACTAATAAGGTTTTGTCGATACACTGAGCTTAGTTCCAAAAAAATGAACCTAAATGCAAAACTTAACCAGTCACTCAAGCATAAAATTTAGGTCATAATGACCCAATTATTGTATGACTGCTCATTACTACCCAAGGCACATCCACTGATGAAGTTTCATTGATATACTAAGCTTAGTTCCAAAGAAATGAACCAGAGGTGCTCAATGATAAAATGTAGGTTATAATGCCCCCATCCATATTTGCAAGCGGGATCTTAGTATAGGTTGCTTTAATGAACCTGGTACTAAAGGAATGACGTCATTCAGGGGAGGTAATAAATTCAACAATTGTTCATGTACTTACCTGTAATTTACTAATGAATTGGTACTCATCTTGGCAACAACACTACAAAAGAGAAGAGAAAGCAATTATTCATATCATAGATGCATGAAGTTTTAATTTAATATCTTGTCTATATACATTTAAATACCTCATAAGTTTTATGCACTATGGCCATCATTTGTTTGGCACTCATGATTGATACATGTACATATACATGTAATACAGCAATCAACCCCCAAATATTTTTGTGGAAATTCTGGAAAGGTTCCGGATACTAATGATGTCCTAGGTCAAATGGGAAAAAACCAGGCGTTTCCAAATGAAGAGCAAAGGATGGTCTATTTATTTTAAGTAAAGTCAAGAAATACCAAAGGGATATTCGAAGGAGAGAAAAATCGTAACTGACAAACTCTGGAGAACAACGAAGACAAGACCAAAACAATACATCGACTACAATTAAAAACTAAAAACATATGAACAACATGGACCCCACCAAAAAACAGGGGGTAGACTCAAGTGCAAATAAAGTCATACATGTATTTGCAAACATGAACGCTTTGAAGTAAAACATTTGATTCAATCATAATTTAAAGATAGGGAAAAGGGGTGCTAGTACTTACATTTACACTTTATCACTCTACAACTAAAATCATTGTGTCCTTTATCATGTTTATATGGCAATGGTAACCAGGTTTCCAGTTTTTTGGGGAAGAATCTAACTAAATACCAGAAAGTGTTGATAGGTGCATTAATTAGTATTTTCTCTTTCAGAGTAGTTTCAAAATATGATTACTGATCTGTAGGAATGTACAGCAAAACAGAAAATTCCTAATTACATGAAATATACATAGAATAGAGAATGGAAACAGGGAATGTGTCAAAGATACAACACCCCTACCAAATAGCAGAAAACAGCTCAAGCTACTAATGGGTCTTCAAGGCAGCGAGAAAATCCCGCACCCGGAGACAGGCTTCAGCTGGCCCCTAAACAATAATGTATACTAGTTCAGCAAAATGGATGGCACACTTAACTCCGAAACATAAAAATGAACCAAAATTAAAAAAACACACAAGATTAACAAAGGCTAGAGGTACCTGACTTGGGACAGGGGCAAAAATATGGCAGGGTTAAACATGTTTTATAAAATCTCAACCCTCCCCTATATCTCTAGCCAATTAGGAATTTTAATACTGATATTCAACTCTTATACCATGTATACAGTAATTAATAAGGAAGTCAAAATTTGTATTTTTCACCATTTGCAGTTTGTTTAACCAAATACTATACATGTGCTTTGAGCAATTCTTTTATCTGTATAATTATTGGTTTATAATTTTCTTGAATGTCAGATGTATGTATTAGGTAAAGGGTCAGAGTTGTTTGTTTATACCTTTTTAACAGCGGTTTCACGACATCTGTTGCTTCAGTTTGCTGCATTTTAGCCTTTTTCAAGAAGAGTATGATTCTGAAAAGTACTTACATTTTAACAAATAATCTCTATATAATCTGTGTAAATCTCAATCCAATCATTGTCGTCTGCTTATATGAACTCTTGTATATTTATTCCCTCTGCTTGTCACAATAATTAGGTACAAGATAGGAAAGTATATGTCTATTTACACCTTGATATCTTCTAGAAACTAGTGTAATACTATTTTTAAAATCAGTCTTCTCTTCTGTTTTCTGACATGAAAGAGAGGCCCTATTCCAATTCTATCACCTCCCAAATATCTTTCAAAATATTACTGTCCACAATGTCAGATGCACTCAAAAGTTCACTTTATTTTCAGAGAATACATACAGGTCTGAACTAACCAACAAACTTCTGACAATCTCATCAACTTTAAATTAGTAGCCTACTATGAGCTAATTCTGTCTTCTGCTACCCCCTGCTGAACACAATCAATTATACATGGTACTGCTGATTAATCTGTAATGAGAAATCAATAGGTCTATTATCAGCCTGGTGTCAGTATTTCATTTAAGAAACACCTAATACTTTATTACGCTGATTGTTTTGTAATTATCTAAAAGTATTCTTGTTATCATGGGAGTTATTATAAAATGTAGAACTGACAAGAAATAAATTGTCTATTTGATATACAGTAATCATTGTTATTTGGAGTCACCTTCCTGGAGTACATCGTTTGGAAATTTAAAATCAGGTTAAAAAGCATAATGATTCATTTATTGTGTTACCTTTTTATTACTCTAGTGTCTTATGAGAAATGATATTTATAGGCCACACCAAATTGAATTTTAGTTCTACAGATTTCTATGCTCTGATTTTTTGACTTACTAAATTTTAAGGAAAAATATTTTGCCACTTTAATTTGCAAAAATGCTGAAAATTCTTCATTTTTCAACAAATTAAAAATAAAGTGTTTGCCCCCTCCTAAAACTTGGTAAAAACAGGAATTTTCCCCATATATTTTAAAATATTATGGTTAAAAAAAATTGTGTGGGATGTAAATTTGATCTTTTCCTAAAAAAAAATAGTCGTTAAGAAAATAAATTAAAATTTTGCTCACTGGCACCTATTTCTGTTATATACGTGTACATGACATTTTATTGGTGTTTTATGACACTTTTAGTGTAACTGGCTATATCATAGCTGAGAAAGCCAGAGAACCTGAAGAGACCCACCAACACTTCGGCAGGAAACTGGTATTGGATAGGATAAGACCAATTCTTAAGAGAAGACATATTGGAAATAAATTATTTACAGCTTGCAATGAACTTTCTTTATACCTGCCCCAGGGGCTATGACAATTTCAAAAGGGGGGGGGGGGGGGGGAGCTTAATTAGAGACATGAATTTCCTACTTTCTTCATTGGTCTATAAAATTAAAACAAAAAACAGATACCTATACATAACTTCCAGGCCTACTGTATGGAATTAATCAAAATAATGACTAGACATTATTGGTTTTCATCTGATTTTCCTTTAAACAACCGGGTTAAAGCAAATAATCACGGACCACTAAAAATCTAGAAAAAGAGAGTTATTACATGTACATGATGTACTTCCAAATTTACAATTTTCATCTTTTTATTAGGAAAAACATTATGCATGTTAAAAAGCTTTTGTTCCAACTCGCTTCAAGATCGATACAAAAATGAAAATCTTATTCAAATTTTAACTAAATTTTTGTTTTAAGCAAAGAAATATAATTACGCTTTATCAGATTAAAAAATCTCAACAAAATTCCTACCTGACATTGCCTGATCTCGAAAAAGACAAAATCATGATAGCAATCAACCAACTGACTATATGCCAAGAAACAACTGTGAAGTCAGAAAAAACCATGTCGATAGAAAATTGGGTACTAATACAGTTTTCTTTATTGTCAAATTAATATCACTCAACATGTTTAATAAGTGAAAAGTGCAGATTCTTATGCAAGATAATTTATATTCTGGCAGATTGCATAGATTTTTTCTGATGATGATATATTTGTTAGACATCTAATGGTACTTTTAATACTTAAAATGATTATTTATAAATCAGAATAAATAAAATTTGATAAATATTATGACTGGAATTTTTATGGTACTTCTAAAGAACTATAATCATGATAAAATTGAAATTTTCTCATAACATTTACCTGATCAATTCTAGATACAAGACCAAATGGAAAGAATTTAACAATTTACTGTAAAACATTCACAATCTTTCTTGGAAAATCATTATTTAAAAAAAAATAATGTTCAAGTGATAAAAAATTACAACTGATGATCATGATAATAATCTCAATGTAGAAAACTCCATTCTTAACAGCATATTCTTCATATTTGCATAATAATTAGCAACACAAAACCAATTACCATATTGTCTATGTTAATTACTCCTGATAACTGCGTATTGAGTAAAGAGAATCCTCTTAAATAAATGCACATTTTTTCTTAGTGTTGAATATTCTGCTAAAATTATGATATTCGGTCTCAAATATTTCAAAATTAAAAAGAATTTGTTTTTTTTTTATCAAATAAATGAATAAAATTGATTCACAGTTCAATATACACATGTTTACATGTATGTAGTAATTATCAAAATCAATGACAATATATTTGACATGTACTGTATTTTTCTTGTTAACAAAGAATTCTTCTTAAACACATGTTGCTTTTAATTGCATAATTTATTCTGACAAAAGGCTGTAAAATTAAGAGGAGTCTACTGTACAGTATAGTTGGTTAACCAAACCAACTGATTATTGATTAAATTCTGATAACATTTCAGTTGGTTCAGCTGCTCTAACTCCATCTTTGGATAGAGTTCTGGAGTTCTTTCTGTTGGAAAATCTGTTTCTCGTTAAGAGGAACTAAAAACATGAATGCCATTCTTATATTAAATCAAAGTAAGGCTTAGATATGCACATATTAACAAACATCACTTTTTACTGATTCTACAGAAAATTTGCAACCATTCATGAATTCAAAAGAACTTAAACTCGTCAATTCAATTGATTTTCAACGTTAGGTGAAACAAAATAATTCTTCAATCTTGGCAGGGGTCTTATCTAAACTCCCAAGGTTTCAATAATTGATTTCGATAATAAAAATATTGTAACAGTAGAGCACCATTTGTCTTGCAAAATTACCTATGACACCAACCGATGATCGAACTTGGAACCTTTGGTTCAGTATTCCATCACTCTACCAACTGAGCTAAAGAAGTACTCAGGGGCCTCGGTGGCCGAGTGGTCTAGGTACATTTTAGTTCGTCATGACTACTAGTGACCACTAGCCTGTCAACGCTGAGGTTGTGAGTTCGAATCTCACCTGTCGCAGGGTGTGTTCGACTCCGATCTTGATTGACAAGGATTGCCAATTTTCCTACCGAAGGTCAGTGGTTCTCTCTGGGTACTCCGGCTTCCTCCACCAATAAAAACTGGCCACCGCGAAATAGCCAAATGTGCTGAAAACGGCGTAAAACCCCAACTAAACAAACAAAAAATAAAGAAGTACTCCACTAGCGCAGCTAACAGAGATGTGTTTAAAAGCTGTTATGGTTCTATAACTTCTATCTTATACAACATGATACAATGGAAATAATGTTATAATATGTTTTGTATTCATATCTTTCCTGACTCAGGTTCACATATATATTTTTTTTTTTGCTGGTGCACACTTTTTTAGATACATTCATTTAAACAGTTCAGCCTTTATTTTAATTTTTATTCATGCTTTTTTTTTTAATTAAAGAAACACAACAGAATAAGGCTATCCCTTATGGAGCAATTCTAATTTTTGAACTTCTGCTATTGACTGTTTTATGCGAGTTAGCTCCCTTTAGAGAATGCATTCCCATATCTACATGTAAATGGGTAAATTCAGAATTAACTTTTTTAATAACCGTATTTTATTCCTAAATCAATGCAAGTATATTGTGATTAAATGAGCTCACTGTACTCCTTTTTACCAAAACAAGAGTGGACACACAAAAATGTCTCGCCTGTCATGTATTTCTAATGAAAGTAAATGCTATCAGTATTCGAAAAACAGAGCAAAACAAAAACTTAACTATAACCACTGAACCATGAAAATGAGGTCAAGGTCAGATGACTCATGTCAGTTGGACATGCACACCTTACAATCCTTCCATACACCAAATATAGTAGACCTATTGCATACAGTATTTGAAAAACAGGCCAAAACACAAAAACTTAACTATAACCACTGAACCATGAAAATGAGGTCAAGGTCAGATGATACCTGCCAGTTGCACATGTACACCTTACAATCCTTCCATACACCAAATATAGTAGACCTATTGCATACAGTATTTGAAAAACAGGCCAAAACACAAAAACTTAACTATAACCACTGAACCATGAAAATGAGGTCAAGGTAAGATGATACCTGCCAGTTGGACATGTACACCTTACAATCCTTCCATACACCAAATATAGTAGACCTATTGCATACAGTATTCGAAAAACAGGCCAAAACACAAAAACTTAACTACAACAAATGAACCATGAAAATGAGGTCAAGGTCAGATGACACCTGCCAGTTGGACATGTACACCTTACAATCCTTCCATATACCAAATATAATAGACCTACTGCTTATAGTATCTGAGATATGGACTTGACCACCAAAACTTAACCTTGTTCACTGTTCCATGAAATGGGGTCGAGGTCAATTGAAAACTGTCTGATGGGGATGAGGACATTGCAAGGTACGCACATACCAAATATAGTTATCCTATTACTAATAATAAGAGAGAAATTAACATTACAAAAAATCTTAACTTTTTTTTCAAGTAGTCACCGAACCATGAAAGTGAGGTCAAGGACAATGTACATATGATAGACGGAAACTTCATCACATAAGGCATCTATATACAAAGTATAAAGCATCCAGGTCTTCCATCTTCTAAAATATAAAGCTTTTAAGAGGTGAGTTAACGCCGCCGCCGGATCACTATCCCTATGTCGGGCTTTCTGCGACTAAAGTCGCAGGCTCAACAAAAATGAAGTTGTTATAAATTTTTCCTTTTTTTTAAATTCTTTGATCTTTGATATATTAACATGCATTGGTATAGTTCATGCTGAAAAAAAATCAGATTTTGTAACACATTTGTAAAATGTTAATATTTTATTTCAATAATATCTGTTTTTTTCATTTTGGCAAAAACAATGTCAGGGTTGGCCCCAAAAATCAGGCTCAGGTGGGTGACCATAACCATTTTAAGACCTGAAATAACCTGGCACTTAGGATATAACTGCCACCATGAATTTTGGAATTTGATTGTCGCAAATTACATGAATTACGATTACCAACATTTGACAATATCAAGTAGAAATAGGGGCAGGATTTTTTCCCTATCAAAATTACATGTAAATTTAAAGCAAATTCTGATTTACCATAAAGTATGATTAACAGATGAACATAATATACATGTAATTGTGTTTACAACCAAGCTCTAACAAAATCACAAGAAATCAAATTACACATATTTAATGAGCAATTACTGATTTTTTTACTTACGGTACATTTGAAATACATTTGTATCCTGTCAAAATCAATTTTTAAATATCCGAAAATCAATTTTCTGCTCCAGCGAGAGCTCAAGGCCACCAAAAAAGAATACAATGACACTTATATGTCGTCAACATTGGAGAATACTGGATTGATTTTGTATAGCTTACAATCAAGCTCAGTATCAGCCACTGCTTACTAACTATTGATTATTTTTGTATCCAAGTGTTATATAAACTTCTCCTCAACAATAGGTGTACTGTATGGGAAAGATAAATGTTGATTTTAGCTTGATTGATTATTGCTAATAATTACCTCATTATCAACTGTTAAAAAAAGGCCAATGACAAAACAATTAGTTTCTATTAAATTAAAATTAAAAAGATTTTTTTATCTTCCTATCCTACATGTGACAGACTGCAAAAGGCAGATTTTAAAATTTTCGATTGGGAGTTTGCGTGTCAAAACTGAAGGATTTTTATCAAAGTATTTTTTATGTTGTGCTTCAAGTTTGCTAGCCTTTTACTGGAGTATGATTTTTTTTTTCTATTAATATGTGTTACTCTCTGTAAATATAGAATTTCAAAATCAATAATACTTGATAAAATGAATTTTCAATTCATCACAAAGACACAAGATTATATGGAAAGGACAAAAATTAACCATAAATTTATTCTGTGATATCATATTTGTTGATTTTTGGGTCAACTAAAACTGATTCATAGATTTTCATCTTAGTTCCAAAATCAATTTAGTACACTTAACGATTTCCGGATTTTTTTCATGTCCATAAGGTTTTGTAAACTGAAATAAAATACATTTGTTTCATAAACTTTTTGTTGTAATTTCTTGCTGTTTGTAGTTGTAGTTAGAAGGTTTTCTGGTAATATATAAATGAAAAAAAGTTCATAATAAAATTCTATTATAAATATGATTATCCTGATCATACAAACATTATTTTGGAACTTGTTCTACATCAACAATATAAATGTTTCTAAACAATCAACAGAAATGTGTCTTCTGAAATTTTTTTGGACATTTTTTGATAAAAGGATTTTTAAATCTCCAAAAGAGGATGGGGGTAGGGGGGTCTCTAATAAGGGTGTTTTTGTACTCCTGTCTGGGGAATACATGTATACTGTCTATTCCCATGAAAACAAAGTTTGAAAAAGATATTAAGTTACACCATTCCTACATTTTTACAATGAATTAGTAAAAGTGCTTATATCTTTTCCAACTTTGTCCAATTTGTGTGGAACTATATAAGATGTCAGATTATAGATGTGAAATATCATCAATATATGAGAATAGGTCCAATCTCAGATGGAAAAAGTAGTGGTGGAGAAAAATCCATTTTTGGACTCCCTTGGAGTCACATGAAAATTCCAAACCTACATACCGGTACATGTATATATGTACATTGTCGGAAAATATACAATTTATTTGAGAGTACAAACCCTAGAAACAGATGGCAGAAATGCTAGGTTTACTGAGCAGCTTGGGATATCTTACTGTCTCTCAATTAGTATTTTTCAAAAATCCTGCAGCTGACAGCTTATGATATATCTGGTTAAATACACCAAATATCATTCATTAAAATGCAGCAATGACAAAGACATTACAAGTATCCTGCTGAAAGGAAAATTCTACAGGGGATAAAAAAGACAAATTCACATGACAAATATCCCGTTTGTATTAAATTTTCTATTGGAAATTCCACATTCAGAGGTGTACATGTACAAATATAACCTTCGTAAACAACTGTAAAATTTTTATGTTTTCTTGGACGACTTAACAAGGTTAATTAACCAAGAAATAATTATTTTGTAATTCTAAAATTTTTGACTTTCAAAATTCCAAAAGCCCATTCCAAAAACTGAAGATTACAGATAGTTGAGTCTTAAATTTTTCATAACACCCAAACGTGAAATAAAATCACTATCTAGAAAAATCTAAGTGCCCAGAAGTATGTTATGAAAGGGGAGGTAACTCACCAAAATAAAACTTTTGAATAAGATTGTGTCTGTTAGACAGAATTGCCTATCATCCAGAACATAGAATTCCCATCCATCATTTATGACGGAAAACTATTGAGAAATATTTTAGATAATAATATGAAAATTTCACATTATATTCTGCTTATATTAATTGGTATCTCAAGAAAAATGAATCCTTGCAGTTATCAATATTTAAATTCAGTGGGTTCACTCAAAAATGAAATGTAGGTCATGTTATACTATATGTTGCTAATCTGTGATGAACTGAAAAAGACATAGCAGTTGTATAATATCATTAACCGATCATCACAGGTTTTTGATAAATGGACTGAACTGCAAGAATTTAATCAAAGTCACCTGTATTTGCTATTCAGTAATACGGCTTGGTAACTTTTTTGCTTATATATTGAAGCCATAGGGGTAAGAAAAAGAATCAGACATCAGTGAAAGTGCAAGATGGAGAAATCTCGGACCCCTCAGCTCAGAGAAGGTTTGAAATCATACCCTCGGTTGTCTGAGATTTCTCGATCTTACTGGTGTTGATTGAGAAACGTTTACTTTTTCAATCAATGAGGTCAGTGAGAGAGAATCTTACCCCCCACATGAGGTTGTGAGATTGGTCCAAAACCTGAAAACATAGAATTCTCACACAAAAGGTATGGGATATCTCATGTATTCTTCATATTTACATACAGGCAGCAAACAGCAAATCATTATTGCTGATGCTTCATTGAGTGCAGGGATCATTATCTTCTAGATTTTCTAGTCTTTCAAATTGCCAAAAATAAAACAAGATTTATCTGACAAAAAGTCAGAAACTCAGGCTGTAAGTAGTTATTACTTGTACAGTCGAGTTTATGTTTGATCTGTACTACATATTTACCTAATTAAAGACATTGTTCTGCTGCTTATTATTGCTACATGTAATAATAATTTCCCTGTAAAAAATGAATTGAAGGGCAATAACCCATGAGACAGAGATCTGACAGTTCTGGCCAAACTGACCATATAGATCTTGTTTTACTGAAACACCGTACATTGAACATTTAATTGTTATTATAAAATTGGTATAGTATTATTATCGGATGATAGACCTATCACACTTTGAACATCCAAAACCTCTGAGTTATACTTGTACAATCACTATTGCTTCAGAAAAGAAAATGTAGATATATGGGTTTAATGTTTTAAGAATTCAAGATTTTCAAAAAAATTATAAGATGGGTACGAGTTTGTTAAGTACGAACTGGTAAAAATAAGGTACAAGTTATACCTTGACTAACTAGTTTCTCAAAATTGTTGAACAAACCAAGACCATGAAAAGACATAAGGGGAGATCACTAGTATAAGTTGTTCTGGTTCGTCATCTGTTGTACATTGGTAGGTCATCCCTGATAGAAGAGGAAGTATTTTTTTGTGCATTATTGATGTACGATGTGAAATATTTACAAATTTAGACTTAAGTTGTACCCTTAAAGCATGTTTTGTATTAAAACAGGAAAAAGGGTTTTTATTTTTTCACAGGAATCGGAAGTTCTATCAATAAAATTCTGTAAATATTAAAGTCAACTATCAATAGAGCTCCTCTTAGAGAAGCGACAGGAATGCAACGCATTTTTCAAGGATTGTCCTAAATCTATATTTAAACGCTTATCAGCATGGATTAAAGTATTGAATTCTACTCTTGGGTGTTTACACTTAATAAATATCATGTTTTTATGTACTTACCCCGGCTTTCGTAGCAGTTTTCGTGAGTTTTTCCCTTTAGAGCCTTGTCACGGAATACATGATGTGTAAACAGGAAGTGTAGAACTTTTTGAGGTCAGTATAATGCACAAAGAATTCCCGGACCTTCCTGTTAACACATCATGGATTCCGTGACAGGGCTCTAAAGGGAAGAACTCACGAAAACTGCTACAAAAGCCGGGGTTAGTACATAAAAACATGATATTTATTTAGTGTAAACACCCAAGAGTAGAACTAATACTTTAATCCATGCTAATAAGCGTTTAAATATAGATTTAGGACAATCCTTGAAAAATGCGTTGCATTCCTGTCGCTTCTCTACGAGAAGCTCTGTTGATAGTCGACTTTATTATTTACAAAATTTTATTGATAGAACTTCCGATTCCTGTGATTTTTTGGTGTGTGACTTTGAAAGTAATAAAATTTAACTGATTATTCCTTGCGATTCAGATTTAGCATCGTAATAGAGTACTCAGACCCCCTTTGGGTCTGAGACTAAGTAAAATTAAAAATCTGAGGCTTCAAAACAAAAACAGCAGAATAAAGTTATAGCCCTTGACAACTGATTGGTTTCCAATCCACGTGTGAAAAATATATATTTGGGTATGAAGAGTACATATGAAAAGTACATACTTTAAAAATTACCATGGCATGTAATATGTTTTAACGTCGAGATACATGTACCCTGTTGTAACATGTTGTTTAAATATGGCGCCAAATTTCTCGATAGCAAAGAAAAATCCAGAGAAAATCGAATGAATATTGACGTTTTTCATCGCAAAAATTGATTGGACAAGAGAAGAAAGTATCCACGAATCAGATATATTTTTTCATAAAGTCCTTTCAGTTGTACGAAACTCATGTGACTGAAAAGTCTGGAAAGATCTCAAAATAAAATTTGGCAATGGTTAAAGTATTTAAATGCCACAATTTCAAATCACAGAGCGTAGTCCAAGTAGATGGGGAACCAGTGGCATTCTGCAGTAACAGAGATAAATTATTTGTAGCCACTGGCAAATGTACAATCGAAGTGTTTTCACTGGAAAATCCAGTGTCCAAAATCTGTTCTTTTTCTTCCACAGAATCTAATGTCCATGATATTATTCATTCATCTCCAGGTAATTAAGACATTTATTATGCCATGATTTTAGCTGATATAACAATCAAGAGTCTAAAGATGATTCAGAAAATTTGGGGAAATTGACAGTGTTCTAACAGTAAATTTATGATGAATTGGGCATTTTGTCATTTTTCTTTGTGACACTGTAAGTTTTATAGGTATTTCACCAGTGGATGCGGCTTAGAAAAAAAGAAGGTCCTTAGAAAAATTGGATCAACCTGACATACATTTCATACGTGAGTGATTGGTTGTGTTTTGCATTACAATGTAAGATCCAGTTCTTAGACACTGTAAGTCATATAGGTATAATATTACACCAGTAGATTTGTCTTGGAAAATAACAAAGGTTCATATAAAAATTGGATCACCCTGACCTAAATTTTATGCATGAGTGACTCTGGTTAATCTCTGAACTTTTAGGACAAGGAACAATAAACTATATATTTTATCAAACGATCTGTACACCTTAATTAAGAAATTCAAAATTAAATTAAATTCATATCTGTTATTGTCTAGTAGTTTGGTGCTCTGCCACTTGGATCCACTGTCATTTATTGCGAATTTGGTCACTGAATATGACCCCCCCTTCCCCTCTTTGGACTTTTGCAGTTAAAAGTTTGTACTTTTTTTACAAACTTTGATTGATTAAATTTTTTTAAATTGTGTTTTATTTTAATTTTACAATCAATCACATTAATCATTGTATATATCTTGTAATTCTTCAGACTCACACGGGACATCTTGATATGACGTTAAAATATTTGTTGTTTTTTTGTTAAGTTTTGCCTTAAGGTCAAGTTTTAAGTCATATAGGTATAATATTTCACCAGTCATCTTGGAAAATAATGAGGGTCCCTACAAAAATTGGATCACCCTGACATACATTTTATGCATGAGTGACTCTGGTTAATCTTCTGAACTTTTAAGACAAGGAAGAGGAAACTTATAGCACAGTGTAGAGTATAAATGCCAAGATTATGAGAGGATCCATTTCAAGAGAGCTTCATATATGTTGAGTGGGGGGAAGGGGGAGGGTATGTGCAATATGTGATTGCTGTACATTTTAATTGTCAAGGTTATTTTGAGTTTCAAGAACTAAACAGATAAAGTTAATAAAATATGTTATAATTACTCCATTTCTTCATAGAAATAACCTCAACATATGATGCATATGTATAAAAACAACCAAATGTACGACCTTTTGTATCGAAAAAATATTATCTTATGTTGTAAAATGTCTAAGCCTTATGTTCAAAACAAGTGAAAATACCGGAGAGGGGATTAGCTGTTGTTTATGACTGCTCCAGCTACTCGTTATATTTCGTTGGATTTTTTTAGTGGTTTTTCTTTTGAATTTATACAAATACACTGTGTAAAAGGCCTATGTGGGGCACTTCCATTCAGACCTGTACATTATTTTGACTAACTAGAGAAAAAAAGTACCATAGGAAAATTATTGCTTGAATTAAGGGTGTTTCTTTATACGGAATCGCTGTGTATAAAGATCTGCTTATATAAAATCAGTAAAGTGTTCCCATTACCATTAAAGGATCTTTAAATTCATTTATAAGTCACTTATTACATATACACTTTAGACAAGTTTGAACCTTTTATTATTATAACAGTTGTTATTTGAATCAGTGTAACAGTTTTTTCCCTTTTGGGCTTTCATCAGCTAAATAAACTTTTGCAAAATTTTGCCCAAATTTCAACAAGGTTTACACTGCTACTCTGTTTTCTTTATTTTTTAGTCACTTTTTCTAGACTTAAGTCACGTTGCTGGATTTTCTAAAATTTTCATTAAATATTCTTCAAACAAGACTTTTCGATAGGTTCATCAAAACCTTTTCTTTTAACCCCATCCCCTTTATTGTCCCCCACTGCAACGCGATGCGGGGACATAGAAATACCAACCAGGTGCCAGTTGTTCAAAATTTAATCACTTTTTTTCAGTTTCCAGTATTTTCATTGTAAAGTGATATTTTGCATATATATATATACGAAATGAACCATAAAGTTAACTCGTCTGTATATTCTCAGGTATATACGAAGTCTTTGCTTTCCCCAGAAATTATGAAGGCATGGTAAATTTCGTATTTTCAGGGCACTCAATGGTTAAAAAAGATAATATTGGGTGCACCCCACCTTGACATGAGAGCAGTATATTTATCAAAACCTACAATAAACAGCCTTCACTCTATTGTGATGGCGTAAAGTGTCATAAAAGTGTGCCAACACAACAGGAGTACATGATTAAATGTAAGTCAGTTTCAAAAAGATAAGATTAAACTAAAAATTGATAGTTAGGTTTGGCTACCTTGGGGCACATTGTAAAATTCATGATGAGGGCAGCATGGTGCTTGAAGATTGAGGCATGGTGCAGTGCCATGCTAAATTTTTCTAGGGAAACCTCTACGAAGAAGTGCAAATATGAAATTGAAAAAACTTTTAAACAACTGTCCCAAGAAAATTTTCATAAATCAATACTGTCAATAGTTAAACATACATGTATTCCCTTAATGTTTCTAGGTAATTATGTTGCAACTATAGAGTCAAAGACAAAGACAGCCCGACGGAAAGATCTGTTCTCGGTAAAAGTATACCTGAACTGGGAAATAGCCACTAGTGATGTTAACAATAAGTCAAGTGTACGCTTGGCAGGAAAAGATCACACAGTTAAAACTTCCAGTATTGACGAATCTTGTGTTCAGGTTATAGATATTCCCTACTCGTATAAAATTGAAGCAATTGATGTGTGTCAGAAGACAGGAAATCTTATTGTCACTGGCAACGAAGTAACGGACATCTATTACCTTGTAGAGAAGACAATTAGTAATTCTGACAAATTGTACTTGGACATTGTCAAGTTCTTAGAGTTAGAATGGCATATTGGTCACGTTTTCAAAGCTGTACTCACCGAGGACTATATTGGTGTATTGTCTAAAAATGAAGTACAGGTAGTAAAAGTCTTATATTCTGATGAAAATTTTAGCCAATCTCAGAATTTCGCACATGATGTGGATCCATTTTCTTCATCTGGCAAGGCGTATGGAACACCTAGCAGAAAGTTGTCATCTGCACTCAGCAGTATTTCCTTCACATCATCAAAAAGCAGTCTGTCTTTACCAGGCACTCCACAGTTTTCCAAGATTGGCTGTCGGTCATCTGGCAGTGCGAGTCCGTCATTGTCTACGACTAAGACAAGTGAATCATTTAGTACCATAGAAGAGGATGAAAACTTTATAAGTGTAAATCTAGATGAACTTAAGTCTGGCCAAGGACAACAGTCAGCAAAGCCAATCAAAACAATACATCTGAAAAATTTACAAGAAATCAACACAAACAAGGCTTTAGAGCCCATTGTAAAAGATCTCAGAGGTATTTATATTTTAGCTTTGTCAAATTGAATGTATTCATGTACTATTGTACAAGAGTCAGTAAGCTGGCGAAAGTTACATCTAAAAAACCAAAGATAAAAATGACCAGTAAATGAAAAATAAAAACAATAATGAAAAGTAAAAGATAAAAGACTGAACTCATCATACCAGTCTCAACATTATATGAACACCAAAAATATCATTTCAAAATCTCATTAATTACAGTCATTAAATTTTTTATTTTTGTATTTTCAGAATTTAACATACACGTAAAAACATGAACATAGAAAAATACATTTATGCAATAGATAAAACAAATTTAACAATTAAGCTAAGCTCACCATGTAATAATAGGATATGTTTTAATTAGTCATGTTAGTTTCATAAATATATTTAATTTTTTTGACATTGTTTGGTCGACTGACCTTCCATATAATTTTGTGAATTTTTTTTTCCACACATTTAGGAGGGGGCCATCAGACTGCTGGACAAATAAAAATTATTACTATTTATCATCAGAAATGTCCTGGTGATCACTGGAAACATCTTGATCTGATTTCTACATATACATCAGGTAAGATTAAATTATTCGTTAAAAACTGGTCCTCTATTCCTGTATGTACATATTAAACAGGTTTCAAAAGATTTGAAAGCAGTTGTACATGTGTACCAAACTGCAAAAGTAGGCAGCTGCCTGCTATATATTGTATGCAAATTTCGATTACCGCAGCTAAGACGCAAGAATAGCCTACTGGCTTCTTTTGAAATCCCAGTATGATATAACAATTAGCACTACTTTAAGTACAGCTGACACATAAAGTATGTAAGTATCATAACTTGGTCTGTAATGCCAATAAAATTAGAACCACCTCCGTGACCTCAAGTGCGGAAGGTCATGGGTTTGATCCCGGCCCGGTCAAACCAAAGACATTAAAATTGGTATCTGCTGCTTCTCCGCCAAGCACGTGGCTGGCATCTAGAATTAAGAGGAACGGACTGGTCACCTCGGAGTCAGTATAATGTGTACTGGTGGGGTGATATGTCTTCCTGCGGACTATTACTGTTAAAAATCCGGTTCATCGTGTTGGTCTAGTACAAAGCAGGGATCATATTCATATCATACCAACATGTTCTCGTCCAGATTTGCATTAAATAATTGCCACCAGACGTAAAACAATAATTCATCCATCCATCCAATAAAGTTAGCAGGAGTGGTCTAGGTAGTTTGTCATGACTACTAATGATCACTAGCCTGTCATCACTGAGGTTGTGAGTTCGAATCTCACCTGTGGCCGGGTGTGTTCGACTCCGATCTTAATTGACAAGGATTGCCAATTTTCCTACCAAAGGTCGGTGGTTCTCTCTGGGTACTCCGGCTTCCTCCATCAATAAAAACTGGCCGCCGCGAAATAGCCAAATGTGCTGAGAACGGTGTAAAACCCTATCTAAACAAATAAAGTTAGCTTCTGTACACATGTAGCTACAAATGTTTTACAGATGGTACAGTGGTAGTACATGTACTTTAAGTTGAGATCAGCCATTGAATTGGCTTCGTTTCTGTTACAGCATTTTCATTTTTAGCAATATCTCCCAGTTTTTTCCAGGAGGGGGGGGGGGGGGGGGGCACCACAAATTTGGCAGTAAAATAAATTGTATAAATAAATTGTTAATGTCTGTTTTCTCCAAATAATATAATCAGATAATTAATAATTTAATCAGTCATAATTGTATTAAAGTTGTAAGAATTTTCATAATTTACCACATGTTATAAGTACAGTGTATGAATAGGAAATGCTTTTAAAAATGGATGTACATCTTTATTCAAAATTTTACCAAATTATATCGTGTTTTAGGTATTGGTAGGATACCAGCTAGACATTTGGCTGGTACAGTACCTCTTCGATCAGGAATGTACAACAGTTTGGTTGGAATAAGCTGTTTTGTCAGTAGTGATAGTAATGGATACCTATATGATCTATGGTCATCTACACCAACCCAATTATCTGTCTATAGCTATTCTGATATACCTACACAGGTATTTTCAACTTTAAATTAAATGTGTGAAAATAACTTAAAAGAATAAAAATGCAATTGAAAAAAAAAACATGCATGTCAAATTTCATGACTTATCCAAATATATACAAGTAATTACATTTTACATCAGAATAAACGTCGGAATCAGATTTGATGAAATTATTTGAAAAGAAAAAAGTGAACTACAGTAGTCTGTATAATTAGTAAAATAATATCGGTAGTTCGGAAATATTCCGGTTCCAAACTAACAATTTTTCAAATGTGGAAATAATAGGGAAAAATCACAGATAGGATCAAGTGGATTATAACAATTACCTGTAACTGACAAGTAATCACCTTGTCAATCATTGATGTGGCCTCTGGTTTCTAACACTTACTGATATTTGTCATGTATGCCAACTAAAAAATGGTGTTCTAGTTGCTGAGAGAAACTTATAAAATATTATTGTTGTACGGACCAGAAAATTAGTTCAAGAATTCAAGAAATTGGTGTTCGAAAATCCGAGAGTTAATTTACGTAGACATAATGGAAAAAATGGCCGGACCTTTGAAAAGGGTCGAGAAACCCATGCTGTTTGAGCGATCCTAGTTCCAGCTGCCAAGATTCTACTGTATATGCATAACCTAACTGTTTACAGATTTATTGACTTTTTTAACCAATTTTTATACTTTGTATCATAAGATTTATTCACCAAACATGTATATACAGTTGATTCTTGTTATCTCAAACTCTCTTGACTCAAATTTTCGAATGATTTGAAATTCGACAGTGAAATAGTCCCCTCGGACACCATCGTCCCCTACTTAAATTTGTAGTCATAACAGTACATGTATTATCTCGTTAAATTTACACAGTAGAACTGGAATAATCTACAAAATGTAGGAATTTCAAAATATTTTCAGTTGTAAGTTTAGTGGATCATTCTTTGTACCCTAATGCTCAAGTGACTAACATTTTGCTGTACATTTTATCAGATCTGTATGACTGAGGATTTACTTTATGTCCTGACGGCACGAGGAGTAGAGATATATACCAGTAGATGTGGAACAGCTGCCATACATCACACAGATAAATTCAACACCAAAGAGAAGGTAGCTCACAGATATTGTTGCTTTTGTTTTATTAAATTTCCTTTTCTGATTTTAAGTTTTGGCTACAATTTTGATTTCAAGTCGTTAATTCTGAGCTCATTTTCTACTTTTCTTCCACCTCAGTGTCCCTGTACTTGTGTTGAGTGTGGAAGAGTGTGGGTTTGATCAAAATGAGAGGTTTTAAAAATTGGCATTTGCTGCTATTTAAAGCACTGGACATTTAGGAATAAAAACAAAGATTGGCTGGCTCCAGGTCAGAATAATGTGTCCGGTTGCTTGAAGACTGTTACCCGAGTAAGTAACAAGTTTTAAAATTAAAAAATGTGGCTCAGCAGGTGTTGGTCTAACATCACCATAAACTTGTCCAGAATATAGAAAACAACATAGACTGTGTTTTTTGTAACACATTTATAAGGTTGGAAAAAGGGGAGGTAATAACATGAATAAGTATTTGATGCATCAATGGTAGAGGTTAGAATAGAAAGGAAAAACAAGGAGACAGTGCTGAATCTTGAAACTTTTTATGGTAAAATGTTTAAAGTATTTGAATTTCTTTTTGCTAAATAATATCAATACCCACTTACTTATAGCATGTATAGCATGAGTGTGTAATCTGTGATACATGCTTTACAGGCTTTTCCACCAGCAAACATGGACACATGCCTTTGTGGTGTTCATCTGTTCATGAACACAGACAAGTTGGTTGTCAGTGAGAATTTTGTCATTATCTTGTCAAAGGCAGATCATGCTCAAAGGTGAATATAGTAAAAAAATATTTACAAAAAGATAAAATTTTAAAGTAATATAAGGAAATTGTCCGTTGTTGATTTTGGATTAATCAGGGCTTCATGATCCTCTCTTCTCCATTCTTTTTCAGCCCTTCCACTTCCCCTTGTTCCCCTTCTCCCATTCCATATTTTACAATATACATGTATCATACATTTATAACTAATTGAGAAATAATTCACGGTTGCTTCGAAATATCCTGATTTTGCCACAGGTAAGCCCTTTATGCCAAATATTTTGTCTCAAACGAAAGCAAGTGGTAAAATATCAGCATAAAGGGCCTACCAATAGTTATATCATGATATTCTCATGCCATCATGAATTATTTATGTTCTAAAAGGAAAGTTTCTACAATATTTTGAAATGCCGGAACAGAGGTATTCAGACACGAAGAGGCCATCACACAGTACACGTTATAGTATGATGTCATTTTAAAGCTTGTGGGATACTTTACAATGACATTGCTAAACAAGCCCTCTGACGTCAGTGACATTGGAATCAAAATATCCATATTTTACCACAGATGTAGACTGAAAGCATTTGAAGCCCATTATACATTTGTACATGTATTAGAATATTATAATCATGGTGATACCGTTTTTTCTAAACGAAAATTTTTATGCACTGTGTTGAGGTCTTATAAATACAGCTGAAAAAAGTTTAATACTTTCACTTGAAATGGTATAAATTTGGCATGTGTTGACTGAGTAGAATAAAATTTGAATGTGTTGACTTGATGGAGTAAATTTATATTGACTTTTATCATATGAATTATTTAATATTGATATGATTGTTTTGAATCATGTCTGTCACCAGAACAAATCTTTTATTAGTATCATCTCTGCATTTGTTATTCATAATAATTGTTTTAAGTTTGTAAATGGTGTATGGAATAAGGAAAAAATATATCTTGGTGAAGTATCTCCTCGTCCTCTCCAGGATAAGGGGTTTGTAGTTAGATGATTACATAATTTTATTTGAATGATGGTTATTGACACATTAAACAAAATTTGATGCTTGATGGATTTAGATAGGGTCCGGGATACAGCCTAACAAACTGGTATTATTGACATTTACATAACAGACTACAGGTGAATGTAAATGACCAGCTTATCTTGTGGGAAATATTATTCAAAACCATCATATTACTTTTTCTGTATTTATATTTTAGATCAGACGAGGGGACATGGTGTTTGTATGCCGTTGAAAAATGTTCTCCTGGTGAATTTTTTAAAGACATGGTATGGTTTTTTAATGTATTAAACATTGACTTGTGTTGTATTAATATTTCCAAAATAAACAATTCAGTATGGAAATTAAATAATTTTATATGTTGCAAAAAAAAAGGAAGAAATACATGCATGGAAGGAACCTTTAAATTTTTGTATTCTTATCATGTGATCCAAATAGCCTGATAAAGACAAATTTCCAAATTTCTTAATTCTGTTGTTTAGAAAATTGTTTTTATATATCACATTTGATAGAAATATTTAAAGAGGGTATCTGTTTTTTTTTGAAAAAACAATATTTTAAAGTTTTATCATTATGAGAAACCAGGATAATGAGTATTGCAACAATTAAAACTAAAAAAAAAAACTAAACCATAGATTTTGAAAAGTGAAGTATAAAACATTTAAACAATCAAGTGTTTTATTAGGTAAGGTATGGAGAAAAATCCAGGAAGCATAATGAAGGGACATATTTAAATCTGCTGCTTGAAGGTCACATGATGTTGAGGAATACTTTCATTGGTTCAGAGATTCATGATGCAGAGATTCAGCAGTTATTCAGGGAGTCTTGTTTACTTATTGGAGAATATTATGCAAAGTAAGACATAATGAGTTTAGACAAAAAACCTACAAAATAAAACTTTTCTACAGTTAAAAAAAAAATTGTTTAAATTTTAAACATTAGGCCATCTAAACTTACATATCTGAGCTAATTTGATTTCCAGGAAAAAATAGCTGCCATTTGGTATTTTTCTGTCAAAATAAGATTTGAAATTTGGTGTCAAAAGTATGTTTCAAACATCTGCCAACCAAGACTCAATTTTGAAGTTTTGTGTGACATTCATCAAGTCAAAACGAAAGTAAATAAACAGCTGATAAATGATCATGACTATGTGTTTGACTTGAATATTTGCTCCAAACAAATAATTTCATGGGCGATACTGCCTATTCATTCTACTGTTACCATAGAAAAGCTCTTCTGAAGAAAGTTTGCAGGAGATATAGAGGAAATTTGAGGCATTGAAACCAGATAACCCATTAGTTTAATTAAAACTTCACAGAAGTGAATGGATATTCAGACTGGATTTGTATGTCACCAAAATAAACACCAAAACAGGAATTCCCTTGCCTCTTTTGAAAAGGAAATAAACTTAAAAACTTAAATAAATGAATTCCCTACCTACCTTGCCATTTTTGAAAAATCAATTGTCTGAGAAACATAGAATTTATTTTAGGTGGCCTTAGTATAGAAGATGAAATTTATAATTTTTCAAGGGAGATAATCTTATAAAATGCAAGCAGTTTAACATTTCACCTTGTAACATTTAGACAAATAAATTCTGGTTTCTCTCTTTTATTAACCACATGCACAGTGAATGATCTAAGTTCTCTTGAGATCTGGAACTTATGTTACACATTTTCATATCAATGGATCCCTTCTTTTAAAAATGGTTGTGAAAAGGAGAAGTATGCTCTACTGCAGCCTCTTTTCCTGTTGCCATGTTTCATAAGAATTTTATAGAAATAGTTTTATATTAAATCAAGGTGTGAGTATGTAAATAGCAAAAGGTGAAGACTTAACTAATGAGGAAATTCACAATTAGAACGTTAAAACCAATTTTTCATTTCAATTGTCCTTTGTCGTTTGTATATAAGTAACATACCAGTTTCAGTATTTTTATACCCCCCCCCCCCCCACCCCCCGCGAACTGGTTTGGGGGGATATATAGGAATCACCTTGTCCGTCCGTCTGTCTGTCCATCTGTCTGTCTGTCTGTCTGTCTGTCTGTCTGTCCGTCTGTCCATATATCTTGTAAGTGCAACTCCTCCTAGATCGCTCAATGGATTTCAATGAAACTTTACAGAAAGGAAGTACATCATCCAAAGATGTGCATGAAGAAAAATCTTTGCTTTCTGATATCACACAAGGGAGATAATTTGACTTCAAAGTGGGGGTATTCTTTGTGAGCTTTGCTCACAGTACATCTAGTTATAATTTAAAATATTTACTACCTAAGAAAGACCAGCTTTTATGTCATTCTTTAATTTATAAATTTTAATTTCAGAGAGAAAAGTCTAGAGGGCCAAATGTGTATTCCATACCTGACTATGTCAGGACTAGAAGTCACTGATGTTATAAGACACATAGTAGATTATCATGAAAAGGTATGGTGAGAAATATTTTCTGAGAAGTATTCATTACCTGTAATACTATACTAGATTAATTCAGAAATTAATACAATGTTTTTGTTGACATCAAAAATTGTGATAGGGTGAAGATCACAATAATTAAGCCATTTTTAATAGTATTTGCTTTTAAGGATGCTCGCTGGTCATGTTTTGGTCTTTTTGTCAGATTTTCGGAATCCTCGGATTTTATCCATTTCTTAAACATTAAGTGTTTTGCCCATGAACCCCCACCTTTTCTTTTATAATTCAATCATATATACCTTAAAATGGTATTTGACAAAATTTTATGAAATCTTTTTTATTTTTTCAAACATCTTTGAGAAACTGAAGTTGTCAATGCAAAGACAATGAAAAATCCAGAGAAAACTCATTTCCTGCAAATTTTCAAGGCCTTATAGTTCTAAAATGAGCACATGAACCTATATTTTTTTCTTGCTTATTTGTTTACTATTCATATGTTCTCTCAAACTAAAACCCTATTTCAAGTCATATTTATTTCCTATTAGACCAGCGATCATCCTTAATATTCTATTTCAACATGCACAGGAATCACATTGGTTAAATTTCTGGCAATATATTGTTGATTGTTGAAGATTCGCAATAATTGATGGAAACAATAATTTCTATAGTAAGTTCATTTTGTAAATATGCAAAACATAGAAAATCTAATATGACGTCTTATACACTGTATATTGTCAAATGATTTACATTGTACATGTATATTACCGAATATATCCACTTTAATGACATGCGTACTGAGGGTTTAATGTACATGTGAATTATGTAAGCTTTAACAAGAAAAGGTACATGTATCTTTTTCCAAACGAAATTGTTTACCTTAACAAAGAAATCATGTGATACAACCATAATAGTTGTAAACAACAAATATTATCATTATGACAATGTTGTACACTGCAATACACATTTACATACATGTAGATCGTACCATCTTGATTTTTTAATGTCATGACTGTTACCGGTATGTCTGTGAAACATGTGAGTTATAAACTTTTCTTAAGTAAATTAGGAATATATAATTTGACTGTGTAAATTGTTATATTATGAAAACAGTTTAATTTAAAATATGCTCTTAGAAGGAAAGCAGCATATTAATCGTAGGATAAATGGAACAGCCAAACCAATGTCAGATAATATAAGACAACTCAAATTAAAAAACTAGCGTATCTGTCCTATTAAAATAGAAATAATTCATGGGGGTATAGAGTTGTGGTCATTTACACATGGGCTTGGCCTTTATATTTGTACTTTATACCTTGCTGTCTTTCAGTATAAAATATTCAAATATGAAGGCCTAGCCAATTTCTAAATGACTACAACACTAATAGACTATATATATATAACCAGCATGAATTATTTCTTAAGTTTTAGGGTTGATTCTTGTTTTTTTAGGATACTCACTGGTCGTGTTCTGGTCTTTTTGTCAGATTTTCGGAATTTCTTAAACATGAATTTTTTTGCCCATGAACCCCCACTTTTTCTTTTATAATTCAATCATATATACCTTAAAATAGTATTTGACAAAATTTTATGAAAGCCTTTTTATTTTTTCATACATCTTTGAGAGACTGAAGTTGTCAATGCAAAGACTTAACAATGAAAAATCCAGAGAAAACCCAATTTTCAAGGCCTTATAGCTCAAAAATGAGCACATGAACTGATATTTTTTTCTTGCTTATTTGTTTACTGTTCATATGTTCTCTCAAACTAAAACACCTATTTCAAATCCTATTTATTTCCTATTAGACCAGCGATCATCCTTAAAGGTTGATTCTTGTGTTTTAAGTAAACAATATACAGTGACATTTACATTGAATTGTTTTAGCACGGTCTACAAGATTATGGCCAAGGATTTGTAACATACCTGAAGCATGTTTTACTTCAAGATGGAGAACCTATAGAGCTGATCGAGGTACGTGTTTTGATAACTTTCTTTGAATTGTTAAGCAGTTTTTGTGATCTGTCCATCATGTCATGTGATGCTATTCCAACGTATGACCATGTATGTCGTGTACTTAGTGATTATATTAATTTCTGTTGTAATCATATTTGATTGAATAAAATTGATACAGATGTTTTTGGTTTTGTTCTATGAAATTGGGTGATGCATTGCAAGTTGTGTAAAATAATTTGTTTTGTTTAGCACAAAGCATGTAATGCTAAACTTCTCTGCAGTTTAGTGTATTTACTCTTAAATAAAGATAATAAAATAAAATAATTAAAGAAAGTTATTATCATAGATATATAATTTTTAAGAAGAGAAAAAGGACTTTTTTTTCATGGACAAAAGTATAAATGTATTTATTAAACATATGATTGTAAATCTCCTATGCTAGCAAAATGTTTTAAAAAATGTGAAGTTGTATAATTTTGCTTTGTGCAAATAAAATGTAGTCATTGCAATAGATCTATGGAAAAAAACAGAAGTAGAGCTTCACTTAAAAATGTGTAGTTACTGTAGTTCTTGTAGATATCAGAATGATGCTTTGTACAAGTGAAATTAAATTTTAATAGAGATGATAGATTTATTTATAGAAAATTGAATAGAATTTGAATTCCCCTTAAAATGAAATTGAATTTTATTTATAACTTGATTTACATGTATATTATTGCAGGCAGAAGGTGATATAATACTTGATATATGTAGGAGAGCTATACCAGATCAATTATCAGAAGTTATTTTGTTTTCAAGAGTCAAGGAATATAACACAGGTAATTAAAGCCCCGCTCCAAAGGAGAGGTGGGTATACTGTTTTACCCTTATGGTTCTGTGCGTCCATCCATCCGTCTTGTCCGTCTGTCCTTTTTTCGTCACACTTTTCTCTACAACTACTCATCAGAACCGCTTGATATTTTGTCACAAACCTTTTATAGGTACTCCATGTTGTGGGACAGTTTCGAACCAAGGCCACATCAACTTCCTTTTTGATGACCGTTTATTTTTTGACCTTATCGAAAAGCGGGGGTATCACTTGTGAGCAATGGCTCACAGTACATCTTGTTTTACCTACACTTTCAAATGTAAGTTCAGGTATATTATTATGCTTTACTATAGCAACTAATTAAAAAAATAACAGGATTATTTTTTTGTTTTTTATCAACTTTCGGTAAATAAATCTGTAATGATTTAAAAGCATTGACCAATTACCTTGCAGGAAAATGCATCTTGAACAAATAAAATTTTTGCATGGATAGTATCTTCTTCTTTGTAAGAGTTTTTTCTGTTTGTCATTCATGGAGGCTAAAGATGGTAGTCATCTTGCCGCTCTCAGTTCAGAAACAAAACATTTATTCCAGTGGTTTGTGCCTTCAGTCATGAGAATTAACCCTTTCGATTTAACATTTTTGGTTATCAACTTATCTGGACGGCGATAATTGTAGATTGTTGTTACATGAATCCACCCCTTACTGTTGTATTTCGGTATGCAACAGTTAGAATGAAAACTCACAATTTTCTTTTTACTAGTTATAATCTGAGACATAAGCACATCAGTTCCATTAATTAATCTCACAATGTCTGTCAATGAAGAATTCCAGAAATAATTGTGCTAAAAAATCTTCTCCTCTCAAACTATATGTCTAAATGAACAAAATTTTCATATCAAGTCTCCATTGGAGGGTCTCTTAAAATTTGCTCATTTTGTAAAAATTGGAAAGCTAACATTGCAGCAATAGGTTGGTCGAAATTTTTAAACTCTTCTCTGAAACTTATGGTCAAATGAACTAAAAATCATATCAAGCTTCAATAGAAGAGTTTCCATCTATAAAAATCCTCATTTTGTCCCATTAAGTATATTTTTTAGTGGCAATATCAGTATATTTTCTGATTGGTGAAAATTTGATAAAAATATTATCCTCTGAAAATTATTGGCCATGTGAACTTAATTTCAATATGAGCACAATTTATTTCCAATTGGACCAATAAGTAAGCAGCAATAATCCAGTACGTGTTTCTTATTGGACAAAAATTTAAAAATTTAACCCATAATGAAATTCATATAAAATTGTGAATTTATTTGCAGACCATGCTTTAGCCCTGTTGCAGTCCTGGATAAAAGAGCTGTCAACTCATGGAGAAAAGTCGAGGTAAAATTTTAGAAAATAGTTTTTATGAAACAGACAATCATATACACTTCTTGTACCAACTTTAGAAACACTAACACTTGTACAAATAAAAAATTTTTAAAAAAATGATTATACTAATGATGACCAGGTTTTAATGAAACAAACACAGCAGTTAGGCTAAAAATTATGCACTAAGATACACACTTAATAATAACTTACACTTTCCAGAGAAAACAAAAAAATTCCACCTATGGAATTTTCAATGAAAAAGGGAGATAACTCCTCCTGTGGGATTTTTATAAAATTTTAAATATTAAAACCCTATGTTGCATGAATTATGCACAAAGTGAATTAGAAATATTTAAAATAATAGTTTTACAAATTTTAGGAAAGGTTTGAGTTGATTAATTCAAATTTTCAAGTGCATTTTTTTAACTATTCGAAATTCCTCAATCAAAATCATTTTTGAGGTATACAGTTATAACCTTTATAAACAACGTAACAATTTTTATATTTTCCTGGTTGACTCAATAAGGTTAATTAACCACCAAAAGATTGTCTAAAAAAAATTCCAATGTTTAGACTTTCAACATGCGAAAAAAAAAACCATTCCACAAATTGAGGTGTCCAGACAGTAGTGATTTAACAACACCAATGATTCATTCATGAACTATGCACACTAATGTTGTCTGGGCACTCTTACATTTTTGGTAATCAAACTGTCATAACCTGTGCGATTTTTTCTTCAGTGTTACAGATAAACTAGCTTTGTCACATTTGTATCTAGATTTATGTGACCCTGAAGTGGCTGAGAATTCCCTTCTCTTAATACCTAAGGTAAAGTATTTAGTTTGTGATAGAAATTCCATTTATTTTGGGACTTCTGATGAATTTTGGTCACTAAGTTTTGTAAAGGGATTACAGATTAAACAGTAACAACTGTTTCATTCTGAATGAATTTTTTTTGTACAATTTTTACAAGAAAAAGTTGATTTTGTTTGCTCTTTTATTAATTATTTCAGGATTGGTTTAAATTTTGGAACGGTTTATAAGATATAACCTATTTTGAGGAAGATTACACTTTCTAAACCACAAATTGGTTTTTGGTTAAGACTAAACTGACCAAAGCAGATTATACAAGTATAACCTGTGGCAAAATTAAAAATAATCCTTATATTTGTTAAATTTACAAGAATTCTCCAATCAAAATTTTCAGGTAAAATCATTGGAATAACTTATTTAGCTGAGGAATATTCAAATTACACAACCAATCAAATTGCCTGTTTCATTTCAAATTAAATTATAAATTGGTCTTCCAGTGGAAAAATCAGGCAAATTTGAGCACATGGATTGGATTGGAGTTAGGGTGGTGATGAAGGAATATATGGAGAAGCTTGTTTCTTGTTTTCAGTATAAACATGAGCAAAGTGACACACATTTATACGTATATAATTTAATTTGAATGATAACAGGCAATTTGATTGGTTGTTCATGGTTGAGCAAGTTATCTAATATTATATAATCTATTTTTGGTACTTTGACATCACCAACGTATTACTTAGCAGTCTCTGAGTTAAATAAGTTATTCAAATTAACCAACCTGCAATTTAAGATCAAAATTTTTTGAAAATATAATTATAAGGATTGTTATAAATTTTGAAACTGGTTATACTTGTATGACCTGATTTGGTCAGTTTACATTTAACATAAAACGCTTCATGGTTTATGAAGCGTAAACTGCCTCAAAGAAGGCTATACCGTATAATCTGTTCCAAAATCCTTAAATAAAGCAATGAAAGGCGATATGGGGTAAAGGTCAATGAGACAAAAACCCCGAAACGGAACTAATAAATACAAAATAATGTAGTACATCCTTTAAAACAGGACATGTGACCGCACTGTATAACAAGCTTTAAGTTTAGTGGTCCCATAATAATTAAATGTGAAGAAATTCGTCCAAAACTATGAAATGTTCATTTTTTTATGTGTTTTGTAGGTTGATTTGATGAAGATATGTGTGCAACATCATCAGATATTGCATGAGAATTTTCAACAGTTATCTCCCCTGTCACAGGTAATTTTTTTTTACCTGTACTGCTTTTCTGATAGAGATTGAAAATTTTCTTACAAAGTTTCCATTTGTAGAACTTTCATTCTGTGTAATGTTGACTTATGAGAATCTTAGTTAATTTTATTTGAAAACAGATAATAAACATGGAAAATGATTGTTTGTTTGTTTAGTTTGAGTCTTATGCGGTTATCAGCACATTTTTCTATTTTGTGGCTGCCAGTTTTTTTTTGGTGGAGGAAGCTGGAGTACCCGGAAAGAACCACCAATCTTCAGTAGGAAAATTGACAATCCTATGAGCAATACCTGAAAATATTTTCTCTAATTGATTTTTTTTTAGTTGGTTTTTGGATTGAAATATAAACTAGTGAGCAACTATTTGATTTTTATGGTAGGCACGAAGTAATCTTATATACTGAAATCCATGAGTCTTTTTTTTTTTTTTCATCCAGCACACCAATCTTTGAAAATAAATACCAATTATCAGTCCTGCTTTTTTTCCGCCACAATTTTTATCCAGCTTTTTTTTTTCCAAATTGCTACATTGATGCCGACCCCCTCCCCCCATGAAAATTAGAAGATGGTTCCTTTAAAAATATTTTCTGTATATTTCAGTTATTGAGAAGATGTTGTCCAGATGTCCTAACTCAGTCATTGGTGACACTCCATGACAAGGGAATTATTTCATTAGATTTAGCCATTCAGTTGTTACAGGTATTAAACACATTCTATCATATTTGTTTGGTAATATTCTCCCAACTGTCTGTAAACCTCATTTCCTGGAATGGTTATTTAGCTTTTTAAGGTCTTAATGCTAGAATAATGATAAATAATTTTTTGTCGTCTACTGTAAATTTGGAAATTATTACACATTGAAATCTGATAATTATCGACAATAATGAACGTTAGCTATCCCCAACTGCCCACGTGTATTATTTTCAAATACCACAGTACTTTCACAGAGACATATTTCAATATGAATTTTATACATACAGTTTGTGACAAAATTGTATGGAATTAAAATATATAAAATGAAAAATGAAAGAGAACTTTAGATCACAAGCTTCATATTATTCATTTTCTTGTGGACCCCAATTATGGGAAATCCAAATTCAATAATCCTTATTGTAGATCTATGTATATTTTACAAATGTATTTATAGAAATAAAATGTGAAAATTGAAATTGGACTTCAGGGAAAAAGTGAAAATTCACAATCTTTTTAAACCCCTGTATATTTTCCCAAATTGTAAATATACATGTATTATACAGTTATGGCATTTCACCGAGTGAAATATCATATTTTATGAACCACTCAACAGCAATATTGGCCAAGGCCAAGTGGTTCATAAAACATGATATTATACCTCAGTATGTTTTTTCTATATAAAAATAGAGACACTTGTTTGACTATTTGTTTACCAGTGATTAGTTTCCAAAACTAATCACCGGCAAATAGTGAACGGTGATGGTCACTAGAAACTATTGACCAGTAAAGTGTTTCGGTATAATAAAACACGTATTGACTGCACATTCGGGGAATAGTAGGTTTATTGTCCCCTTGATACCAACTATTCCCCTTGGTTACGCCTCGGGGCAATAGTTGGTATCTCGGGGACAATAAACTTACTGTTCCCCTCATACCCAGTTAGTAAGTATATAATATTGGACAACAGTGAAGTGCTATAATTGTTTTATTACATTTCACTCTTAATAAAAAATCACCTGTTCTAAAAATAGTTCACTGTGCAATATCACAAAATACAGACCAATTTGAAACACACTGTTTCTATATAAATCTAAAAGTACGAAATGTAATAATATTTTTTATTCTCAATGTTAAAATTTTGTCTGTTATCGAGAAAAGCCATAAAAATGGAACATTCCAAGCTGATTTGAAAACGTAATTTTTTGTGAAGTAATCTCTTAAAAACTGTAAACCATCAATCATTGAAAATGGGGACAAGAGTACCAGGAGATAATATTGTGCTTCTAGCATATAAAAGAAAAAAAATATTTTTAAACATTTTATAAGGTCAGTAAGTAGGCCAGTTGCAGGATAAAATAAACTATTGTCTTACTTTTCCCCCATTTACTCATATTTATGTAAGCAAGCATTCATTTAGAAAAATTTGACTGTCTTTGTATACAATTTAACAGGGAACCAATAGCAGTGAGGAGCTATACAAAAACACACATGTCAAAGAGTATCTGGAACTCCTATTGAATGGTAAGTTGACATTCATTGACAATAAGTTAACTCTATTTTAACTTTCTTTAGGGGATAAATATTGTCAAGTTTTCAAATACATATTTATATATAAATTGGGGTATTTTTTATTACTACAAAAATAGAGTATAAAAAGGACTATATTAGTAATCATTTTATGAAAGTTGTTTAGAGTAATGATATTCAGAACTTTATCAATAAAAAAGAGGTCATGTTCAGTAAAAATGTGTGAGTCTTCCAAGGAAGACATGTGTCACCTGCGGATGTCAATTTTTACAAAACATATTAAAATTTTCTAAAAATGAAATATTAATGCACACCTGTGCATTAAGGTTAATGCACAGAGAAAATTTCATCAAATTCCTTTGAGCGGTTTACGAGTAGTTGAGGATAGAAGAAAAGTGTGACGACGCAAGACGACAGATAGTGATCCCTATGTCTCGACCATGCGTTCCGCAGGCGACATAAAAATGATGTAATTGATTTTTAACTGTTAATCATTTTGTTTTACAGACATACAAAGAAGATACATTTTTGATGAGGCAGTGGTGAGTTGAAAAGTTATGTGAAATGTTACTGGTACATAATTTTACAATAATTTTAACAAAATGCATATTGAATACCGTATGTGTTTGTTTTGGAGTACCAATTACAGGTTTATCGATGTATAAACTTTTATGATTTTGCCCTTCCGACCAATTGAATTCTTGTATTTTGTCATATGCAAATTAAAATGGAATTATAGATCAATAAACTCTTTGAAAATACTACTGTAACCTTTTTATGCCCCGTCTTAGCAAGTTAGACTTCTCTGTAGATTGTAAATCATGATTGTCCTTTCATGCTATTTTTGCAGCACATGTTGAGTGAAATTTACGTAAAAAGACTTGCTGACCAGAAATCAACAATTCAGAGACAGAGGACAGCCCCACAAATTTTACAGTTGGTAGGTAATGTTGAGTGTTTATAAATAGATTAATTTTTATCAAGCCTGCGACTTTTGTCGTGGAAGCGAGACATAGTAATCCTACATTCTGTCGTCGTCATCGTCAACATTTACATTCACCCTGGTTAAAAGTATTTTTTTAAACATTAGTAACTTTCTTTAACCATCTTTGATTTTTACCAAACTTGGACAAAATCTTGTTCGTGATCAAAAGATAGTACCCATTTTTCCTTATTTTACTTATAAATTGACTTAGTTTTCCTCCCAGTTAATATTATATACAGTCTGCATTTAAATTTTTTAAAATATTAATTACTTTCTTAAACCATCATGGATTTTTACCAAACTTGGACAGAAGCTTCTTCATGATCGATAAATAACATGTGGAGGAAAATTATGTACATTCCACTATTACACTGAAAACATAGACAACAGCAAAAGCAGACGAGACACTGGGTTCCATGGAAACCGTACAAATTTTATAATTATACATGTATGTTTGTGTAATTTTTAACCAAAAAAAAAGAGTTGGTAGCCATTAAATGAAAAAGTAGATTTTTTATAATGTCGCTGTCATGAGTCGGACGATGACATTAATTGGTTTCTGTTAAAATACACTTTCTCTGTAATTAATAAGTGATCGAAGTTATTTCTATTATTTTGTCATTTTTAGACAAGTGGTTAAAAATTATTTAGTTACCCATGGGAGATGAAATTGTGTCTTGCAATATCCTAACTAATTTTATGAATTTGGACATCTGTTTACTATCAAATTGATTTATAGCATTGTTCATGGCTATAGCATAAAAGCTGTCATTTAGAACAATAAATTTCATGGGAGTATATCTATAATTAGAAAATGAGCAAAAAAAAAGAAAAATTTAAAGTAGTTTTCTCTAAAACTATTAGGCCAATGAGAAACCAGAGTGAGTTATATTTCCCTAACCAATGTAGGTAAGGGAGATAATAAATTTGTCTCCCTTTTAGCCTCAGGACAAAAGGGAGAGAATTTAATTATCTCCCTTACCTACATTGGTTAAGAAAAGATAACTCACTGTGGTTCCTCATAGAGATCAAACTTTGGTGGAATGGTCCATTGGTGTTTCCCTTTCAATATTATGTCCAAGGGTCAACACCAAAGACTATTGGAACTAACATTACAGAAAATTTCAACATAAAATAATTGAAATTCTGAAACTGCGTAGCCAATTTTGACGAAAGTTTGATGGAATATAGTCCTGTCAAATTATTGTACAGTGGTCTACACATTTAAAATCCAATTCCTGAACTATATTATTTGGCCATTGTGTAATTAATATATACATGGAACCATTTCCAAAATTGTGTGTTTCTGTTCAAAACATTTGGTTAAATGTCCAGTTTTCTAACTTCAGTAAAATTTGAGCCGAAAATGACTAATATAAGATTTTTTGTTTGTTTCTTAACTTAATTTTGGATTTGATTCTTTGGGAATAGATAATTAGTTAAATTTGCATTTAAAGTTAGAAATGAGAGATACAGGCTATGGACAACCTTTAGTTTAAGGTTAAAAGAATTTAAAATTGGTGATTTTGACATTTTTTAGTTATAACAATATATAAATGGGCAGTTCAACTGCATCTCTTAAAAAACACAAAAATTGATATCCAAGAAATACATGACTATTTAATAAATCGAAAGTTTTTAATTTACTTTACTCTTCAAAGCCATCTGATGGAGGACATTTTGGAAGGCGATATACTTGGCTTGACTATCTACCACCATTTAAAGGTCCCGAGGAGATGAAACAACCCTGTCAGCACATTATACGAGGAAGTCCAACAATGATGAGGAAAAATGCTGGAAAAGTCAAACAGCATTGTGGGTCAAATGATATCTGTACTTGTGCACTTTGTTTTGAAGATTTGATCAAATTCCAGGTAATGGTTCTTTTTATCAGCTTTTTTTCCAACAATTTTTGTGTATTTTTATGCCCCACCTACAAATGTGGATGGGGCATATAGAGTTACCCTTGTCCGTCCGTCCGTATATAATCCTTCAGTCCAACTATATGGTTAAGTTTTGCGTTCAGTTTCATTTCTTTGGAACTAAATTAGCATAGTGTATCAATGATACTTCGTTAGTTGATGTGCCTTGGGTAGCACTGAGCAGTCATACAATCAATGGGTCATTATGACCTACATTTTATGCTTGAATGACTCTGGTTAAGTTTTGCGTTTATGGTTATTTCTTGGAACTAAGCATAGTGTATCAATGAAACTTCATCAGTGGATGTTCTTTGGGTATTACTGAGCAGTCATACAATAATTAGGTCATTATACATTTTACGCTTGAGCGACTCAGGTTAAGTTTTGCATCTAGGTTAAATTTTCAGAAACCTATATTGTTTTTAGGGTGGGGCATCTGTGTCTTAAAGACACATTTTCTAGCTATTTCTGTTTCCTGTTTGTGGGTAATAATTGGCTCTAATAAAGAATACACATTATACATATTATACATATTATCGAGCGTGGAAGGTCGTGGGTTTGATCCCTGTCCCGGTCAAACCAAAGACATTAAAATTTGCATTTGCTGCTTCTCTGCCAAGCATGTGGCATCTAGGAGTAAGAGCAAAGGACTGGTCGGCTAAAGTCAGTATAATGTGTCTGAGTGGGGTGATCTGTCTTCCTGCGGACAGTTACCTCGTGGACTAGCACATTAAAAAACATGCTCAGTGTGTTGGTCTAGTACAAAGCAGGGATCATACTCATGTATCAACATGTTCTTGTCATGATACGCACCTAATGGTTGCCATTGTCGGACATTAAACAATAATTCATCCATCCATATGTCTTTATACAATCATCCAACTTTACATTTATACCATGTACACGAAGGTTTCTAAACTGTTGTGGTGGTACACTGTTGTTTGTAACTAGCACAAATATTCTTTGCTGATTTGAGTAGGTCATCACTTGGTTTTTATTGATGGCATTTGGTAGTCATACTTAGTAAGATGTAAATTGTCTTTTCCCTGTCTGTCTGTGTGTTTTTCAGCATTGAGAAAGTGCTCCCTATGTCAGCATTGGAATGAGGTAAGGTTTACATGACTTTGCTAGGTTGAAATGAATGATCAATTGGTAACTGTCACTAGGTAACTTTTGTCTCAACTGGCAATCATTTTACTGACTACTGTGCAGTAGAACTCTCTGACATAACTAAAAGATTTGTTGGTCATCTCTGGTGAAAGGGCTATACTATAAGAAGTTCCTGGCTGTCCTAGTGTTGTCATGCTGATTATCAGGACACTTGAAATCAACCTAGACAATGTATTTTTCTGCTGTGATGGTCTTAACAACAGGAATGATTTTCCTCCCGATTTAAAGCATCATTGCGGATTAGTCCATTACCGTTCCTTTATTATACATAGTAAAATGGCTGTGAACTCTATGAAACCATGATTGTAGACTTGTCTTTATGTTTTGAACTATCATGGAAGAAATAAAAATATATGTGGGTAAGTGGTTCTACAACAGAAAGGGGGATAGTCTTAATAGCTTTCTGGGCAGATATGTTGTCAAGGTGACACATACAATTGAAATCAAAGACAGTAGGGGTCTTCAGATGGACTCTACGGTAGTGAGAGCACTGTTATTGTCTGACGAGAAGCCTATGCAGTGGCTCTAGAAATCTCTCTGTCAATGAATACTTGATTTGGGCAGTGGGAGTTGTTTTCACTAGAACCAATGTTACAGGTGGATATACCAATGAAATGGATGAAACCTCCATTAAGATATGGTTATACACTCTGAGTAGGATATTCTTTTCTTTTCTTTGCTTTCCCAGTGTGGGCTGGGGTAGATATATGTGTCCTCTCACTAGAAAACTTTTTTGCAATGGTATATTCTTGGTTATTTATTACTGATAACCACATTCCTAATCCGTGAAAGAAAACATTAAAAGAAATAGAAATAAGCTGGTTTTATTTTTTTTTAAATTTAAAATGCTAATTACTTCAAGTGGGAATTTGAGATTTTTTTATTATATTTTTAGAGCTTATTGTGTTCATCTTATGCCAGTGAAAGTTTTGTGAAGAAAGTGGCAGCCATGTTGGATGAAAACATACTAGTTCCTGGTCATGATTCTCTACTGATACTTGTTCTCCTAAGAATAGACAAGTACAAGGCAACAGAATTTGTGGTGCAGAAACATCCTGGAATTGTTTCAGAGTATGGAAAATGTATGATGTCTGCTGATGTAGAACAGGTGAAAATTGATAAATTTTAATGAGACTTAAAAAATATTGTGTCCTTGGTCATATTTCTTCTATTTATGACTCATCAGTTGTGCTTTAGGCCAAAAATGTTGTAAGCTAAAACTTATTACACAAAATGTTGAAGTCGCCAAATTGTAAAAAGGGAAAAGCCGAAACCATCAATGCACAAGAGATACTTTTAGTTTCAACAGTAATGATTTTAACAATTTTTATGAATTTTTAATGTACATGTATTATTCATCTGCTTCCGTCTTAGCACTGGCAATGACCTGGATATACACAAAGAACACTCCGCGTTTTCACCCACATTTGTATGAAGAAGAAAAAAAGATTAATGAAATATTGAGATCAGTGTATGCTATAAATTATTCATTCCTAAAAATAGTGTCTTTCCAGTTCTCTCTTTTTGATAGTTTTTAAAACTTATGACATTTGCAGCATGGTAAAAAGGGTAGGGGACATATGGGCAACACAATAATACCTGCAAAACTGAAGATTAGTGATATATCCAATGTTGACAGAGGGCAGTGACACTTACCATAAAAAGCTGGTTGTATAGGGCATGCTTTTTACTATCAAAACTTTCAACAAGATTTAATTACTCGCCCATTACATACATTAAGTACTTTGCCTAACAGCAGGCAAATTGACAATAGTAAAGTGCACATGCGCAACCTTTTCGGTAAGGATCAACCCCCACCAGTAAGGCCACACCAAATTGATTTTTAGTTCTTTAGATTTTATATGGCAAAATTAGGTGTTATTGTGCAAAATTTAAATTTTTTCTTTTTGAGCGCTAGTTTTTTTCAGGCGAAGATCAAATTTATGTGCATCACAAATTTGTTTGTCTAAAATGTTGCAAAAAATGTAAAAAAATCCCTATTTTTATCAACTTTTAGGAGTTGTTGAACAATTTTTATTTTTTGAAAAATAAAGAATATGATGCAAATTTTTAGCATTTTTGCGAAATGAAGTGGCAAAAAAAAATTTCTTTAAATTTACGAAGTCAAAAAATCAAAGCAGCAAAATCCAAGGAACTAAAAATCAGTTTGGTGTGGCCTAAATTTAAACTTGGGCATACACATTGACTTGTTGCAGGTATTTCTTTTTCAATGATATAATGATTTATATTCAATACTTTTTATTTTTATATTCCAGAAAAAGATTGTTCTAGGCTCTGTATACAGTACACTTCAGGAACAGATAGACAATCCAGATGACAGAGAACCAACCTTATTACAGTCCTTAAAAGGTTGGAATATATCTGCATACATGTATGCAAATTGATGTGCAAGTTATCTATTTTCTGAAAAAGATCAATTTCTATTTATTTATTTAGTCAGTTGTTTGTTTATTTATTTGAAGTAAATATGTCTTTTATACTTAAAAGTTTAATCCTCAATCTACAGGCTGGTGATGAAAATGGGTCTTTGCTTCCATTGTTACAATATGTAATGAATTGTATTTGTACTTGCATCAATCAGGAAAAGAACGGTAAAAACTTTCATTGTCTTCACTTGATCTGTCATATTGTGGATAAAATGTCAACTTTGGCCAATTGTTTGTCCATCTGTAAATTTTATACTGTAATCTTATCTAACCACAAAGCAAAACTTAACAGAAATAGTCCTTAGATGGAAAAAAGACAAAGTATCTGCAGATTGCCAACCAAGATGGCAGCCAAAGCAAATCTTACCAGGTACTTTAACATTGGACCCTCTGGAATTAAAGGTCTTCTTTTCAGAAACCATTAGGCCAATTGGAATTGAGCTTGGCAGGAACTCTGTAATTTTTCGACACTTGAAAATTTAAGGAAAATAGAATTTTTTGACACTTGCAAATTTGGCTGCCACAGTCAGTTTTGTTGGTTGGAAAATGAAATCATGTAAGTGAGATCCTGGGAGCTTCAGGTTGTATGGTATTCTTGGATTCCTGAAACAATGCAGTACAATTGTCCATGTGATATGCATGGCTTTTTATTGATATGTGATTACTGGCATTTGTTCAGTGATATCCTTATATAAAAAAAATATTTTGAAAAGTATAATTTTGCGTTTTTAGCTCACCAGGCCAAAGGCCATGTGAGCTTTTGTCATCAGTCAAACAAAATGGCCACCAGAAACCTTTATATGTTCTGATTGGTCAAAATTTAAAACTTCTCCTCTGAAACCGTTTGGCCAATGAACTTATACTTAGAATGAAGCATTTGTAGAAGGTCATTTACAAAGTTTCCAGAAATCAATCTAGTCTGTCAAATCAAATCAAAAGTTTGTGACTGCCAGGTGAGCGATAAAGGCTCAGCCCACTGAGCCTCTTGTTTCATAAAATCACTTCCTCTTTATGTAAGATAACATTCAGGGTTAAGTTGTGTATTCTGTGTAGTATGTTGCACAGTGAAAGTGAAAGATGAATGACAGAATCTTATTTATAATTTAGTTCTTTTTTCCATACAGTTTACATGTGTTTACTTTCCTTTTCAGAAATCCTTGACCACCTGGCCAGATCTACAGAACCGGAGGAATTTATAAATCTGTTACCTGATAATGGAAACTTTCTTTATTTTTTGCCTTGTATATCTGTAAACTTAGAACAACAAAAAACACAGCAGTTATTACAAAATATCAAAGACAAAGGTCATCAACTTCAAATTCAAGGATGATTCTAATTTTTTTTTTTTAAGCAGACTTCTGCTTTTTACAATCTGCACTTATGCATTACAGTTTTTTGTGATACGTTGTATTTGGGCTTCCTGTGCAGCAGTTATACATATTTTTTGGATGCATAAGATGTGCAAATTTCGTCAATTTACGACTCATCAGTTGTGCTCCTAAAATGTTGAAAAACCAAAACAACAATTCAAAACATTGAAGAGCAAAAAAAAAAACTAAAGCAAAAGCCATCTGCAGACAGAGCTATGCACGAGGGAGATACTCCTTACTTTTCACAAAATTTTTGTTACTGTAAAATGATTGAGGAAATCATGTCTGTAAGCTTTCTTATCTGCCACCAAGATGTCCGCCAGTAATTAGTTTAACAAAGGATCCTATGGGAAAATTCATTTAAAAATTTTCTTGTCTGAAACCAAATGGCCAATTTGAACCAGACTTGGCAGCAATGGTCCTTAGATGGTCCTCTTTCAGAATTGTGTTGACCGGGACTGTCAACCAAGCTGAACTTAGTTTAACTTGGGAAAACTTTGTCTGTTTTTGGACAGAATGAAATGTTAGAATTTATTGTTGATTTTTGTTTGTTATATTTTAAATAAAATAAATATTTTCAGTGCATTTGTTTATTGTTTGTTTTTTCCTCTGTCTTTTTATTTGTGTGTTAAACGATGTACTATCATAAGAAAATTTCACATTCAGGTTTCATCCTAATACTAGTCATTTTTACCTGAGAAGGTAACTCATTCTTTGCTTTTCAAGCAGATAGTGTATTAGCTCATATTTAAAGCTATATAAATTTGAAACCTGTTGACCCAACGTTAAAATGCTCGTGTCCACAAATGTTTTTTTTCTGTTCTTTTTCATAACTACACTGTAATAAACTAGAAAGTGAATAATTACTGAACCAATCTAACTGGGTACAAAAAAGTTCAAAACCAAGAGATAATAACACATTTGTTTCAAAGCGTTTTATCAATGTAAGAAATAAGTCAACATTAATTAATTTATGACAATATTGAAATATATGTGACTATTTTTGTTAGACTTAATTCTACTAAATTTTTCAACTTTTGTTAGAGAAACAAATAAATATGAAATGATTTTTAAGTTTTTTTTTGTAAAGATAACAGTTGTGTTATTCTAAAGATAGTGTTTGGGGTATCGAAACATATTTAATTCTGTGAAATCTCAGTGATTCAGTGCCTATGTTTCACCCACTGTTTCCATAGTTAGCTAATATTTCTATCTAAATTCATAATTCTAGGCGTCTCTGGAGATCTGACGACTACATTTATAGGAGAAGTAAAAGAAACGTTTGAAGCACCCTCGACCCTTTCAACAATCGCTCCCACAAAGTTAGCTATATTAGTATGAAATGTTTGTGGGTCTCTAAAGGCTTCTTGGTCTATTCTCACATTCAGCTTTATACCCCTTGAGGGTTGGGGGTCAAAGTTCATAGTATCTGTGACATCACTTAAATCATCAATTTCTGTAAAAAATGAGAAAAATATTTAAATGACAATTCAAAATATGTGATTTCTTGATTATGTGGTCAATGCAGCAATGATAAAATATGAATAAATCAACAATATGCCCAAAAAATGTAAATTGAAAAGGTAATTGTAAAAAAAGGTACGTCAGTTTCATTCAAGAACATGCAATGAAGCCTGCCAGCAATTCTATGAGCTACAGTAGCTTTGTATAATATTCAGTGTTTAGTTTGCTTTGTTGACTGTCTTCATGTCAAAATTTTGCTGCGTTTTGAAATCTCGTGATTTTGAGTTGAGTATAAAATAATTAATTGATTCTCCATTGGATTACTCTTACTACTCAGCTGACAGTGTTAATACCTGTACCTTCAAATCGACTTAGATGAGGGATTTTTCAGCTCACATTTAATCAATTCAGGATTTCATTTGGGGACATATGACAGTCATTTACTATTATTATCCAGATTTGTACTGGCTAATTGGATCAAGTCGTTATTTGTCTGTACCTTTCTGTGATTATTTTACTCAGTTTAAACCTAATTGTATTTATAATTAGAGCTTTGCTACTCTCTACAGCTTTCATCTGATTTTTTTCCTCGCATTCCACATGCGATACCCTGGTGATTACGTGTAACTGATAATTTTTTCATATTTTTAACAACCTGATCAGTGCATGAGAATTCCCGCCAATTCGGAATCACTGCTATAATTGGTCAGACATCAATTACCGTATATCATGTATCTATATGCCACATTTGTCAGCATCTCTGGCACTTTTTTTACATTTGGAGATATCTGATAAAAAAACGTGTGTTGTGATATTTCTTCGGTTTCGATACTTAAATTTCAGATATAACTACTTTGAAAGATGAAATTATCTTACCTGGGAAATTACAATCGGACACTGACAAAATAACATCTATCCTCTCTTGCAGTAAAACATCCACATCGTGGTAACTTAGCAACCGTATTAGAAAGTTCAAAATGGCGATGTCAAATTTTCTTTTAGATGCAAATATTATAGATTTTACTTTAATTTGTAACAGAAAACTACCAGTTTCAACAGTTTTAAGGACGATGTCGCAATCCATCTGGTTTATATCATCCTTTAATAAGTTTACTTTTCTCACTAATTCCTCTTTAATGTCATCACTACAGCTAATGTAAAAGGTTAGTTTTTCATAGGACGCTGAAATGAAATTAAACAATTAATTACTGATTTGGAAATGATTCCTCGTACGACACCAATTTACAATCATATAATGGTATAATCCTGTCGTCGTTCGTAGAAAGTTTGGTTTCTGCTCTTTCTCGTTATTATCCTGATAAATGGGCTCACTACATTTGCACGCATTTAGTGAGTAACTGTATGGTATGATGCGGTATGTGCGTCATAGATATTTATTTATGTCTAGGCATAAATCCATTTAAGGCTACGCATAAATGATTTATGCCTAGGCATAAATATTTATGGTTAGGCATAAATAAATATTTATGACGCATATACCGCCTCATAGTATGGTACTACGGTTGAGTGCAAAATCTATTTTAAATTTGCGCACATTTCTCACCTGAGATTTATCTATAAATGTCTTAAACCTGGAATCTAAACTTAATATTTTTCTAAATAGCAAAATAAAAACCAAGAACGCAATAAACTAGAAAGTTACTGTCAGAATTGAGAGTGATCCCGGCACCCCACGCAATTAGTTAGGACATCAACCTAAAGTAAATAAATTAAACTGATGTTGTCCAGTCATCATATGAAGAAATTAAATCAATGAAAAATGAAAAAAGGTGTGGGTAATAAGCTTAAATTCACCATTTTCGAAATTCAACCCCTGTGGGCCTCAAGTTTTGAAAATCTAATTTTAAAAACCCGTTATTGCGAATCTAGGGAAAAATGAGAGAGGAGTTTAGGCCACAAGTTTAAATTAGGAATTTTAAAAATTCGACCCGAAAATCAAAATATGCGGCCGTATCTTGCAGCACTCCGTAAAGCCATTTTTTAAAAACTGAATAAGATAATAAATTCTATGATACAAACTCTTCTGTGCATATTTCGTTGATGTACGACTCATCAGTTGTGCTAAGGCCTAAAATTATGAAAACCAAACTAATAATTCAAAACATTTGAGAAGCAGATTCCAAAATGACCAAAAGTGTGAAGCCAAAACCAACAGAGGTATGAATGAGGGAGATACTCCCTTTTTTTTAACAAAATTTAACATTTTTGAAACATTAAATTTAAATTATTTACTTCAAAGAAATGAGAAATAATAAAACTCAAATATCACAATTCTCAACAAGAAGTCCAGAACAACAACTCGACAAGACAATCAATGAAAATATAATACCAGGCTTTTGACAGGCCTTTATCGATAAAATTCTTGACACCAATTTTGATGCACAAGATGTGCACATTTCGTCGATTTACCACTCATCAGTTGTGCAAGGCCTGAAATGTTGAAAACCAAAACAATCCAAATAGTTGAAGAGAAAATTCAATAATACAAAAATGACTAAAAAGGGTAAGCCAAAACCATCTAAGGACAGAGCCATGCACGAGGGAGATAGTCCCTAGTTTACACCAATTTTACGATTTTGAAACAGTAAATTTTAAGTATCCATTTCGGGCAAGTCGAAATACTAGCAATGTGGCTATATTATACATGTCTTTTGAGTACCTAAATACTTGATGGGTGGATTAACAAAAGCAACAAAAACAAAAAACAAAAAAAAACAAATAGTGGTTTAAAAAGGCGACACACAGCAATAAAACTCATGCGAAATTACATCGCTCCCAGATCAAAAACCTGTAAATAAAAAGAATATTAGTTTATAAGGAGGTATGGAACTTGTGTACTATAACGTGGTATATATGCGTTGGCCACTGCAAAACTTAAAATGACTCTTAAACAAAGACCAGAAATAAAGACACTTTCCCTATTACGTGTTTATGTAATGTTTGGTTTTCATTTGTGTAGATTTTTCTTAAATCACAAAACTCACCATCTCCAGACGATTTATTTCCAAACCAACTGGTTATATCATCACCATAATAAATCCACACATGGTGGCGTCCTACTCTATCTGAACATTGGACTGTAAAGGTTATTAATATTGTTAATTTTATACAAAGAAATGAAAGGTTATGTACTAGATGAGAAGTATCACTTTGTCTCGATTGTCAACAGCTTTACTGGGTCAGTTGTTTATAAAGTTTTTCACACGACCAGTCATGTCTAAACTTGAACAAATTTAAAATTCTGAATCTGAACATTTGACAAAGTTGGGGACTGTAGTCATTAGAACTGCTAAAATGAGGTCCAAGTCTGCAAAAAAGTAAACACTGTCTGTTTATACATGTATATGTATTATATGTTTATTTTTGTCTAATTTGCTTGACCCTGATGGTGTAATATGCAAATAAAGTTATTATTGTACTGTTATCATAATATTCAAAATACTCAGTGACATGTTTATCACACATATGTACAAAAGTAACTTCTAACAAAAGTTTCCTGACGGCTTGTCTGCATGGTCTTCTAATTATAAAGACATACAAATGTATTCTTCTAAACTTAGGTTCATGCTACAGTCATGATGTTGTCATATTTTTTACTCTTGTGTATTCAGTGTTACAGCGATTCCTCTGTTTGGGTCAATGTTATACTACTGGTTACATTTGTTTTATTTATTTGTTTATTTATTTATCCATTCATTCATTTATTGTCCTACAATAAAATTTCTATATAATTTCATATATTAGGTCTTGCACTAGATCCTTATTGTTCTAGACTTTATCGCCATAGATTTTTATTGTTTGTCAGGACCCTGTTGTTCAACTTATTTAACCCACAGTTAAACTTAACGGAGGGTTAAATTGTATAGAAATTAACTGCATTTAACCTCTAGTTAAATTTAACCCTCGGTTAAACGAGTTGAACAACCGGGCCCAGACTGTTTAACCACATGCCACTGACCAGGATTAAAAAGGCCGAATTTTCATTAATATGGTTAACCCCGTCATATTTCATATGTGACCGTCCCTAACTAGGACACTATATTATCAATGGATGTCTATTTTTTTTTTTTTTTTATTTTATTGTTATATGTAAATAACTTAATATTGGACGTAGCGCATCATTTGATTGGTCAAACTTTTTTCATCTATCATATCATAAACTAAATTTTCTTTTCTACTATGACGTCATTAAAGGGAATCCCGACGTTTTAGACATCAAAACAACCGTTGGAAGTAAATAATAAGGATTGACAGTAATTTTGTTTTCAGTCTATTTGAAATGACCTCAATGCACATGGTGCACACTTTCAAATAACGTGCTATGCGGGTTATTTAGTGTGCACCATGTGACTGAGGTTGTTTCGAATAGACTGAATTTTTTTACAGTCAATCCTTAAACAGTGTGGAATACTAGCTTTATACTTGTGATTAGTGGTTACTTCTGTTGAACCTTCTGGAGACATTTAGAATTTGTTCTGTGGTGGCCGTTGTTGGCCCTTGCTGACGATCCCTAGAGATAATCTATTTTTATCGTGCTTAATCGTTGTTTTATTAATGTATACCCCTATATTCTTTTATTTCATATGATTTACATTTATATTTTACTACAGGCATAAAATGTTCGTAAATTATATATAAGATATTTCATACCTTGAACTTCTAAATATTTTGTACAATTTATAACGGTCTGTTCATCAATTTCACGTCGCTGAATACTTCTTACTTCATTTTCAAAATATTGGTCATTTTGACCTAAATGAGTGTCTATCCACCTTGCAACGTCAAGGACGTTAGTAAAGAACAGTCTTTCTTCCCCATCTGGAACCTCTGCACAAGTTCTACGCATCAAATTATTTCTATATTTTCGTAGTCTTTCAGTCTCGTCTCCAGGTTTAGTCTCTTCCGGTTGTGGAAAATTTCCCCAACCTTGCGAAGGTTCATCGATGAGTTTATAAAAATTACAAAGTTTATACAGAAGTTTCAAATCGATTAAGTCATATCCATTAGTTATTAGCGACTGAATCATTTCAGTTTCTACTCTATTTAATTTTTCTTTAAATTCCTTGTTTCTATCAATCATACCATACAAAATTTGAGGTGGCATATGATTCTGTTCACCGGTTATCAACCGTCTAAGAATTTCCGGAAATACCTCCTTCACCACCAAGAAACACCGAGCATATCTGATGTTATCGGCACTGGCCATTTCAATCTCTAAGAAATCCAAGAATAATTCTCCCCTGATTGCATGTATATGATGCAAAATTCAGTCATCTGCAAATATATAATAACTTTAGTAATAATAACTTTATTTAGCATAGATATGACGAATATTGAGTTGAAATAGTCAGACTGACATATATTGCTTTCCACAGAAATTTGTAAAGGCATGGTAAATTTCGTATTTTGAAGGCACTGAATGGTTAAAAAAGATAATATTGGGGGCAGTATATTTATCAAAATCAGCAACAGACAGCCTTCACCCTAGTGTGATTGTGTAAAAGTGTCATAAAAGTGTGCCAACACAATAGGGGTACATGATTAAATAAAAATCAGTTTCCAAAAGATAAGATTAATTTAAAAATTGAAAGTTAGATTTGGCTACCTGGGGGGCACATTGTAAAATTCATGATGAGGGCAGCATGGTGCTTGAAGATGGAGGCATGGTGCAGCACCATGCTAAATTGGTCTAGGGAAACCTCTTACATACTTCATCATAGTGTGTCTGCAATTAAAAGCCAATGAGATAATGTTACAAACCTCTTTTATGATGCATTGAATTGTGTTCAGTATTCTTTTTATTTTTGTACTACAAGCAGTGCAGAGTCCTTAAAAGACTACAAACGTTACAATTTCACATGCAGGTATCCACTGTAACGATCAATTAAGTCATTTTATATTCTCCAGTATTGTTTGTTTTCAGGAAAAACGATAATTCAACACTGCTGGTACTGTAGCAGGAATTCTTTACCCTTCCGGAGCATCCAGGTGTTTGTTTGTTGTCATCTCATTATTGAGATACTAATACGTGTGAAATTGATATACAAATGTTCAATTTTATAAAAATAAAAAATTTTAAAAAAACTAATTAAGGTGTATATCCTTCATACAAAACACTGCCCTTAAATGATTGTGGCTTTACCTTGTAGTCATCTTTGGCATTGGAATTCGCCCTTCAGTTGTTTCGGCTTGTATCGATACAAGCCTTCTACAAAGGGATATATGTCTATATATACATATGTACATATCAACATTGAAAGATCACAAATGACAATTCAAGACTTAAAGGAAGCAATACACAATACATACACGAACAAATCATTTAAAAATTGTTTTGTCACTGTTTGTTGTCCGCCATTCGACGGAAGTTGAATACATGTATATTACGGTAGATTGTGTAAGGTGCAAAAAGTAAATCTTACCTAGATACTGAAAAATCCTGTTTCAAATGAAGACTGTAACATTCGATTATTGATATTAGTATACGAAACACTCGTTACTGTGACCTTTATACAAGGAAGAATAATATTATTTTAAACATCAAACCACGTGACCTTTTGTTTACATGTTTATTACGATGTCAAAAATGAGGGAATTTTGAAGATGTTTCTAGATCATGTCTACTGCGTCGTAGTGTTTTTACCCATTCTTGGAGTTATAATACTTACATGAATTAGACATACGCAATTGATAGACAATTACTTCAATCTATAAATAACTGTGATATGTTTCTCGTATGAACGAGAAGAATTACTATACATACCTATAGGTTACAAAAGCACAATTTTTATACAATGCATTTTTCATAGGGTAGATATAATATTCAAATACAGATAAATAAAATACTTTGTGACAGAGGCCAAATTAATTAGCAGTTCCTGAGAGTTGATCGGGGGGGGGGGGGGCACTTACTATATATGAGGTGCTAGGTATGTTCTGACAAAAAGGGACGGGTTTTTTTCGCAAGACGATTGTAAAGGGGTATACTTTTTTCTCTCTTCTACAAATATCTGTATGACTATCTGGAATGGGGTTATGTGTCAAGAACATCTGGAACGGGGTTATAATATGAAGGAAACCTAGAATTTCAGTCAATCACATTTAAAAAAGAAACTTACATGGGGAAAACAAACATAAGACAAATAGTTGAAGCCAAACCTGGATGTCAATGTTCTACATTTGGATTACTGGTTAAAAAGCGGTATTATTTTAGACTCAGATTGTCTGTAATGGGGTATGTAACGTGGTCAATTTTTTTCTGGAAAGGTGTCGAGGTTCAAATGTGCTGGAAGAACACACCTGCTTAATTTTTGACAAGGTGCCCCCCGCCTTGGGGAGTTGATATGTCAGTTGTTCTTTTAATTAAAAAAACTAGCATGGTCATGCGGCTTAAGTTGACCTAACTTACAGTTGATAGGGAAGCATCCCAATTCTGCACCGAAGTTTTTTCAGACACCCTCTCCTAATTTGAAAGGGCAAAGCAGGATATCTTTAAAATAAATCTAGTTACATGAGGAATATTTTTAAACATGTACCGTATATGGTTAGGCTTTCACATCATTTAGATTTCCAGGTGTATATCATCCAATCAAAAGCCTCCTAGTATTAATTCAGAATACTATCTTAGGGTAAACATTTTACGGTGGAATGTAAACAAATAATTGGGCTTTTGTAACCAATAAGCGGTTTTGCAGTTATTATAAGAAGAAACTGTTCTGAAGTCAGCTCATGCTGGATTGTGAACAGTATCATGCAATTGTTTGCTACAATTGAATAAGATAGAACCATATATACGATTGAAAAAAATATTATTTAGTAACTAATTTAGAATGCCACGTACTGCATGGTACGTAACAACTCGTTTATATTAACTTAGTTTCGTTTGTAAACAATTTTATCCAGTTACTTCAAATTTCAGCATGTGACGAATATTGCAAATAAAACAATAAGCTGACATGGGAAATCCGAAAAACAGACATTTGCAGGAACAAAAACAATTCAAAGACAAAAAATATTACAAAAAAGCCGTTAGGTATCAGGTGATCCAGAAGGGTAAGCATTCCATTTTCCGTTTGTGGTAACTGTCCGGTGAGGTGTTTAAACTTAACTTATATACCTATATGGAGTTATTTTCTTTCAGAACGACAGGTCTTTCTTTTGAAGAATCAACCCGGACGATACCAAGTTTCAATGAAATTTGCTTCTATATGACAGTATCGAACCAACAATGTGTTGTAGATATATATATATACTTTTACATTTTTACTACTCTATTTATCTATGTTATCTAAGCCGGTCCATATAATGTTATATGGACCGGCTGTACATTATATGGACCGCCTCGTTTTGGCAAGATCGATTAAATTCGATTAAATCCCAGAAAAGTATGATATAACAAACAGTTCATGACACTTCGGGTCAAATGTTAGTATATGGACCGGCGTTTGCATTAAATTGTGTGGGTGTTGATGGATTAAGGAGAAGAGTTGTAATTACATCTTGGTCACTGAGAGAGTAAAGTTTTGGATTTTTCAATTGATTGAATGAATTTTTATTGAGAAATGGATGTCGCATGCGAGTATAAAGAACACCAGGATAAAATTTTAAGACCCCTAAGATACATTTCACATGTCTTTCCAATAACAGAATGGCAATTCAAGACTTAAAATAATTAAAATAAAACTGATTTTATAAATTTTTAGCATATGGTGAAATATAGGTAGCTGCTGAATTTTAAATTAACAATCTTTTCCGTAATCATGGTAATAGTCTGTAATGCTACTGCAAGGAATGTTTTTGTTAAATTACTGGAATGGTAATGAATGAATTTTAACATGTATTTCTTTTAAAATGGAAAATTTGCTTGGATAATAACAATTTATATATATATGTAGTTAATTCATATCGTATAACTGTATTCAATATTGCACATCTCTTCTGTGAATATAAGTTAACTTGTAACAAATTCTTAAAATACCTACCTTGTATCTTTTTTACAGGAAGCAATATAATTGTTACTGGACAGAAAGAACTCGTAAGTGTTTTCGTCAATTTTTCTCATTTTTTGCTACAATGCAAAAATATTTGTATGCACATATCATCATATCGCTCTGTGTACAAGTACAAATATAACAAATTTAAATATTTATATACATGTACTTGTATTGACCTGTAAGGACATCAAAAAAGATAAATACTTGGATGATTTGAAAAACCGGTTTGATTTTTTTTTTTTTTTTTTTTTTTTTTTTGCGACATTGGTAGAATGACATTTAATTCCAATTACAAGCGTGCCTGATATAATGATGACTATGGATAGTGAGAATCATTATTTATATTATAAACTATGTGTCTCAAGAATTTTCATCTGATAACAATATTGGGGCTCAAACTAGAAAGCTGCCCAGCTCGTTACATTGGTACCTGAGACGGGACACTAAAAATGTGTCCATCAAAACATTTAGCAAGAGCTTATTTCGGTTGAAAGAGAAGCTACTCTAAAAAGTGGGAAATTGTTTCAATTTATTAAATGCTAATGATTATAGTTCAGAAAATGAAAAAAATAAAGTCGATAAGAAACTTCAATCAAACCAGAATGTGCTAAGGCAATAACGGAAAGAGTTACTACAATTCAGTATACTAAAAAACTTATCTTTGAAAAGCAAGATGAATTCCAAAATAACCAACACGAGATAACTGATAGTATCTAAGTACTAGGGATGATTTTTTTAGAGTTTAAAGTAGAAACTCGTCAACGGTTGCAAGTATTTTACCACATCCTGAGGGGCCTTGGTGGCCGAGTGGTCTAGGTAGTTCGTCATGACTACTAATTACCACTAGCCTGTCAACATTGATGTGAATTCGAATCTCACCTTTGGCGGGGTGTGTTCGACTCCGATCTAAATTGACAAGGATTGCCAATTTTCCTACCGAAGGTCGGTGGTTCTCTTCGGGTACTCCGGCTTCCTCCACCAATAAAAACTGGCCGCCGCGAAATAGCCAAATGTGCTGAAAACGGCGTAAAACCCCAGCTAAACAAACAAACCACAGTCTGAAAAACCTAATATTATACATGACCATCGAGAACATGAGAATGTCTCGACATTTTCAAAATTTCAATGGGGAACTGCAAGTATTGTCCCAGATACACCACTCTGTAATACAAATGAAATTCACAAAGCCCGTTTGACTGATGTAACATATGAAACTAGAATACAACAATGTTAACCTATTTCATACAGTACTCCAAATCAAATAAACTCTCTATTCATAATTTGGAAACAAGAAGACTTAGTCCATTAAACGTTAAATCCAAACGCAATGCAGACAATAATTCAGAAAGTTATAAGAATACGTCCAAACCAAAAGAGTCACTGTCAAGTCATGTCAAAATGCGTCCTTTTCAGTACGATGGGAAGAATAGCGAGTACCCTAAAAGGGGCAGCTTGAAGTATTTTGAGCGATTTCAGGATGAAAGATACGACTTCACCTTTAAGCTTGTATTGGTCTGTAAATTTTAGTATAACACATATCTACACTTTTGTCCTTCCAGTTTTTCTTCAATGCTTGTGGATTGTTACAATACTTTATCACATTTGTATCATTTTCGCAGGTATTGTCAGCCGCATTGTATTTCGATAACAATTACTTGAAAAATTTGTATTTTGACGTTTACCCTTCTGAACAGCAAGTAGCTGGTCATTGAATTAGAATTAAAAGGAACTTAATAAGATTTATAACCTATATGGCCTCCCCACCGTCAATAAAAATAATACGTCAAGTATGAAAATAAGCGACTTTGGCCATAATATGTATTTCAACATGCTTCATTTCAAGCATTGATAATATTCCTGGTTTTTTAAAAAAGATTTTAAATGAAATGCCACAGGTCTTTATAAACTATGTTAAGCGTAAAATACATTTGTGTAAAAATAGTTGGTCTAACCGTGAATTTTATACGTTTTTATAATTAAAATCAAATTATACTGTTGGAAGTTGTTTTGTGTTTTCGCCCTTAATCATCTGACAAAATGTCTCGTTTTCGTTCCCTTGTAAATAAATTTGGGGTAAATAGGATCACTTGTTACTTTCGTCAGTCCGTATATTGCTGAATCTTGTCATCTCAATCCTTCTTGGACCGTTTGACGAAATTGAATAAAACGTTATACAAATAATTCCATTTTATAACGCCTCACAGTGGAAAGAATTTAACTTAAAGACTTTATTTCATTTGGAAACCGGGGTATTATTTGGCGAGCTTACCCTCTATTTTTCAAATCGGTTAGGGGGTCCATCTTTAAGCCTTATCTTTTTATGAAAATGTGGTCGTATCAAATGATTCTTTGTCATTTAGAAACAAAAATCAAGAACCAACAATTTGGAAACAAACAAGGATTAGAATAGGAGGGTCGAATATTTTCTCGAATCAAATTTTATTCAATTACGAAAAAGGCTCATGCAGAAGATGGATGTTCTTTATGCTTCCTAATTCTGTAAATATTGCCATACCGAATCGTTAACAAAGTAAAAAAAGATTATTATAAATTATTGTTTTTTAGGTGTCGTACTGCTAAAATAAATCTACAAACCCCAAACAGCATTTATCAAAGCTGTTTCGCATAATACAGTACTAGTATTCAATTCATATAAGTCTGTCAAAACATAAAAAAAATAATCATCAAATTATTTATCGAATTTTATTCACAATTCTAAAAACGCTGGATTGGTAAAATACTTGGACATACGTAACAATAAGATTTTGTTGTTTAGTTGGGAAAAATATTTCAAATATAAAAAATATCGAATTGTCTACAATATTTGTAGATACACCAATACCGTTGGAATTTAACTGTTCTGATTTGAGTTGTATGGAGAATTTTTTTTTTTTATTTTATTACAGATAAAATTGAAACGAAATAAAACATATCATTAACAGAAAAAGAAAAATATTTGTTTTATAAATGAACAGATATTGCTGCATGAGGTAGTTTTCAATGTTTTCATTTTTTTAATTCTTTTCCATATAACCAGAAAATATTTTTGCAAAGACTTAACACACTGCGTTTCGTTTTGCTATAAAATGAAACGCTGGACTTTTATTTACAATGTAGTAGCAGGATTCCTTTTTCCAGCCTCAAAATATCGACTCCGTTGTTTTGACAAAATGTATTCAAACTTGCATATTTAAAATTACTTTAGAATGTCTCCCATTTGTATGTAATTTAGTTTTAATTGATATTGCAGCACAAATTGGTGATGCAAGTTAAGGATGCTCGCTGGACATGTTTTGGTCTTTTTGTCAGATTTTCGGAAAACTCGGGTTTTATCAATTTCTTAAACATGAAATGTTTTGCCCATGAACCCCCACTTTTTCTTTTATAATTCAATCATATATACTTTAAATTATATTTGACAAAATCTTATGAAATCCTTTTTATTTTGTCATACATTTTTGAGAGACTGGAGTTGCAATTGCAAAGACAATGAAAAATCCAGAGAAACCCCTTTTCCTGCAAATTTTCAAGACCTAATAGCTCTAGAATAAGCACATGAGCCTATATTTTTTTCTTTCTTATTTGTTTACTATTCATATGTTCTCTCAAACTAAAACACCTATTTCAAATCCTACGTATTTCCTATTAGACCTGCGATCATCCTTAAAGAAGACCTTACTTCCAAAAATGAGACCGTCTGCAAGTAATGCAAACACTTTGTCTATAGCGTATTTTTTTCAAGACAACAATATAATTACTATAACAACTGTTAGATATATTCTTTGATTTTTCAATGGTGTTCGGGCGATAAAAGCTAAAATGATTTGAGATCTTACGACTAGAAATCGACTTGCTATAGATTACTACAACGACATTCTTTACAACTCATATTAAGGAAGCACCTGCTACGAGAATTCTTTTTTCTTTTCCTTTTTTACATATCAAGAAAAAACTTCATAAAAGACCTTTTACTCAGATACAAAAAGTTTACCTCTGAAGTAATCGAATAACCGTCTGCATTGCTAGTTTGCTATTTTACAAACGATTTTTCTGTCATGGCGACCATTCTCATATCCGATCAATTTCTTTACATTTTTCTATATGCAATGGGATAAAAGTATCCCCGTGGTTGTTGTTTACACCCTATTCATGCCAATGTTAAATTACACGGACTGGTATAAAGCTACGCTATTTAATGATCTAGTCTTATGACCGCTACAGCTATGTATATGAAATTGCTTTGCAGTCACTGTGTTTAGCTTTTGGAGGTCTTTACTCTTTGAGAACGCTTAGAGATTTGTTGAAGAGTTCGCTACTGCTCCTCTCACGAAGTTAGACAAGTTCGTAGTCTCTTTATGACTTTTCTTTTCACCACATCAAAATTTCTACAAACTATAAAAAAATAAAAATCGGTCGATTTACATTGATTTAGCTGATTTGATAATTTCTATCTTTGAACAGACAACGACTAGGGATCTGTTAAAGATTTCGGAATTAAGTCATTGTTCGTATTTTGTCAATGCAACATTTTAAGAATTTCATTATACGATACAACTTGAGTTACACGACCTTTAATGTATGTATGATTTCTGTGCTGAAGTGAATTGGTAAATTTTCATTTCGCCTTTTATAATCTTTGTTATGCCCCCATAGCTGTTCTACACATTCATATCTTATTTATTTAGGACCACCCTCTGGCCGTTTTTGCTGGAATGCTGTAGCAATTGTTCTATTTTGTAATTTATTTATATTCACATTAAAATATTTTAATGTTATAATCATTTACACTTTTTTTTAGACATAAATGTCTTAGTGACAAATATTCTCTAGCTTCTGATTAATTAACACAAAAATTGTATTCTAATTATAAATTTCTGTTGATATTTATAATTAGAAAAATATTATTGAATTGATTGCCCTTCCGCTTCAAACCAGATATGGCAATGTGGCTATTGTAGGATTGTTTCATAAACAATTTATACCATTCCATGTTTATCATAAGTCGCAGTTACTTCATATTTTGTTGTCCTAATTAATGTATAATTATTTTTTAGATTCTCATTCAAGTGCATTTTTTTTATTCTTAAGTATTTCGACTGAAACACAGCTAGTGCTAACCTCTCATCTCTTTTATGAAGGAAGGAAAAATGACCGTCAACATTTCCACCTAAATACGTTTAGATTTCTAGAATATATATATATATATATATAATAGTTAAATAAAGAAACGTGACACAGTATGGCACATATCTATCTGACAAAAATACATTTTTACCTTAAATTTAATTAACTTTATCTGGTTCTTTATTTTAGCAGCCCACATTTTTCCGCCTCCACAAAAAACGTGATATCATTGTATACTTTACGTAGATATATATTTATAAAATACAAGGAATTCAACTGCCATTTAGATATTATTCAAAGGCGTGTCTGTCAATAATGCCTTAAATGTACATGGCACACGCCAGATGAGAAATCCACGCCTACACTTAAAATGAGGACAGTAATAAATTGTTCACGTGACGGGTATAAATTAAAGTGTTTTTGTCAAGGAAAGCTGATCTTTCAACTTTATTTAAGTTCACCTGGTTTATTTACTGCTAAAATGTTAACTTTAAAATTTTTTGAAAACCATGGACTATTTTCTTCGTACATAGCTTTGTTTTTAGGTGGTTTTTTGCTTGTCCTTCCGGTCATTTTGATACTTGAATCTGATCTCCAACATTTTGTGTTACTAAATGTGGCCATCAAGCGCATCAAAATTGGTATTTTTGAATAATTTTATAAATATCAATATCAGTAATGGCATAGTGTTGATATTTCAAGAATAATCAGTTTTTATTAAGTTGCACATGTCATGCATGTGCGAGGTTTTTTTTACATCTCTATTAGGGCGACACCATCCAGTGATTGGTAGTAACATGATAGGCACAAACAGTCATAAACGTTCCTCTGGTGGTAATAACACTGTTACTATCCAAAATTATATCGCTGTCTGTGAATTTTACAGTTTTTATACGAAAACAATATGAACTTAATTTATCATTGTATTGATCGAAAAAAGAATACCGAAAACGATACTTCATTTTTGTTGTTCGAATTAATGTCAAAATCTTTTAAAATTCTCATTCACATATCGGACTTTAATCACAATACTAAATTAGCTAATTATAAAATAAGGGTTTCTACAACCAGTTTTCTCACAATTTAGCAAAATAACGGAATGAGCAATTGAATCTAGTATTCCACAGATTGAATTTTGTTGAAATAAATTGGATATCTGACAAGAAAACGATATTCTTCACAATGTGGTTGTCGTAAAGCAAGACAGCAACAGAGGACGCGATATATTTCAGATAGTAACCGTCTAATTAATAAATCGTAAATAAACAGTCTTAAATATCAAGTTTGATGCACAAACTTTATGCTAGATTACCTTCAACTTATCCGCTTCAGTGACCTTGACATTAAAAAGACACATGATTCATACCCGGACATTTTGGTCGATTGAAATCAAAGTCGGGCAAACGCGGTTATTCTGACTTTGCTATTGTCAACTTTCCCTTTCTTAACTTAAGCGGTTGTAGTCCATTAAATAAAAAAAATAATTTCATTCATCAACAAAATTTGGTATTTTGAATTTTTAACCAAAGCAATTTTTATGATACAATTTTCAAAATAAACTTCCTTGGCAACAGAAAAAGTTGACCATAGATCACAATGACAATTTGCACTTACACAACAATTAAATTTTCAATTAAGTAAGATACTGATATTGTGTAATAGCATTACATGGTTTTGTTTATAAATATAAAATTTTCATATTAAAAACATATGATTGAACTGTTAGTATAAAGCAGTTAAGTGATACGATATTTGGTCGTCCTTCTCTGACTGTATTTGTGAATTAATCCATTATTGGTGATTACCTTATGACCTTATCCATATTTATAATAATAATAATAAATTCTTAATATAAAGAGGGTAACTCAATTAGAACTAGTCTAAATTTCATTGAGGCCCTCAATTAGTGATTGCCGTTTGGCCTTATTTGTTTTTCACTGAAAACCAACTGAGTTGAAGTTTTTATTTATTTTATTAAATTATTACAAGGTATAATAATAATTATAATTTTATTTTATTATTTTAGGAAATTACAAACGTTTTCCTTACGGTCCACACAAATAAAGAGTCAACGATTTGTATATTCGTCAAATATGAAAGATAAAATATCCTTTACTATGTGGATATTCTACACACCCTGCATACAGTTCTGGCTCCGTGGTAAGAAATATCTATGTTTACCATTAGAACATGATATGAAATCCGCGAATCCTATATGTATCCGCGGATTTCATATCAGTTTGTAATGGATAAAATGAATATTTCTTACCGCGGAGCCCGATTTATCCGCGGTTTGCAGAACTGTATCCAGGGTGTTTTCTTCTTCACTTCTTTTGTTGCGCCCCTCTCGAGCAAAGATACTTACTTTACCAAATGTAATTACTCTGCCTTTTTAGACTGTTGTACATAGCTCACGAATCTAAATATAAACTGTATATTGTTATACCTTCCAGGTTATCAAATTGAACACTATTATGCTTTGTTTTGAAAGGTCACTGTGATTCAAATTAAAGGGTTAGATATCTTCTGAGTGTTTGATTTGTCAGAGACATTATTGTGTATTTCAAAGTAAAGTTTAACATTTAAATAAATATGTACCTGTTACAGTATTTAAAGTTCTAGGTGTTCATTTCATTTAAATGTGGGCGTGGTTTTCCCATGTTGCAGTATTATTCCGTCGCGTGCCATACACATATTAGGTACTGTTAATTTTACACAATGACACGCTTTATGAAAAGGGCCAATAAAAATAAAGTACCATGTACTAACTTTATAACTTTTTTATACGTATTTGAGTGACATTCTCTAAGTGAAAGACGTCAGTAAGAACGAAAAGTTTTTCAGTTTTGTCCAGACTCGCCTGATATTTCGATCGCGTTCTGACTTTAAAACTATGGAAAGCGACTCGACTGATCATTATGAAAATGAAAACATCAAAAGAAAGTCGGATATGGAATTAGATACAGTGTCATCCTCAGTTCCAGAGAAGAGAAAAGTGAGTGAAAGAGTTATTAATTGTGTTTACTTATTGCTAATGTTATGCAGATAGAAAAAAATACGATAAATTTTTATTTTACACTGAAATCTCGCGATAAAGTCACAATCTACATATTTAAGAAGGTATTGTATTTTCTGTTCTTTTAATCTACTTTAAGAGTCTAAAACCTATTATGGAAAAGAGAAGACGTGCAAGAATCAACGCTAGTTTGGAAGAACTAAAAACATTTCTTATAGATGTGATTAAAAAAGAGGTAAGTTTACTATATATAATGTGAAATTGCAGCAAGTTTTGCGCCAAGAAAACGCTTCCGTGGTAATCAGCTATGGTATGTCTCGAAAAAGCAATAGTTATAAATATGTGGCAACCACAAAATTCAGAATGCGTCTAAACACATAAAATCAACTTCGATATATATTGTAAAATTAATTGTTATCTGCAAACTTCAAATATGTCAAAGAATTAAGTTTATGCAGAAACAATAGCTGTTGAGTGTTGATATGTACCCCTGGGATTAAAAATACTGATACAGTCGAAAATGTTTGTGTCGAACACTCCTCATTCGAATACCATGGATGTGTCGAAGTTGCTTACTGGACCCGAATTTTTGCCAATTAATTCCAAGTAAACTGAACACTATTCGAACATGCTTCCGTCGAATACATTGGTTGTGCCGAACTATTTTTATAGTCTCAAAAGTGATATTATTTTACCTTTTGGATGTCGAACCTAGCTGAATTGATCAGGTTCATATAATGTAACTTCTAGCTTACTTTTAAGTCATTTATTTTAATTATAAATTTTGTTATTTAAAAAAAATCATTGAGATTGATGTAAATTGATTTTTTTGTCTATTGAGGTGTTGACTTATTTGCAGCTACCTCATATCCTGTCATATTTATTTAGATAAAAATTTCTCACATTTTTTACTGCTATGAAAATGAAAATTTGAAACTGTCATTGTCAATTTAATATAAAAAAAAGTGTATAGGAATGCATGCGAAACAATTTTCCCACGATAGGATATTTACCATGTAACAACCGACTTATTATTGTCTGGAGGGCTCTGATTTCATGAACAGTGATAAATGAAGATAGGTCTTTGTCACTGTAATAATGGAAGGTCGGGTCAGGCCAGGATAAAGCAATTCCTGCTTAATTAGTGAAAAGATTTAATTCAAAGAAGAGTTTCCAGGTGCACTTGTGTAACCCGTTACTATTGTAATGAAAATCACTGGAGTCCATCACGACATCAGATATAATCTACAAGAAAAAACTTAAGATTAGCATTACTAAAACAAAGGGAAAAACGCATAAAAAACGCCTGTATTCCCGTTTACATGCTATAATATATGAGGGTCTGTATACTTTTTAGCTGATTTTTGTAGGCGAAAGATTCTGACTTTTATTGTTCTTTATGAAAAATTTCCAAAAGTATTTTAGAAGCACTGACAAAAAAATAGAGTCAGACACGTCTATATCTTTTATTTGACTTGGCCTATTAGAAAATAACAAACAATTGTAACCATAAAATAAATTATCAGATTAAATTAACAAAAGAAAAGAAAATAGTAATTGCATGGCAATTATCGTTTTTCATGAAGAACGAAAACAGAATTAGCGGTCTAGCAATGGCAGTGTGTCCCATGTTCTACATAAACCGATTAATTGATAAAAAAAATGTTACACATTTCAAACAAGGACCAGGCATATCCTTAAAGACAACATAGGTCAAACTTTATATTTGTACGTGAGTACCTAATATTTTACTAAAAAATCAATGAATTGAACCCAGAAAATTGAAAATATCCAATTGTACCCATAAAATTGAAAATATCCTGTCTTTAGAATTTTGGATGTCTCAGCATTTTGTAAGGAAATAATTAGTTACGAAAATATGTACAGTTCTTAGCTCTTAATCAAGTGAACAGAGGGAGTTAACTGTATTTACCTCCCTTTGATCCTAAGAGCTAAAGGGAGGTAATTTCATTATCTACCTGAGTTACTTGATTAGGGGAGATAATGTTTCTTATTTAGTAACGACATAAGGAACAGTATTTATTGATAGTCTACAGACATTGATATTTTCATGAAGAACTACAATTGTGCAGTGTCACTGATGCTGAAAATAGAAATATATCACATTTAAAATGTGTGTTATACATTATAAGGGTTATTGCATAAATATTAATGAATAGAGTCCCTTTCAGAATATAAATGCACTCGCAACCTGGTGCAATATCAAAATCCTTCATTGTACAATATTCACCAAATATTCATTCAATAATCCTGTATTTCACTCTGTATCCTAATTAAAAGTCTTTTATGATCTTTTCGAATATAGTTGAAATTAGATTCTTTGATGTGTATATTGTAAGGTTTCAAATACGAAAAAAAATATGGCTGTTCTTTTTAAGGGACTTCGACACAATAAAATGGAAAAAGCAGATATATTAGAATTGACAGTAAAACAACTACGACAATTGCGGCAAAAGGGACTTTCTTGTAAGTAATCTTTAGTCTCTATGCTTTACATTAATCGTACCTCTACCAATGGTACATTTTCAGCAAATCATATACTAATTATTTTTGTTTTGATGTCGTGGAATGACCATCGCATTATTTGAAGTTAGTAATTTTTATCTATATTTAAAAAGCAACATAGTATTATAAAGGTTTGGGTATAGCAACAGTTATTTCACATTTTTGTTGTTTGTTGAATTTCTGAATTGAGGGAGAACCCATGCATTTGATCTTTTTTGGGTGATATAGGGTAAGATTATTCTTTAATTATATCCCCAATTTACTCAGCAGCTTTTTATTCGTGAAAGCGAGCGAAAAATGAACCATTAACTAATTCCGTATAATGTTTTTTTCACCAAATTATTAACACCTCTTTTATACCCTATTTTGGAGCCTGTTTTTTTTTCGAAGTCCTTCTATGCCCCAATGAAAATATAAAAATCAAATGGCTGTCCCCTTGCAGGCAGTAACGCCGTCTTCTGAAATAAAAAAATCCACACAATGTATCGGCAAAAGAATAATTACAAAAGCAGATCAGAATCTAGAGATGGGTCTAAAACAACAAAAAGCGACACGGAGTACAAATACTTCAAAAGGATGCCATTAAGAATGAAAAAAATACAGAAAACAATGCAAAAATTGAAGTAGAATACACTATACTAAAGCCTGTTAATTTTTACTTCTATGATAAATTCGGGTGACCAAAAGTCCTTCGACAGGCATACGTCCCACAGCATGTAGGGCCATTTCCCACTGCATTTATTTCACTTCTAGGGCCACTTTCAAAAGGTCGCCTAAAACCTTACAATATCTCTGGAGGTTTGGCCTGGTATTTGTTCTCTAAAGATTTACTAATAATAACTAACAAGTAAGTTACTAAACAATTTTCTGAATATCTGAATATTGCTTTGGGAAACAGTTTTAACACATATCTGCCATATTAACGTCTTTCGGACAGTTTTTCAACGTAAAGGAAACCCAAAACCAAAACGAATTTCTGGCTGTAAATTAGATTATGTATTTCCTTTCATACGAAAGTAGATTGGTTTTGGTTGCGAATGTCCTTCTTGGCAATATTCCAAAAAGTGATGCAAGTTGACCCAAATCGACTATATATACGACCTTTGTCGACAGAGAACTCGAACTTATTAATGATTAAGCATGCAATTCATGTTTGCTTATATAAAAATGCATTGCATACAATCGTTTAAGATAAAAAGTAGGTAAATATTGAAGATTAAAATATCAATGGTTATGAGTGAAACAAATACAGGGAAAAGTGACCCTACTCCTTTCACAAAAAGACAAATGACTGATCTGAAATATAATTGGTACAATATTGTTCAAGTAGATTATTCGTAGTTAAAAAAAACAAACAGAAGGAAGTAATATAGTGAGTTTAAATACATGTCGGGTCTAATTGCAGGTGACAGTACGGCGGAATCAGATACATTTTTACAGGGATTTAGTGAATGTCTCAATATTGTAAACGGATTTCTACAGAAAAACCCTGGACTGGACCCTACAGTGCAAATTCGGTTATTAGAACATCTTTCTCTTTGTATGAATAGAAACTCTTTGAAATCATTTGAATCTTTCAAAGATAAAAATGAATCGCACATTGTTAAGCCTGCTGCAACCGTTGTTTCTCAAAATGGACAATTTTTATTAAGAGAAAAAGAAGGAACTCAGTTAAAGGAGCAGCCAACATTGTTTTTAAATCAAGCCATTGAAAACAGTAATTCTACACAAGGCAATACAGGAAACATAAATAGCTGTGAAATATCAAATCATGGACAACGAACGGCATGTGTACGAAATTCAACTTTGGAAATAATAAATCCAAACGGATTTTCCCAGAATTCTAGTAACAAAAATAAGTCGTCCATTAATTCTGTCATACCATTTTATATGTCCGAAATTCAGCAACAAAAATATGTTGAAAATTTGAACATTGTTCCAAATAATGAACCTGTTACTAGTATAGCATATTTAATTCCGCTGAATGTTATACCTAGTGTAACTAATGTCGTGTCAAGCACATGCGTACCAAGATATCTATTAACAGTTCCGTCGTCTGCCGATGGAACTAAACAAATTGGTGAAATGAATACCGACAGTATTAAGAACTGTGAGACATCTGATAATCAAAAGTTAATATCAATCGACAAATCACGAGTAATACAGCGTTACGGAAATGCGGACTCTGACGAGGTTAACCAGATGAGTTCGATATCAGAAAAAGACAGTTTAAATAAGTCTTCTTTTCGTTCAAAGACAACACCACTTTCTGCAGACACGTCCCCAGATCTTTCCCAAACTTCATCTACTAAATTCAAATGCGACACATCTGGAAACATGCCGTTTTTGTCGTCAACAGCGGTTATGGCGTCAACTTCGTCTGTGTCTCTCAACTATCAATTCCCATCATTTTCAACTGACAACTTTCAACGAAACTCAAAACATGCTAGTAATTATACAGAGTCTTCACCGACTGGTTCATGCAATTCCGCTAGTCTGACCATCAATCATTACACACAAGGATCAGGTCAAGCCGGAAATTCCGACAGACCGGAAGTAAATCAACGCCATGTCTGGAGACCTTGGTGATACATATGTGTGTTATTCACATATCGTAAACTTATTTCAATTCCTATTTTAATAAACATAAGTACTGAAGTATAACTTTTTCAAACAATATTATTGAAAACTGCTGATATTGTGTTTTTAACAGATAATCTGTTTAGCTAATTACAGAAAATTAATTGAAAAATACAGATCTGGGAATGCTTGAACCTTCATACAAAGCCAATAAAACTACTGAAAGTCGTAAACGCATGTTATTTCAACAGATATAATCAAAGATATATCTTAGTCTTTTATTTCACCTAAATCGTATGTAATTCAAGAATATGAGTTTGACGTCTTTTGTATGAGATTGCGAAAAAAAAGTGTTTACCCTTTCGGATCATCTGGGTTCGAGGTTTTTGTACAATTTTTGTATCTACCTTCCTGTCGCTATAAATTACTTTAACTATAAATTGCTCCCACACGTTTTTGAAGATTTATCTTTTCTTTTTGTACGTGGAGAAAACAACATATAATTTTGGTTTTGATCGAGTATGAAAAGACAAACATATGTTGGAAACTTAAATATAACAGATATATTTTTTATTATGTGTTCATCTTACTACGGTATTATATTGTACGATGTATTTAAATCTGATACTTAGAAATTACAGGATGAAAAATATGTAAAACATACGGCGAAATTGTCAAGTTTGACTTTTCAAAACACAGGTGTGAATAATGCAGTACAAAATTTATGTTAATTTATGTCTAAAGGATACGATTCATGTTTTTGTTAATCCTGCATTGCTACATTCCAAGAATGCTGCAAAAATGTATAATTGGAAACAACTAAGGAATGTCTCCCTCGTGCATAGCTCTGTCCTCAGATGGTTTGGGCATAACCCCTTTTGGCATTTTGGTATTTTTAAAATTTGTCCTTCAACCTTTATGATTATTGTTTTCGTTTTCAACATTATATGCCTTGAGCACAACTGATGAGTCGTAAATCGACGAAATGTGCACATCCTGTGCATCAAAATTGGTATAAAAGAATTAATTATTAAAAAATATTCAACGGTTGCAGACTTCATAGAACACTTGGAATATATAATCCACAGGTGTAGCTATTAGAAAAAAATACCAGTGACAATTCCTTATCAAAATTTTCATAAGGGGTAGATTACTCCCTGCTTTACTTTAAACTGTTCAAAAGATCTATAATTTTATTTTCTTTTAAGTGATCTAAAATGAAGATATTAGCACATTATACAGCGCTCCTTCAAGAAATAAAAGGGGTAAAACGAGCGATCTGATTGTTCCATTTATTTAATTACAAACAATCGGATCTTGGTTGTAAAATCACTACTTCCATATAGGCAATAATAAAAACCTAAAGTTAACGAAATTAAAAGAAACTTTGAGTAGCTAAAATGATATTAAATTCTAATCAAACCATGATTTTTTTTTTCATACAATTATCATTTTTGTGCCCGCCTTTTGTCCTCCTTATAGACCGAATTTATCGTTTACTAGTATATGATGACGTCGTTTCAGTGTATCTGACAAATGCTAACTGAGACCACACCTGGCAGGTTACTTTTTAAATATAAAAGACCAACTATAACGTCAGAGAAACAAAATTGTGCAAGGTGCACAAAATGCCAACATTGTTAAGTACACTTAACAAATACAAAGATGTCGAGACACAATGGTTCAAACTAAATATCAAGGTATTAAGGCCTATAACAACACTAAAAACATTGTACATTGTATTTCAATTGTTTAGTAGACACGGTAGTTTCTGAATTTTACACAGATCTTCAAGAATTGAGCACTGCGACGTTATGCCGTTAGAGTGATCGCCACTAATAGGATTTAGTAAACTAATGCCACAATTAACATTGACTCGGTTTATAATTAAATAATTTAATGTTGGATGTAACGCTTTATTTGATTGGTCTAATTTTTTTCGTCCATCATATAAACTAAATTTCCTTTTCTACTATGACGTCATTAAAGGGAATCCCGACGTTTTAGAATTATCAGTTTATTCGAAATAATCTCAATGAACATGATGCACACTTCATAGACTGAAAAAAACTTTTTTCTTATCGCTTGATTTTTGTCGATTCATTTTTATTCGTTCATACGTGTTGCATAATAGGACTACCACAGTATGACGAATAAAATTATTAAAAAATAAAACGAAAAAAATCTGAGAACTACAGGTCGACCCCCTTTGTTTAAAATAGAAATACAAAATGTTTGTGTCAAAATATGGTAGTTTTTATTACACATTTAAAATAAATGAATAAAAAATACTGTTTCACACCGGTACAGCAGATCTGCAGGTAATTTAAAGTACTTGATTTGTTACGTCTTGACAAGTAAAATGACTTGTGACAAATAAATTAAAAGCTTTTGATTACTAACGACATCGAGGATCGTGGGAAAGTCTTAAAAACAAATGATAATATTCATAAAAATAACGTCTTCAACATGTTTCATCTCTTCTGAAATATAAACCATGACAGACAAGGCAATGAATCATTATTCAAAGCATTGGGGCTATTCGCAACCCGGATTTTAGATCAACATATTATGTTGTTTAAGTATTTATTTATAGCGGATTGGGAAACATGTTATACCAACTTATATAACCCCTCTGCACTTGGCGGGTGGGAGAGAGGCCCCTGTAGCAGCATTTTAGCCTACTCTTTTTCGACGTCTACAGAGCTAAGGGTGTTGCTCTTTTTTAACACGGGACAGCCATTTTTCGTCCCCATCCAACGGACTAGCATCGTTTACCGAGACCATTCTCGCACATGGTGTCGATAGGGCGTCGCAAATTTGATCCCTGATATTTTCATCCCGACCGGGAATCGACCCAGGGACCTTTGACTTCGTAGTCCGATGCGCTAACCACTACACCACGGCGCCCTTAAGTGGTTGTTTAAGTACAACTTGTACAATTCAACATATGGGATACACACTTTGTTCGAGATCATACTACATTGGGTTTTAATGTTTGCTTACCAGAGGATATGTATAGATATGTGGGAGGTTTTGGTATCAATAAAAGCTGTTTAACCCCAAAATTTCGTTAAGTGTCAGAATGTGCTGTCGGTAGACGCCCTTGCGACGCTACTGACCATTTTCAGATATCACTACAGTCAATGACAATAATTGAGTTCTCATTTGTAAGTTTTCTCTTGCAGTTCATTTTAAACAACATTTTTTTTAGAATTCTGTTCTAATCTTATTTCTTGTATTCATATTAAATTTTTACGTAGTTTCTTTAAATAGTTTTGAAAGTTTTGTGATTCTAAATGGAGAAAATATTATTATATTTTGATATTATTAGTATAAATTATAGGTAAAATATATGAAAATTTCGTAGTGGAAATTCATTGATGGCCAAAGACTGTACATATGCTCTTCCGTTAAGACATATACGAGTATGATAAATAAATCTAATAATCCGAATATAGGTAAAGTGCATTTCCAAAAAAGTCATCCATTCATTTGTCAATTAAAGGAATTCATTGGAATAAATGTTCTATGATAATGAGCCTTTACACAACTGTCGGACTGTGCATCTATAGAAAATTAGATATGTACTGAAAACCTTTTTGTGGAAATTTAATGGCGGTTCCTTCCGTTTCAGTCGAGCAAAGCTTGTTCTAAGACTAGGTTGCTTTTATCAGCACAAGATAATATCCTGACTTACAATCAACCAGCCCGGTATCACCTGTTGATTTTCGAATATTTATAAAATAATAGAGTTATTACAAGACCATTTATGATTATTTTACCTAAATGAAAACAAATCGTGCGTGACAAGTGCGTGAAATTTTGTTCGTTGAATATAATAAACTACTTGTTACAGAGTAGTTAACTTTTAACCCAGTAACGAATAGGAGTAATTTATAGATGAAATTGAATTCGTGATTTTGTGTTCGTTTGGTCTGAATTTCCAAACGAAAGAAAAGTACTTGTATTACAAAACGACCAAAGCCTACTTAAATACATCACATATTGTCACTTTAAACCTTTTGAGGTTTTCAGATAGGCACGTAATATTTATGGATGCATAAATTTAAGTTTAATTGATATAAAGATGATATAACATCCCATCAGTCGAATGTCTTTTCACAAATATTAGCGAATTATGTGGTTAATAGAGATTTCTTAGATCGTGAGAAAGGTGAAATTTTAAAACACGGATTTAAAAAAACATATAAAAAATTATATTTTTACTGTCTATACATCTTTATTAGTCATTCTGTAATAATAAAACTAAAACCTAGGGACAAACAAATTACTTTGATGCAAAATATCAGCAAAAGAATACCGAAGCGACAAAACAGTGGGAAAAGTACACCAATTTGAAGTCCTAGGAAAAGACAAAGTCAGGAGAATGGAACACAACAAACAAACGCCACAAGGTTACATATACAACGAAAAGAATAAAAAACATATAATAAACTAAACAAAACTAGTACAAGGCAGCACAGAAACTAAATCACTAGCAATATGAAACCCCATTAAAAACCGGGAGTGACATCAGGTGCTACGGAAGGGTAAGCATGTCCTGCTCCGTTAACGGCACCCGAGGTGTCAAGTCTTGTTAGGTGCCAAGTCCGTTGGGGTGTCAATTCCAGAAGGACGTGAAATCTAACTGAAGATATCTAGTCTCATACGTGAGACAGAAACTTCGTATCCGCCAATCATTTCGTGATGACGACCGTAAAACTTTTGGAGTGATGAAATTAACATAGACAAAAGAAGTTAAACCCCATCGCAAAATTTGCGCAAATCTCAAGTCCGGAATATTTGGTCACTTGCATCATAGGAATGTATCGTCTGCTAATTTTTTTTAGTTTCTCAATTGATGTCGTGTTGTTTCCACTGATTCATATACTTTTGGTTATTCTATCGGGTCCATTTATGGCTCATCACATAGTGTAGGGCTTCTTACCCACACATTTAAAATTGTATGGTAACCACTAGATGAGTATTTTTGGTCTGTTCAATTTGGAGTAGGAATTTTGTCTTGGGATTTTCGTTCTTCGCCATAACAAAGTGCTTTATGGCCAAGAAGTTTTTGTGTAGGCATATGTACTGATACATTCCAAGTTACATGCACGGAATCTTTTATTTGTCCAAATCAAACAATTCCTATGTGCTGCTTTAATTCAACATTAATTATAAATGTATATTTATATGGTAACCTGATCACATACAGGCTTTGAAATATCATAATCTCCTTCCATTATACATTCAAAAAAATAATTATGATGCATTACGATATTTCTATATTTACTTATATAATTTTCTTGGAGAAAACCACAACCTCGTGTAGCGTTCTTGCCTCGAGTGAGGAAGATCACAGGCTCGATCCCCGTCCGGGCAAACCAAAGACACTAAAATTGGTATTTGCTGCTTCTCCGCCAAGCATGTGACATGTAGGAGTAAGAGCAAAGGACTGGTCGGCTCGTAGTCAGTATAATGTGTCCGGGTGGGGTGACATGTCTTCCTGCGGAAAGTTACGTCGTAAGCTACCACGTTAAAAACCTGGCTTAGTGTGTCTGTCTAGTACAAAGCGGGGATCATATTCTAAAATGTATATATATTACTATTATAAAGTGCCTAATTAATTATTCGGCGAAATAATATTCCTACGATTCCGAATATTGCCGATTTGTTTATATACAAAAACTAAATTGTAAAATTGTAAAGAAGATAAATTTATTTTCTATTGTTCAGAAAACAAGCACTAGTGAATTCTATTTTTAATTGCATTTTTTTGTACAATCTTAAGGAACACTCAAGCTTTTGGGACTCAACACATAAGTCCAAATAATTTTTTTTTTTTTATTAAAAGCGTCGTGCTTTCCGCCAAATTTCAATCACGAAAATATTTTGAGTGAGCGGTTCCTCTAAGACGATGGCCTTTCTATGTTATCTACCATTTTCAATGTTCAGTGGATTGGAATGATGACTCATTGACTCTCAGCGCATTTGCTCTTCGTCGTCTTATTAATATTCAACACAGTGTGCTATGATTTGTTCCTAATTTTGGACCATTGATTTGGAAGGTCTATCTTCATCTGCAGATTCTATTTCTGTTTGAAATTACATAATAACTTTTAGACCGAAACATTTAATCAAAAGATAAATGTAATGTGAAAGTCCCGGCGATATGTAAAAAGACACATTACGGCCATTTAACATATCCTTCATTGTGTGATAAAAATTGTACTTGTCACAGAAAAGCTTTTCAAACATAAATAAAACTGATTAATATCGTGCTCCATTTGTTTGTTTGTTTAAACATTTCCATCTTCACCAACTACGAACAGAAATCCATGCATCCTTCCAAACACAGTATGTACCTATTTTGTCCACGGCAAGTTTTTATTACGCTCATTGAAAATGTTTGAAAAACTTACGCTGCATTAAACATATATTCATCCTCATTCAAAATATATTTTGCTTCACTTTCTTATGTTTGTATTAAGCTACAAAACAGGTAAATCGAAGCATTTTAATCTTTTATTTAGGGTCAAAGATATTAACCTAGTGAAAAGCATATCGAAGCGTTAAGCAATAAATTTTATCTCTCACTGTGTTTCCCACGCTCAATATAGATATGGTTTGGTGATATTTTCTAAGTCATAATCATAAAAAAAGTATTAAAGTAACTTAAATGAGAAGTGACAGGATATTGGCAAAACATGGAAAGGGGAGGGGGGCGGTTATAGGACCAATATCCAGACACAGGACATATATGAGAACAGCAACTTGGTTTGGTATAAATACTGAAAAAGCATTTGATTTTTATGGGAGATTTTTTTTTAATCTAAAATTTGATTTAAGTAGAATCAAGTAATTTTTAAATGAGCCATTTTTAGCTCAAATATATATCTTCAGGTTTATCATTGCTTAAATAATCAAAGATTAAAGGTTATGTCCTTGTTCCATTTAATCACTTTAAAATTAGATTGTTGCTCCCTTAAAGAATCAAAGCACAAACTAAATGAAGAATGAAATGTTTTAATGCAATACTGAAATTTATGACAAAATTGAATAAACAATGTTTCAATTGCTGTTCTTCATTTCTCCAATAGCTCTAAGGTCTTAAAATATAAGCCGAAAATTCATATCTTTCTTTATTCATTTACTTAGGGGCGAGATCAAAAGTTCAATGTAGAATAAAAATCTTCATTCACATAGTTTTTTCACCGACTCCCACCCCCCTCTTAACTTAATTTGGGAAAAATTGATTGACCAATATGGGCATATGCTTTGAGAGTATACTTTTTGTATCATGGATCCTGTTTTTCCTCTACAATGTATGTTTATTCTGTATATTGACTTGGACATCACTTGAATCCGTATTTTTCAATCCGAAAATCGATGCCGGATAACAATACTTGTAGCGATTTTTACTGTCCCCCCCCCCAAACTATTTGAATTAAGTTTTTTATCCTACATTGAACTTTTGATCTCGTCCCTTACTCTTGCATAATAAATATTTATGAGACGACCGTTTGATTCCGAGACTCTCAATTCACCTTTAAAAATTATAAAATGTACTTCGAACATCATGATAGGTTGAATAAAATTTTTAATATTTATCAAATTGCAATAATATATGTTGTGTTTGCAAAATTTATTATTTCGTATTCAGACTGATTTTTTAGTTTATTTATTTAAGTTGTAGTTCTTTTTATGCATTAATAAAAACTTCTTAATATTTCAGACGCGGGGGAGACAAGTTAGGACTATATTATGGAAAATTTTGATACTCTTGACATCATAAAAAGCAAGAGATATAAATATTTATGTCATGTAAATTAAATCATAATAGTAATGTTTTAAAGAGACTTTCCCACGATCCATCGTCTCAACATTTACCATGACCATTTAAATCATGCTGTCGGAAATTTTAACTTGCTCAGGTACATCTTAATACCAAATCACCTTCATAAGTGAGGTTAATGCACATGTACAATTAAACATGTTAGGTATCAATCATTTTCTTTTTGAGAGGGAGTGGATTTTTTTATTAAGGTAGTCCGAAATTTATCAAATTCAAATTCATTTTAAAGTTAATTGCAAACATAAAACCAAGTGGGTTAAAGCAATATACAAATAGATCAAATCACAAATGAAACGGACAAATACATGATATGAAAACAGTTTTCAGCATAAAACCATAAAATGATTGAAATTTAAAAAAACAACTGTTTCTATATCTTCTTGTTGATGAATTTAAAATTCGTTTTAATCTTTCCTCTGTATCCATAAAGTTAAAAGTGGGATTTTTCTCGAAATATTTTAGAAAAGATTTTCTCCGTTCCAAATCTTACAATCAAAGAAAAAACGGACATTCATAGTCCGAATTGTTTTATTTTCACTTGGTTGGAGCTGTGGTACCTCACAGTTTGTAGCATCCCCAGTGATGAGGTCCACAAGAGCTAATCTCTGTGCATAACCTTTTCCTCAAAAAGTGAAGGTAACACATCTTACCTTTACTTTCTTTGTGTAATATTGGACATAATGATATATTTTCGTTCGAACAAAAACTTTACAAACAGAACAAAATTATTTCGTTTTCAAAAATTTGAAGCAACTCAAATTCTGTCCGTAACTGAAAAATTTCGATTTCAGTTTTGTCTCCATGTTTAAATAACAATAACAACATACAAAATGTGTGCCGAGAGGTAATAATGAATATTAGCGAAATAAGTTTGTTCGTAAAAGATACATGTTTTTAACTTGATTCTTATTTTGAAACAACAGATTGAATTGAAATATTTCGAAAAGCTATAAAAAGACTGCTTCATGACATCACAGTCAAAACTTCCGTGTATAGACTTGTGAAATTAGAAAAAAAACACTTAATTTTGAACTTTTTTAGTTTCACAATAGGGTGATTATTTTTAACAATCATTTAAATAATTTTGAATTTTTTTTTATTTGTAAGTTTTTGTTAGTAAGAGAAGTAATTCGTTTCTTCTTAACCTGAAGAATATTTATAAAAAACATTTATTGATCAAAGAAAAACAGCGTTCACTTTGAACCTACTTTTATTTAGCCATAATTTGGATGTGAGTAACTGAAAGTTACTAGTATGTCATCCTCCGGGTCGAACATATTGCAGCCTGGTGTGTGACCTAAAAAATTCCTCCTACGACGCAAATGGATTTTCTTTTGACATAGAAAAGTAACCAATGAAAATCGTTCAGTTCAGACCCGTAAAATATGAATGTGTGCTGTCAGGGAATTGTAGGAACGAACGTGGACCCTGACTTGGGAGGATGCTAGTATTTTAGTTTTCCCAAACTTGTATAGGACGAGGATGAAAATTTCCGTTTTTAGCTCACCTCGCCCAAAGGGCCATGTAAGCTTTTGTCATCACTTGGCGTCCGTCGTCCGTCCGTCCGTCCGTCCATCCAGTCTGTAAATTTTTACATTTTGATCTTCTCCTCTGAAACCCCTAGGCTAAATGAACTGAACCTTGGTATGAAGCATCTACGGAAGGACCTTTATAAAGTTTGCATATTTCGTTCCGGTCGGACAACTAATATGGCCGCCATGATGAATTCTTATTTCTGATTGGTCAAAATTTTTAAAATCTTCTTCTCTGAAACCGCAAAGCCATATGAACTGTAACATGGTGTGAAGCATCTATGGAAGGACCTTTATAAAGTTTGCATATTTCGTTCCGGTCGGACAACTAATATGGGCGCCATGATGAATTCTTATTTCTGATCGGACAAATTTTAAAAATCTTCTCCCCTAGAACCCCTAAGCTAAATGAGCTTAAAGTTGGTATGAAGCATCCATGGAAGGACCTTTATACATTTTGCATATTTTGATCCGGGTAAAGAATTTATATGGCCCCATGATGAATTCTTATTTCTGATTGGTCAAATTTCAAAAATAAAATTTTCTGAAACCTCAAAGCCAAATGAGTTGTAACTTGGTTTGAAGCATCTGTGGAAGGACCTTTATAAAGTTTGCGTTTGTATTTCGTCGCGGTCGGACAGCTTATATGGCAGATATGATGAATTCTTATTTTTGATTGGTCAAAATTTAAAAAAAAATCTCCTCCTCTGAAAGCATATAGCCAATTAACTGATACTTGGTATGAAAAATCTATTGAAGGTGCATTACAATTTTCACTTGGAATAAAATGGATTGATTGTGGGACTGTCAGGTGAGCTATACAGGCTCAAGTCTCTTGAGCCTCTTGTTTTTTGTTTTTTGGTTTTTTTTTGTTTTTTTTTTTTTTTTTTTGCTAACAATCTCTGTTTCATTATCTACTTCATTTACTCATAATAAGACCTTAAAAGATAATGCGTACAATCAGTAGCAGTAACAGGCAAGGTAAGTTTCTAAATGGTCTAAAATAAAAGACTATAAACTTATAGAAACAATTCTTTAGGCACTAAGAGTTTTATTATTATTTTTCCGTTTAATTTTATATATGTCTTATTTTTTATTAAACATTTTCAATGATTTAGTCAAGTCATTTCTCCAATTATATAAGTGTTCTCTTTATAAGAATTTAATTTTATACATCAATCAACCACAAAATGTTTTCGTGGAAATTTCGGAAAAGTTTCAGATATTACAAGGGGAAAAAAGGAAAAAAACTAGGGGTTTTCAAATGAAGAGCAAAGGGAGATCAATTTATTTCAAAGTCAAATTTGGGTTTGATTCGATCCCAAATTAAAGTTGGGGAAAAGGTCTGAAGTACTTACAATGACACTTTATTACTCTACAACAAAAATCATTATAATGGCTACCAGTTTTCCAATTTTTGGGTTGAAAGAATCTAACTAAATATCAGAAAGTATTGGTAGGTTTATATAAATTGATAGTTTGATGTTTATGTTATGCAGTTAAAGGCAGCCTTTGATATATGAGAGGAGATTTTAATGATGTTACAGATTGATTCGTAATGCCTATTCATTGGTTGATTTGTTGTCGATGACAATAAAACCCAACTATCAATGATATAAGAAATTTAAGTACAACTTGTATCAAGGGTACTTCTTTTTAAAAAAAATATAAACAGATATGTATCACTATAAGTAAACAAGGCAAATTATCAAAATGTTCCATTAACCATTAAATAGGTCATAAAATGAATTTTAAAAAATCACAATATTCAAAGCACCTAAAGTTAAAATATCAGTGAAGCTTTAGAGCGATATATATTTTTTTTTATATAGCGGATTTGGCCGAGTGGTCTAGGGCGCTGGACATGGTGCTAGGCGAATAGGTGCCATAGTGTCTCAACGGTGTGAGTTCGAGTCCCGCCATACGCGGACAGAAATTTGACAGTATTAAAATCTGATTTTAACAAACTATAAATCGTAATTCCGGACGTTTCAGCCGGTCGCCGGCTTTCCTCAGCGGAATTTATTATGAGAGTAACTCTTGGTAACATAGATGCGTACATGTAACCATGTAACAATAGATGACGTTTTGCGTAACAATAGAGAGAATGAATTACGTTACAATAGAAAATTACTTCCGTTACAGTTCTAGAATTTCAGAATGGAAAAAATTGCCGTAGAATAATAAATGTTTAAACTGTTCGTCTAGCAACGGGATTCACTCAAAAATGTTAAATATAAATGGATTACTAAATCTTGATACAAAAAGGAAAAGTTTCCGATTGTCCATATCCTTTAAACGTCAATTTGAGAATTTAGTCCATTTGGATGTAGCGTATTTAGTTTTTTAATCCAAAACGATTCTCTCACTTTCCGATAATTGTCACTACCGTATACTTTTTCAACGCCTTTAATCTTTAAATCCTCTGATGAATGGTTTGTGGAGTTGAAATGAACGGCGACAGGAACAATATATATATAGATGACTGTCATTTCAAAAACTAAAGAAAATTAACATTTGCATCAATATGTACGATGAATAACAATCATGCACTGCGTAAACTGAAACACGTTTCACGAAATTAACCCTGTAACAGCCTCGATAAATATGCATTGTAAATGTCCACTCCATATGTTAATGTTTTCTCCTAGTGACGTCAAACGTACACTAGTGAGACATGAGATCGCATTATATATTCTCCATTTTTGGTACATTTGAGTTATCTCTAATTTACGGAGTTATCTGCTAGATGTGGAGAAGGTGTCTTTTTTTCTTTGTAGCAATATCCTAAAAAAACATTGATGATATATTTTGGATCTATTTTCCCACATTTTTAAAAGTTTGATGAATGCCTTCCCCAATTAAATATATTTTTTTTCTAATTTGAAGTAATGTGCCTATTATGTTAAATACAAGACTCTTCTGTTAGGAAAGATAACTCGTGAATATGGGAGACAGCTCCAATATCCGCAAACAGGTTTAAACTGGAAAAACTATGTGTTATATTTTGAATGAAAATTATCTGTTATGTGATAAAATAATTTTACTATTTTGTCGTTTTTATGGGTATAATTAATTAATATGAACCACATCTTATCCAAAAAATATTGCTATACAGTTTTATGTCAAATCATTTTAATATGATAAATCGCCAGAATACGAAGAAATGGCGACGTACATGTAATCTATATATATATATATATATATATAAATCAAATATATATATATAAACCCAAATATTGCAATACAAATTCTTAAATAGGTCATAGATTTCTTAATGAAAAAAAAATGAAGCCATAATATTGACGCTAAGCATTGAATTTTCAATTGCTAATGACATACATTGTACTTCGTTTAGATTTTCAATTTCAATTTTTAATTTTTTCTGAATCTGGTAATTTTGAAAACATCATTATCTGATAAAAATTAAAGGTCAAAATTTGAATAATATTTCTAAATATTTTATTGATAATATCAAATTTTTATGATCTAACGATACCGTGTTTTCAATTTATATGATTTTTGATTTTGATATAATATTTAATAAGTAATAAATTCATTTCTTACAAAAGACGTCAAAAACTGTCAAGAAGGGGTATGTGAAAAAAAGAGTTATCTTTTCAAGTTTTTATGAAATCTATTTTTGCAAACAGAACTACATAAGGCACAGATCACCAATAATTAAGAAGCCCATTTTGATCGATACCTATACTTGCAGAAAAAATTAAACATTTTTTGAACGATGATATCAGTTTTAATTGCTTTTCATCTTGGGAAATATAATTGTGTCCTTTGCCCGTAATAGAAAACGTTTGATTCTTGTGGGGTCTATATAGATTATCTATTTATAATTATGCCACGCAGATAGGCCAATCATCTTTAGTAGAAAATGGTTAGCTTAATGTTTGATTTAAGTCAATCCTATGGCGCCAAATAGAATCATCATAAACTTATTAGGGTAATGAAATTTGAATATTTGAATATTTTATGTTATATATGGTATGCATAAATTCTCTACAAAAATTTGGGTTGTTGTTCCTCATTTGACCAAAATGTTTGTGCATAAATTGTGTTTCAAAAGTGACATAAAAAAATTGTTAAATTTCTTGGCCTGTTGAACTATGGGTAATTTGTTGTTTGACCTTGCATCTGTGTCCTTCTGTGCAAATATGTGACTTAATTCTTTAATTAAGTAAAGAATGTTGCTCAGTCCTGATGTTCTCATTGTGACTTTATGATAAAAAATAGCAGTACAAGCGCTTTTGATTCGCTTAAACGTTTTATCACATTTAGTTTGGCAGTTTAGTGTCAAGAATCTGTTCCTTCATATTATGGTACATATGGCTGGTTTGTAATATTGCAAAGGTTTTTTTTCACTTACATGGGTTTCTATCTTATTGCCGTTCATCCTTGGGTTCCAAAAATGACAAATACCAATTTTTACTAACTGTAAATACATCATATTTAGCTGGATACCAAGTTTACGGTTTTAGTATGTATTGCAAAGTTTTTTTGTCGAAATGATATTTCACGATTTAAAGGGGTACCCAACACTTTGACTAAAATAGATTTGGCTCGTTTAATTTTTATAAAACTAATGCCCCTTTAATGAAAGTCGTTAAGATGTAAGAACACTTGTTAACTATTTATAGAAGTTATAAACAGTTCATAGGGTATGAAATTGAATTTCAGCTTTAAAAATATTATTACTTATCCCTGTTATATCTACTTTTTGTTGACCATATCAACAGTCCATGTGACTTTTCAAACTTTCGGACGAAAACATCAATCATTACACCGTAGGTGTCAAAATGTAATATTTTCAATGAATATTTAATTTTATTTACCAGATCCATTTAATTGACAATTCTATTCTTAAAAAATGACCCACTTAGCACCATTCTCCTACTCTGAAATGTTATACCGAAGCTACACGTGTAGTTTAAGCGTATAATAGGAGTAAGCTTTGGTTTCTCTTTTTCGTTGTCTTATATTTGTCGCCTTTTATTATGAAAAAGACCGGATACATATCGGATAGACAACGTCCCCATTCCCATTTTGAACTGATCAATAACAGACATCATCTATGTGTCGACACGCGATCGTCCACATGGTGGGAACCCCACGTATATCTAAACCCCACACAACGTGGCGAGCCCTTAATGGCCCCGACAAAAAAACCCAAGTGAATAAATCAGTGGAAAAAACACTATATCAAATCATTATATATGGCTGAAAAACTGAGTTATTTAAAGAAACAATGCATTTCAGTAAACAAAATAGTCTTGCTTGACCCAAATAATATGCACTAAGGTTAAACTAGTTTTGCTGGATCAAAACCCACCTCCTATTTAGTCAATGACAAAAATAAATTCAAAATGTATCAACAGTATGTTTGAGTTAGAATATGGCTGTTGAGTAATGCATTTTATAAGAGTTTGGGCGCCGTAGTGTTGTGGTTAGTGCATCTGAATATGAAACCAAAGGTCTATGGTTCGATTCATGTTCTGGATGAAAATTTCAGGTATCAAATTTGTGGCACCCTATAGTCACCATTTGTAAGAATATTCACGATAAAAGATGCTAGTCTTTCAGATGAATATGAAAAATGACTTGAATCCCCAATACATGGCGAAAAAGAGTAGATTAAAATGCCGCATCCACCAAGTGGAGAGGGATTAGCATAAGTTGGTATAACTATTTTTCCCAATCCACTTTAAATAAATAAAGAAGTTTAAACTAAAATATGTTTGAAATCACTTGTGTTATGCACTTTGGTTATCACAACTGGCTCAATTTCTGATCTGTTTATAATAAAATGAACGAATAAATTGTCTTAATAAACGGCAGTATGTTTATATTCAATTTTAAAAAGCGACATTCTTTGGGCGTACCAAATTAATTGTATTCAGATAACGATCTAACTTTGGGTATATGATACTTTTGGTTACAATATGACTTGTTTTAAATTAAAAGGTCCGGTTAACTCTCGGTTTCTTAAGTTTCAATTTTATCTGTATAATCTCTGAAACAAAGACGTCTTTCTTCCGTGAGACAAAGAATCACTTTCAAAAGGAAAACACAAGTTGGCGAAACTGATTGGTCTTTTAATCTGTCGCGTGCACAATAATTATCATACTAACGTACCATATTTTTTAAAAATATGGTAGTTAAACGGGTGCCCGTTTAACATATTTGCAAACAAAGCTTTTGACAAAAGTTTTCTATCAAGTTTAGTTCAAAATAACATTAATATATGTCTTTTTTACAAAATTTATTGAGAAGATACATATTTATTTGATTCAAAAGAATACAGAAGCGAGGCAGTATGGAAAATGAAAAAACCCAACGACAAGGCTAATTCGTGAGAACAGTAAAATGAGTTCCCACTTGTAAATTTCCCTATGCAATTCATACAAAACTACTTTATTTCAAAATACTGTCCTAGTGCTATTTCCTATCCTATAATTATGAAATTTGTTCGACCAATCTCATTAATATATAAAATTTCTTTAGATAATTTTGAAATTTTTCATTAATTCCGAATTTTGGAGAACTCATTATTTAAATGTAAATAAGTTTTTATGCGTGTCAAAATTACATAGGTTTAATGGAGAAAATGTTGTTAAAAATTAATAAATTGTAGATTTAAAAAACAATAAAATATTATAATATTTTGATATTATCAGCATAAATTATAGATATTTCTCTGCTCATCAGAACAAATTTAATTAAAATATAAAAAAAAACAACTGCAGGACAAAATTTAGAAAAATTGTGGGTTTATATGTAATACATAGGAAAACTCCCAAGTGGGAACTCATCCATGTCCACTGACTGTACATAGAATAGAGAATAGAAACTGGGAATGTGTCAAAGAAACAACACCCCGACCAAAGAGCAGAAAACAGCCCAAGGCTACCAATGGGTCTTCAATGCAGCGAGAAAATCCCGCACACGAAGGCGGGCTTCAGCTGGCCCTTATACAATAATGTACTACAGGAGGAGCCCCGATTGGAACCCTTGGCAGTTGGTACTCCGCGTTAAATAATTAAAGAATTAAATTGAATTAAATTAAATTAAGTACTACAAATAAACAACAAAAAAAGATTTAAAACACACAGCAACCAAAACAGAATTATAACTAGCAAAGTGGACTTTTTCCAATGTTTTGTCCTTTTAGTATTCTTTTGCCGATACTCAGTTTGATGTATGTTTGTAGGTAAGTAACATAATCAATTGAAATAACAATACCCAAATAAATATTGTATGGGTTGCTAGCATATAACAGAGACTTAACCAGGGTTTTATCAAGGATAAGTTGATGTCATCACTTAGGAAATTTTACGGTCGTTATCACGAATTGATTGTCCGTTCCAATGTTCCAATGTATAAGATGATTTTAGATCTGTTTCCACTCTCGTAACATTTCATGTACCTCCACCGATTTGTAACTATCATCTGATTTACTTTGTTGAACTTCACGAGGGGTGCCGTATACGGAGCACTTGAGTTCACTCCTGGTTTTTATAGGAGTTCGTGTTGTTCTTTTTTTTATATAGTTTTCAGTGTTTATTTGTTGTGCTTGTGGTTGTCCATTTGTCTTCCCTGGTTTGTCTGTCTAATGGATTGCGTTTTTTGGATGTTTGTCCTTTTTATAACCACTGAATCGATGCAGTTGCTGGTAGATTCCAAGTCCTCGAGGATATCACCAGCTCAGTTGCTACTATTTCGATACTAGCCGGAATTGAAACTTTAAATTTATGTGAATGTGAAATTTTTCCAAAAAATAGTATTATCTCCCCCTTGCATACTCGTAGCTCTGTCATAAGATGGTTTTGGCTTTACCCCTTTTGGTCATTTTGGCATTTATGCATTTGCTCTTTAGTTATTGTGATTTATTGTTCGGTTTTAAGGTGGTACCCAACACTACAGGGAGATAACTCTTAAAAATCACCAGAGCGTTTTAATCAAATTTAATAAGTAAAGAGACATTAAGCTTCTCTATGATCAAAATTGATGTTTGCCAAACTGCTATATATTCAATGAAATTATTCCCGTTAAGTGTGAAATTCTATTTACTAAAAAAAATTAACATTTATGTCAACAGGTCAAAGTAAATATTTCCTAAAAATTTTATGAAAATTAAACGAGCCAAATTTATTTTAGTCAAGGTGTTAGGTGTACCACCTTAAACATTTTAGGCCTTGAGCAAAACTAATGAGTCGTCAATCGACGAAATGTTCACATCTTCTGCATCAAAACTGGTATCAAAGATTTAATACGTCCGAAGTTGCAAAAGCTGTCTGGCATTATTTCGGCACTTCTATCCTAATGTAAAAAAGTATTGTGTTAAAAATGTCAGATGTTTGCCAAATATTTCTCATAGTATCATGTTCTGTATGCCATGACAGTATTATTTAAAAAAGAAACTATTTGACACTAAGTGGTGACTTAATACCTAGGTGTGAATTTGTAAGCTATTTAATCTACTAAATTGTATATAAAAATGCAATCCGGTGTCATTTGTACGAAGTAATTGTACGTAACATTTTCTTAACACCTGTAGCGTAAGTCAATATCATACAAATGCTTCAAAAAGGTTAGACGTCTCGCAACTTAATGTGAAATATGAAAAAAATGTTCAGTTACGTTTTACTCTCTGTCTTTTATTTCGAAAATATGACTCAAAATATTAAGATCTTTCAATAAACAATGGCCACAGCAAGCTTCAAAATAAAAAATGTTAATATCTAGAATACAAACACAAAATGTTACAGAGCATATTCCAAAGGGTAAATTACACCCCCTCCCCCTTTTCAAAGTAAATTGATAAACTATGTAATGGACCAACAAATTGATTTTTATTGGGGACAAGTGAAAAACGTAGGATTTAATATCAACATGAGTCCAGTAATGGTATATTCCGAAAAAAATGTTGGGTGCGTTTGTGTTAATTTGAACTTATACATATGACCATCCATTTAAAAAAAAAGGAATAAAAAAGACCAATTAAAATACGTTTTCTGATGCCGATACTGTCAAATTTACTTTTTGTTTCAGTAGAAATGCACTAAATAAAGTGCAAAATCTTCAATTAAATAAAACTGTTACTTATAATTAAAGAGGACGAAGTATCGTTTTCTTTTTCTTTCAAAAACATCGAATCAGTTCAGATAATTTTTACAGATGAAATTTTCCAATAACCCTTCTTAACAAAACTTTTGAGATCGAGAAATAGGTAACTGTATCGGATAGTATATTATCGCTTCATACTGTGTTAAGAGAAAACAGTAACGACGGAAAATAAAATAAAATATACCTTTCCCCATTTTCACTAAAGAATACAGTTTATTCCTGTCACATCAAATATTTTCAAGCATGCATCTCTAATTTGAAAGCTAAATTATGGATTGATTTGACGTATTCAATATTAACAAGGCAGGACATGCTTACCATTCCATAGCACCTAATGCACTCTCGGTTTTCCGAGGGATTTCTTATCGGAAGTGCTTTAGTTTCTATACTGTCTCGTTCTAATTTTGTTCAGATTATTATATGTTATACATGTGTCCCTGGGGTATTTGTCTGTTATGTTCCATTCTCATGAGTTTGTTTTTGCCTTTGACAGATCTTGTGGACTTTACCTACAGTTTTATAGTTTTTCTTTTGTGGATTTTTATTTAAGAGTCATGAGTGTCTTATTGTATTGGACAGACTAACGATATTCAGAGAATGGATATTTAACTTTATGGGGGAACAAGAAAATATTGTTGATCTTAGATTTTTACGGTATTCATGAGCCTGCCTTAATATTTGATTCTAGATGATTCAATCCGCCTTTTCAGTACATTTTTGCAGTCCATTTCTTTCAATTTTCTTCTTTCACCCCTCCCCAAACATCTAATGGACTGAATCTGCTAGGTCATTTTCCTCGAATGTGCAGTATTTATCTCTGCAACCTGACGACACATACATTTCATTATCAAATGTCATTATTTATTTTCAGTTTTATCCCCGTCAGTATTTGTTTCTTTTTCATCTATATCAGGTTTTGTTTCCTTCCCAGTTTCTTCCACTGCCAATGTCTGTTTCGGTTTCTACAATAAGATTTTCTAAATACTCTCCAGTTTTAACTGTTCTCCGTATGTCCCGAGGTATGTTGGATGTTGCCAAGCCAACTTAAGAATTATCTGTGCCTTATATGGGGAATTATTCAGTTGAAGTTTTTGATTTGATTTTGTTAACAGAATGAATCTTAGTTCTTCAGCCGAGTTGGAACTCTGGTTTTCTTGTGTCACTGATATTATCATCTTTGACGTCTTTTTCCTCTCAAAACTAAACCCAGCTGGACATGGCTTTGTGAAGGTGGCGGGGTATGTCATGAACAATTTTTAATCCTGACCACAAAGTTCTGAAATTCTATTTGCGGTGAATTATCTGCCATTTGACTTTGTGATATATATAGTGCCTCTATCATGTAGCCATTCCACTTAACGCCAGGCGGAGCTGTTTTTCCGGAAGTTATGTAAGGTGACAGGTACGTAAATGGTTAATCTCACGGAATTTTATGAAATTTTGCATACAACTAGAGCATGAGAAACTGCACATGAACATCGAAAAAATGATATATATAACTTTTACACTTTCTGAGATATAGCAAATTAAAAATCTGGAAAATAGTAGTACAAATATATAGAATACACGTAAATATCGTAAAAAAAAGTTCAGCAATTTTGAGTACAAATTAACATTTCTCGAAATCCTGTCCTACGAATTTTCTTTAAAAATGATATGTTTTTGCTAGTGGATTTCCGTTTTATTGATATAAAATTTATAGGGGGTCACCGAATTCGTTTTTTGAGTATGGATAGTTGAATCTGCTGTACAGCGTGGAAAAAGCGCCGAAAATGCAAAAATAATCGTGACGTCGTGGCTCTAAATCTTATTTTTCGACGTTTTTAGGTATTGCACAGACACTTGGATGATTTATACTGCAAAAACGAATTCGGTGACCCCTTTTAGCTTTCATATCAATAAAACGGAAATTTTAGTGGCAATAACATATCAATTTTAAATAAAATTCGTAGGACACGTTTTTGAGAAAAGGCAATTTAAAGTAAAATTTTTCAATACTTTTTGCGATATTTACGTGCATCCTATACATTTGTACTTCTTTCTACAGAATATTCAAATTGCTATATATCCGAAAGTATAAAATTTACGTATATATTTTTTCGATATTCATGTGCAGTTCCACATGCTCTAATTGCTTGCAAAATTTCATAAAGATCCCTGAGATAGCCCATTTACGTACCTGTTACCTTAAAAACGTGGTTGAAAAATATTTATAACCTATCGACAGACGATTTGGTACCAAATCTAATGTTTACAATTAATGTTTCCGCCCAGTGCTGCACCTAGCGTCAACTAGAATTGCTTTTTTATGAGAAATGGTAACCACTTTGGATGTCACAGTATTTAATAATGAACAACAAAATGGATAACAGGTAAGGTCAACAATAACATACCAATCAATCAAAGCAACCCAACCGAGAGAACGCCAGACAAAAAAATAACATAAAAGAGTACAAAACACAAACATGAAACGGTTTGATAGTATATTATCCATCAGGATGAGATTGATATTCAACTATAATCGACTAGGCCAAGGGAATAAAAGTCGGAATGCCTTATTTCTTTCATCGCCAACTTCGATGCTTCTAATTAATAGACTTTTTGTTGTGAGATAGGAATTAATCCCCTTGTACTAATTTACTTAAAATATTCAGACATTCAAAACAACTCAGAGTTACGTATGCAGACAACATACAAGTTATTATTTGTGTGATTTTTAGCTCACCTGGCCAAAGGCCATGTGAGCTATTGCCATCACTTGGCGTCCGTCGTCGTCCGTCGTCGTCGTCGTTAACAATTATACAAAACTCTTTTCCTCTGAAACTACTTGACTAATTAGAACCAAACTTGGTATGAATGTTCATTGGAGTACCCTGCATAGAACTGATGTGGGGATTTTTGATTCGTCGAAAAACATGGCGGCTGTTACTAAAAATAGAACATAGGGGTCAAACAGTAGTTTTTTGCATATATCTTCAAAACCGTTAGGTCAAGCTAAAATCTGACATAGGGTAAAAGTGTTCAGCATGATGAGATCTATCTCTAGTTTGTGTTCGGTTTTCCCGGGTGCCATCCAATATGGCTGCCATGGTCGGACATAGTTTAACCTTGGACCATATGGGAATTTTAACATTTTTGTTATCTTCTCTGAGACCATTAGGCCAATTTGAACCAAACTTTGGTGGAATGGTCCTTGGGTGGCCCCTTTTAAAATGTATGTTCGGTTTCCCCAAACGCCATCCAACATGGCCGCCATGGCTGAACTTAGTTTAACATTGAGCCTACGGGAATTTTACTTTTTTGTCAACTCCTCTGAAACCAATGAACCAATTTCAACCAAACTTAAGTGGAATGGTCCTTGGATGGTCCCCTTTAAAAGTTATATTCGGTTTTCCCGGGCGCCATCCAATATGGCTGCCACGGTCGAGCATAGTTTAACCTTGGACCCTATGGGAATTTTAACATTTTCCTTATCATCTCTGAGACCATTAGGCCAATTTGAACAAAACTTTGGTGGAATGGTCCTTGGGTGGCCCCTTTCCAAAGTTATGTCCGGCATCCCCGACTTCCAACTGACATGGCTGCTGATACTAAAAAGTAGAAAAAGGGGGGATGAATTTCAAAAATCTACTATGAAACTACAAGGCCAGTTGCAACCAAACTTGACAGTAATGGTTCTTAGAAGCTTCTTTTTCGAAGACTGTTAACCAAGATGGCAGCCACAGCCGAACTTAGTTAAACACCGTTAATAAAAATAGAACATAGGGGTCAAAATGCTGTTTTTTGCTATTTTTTCCTGAATTATAGAAAGAAAATGAAGATGAAATCTACTATCAAGGTAAACATGGTATCCCGAGCATCTATGGAAGGTCCATTAGGAAGTTTGCATAAATCTTCCAGGTCCGTCATGAGCATTTACATGTTCTTATTGGTCGAACTTTAAAAGTTCTTCTACTCTGAAACCGTAAAGCCAAATAAACTGATTTTTTGTATGGAGCATCTATGGAAGGCCCTTTACAAACTTTGCATAAATCACTCTAGTCTGTGAATAAAATTGCCACCAGAAACCTTTATATGTTCTGATCGGTCGAAATTTAAAACTTCTCCTCTGAAACCGTTTGGCCAATGAACTTATACTTGGTATGAAGCATTTATAGAAGATCATTTACAAAGTTTCCAGAAATCTATCTAGTCTGTCAAATCAAAAGTTTGTGACTGCCAGGTGAGCGATACAGGCTCAGTGGGCTGAGCCTCTTGTTCCATACAGGTTAAAACTTGTAAAAAATGACAAAATGTACACGACATGTACATATAAGATTCTATTGTGTTTCCTTTTGTGTACGAACGACAATAGTAAATATTTACTGTGACGTCACAAATAAGCATTATTGCATGCATGCTGTAAACATCGCGTCTATGGTTTCGTTTTATAATTTTAGTTGTACATTTTCGACTAATGGTATGCATTTCCATCTATCAAAGCTATCTTTGTGTCGATAAAGATCTAAAAAGAGTTGGATGGTATTATTTATTGAATTAAGAGGCGTTTTTACCTTTCATCATCTAACATTTCTTCTTTATCGGTAACATCTTGGAAATAAAGACAACTATATTTCAGAAGGCAAATATTCACTTGCAGTTTATTGAAACAGGTATTAATATTAGGAAATGTATACAAACGGACTATTTTTCATATGGAAAATCTGATATTCTTCGGTACACAATCTAAACACTGGAGATATACAACAATTTAAAAGTCTAAAATTAGTATTTGTCTAGCACTTTAAGAGAAAAAGTATTCACCTCAAGAAGACATCAACTTTAAAAATGGTTTTACTGTGTGTCTCGCATACTTCGGCAACTGATTTCTTGATGAAAATCTCCGGACTCCATTAATATTCTGTACGTTTAAAATAACAATTAGGTATGTCCTAAAAGTCAACATGGATCACATGATCGGAAACAAAACTTGTAAGTTTTATGCAAAATCACATTTGCTTGTGGTACGTCATATAGTGAAATGCACACAAATGTTGGAAAATCAGCTCTCGTAAAATATCTGGAACATTTCAGCAGTGGAAAAGACAATAATTCATTTCGTCTATTGGAAACATAGGAAGATTAATCTATGGAACGCCACAGCTGTCTTATGTTCATTTTCAAAATTTTGTTTTGTCCATTTATTATTTTATTAAGTCAGTTTGCTTGATTGTTTTGTTTGATCTTATGTTGTTCTGTTCAAATATTATTTTATTGAGTTAATTTCCATTTTGTTATGTGCAATTATTATTTCATTCAGTCGAATCAATTTGTTGTGGTGTTAAAAGATCGTTTTGTTGTGTCAGTTGAATATATTGTTATGTTAAATCATTATTTTATTATGTTAAATCTTATATCATTACGTTAGATTATGTTTAATTATTATTTTATCAAGTCAAATCAACAAATTGTTATGTTCAAACATTATTTCGTCTTATTGGTCTAACTTGTTCATGTTGTTGTTATGTTCATTTGATGTTATTGATTATGCGATGTATGGCGGACGGCCGGTCGGCTTAGAATAGTTTGAAGGAAAATCCTTTTTGTTGTCAATTTGACAGCACATTTCATGCCGGAAATGGGAGTGTTAGGAGTAGGGAGCATGGAAAGAATTGAAAACAAAAGGCAGACTCCAATTTCATGGTCATTTAATGATTATACAGTTATCAGTTAAGGTTCATTACATGTTAGCGCTTGATCATTGCGAATGAATTCAAAGTATGTATAAATATCTGCCCCTTTCATATGGGGGGAGACGAACAACGGTAAATTTTAGAGATGGCATTGACAACTTACTCTATACGAGCACTAGGCATATTGTAATACATGGAGTGCAGTTTGGAATCATATTTAAAGTGAAGTTTGGAGTCATTTTTGGAATGGAATATGGAGTCATTTCTGGAGTGGAGTTTGGGGTCATTATTGGAGTGGAGTTTTGGATTAACCTACCCCCTTTTATTCATTTTCAATTGTATGTGTTAAATATATTTCATATTTTATATTTTACATTTATTTATAAAACAGAAATATTAAATTTCAGTAAAATGATATCATTGTGAATAATCAGGAGCAGTATCCTATTTCAGTAAATTTTTAGTGCATTACAAGCCCTGCTGTAACCACATCCTGTAGATAAACTACATTAAAACAATTAACACTAATGATATATTTACTTTTCTTTCGGGTCAGTCATCAATACATTGTTTCAAAAAAATTATTGAAAGAATTAAGAGGCTGCCATAGGAAATTATTCTGACATACAAAAGAAGGGGAAAATAAGGAAATTATTCTGACCTACAAAAGAAGGGGAAAAAATAAAAGAAATTATTTTCTAAGGTTTCCAAATTATAGAGACAAGTCTACTTTGAGATTTCATGGCATACCTGGTCCATAGATACCCGATATATATCAATGAATGCATCTTCCAATAAGAAGTGGGAATATATAAGGTTACAGGGTGGCGACCTCAAGGGTTTCAAAGTTACAAAGACAAATCTATTTTAACGGCATTGGGCATACCCCAAGTATCCCCATATACCTCAATGAATGCAGTTTCTCATAATGAGTAGGAAAATATATGAGACCCAAAGTTTTGAAAATTAAACATTTTAAAATCTTACTGCACAACTTCATACTTTCTTCAAAAGTGTTGGCAGATTATAGCACCATATGTAGATGTTCAATAAGGTTTTAGAATTTTAATTTTCAAAACTTTGAGAAAATAAATGACCCACTTGTAGAATGTACATACATGTATATGGCTAAACAACAAGAAAAAGAAGAAAACACATTTATACGTGTAGTTGGGGCAGCTCCAGTACAAGTTAATAAAAGGTTAATACAAAACTCCACTCCAGAAATGACTACAGACTCCACTCCATGTTTTACAATATGCCCGAGCACTATGATACCAAGGAAAGACATCAGTAATCATATTTATGCTATTTTCCTTTGGTATTGCTGAAACAGGTGACAATACTAACCTCCCTTCCATTTAATGGATAGCCAAACCTCGATAAAAATAGAGGTATATCGACGTTGTCAGTTACATTCAATATTAACAAGAAAATTTCAATTCCGAATGCTTGATTTTGATTCTTCGAATATACAAATCAAAAATAAATTAAAATAAATTGGTTACAAAGTTACTGTATGTCAAGGTCAAATCAGCGATAAATTTTACATATGAAATGGACTTCACAGAGTTTCCTGTTGTTTATCAAATAAACCAAAATAAAACACAGCTGAATTGTCAACACGCCAAAATTTCCCTACACCAAAATATCCCAATTTACGGTATTGCCTTTTCTACGAGTTTCTCTCTCAAGTTTGGAGAAACTCATAGAATTACATAGGTCAAGGTCAGTCTCTAGAAAGTTCCATAATGTTGCAAAAAATTGTAAACAACAAAGTCTGTCATCTTCGGACCAAGGTCACACAAAATAATTACAGTGCCTGAAAATATCACAATGTCATCACGGTCATAGAATTTTAAAAACAATTCCATTCTAGTAACAAAAAATTAGAAGATTAATAAATAAAATAAATAAAAACAAACGTAGCATTATCTGATTCAATTAATTGTAATTAGCAAAGCTTAAGTCATTATCTGAGCTTTGGTCATTATTTTACACTTTGAGAAGAATCATTTGATTTTTTATGAGGGCAAGTAAAGATTTTGAAAAAGGACAGGTTCCTAAATATTTTGCAAACGGATGGTTTAAAATGTAGGAAAAAAGATTGAATATAATCCAGATTCAAAGTTTACACAGGGAAAAAATGCAGAGTCGTAAACGACGAAAATATATTTTCCAGGATCCAAAATTGTTTCCTCCCCCTTCCTGAAATTAAATGGTTGCCCACTAAGATGAATTAAGCAATAAAAACGGTGCTAATTATGTCCCAGCAGTGCAAGGGTTAGATCATCCTGTACATTAATCCTACATCTGTTCTTTCCTTTGGTCTTATAGATCGATTCATAACCATAAAAATAGATAAAGTATGACATCAGGTAAAATGTGTGAACGTGAAAGACTATATCATGCATTTTATCAGACAGGTGAATAAAAATTAAGATGCATTTAAATTACGAGGATATAAAGATGTACATCTACAGGTGAAACATTTGACAAAATGATTTAAACATTGTGGTTTATCAGTAGACATTAGACCGTGGGAAAACCTTTAACAACATTTTGTCAAGAAAATTTAGATGAAGAAATTCTTTTTTAAAAAACTGAGCCTAACCGAATACATGATGACCATGTATAAGGTTATTATTGATTATTAGTTCATGTGACTTAAATATCCATAAATATTGAATAAATATATCACAAAGGAGCAATGATCTATCCTTCTTTGTCATTATAATCTGTTCCACAGATCCCCATATGTACAGCAGGTATTAATCTCAATTACGTACGGAGCATATTGGATCATTCTGTTCCCCTTTTACAATCCTTCGTCATCGTTATCAACAGCCCTTCAACAGCACTACATACTCGTAGTTTCCGTCGAATTGCTTTGTTCCTCTTTTAGAACCCTTCATCACCATTATAACTTGTTCCTAGGATCACCATATGAACAAATATATAAACTGCCCTTCCGGGGCACATTGGATTACTCGTGGATATTCGTTGGAATCATCTGTTCCTCTATTAAAATCAGTTGTCATCATTATAACTATCTCAGATCACCATATGTACATGTATATCAACCGCCCTTTGGATTACTCATGGGTTTTCGTTGAAATGGTCTATTCCTCAATTAAAATCCTTCATCATCATTATAATTTGTTCCACCGTTCACCATATGTACATGTATACCAACTGCCTTTCTACAGCACATTGGATTACTCGTGGTTTTTTTTTAAATGAGGTTTCTCAATTGTCATACTTCAAATCACTAATTTCTATCTTGTTCCTCAGATCCCAATCTGTACGTATCCACCAACCTTCCGGAAAACATCGGTATTCTCGTGGTTTGTCTTGCAATGACCTATCATCATAAGTCATCATTCATAACTTGTTCCTTAGATCCCTATATTTAAATCACGTATAAACCGCCCTTCCGGAGCACATTGGGATAATCGTAGAAATGATATGTTCGTCTGTTAATTGTCATCGTTTTCTTATTCATAACTTATACCACAGATCACCGGGAAGTAATTATATGGTTTGAGGGGAGAATTGACGATACACATAAACTGAAAGTCACTGGTATTATGTATATTGTTATTGCATAATTTGCGTGTAATCAAAATTATCATTTCAAATGGATATAATATGTAAAATCCGATTTTGTTGAAATGAAATTCATTTACATGTTGGAGGGAAATATATCTAAGAAAATGATGATGTTATAGATATAAGTTGGATTCAGAAATGGTATAGCCACATTGGAAAAATGGATTGAATATGTCATATGTTTGAAAAGTGGAAAATATGAAATGAGATTCATTACTTTATTCAGTTGCCATGACAATACAGTAAAGAACCTGCGTCTGAAATTTGTGACTTATCACATAATTTTTGTCATTCTCAGAGTCGTAATAAACCACCTCTTATGGCACTTTATTAAACAGGAGAGTATACAAATAAAGGATCGGGTCTTGCAATTAATTGCCATTCTACAGCACTTGGATTACTCGCAGTTTTTCGTTAAAATTTCAGAAATTTCAGGTTCATGGAGTTTATTTCTGAAATTTCCGATTCATGGTGTTTATTTCTGAAATTTTTCAGATTCATGGTGTTTATTTCTGAAATTTCAGATTCATGGTGTTTTTTCTGAAATTTTTCAGATTCATTGTGTTTATTTCTGAAATTTTTCAGATTCATGGTGTTTATTTCCGAAATTTCAGATTCATGGTGTTTATTTCTGAAAATTTTCAGATTCATGGTCTTTATTTCTGAAATTTCGGATTCATGGTGTTTTTTCTGAAATTTTTCAGATTCATGGTGTTTATTTCTGAAATTTCAGATTCATGGTGTTTTTTTTCTGAATTTTTTTCTTATTCATGGTGTTTATTTCTGAAATTTCAGATTCATGGTGTTTATTTCTGAAATTTTTCAGATTCATAGTGTTTATTTCTGAAATTTCAGAGTCATGGTGTTTATTCTGAAATTTCAGATTCATGGTGTTTATTTCTGAAATTTCAGATTCATGGTGTTTTATTTCTGAAATTTCAGATTCATGGTGTTTATTTCTGAATTTTCAGATTCATGGTGTTTATTTCTGAAATTTACTTATTATTCATTTATTTATTTATCATTTTTTATAATATTGTTTGTGCCATTATCTTGTATAAATGATATTTGCGTTGTCATGGTGAAAAATAAATTAAACGAAAAGATTCGCAGAAATTGCGTAGCATTGACTTTTCTAAGTCGTTTTTACCTTAAACATGTTAAAATAATAAGAAAAAATGCGTATTATTACATGATATATTCCTACTTCATAGTTGTATAGACATTGCATATGTTATAGTAAAAAAAAATCACAATATAAATGAAAAGTGAGAAAAACTGTCAGAAGAAGTTTAGGAAAACCTGGTTTTGATTTGTTTGTTTCTTCCTTCTTTGGAGGCTTTAATCCAATTTTCCATTTATTTATAGCTGCGGTTACCCTAAAAGTTTTTTTATTTGAAGGAGAAACGATTACTGCCACTTTCGACAGGAAAACTATTTAAAATAAACTGAAAAATTACAAGACAGTCTCAATAATTTAACTTTACTCCGTAATCAAACAGTGTAGACGGAAAATCGAAATATCTATTTAATTTTTTACCTATATTTACGAGTGCAAGTCAAAAGATAACAATAATTAATTTTCATTTGTTTCAAATTTGGACAAGTTTCCATACACTCAGGTTTTCTTATTTAATAAATCTATCCATTTTTGAGACTAAAATAGAGTTTAAACATCATTATAACACTGACATTAAAATTTGAAGTATGCGGCGGGGATGGTCAAGCTAAGGCAATATGATTGCGAATTAGGTGACACTTTTAAAATACCATTCTGATTTATTGAAATGAAATTTAATCATAATTTGTATGTAAATTGATTTTTAAAGGTATATTTTATACATTAAACAGTTGAATTAAAGCATTCATGTTGGACACAGCGTTGATGGTTTTCTTTTATGCATAAGTAATGATGTGGTCAGACATTTGACAGCTGGCCGTAGGAATTCTACATTTTATCTACGTGTAATTTTCAGCATGATAAAGTTACAATATAGTTTTTAAGAGATCTGAATACAGAGTGTGTAGGACGTAGGTAGTATAAATGCTTTATTATCACCCAGATAAAACACATTTATAACAAATATTTAGTTCATTTTCCATACAAGAAGTCATCTTAATGTCTTGAAGATGATTTAAATTATAACAAAGACACAAAATACCACCAACGTACTTGAAATACGAATATATTTCTGTTTTAATTTTTGATTAATGACACTGTATTAAGCTTTTTATTGCAGTACGTGCAGACTGCATATTTTTTAACAACAAACTTATTAAATTTCAGTAATCTTCAGGACGAAAACCTTATACAATATTTAAAAAAGAAACAAGACTAAAAAGAACTAGGGTTACTAATGTTGCTTTGAATTAAGACATATCTATGTCTGCTATTCATCAATTAATATTCTCACGTCATCTTCTTGTTATTTATAAATTTCCGTCCCAGTATTTTTATTTTCCTGATGTCAAGTCAAATTGTTAATTTCTGTACCTCATTTCGGTTGCATCTAGTCTTTAGCACTAGAATTAAAACAGAAACAATACGAGTAACCGAAGACAAACTAGAATTAACTGGACCCAGTCTAGTGCGACGATGGTCTGTTTATTATCGTGATGTCAACGGTTTGTTGGGCGGTCCCATTTCAAGAAGACAATAGCGTGACGGCATAGTGTGCTGTGTGTAATTTTTAAAAATCTCGTTTGTCACCGGTTTCGAGTGTTATTACCATGATTACTGTTCCTGTTTTGATTCAGATTCAATCTAGGGAGTTTTTAACGTCCTTGACTACCTATTTAGGTCTCGCACGGATTCAGATTACGGAAAGCAATTGAGTTATCCGGACAATAAGTGATCACGTGATTCTTCCAAATTTCCCGGATGTTCCACACAACGTAATGGCAAATTACCGCAGTTATTATCGACTACTACGGCCATAATCTTGATGGTCTGTATCCTTAAAATGTAATTGCAATTTTTATTCTGAATCTGAAAATGAAGTAAATTTTAATTACTATGACTTCATATCAACAAGTAACATACAAAGCAAATTAAAAGAGTAAAAGCAAAAACAAAACAAAACAAACAACAAATAAAAGCAAACACAACCTTAACATAAATTGGATGTCCTATATATATCCGTTTACTTCACATATGGTAGCATATCAAATATAAAAATTAACATTTTTAAAACTTCAGTGATAATAACAGAGAGAAAATTGAAAATTCTTGTTTTTCTGCTTTTCATTGCAACTTGTATTTATTTTAAAATAAAATAACATAATTATAATTTTGCTGTTTTTGTGTAGTCCTAAATTTCCCAAGCGAGGAAATGGAACATTTATCCTTTGAATATATTTATAATTCATCAGACCATTTTTTAAAGAAAATAACGACTGTAAAGAAAAATTGTAACATCAAAATTTCGCAACAAGAAAAAATGTATTGTATGATGATAAAATGTTATCTAATAACACGGTCTATGTTACTAAACCAAGGGTATTGTATAATTGTATAATACCATCTGGTATCGTGTTAGGTAATTCTACTTCAAAGGAATTTGAGAAAGCCATGACAAAAGGACCATACATGGGCATATGTAACAATTATTTGTCGACTCAGCGTAGCGGTGATTAGACGTAGCCCAAATTAATTGGCAGGCAGTAGCAATTATCACACACGGCTTTTTTAAGCGCGTGATTTTCATTCTTCACATCATGTTTACATGTATAGTTAAATACAAATACTTTACTGATAAAAAAAAAACAAGAACATACGTTGTACAGAAGTAGAATATGCGATAGATTAAAGAAAAAATCAAGTGGTTAAAAACAAATCTTTTATGGCAATCGTCACTGCCCATTAATGATATTTTTCGATATTACTCAAGTAAAGACTTTTCCAGATAATATATTTTATGACATTAAAACGGATTACTGTTGTTTTCTTTCCTTTTTGTATAATTTTTTTATGATTTCTGAAAAGTTGGATGTGGCCGGTTGATATATATAAGCCGTGGAAAATCCCGCGTTTCTGGTAACTCGACCGACCTTATTTGTTTGACACCATTACTGGAAACATTATATTTAGGTCATATAGAATCTAAATCATGTCATATTGGAAGACATCCTATTGGAGGAAAGGAATAAATGTTTATTTCCTTTTACATGTTTTATTACCTGAAAGTCTTTCTCAGAGACTTTAGTGAAAACAGACAAAGCCTACACGACCGTCAGAGTGTGATATGATTTAAAAGTTTTCTCTCTCTTAAAGGCTGGGTTACATAAAATAGATCTTATAAAATATAATATTCATTTGTTTCAAATATCAGATATAATGAAGGTGACGAGAAAAACAGTTTTAAAAAATTGATTAAAAAGATACAGGGAAATTCACTTTAAGCAAATAGATAGTATTCAATACCAGTTTTAATGCACTGTATGTGCGAATATTAACGATTTTTGTACTATAAGTGCCTGTAAAAATGGAAAAATTTCAACCAAAAAATTAAACCGTAATAAAATATATGAACGGGACATGCAAAATCAAAACCAATCTACAGACGGAATTATGCATGGGTATAAATTTGTTGGCCACCCCCCCCCCCCCCCCCCCAAGATCCTATCAACTGAGGTTTTGATACCTTAAATAGCTTAAGTCATCCAGCAGGGTCATACATTCTGTGTTTAAAAAAATGGATGTTCAACAGTAAGTATATTACTCATCAGCAAGTAGGACATTAAAATGTGTTTTTATATATATAAACATATGCTGATTGAATGATTTATAGGGCTTTTACCCCACTTTCAGCGCACGGTTAGATCTTGGCAAACAGTTTTTATTGTTTGAGACTCCAGAGAGAACCACCGAAGACAGGAAATCTTGCGAACCTTGTCAATAAACGCCATGGCTGTGTTCTAGAATTAACTCTAGTTACTCGAGTAACACCTTGACAAGCTACGTCCGAACTCATATGACGTATTTTGACCTGTGACCCGTCAAATCGAGGAACCGTCATGCTTGTCGGGGTTAGAAGAGTTTCAAAATGGCGACGGGTGGAATTAAAGTGTAAGCTGCAGATTATAGAAAATAAATGTGTTCCTTTTTAAGGATTTTACATCAGATTTATGACACCAATGACAAATATAGAGGACAAATATACCTAAGGAGCAAACAAATAAACGCAATCCATTAGACAGACAAACCCGGGAAGACAAATGAACAACCACAAGCACAACAAATAAACACTGAAAACTAAAAAAAAAATGAACAACACAAACTCCAAAACCAGGATGAATCAGTTCTCCAGAAGGGTAAGCAGTTCCCGCTCCGTATATCATGAAATTTGAAATTAAATATTTTTAAATCAGGATGACGAAAAAATATTTGTTGTCACTGAACTCTAGATTAAGGCGTTCTGCAGAAAATATCGTACGCCCGTTTAAACATGCTAGTGATCATTGGTAGTCATAAACATGCAAAATAAATATATTTACAAAGGTTTTTTTCTCTTTGCATTTATTTTAATTGCCAACACGAAAATGAAAACAATCTTTTGTTCAAGTAAAAGTAATAAATTTGAAATTAGTATTTATCATTTGCATATAAAGTACATTAATATAATATAATATTACACATTAAACTCTTTATCATGGAAATAAAAAAAAAATTTCCGTTAAGTAAACTGACATTTATTTATTTTTGTGACACAACGCATTCCTTCATTAAAACCGATGAAAAACTTAATGAATAAGAATCATTTATTTGTGTAATGAAATTTTAATGTAAATTTGTTATTCCACGTCATTACAGACGAAAAATTAATTTATCCTGAACTAGCATATAAAGATATGTCTTACAGGTGTATGAAAAATTAGCTACCAATGAAAAAAATACGTCTTGCAGAAGTTTGAAAAGGTAATCCATCAATCGAAGAAGATATTGTTTTACTGACCCATGTTCCTTCCTTTTCATAAATTCAACTAGAGTCAACGCTGCTGTAGGTACATGTATCGTCCAACTCCGTCGTCGAATTGAATCATACACTATATCATGACATCAAAACGCTAATCCACTATAGGCCTCAACTTTCATAGTCAATATCAAGTATTAAATGACAAGTGTACTTGTATTATCATCTACGGACAATTTAACATTTTGTCCATTTAAAAGAAGAGGTGTCATCTAAATTCTCTCAAATCAATGGGGCAACAGTAGTTCATAAGGTACAAAGGTGAAGTAAATATTGGTGATGTTTTACGATACTTATATTGAGGAATAAATATTCTAGTTATGTTGTCCAAACCAAATGTTGGTAGGCTTGTTATTTTTGCACAATTCCTGATTGTTATTCTCTTAACTTTCTTGGTTTTTAGTTCTGAACTTTTTTCCACAGATTTCTAACAGATGCTTAACCCGAACTTCGTGAAACTTCACGTGAAGATTTGGCGTCATACCAAGAAGTGGACATTGGTACTGGAATTTTTATGGTGGCCATGGAAAAGCATAAAAATTTAAAAAAAACTGTAATTATTTTCAGTCTTTATCCTATTTGGTAAAGTCAGACTTGGGTTTGGAATTTATAAGTTGACCGCCGTTACCATGAAAACGGTACATACAATTCCGAATTCAAACTTAATGAAACTTAATGCGAGGTTTAGACACCGTGAATGGATTTGATTTGCACGTTGGGCTTGGAATTTTCCTGGTGGTAACGGTTGCCATGGAAACTGGACAAAAACTCAAATAAATGAAATATGTCTAATCTTTCTCTAAATATAAAATCCGGGACATTTGAAAATAAAACTTTACGATAAATATAATTTAAAATTTTTGAAATTTGCCTAAATGTCGTCTACACTTCTCAGCTTATCTTATATTTGTGTGTATATGTACATGTAAGTTACCATGACTTTCGAGAGATACGAGTACTGCTGTAACAAGAGATACTTAAATATGGTTTTTGTTAGCAATGTTATAATTTTTTTTTACAGATTGTTTTTCATATTCAGTGTGAACTGTGAAGTCAGAATTGTTTCCCTGACGGAACACCATTTACACTTTGTTGGACAAAACAACAGGTTCTGTATACGAACTGGAACTCTTAATCCTCTGATAATACCTCATAGTTTGTGTAGGTGTTCGTTTTGTTATCAGTTTGTTTGCTTTTTTCAGTGATTTATGTTTTGTTTTTGAATTTATTTATTTGTATTCCATAATCCTGAGCGTTTTTTCTTTACAAATAACTAAAAAAAACGATCACAATTTTCACAATCTTTAGTACAACTACTGTCTCTGAATTGCATTGCAGGATTTGTGTAGGTTTTTTTAAAAAGACTTTCTTTCCTTAGAGAGCAACAATTTGATTTCTATGGGGAGCAAGGACATATCTTTGATCGTGGAATTTTTTTCATGACCTCCATGAGCCTGCAAAATCGCGCCCAACATTTGTTTTTCATTTTCTAGACACCAGTTTTTTACACAATTTTGGAGCCTGTCTTTATTCAAATTCTTTACTTGCCAACACCCCCCCCCCCCCTCCCTCTTGCCTTATCATCAAATATAAAATGGTTGCTCCCTACTTGTAGTTTCTCTAATTATCTATCATTCATATCAAACTAGACAAGTGCATATACTAATGTGTACTTCATTTTTATCATTATTATTTTTTAAAATTTTTATCCAACCATTATTACAAACAATGCAATAAAAATGTCAAAATTTTACTGCTGAAAATTTCAACATCACCTTTCTCACGACCTAAGAAATCTCTATTAACCACATAATTTGATATCGTTTGTCAAGAGACACTTGACTGATATGACATTATATCATCCTTATATCAATTAAACTTAAATTTATGCATCCATAAATATTTCGTGTCTTTTCAAAAAACATCAAAAGATTTAAAATGACAGTATGTAAACGTTTATAGCAAAGTTCGGGAGTCTACAACTGCTTAAATAAACTATATTGATGGTATGCATGGGAAAATCATTCGTGTAAGACTTCGTACTTATATTTTCATGAATACCGTTTTCTCCGTAATTTCAGCACACTAAATGTATGATTTTTCTCATAACATAAACTGTACAATCATTGTCTGCTAATTTCAGCTTAAATGTTTCAGACTTTTGAATTTGTTAAAAGTATAGGCTAGGGAGCATCATATTCTGTATTGGCCAACACTTATTTTGACCGATTTTTCCTTTATTAGCGAACGTCTTGGTGGTCTCGTGGAAGCATACTCGCGTCGCGGGTTAGATCCGCTACTGGGTCAAACCAAAAACTTTAAAATTGGTGTTTGTTGCTTTTCCCAAATCAAAGGAGTAAAAGCAAAGGCTTTTCGGTTCGGAGTCAGAATGATGTTTCCGAGTTGGATGATTTGTCTTCCTGCGGACTGTTGCCTCGTGGGCTGACAGGTTATCCGGCTCTACGTGTCGGTCTAGTACACAGAAGGGTTCAGTTATACATATCACATCAATATGTTCTCGTCTTGATATGCACGTTATAATTGTCACCTGAAGTTGATCAACAATCTTACCATCCAACCATCATTTATTGGCCGATTTCATGATTCCGAATTATACTGAATCAAAATTCCGAAGGACAAATTGATGAAAAAAAACAGGAAACGATATCACTTAAGATATAGTAATGGAGACCTAGCTGTGATTAATTTGAGATTTTTTGAAGAGTAAGCATTTATATTCCAGAAGGAAATACTTTGTTATAACCAAGGTCAGCTGGTGTCAAATCAAAAATAACTACAGTATGTCATAGTTCATCTTAATGTTGGGAAACACGCCTTTCTCAAAATGTGATTTTTGTTTCTGTGGTCCATTGGAGATTTCAATTTTTAGAATTGTTACTTTGTTCAGTTTTATTAATAGTATTACTTATAAGGGGTTGATAATTTTTATTATACAGTTTACATTTATCACTCATTTTTAAGTCATACAAATAGCACTTTTGCATTTCATTTCATGGTTGTACGTAGTTAGAGTTGATAATTTTTATCACCCGGTTTCCATTTATCTTTCATCTTTATATCATATAAATTGGACATTTTGCATTTCATTTCGGATATTTTAGAATATAATTAAAATATATAACATATAATATTAAAAATTCATTATTCCAATAACGAGTGTTTCTGGTTCAGTGTATGAATTACAAAATGATTTTTAACGTCATTTCCAACATTTTTTCAAAATATTGAGGAAGAGCGACTATTTGGAAGCCATAACCACCAAAAGTATACTTTTGAAGCTCTAAAGAATATTTATTAAAACTATTTTCAAGACGTTTCTATATGAATTCCTTTAAATAAATAAATTGTGCACCGCTTTAACTGTTCTTGCTTTCGTGTGATATTTTCACTAAAATATTATTGGTTTAGTGTTCTTTCTGTGATATTTACCCCAATATTTAAATATTTATTTCACAACTAAGGATAACAGACGAAACTGGCCAATTTCTCCATTCCTTCATTTCTATCAGATTTATTTAATGTTTAGGACCACCTCAGGGGATTGAAAATGACACATCTGAAGTAGTATTAGGGAGCAAACATTTGATTTTTATAGGTGGGGGGCTAGGATCAAATGTTTGATCCTGCCTATTTCTTCGTCTAAATTTTGGTCCTGGATTTTTTTCAGCCGCTTTTGTGGCCTCAATTTTTATTTTCATTTAAAACAAAAGACTTCCTGATTGACACAGATCCTAGATTTTTTTTCAAACCTAAACTGATATTTTTCCAAAATCCTGGTCCTGCCCTTTCATTTCAAATTTGATCTAGCCCCACCCCCATTAAAATCAAATGGTTGCTACCTTACTTCAAAACTGATTTATAAATACATGTAGAATATAATGAACAATTTGTTTATTTTCACTTTCCAATTATGATCTTTCTTTTTCTTCGTATAAATGTACGATTTCTCTAGCCTACTGTGTCTATATTTAACAGTTGAAATACTTGCTTTAACCAGAGTGTAATAAATGAACACAGGTCAAGAAATAACCCTTTCCCTCCAACCATATAGATCAGTTGACGTCGAGACAACAACTTATCCAATTAAAAGTTTAAAACGAATCGCTAATTTCATAGCTTTATTTGTATACAAGGAAGTATGAAATAATTCTCAAAGTTGATTTGACGAGAAATTTTTCTTTTTTTTTTTTTTTTTAAATGTTCATTAGTCTTTTGGTAAAGATACTTTACATGGTGGTGTTCAATCATTACTTTTTCAATTACATACAGATTATCTTTCTTGACTATTGTAAAAAAAATCATGAAAGCAATATTGCGAATGCAAAGTTTAAAAAAAATCACATTTAAGAATTTTTCATTGACTAATATTTTTTTTTGTTTTTTTGTTATTTCCGGTATATATAAAAGTATTCAAAATTTCTATCTTATGATATGGTTTCAGCTGAATTACTTAAGAATATTTTAATATGATGGCATTAAGGTCTTGTTTGGCAATTTGGGAAGAAAGCAGAAAAATAAAGCCGAATTCTGCTTCATGGTTGTTGTTTCGTCATTAACTCCATATATAATTTCTTTTCAAAACAAATAATATAGAGAAATAAGATGAACTGGTCAAATATGTAAATTTCATTCTTCAAGCGTATTCTTTCGGTGAAACCTGAACTTTTATGACTACCTCCATCTTATTTGTCTTAATGCATATTGAATATCGGCAAAAGAATACCGAAGCGACAAAACAGTGGGAAAATAAGAAGTATTTATACTTCTTGCTTGATCTATAAACAAAGGATGACTGAAAGTAAATCACGGCAACAGATGTTATAACTTTAACTTTCCAATTGTGATTTTTCCTTTTCTTCGTACTAGAATACTAGAATACAAACTTCTCTACCGTAAGTATCTACATTTGACAGCTGACGGTTTTTTTTTCTTCTTGTCCTAAAGACAAAATATACAGTGAGGCACTCAACAGTAGGTAATCAAAGTCAGGATTGTGATCAGCACTTGTTATAACATTACACATCAAGAAATAAAACTCCCTCGGGAGTTAATATGAGATAAAAATAGCATTTGGAATAAATAATAAAAAAGAAACATTCCGCCAGAATGAATAATTTAAAAAATATCATTCTAAATAAATATATTCTTTAATAGATAATCTAAGACCAAGGTCTCCAGGTTGTACCCCCATTTCCTTCTTGTCTATTTACAATTTGATTTTCAGAATTGTTCTGTATTACACTAGAGGATGGGGAGTAGGCAGATAAGTCATTTGAAGTATTTGTTGGTGATACCGAAACACTACAGGAAGACGCCGGATGAACAAAATTTAACGTTCCCCATGAACACGCTTTAGGACAATTCAAAGACTTTGATGACGTAACCGGTGGAGTTGATGTGGAAGAACAGGGTGACGTAAATGACTTATCGGTGACTGAAGATGAAACTTCCTGTGTCCTCGGCGTTGACAAAAGTTTGTCATCTTGTTCAAATAATTGAGGATTCTGTGATGTTGGTACTGTTAGAAAGTACTTAGGAACGCAAGTGCTACTAACTAAATTAGGTATATAAGAACCCGGAATTATAGGTAAAGGAATCACATATGCAAAATTGCTAAGTTGTCCATTGGCCACAATATGATTAATGTTATTCGTATGCTCTCTGGAGTTGCAAAATTGGCCATTGTTTGTCACATACACAGGTGATATGGAATTAAGCAATACGCTGTTTTTATCATTTAAGTTCTGTGAAGTTCCCGTGTTATTTACTACCCCGACTGATGAATTTGATATAGAACGTTCTGACTGTTTATGAACCGAAGTTATACACATATCCGTTGATGGCAAAATCCTGTTACTATCCTCACCGGAAGTTATCTCCGTCTTTGTTGGATTTATTTCATGATTTGGTTCCATAGCAACAAATGTATGTTTTTTAAACGCTAAAGGTGCCTCTTCTTTCGAAGTATTAGTAGCTAATGACGGTCTTCCGGAAGAATTTATCATTTTAAGACTTCTTTTGTTCATACAACACGAGAGATGATCTAATAACCTAGCTTGTACGGTTGGGTCTAATCCTAAATTTGATTTCAGAAAGTTGTTCACCATGGTTACACATTCACCAAATCCTTGAAGATATGTATCGTCGCCATTTTTCAGTCCTACAATGAAATTTACACCATAATGAGTTGAAAATGGATTTGACTTAATATATTTTATTAATTAATATTTATTAAATTCTATTCATGAAGAATGTATGCAAAGTCGGGTTCTTTGTAAATTAATAATATTTTACACAGTATTTTACTTAATGTAATATAATTTACCGTTTCGTTCTTGCGTGATTAGTAATTCCGGTGGAAATAATTTATTTTATTAAACACTGGTGATTTTCTGAACCCTAAATAGAAACCTGTAATCCGATCCGAGTCAAACTATTGTAAAACCCGGAAACAATAACATGTTAGGTTCTTTAGAAATTATTGGTGAATATCATATTTAAAGAAACTTTAACTTGAAAAGGAAGTGCTATAGATTTATGCTGAAAGGAGATTTTAAAAAGAATTAACTCCAAAGACAAAAAACAACAACAACAACAAAACGAGACCACTGACAGCATGAATGTAAAAAAAGATATTGATAGTATAAAAGCAAACAGAAACAATTCAGAAAGACAAATACAACAATACGAAACAAAAAAAAAGATAAAAAATCTTGCAGTGTAAATTACAAAAAACTGACACTAGTTGCTCCCAAAGGGTGAACGTTTCCTGTATCTATAGCAGTTCTCGTCATATTTTAACATGAAAAATCCAGTGAAGCATTGATTTGAGGAAAAAATATATACACACCTGAACCTGAAGGCTTGGCTTGTTGTAAATGGCGCAAATGTTTCACTGTTAATTCTAAAATATCAGCCTTTTCCATTTTATTATGACGAAGACCCTGTTGACAAAAAAAAATAATTTATTGTACTTTGTACTAAAGCAGTGGCAGTATATATTAAATTTACAATGTAAATAAATTTTATCTAACTTATAGTCATTTATTATAAACCTTATTAAATGCATATAACCCCACAGGGGTTAAGCAAAACATTATAAACAAACAAATGATACAAATTAAAATATAACAAGATGTATAAATGTGTGATGAAATGAGCCTGACCACCATGGACCTCATCTTTTCAATACTACTAATGACTGTCGTAAAGAGGTACCAAATATCAGGCAAAAGCGGTTTTTAAGGTATTTTATATAAGGGAGGCAGCAAAAATGGTCATTAAACTTGTCTTTTATGTAATTAAAAGGGGTAATTCTAAAATCTTTATTTTCATCGCAGTCAAGTAAGAAATGTTACTCATCAGATATTACATAATCGTTGTGGTCTAGGTATATTTTTGTGTCTACCTGTTTCTATTAGTAACCAATGATCAATTAAACATAATTTCCGAAGAGCTTGTTTATTTTTAAAGTTTTGTTCATATTTTAAATAATTTGCTATTTATAGCATTTTTCTAATTTTACTAAATAGATAGAAATTGAAGCTATCATAACCTTATTTCTCCGTTCTATTTTCATCAGAACTTGTGGCTCTATATTCGTCTCTCATTAACTCGAATTATTTTCACTTTTGATATCTGGAAGTGATTTTTCGTTCGAATAATACGCTTTGCTCTATAACCGTGTACAATAAAATTCTTTGATACCAATTTTGATGCACAAGATGTGCACATTTTCGTCGATTTTCGACTCGTCAGTTGTGCTTAAGGCCTAAAATTTTGAAAACCAAAAAAAAAACAATCCAAAACGTTGAAGACAAAATACCAAAATACCAAAATAATCAAAGGGGTAAAGGGAAACCCATCTGATACAGCTATGCACGAGGGAGATACTCCTTAATTTTTATAAATTTTACAATTTTGTAACAGTAAATTTTAATATCAATGTTTAAAAAGTATGAGAAAATCGGCCATTTTCTCAAATATTCAATCATACATTCAGGGGCCTCAGGTTAAAATATCATAAATAATTCAAAAAACCACTGCACATCTCGTAAATATCTGCAGGACCCTTGAATATTATTTTCTCTGGATCAGAAAGCCCCATACATGCTTACATGTAGTTTTTTTTCATTTAAACTAGCTTTCAATGAGAAATCAAGTTGTGCCGTCTTTCCAGCGTTACTTGCTGTACACGGTTACTATATTTAATACATCGGAAAACTGAAAATTTCCACTACGTAAATTGTTTTGCATGTTCCATCAACTGCTTTTTTGATTACAAAATTAAAACAGATTTACTCCGGTATGAATTAAATAAAGTAAAACATTAGTCATGAGAAATAAGTCAGAAAGCTCAAGGTAATGAGTTTCCGATGTTTTGGACTAATTAAGCGATATATTACTTTATCCTTGTCTGACCCTAGTTTTAATTATTACCCTGACAAAGACGAAACTTGTCCTTTTCGTAATTAGAAGCCGCAAGTCAATCAATAATCAGTCATACGTGACTCTGTAAACACCATACCGTGGGAAAATCATTTCTTATACATACCTATGCATATCGGATATTTCACTTTATAAGGGAACAATCGTTGGGTTAGCTGGATAGGAATGGAAAGAAAGACAGTTTAAAATAGACATGCTAAAAAATGTGCTGAAAAAACGCAGGATTGGGTGAATATATATTGAATTCCTTTGGTGCGCTTAAGTTGCCAGTCTCTCCTCCCATAATTATCTATGCTTGCCAATGTAATGAAAAAAATTCCCGCATCACTGCTTTGACCCCTCCTCAAACAAAAACATTTATTTGAGCCCACCTCCAAATACAAATTAAATGGTTACTTCCTGATCATTACATGGTTGTAATGTGTTTCTTTCGTTTCTTTTTTCCTAAATATGTATTGTATTGTGCATAAGTTTTGTTGTTTTTTTATATTTTATTAAATGTATAATTTTTGCAATAATTGTACCTCTTTTTTTATAACATCCAATAGAAATCGTTTTAATTCTTCCAAACTTGCGTTAATTCTGGCTCGTCTTTTCTTTTCCATCATTGGTTTTAAAGTCTAAAAATTAAAAATATGATATCATTGGTTATAAAGCCTAAAAATTAAGAAAAAAAAATTAATTGCATTTAGATGCTTTAATAATTATTTTTAAAATTGAAGTTGCTCTTTTTCTACCGGTGGCTTCAATAATCTCATAATCTTTATTTTAAAAAATACGCAATTAACTTTACATGCGAGATTTAATTTTTATCAAACTTTTATTCACTTAATTAAGAAACTTGAGAAAATATACATAGAAATTTTCCATTGATATATTATATCTGAAATCCTTTATAAGTAAAAAATCAACTTCCTCAAGCAAATTCACATATGCTGATTTTTTTTTCAGTTTTATTTAGGACAATTTGAATTTATCACTCACAATTCTAGATCGGCTATTAATAGTTTTTGATACCACGAGTAAAAAAAGTAACAAAATGCTACAATGGCGCAATTATTTTTTTTTGACTGAATTTATACTCCAAATTCAAAATTAAAGATATTCACTTACTTTCCTCCTATCAGGAACAGAAGAAGAAACATTGCCGTCACATTCCATGTTACAAGACACCTTCTTGTTTTCTCTTGCCGTTTTTTCTGGCGATTCTCCTTCCATTTCCATGATGCTATTACGCAGAAGCGCGCAGAAATATCAGACGAAACGTTAAGCTTAAATTTTAACTATAATAGGGCGTGTTACTTAAATACTTATACTTGTAATAAATGACAAAGTTAGAATACGGTTCTTTCTTTTTATTGGCTCGTATCATAAAGCGTGTCATTATATATAAATATTGTAACTAATATATGTATGGCACGCGACTAAATAATACCAAAGTGTGGGAAAACCACGCCTTCCAGAAGTGAAATGAACACCTGTATAAGAGAAACTTGTCTGCTTGTTAAATACCTTTACACAGGTACCATATTTGAGACAGATAGACAGAACACGTCTTTAAAGATTCACAAAAAAATTGATGATAGGTTTTTTTAATGGAAACGATTTATTTTTGAATGCCAACATATTGTACAATAGCACGATACTTACAAAATTATGTGTTTGTAGACATATTGGCATTGAGGGAACACATTTTAATAGTAATCACTTGAAAATGGAAAACTATTTTAAAACAGATTGAGATTTTATTTATTAATAAATTGATATTTTAAATTAAGTTTGTACTTTGGTAAAATTTTATAATATTTAGCCCTTTTTTCATACCATACTAAAATCACAAGACGTTTCAAGTAACACTATTTTTACATAATTTCCAATAATGGTAAACATTTCATGAAAAATGAAATTTTAATGATATTTCCTGCAAAAAAAACAAAACAAAAAAAACAAGAAGAAAAAAAAATACAAACAAAAAACTAAGTACAAGTTAAAAACAGGTTAAACGTCGTATTCATCATCAGCCCTCAGTCGTAAGCCGACTGCCTCAAATGTTGATAAACAAAATATACTTTAAACCCCAAAAAAGGCAAGTACCGTACAACAACATCACGGAAGCAAAAAAACAAAAACGCCGATATTGAAGATTGTAGCTTGCTGTAAACGTCATTTGAAAAATATGCACCAAAATTCAAATCAAATTGCATATTATTGCACGTTACTATTTAGAATTGAATCTGTCATTACATTAAAGACATTTAAAGTATTACATGTGAATAGTAAACACTGGCATGGGTAAATTATGTTCGTTACAACGCCCAAATATCGGTTTCATTAATCAGATCTATAAATCTAAAACAAATGATACTGTCATTCAAGTACACTGAACACAATAAAAATGGCATTTAACAAGACACCTTTGATTCGAATTCCATTTCAAGTTTAGAATGATTTTTATGAAAAATAGAGTATTATTTTTCTTTGTTAAATAGAAGGGGATTTTGACTGTTATTTTATGTTCTATCTTTAGCAAAAATCTGATACAACTATATATTAGGAAGTTTAAATAAACAGATTTACAAGATTGTTCTATAAATTGTGTACTGGTACATGTATGAGAAAAGTTATTCCGTACATTGAATTTTATTTATTTCTATCCATTTTTTTTCTATTATTTACAAAATAACGTTAATTGTCTCCTAAAAGCATTTTTGTTCTATATAATATGACGACTATAGTTTATTTCGTTCATTTAAAATCAGTGTTATAAAATATATATCTCCTATTTTTGACGTGTTTAATCGGTGGGATAAAAATACATAACATTTTTAACCACTTCCGGGTGATTAAATTTCTACGTGGGAATTACCGCCGTTTTTCTACAGTTATTGGAACGATAAACAGGAGAAGTCTCGAAATGACATCTATGTAAACAAACTACATAGCAACGACATTTTCTTGAGGTTTTTGTCGAAAATCATAGGAGAAACAGATTCTCCTTCAATTTACTCGTGAGTTATGGAATTTCTCCACCCTCAATAGTTAAATTTTAGATTTTAACACGCTCGCAAAAGCTCGCGCGTTGAAAATCGAAAATTTAACTATCTCGGGTGGAGAAATTCCATAACTCACTCGTACCTGAAGGAGAATCTATATTTCTACGTCTGTCAGGTGAAACCTTGTAAGGACTAAAATGAATGATATTTTGGATACATTATATAAATAAATCATTTGCAAATTAAGCCATTTTATAACCAACATTATCGATAACAGAAAAGGTCAACAATTAAATAACAATCAATGAACCCCCGGACAAAAAAAAAATGGGGCCTCGTTGGCCGAGTGATCTAGGTAGTTCGTTATGACTACTAATCAACACTGAGGTTGCTTGTTCGAATCTTACCTGTGTCGGGGTGTGTTCGACTCCGATCTTAATTGACAAGGATTGCCAATTTTCCTACCAAAGGTCGGTGGTTCTCTCCGGGTACTCCGGCTTTCTCCACCAATGAAAACTGGCCGCCGCGAAATAGCCAAATGTGCTGAAAACGGCGTAAAACCCGAACTAAACTAACAAACAAACAAAAAATAGCCTTGAAGAGCATAACAAATAAATACAAAAGAGAATAAGGAGAGTCTGATTGGCTACCGACATGTAATACAAATGTCCTCGACAAAACTTCAGGTTTCTTTTTTATGTTTCCTGTAACCCAAGTTCAAATCAAAGATTTATGTTAATTTAATCTCATTATTCCAGTATATCGATACTAGCCCGAAGTTGATACTTAAAAATTACTGTTACAAAATTTTAAGATTTGTGAAAACTAAGGAGTATCTCCTTCGTGCATAGCTCTGTCCTTAGATGATTTTGGCTTTACCCCTTTTGGTCATTTTGGAATATTTTATTTTTCTCTTCAACCTTTTGGACTGTTGTTTTGGTTTTTAACATTTTAGGTCATGAGCACAACTGATGAGTCATATATCGACGAAATGTGCACATCTTGTGCATCAAAATTGGTATCAAAGAATTTTAATATTATCCAACTTTAGTACCCATTTTTCATCAAAGTTTGATATATGGGAATACACCCATTTTATTTGACTTTTATCTCGAAACAATCAACTAGAAATATTTGAAACAGAACTTTACCACAAACCTGTGGACTTAAATCTTTCCTGTTGTTAATTTTGTTTTTAGGTAACAACAACAAACAGTATCGCCTGTTGAAGTATGGTCAAGAAGGGCAACTACCAACACCAGCACTCCTTTTATAAATGCTAACTAATACATGTACATCACATTAATGGTCATTTGTGCTTTGTCCAGTCTTGTCCATCATATATAGCTCTGGCCTTAAATGATTTTCACTTTAATCTTTTGCTCATTTTGGCATTTTAAGTTAAACGTTTGGGGCTATTGTTTTAGTTTTCGACATTCTAGGCTCTGAGCACATCTGATGCCAAAATTGGTATCATATAATTCATTATAACCATTGAGTTGATGTTTCTGCTGATGGACTCCAAGTCTCAGAGTGTTGTACGTACAACGTGTATTTCGGTAGCGGCCAGACATTTATACTTTAAATAAATTTACCGTTACAAAAATGTCAATATATCTCCCCCATGCATACCATGTGCTTAGGCTTAGATTTTTCATTATGGCTAATTACGTGTATACCACGTGCTTAGGCGTAGATTTTGTCATTATGGCTAATTACGAGAATACCACGTGCTTAGGCTCAGATTGTTTTAGCTTTACCTTTTAAGCCGATGTGCCTTTTTAAAAATTGTTCTTCAACTTTTTTAAATATTTTTTTTTTGTTTTCAAAATTTTAGGCTTTTAGCACAATCGATGAAATGTGCACATCTTGTGCTAAAACTAATAGAATTAATTAAAATCTGAATCACGATGAGGATGCCAAAAAAAATTCAATCAAGACAGGTTAAGACTTGTTTTCTAGGTTCATATACTGTTGTGTTATTCTTCCGTAAATGGCTGTTTCCCATGGAAGATCGTTGCACGTGCATTGATCTCCAACTGTTGTGGGGTCCAATCAGAATTTTTTTTCATACCGTTTGACCAACCATGCGTAACGTTATTTAACCTCAGTGAATTTACGTTATGTACAGAAACATAAAAATAGAGTATTTACTGAAGAAATAGATGTTTATACTCGTTCAAAAGTGACAAACTGGAAAATATTTAATTCGATTTTAAAATTCAGTTTCTTTCCCCTCGTTCCGTTGCGCTCCATTCGGGGAGACGTGAATTTCAAAAACTCGTTGAGGATTTTCCAGTCTTCACTGGAGAACTCGTGTAAGAACCTATATTAATCATTTGCGTTGATATAGTTTGTTCTTGGTTCTCCTTTTAAGAAGCCTGAGGGTAATGCTATCCGTTGATAAATCGTAAAATTAATATTAACATACTAAGACAGCAAAATTAAAAAATCAGTATTTTGTACCCCATTATGTGAATCATAATATCTGTGTGACAAAAGATTTGAGTTTTTTCTACTGATTTGAACCACTGGATTTTCATTTTACAAAATGTATGTCGATTTTCTTCTCGATTTCCCGCAAATATAATTAAACCCTCTTTTGGAAATTTCCAAATTCCCACCATTTCAAGTTTTATCCACATTTCAAAAGGAGACGCATTAGATCAAGAAATGAAGTAGCAAACCACTCTTTCCCTCATACTTAAGTTTTTTAAGGAAATACCAAGATATTTGGTTTCAAACTCGTGTATCGTTACTTTTTTTACTAGTATATATTAAAATACACCCTTGAATGTTTTGGTCAAGCAGAAAAAAATAGAAATATTAAAAAAAATTCATATGGTTAAAATGAATTTCTATCGCTCTAAACCTATAGGGTGAATGACATGTTCATGAAGATGGGCGTTTGTCACCTCATTTACTCCAAGTATTTCTATAAATTTTAAAGGTTTCGGTTCATAAGGCATCTTGCCTTTTTGACAGTGCGGTGAAGATTCTGAAAAGAGTCCGAAATTTAATATTAATGAATGAATACATACATAATGAAGCATTTAATTGCCTCGGTGGTATAGATTGTAATTTGACTCTTGAACACTTTCATATTAACATACAACACCCTTTTATAATGTCAAATTTCGGTTTGACAATATAGAGGAAATCGATTTTCTGTGTTCCCATATTTTCCATGAATTGGAGAACTAAAGATACAATTATATGAACAGCAGCAATTTTGCATGTTTTTTTTTTCTGTTTATTCATTTGGAATTTAATTGATTCATACATGTCATAAGGAAGAAAAAATTGAAATTATCTGATTTAATATTAAAAAAGTGTGCTAAAGTTAAATTGTTTATCGATACTGCTCTTTTCGGAGTAAGAAGTACCTAAATGGAAACAATTAGCCATTTAGACCACGCCAAATTTATTTTTAGTTCTTTGGAATTCGCCGCTCCGATTTTCGGACTTTGTAAATTTTTAAAAAAAATTTTATCGCCGAATCATTTTGCAAAAATGCTTAATAAAATTGGCTCCAAATTCTACATTTTTCAAGAAATTAAAAAATAAAAGGCGTTCTCCGCTATTACAATTTGGTAAAAAAACGGATATTTTCCTTCTTTTTTTTTTTTTGCAATATTTTAGTTAAAATAAAATTGTGCCGAACGCAAATTTAATCTTCGGCTGAAAAAAATAGCCCTCGCACCTATTTTTGCCATAAAAATCCAAAGAATTGAAATCAAATTGGTGTGGCCTAATGATAAAATCAACAAAATCTTAACGAAAGGCATTTCTGTAACAACAAATTCGCCTTGTGCACAAAAAGACTAGTTCGTTTTTTAATTGGATATATTTTGCAGTTTGCACTGATAGTTCAGGTGGAAAATGCACACATGTAATAAATATTATTATATATTCAGTGAAATATACAAAAAGCCATACTGTGAGCACATTAAAAGATTTATTTAATTTTTGCATTCTTAGATAAAAAGTATTTGATTGGAGGGATGCCTGTTTTTTTAGGCAAAGAAATAATTTGAAAAAAGACATGGTTTAAAATCTGCTAAAAAAAGCAGTCCTTAAAATGTGGAGAAAAAGGTTAGGGTAGTATATCAAAAAGGAATGACACTATTTCAAATTAAAAAAAATATTATGTGCCCGTTCGTGCTAAAAGAATGCATGTTCATGGATCCCGCGAAAAAGATCCAGGATCCAAGATCATTTCTTGCACCCTCCTCCCGCCGCAAAAATAAAAAATTGTAATGGTTGCTCTCTTACTGTGTCAAAAGTTGGGGAACTTAAATATAAAAATACAAGAAATCTTTCATTGTTTCTTTAGTTTTTAATTAAAGAATGTTTGATGTCACGAGAATAAATAAAAGTCACTTCATAAAAAGAAAAATGAATTTTTCATATCAAGTGCGGTTTAATATGTAGCATTATACAGGAAAAGGCCATAATTAACATGTAAATTGTAAATTTTTAAGGTTGGTTGAACAAAAGTTTTGTTAATTCGTATGGTTCTAGTAAAGAACCTGATTTATATATTTCTCTAACATGCAGATTAAAGGTTGTAGTTAACTGGTGGGTGTAAGGTAAAAACCTACTTCCATTGTGACTTCCAGTGGACAAATATTTGGAGAGACTTGCATCATACCACCAGTGGCATCATTCTAGTTATACTGTTATACAGTATATAAGGGGAGAGTTAGGCTTCATAGGCCATATCAAACTCCCATAGTTAATCTCAAAATTTGTGCCTCTAAAACCTGTCATTTTTCAATGAAGTACAGTAGAATGTGGATGGCTCAAACTCCAAGAAACGGTCGTAATCTGTTCGAGTTATCGGTAGTTCGAATTACTGAAATTCGTTCAAGTATAGTATAAGCATTGCCATACATATACGAGTTGGTTAAGCTGACAATTACAATGAAATTTTTGTCAATAAAAAATTGAGCACGTTAATCACTAATCATAAAAATCACACAATTTCGTGGCATTTTTACAGAATTACTGCGGTCGACTCTAGTTATTTTAAACTTTTTAATCTCATAACTCCTGAAATCTCAATATTTGTCCCAAAATTATACTGGGCTATATATTAACTCCTCACATCTCAAAAATACGTCCCAAAATTATACTCTGCACTACAGTAACTCCTGATATCTAAATGCTGGTCCCAAAATTATAATCTGGATTACAGTATCTCCTGATATTTCAATGGTGGTCCCAAAATTATAATCTGGACTACAATAACTCCTGATATCTCATTGGTGGTACCAAAATTATACTCTTCAAAATAAGTCCCAATATTATACTCTTCACAACAGTAATTTTTGAAATCAAAGATTTTGTCCCAAAAATATACTTTGCACTACAGTTACCCCTGGTATATCATTGTTGGTCTCAAAAGCTCTACATAACTCCTAATATCTCAAAGTTGGTCCCAAACGTAAACTCTTCACAGCATTTCCTGATATCTTAGAATTTGTCCCAGATTATACTCTGTACTACAGTAGCTCCTGATATATTTTGTGAAACGCTTAGGAACTTGATTCCACCTAGCATAACAGATCATTCAATGGTAGACATTAATGTTGTGTCATATGTATACAGTTGATCTGCTGTATGTGAAAAATTTGACGTTTTATATTAATTATTTTTGGTCAAAATATGGAAAGTCAATACAGCTTACTAAGATTCAGAAGTCAAATCAAACAATCTACCAAACTTTCATTTTAAGTGCAGATTTTTCAAACAAAAATGTCTCATTGGAGGTAAAAAAAAAATGTGCAAATAAGCAATACATATTCAAATTTCAAAAGTTTCTAAAAGTTTAAAATCAATAACTATCGCAAAATAGATTTGATTTCATAAGTAGGATAGTTCTGATAGCACATGAGTTCACTCCTGGTTTTATAGGAGTTCGTGTTGTTCATTGTTTTTTAGTTTTCAGTGTTTATTTGATGTGCTTGTGGTTGTTCGTTTGTCTTCCCGGGTTTGTCTGTCTAATGGATTGCGTTTTTTTGTTTGTTTGCCCTTTAGGTATATTTTTCCTCTTTTTTACTTTCCACAAATTCGTTATTTTATAATAGTAAAGTAATGAGTATCAGTGCCAATGCTAAGTCATTCATAAAAAATATAAAAATTACGGGATGTAATTTACACCTTTTTTAGACCTTTGTTGACATTAAAGCAACTTCGTAATTTCATAAAAGTATAATATTGAGCATCGATTTCATGACCAGTAGCGAGAAAATATAACTTAGCTGATGATGCCTCGTATTTGACATTTTGAAAATATGAGCAAAACTATTTTAATTGATTGTTCGATGAGATAATCAAGGAGTTTCTGTTTCTATTGGTTAAGTACTAGCAAACATCAATCCTAATTCTGTAGTAACTCCATTTCTTTGCCTTAAAATAACGGCTAAACATTATAACTGTGTATCAATTTTAGATTGTTACTGGTAAATATCGCCAAAAGAATAGCCGAAGCGACAAAACAATGGGAAAAGTCCACAAATTCGAAGTCCAAGGAAAAGACAAATTCAGGAGAATGGAACACAGCAAACAAACGCCACAAAGATACATATATAAATAAAAGAATAAAAAACGTAAAATAAACTAAACAAAACTTAAACAAGACAGCAGAGACCAATGTGAACTCTCATTAAAAACCGGGAGTGACATTAGGTGCTCCTGTAAAAAGTGTATATAGCTGTATATTTTAGAACCTATTTATGGGGGTACAGAACACCTAAGGGACTTAACTCTTTAAAAATCAGCTAAACGTTTTAATCACATACTACAAGTAAAGGGAAATTAAGCTTATCAATAATCAAAATTAGTGTTTGTCAACTGCTATATATCCAATAAAAATTATTCCCGTAAATTATGTGTTTCAAATTTCTTGAAATTTTTATATTTTTGTCAACGGGTCAAAGTAAATATTTCGTCCAAATTTAATCAAAATTAAACGAACCAAATCTATTTTAGTCAAAGTGTTGGGTACCCCCTTATATAGCTATTTATTCCTTTTTTTAAAAGGTTTTCTTTGGTTTATTTGATTTCCTTCATATTCAGTGGATTTAAAAGCACTAGCTATTTTTAACCATTTTAACAAATTTTGTGGAAAAAAATATGGTCATTTTTAACCTGAAGCCATTGTATATCAATTAATATTTGTAATGTAGACTCCCTTACAGTTCATGTAAAAATTAGAATTATATTTTTCTGGGCAGATTAAGGTTAATCCGTGGTCTAAAATGACTATAACAAATTGAAAAATTTCGGTTTCATGACTTTTGAAGCACGATTTGGTATGCTATTTACCACATTTCATGACATAAATTGTGAAATTACAAATGACCTGATATATTTTTATGTCTCCTTGGCAGATATTAATAGATTATAATATACTGTTGTTAACCGTAAACGATTTATTTACAGTTTACATTTTTAATGATTGCCTCCAACACATTTGCATAAAAGCGTGTTTATATTTATTTACCCATTTGGCAAGTACTCTTAGAACCGAAAAAATTTAACGGTCAGAATTAAAAGCCGAATAAAAAATTTCTGAAGAAAATTAATTTAGTTGGGAAGACGGTAATCCGAAATCCTATGAATATGATTAAACTAATATCACATAATACATTTACTTATAAAACGAAATAATACAAACCTTTTATCCGAAGATACTATTGACCAACCAACATGCTAATGTAACAGTAGAGCATGATTTGTATCCCAAAATTACCTACCGCACCAACCGGGGATTGAACCTGGAACCTTTGGTTCAGTAGTCCACCGCTGTACCAACTGAGCTAAAGCAGTACTCCACTAGCGCAGCTAATGGAGGGTGGTTATAAACCTGTTACGTTTCTATAACTTCTATATTAATCAAGGGAAGCCCGTTACACTAAAAATAACATAGGGGTAAACACATGAAACAAACAAAATCGGAATTTTTTATGGCTACCTCTGCAGTTGTAAAATAAGTAGTAACAGGTTCCCAGTGCGTTTTATTGTAGTTGACTTTTAACCTAATTAAGGCACCTAGACTTGGAGAATTTCATGTATATGAAAGTTTTTAGCTGTATTTCAATTATATTTTCTGAAACTAAACTTCTGTACAGACTTGTATAGGAATATACATTTTACTCAGACGCTCAACGAAGATGCCTGCCACCCCCAAGGAACTTTATTTTAGGAAATTCAATTTAAGATCCTCTGTCTAAAACCACTGAAAATGTTAAATAATCAATACAAACACAGCCATTCAAGTTTCGGAAAAAGAAATTAACATTTGAAAAGACATATCAAAAGCTAAATATAATGGCCGTATAAAGTTATTTTTGAGATTATAAGGATCTAACACCGGTGAAAGTGCAAGACGGAAAAATCTCAGACACCCAAGGGAAAGATTTCTGGTCTCCAACGAGGCTCCACCGAGTTGGAGACCAATGGAAATCTTTCACGCGGGTTTTGAGATTTTTCCGTCTTGCACTTTAACAACGGTGTTTTGATCCTTTTTCTCACTAATATTTACTCAAGCAAGTGTGTCATACAGCGTAAGCATGTACTTTTAACAGAGGACGTAAATAAACGGAGTTATCTCCCATGAAAGTAGTGTGTATGTGCTTTTGTGTACAGGATGTATTTTGAATAATTCAAGCCACCGACGAGTGAAACCTTTAAATATAAAACAATATGGACAATATGGAATAGGTAAGACTAATAAAAACTCAAACTATTTGTTAAATATCGCTCAAACAGTAAATAATCACGATTGTCGGAACCGCGAAAATTTTGCGGGAAAACAAGCTTGAAATTCTTATCTCACCCACGGGAAAGACAAGGATATCTCACATGGGTAAAAATAGGTACTGGGCTGTCTCATTAGTGAGAAAGTACCAAAGTACGAGAGATGCGCAGTAAATCTATTCTACAACATGCTAATATTTCAAAGTATAATTTTAAAATGTCATAAAAACTTTTAGTTCCTTCATGCGTATTTATAGCGCGGTATGTGCGTCACAAATATTTATTTATTCCTAGGCATAAATATTTATGCCTTTGCATAAATCAAATTAAGGCTAGGCATAAACATTTATGCCTAAGCATAAATCGATTTATGCCTAGGCATATTTTTTTTATGCATAAATCAAATTAAGGCTAGGCATTAATACTTACGGTTAGCCTTTAATCGATTTATGCCTAGGTATATAGGCATAAATCGAGTTATGCTTAGGCATAAATAAATATTTATGACGCACATACCGCGTCATACTTATTAAGTTTTGCAGTAAATACCACGGTGAACTAAAAACAAAATTGGGTTTTGGTTTTTTTTTTCTTAAAATAAATGTGTTTTGTGATTAAACATGTTACTAAAAAAGAAAGTTAAACATTTCAGGAGAACATGTAGATAATTCTACAACATAAACACATTAGCACGCAATTATAAAAATAATTTATAATTTTATCGTACGTACAAAAAATATGTAGACTTTCTACTATGATTTTTTATGTAAATCCCAATGGCGTTTTCGTATTAAGTCGAAACTAAGGTTTTTACAAACTAAGTCATGAAAAATACCACATAAAACTACAGATTGTTCCCAAATTAAGATCAACATTTAAGAAAATTAGGAACATTGACAACACATATAGACGATACTGACGAATACTGTTACTTTTCCTGTGATGATTACCATGATCATAAGAGTTTCCGGTGAAGGAAAATTTTCCCTTTAATTTCAGCCTGTTTGACCTTGCAAGATATAAATTAAAAACGGTGAAAATAATTCCATCATTTAATCGTAAGATATACATGTAAGCACAAAAACTACTTAAATTGGCTGGCTGAAATATGCAGAGTCATTTCGGAACTTTTATATTTCCATGATAAAGAGATGATAATATTGTTAATCCGTAACTTTACTATTAAAACCTAAGAGTTTTTAACATTCGTCAAATTTCAATGTGCTAGAAAGTATAAATGGAAATCAATGTCAATATTAATGTTGATAACATCTACTGTTGTCGTAAAGGTCTTGTTTTATTGCACAAGAAGCTTCAGATTATATTCTTTAACATCACTTAAGTCATTTTCAGCAATACAGCTGATTGTGGCAGGGCTGGATAATGTGTTTTAAATCGGGTCAATTTCAGTTATGGTGGCGATACCACACTGAACAGATTTTAATAAAAAAAAAAGGGATAACAGAAAAGGTCATCAATTAAGACTTAAGTGTTTCATTTTTGTAGTTTTAATGGGGTGTAAAAGCCTTCAAGTTGACCGAAGCACATTTTGTATGAAGCGCAGGCGGTTCATTTAAAAAATGTGCGCCCTGTCAAAGCTATTACAACCATATAAAACAACTAAAATGATTCATTTAATAGTTATAATTACATGTTATATTTCAAAAGTAAAATAATTGACTGGAGTTTTAAAATAATATATTACTCCGCTGCATTGTCGTCGTCATGGAAGCACTTGCTAAACACGATTTAGGAGCTAAAACCACAATCATAGAAATAACAGGGCCAGGATAGTCTAAAAAAATGTATCACAAAATACCGAAATAATTTGATGCACTATATGGCCATTTCGTTGACTGAAAACTCATCAGCAGTGCTCGAGATCAAAATATTGGAAACCGGTTAAAGATATAATGATATAAATTCTAACTTAGTACAAACACCGAGTAGTGCTGGGTTTAAATCGGTTTTATGGTTACCCTAACCTCCTCCTTATCTATACTAACTCTCTGGTATAAAAAAAAAACAATAAAATATGATTACCAACAAGAAGGCCTTTAGCTAGATATTTTTTAAAAATTGTTTGGACGGTTAATAATTTAGATAGCAAGGTAAAAATGTGCTGTTTTTAACGGTATGTGCGATATAATTTGTGATTTTGTCTTATTTGATTTTTTATTCAAAAGTTTAGAATTTTTTAAATTTATAAAAATAATTAATTGCTGATATGTACGGAAGCGTATTAGATCTTCCTATATTTGCGTTATTTGCGAGATAACGCAAACCTTAACCTGGTACCCTGGTGAAATATTTTTCGCTGCGCTAGCTTCACTTCACGCTTGGACAATTAAGGGCATACGATACAGTTTCGATCTACTATTGATTTTTCTTTGAGATTTTGCATATTGGTAGTTTTTTCACCGATCTTTCTAAAAATACAAAGAAAATTACACCTTCATATGCTACTTTTTGAGATATTTAATGTTTAATTTCCGGGATTTTTACTCAGATTGTGCAAATATCGTCTTTTCATCTTTTTCGATAAAAATCAAGTACTTTCTTGTTTTAAAAGATAAATGCATCGGGTTTTTTGCATAAAGTAAACGAATATCTCTTCTCTTCCGATAAATAAAATTTAGACGATTTTGTGCTACAAGATATTTTCATTTTTTCAAAATATGTGATATATTACAAAAAACTTTGTATTTTGGCACGATACATCAGTATATTAAAAAAAATCTGCTATTGATAATTTAATCTAAAAATCACATAATGTTGTCCTTATAATTTGCTATCGAATGCAGTTTCGAAATTAAGGGGTCCATGATCTCATTTTTTAGATATTTTGAAAAAACTGTCGAATTTTTAGGCATTGTACAACTGTTGATTTTACGCGGGAAATGACGTGCCACTATAACGCAAAACGGATACTCGTGTGGTCCCAATTCCCACGTGTATGAATAAAAGGCTTGGAATCACTCTCTTTCAAAAGAATTCCTGATCAAATTATATGTTTTACAACAATTTTGCTTATTTCATCTTTTGTGTTAAATGTCCTGTCACCAATGGGAAACAATGCTGTGGATTGCGTTGCCTCTGTAAAAATAATTTTTATAAAATTGTTTTTTCCATATATATATATCTGGAGATACTGACAATTTTCGCCGATTATTGAACTTCTGTTTCTACCCAAAGCAATAAATGTATTTAAATGTATATGACTAGCGTTTCTCAGCATATATATGTCCAATTAAGTATTTTTAGTCTCTTTTGAAAAAAATCAAATCACCATAAGTTAGGAAGTCCGAGAAATTAATTCTGTAATTTCATTTTTATTAAATGTACAAAAATGTAAAGGTATCTTCTTGATACATGGAAGTTCCTCACAATATTCATGCACCATTTGAACTAAGGGATTTTACAACTACATGAACTATAAATATAGATGTCAATGTATCGGAATCTTTATCTTTTCCAAAACAGAAAACTTTCCGCCATGAAACCCATTAAAACGCCATCCTTTAGTTTTGGTGGGGTTCCTGCTACTCGTTTCTGTGTGTACTTTTTAGTATTTTGTGTTGTTTGTCGTTTGACTGTCGCCTTTTTGGTGTTCCTGATCGTGTTTTTTTTGTCCACTGATTTCCCTCTTTGCTTGAACCGTTTTATGACGTAACGTTATTTTCCGCGAAAAGGAGACGTCCGAATTAGCGACGTTGCGGGAAAAGGAAAATGTTCCGCGAAAAGTTCTTGTTGGACGTTAGCGACGCGATTATCTCCCCTGTAACTGTATCGTATGCCCTTAACGAGGATTACACTTTCGGATCCCAGATTACGCAAACCTTAGCGAGATAACGCCAACCTTTGCGTTTTAATGCAAACATAGGAAGAAATATAAAACAAGTTTTGTCTGGCGCTAATACGCTTCCGTAGAAATGATATCAAAATGTCTTTATTCTGGTTTGGTATTTGTAAATTTCAGAATAATGAAATATTTATTTTGTTCATTGCTCTTAATCTTTCTTCCTCTTTGAATTCCTGATACGTGTATTTGATAATTGATTTTATGTTTTGGTAGATTTTGTTGTAAGTTAAAATAGAACTTTAATAGAACTTTATTTGCATAAAATACACCCATATGGGTCAACGCAAAACAATACAATAACACTTCAATATATATACACATCACAATAGACATTAACACAACATGAATACAACAAACAACTTACAATAAAAAAAATCTTTATAATTATAATATGAACTATAATATGAACTCTGACCAATGTGGACCCTATTTTCGTAGTGCCATACATTTGATTGGTTGACAATTTACTATATAAAGTGAGCACTTTACTCAAAGGCGTTTAATAAGTTTAGAGACAGACTTTCACGTCACAATTTGTGTTGTAAATTTGATATCGCCATTCTATATTGTTCATAAAGAGAAAAATACAACTGTTATGGAAAAGGGGAAACATGGGCAATTTAGCCTTGACCAAATACCTCGGATAAATAAAATTATTTTAATTATTTTAAATACTTCGTGTAAGCTTTTATTCCATCATCTGGTTTAGAATGTCTAGGTCAATTCATGCTATTGTTGATTTTTTTCAATTAAAGTGTGGACTTTTGCAATATCTAATGATCAAAACGTTTTGGTTTACTCGAATATCGTATAAAAATTATACTCATTTTGATTATGATCTAAAGATGTGCACAGGATACCTCTGTTATAAATTAAATTTATATTTAAACTTAGATTTATGGCTTCCTACTTTGCTTTTGTCATCTGAAATTTCTTCGTAATCTTGACAATCTTGAAACAAATGATACCCAATGTCAAAAGGACCTAGTTGCACTTTCAATTTAACATTATGGTAACCGATACTCATTGATCTTTAAAAATATTGCGTGAGTATTTATTACATTTGTAAGCAGTCTTCAATTATCAAAAAAAATTGATAATATTACATCACAAAGACAATGTTAGGAAAATCCGAAGGACCATCCAATAATCTTAAAAGATGGAAAAAGATAAAACCGAGATTGGGAAAGACAACAGAAACTCAAAGGAGCAACCATTTGATTTTTAGGGGGGGGGGTTAAAATTTAAAAAAATTAGGCTGCAATAGAGTCCGAAAATAAATCCAGGACCAAAATTTCGACGAAAAAAATTGCCCCCCCCCCCCCTACCTCTCAAAATCAAATGGTTTGTTCTCCAACTAAAAAGATAAGAAAATGATGGTCAACATGGGCCTCACCAAAAACAAAACTGGAATGAATGGGTAAGCATGCACAGTTCCGGCCTCTTATAAGACACTCGTCATGTTACTTATTTCAATTCCAGTAAAATGCCATTTTCGATGACAGAAAACAACAAAACTACGACAGATGGACGATTTCATCTTGGAAATTGATATTCCATATCGATCTTCAAGTTTGTGGTGATAACGGTGGAATGTTAGAAGAGGTGACTTATTAAATTCTACATAGAGATTATATTATTGTTAAATATAATTACTTTAATAAGTAAGTTTTCGGAATCTAGCCGGTCACAAACAAAATTTGAATAACCATAAAACGACTTCGAAATTCTATTTCATCCAATTCCATCAGAAGTCAAATACCAAAAACAGAAAGCATGATAAATATAAAAATAAAGAAGCAAAACGTACATCACAGGGAAGGCCAAAAATTGTCGTCTTTGTTGACTATCAGTTTCTTGAGATTGATTGATTGATTGATTGATTGATTGATTGATTGATTACAATGATCCATCGATAGATATATTGATTGATTGATTGATTGATTGATTGATTGTTTGCTTAACATCCAGTTGCAAATATTTCATTTTTCTTCAAGACGAGAACACAATTCAAATAGGGGTTGGACGGGAAGCAAAAAGGGAACCAATTTTGATTGCCACTGTAAAAGGGTGAATGCATGGTTGGGTAGGATAATATAGCCTTCTGTAGCTACCATTGGCCTACACTTTTTCGAACACTTCAGAAGGGGTCTTTAGCGTGCAAGGAGCGTACATTCTCCAAACACGTTACCCGCTATGGTCTGCGGTCAGATTTCCGTATTATGACCTGACACCCCCCGTACCCCTTCTCCCCAAACGAGAGGTCTCCCATAGCCGCCCGTGGACGCGTTGAGCAGCTCTGTTGGATGATCTCCCGTGATCCATTACAGATTCTTGGCAGTTTACTGAGACCATTTTTTACAATCAATGTACTATGTTTCTTATCTAAACAATCAAAGTTAAGATATCGCTGGTGTTAATTCAGTGTGCAATGTTTAATAGATACATTTCAAAACTAACATTCAACCCGTTGTTCAAAAGTTAGTTTTCAGATATCTAGCCTTTTTTCATACTGCGATATAAAATTTATTGTGAGACTTTGACACGATCCTGACGTGAAATGTATGCCTTTTGTCCATTTGCAGATTTTAAAATGAGAAACTTGACATCCTATACCTTGATTATACAGAAAATAAACCAGAATCATTTGTCAAAATACGGTAATTATTGACTAGATTGACACATTTTTAAACACAACCGTGTGAAGGTATTTTTAAGAAGGATAAAATTACTGTAAAATTATATATTGGGCAATAACTTATCATTATGTACAATATATTACACCAAAAGTATAGTTTATATTTGAGAAAAATGTTTTATGTAAAATTTTATAGAACAAAGTGTGACCACTTTTTGCCAAAATTACAATATCAATAGGTGTGTTGAGCTGATTTATTTACTTTTTTTTAGTTCACCTGGACCACAGATCTATATGAGCTATTGTCATCTATTGACGTCCATCGTCCGTCCGTCCGTAGACTTTTATATTTTAATCTTCTCCTCTGATAGCCCGGCCTCAGGCGAATTTGGTTTAACATAAGACCCTACGGTAAAAGTTACTTAAAGAGTTTCTTGTCTAAAACCACTTAGCCAATTGGAACAAAACTTGACAACACTGGTCCATAGGCGATCCTCTTCAGAAATATGTCTGATAACTAGGTCCGCCATCCAAGATTGCCTTTAGGAGTGGTGTCTGCACTCACTGAGCAAATTGCAATCCAAGTAGCTAGTATTTGTCCTTCCGTGTTTTTATTTTAGAATTATTTCCATTACCCATTCGAACAGTTTATTCTGCTTTAAGTCTGCAGATGTAATCCAGGTGAGCAACATGGGTTCCTCAAAGCTTCTGGTTTTACAGTCAAACGAGCACATTCTGACCCTGCTATCTAAATTATGTAACCAAATTTTACAGTTTTAGCAAGCGGTCACCTTGTTTGTAATCAGGGCTTTTTCAGTATGTTTTATACACAAGAGTGTCAGGTGTCAGAATAGATAAGGGGGGGGGGGGTACCCATAAAACCGGATTTACTCCACAACTACCCAGTGCCTGTACCAAGTCAGACTATCCTGACTCTCTGTTGTTTATGTTTGTGATTTGTAATCTTTTCTGTAATTTTTTGTTGGCGGTTCTGTCTGGTGGGTGACTTTTGTTGATTGGAATGTCATTATGACCTTTCTTATTATCCATTTTCTTGTTAATCTAGGTTATTTTTTTATTTAATTTTATTTAGTTTTGACCAAAAAGTCTAAAATCTTATTTAAACTGACGTGCATCTAACATCAAACAAAGAAAGATGATTTTTTGCTTGCACATAATAGGAGTGGTGTTGATACAGCAACATTTTCAAATGCTTGATCAGAAATAGTTTGACAGCAGAAAACATCGTAGACATACGTGCACTTCAGAATGAAACAAATAATTATCTTTTTATCAAAGAGTTATATATATGCTATCTGACTTGTTTTCATTTTCTATTTAGGAGAGAGAAAAACACAATAGAGATTTTAAAAAAAGGATACACCGACAAATTAACATTGACTTAATCATGTTAATACCACTGGTATATTAGAATTTTAATTATTTTATTTTGAAGCTGTAATCTTCGATTGGTCAGTAAACTTCCAGAAACTGTTTATTGGAGCAGAGTCTTCCACAACATGACCCATTAAAACGCGAATCGAAAGTTTTATGCGAGGAAATAAAGCACCAAGATCTCTTTTATCGTATATATCGAACATGTCGAATGCAATATTTCTTAAACGCTAAGAATGATGGATACTGAAAACCCCCGGTTAAAACCTTAAATTATAAATTATACTAGGGCAATTTCAAACCAAAGGTCATATATAGAATACTGGAAAAGCAACCCCTTTCAGATCTCCCTTTATCTTATACCAGTAAAAAGCGAGCGGGGATGGGGGGGATTAAATAAAAATACGTCATATACAATTTAGTAACTAATTTTGTCTTGATCGGGCAAAGGGAGACAACAAGGTTGTGCATTTACTGTAGGCATTACAACTAAGATTTCATAATTTGGTGAAGAGGTTTGAAATATGCATATTTCAGTTTCTATCCCCATCAGTTATATTATATTAAACTCTTACTGCCCTAAATTCTGTGAAAATGTTAAAATTCTTTTGTAAATAAATACAAATATGTGTGAAAAGGGGGATAACTCAAAAAAAGTATTTCATTATTTGAGTACTTTCAATAATTCAAATTTTATTGGTTTGTTTGTTTAGTTGGGGTTTAACGCCGTTTTCAGCACATTTGGCTATTTCGTGGCGGCCAGTTTTTATTGGTAGAGGAAGCCGGAGTACCCATAGAGAACCACCGACCTTCGGTAGGAAAATTGGCAATCCTTGTCAATTAAGATCGGAGTCGAACACACCCCGCCACAGGTGAGATTCGAACTCACAACCCCAGCGTTGACAGGCTAGTGATCATTAGTAGTGACCACTCGGCCACCGAGGCCCCCTTCATATTTTACTTCATACCATTGGTCTAATTAGTATTTCACCTTACCTTAATAGTGAACACAAATTGCAGTGTATAATTACTCTCATTCAATCAAACAGAATTAAAAAAAATTGTAACCAACTTCTTGTAGTTTTGAATTATTGATCTTTTTTCCCCATGTAATGCCCAATTTACTTGTCGAAATTGCTTCACTCAGATTTCATTAGGGCATATACTTTGAGAATACACAATATATTTTTTTATTAGTCCCCTACCGGCAGCGCCATAGGTTTGCACTCTACTTTGTCCGTCCGTCAGTCACACTATGGTTTTCAGGACTTTTTTTTCAGAAACCGTTTAACCGAATGATCTCTTTTTTATATGATAACTTACAGACCAAGTTTGAGTTTCACGCTGTTCGGATAATTATTGTGAGAATTATTGCCCTTAGAGATAGGTTATTGCCAAAATATTAGTTTTTCGGACTTGTTTGCAAACCTTTTTACCAAGTGATCTTATTTTTGGTATATGGGCTTATAATCATTATGGGCTACAGATCAAGTTTGAGTTTCAGACTAATCGGGTAATTATTGTGTACACCTTGCAAACATAGTTTTAGAATTTTCCGGAATAACTCTATCCATATGTCTGCTTCCGATTCACATTGTCAATGAGCATTTGGTGTGTTTTCTCACAGCTCAAGCCGGTAAGGGACCGTGGCATTGTATTGCTCGTCAATACTTTCAGAATCCTTGTTATTTCATAGGAAAAGCAGGAGGAGATAATATACCACCGGCTGTTTACGTTAGATCAATAGATGTTATTTCCTAAAGTCCAATGGCCATACAAAAACCAGTATTTAATCATCCAATACAGGTATCCTCAGTCAATAAAAGTGCTGGGTTCCGTTTCACAAAATATCCGAACGAGTAGTCACAAAATGAGTCAAGTGTGCTTTCTGGTTTTCAATGTCTTCTTATATTGATGTCGTAGTTGTAAGAGTGTTTTTAAAACCGGGGCCTGGTTTTAATCAAATCAAATCAAATCAAATACTTCATTGTCATTAAATTAATATAGTTTGCGACAAATTACAACATTTTTACATAAAAAGTAATACTTCAAGAAAACATTATAAGAGTTTCCTGTCCTCAGTTCCAATGACATTTTGATAAAGAGACCTACACTATTTTCTTGAGATGGTGTTGATGGATTTAGAATATATATTGATTTATCTATCCTTTAATATTTAAAAATCTGGATAATCTATAAGTATATTATGCAAATATACATCTCTCAATCCTTAAATGTCAAACAGAAAAGCCTGGCCGTCCCAATTTACTACTAAAAGTAGTTTAGTTTTGTTATTACAATGAATCACCTTCGGTCCACTACTTTCAGTTAGCACTACTCTAGCTTGCAGAAATTTTATATTATTTCAGCTGAATAATATAAAAAGTTCTATTCTTCAGTATTTGGTTCCAATTGGCCTTGTAGTTTCATAGAATAATTTTTAAATTAATCCCTCCCCCCTTTTTTAAAATTTTTAGTAACAGCAGCCATGTCGGTTGGGAGTCGGGGATGCCGGATATAAGGGGGCCACCCAAGGACCATTCCACGAAGGTTTGGTCCCAATTGGCCCAGTGGTTTCAGAGGAGATCTTTAAACGAAATTTTATGTCAGATGCCCTCTTTAAAGGTCAAAAACTCCTATTAGGTGTCAATCAACAATTTGGGTCAGGTGAGCTAACAAGTGTTTTTCCTTCTTAAACTAATTTTCTTCAATACAATTTTTACTACACATGGGCCACCATCACGACAGGACATCTTGATTTATTTTTCATTAAATGTACATCTCCTTCCGAGCATTAAGGCCAGTTTTTTTTATTGGGGGGGGGGGGGGGGGGGGAGGGGGGTGTTGCACAGGAAGTAAGAATCTGGAGAGAACCACCAATGGCAGAAAATCTTGTCTAATAATATCAGAGTCAAATATACCTTGCCACAAGCTGGATTTAAACTCACAAAGTCAGTTTTCACAGGCTAATGATCATTAATACTTAGACGAACTAACAAGATTACTCAGCCACTGCAGACATCTCAACATGATATGAAGAAACTGAAAACAAGACTTAATTTGTACATGTTTTAATGCAATGTTATTTCATGTTTTATACAAGGAACATGAAAGTGACATTATAAATTTAGAGTATATATACATATCATAAAATCATTCTTAATTTACAAATTAATTATACTGTAGCTCCTCAATATTCATTTCGATAAGCCCTGATAAGGCAAACATATTTTCTGCATCTCTAAAAATGTAATGGCAACAAATCATAGGCAACATTGTGGGCAAAATTCTGGGCAATTGCAATTTTACAGCACAAAAAACTCTTCAAATCTTATCAGTAACAAAATATTGGGTAAAAAGACAGAAAAAGAGAGTATCAATGAAAAATTGCTCGAAGAAATAAAGATGGTGTTCATCACAAAATAAAATTAAAATGGAAACAGAAACCATATTCATTACTATTTATAAACAAGATCTCTACTGCATAGATTCCAGTATAATCTGTTACTATAGCTGTCTTATTATGACATCCACTTTATACTTTGTGTATTCATTAACTCAGTTGAACCATTTTAATCTTCAGAAAATGTTCTTTAGATCGAGTTATGACCCAACACCTGGACACTGATAGATGGGCCCCCCACAGAACTTCTGAATGATGGCAAGTACACAATGCTTTACGTATATCATAATGACTTTTCTCTGTAACAATCACGCTTGATAACAGTTATCAATACTGTTAACAGTTTCTGTTTTGATTCTACGTTCCAGGTAGTTTAAAATTTGGGCAATTATCAACAGCTTATTTTTTTTTATTGTAATTTTACCAAATAAGGAAAAAAAGGGATTTAGCAAATTCAGGATGCCTTAAAAAGCAGGTTACAATGGTTGTCTTACAGTGTACTCAATCTTATTTTGAGAAAATTTATCCTATTTCCAACATACCCATGAGCAGGATATTTTTTAAAGACGTGATTCAAACAAAATTACCATTTGTCATACCATCACATGATTCTGATTAACTTGAAGCAAACAGTTTACGACACACTTCAAAGCAACAACAAAAGACCATTTTTAACTGCAATAAAATCTGGCAAATAAATTATTTACAAAAATATGAGACTGATTTCATTTACTGGGGTTTTATGCCATTCTAAGCATAACTATCTGTATAATTACATCTTATAACAGGAAAAAGGACTCTGATCGGTTGATAGATGGTGTATTTTATGATAATTCATCTCATTTACATGTCAATGTATACAAGTATGGTATTGCCATGTGAATTTGTCCCTTTTCACCCTATGCAGGGGTATTGACAAAAATTTTCCTTTCAGCGAGACGCTTCTAACATATTTATCATTGCTGCATCTTAGTAAATGAAATTCAAAGTAATTAAACAGATGCATGTATATCATAGGCAGTCCGGATATTTGCAAAAAATACTAGTTTGTATACTAAATATACCTCGCCTTTCAGCTCAGGCTTTTTAATATTCTATCGACTAGTATTTTTTGCAAATTTCCCTGCTGATATATCTGTTTATAATGACAGCAAGTTTTGTTTTTAATGGCGGCAGTTTGTGTAACTAGTGAGAACCAGCGGCCTTTGGCAGAAGTATTTACATTATTATTTTAACAAAAGAAATTATACAATTTTAAGTTACAATTTGCACAGCAAAATTTTTTAGCTAAAAATAACCTGTAAAACACACTTTACACAGAACAAAATTTCCCAAGAAAAAGGTAAAATACAATTTTGTACATTTCTCTGAATTTTTTAGGAATGTAGCCATGGTATGTTAGAGAAGATAATTTTTAGGGGTGGGGAAGGTGAAAGATTTTTTTTAGGGGAAGGGGGTGAAAGAAAATGTACGTTTCAATTGTTTTTAAAACAGAAATTTCTTTACTGCCGATTTTAAGTATTGAGACAATAAAATCAAACAATATTCTGAACACTATTTCGAATTTAAGAAATAATTCCCATGAATTAATTATAAATATTGTTTGGTACTGAATCATCAGTTTTTACTGTTTCCAACACTTTATACATGAGACAGATAGTATGCGTAAATCCTTAACAGTATATCTCCACTCATAAATATTCAATGACAAAATTCACTAACAAAGATCATAAAAAAGTAATTTTTTTTTCTTCTTTTACATAATGAAATATGAATATTAAGAAAATAACAGCTAAAAAATTTCACTAGAGTAATGTAGCCAAATTTATAACCATTTTTTAGTACCGGGTAAATACTTTGCAGGTGAGCAACCAAACATAGGATTCAACAGTTGTAAAAACCCTCCAATTAAATTTGCTAACATTTCTCATCTAAGCTTTTCTAACTATTATTTTCTCATTTATAATTCATAATAAAATGTGTGATTTTGTGTTTGAAAAGTACATCTCAAATAAAATATAATTTCCCCTTTTGTTTTGATTTTTAAATATTACGAAATCAATTGCATAGCTACATAAATAGAACTATATTAATATAAATACCTCAATTCCTACATAATTTTAATCTACATAAACATGCCTGATATTTTTTATATAGTAAAGTTTGAATACATTTTTTCCCAAACTAATGCTTCCATGGATTAAAATGAATGCCTTTTTCCATTTAAGTCAGAATTAGAAAAACACCATGTTGTTAATTATACCAATACAAATTACTTAAGATGGATTCCTTCACCACGTTATTTTGTTAAAATGTAAAATTTTACAATTATGAAAAGAGCTCTACGTATAGATTCTCCTTAAGGTACAAGTGTGTTATGGAATTTCTCCCCCCAAGATAGTTCAATTTTTGATTTTCAACACGTGAGCTTTTGCGAGCGTGTTAAAATCTAAAATTTAACTATTGAGGGTGGAGAAATTCCATAACCCACGAGTAAATTGAAGGAGAATCTGTTTCCCCTATGATTTTCAACAAAAACCTCAAGAAAATGTCATTGCTGTGTAGTTTGTTTAAATAGACGTCATTTCCGGACTTCTCTAGTTTATCGTTCCAATAACTGTAGAAAAAACGGCAGTAATTCCCATGTAGAAATTTAATCAGCTGGAACTGGTTAAAAATATTATATATTTTTAAACACGCCAATAATAGGAGAAATATGTATTACCAACCAAATATGATTTGTTAACACGTATCATTGATTACAACATTATCAATATACAGTGGATTATGGCTTTATATTGCTACCATACAATTTAAAGATTGATGAGTTGAGGTACACTGACTTAATAAAATCCCAAATCATACCGGAAAATATGATTTTTAATTGACCCAAACAATCTATATTGACCCAGCAGATTAATTTCTACAAAAGTCCACACTGAATTCTGTAAAATCAGAAAATTTGTTGTTTTTTTTTTTTTTTTATCACTGATCTTTCTAAACACGTTAACACTGAGAGATTAGTGTTTTTGTAATAGAACAAACTACCAAATGATAAAGGTCTTAATAATGTCAAATTTTTTGCAATAATAAAATCATCATAATTTCTGAATTTGAAATAACACAAATTTGTTAAAACTGTTATATTTGCAGTTAATAACTGTACAACATGAACTTAGCCAAGTTAATCTTTGAACTTAAAGCTGTGTATTCAAAATATCAAATATAAAAAAACAAAAACTGAAGTCTGCTTCTTAAACTGTTTTAATTTTTAAATTAGAGGTTCTGTGAGCAATATCGCAAAATGATGCCCTAAAATATTGGGGATGGAATTGTTGGATGAAATTGTTGCTCGTCAAATTATCTCCCCTTTAAGCTAGCTTAATTATCTCTAATTTAAGATTGCCTACAATACTTATTTTGCTTTATGCCAATCTTCATATAATGTGGTAACTTTGTGTGAAGTTTCATTGAAATCCACCATACAGTTTTGGAGATATTACATTTACAAGATACATGGACCGAAATATGTACAGTAATTTCTGAATTGATATCCTTTAGTATTTTCCTATTAAACCCCCAAAGAATTACAGCGACAAAAAAAATCATATAAAATATTTGCAAATTCAATCTTTTCCCTTACAAACATCTTTTTATTGGACATCCTTACCGAGTCGATCACAAAGCAAGTTTGTTTGCAGTTAGAGAAAACAGTCAACTTTATTGTTTCAGAATAAACAAAATTTCCACCTAAGTGACAAAATAATTAAATGCTACTAAATATCATTTCAAACCATAGCCATATAGAATTTGTAGTATTATAATTTTGCACCATATCATATCATGATTGCAGTACCACTGTGGGTAAACCAGACACTGTCAATATTAAAATACAGTTCATTTTTTTGCACTAAATATTGAGGGGACATCACTGCTTCTCTCCTCGTTTATTTATTACGTCTTTAAGATTGCTAATCAAGGCCTTCTGATTTTTCTCTTCTTCTAACGAGCTGAGTGATCGTAAACCATTTATAATGTCTCTAGTTTTACCGAAATAAATTTCATTCAGCGTGCTCCTAATTTTGTTTTCCATCTCCTACAAATTAAATTAAATAAAATAAAATATTTTTAATGTTTAATTTTTCAAAAATCTGTACAAATAATAGTCATTTCTATGCTTACTGTTAACTTTTTTTGTGTTGAATACTATGTTTATTTGGGATTCACAATTTCTTTTGTTGAATATACGAAAAACAATACTGAGGCACTAATAAAGTGGACAAATTCAACACTACCAAAATCCAAAGCCGAGGCAAAACCATGTCCCTGAATTCATCAGGTTAGGACATTTTTAACCGGAGTGACATCCCACCCACGATTTTTACCTCATTGTTTCCAGGGCGTTCTTGTCTCATTGTAGGGGGAGGGGGGAGGGGTCATTGCTCCTAATGGAAGACCACTTAGATGTAATTTTTCCCTTGTTGAATCCTACGTATGTGATTTTGTCTCACATGTCCTCACCTTTTTATCAACACCACCAAACAAAAGGACAAAAATAACTTAATAGTGCACAAATCACAAACATAAACACAAGAGAGTCAGGATAGTCTGATTAGGTACAGACACTGAACCTGTATTATCAATGGTTGTTACATGTTTCCTTTATTTATGTTTACCTAAACATGTGTTAATTTGCCATATGTTGATTTTTATCATGACTGTGAGATCTATTTATCATTTGTATTGATTTTAAAAAAAGCCTGAATATTAAGGGTCATATAAAAATAACAAATGAGCTGTCAGCCAACTGATTTTTTTGCATACATTGTTTTTCAGCTCAACTTGCACCCACCTGTCCACCATACATCACCAAATTACATGTAATAATGGTTACAATAGAACATGTTACATATGTATGTAAACTGTAAATATGGCAAAACTGAAGTTTTATGTTTTCCTGAACTCACTTTCCAATGTGATAGATTAATTATTATTTCATAATTTTATTATCACACCTTACATGCCTTAGCTACTAATATCATTATGATACATTTATTTATTTTACATATGTTTATACCCACCTCAACCATTTTACCAATGTTAACAATATGTGGTGCATTCTCATTGACTGAGCAGTCCTGTTCCCCTTGCCGAGTAAGACTTCCCCCAAGGTTCATGATCCCTGATCCCTCCTTTGAAGTCTGTAACCACAACATGGCCGTTGATGTCAATTTGTAATGAGCACTTTTTCCACTAGATTTTTCCTATTTAAAAAAAAAATTGTATGCTTAATATTATTTTGTAGGATCCATAAAAAATCTAGGAGCGCTTTTATTCATATCTACAACCGTAATCAAAATCTAAAAGGCTCCTGGAATTAATTTTCTAATACTAAAATCATGTAAAGTTAGCCTACATAAATTAAACTTCAGCTGTTATGGTTTGCACAGGGCTGGTGTTATTTTATTTTGAGGTCACATTTAACGATAATTTCAACAATCTTTGGTCTCAACATGTATATCTAACTTTTTAATAAATTTTCAAACAAAGATTACTGAAGATTTGAGAAGATAACTGACAGCAACTCTTACAGCCCTTCAGTCGCTTTCTATTTTTCATCATCATTTGATGTGGTGAGCTTGAAAAATGTCATATTTCTTATTGAATCCCCATACCTAAAATTCAACTCAAAACATTTTGACTTCTAATTAAGGCTATGAAAAAATAGTTTCTCAAGCTTTTTTTTTTCAAATTTGGTGCGGGCAGCAGTTGTCTTTTTTTTCTTTTTTTTTTGCTTCGTTGTATGCATGATCTGTAAATGCCTAAATGCCTTATTCATTGTTATGACATGTGATCTACCTTGAAAAAAATGTTTGTTGTTTCTGCCGGGCACAGGCACTTTGGTTTACAGAGGTTAATTCCCATGAACTAGCTATAAATGTACTTGAACACTCACGAAAATGTTGTCGGTCATTTCTTTTCAAAGAAGATAAGGGGAGATAACTGTAATTGATCATGGTAATAGTTTCACAGATTTTTGAAAGAAACGAAAAAAAACCTTCGTTCCAAACTTAAGGGAAAAAAATGCTGATGCGCAACAGTTTCACAGATGCGGGCAGGGCTTGAGAAAAACACAATTTTCTTTCATGGCCTAAAACACCTCAGGAGAAGGGTCATTAGAGGGCTCTATGGCTTAACAATAGATTAACGCTCATTTGTAAGAAGTATGCAAAGAAATTAATCCTGTCCTTCAGAAAAATCAGACAAAAAATCAATAATATAAACATTTTATTTTACAAATTTGGAACATGTATAGGTATCTATAGTTTATTTCAAAAAGCTTAGGACAGCAAAGAAAGGAAATTTTTTTTTTTGGTAATTAAAGCCCTTCTGGAAATCGTCTAAGCCAAAAGGGAATTAATTAGAAGAAATATATCTCATTAAAGTTTTATTCTCATAAATTCTAATTATCATACATTTTACTAAACTTGGGGTAAGACCTTAGATCCAAAATAACGCCACTGTAAAAAACAAATTTTTTCTTGTACATAATATAATAATCAACTAGAATACAAGCTATATTAGTTTGCCAAATAAAAGTTACCATGGTTACAGATTTTATCTTACCTGTACTTCTATAACATGTATAGAATCCCAGCATCCTTTAATTTTCTTGGATCCATCACCAGCTTTCTTAATCAAAATTACACCAGCGAAACCATGGTCTAAATCCCACAGGTATACAGATGAGACTCCTCCCTCGAAGTACCTATTACAAGTGTAAAATATCATCTTAATTTTCTATATACAAATCAGTTACTCATTAAAAAATACATTGTGCTAATTAAAGAACCTTTGTGAGCACGCTCACATACCCCACATCTTCATATTGTCACTGGAGAAACAAAATCTCACTTCACAAGTAAAATGAACACAATCAAATGCTTACCTTCACATATTTATCCTACTTTGAATGGCAGCATGTTGGGAAATTTAAATTCCAAGCGAGAGGAGTCAACAGTAATAGTATAGTGAGGCAAATAAGTTCAAAGGGGCGTAACTCCTAGAAAAAAATTGAATCGAAATTTCCTGTCGATATGCACATCTACGTAGTATGTCCTTATTATCTGAAAAGGTTTCATGAAATTCTGTTGTGTGGTTTGAGAGGAGTTGCGATGACAAACTGTTGCAGTAGTACATTAAAGTAAATAAGTTCAAAGGGGTGTAACTCCTAGAAAAAAAATTGAATCGCAATTTCCTGTCGATATGCACATCTACATAGTATGTCCTTATTATCTGAGAAGGTTTCATGAAATTCTGTTGTGTGGTTTGAGAGGAGTTGAGATGACAAACTGTTGAAGTAGTACATTAAAGTAAATAAGTTCAAAGGGGCGTAACTCCTGGAAAAAAAATTGAATCTACAATGTACGTAGTATGTCCTTATTATCTAAAAAGGTTTCATGAAATTCTGTTGTGTGGTTTGAGAGGAGTTGCGATGACAAACTGTTGCAGTAATACATTAAAGTAAATAAGTTCAAAGGGGCGTAACTCCTAGAAAAGAAATTGAATCGCAATTTCCTGTCGATATGCACATCTACATAGTATGTCCTTATAATCTGAAAAGGTTTCATGAAATTCTGTTGTGTGGTTTGAGAGGAGTTGCGATGACAAACTGTTGCAGTAGTACATTAAAGTAAATAAGTTCAAAGGGGCGTAACTCCTGGAAAAATATTGAATCGTAATTTCCTGTCGATATGCACATCTACGTAGTATGTCCTTATTATTTGAAAAGGTTTCATGAAATTCTGTTGTGTGGTTTGAGAGGAGTTGCGATGACAAACTGTTGCAGTAGTACATTAAAGTAAATAAGTTCAAAGGGGCGTAACTCCTAGAAAAAAAATTGAATCGCAATTTCCTGTCGATATGCACAACTAAATAGTATGTCCTTATTATCCAAAAAGGTTTCGTGAAATTCTGTTGTGTGGTTTGAGAGGAGTTGCGATGACAAGAAACAGGACTGACGGACGGACGGACAGACGGATGGGTCAAAAACATTATACCCTCCGCAACCTGTTGCGTGGGATATAATAATAACAGACCATGGATTTATTTTATTTTCCATTACAGACAACTTATATTTTCATTCATTAAATTCAACATGGACGATTTTTAAGGCTTTCCTTGAAAAAAATCTCTGGCATTGAATTGGAATGAAGGTCAATTTTTTTTTATTTAAGGAGAGGGGGTTGAAATATATATTCTGTAATATATGGTGGTTTTAATTTAAATAATTGTGGTAGTGGGTACTTTTGTGTCTTGTGATAGAATAAAATCAGTATGAGTTTGGTAACAATGACTTCCCACTTTTAATAGTTGCCTGCACATTTAATTTATGGGCAAATTGTTTTATTAATGATTTTCTTCCACCAAATATCTTCTCACATTACTTTTTGATTGATTGCTTTTAAAATATTTTTCTTTTCTAAGTGGTTGTCGTTTTTAACTTCCTATATTATTTTGTCTGGTAACTAGAGGCTCTCAAGAGCCTGTATCGCTCACCTGGATTTACCTTTTCACCTTGAGCAGACCTAAAAATTAAAGTGTTGCAGTCAATTTGCCTGGTTTACCTATAGGATTCTATGTTAAACTAATTTCAGCTGTGGCAGTCATCTTGGTTTAGTCCAGGTCAACGGATACATTTCTAAAAGAGAACCATCTAAGGACCATTTCTGCTAAGTCTGAAGTAAGATTTTTGAGTGAACATTCATGCCATGTTTGGTTTCATTCCATTCAGTGGGTTCTATAGAAGAAGACATTTGTATGTATTTCCCTTAGGGTCCTATGTTAAACTAAGTCCCTCACTGGTGGTCATTTTGAATGATGTAACGGCTACAAAGTAACAACACTTGGTCAGCACCTTGTAAGGAACATTCATGCTATGTTTTGTTACATTCCATTCAGTGGTTCTCTAAAAAAAGTCATTTGTATGCATTTCCCATAGGGTCCAATGTTAAACTTAGTCCCCCGCTGGCGGCCATCTTGGATGATGGATCGGCTACAAAGTAACAATACTTGGTCAGCACCTCATAAAGAACATTCATGCCAGATTTAGTTTCATTCCGTTCAGTGGTTCTCTAAAAGAAGTCATTTGTATGCATTTCCCATAGGGTCCTATGTTAAACTAAGTTCCCCGCTGGCGGCCATCTCTGATGATGGATCAGCTACAAAGTAACAACACATGGTCAGCACTTCATATGGAATATTCATGCCATGTTTGGTTTCATTCCATTAAGTGGGTCACTAAAAAAAGTCATTTGTATGCATTTCCCATAGTGTTCTTTGTTGAAATAAGTCCCCCGCTGGCGGCTATCTTGGATTATGGATCAGCTACAAAGTAACAACACTTGGTCAGCACCTCATAAGGAACATTCATGCCATGTTTGGTTTCATTCCATTCAACGGTTCTCTAAAAGAAGTCATTTGTATGCATTTCCCATAGGGTCCAATGTTAAACTTAGTCCCCCGCTGGCAGCCATCTTGGATGATGGATCGGCTACAAAGTAACAACACTTGGTCAGCACCTCATAAGGAACATTCATGCCAGATTTAGTTTCATTCCATTCAGTGGTTCTCTAAAAGAAGTCATTTGTATGCATTTCCCATAGGGTCCTATGTTAAACTAAGTTCCCCGCTGGCGGCCATATCTGATGATGGATCAGCTACAAAGTAACAACACTTGGTCAGCACTTCATATGGAATATTCATGCCATGTTTGGTTTCATTCCATTAAGTGGGTCACTAAAACAAGAAGATTTTTGAAATTTCAGCCAATCAGAACACATTATTGGGCCTGGCAGCCATGTTGAATATTCGATCAGCACCAAAATTACAAATTCTGTAAAGGACCTTCACAGGAACATTGCTGCCAAGTTTGGTTCCATTTGGTTCAGTGGTTTTTTAGAAGAAGATTGAAATGTGAAAAGTTAACGGACGGACGACGGACGACAGACGACGGACGGACGCAAAGTGATGGCAAAAGCTCACCCTGGCTTTTAGCCCGGTGAGCTAAAAATTGATTGTTGAGTGGTTAAGATATATTGTCATCACCGACATCAATGTGAAGTCTGATTTCTCATATGTTCAAGAATACATGTATATTTTCTTAAATGGTTATTATAAAGCAATATGAAATTTATTGTTGTTTCTCTATGTATGTTATCTACAATGTAATACATGTATGCTGTTGGCGTGGCCAATGATAAGAGCACAGCAATAGCCCTTTCCAGAAACTCGTTTCCGGTATCACAATTCTGACTCTAAAATTATAATTTGAAGCAAGTTATTTCCCTTACTTCCGTTTCCCGCAAACAAAACTTTTTCTAGCCTTAGTATGTAGCACAAAATGGCTGCCCCCATTAAACAAAGACATTTCTAAATGACCCATATCTAGAAAATGCTTATGCTCCTATAGCGCTCACTGCACTCGATATAATTTAATTTTAAATGAAGCAAGCAATTTGATTTACTGTATCAAGCAAGTACTGTATAATTTAATTTTGATACTGTGATGTCACCAATGAATTATTGGTATTCAGAGATGATTTTCCCAGTAAAGAAAAAAAAAGGAAATGTTGTACGAGAAGCGATATTGCTATTTGTAATAAAGAAACAATAATGGACAAATCTGTATTGCAAAAAGCAGAAATCCACTGAAAAGGGAATCCCTGTGCGTATTTAACTTGGAACATGAAGTGTCCTGGTTAATGAATACAAATTATTTACAAAGGTCAGAGAAATTATCTACATGTATGAGTGACATACTGACTTGATACCTACATTTCTCTGTATTGATCAAATGATCTGTTAGCTTCTTGTTCTAACTTTCTAAGTCTTTCTGATGGCATGGCACCATCATCCAATGGTGGGAAATATGTATTACTCCATGGAGATCTACAAATGAGAAACAGATGATAAACATTCCTGTACAATTATTGACAAAAGAATACTGAAGCGATAAAACAGAAGGAAAAGTCTGTAAAATCGAAATCCAAAGGCAAGGCAACCCCATGAGAATGCCACATACTGTAAAAGATTTATTATTCGTGGTACACCAATTTTCATGGGTTTCGTGGAAAACGTAATCCATGAATTTAAAATCCCAACGAAATATATATTTTCAATTGTTTGATCAAGAGGAAATAAAAAAAGCTTTAGGTCCTTTCCAAGAATATAATATCACCGTTTGATCTTAAGTAAATATATCTCAAACGGATGATGTTGACAGGCAAGAAAGAGTTTAGTTTACTACAGGAAGAGATTTGGGCTAATATAAGCTAAATTATTGAAAATAAATAAATACTTCAAATAATATAATGTAGTTAAGTATTTATAAGGTTCAAATAAATAATTAATATACATTTAGTTACAAGTAATTTCTTTCGTTGTGTTTTTTTGCTTTGGACAGCAAACATTTATAGCACAGGTTGGAGTTTATCCAACATTCGATTTTAAAAATTATTCATCAATTAGTAAATCGACGAAATGTGCACATCTTGTGCTTCAAAATTGGTGACAAAGAATTTTACTATAATACTAAGTGGCCTTATTTTATTTTTATTTTTGTTGTTGAAATTTTCAATCCATGAAATTCAGAACCCACGAATTTGTCTTACTGCCCCAATCCACGAAAATTGATGTCAACGAAAATAACTGAATTCACAGTAACAAACAAGATATAATATACTACTGTTTTATTGACAATCATGTCGCCCTTTTCGAGCTATCAAATAACAACTTGACAGTTTTGCTCTAACTGCTTTTAGTATTAGCCCAAAAAGGCATTTTCACCTAATGGTGACCTATGTTCTATTTTTAGCCATGGCAGCCATGTTTCTCGATGGGCAAGAAAATAAAACACAAGGTTTATACTAGATACCTTAAGGATCTTTCAGCCTAACTAACTTTGGCTGAAATTGATTCTGTAGTTTCAGAGGAGAAGATTTTTAAAAGTTTACAAAGATGACGAAAAACTGTGAAAAATTGTCTTTAAAGGGCAAAAACTCCTATAAGGGGTCAATTGCCGAGTTTGGTCATGTTGACTTATTTGTAGATCTTACTTTGCTGAAGATTTTTGCTGTTTACAGTGTCTTTATCTATAATAATATTCAAGATAACCTAAAACTGCAAAATTTCACTAAAATTAACAATTCAGGGACAATAACCCAACACAGGGATTTACTGATTCATCTTAAAATTTCATAGCAGGTAGATCTTGACCTGATTAACATTTTTATGGCATGTCAGTTTTGCTCTAAATGCTTTAGTTTTTGAGATATAAGCCAAAAACTGAAGTTTATCCCCTATGTTCTATTTTTAGCAATGGCGGCCAAGTTTCTTGACGGATCATTCAGACTAAGTATGGCTGTAATAGATTCAGTGGTTTCAGAGGAGAAGATCTTTGAAAAAGTTTACGAAGGACGCCGACGGACGACGGACACCAAGTGATGGCAAAAGCTCACGTCCTTTAAGGACAGGTGAGCTAATAATTAAAAAGCCCAGCCTCAATTCTCTAGGACAATCTCTATAATAAGCACATCGACCCCATTCATCACTATACAGTTATAGGGTAAAGGGCTCCCATTAATATTTGTTTAAGCACTATTGGATAATAAATGTTGTTTTTCATCATTTAAATTTACGAGCAGCTTCTATAATTTATCAAATATCAATTTGTCTTCAGAAGACATTAACCATACAAACTTGTTATTAACATCAAGTTTTTGAAAATGTTTGTATTTGGAACAAATAATTTCTAAAATTCCGTTCAAGACTTATACTCAGATAAACAGACATATTTTTTCATCTAAGATATTTTACATTTTTCAGAAAAATATATTATTCATCCTTCAGACAATCTGAAAGTTAAAAATAAAATAAAATAGAAGTACTGTGAGCAAAGCTAAATAAATTGCTTCGCTGAGCGCAGCTGGATACGACCGCAGAGCTCCAACCCTGAACAATTGGTGGCAAAAATGGACACACTATTCGCACTTGATACAGGTCTGAATTTGGATTGTAATTAAATATTTGACACATAATAGGTTTCTGACACAGAATAACTGAAATCAAAGAACTTAGAATTGGTCATATGATTTGAATTTATATTCAATTTTTTGCTTCTTGTGCAATACAATATGCTGAGAAGAACTCCCCCCCCCCCAAAAAAAAAAAAAAATTTACCCCTTTTTTTAGCTTTTGTGTAATACACTATGAAGTTGCACATTGACCCCCCCCCCCTCCCCCAAAAAAATCCCAAAAAACAATAAAATTTATTGTAACCCCCCCTTTTTTTGCTAAAAAAATTTGAAATTTTCTTTTTAATTTATGAAATATGAAATGAGAAAAAAATTGCCCCCCTTCCCAATTTCTCATTTATCCCCCCTAAATTTTGTTTTCAAATCCCCCCCATTTCTTTATACTTTGCAACCATAACAGCCCATTTAAATACACCATAAATGTATTAAAATAGAAAATGACATCATAGTCATGGATGGCAAATTTTAAATATACATATAAATTTAAAAGCAGTTTAGATAAGATAAACAAAAAAGCTTCATCAGCACATTTTATATTGGCAAATTTCCAATGAAGTTCATTAAACTAAAGTTATTGGCAAATTTCCAATGGAATTTGTTAATAATAAAGTTTTGATAACAGGGCACACATATCAATTTCTTGCTATTGCACAATATTGTGCAATTGAAGATTTCTTGCTATTGCGCAATACTGTGCAATTGAAAATTTCTTGAAATATTTGACACATAATAGGTTTCTGACACAGAATAACTGAAATCAAAGAACTTAGAATTGGTCCGACATATGATTTGAATTTATATTCAATTTTTTGCTTCTTGTGCAATACAATATGGAGAATTACCCCCACCCCCCGAAAAAAAAAAAAAATTACCCCTTTTTTAGCTTTTGTGCAATACACTATGAAGTTGCACACTGACCCCCCCCTCCAAAAAAAAAAACAAAAAAAAACAATAAAATTTATTGTAACCCCCCACCCTTTTTTTGCTAAAAAAAAATTGAAATTTTCTTTTTAATTTATGAAATATGAAATGAGAAAAAAATTGCCCCCCTCCCCAATTTCTCATTTACCCCCCCCCCTAAATTTTGTTTTCAAATCCCCTCTCCATTTCTTTATACTTTGCAACCATAACAGCCCATTTAAATACACCATAAACGTATTAAAATAGACAAGAGTTGACACACAAAAATGTCTCGCCTGTCGTGTATTTCTAATGAAAGTAAATGCTATCAGACATATTGCATACAGTATTCGAAAAACAGGCCAAAACACAAAAACTTAACTATAACCACTGAACCATGAAAATGAGGTCAAGGTCAGATGACACCTGCCAGTTGGACATGTACACCTTACAATCCTTCCGTACTCCAAACATAGTAGACCTATTGCATACAGTGTTCGAAAAAGAGGCCAAAACACAGCACTGAACCATGAAAATGAGGTCAAGGTCAGATGACACAGGCCAGTTGGACATGTACACCTTACAATCCTTCCATACACCAAATATAGTAGACCTATTGCATATAGTATTCGAAAAACAGGCCAAAACACAAAAACTTAACTATAACCACTGAACCATGAAAATGAGGTCAAGGTCAGATGACACCTGCCAGTTGGACATGTGCACCTTACAATCCTTCCATACACCAAATATAGTAGACTTATTGCATACAGTATTCGAAAAACAGGCCAAAACACAAAAACTTAACTATAACCACTGAACCATGAAAATGAGGTCAAGGTCAGATGACACCTGCCAGTTGGACATGTGCACCTTACAATCCTTCCATACACCAAATATAGTAGACCTATTGCATATAGTATTCGAAAAACAGGCCAAAACACAAAAACTTAACTATAACCACTGAACCATGAAAATGAGGTCAAGGTCAGATGACACCTGCCAGTTGGACATGTACACCTTACAATCCTTCCATACACCAAATATAGTAGACCTATTGCATACAGTATTCGAAAAACAGGCCAAAACACAAAAACTTAACTACAACCACTGAACCATGAAAATGAGGTCAAGGTCAGATGACACCTGCCAGTTGGACATGTACACCTTACAATCCTTCCATACACCAAACATACTAGACCTATTGCTTATAGTATCTGAGATATGGACTTGACCACCAAAACTTAACCTTGTTTACTGATCCTTGAAATTGGGTCGAGGTCAATTGAAAACTGTCTGACGGGGATGAGGACCTTGTAAGGTATGCACATACCAAATATAGTTATCCTATTAGTCATAATAAGAGAGAAATTAACATTACAAAAAATCTAAAAAAAATTTTCAATTAGTCACTGAACCATGAAAATGAGGTCAAGGACAATGTACATATGACAGACGGAAAGTTCGTAACATAAGGCATCTATATACAAAGTACAAAGCATCCAGGTCTTCTACCTTCTAAAATATAAAGCTTTTAAGAAGTGAGTTAACGCCGCCGCCACCGCCGCCGCCGCCGCCGCACCCAAATAGTTCAATTTTCGATGAAATCAAACAAAGTTTAATTTTGGACCCTTTTGGCCCCTAATTCCTAAACTGTTGGGACCAAAACTCCCAAAATCAATCCCAACCTTCCTTTTGTGATCATAAACCTTGTGTTTAAATTTCATAGATTTCTATTTACTTATACTAAAGTTATTGTGTGAAAACCAAGAAAAATGCTTATTTGGGCCCTTTTTTAGCCCCTAATTCCTAAACTGTTGGGACCAAAACTCCCAAAAACAATCCCAACCTTCCTTTTGTGGTCATAAACCTTGTGTTAAAATTTCATAGATTTCTATTTACTTATACTAGAGTTATTGTGCGAAAACCAAGAAAAATGCTTATTGGGCCCTTTTTTGGAACCTAATTCTTAAACTGTTCGGACCAAAAGTCCCAAAATCAATCCCAACCTTCCTTTTGTGGTCATAAACCTTGTGTTTAAATTTCATAGATTTCTATTAACTTATACTAAAGTTATAGTGCGAAAACCAAATGTCTTCGGACGACGACGACGGCGACGCCAACGTCATACCAATATACGACCGCAAAAATTTTGCGGTCGTATAAAAATGTATATCCCCTGCTATCGCTACAATAATATAAAGAAATGTATAAAGTCCACCTTTGTCTACAGGAAACCCCAAAAATCATTTTGATCAAAAAATAAAATAAGTGTACAATAGTAATGTACAGTGTACATTCCCTGAAAGGCATGCCAACTTTCCCCCCTTACAAAAAATAGCAAAGCCCATATTTGTCTGGAAAACCCAAAAAATCATTCTGATCAACAATAAAATACATGGTGTACAATGGCAATGTACATTGAAGATTCCCTGAAAGTTTCACAGAAATCCATTCAGTAGTGTACGAGTAGTTGGAGTAAATTGGTGCAGACGAATGGACCAACAGAAGAATGGAATCTGCTATTACTATCTAGTGAAGCAGGGGAAATAAATAGAAATATATCCCTTGCTTAGCTCACTTTCCTTGATATTTATAAATAATAAGTATCAAGGTCTACTATTCCAATCTACAGGCCTCAGTGACTTTCAGATAATATATCTCAATAAAAACGATTTTCCATAGCCTGGCATTTTGTCAAAATACAAACAAGAACTCCTTAAACCTACCTGTAGGAATCTCCATCTCTGTTATAATCACACAACAGATAATCTTTTCCTACATTTTTATCTCTTGCTATTTTTAAAGGCTGGTCAACAGAGGACAAAAGATCTTCACACAAATTTGGCACCTACAATACAAAGTACTTTATAATTTTGTGATGAAAGATATATACAGTCAACTCAAAGTTATCTCAAACTCACTTGAGTCAAATTTTCGGATGAGTCGAATTTTTTATGTGGTCCCAAAAGTTTTACAGTGGAAATATTTGTATTTTGACTCCTTTTAAGTAAAAATTTTGATATAATTTTTCAGCTTGAAGAAGGCCGCCGGCCGAAATGTTGGAATGTTTGATGGGAATTAAATGAACATTAATATACTGTGGATTCAATTTTCGTGGATAGAGGAAAAAAGGTATTTCGTGGGATACCTAAATTCGTGGATTGCTGGCTTAGAAAAAAATATAAAAAGTTGTTGAAATACTTAAATTCGTGGCTTGGCACATCAGATATCATGAAAATACTGCGACATCGATCAGACTTGATATTGTACAGTAAAGTACTGATTTAAAGCGCTCATTAAACAAAAGTCTAATAAACAGATTCTTTAAATTTGTAACGGAACAATTAAAGCTTGCCATGAATTTAACAAGATTAACAAAATCCGTAATTATTTACTCATTAGGTTAAACAGGTGTGAAATATATATTGACAAAATTGCAATCAGTTGTCACCAAATACCTCGGGGCATATACATACATATTTTTAATCCGATTACGATCAATAATTTCTGCTTTATTATCTTTTGACAAGATGTTTTTACTGTAATTTAGGAGAAAGTCTGTATTGCTTAGGTCCAATTGGGATTAAGATTTTTCTTGAATGTTTGAATAAAAAAAAACCGGAAGTGAATTCCGCGACAATTTACACACTCAAAATATTTTTAAAGAAAATTTTTTGAGCGTTTATATGTTACCAAAGACAAAATTACATGAAACACTTTATCCTCTGTGGATATAGCTAACTCATCATATGTCAGAATTCAAGTGCATGCTGTAAAACGCAATTGTTCAAAACTCTGTGGTTTCAAACTTCAGTGCATTTAAACAAGAGTAAAAATTGTGTAAAAATATCATGATCAAAGTAAATGAATTTTGTCATTGTTCTTTCAGAAAGAGATATCTATCCCAGGATAACAGTCTTTAATTGATATTCTAGTTTTATACTATTTTTAGCCGTTTTAAATCACCTTTATACCACGAACAGTATCGCTGTTCGATTAACTCTATGAGTCATGCAAGAAAACTGGTTACCAGTTGCGAAATTTTCCGAAGATAGTTTGTGACGCGGCTCCTGATTGGTAAATGATATTTTGGTCTAGTAGTTGTTGATATACTGTCAGACATGCAAATTATGGCTAAGATGTTACTCGATGGATTACAAAAATACCGAAACTAGGACTGAAGGTGATTTATTAAATTATTTGCCTATCGATGATAAAATAAGCATTATTCTGGAAAAAAAGAACGAATATGTGCCGTGTATGACAATAAACCCAATACCCTTTTAGTTTTACAACAAATTTAGTACAACAGCACGTCATGTGCTCATTAAAAGTTTATTCCTTTGTTAATAAAGAAATCAAAAATATGACTTAAATGTATTTTTCACGTTTTGAAAGTCTAAACGTTGGAATTATTACACATAATCTTTTGTTGGTTAATTCACCTTATTGAGTAATCCAAGAAAACATCAAAATTGTAAAGTTGTTTACAAAGGTTATGTTTGTATACCTCACAAATGATTCTAAATGGGGAATTTCCAATAGAAAAATTAATGGACTTGAAAATTTGAATTTATCAACTCAAACCTATCCTAAAATTTGCAAAACTGTTATTTTAAATATTTTTAATGCACTTTGTGCATATTTCATTCATCACGGGGTTGTAATACTTAATTTTATAAAATCTAATAGGAAGAGTTATCCCCCTTTTACATTGAAAATTCCATAAGCATATTTTTTTTGTTCCTCTGAAAGACATAATGGAACAAAATTAGGTGAGTTCAATTTTTTCAGTTACAACTTAGCTCATTGCATCTTTCACATTGATTAAGGTATTCCAATTCTGAAAAATCCATTTTACGAACTGATGTGTCCAAACAGTAGTTTTAGTTGTGAAATTGAGATTTACTTTCGGTTTATGTTGATATTGAAAATATTGAATAGTTGTTAAATTGACGAACAGTGTATGTAAACAGCAACCATTTAACTTGGGGAGGGGGGAGGGATTGTTTTACTTCCCTAAACACTGATTTTCCCCATCTTTATAAGAAACGAGAAATTTACTTCTGTCACTTAAAATTTTGCATTACTGTTGTGTCAGTTGAAAACTACAGAAACAATTTTTTTTAACCCTCTTTCCCATGAATCAGTTCATTTCTGAAGTTAGAGAAACTGCTATTAGAATCCAAGTTTTCATCAGCTTCTGGGAGGCATTGCCCCCCCCCCCCCCCCCCCCCCCGGACCCCCTACAAGGGCTCTGCCGGCCAAAAAGGCAGGCACATAAGTGCGCCTGCTCTTCTCTGCCTACTTTATGAAATCAGCCATCTACTTTAAAATTTATTGACAGCCCTGCCCAACTGTTCACACTTCCCCATTTTCAATCAAAATTTGCCTTTTGTGTACTGTTCAACCCCTATTTCCAGACTGTTTTTGATGTACTGTTGAACTGGGTCTCATTATGAATAGGCATGCCATATTAGCCATTGGACCTTATGCAGACAATTAAGCCAAAATAATATATATGTGTGGTTCAAGTTATGTCCTGAAAAAAATAGGGCTGATAGGTAGGCTTTTTATTTGTTTTGGAAACATCCTCTAGATCAACGTGTATCTAATATGTATGATATGTTGTTGTTTGTTGTATGCTTATTCAATTGTTTCCTTTTACCTTCTGTCACTTTCAGCGTTCTCACTAAGAATTTTTCATGATGTGTCCTGGGACTCCTCATTTTTCAGAATGGCACAATGATTAAAGCAAAGCCACTTTCTATTAATATGCCTGTACCTGAATGAATAATATGATAACTTACTAAATCAATTAAATCAGTAAGGTTTTTCTCTATCTGTTGTGGCGGCAGACGCCTCATAAGATCTAGGGCACAATCTAGTTGTTGATCAGACTGTAAATATAAATAAAGAAAGTTCAAAGTTCATAAGGAAATAATCATATATCTGTACTAGTATTACTTTCATTTGAATGAAATCATATTTCTTAATATCATGACACATCCTTACACATCCTGACACCTGTTTTTTTTTCTGAAAACAAATCCATGTTAAGCATAATATTACATGATATACATCAGAAAAGAGAAACGTTAGTTGTTGACAGGAAACTGGAGATTGTGGTAGATTATACAATCTATCTTGAATACATTTTTGTACATGTAGAAACCACCAAGACACGCAAATAACATTCTTATTTCAGTTTCAGTGTTTTCCATAGAAATTTTCTGATGCATAGGGGGATTGACTGTAAGAATGGTGGTAAAAAAAGGAGAACCCCTGTTACTTTACACACGCACATAGATAAAACACCAATATTTAAGAAAATGAATCTATTTGCATCCCTTATCAATATAATACATGGGAATAAGCTAGTGAAGCACAGGACACATTTTACATTTAGATTATCAAAACAACTTATGTATTATGCAAAAGACTATCACGATTGTCATATAACGAGTTCAGAAATTGGTGAGAAAATTTTCCTGTTCATTTTTAAATTGAATGTAAATAATAAAGAAAAGAACATCTTTCCTTTCCTTAATGAAAGTATTTCTGCTTTTTATAAATAACTGTCTCATCAGAAATTCAAGTCTGCAGACATGTGGACATACATGTATTGACAAGTTTTCAAAAAGCATACGATAGTACTCAATCTCAAATTTGTTGCACTTCTCTACACTACAACACTTACTTTTCTAGTTTATTCAACAGACTTTTACAACTGAACATTTATTATCTCCCCTCATTTCTTAATGTAGCTACGTTGTATTAGGCCTATTAAATGTGTTACAACAATCTCAAATATAAACAAATTTACTTGTTCACCAGCAAGAGAGCGTTCTCCCCAGACCCATATGGCACTGCGGTCACACAGTGCCTTCCCTTTGAAGTTGTCACTCACCGCAGCGTCACTGTACATGTTGTAATTAAAAAAGAAGTATTTGACAGCATTCAAGCACTTCTGTTTGCATTATAATTAAGGTCTATTTAAATTAACAATATCAATAGAAATTTTAAAATCGATAATTATCTATTATGGGGTAGCCAAAATACAATGTATGTGTACTCAGCTAATTAATGTAGAGGTTTCCCTAATACGTTTTAGCGATGCGCGGCGCCATGCCATGCCCTCATTAGCGCCATGCTGCCCTCAATCGGCGCCATGCTGGTCCTGCCTTCATAAATTATGAATTTAAGACATAATAAAAACATGATAATTTCCATGATCGAAAGTTGAAAGAGACAGATAAAGAACGGACATTCTTAAGCTTGCAAAAATTAATGCCGAACGATCGAAGTTTTGCAGAATATTTTGGATCCGGAGACTCTAAACAAAATTTGAATTCTTTGTATGTATTTTAGATATAATAGTCTTTATTTCTTGTATTTCATGTCATATTTAGTCGAATTTCACATCATCAGTAAATGTAGTTGAAGCGTGACGATTTGTAGGTAAGGCGATTCCATTATTACATTTTGAGGGTTGTCAACTTAATTATGCGCACAATTTCCTTTGATCATAAAGTCTGCTGATTTTGAATACCGTTTAATTTTATTGTGACCATTTTAATTGTCGACAGGTCTAAATATTATATAAACGAAAGAAATTGTAAACGAGGGATACACATTTGATTATTAATACTCGTTTTGCTAACGGAATGGTTTAGTTTGAATTTTGCGAAATGTAACACGTGCTCGAGAAAACAATGACAGCAAGTTGTATAGTTTGTGAAATAAAGATAGTAAATAACCACAATTGCACACGTTCAAAGAATAAACTTAATGGATAGTGATATTTTGGAGACCTGCATAGAATACTTGAGAAAGCAGCCGGGGGAAAACCGCCGCTTATTCCATTAAATGACATTAAATAATTAACTTTGATAAGAACAAAATTTAAATGAACTAACAATTTTAACTTTTACTGGATTTTTTTTTAAGATTGTCATGTAGTCCCAGTTATTGCTGCCGTATTATATAGATATACAGTCATGGTAATCATGCAATTTATAAATTTTCATCCTTGTTTATCCATCAATTATCATGCTGCTCAGTTTTTTTCACATTTCCCATAAAGATGTTTTTTGTGTAATTAACAAACACATAAAATAAAATCCTCTTACACACTATTTTTCCTAACCAGGATGAATGAAAATGGTATTAATTGCCCTATGTTTATCCAATTTATAAATAAAAAACAAAGCTAAAAATATAAAATATTTTATTTGACAATATGCAAGGAATATTTTTATGATTAGATTTAACTTTTCTAATATTTTTACAGAACATTGTCCTATAAATTAATTCTAATAATTGGGAATTGCAAATTAATGCTTGCAAGGCTTAAGAACTAATTAGAAATATATTAGAAACAATTAATACAATTAGTCATGCAAGCATTGTGATTGACTAAACACCCTTCTTTTATACAGGACTATATATTCTTTAAAAAATCCAGGAAGGGAAATTGATCCTGTTGCAAGTAATACAGAGTATCTGTTTTACATGGAAAACCTACAAACAAACTAATGCATTAGACACATATACAAACGTGTATAAAAATGACAGATAACATGTGATATGGGTGCCAATATATATGACTAAGTTAACTATGAATGTGCCTCCGAAACAAAACTTTCCGCATAAAAGTGCCCCCAGACTGACATTTTACCATGCCTTACCTAATTCCTGGGGAAAACACTATAATGTGTATTTCCACTAAAGTTAAAATAGATAGACTTTTTCTATTGGTTGCATGTGATGACATTTGACCTTAACACTTTTAATTTTATATAGACTGTTCAATATAAAAATAAACTTCTAGAAAATATAGATTTTATGAAATAATTGCACTTGTGTAAGTTATTAGGATTAAGAAATAAAACGATTGTGCATGACTGTTTTCCAAAATATACAAGTGATCGGAAATTTAAAATCACCATTTCACGTGTCAAAACAACCGTAATGACTGTAATGTAAATAAACTTGCATTGTACATGTACATGTATGTGCATATTGTCATCCAAAATAAAATCTATACTACTTAAATTAAGGGCTTGATTTCTTTAAAACTGCAATATACACAAATCAAGTCAGAATTTGATTGATGGAGGATGAATGTGTTGTCTGAAAATTTCACAAGTTTAGGTGGATACATTTCTCAAAATGCTGGAATTATCAAATATTCAAACTCAATCTAAACCAATCCGACATGTTTCCATGTTTCATCATACATCTTCACTTGCGGTCTAATTCGTTCAGCTATATGGGAACCAGAGGTAACTGAAAAGGCACCAAATATGCGCAGCAATTATACCGTAGATGATACATTTACTAAACTACTTTCATTTATAAATATTGAAGGGCGGGAGATTTTGACATCAGAGTTAGCGAATATCGTCCGTCCTGTCGGTGCCAACCGCCAAAATTAAATTAGGTCTGGTATTTCAGCGTTTTGTGTCAGTTCGATTGTCGGACTTTTTCAGTTTATTTTCAGGTTTGCTGCTTGTTGTTGATGTTCCAGTTAATTTTTTTGTAGGACCAGTAAAAATTTGCATTCTGTCAGTCCTACAGCTACAGAAAGATTTTTTTCTTCAATTGGAAGATGAGCCTAATTTCCGGTCTTGCGCAAAGACACTATTACTAAAAGACGGAACGGGACTGGACGGAACATGAAAAAAAAAAAAAAACAGAAGAGAAACTGAAGATTTCCTGATATATATATACCCTTCTTAAAAAAGCTTCGGGAGCTCATCAGGTAATGCCTGCCTCATATTAAGGATTTTATTGTCTATGCATGAATATCAATATTTAAATATGCTGATAAAAAAAAGCTTCCAATGGATCCCCACCAAAAAAAATTTGGAGGGATCCATAGGACATATTTATTTTATAAGCATCTCCGTCGCATAAAACCGTTGATCAAAATAAATCACTTCACCATATTTTATTTCCGGGAATATACTTTGCTGATAATTTACTTTGTAAACAATCAAAGTTACCGGTATTTCCACCCCTCCCCTAAAAAATCATAAGGCTCCAGTTTGCATTGCTTTCGACAACTATATATCTGAAATATTATGTAGCCTCAGTGTAACCGCTATAAATTACATTAATTAAAACGTTGATAACAAACCATTGTGTGACAATAATACTGTTCGTTTTCGTTTCAGGAAGCAAGAACTTGAAGAAATGGCCTCAACATCCGGGACAGCCTTCTACTGGTATAATTGTGAGCAAGGGAACATAAAATTATCCGACAAAGGAACCAGTTGATGGCTACACTGAAGTACAATTACGGATTGAAATTAATTTTCCAATGTTTTCCTTTATAGATACGGGTTTGCGTAATCTCCCAAATTTTGTACATTTTATTTTGCTCTTCACGTAGCCAGAATTTGCACAGAACAATTAAATAAAGATTCAAAGTCAAATTCAAAATATTTTATTGAGAAAGCCAGGAGTTTCGAATAGAATAGAATATATTAGATAATACAAAAGATCCTTTTATCGACAAAATCAAAAATTGTATAAGATAGCTGAATAGAATTTGTCACCATGCATTTGCTTTGATGCAGGGATCATATAATACATATAAAGTTCCTGTTTGATTGTAGATCCCAGGCGCGGATCCAGGATTAGGGTGGGGTGGCATTGAATTGTTGGTGATGGTTGATATAGCAAAAACTATGATGTTTTTGACGATTTTATGCTGAAAAATCATATATTTTTTAGTGGGACGCCAGGTGCGCCCCATCTGAATCTGCGCCTGGTCACGGTCACTCTGAACATAGCAATAGGCTTTGACACTATTTGTTGGTTAATGTTCATGCATATTTTTATGGGTTCAAAAAATTGTGAGGCGGATGGGGTGAATTTAGGATGGATGGATGGATGAATTATTGTTTAACGTCCAGTGGCAACCAGGTGCAATATCAGGACGAGAACATGTTGATGTGATAATGAATATGATCCCTGCTTTGTACTAGACCGACACGCTAAGTCGGATTTTTATTGTGCTAGCTCACGAGATAATTGTCCGCAGGAAGACATATCATCTCACTCGGACACATTATACTGAGTCCGAGCCGACCAGTCTTTGCTCTTACTCCTAGATGCCGCGTGCTTGGCGGAGAAGCAGCAAATACCAATTTTAATGTCTTTGGTTTGACCCGGCCGGGGATGGGTGAATTTAGGAAGCAATATTTTAACGTCTACATATAAATGATACTCTGATATTGTCAGCATAATGTTAACACCGTAGTCTAAATTTGTCAGACTTATAAGACAAATTTATTGTGGAGAGTAATTTTGAGACTAGGAGACTAATGTGCAAAATGAGAAGTAGTGACCACTTCCAAGAAATTGAAAGAGGTAGATACGCAAGATTAAAACGGGGAAAAAACAGAAACACTTCTTTCTTCATATCAAATTATGCAATTTACAGATCCATTCATTAGATTTCTTTAACACTGAGGAGAGTGGACCCTGCTCCTGCATAGTTTATAGTACATCAACTAAATTGTTCTTGATTGATTGTTTTTGTTTTTTTATTTTCTGTTTGACTTAGATGTATGCCAACCAACCCATAAGGGAATAATTGACTGTGCATTTATTGAATAAAAAAATGTGAAAATCGGTTTGATTTTCTAACTGGGCGAGTTAAGTATTTTTCCGGGTTTTTGTTTTTTGTTTGTTCGTTTGGTTTTTTTTGTTTGTTTTTTTTTGTTTTTTTTTGGCCTTTTTTTGTTTGTTTGTTTTTTTTTTTTGTTGTTTTTTGTTTTTTTGTTTTGTTTTTTTTTGGGGGGGTGGGGGTGCGGACGTGTAGCCTATTTGTTAAGATTGACATTATTGTACTTTCATACAAACAGGTATAATTTATTCGTGGAATCATTGTTTGGAAATTAAACTATAAGGAATGTTTCCAATTTTTGAACAGGTTATACTTCAATAACCTGGTTTGGATCAGTTTACGGCATTCATAAACCGCTTCGCGGTTTATTATGCGCAAACTGACCCAAACCATGTTATATCGTACATCTGTTCAAAAATTGGAAACTGTGACATTCCTTAAATGGAGTAAGCGTCGACAAGCAAATCATAACAGTATATACAAAGAGATGCCCCTTTAAAGTCCTTCAAGTAACAACACATGACAAACTTGTAATGACAGATGCAGAAATGCCGAGAATTAATTCGTCTAAAGCCACGAATATTTGACACAATAAGAAATACCCCTCCCCCCACCCCCCCCCCCCCCCCCAAAAAAAACACTAAAATGGAAACATATAGAAAAAACTGACAACCACTGAAGGTTTTAGTATTGACAGACAAATGCACGTAAATTTTGACTAATACACCTGTGAGTGAAAAATAAGCTCAAAACAAGAGGCTAATTAGAGCCTGTATCGCTCACCTGGATTCTGGTTTTCATTGGACAATTAATCAACTATTTGACCAAGTTTGTTGCAATTGGTTCAATTGTTCAGGGAAAATTTATTTGACAAAAAAAGGGCAATAACTCCTAAATGGGTTTTGGGATTTCCTTTAAAATTTCAGGGTATGTAGATCTCAACATGGAAAACATTTTTCAAATTTACATTTCACTTCTATCTCAAATAATTTTGGGGATAAATGACGAAAAATGGTAAATTTTGAAAATTTGACAAAAAGGGCAATAACTCCTAAATGGGTTTTGGTATTTCCTTCAAAATTTCAGGGTAGGTAGATCTTGTCATGCTGATCAATTTTATCCCTTGTCAGATTTTTGATATCTGTAACGGTTTTTAAGTTATCAGCCAAAAACAACACATGCACCCCTATATTCTATTTTTAGCTACGAAAGCCTTGTTTTATGTCAGATCAAAATAAATTGAGGATCGTTTGTAGAGGACATGTCATAGATCATTCCTATTAAGTTTCAAACCAATCGGCCCAGCGGTTTCAGATGAGAAGATTTTTGAATGAAAAAATTTTGAAAATTTGACAAAAAAGGGCAACAACTCCTAAATGGGTTTTGGTATTTCCTTTAAAATTTCAGGGTAGGTAGATCTCAACATGGCAAACATTTTTCAAATTTACATTTCACTTCTATCTCAAATAGTTTTGGAGATAAATGACGAAAAATGTTAAAATTTTGAAAATTTGACAAAAAAAGGGCAATAACTCCTAAATGGGTTTTGGAATTTCCTTCAAAATTTCAGGGTAGGTAGATCTTGTCATGCTGATCAATTTTATCGCATGTCAGATTTTCGATATCTGTAACGGTTTTTGAGTTATTAGCAAAAACAGCAATTTACCCCTATGTTCTATTTTTAGCAACAGTGGCCATGTTTTTCATTGGATCAATATAAAATGAGGATCGTTTGTGGAGAACATGTCATATATCATTCCTATGAAGCCTCGATCCAATCTGCCCAGACGTTTCAGAGGAGAAGATTTTTGAAAAAGTTAACGACGGACGGACGACGACGGACGCCAAGTGATAGCAAAAGCTCACATGGCCTTTTAGGCTAATGAGATAAAGAGAAATAAACATTGAAAGTTTTTTTTTTAATTCAATATTAGTACTCACTGTAAGCTGATGGCAGGTACATGTTCTACGACTTAAATATGAATATTTATAATTCTAGATCAATATTTCCAATTGCATTTAGTTTTTTGTCTTAACGCTCCATTGATGTGCAAGTAAATGTGTAAATTTTAATTGTTACTGTAAGAACAAAAAAAAATGTATATGGTGTTTTACTTCTTAACACAGGTGTTTTACTTCTTGACACAGAATTCATGTTTAACATAAATTGAGAAATTACAGGAATTGAATTCCAAGCTGCACCAAAACAGGTAATTTATTATAACATTATATAAGTAGACCTTGAGAAAGAATTTAACTTTTAAATTTCAAACATTTATTGATAGTCAAACCAATATGATTGGATAACAGGCTATAGGCCTATTAAAACAAAGAATATATCATAGACAAGGGGTACAAGACGTAGTACTTAGTGATCGGAGCCGGGAAAACAACAGCTATATGGCAAGCCAAAGTGGACAAAAAGAGCTATTTTTTAATATTAAAAAATCATTTTCTAATATTAAGAATTCATTTTCTAATATTAAAAAATCATTTTTTAATATTAAAACATACCGTATTTTTTAATATTAGAAAATCATTTTTTAATATCAGAAAATGAATTCTTAATATTAGAAAATAGCTCATTTTATCATAACATGTTTCTTTAAAATTCAAAGACATATGATCTACTTAACCTTATAAGTAACAGTACCAAGTTTCATCCATTTCCAAACTTAAGAATGCATGAGAAGGCGTGATAAAAAATTTTAACTAGCCAACAGGATTAGCTGACAAGAGTTCTTAGTAACTGTTTTTTACCAAGTGAATTTAGCTGTTAACCTAAATTTCTGGTTTCTGTTAACTGTTTTCTATAAATTAAGTTTGTTGTTAGCCTGTTAACGGATCCCTATTCTCCCTATTGCCCTCCCTCTTTAATATTTTGCATGTGTATGCCCATGATTTTTTAACATGAAATCTCGAATCAGACAGTGGAAGAAGATTTGATTTTGAAAAAAATTCGACGTTGTATGAAAGAAAAATTATTTACGGAAGGCAAATTCGGTATATCTTTCATAAGACTGTGTCTATTCCATATCTGTCTTAGGTCTATCGGCTTTGTAGCCAGAATTTACAGAAAAATTCCTCGTATCTTTGGCAAGTCTTGACATGGATGCGAGTGACGATTCAAGCTGCTCAAAAATTTCCTCATCTAATTCTCCTCTCCCATTTTCCAGTTTAGTTGAGGCATCTCTAACCAGGATTTCAACTTCTTCGAAATTATTTGATAAAGCTGCCCCGTCAATCCTTAGCAAAATCTGATTGAGTTCATTCTTTCTTTCATATTTTTTTTATTCTTTGAAAACAGGGAGGAGTTATTGAAAAGAAATAAACAAGTCGAAACTCTTTAGTGATGAAGATTTTTAATTTGTAACTCTGAAAGTTGATTTTTTACAATTAGAAATGATTTTTTAATATTAAAAAATGATTTGTTTAATATTAAAAATGAATTTCTAATATTAAAAAATCATTTATTAATATTAGAAAATGAATTTCGAATATAAGAACATACTTTCGAATTTCTAATATTTAAAAAATGAATTTCTAATATTAAAAAATAAATTTCTAATATTAATAAATGATTTTTTAATATTAGAAATTGATTTTTTAAAATATTAAAAAATGGTTTTCTAATATTACAAATTCATTTTTTAATATTAAGAAATAGTGTTTTTCTTTTTTAAATATTAGAAATTCATTTTTTGATATAAAAAAAATCATTTTTTAATATTAGAAAATGAAAAGAAATAGCTCTTTTTGTCCACTATGGCTTGCTATACAGCTAATGTTAATCACATTTCTTATACATGTATATAAATATTTTCAATACTTAATACTAGTACCCTCTTTTATAAACTTTTATGATGGAAATAGATAAATTCATATCAAAGTCAAATAAGAACAAAAATATCCCAGTCCCGACTCAACGTGTGAATTAGACTAATAAATCAACGGTAATAAAAAACAAACTTAATCTGTTCACATCCCAAAAATGTCGCATATCTGTCTTGTGATTTGTACGTTTTAATTAATCATTTTTTTTATTCAATTATCTGTTATATATGACACGTTATGCATTATGCTAAATGAATTAATTAATCAATTTTAATTAATAAACTAATTAATTAATTAATCATTCATTCAATTAATAAACTAATTCTAAAATTAATTAACAATAGACATATTTATTTATATAATATTTTATTTATTTATTCTACTTTTTATTTGATGGGTGGAAAACCATTCTAAATAAGTTATCCAGATTTACGCACGTCTGTTAATTTCGGACTTTATAATCATTTCCAATCTGATCAAAAAATTATATTACCCATTAAAAGGACCGTCACTCTGAGTCAACCAATAAGAATTTAGATTTGCATACTTCCATTTTTGGTCATGTCCACATGGGGAAATCCAAGCTCTATAATATTGATCGCATCTAAACTGAATACATTAAAATAGCAATACATATTGCAAACCGATTTGTATGATATAAAGAATAAAGATTGTTCATTTTAAAGGAACAAAAAAGAATGCTTGAATATGGGGGAATACCTTATTTTTTCTTTTTTTAGAACGATCACGTGATTTCCGGTTACTTTGTAAATATGGACGATTTATGAAAAATCTGTTTTTTTGTTTTTTCCTGCAGACATAAAAGTGAGTTTTCGGACCATTTCCACCATATACACATGTTTTTAATTATTGTATATGTATGTTATTAATCAACTTACATATTTTACTTTTTTGTATCAAACAACTCAACTTTCGGGTGTGAAGTTTTACCTGGGCGGGCATGCCTTTCAGCCCTTTTTTTGGCTTTGGCATTGCAAAAAGTGGGTTTCAAGACATCACTTAAAGACTGCTAGCTGTAAACAATATTAATGAATGTTTTGTGTTAAGAGTCCTCAAAAGAATCAGAAGTGTTTTTGGAGGTACTTGCAAAATTTTAAAGTGATAAACCACTGACAAGGGGATATAGTTCTCCATCACATCTTTTAAAATTTATACCAAAAAAAATATTTTTTGGAAAATAGGAGGAATTTTGTCACTACAAGGGGTAAAAATGATTGATATTGATTGAGGTGAAGGCAATGCAGAATCCTCCGGTTTTTTCATTGACTTCCATTATAAAAGTGAAGCTTTTTAATGCAAATTATTTAATCGAAATCTATATCATCTTTATAAACAAAACTTAAATTTACATTTCTTGCACATCTAAATGAGTTTATATTTTGTCAGGACGAAGTTTTATCACTGGGTTGGATAATAACTTTAAATTAAATTTTTAGTAGTTCCTAGGAAAAATTCCAAGAGATATGATTTGTTTTCACCTCAATAATAGTTGATTAAACATTCCACCGCTGTATATTGTGGCTTCTGGTTGGTTACTTCCATAGATCATGTAAGTGATGATGCTTCCAAAATAACCCCTATAACATAAAAGATCAAATATACATCATAATCTGCAGAGAAAAATTTAAACACCCATGACTCACTTTTATACACCAGAATACAATTAAGCGGCAGCCTGTATCCCCATATGAAAACTTAAGGGGTTCTTTATTTGTGTTTTAATTGAATTTGTAAGGCTGTGTGGCGAACATTGTTCTTTTGTTTGTTAAATACTTGAGACTGCCGGCCTTATATCCAAGAAAGGGAGGGGTCCACCACATGTTGATTCTATAGCTGTTCACTTCTAGGTAAAGATATCTACACTTCAGCTAAATCCACGTTGAGCTATTTTCTGTAAGTTATTTAATAACTGGGTTACTAAATATTTATCTCTTATCTATTTAAAATTTGGATTCCAGATAAAAAAATGTTTACAAGTAAATGAAGTTGCTCTTAAATTTACACATTTCTCATACTTGTCAGAAATTTAATCCTACTGTCTGAAAAACCTGTTTGTGAGAGATTTTGTGTAATTTTAGTATTTTGATCAATATGAATTACCAGACCTTTGGCAGACAGACGCAATTAGCACCTTTGTAACTAGAACACAGAACTTTCCTGATTTTAGTCATTTTCAGTGTAAAAGGGAGATAACTATGTGAAATTTTCTTGGATATTACAAATCTACATGTAGGTTGCATTTGTTTAAACAATATTTATTGAACTAATCATTTGCAATTACAAAACTATAATATAATAAATACTATAGGATTCAGAAACAAGGAAAACTGCTTTTATATATTTATCTTCTAATCATTTCAAAGAAGAACACAAAAAATATAGATACATGTAACATGTTCTGTAACAATTGTAAATGGAAAAAAATAAAGAGTAATTACAATAAAGAAAAATACAGAGTAGTATACTGGAAAGAGGTAAACAAGATAAGTATATGTTTTCCTTTTTTCTGTTTTTTTTTCCTAGGTTGCATTAATGACAAATTTTAGGATAAGTCGGAATTAGACATTTCAAATTTTTTATATTTTCAACATTTGAGAGCATTTATTTTTTTTATTTGAAATTAAGCATTCTGAATCAAACCTGTATTGTAAAACTATAACCTTTGCAAACAGCAGTAAAATGTTTTGTTTTCTTGGGTGAATCAACAAGGTTAATTAACCAACAAAAAACATTATCTTATTATTTTAGCATGTAGACTCTCAAAATGCCCTGAATCCATTCCGTAATGTGTGGTTACCAAACTCGAGTTTGCTACGTAGCATGTAAAATGTTTCAATAGAAAATATTTATGATAAAAAAAAAACAATCCAAAAATACAATTATCAAAAATAAATACAAATATAAATGTTTGTTTATAAACAATTAACTTAGTTCCATCTTCAGAAGCAGTGAACAATCTTTGTAAAGAATGTTTTCATGATATTATCAAATTTGCTACATTCCAGGACTTATGTGCTATGTTTTTTAAGCTGCTTTTCAGAGATACAATGTACATATGATACTAAAACAATACATCCTAATGTTTACAAAGGAGAAAAGGGGGTAGTGGTACAATAATGTACCTTGTCAGCTTAGAACATCGAAACTAATTCAAATTTTACCAATTGTGTATTATGATGTATTGATTGAAAAAGATAGTTTAATTATTTAATTGTTTATTATTTGTAATACATCAAACACTGTATATGTAGTTCATTTAATAGCGAGTGCTATAGGAGCATATGCATTTTCTACGAAAAGTCTTTGTTTAATGGGGGGGCAACCATGATGCAAAACAAAGTGAATTTATTTGTTGCAGCGAATATTGCCATATTGTGTTACATCCTAAGGCTAGAAAAATTTTTGTTCGCAGGAAACGGAAGTAAGTAAAAGAATGGAAATAAATTGCTTCAAATTATAATTTTAGAGTCAGAATCATGATACCGGAAATGAGTTTCTAGAAAGAGCCGCTGCTGCGCTCATATCATTGGCCACACCAACAGCATATTAAATTTTATAAGAGTTCTAGCACCAAGTTTGGGTTTGGTTCAAGTGGTCTAAAGAAAGGACTGCTGACCACATTATACATCTTGAGGTGACTTCCTTCATCAGAAAAAAATGTTTGCTCCACCTGTTGCTGTGATCCGAATTTTCTGAATATTTATTTTAATAAACTGTATGTCCAAAAAAATTAAGTAGACACCTGAAAGAAGGTTGGTTGTGTTGTCAGAAACACTGGATTTTTTTAAGGCTTACATATGTACATGTATCTGTATAAAACAGTATATAAGGTCACACCATATTGATTTATAGTTTTGGATTGCAAAAATAGGTGTGACGTGTGAAAGGACGAAATTATAAATAAATTTTTAAGACTAGTTTATTTATGTGAAGATCAAATTTATGTGCAGCACACATTTTGTTAACTAATATATTGCAAAAAATGGGGGGAAATGTAATTTTTACCAAAATTATAGGAGCGGGTAAACAATTTTTATTTTTGATTTCTTGAAAAATGAAGAATTTGGGGTGAATTTTCAGCATTTTTACAAAATGAAGCAGCAAAATCCAAAGAACTAAAGATCAATTTGGTGTGGCCTAATCTTGTAATATAAGAAGCTTGAATTTGCCATTAACCATTGATGCAATTAAAATTATTTTGTGTGATCTGTTTCAGGTGTAAAATGCCTACTCAGGAGAGAACTGAAGATGATCATGGAATCAGAATGAAAGTTGGATTCAGTGGGTAAGTCATTTAGAGGGATGGTTTTATTTTGTTTTGAAAAATAATTATGCTTTTTGCAGTTTGGACTTGTCCATTACAGGTTTTTTTTTTATTAAACATAGTAAAATGGGTTCCATTGCATCATTCCACTTTTTTTCTTGTTGACAGCGGTGGCAAAATCATCCCTGCGTTTAATATAATCACCAAAAACCACGCCCACCTGCCCGATGTATATGGCCAAAATTATAACTGTCTAGGCAGATGGTTGGGTGGCGGGCACATCTACAGTGATGAAGGAAATCCAGTTTATGTCACACGACACTCTGACAACTTTTCTCCTTCTTTTGTTTTATTTTTTTAACAAAGAAACAAGATTTTTTTTTTGGATCAAGTGTTCTAGTTACATGTATTTGAAAAAAATGGTAACTATACTTCATGCCCATATTTTGTAAGCTTATACATTTAATTGTAGCCATATATATATGCCTTTTGTAGGGCACGTGGGTTTGATGGCCAGATGAAACATTGCCAAAGTTCCACCAATATCTTTCAACTTCTTGTTACTTTGTTTAAGTGGTAAAAAATGTACAGGTAGAATTCCAGATCCAGCAGGCATTATCATTGTTTTTTAAAGCTCTGTAATTTACATTTCATAGACTTAGAAAATATGAAGACAGTAGAGAGTCCTTCATTAGTCAATTTCTCTAAAACATAACAATGATAATGTATTTCAGGATTAGCAACGCTTTAGTCACCTTGACCTATATTACATGCTTGGGTGACACCATTAAATTTTAGTATTGAGGTGAAAATCTCAGAAACTGAATTTAGTTCTTTATTTGTTGTATGCCAGTTTTTGGTGGAGACCACAAATTTAAATACGAGGGAAAATACAATTATTTAATTATTCTAATTTGAGCAGCTGATGAAATCATTGAATAAGGCCAAAAAATGTTTGTTTACCATGTTTATGGTTCATCCTGAAAAAAAAATAGATTTTTTTTGTTTTGTTAATACTATTGTATTTTTTGTAGCTTGCAATATTAATTGCCAAATGAAAGGGCTTGCTGTTGTGTAGAACTATTTCTTGCGCCTCCATGTTTGAAATTTATGGAAATAATGGCATGATCAGATCTGGAACAAATGTAGTTTCAGGAACTGAAACCTGCCGAAATTTCTGAAAATTATACTTTTCCGATAAAAATTTTTGGGTCAGGGCAAAAAATATAGGGTACCAAATATAAACTCTTATTTTTTGTCTCGCCTGTGACGAAAATTGCAGAAGGCGTGACATAGGTGTTTCTTTTCCGGCGTTGTCGTAGGCAGCGTCAACAATTGGTAAGTTTTCTGCTTAAATCAGTTTGATAGAAACTACTTGTGATAGATCAATGATATTTTGTATAAAGTTGCATTACTATCAGTTCATCTTAATTTGACAACCATTTTGAGGCCCTGTCCCCTAAGTAATGGTCCAGTGACTTTCAATTAATTAGAATTTTCAATGTTAAGTTTTCTGCTTAAGTTAGTTTGATAGGAACTACTGTAATAGATAAATGATATATTGTACAAAGTTGCATTACTGTATGTACATCTCAATTTGACCATGATTTTGAGGCCCAGCCCCCTAGGTCATGGTCCAGTGACTTTCAATTAATTAGCAATTTTCAATGTTAAGTTTTCTGTTTAAGTTAATTTGATAGGAACTACTTGTGATAGATCAAGGATATTTTGTATAAAGTTGCATTACTATCAGTACATCTCAGTAAGTCAACCATTTCGAGGCCCAGAGACTTTCAATTAAGCAATGTTGCTGTCCATCAGATTGTCTTCCTTTGAATTTTCTGCCGTTAGGGCGAGGCATATCTGTGTGTCAACAGTTTATTCTTTAAGAATCTTCATGATATTTCCAAAGCTCAGTGTAGGAGTGATACGATACCACTAAATTAATTTTTTTTTGCAATCATAACTCATATATTGTTCCAAGTCAGACTATCCCGAATCCCTGTTGATTTCATGTTTATGTTTTGTGTTCTTAAGTCTTAAGAGCATCAAAACTGGCATAAAAAAATATTAATTAAAATAATATAATCATTCACTGTTACATTACTCTTTCCGTGACAAAGGAGGGTTAATCTTGCTTAAAATTAATTTTCTAACTGGATATCCATCATAAATAACACGTCACATGGAAATTCTCTGTTCATGTGAGGTTGATTCCCGTAACTTACAGACACGTTCTCTAGTTTTTGTGTTGTTCATGTTGCTTGAATAGCAATGTTGACGCATAGAGATCAGTCTCTGTTGTCTTGAATAGATTTTTACAGTGTTTTATGAAACATTCAGGGAATTTTTGATAACAAATCAATTGTGCACCACCTCTTTAATATTTTATCTGAATGATTTCAAAAACATAGACTTTACCATTTTTACTGTTGTGGTCTTTCAGAAAATGTTAGTTTAAAAAGGGAGACTGCTCCAACAGTTCTATTTGGAAGTTAATTGTGGTAATATTTTGTGCTGTAATGATATAGTTCCTCTGTTTTACAAAGCTTTTTTGTCTTGTATTGTTAAGAACTTCATTCAATAAAATTTACTAAGGGGGTTAAGTGGTTAATCGGATCTTCTCTGCTGAAACTATTGGGTCAGTTTAGACCAAAGTTTGTTGGAATGGTTCTTTAGTGCTCTTTTAAAAAAATTATATCCAGAGGTTTTGTCCTTTGACCAATAAAAATAAAGGTTTGGACCTTCGACCAATTTATCATCATCATCACTAAATATAAAAAGTAAGCACCACATTAATTTTATTGTTAGAAGACCAAAAATTTGGTGGAATGGTCCTAAGACACATTTAGTCATTGTTCAAAAACGTTTCCAGTCTTATAAGTCCCTATATGCTACCAATAACTAATGTGGCCATGATAACTTTAAAATTGAAAAATCACAAAAGGAATATTTAAAACATATAAACTACTGGACAAATTGAGCTTGCGATTCATCTGAGGTAAAAAATGCCCATGTTGTTGTTCATTAAACTCAGACAAATTCAAGTACAAATGTACTACATAGGCAAAAATTCCACAGATGAGCACATGACTGACACATTCGTTTCACATATGTGTCACCATATGTGTTAGTGACAGGTCATGCCATGCATGTGTCACATGTTTGCAAAACGCATGTAATATGCATGATTCACACATGTGATCATGCATTTCACATGTGAATTTCATGCATGAGAAAACACACCTGTGTCACATGTGTTTTCAGATACATGCCATTCACATATGTGTGTCACAGATGTATTACATGCGTGACATAAATCGTGCATGTGACACACCTGAGACACATGCTTTTCCAGGTTCATGCGTGACTTGTGTGGCATTTTTACATGTGTAGGGTATTTTATCACATTTTTTGTAGACATAATGTACGTATTAGGCAATTTTATGTCACTTCCTCCCCAGCATTATTTTGGGGTCAGCAAGGATAAATAAGGATGATCAGTCAGAACTCATAAAGGCCTTCCTCACACAGTTATCACTAACACATGTTGTCTCTCCTATATCAACAGTTTCATTTAACAAAAATGGAAGGGAATTTTAGCAAGTCTAAGTCTGATCGGTTTATCAATGTTTCTGATCATTATACTGACACATTTATCTTTTTGGTAATGATCAGATATGTGTCAAACAGACTGATGCATAGCATTTAAAAAATTTTATGTATCAGCAGTGTTATAATTATCATGTAACATTAAATTTGGTGTCATATTGTTGGGATGATAACCAGGCCAGTATATAAATTTGGTGTCATATTGTTGGGATGATAACCAGGCCAGTATATAAATTTGGTGTCATATTGTTGGGATGATAACCAGGCCAGTATTAATAAAGCCAGGTGTTAATCTATACTTTATCAGTTAATTACACATGTAGTAATCTTTTTAGCTTGATATTGCACACATGTTTATATATGAGCTATTAAAATGGCATAGAATAGTTCTGTTTCTTGTTTTTGGGTGTATATTTTATATTTTGCCTCTAGTCAACCATGCTTAGATACATATGGAGGCATTACTATCAGTATTGCTCTTGATTTACTTTTATCTAAAACATGGGCTGGTATTGTCGAAGCTGGGCTTTACTAGAGGTCTGTAAAACATGGCCAGATCTCGGCTGGACTGGGTTGTAGAATTGACAGCATAGTTTGACATAAAACAGTATAAAACAATATACAGGTAATTAAAAATATATGTATGTATGTTCTTGGACTTTGTAATCCCGTATAGTAAGAGAAATAAAAACAGATCCAACCGAGAACAGGTTTGCAAATATCAGACTCAGCCCAGTCATGACCAGAAGTTATGTCAAATCCAGCCTAGTCCAGAAAAGCCAATGTTTTATAAATTTAAAACCAAGATCAGACAAGTGAGCCAATGTATTTTAATATACCTTATCTACCAGGATGCTTAATGTAGACAATGTTCTCTAAGATAACTAAGCCATTTTATTCACAAATTGTCTGTAACAATACACTTCAATTTGTTTTTAATTTCAGAAAGTGGATTTCACAGTTAACAAATTAAATTAAATTTAGTTTTCAAAGCATGAGGCATTTCCATTTCACTTGAAATTAGAAAAAAATTTAATTAAATCAAAACTGTTCAAGCTTTCGGATCGGTACAAAGAGTACGTCAAATAATGTTCTCTAATGAGTTTAATTGAATTATCCCAAATCGTAATTTCATGCCAGAATTATTAAGATATTTGTGAAATAGATACCTGGGTACTAAGAGATTGCAGAGAATGTGCATGTAATAAAATTTTCCATACGCAATGTTAATACAGGAGAAGTTTTTGGTGGGATTTATTTTTGTTTATTTTGATTGACTTTTATTCTGAAAGTTGCCTCATGTCATCATGTTATATATAGTAGTAAAAAGAAAAAAAGTTCATTTTTGCAAGAATAATTTTTGTATTATAGAGGGAAAACAATACATGTATACAGTTTTATATATAATATAGATGACAAAAGCTGCTTATAAATAGTGTTAAGATTGTTGATTTTTTTTTACGGTGAACTTGCGTAATATTAGTGAAATGCATAAATTACTGACCACGAATCTGTTTTGAAAATGTTGTTATAATGTGCAAGTTGGAAGATAGCATTCTATGTTAAATATGTGTTGTAGAGTACCTTTTGCATTTCGTACTGATGGAAAAAATAGTTTTTGCAAACATGACTTTATTTTATTGTTGAAATTGACCCACATAAAAAGTCCGGCAAAAAGCATCGACTGTTTTGGTGAAGATATTTTACGGATATTTATTTCCTAATTCTTTTAACACAAGACCGTACAAGAACATAACTTCCAAAACATTATCTGATGAAAAAGGATTAATCTGTAATGATAGTGTCTGAATACGTACTCGGGGGAATTGGAAAGTGCTTTATAACTATTGATGTCTTTTTTATGTATTAGCGTATTGTTTTAGCACTCAAGACTACACTGCAGAAGACGGCTAGATTGTTATTTCATATACGGTATGTAATTTTAATTTCAGGAATATTTTTATATCCAATCTCCATCATGATGTATTGTATGAAGATTTTTGTGCTGAAATTAAAGATATTTGTAAATTTGACGATCAGCAACCATTTACTATGAAATGGCTTGATGAGGAAGGTAAGAATAGATAAATCCTATCATCATAACTGTCATGGCCAATAACTGGGATCAATGATGTCTGAATATCAAAAACTTATCTTTAAGGACACATTGATCACAGAAATAATAAATTAAACATGCATCATTGAAACTAATGAACTTGGGTTAAAGGTCAGTATATCAACAAAGATATAAAAACCTTGTCATTAAGCTCCCTTGATCACAGAAGTATCAAAAACCTGTCTTTAATGATTGGTGATTACAGAAATATCAAAAGCCTGTTTTTAAAGACACAGTGATCACAGAAATATATATAAAAAACCTGTCTTTAAGGACCAGTAATCACAGAAATATTAATAAAAAACCTTTCTGACGACCAGTGATCTTGGAAATATAAACAACCTTTCTTTAAGGACCGATGATCACAGAAATATAAAAAACCTGTCTTTAAGGATACAGTGATCACAGAAATATATATTAAAAAAACTGTCATCAAGGACACAGTGATCACAGAAATATTAAAAACCTGTCTTTAAGGGCCAATGATCACAGAAGTATCTGAAACTTATTTTAAGGACCAGTAACCACATAAATATCAAAAAGCTGTCTTTCAGGACCATGGATCACAGAAATATCAAAAGCTGTCTTTAAGGACAACTTTACATTGAAATATAAAAAACAAAACTGGCTTTAACGACCTTTTACCACTGAGATTACCAACAAACCTGTCATAAAGGACCAGTGACCATGATGTTACTACCTATTTTTAAGGAAAATGTTTACTGAAACACATGTAACAAAAATCTATCTTTAAATAAAAATAGTGGTCACTGGAGTAATAAAAACCTGGACAACTTGCACCTGATATAATTGGTCTCAGTGGAACAGTTACAAGTGATATAACAAACACCTATGTTTTAAAACTTTCGAGAATAAGAAAAATCATGTATATAAACAACATGAATGACCACTTAAGTTACTGATGCATGACTTTGATTGAGGAGTCTGTCTGGAATTTTTTCTAATGCATAACTTACTTGTTTCTAAATGTGCCTTAAGATCATTCATATAGGCCATGTCACTCTTTTATAAAGTGCAGTTCTCAAGAACAGCACTAAATTAAGTAATCTTAGTAATATTATAGGATGGATTGAACAATAGATCAAATTTCTAGTCACAGACTGACAAATAATTTAATTTCATTCAAGGAAATAGTTTCCTTACATAGTGTGAAAATATATTTATTCAGGCTTTTTATGTTTTTTTAAACAGAAAAATTGATGATTTTAATGGGATATTATTTTTAAGATAAAGGGAAGATTTTAACGGAATATTATTTTTAAGATAAAGAGAAGATTTTAACAGAATATTATTTTTACGATAAAGGGAAGATTTTAACGGAATATTATTTCAAACATTTTTGGGGATAATTAAACAGGATATTATTGTTCCTAGAAATACTTTAAACTTAACAATCTTTCCTTGAACCATGGACTTTAGAGTGAAGTTAGTCAAATATTGAAATACATACAATTGTCCCATTATCTACTTGAAAAAAACACACATACAAGGAAATTTAAAATAAAACATATAATTTATAGTATCATACATACTACAAGAATGTAGATATATATGGATGTACATGTAGTTTTATCTGTTTTTTATCACCTATATCTGACAGCTTGACATACATGTACATGTATTACAGATATGGTCAGAGGACAAATGTCAGTGATATGTTTACTTTGTCATTTTATCAAAAATATATTTTATAATATAGTAAAATATAGTGGTATCATTATAATAATATACTTGGCTATGGTGAAATCAAATTGATGGATGGATTAACATTAGAATTGTGATAATCCACATCTAAAAATAAAGTAAATCTTACTGAATGCATTTCAGCAGTACCATATAATTTTCTTGTTATGGCCCACAATGTATGTGTTTATGGCAAAGGGACAGGGCAAAATTGAATATATGGCAAACCTCAGGGCAAAATTAAATGTATGGCCAAGCGTCAGGCCAAAATTAAATATGTGGCAAACTGTCAGGGCAAAATTAAATGTATGGCAAAGGGACAGGGCAAAATTAAATTTATGGCAAAGAGACAGGCCAAAATTAAATGTATGGCAAAGGAACAGGCCAAAATTAAATATATGGCAAAGGGACAGGACCAAATTAAATATATGGTAAAGGTCAGGACATCATGAAAAAGAGGTATCTTCTATTCTCAGACAAAATTAGCTGTAAGAAAACTGTATGTTTCTGATACAAACATTTTAATTTAATATATGTATATAAATAAATGTATGTATTTTCTAGGAGATCCCTGCACCATATCATCACAGATAGAACTTGACGAAGCCATCAGACTCTATGAACTTAACAAAGACTCAGAACTTACACTTCACGGTTTGTAAATTTTGATAGTAAACATAATGTAGACAAATTTTATCCCAAATAATTTTAAATTAAAATCAGGCAAACTTTTCTTTTCATTGACATACAATAATCTTGAACCCAAATTTGCAGTAAACATTTAAAAAAAATATTTCTAAATATGTTTGCTTATTTTTTTTTTTTTTTATGTTTGACCTCTGATCAGTAACTATATTATGTAGTATGATCCTCTGACCTTCAGATATGCATCTTGATGAATACCATAGCCTCCAGACAAAAGTAGGCAACTGTGATCTATATTTCATTCATCATGGACTTTGGTTAAGATTTACGTCCAAGCTCATATCACATTAGCTATACAGAGTGTCTTGGAATTGAAAACATTAAATTCCAAATAAAGCAAAAATTCTGTTATATGGAATATATTAATATCTGCATGAATATATTTCAGTTTTCCCAAATGTACCTCAGAGACCTGGAATGCCGTGTGTTGGAGAGGACAGTAAGTTATATATGGAACGAATTACATTGCACAACATGAGATGTAATGTACATGTACTAAGGCCACACCAAATTGATTTTTAGTTCTTTGGATTTTTTAATAGCAAAAATAGTTGTGAATTTTTTTTACGGTCGAAGATCAAATTTATGTGCGGCATACATTTTTTTTAACTAAAATATCGCAAAAAAAAAAATGGGGAAAAAATCCCAATTTTTACAATATTTTAGGAGTGGGCAAACATTTTTTATTTTTAATTTTTTGAAAAATGATTTTGTGGCGAATTTAAGCACATTTGCAAAATGAAATGGCAAAAAATTTTTCTTAAAATTTACATCATTTACTTAGTCCTAAAATCAGAGCGCCAAAATCCAAAGAAGTAATACTGTAGTCGAATTCTATTTTCTCTGCTTCTTATGCATCTTTGACGAATAGTCCTAATATAGTTTTCAAGCAACAAATATTATTTATACTGGATATTTGTACAGATAATGAAAATTTGCTGATAATCAGGATTTTGTTTCACTTTATTAAAAAGTAAATATATATGTAAATATGTTAACCCCTTTACAAAATATGACTCCATACATTGAAAAATTCTGGGAGGGGGAGGGCAGTATGTGTCTTTTTATTTGCTGGTCCCTGTTGTTAATTTACTTTTTATGAATACAAACTTTCCATTCATTTTTGAGTTATCCTATTTGAAATAAATGTACTGTTTCGCCCCGCCCCCAATGTATCAATGATATTAATTTTATTTATTTGATAGAAAACATGTACAGAAAAGGTGCCAGAAGATGGCGGAAATTGTATAGAATGAATGGCCACTTGTTCCAAGCTAAAAGATTTTCTAAGGTAAACATTTTGAACAATACTGGAAGCAGGTGATCTAAAGTCAGCTTTTATTATCGGTAGCTCACAAAGTTTTTGTCCCCCACTGCAATGCGACAGAGGGACTTAGTAATGGTCTACGTCCTTCCGTCCGTCACAGTTATTTGTGGCCACAACTCCTCTGAAACAGCCGATCGGATCTCTTTAAAATTTTGTAGGACTGTTAGTCACCATATGTACCTGATCCTATCACACTGCCATTTTGATTTAACAAATTTTACGGGAGTTATGGGACTTTAACTTTTTTTCGCATTTGACACTATAGGAACACTTTGTGGACACAACTCCTCTGGGACCACTGATCGGATTTTGTTCAACTTTTGTAGATTTATAGTCACCATATGTGTTTGATCCTATGATGCCATTTCAATAATATACATTTTGTATATCTTGTGGGGCTTCAACATTTCTCTGCGGCGGGGGACATATGGCTACGTGTAGCAATCTTGTTTTTAATTGATTTATAGATATTTTGGGTTAATATAATTACTTTAGATTACTTTCCAGTTGAAAATGTCAAGTGTTTCACCTGTTTGAATGTTTTTAATCATGCAATATCAATATAAAAATTAAAGTGTGTGATAAGTTAATGCCAATTTTATAATTTCAAATGAACTGCCCCATTAGTATTGTGGTAGCGTGCTAAAGATATTAAAATTGGTATTTACTTCTCCACCAAACATCTGGGAGTAAGAGCACATGACTGGTCAGCTTGGAGTCAGTATAAAGTGTCCGAGTGGGGTGGTATGTCTTCCTTCAAACTGTTTACCCCTAAGCTAGCACGTAAAAAAATCTGGTTCAGCGTATCGGTCTAGTACAAAGTAGTGTTCTTATGTACATATCAAAATGTTTTCGTCCTGATATGCACTTAATGGTTGCCACTGTACGTTAAACAATAATTCATCCATGATCCATCTATAATTCCAAATTGGTTTTCCAATAGAAAAATCCAATTACTAGTAGTTCAGAGGATGGGCAGGTGGTACCAAACAGTGATGAAAGAAAATCAGTATATTTCTTTTAATGTTATGCATGTTGTTTTACTTTTAAAAAATTGTTTTTTATCTTTTTTAGAAAGCTTTTTGCTCGTTTTGTTCAGACAGAATATGGGGACTTGGTCGCCAAGGTTACAAGTGTATACAGTGTAAACTGACAGTGCACAAACGCTGTCATAAGCTGCTCAAAGTTGTTTGTGGTGCTCCAGTATTGGTAAGGTTTGATGTAAATTTATTCCCTGTTTTGTACCCAATTTTGTTTTTATTCTCGGTCGTGTAAATGCTTTGTAATTGCACTTGATTTTCCACTTATGAAAACATTTTAACGACATTGATAATGAATACTCGGATTGTTTCTAGACTTAACACAATATAAGATATAAGATGCTTTGATGGCCATTGTGTTTCTCTATGGTAGTTTTCATGCTGAAATTTGAGATTACTGACAAAGGGCCCAAATTACTGACAAATCATTAAAATTACTGAAATCACCAGAAATGGGTAAACACCTCTGTTATTTTGTAAAGAATCTAATTATAGTATATTGTTTGCACAGTTCAGACAAGATTTTACTTTATTATATTTCAGAATCAAAACGAAGGAAATCGACCAGATTCTGTAAATATGAAATATGCCAGTACACCAGCCAAAATCACGTCAGAAACGCAAAACTTTGTTGTTAAAGATGCAACCAATGGTGAATCTACAGGTAAAACATGTTTTGTATTATTATAATGATTAATCTGCCTAATTTCCCAATAAATTAATGGATTTGTTTAACACTTTTGCCAACGAGTCCCAGTTTACCGGGATTGTCACATAGGTTTCATATGTCCCGCTCTAGTAGCAAAAAGTCAAGACTTGTCTTTATTAGATTTGATCTCTGGATAAAGATGAAGCAATGGTGGATATTTTACAAAAAAACATGTAAAAAATACAGAAATTTGAGGATTTTATGGGATTTTAAAGTTGGGAAAATTAATTTTAGAAATGTTTTGGCAAGATTAGATGCATTGAAAGTATTTGTTTCTATCAAATGTGCAGAATTTGTCCAAAATCGACAACGATTATTGGAACTTCATTTCTTGAAATAATTTTTTGAATTTTTAATGACAAAAACACAAATTTAGAGCGATTTTAATGAAGTTTGAAGGATTTCAGCATAAGCAGCCGTGGAAACCTATTTGCTAGCGAAAAAAAGAAAAAGATCGCAAAGAGAACATGTTATTAACATTTAAATTTGACTAAAGAATAAATGGCCTGAAATTAATGCTCTTACACATTAGCAATGAAGTAGCCACTCATGTCTGCCAACATGTCAGGGAAGACATCGTGCAAGGGTTACTTCCTGTTGGCAGTTCTTCGGTGAAAGGGCTAAGTCACTTAAAAATTAATACTGAATCATTCTTCAGTTGTGATGATAGAATTGTTTTTTTTTCTTCATTACTATGGAAACGCATGTATAAACAACTCATGCATGGTTGGGATAAAAACATTGAGATAAGAATGGCAATTAAAACATTTTTGGTCATTTAGAAAACATAAAAAACATGTATGCTTTTGAAAATATTACAGTAAATGTTATAAGGGTTACCATTCATGTTTCAAGTGTGTGTTCAGTAGATCTTCATCTTGAGAATCCTCCATGACTTCTGTGGAAAGTGAGCTTCCAATTCTATGGCTTTTGTAAGAAAAGATGCTGAGTAGTTTAACAAATAATGATTGAAAGTAACAAGTCTCAACCTAGCATTCATTCAAAAATTTTTTTATATTGTTTGGTGTATTGCACTCTACTATGTAAAATTACAAAGCATTAAATAATTTCAATTTTTCTTTTAATCATATTTATTTTTTCTTCAGATCACACTGCCTCAATGGAAGTTAGTACTGGGGTAGGTTGCAATAGCTTTGTTTTTGTATATTAAACTAAAGTTTTATGTAGATTTAAAAAAAAAAATAATAACATTAGGCCACACCAAATTGATTTTTAGTTCTTTGGATTTTTTACTGGAAAATATAGGTGCTAGCGGGTGAAATTTTAGGCGAAGATCAAATTTATGTACAGCACAATATTTTTAAACTAAAATATTGCAACAGATGGAAAAAAGCGCTATTTTTTACCAATTTTAGGAGCGGGCAAAAAACTTTTTTTATTTCTGGAAAAAAGAATTTGGGGCAAATTTTCAGCATTTTTTGCAAAATTAAACAGCAAAAATTTTTTTCTGAAAATTGGAGCGGCGAAATCCAAAGAACAAAAGTTTCAATTTGTGTAGTTATATTGTATATTGTATACAGCTGAAAAAAATAAGATAAATTATGCTGTGAATATTACACATTTACATGTATAAGACAACACAAGAAAAATGACTGATTTCATAACAAATTTTAAACATTTTTTTAATGTCTGCAAGTAAGAACTTCTTGCTCTATTCAGTGTTTAAAGAGCTATAGCAAATATTAAGGGTTTGAGTCTGGTTCTGCAATAAATTTCTACTAGTAAGTCATATACGAGAAAGAACGGATATGGAGTGAAATGTCAGAAAGACAACATCCTGTGTCTGAATTGAACAGACCAAGAACATACATCTTTTTCACCGCACGATCTCAGCGAGTGGCAACATTTTTAAAAACTTTTGTGTTCAACTGTTCACTTGTATCCACAAGTAACTTGAAATCTCAGTATAATGTAGGTCCTTACGCATACATTATGCATGCATGTACTTTGTTAAAAAAACTTTAGGTCCTTACTCAAACATTATTCAGTAATGTAATTTTTTTAAAAACTTAAGCACACAAGTTTGCCTCAGTGTGAGACACCAACACATCTTTAGTACGGTAAATTTGGGATTAACATTGATAATTTATTTACATGGTTGTATGATCCTGTAATTTTTTATATATATGTATAGATACATTATTCTGATGCCCACACGGAGGAGAGTGAAGTTAGGAGTGAGGTACACATGTGTTGTGTGTGATTTTGTCTTTGTGTTTGCATGGTAATAGGGCATCCATCTTGGTCACAAAAAAGAATTTGGGGTTGCACATACTGCTTGATTTTAATCCTGTTTCATTTATTGTTTTGGAAAATTACGATGTCAATTGAATAATTAGTATTTAGATATGTTTCAAATGTTCAAGTATTTAACATATTTAAATTGGCATTATCTTAAGTCTGTTTGCATCTTATGAGTTTTCTTTTAATCTCTGATTTTCTGTAATTTTTATGTAAAATGAAATTCGCAGATTAATTGTATAAGAATTATAATAAGTGCAGATGGCTAGGTTGGTTGGTTGGTTAAACAAGATTTTCCTACTACTCAGAATATAAGAAAGAATACATGTGTTTTCATTTGTGGGACTTCTGGTCACATTTAGAAATGACTTTTCAAGGATATCATTGGTACAAGATTTGTCCCACATAACTTGTGATCAATTAGTCAGATTAAGGCAAGTTTGTAAGAAGGTATCTCATAAGTTAAATAATCGCAGTTTTTATACGCCCGTCAAAATTTTGACGGGATGTATTATGGTTTATCGTATTTCCCCATGCCTATATCGACCTGCTGAGGCCTTCACAATTTCCCGTATTTCGGCACTGTGACGTCGTAAAGAGTTGACCCGACCCTAATATGAGCTGACCCGTATATATTAGCGACGTCATAATGTTTGACCCAACGTTGACCCGAATATATCAGGAAAACATCCGGTTATAGGCAGATGGATTGAAAAGTAAGAAATTCCATTAAGATTGCTAGTTAACAATACGATAAATTTATCATCAAGTTTTCTTCTGACAAACAAATATTGTAAAACATAAGCCGCTCGACACAATATGAAGCTTTTTAGCTCGTTCGCTACGCTCACTCACCGGAAAAGCTTCACATTGTGTCTCGCATCTGATATTTTACGATGTATGTTTGCAGAAAACCTGATATGTACATACAAATATCAGGCGTCTGTCTGTCCATCGTAAACATGTCGCGCCGTATCTCAAAAACGATTTATGATTATTGCTTAAAACTTTACACACTTCTTAGTTATATTAATCTAAAGATCTGTATACTTTTTGGTGATGATTCAAAATTTTATTTTAGAGTTTTTGAGTTTTTTGTTAAAAAAAAAGGGGGGGGGGGGGGGGTTTTCACATGTCGCGCCGTATCTCAAAAACGATTTATGATTATTGCATAAAACTTTACACACTTCTTAGTTATATTAATCTAAAGATCTGTATACTTTTTGGTGATGATTCAAAATTTTATTTTAGAGTTTTTGAGTTTTTTGTAAAAAAAAAAGGGGGGGTTTTCACATGTCACGCCGTATCTCAAAAATGATTTATGATTATTGCTTAAAACTTTACACACTTCTTAGTTATATTAATCTAAAGATCTGTATACTTTTTGGTGATGATTCAAAATTTTATTTTAGAGTTTTTGAGTTTTTTGTTAAAAAAAAAGGGGGGGGGGGGGGGGGTTTTCACATGTCGCGCCGTATCTCAAAAACGATTTATGATTATTGCATAAAACTTTACACACTTCTTAGTTATATTAATCTAAAGATCTGTATACTTTTTGGTGATGATTCAAAATTTTATTTTAGAGTTTTTGAGTTTTTTGTTTGCCGGATTTCCATATACATCCCACCAGCAGCTCCACTAAATAAAGGAGGATTCCAAAAACATTTATTATGTTTTTTTCACAAGATGATGAGCGTATCATGCGCTCATGGTGCAGCTGTTTATTCTTGCCAGAGTTTAGCTCATTTTCGAACTTTAATTTGCTAAATATTTGATTTCCAAATGACAGAAATGAATAAAATATTAGATTTACGCTATCTGTGATATTATTTCGATGAAAATAAGTTCTTTATTTGATGATTATGACAATGAAATTAGGGCAGATAGTACAGATATTTCAAAGTGTGGTCTTAACTATTACCTTGTCACTTCCTTTGAATTTTTTTCTCTTTTTGGACTTAAAACCTGTGAACATGCCAAATCACCTAGTATACCACTAGACTGTATAATGGAACAGACTGCTGGCAGAGTACATTTAAAATTATAATCTGTACATGCAGATATTGAAGTTGTCTACCATATGCATGAGTTATCTTTCCTGACAGAAGGTTTCTTGTATTTAAAATATAGGGCAAAAATTACTTCTATTTTTTTCTGAAAACTTTGAATTGCGGAAGACATAAAAAAATGTTGGAAAATAAATCCGAAAGCATATCATTAATATGTGGTGAATATTGCTATAAAAAAAACATTGTTTTTGAGGGTGCAGGGTTCTTACAATGAATGAATTGGTTAAAAGAGAGATTTTTTTCTCATTTTGGTTCCCATTTGAATAAAGGTATAAAGGAGGATTAGCCAATCACATAATTTTCGTATTATAAAATGGAGGCTCATGGTGTGAATGAGTTGATTTGTTGATTTCTGTTGCCATAATAGAAAACATTTTTGTTCAGAATTTTAGCATTTCTATTGTAGCAGTTGTGTGCTTAAATTGAAAATATTGTGTTATAAAGTTTGTATGCTTGATTATATATATTTGACACATATTTTAATTTTATTGTTTACTTATTATAGTAGGCTGTCTGTTGAAAATGTTGATGGTTTGCTGTTTCCAGATTTACTCTGAAATTTGGTATTTTAGAACGAGTGAGAAAATTATTCATGAAAAGTACAAAACACTCGCTTTATGCTGAAAATAGACCAATGAGAATTTTTTTTTGTTGATGTATGACTGTGAATTATCTGCAGGTTCAAATTATGAACCAAAATTTTGAAAGGACATGAAGAACATTTTGACTTTTCTCATAATTCTTCGAACTTGTGTTTTGCACTTGTAGTAGATAATACTCTGCTTATAGTTTGGTGAAAATTTGATATTAGCAAGAATCATATGTGTGAGGTAATGGTCGCACATTTGCAGCAAATTTAATTTGCTACCATTTTGATCTACAAATTAGTGCAGATTAGAAAATTATTAATTAGGATAACATTTCACCTTTTTTGAATTCTGGAAATAACAAACCAGCAATATATTGAAGACGGCCATGTTTCTCTTAGTTTTTCATTAGATGTAGTATTAACATTTTGTTTTTTACTTTTTGACTTTTTTGCGGTTGTGGCGGTCACTAACAGATACCAAACGAGGTATGCTTACTGCTTTGTAGTTTTAGAAAATCGCTCTATAGTATTTGAACTTATTTAAATGTAACTCAACTATTTATTCATTAAGGGCATATCCACCAGTTATTTATCTCGATGAGATTTTTTTTTCATTTCCTGATATTTTATTCATCTTCATTCAAGAGTTAAAAATATGCTGAGAAAAAGGTATGTCACCGCTTATTTTCACATGCAATATGAAGCCAAAAGGAGAGGACAATTATTTTAAGACATATAAGTAAAATGCAAATGTAATATTTTTCAGATACATGTAAAATTATTATTTCATATTTAAATACACTTTTCTGTGTAGGACAGATATCACATATTCTAAGAAAAGTACAGATTCTCCGTGTATACTGAAATAAAACTGAAGTTAACTTAATACAATGAGTGGCCAAAAATTCGGAATTATATTGCGATGTATAATTGTTTGTTAACATATTTTCCACTATGGCGATTTTTTCATTATTTAATACGAAAACTTGCTTAAAAATAAACAATTAATTGGCACTAACTAAAGTATTATGTCACCCTCCTATTTCCTATCAGTCACCCCGTTTTGAACCTCTACAATATGGGGTAATTTGAGAACGGCATGAAAAGGAATGTGACATTTTTCTGCAATTTTTGGCTTCTTCTAGATCAGTACTGGTAAATATGTCATAACACTTGAGCATGTATAGATATCGTATTAACGATTTATCCCTTTCTTCTCTCAGTTCTCTATGAAAGTTAAATTTTAATTCTACTATGTATACACATTTGACTGTCTTATTACTGGTGATTGAAAAAGATGGGGTATTTCCAATCTTTGAAATTTCCATCAGCTTTCTAGAGTTAGGAATTTTTTTACTCTCAACTGTTAGATAACCTTCTGAATTTGTTTAAAAATTTCCAACCAAATGCCAAACAATATTATTGAATTATTGTAGGCATTACTCTCAGATATATCTCTTGTTGAAATCTGATTCTTATTATGTTATTTGGCCATCACATGAGAAAGTTTGATGAAATTAACAAATATTTCAATCAACGCCAGTAAAATACCGTTTTTATACCCCCCGCAAACAAAGTTTGGGGGGGTATATAGGAATCACCTTGTCCGTCCGTCTGTCTGTCTGTCCGTCTGTCCGTCTGTCCGTCTGTCCATATATCTTGTAAGCGCAACTCCTCCTAGACCGCTCAATGGATTTCAACAAAACTTTACAGAAAGGAAGTACATCATCCAAAGATGTGCATGAAGAAAAATCTTTGCTTTCCGATATCACACAAGGGAGATAATTGGACTTCTATTTTTTTTGGCTTATACATTATATATGAACCTCGTAAGCGCAACTCCTCCTAGACCGCTCAATGGATTTCAACGAAACTTTACAGAAAGGAAGTACATCATCCAAAGATGTGCATGAAGAAAAATCTTTGCTTTCCGATATCACACAAGGGAGATAATTGGACTTCTATTTTTTGGCTTATACATTATATGTGAACCTCGTAAGCCCAACTCCTCCTAGACCGCTCAATGGATTTCAACGAAACTTTACAGAAAGGAAGTACATCATCCAAAGATGTGCATGAAGAAAAATCTTTGCTTTCCGATATCACACAACGGAGATAAATGGACATCAAAGCGGGGGGTATCCTTTGTGAGCTTTGCTCACAGTACATCTAGTTGTGTTTGAAGACAGATTTTTGTTTGCGATTTGCAAATGGATTTGTTACAAGCCATCACTCTATATTTTTCACAACGTTTAGGTCTGAAAAAAACCCTGGGCTAAACTTATTTCCCCCCAAATAAAATCTATCAGCTGGAAAATTAAGTGCACCGTACAAGAGTACAATTATCAAATTATTAAAGTTTATAGTCGTTTACTGTATATATTTATGCGTAATTATATTTGCCTCATTTCAAATTTAGAATGTATTTTTATACCCCCCGCAAACAAAGTTTAGGGGGGTATATAGGAATCACCTTGTCCGTCCGTCCGTCTGTCTGTCTGTCTGTCTGTCTGTCTGTCTGTTCGTCTGTCCATATATCTTGTAAGCGCAACTCCTCCTAGACCGCTCAATGGATTTCAACGAAACTTTACAGAAAGGAAGTACATCATCCAAAGATGTGCATGAAGAAAAATCTTTGCTTTCCGATATCACACAAGGGAGATAATTTAACTTCAAAGCAGCGGGTTTCCTTTGTGAGCTTTGTTCAGTACATCTAGTTCTGTCAGTTTTTAACTTAATCTTCAAAAATGTAGGTTTTTTTCAAACATTTGGACTGTCATCTCGCAAAATTGCATGGTCGTTCATGTTGCATGTGCAACCTTTTTATTAGGGTCATTCCCATTCTGTATCACTCATCTTGATTCATTAGTGTTATTATATAATGTTATATTTGAAATGTAAAAGTATGCAAAAAGCATGTATAGTATTTACTATGATTATTAAATCCCTTGAAACTGGTGGATATGCCTTTAAGGGCCTTTCTGTACTTCATAATGTGAACAAACATTTTCCAAACTACATTTTAGGCGTATTGGCTTTTTATATTAACAAACATGATCCCAAGGTTGTGGACTCTTAATTTAGTTCAGCTTAATTCTAAAAAAATGTTGGCTCAAAGGATGCTTTCTTCAAACATTTTCTGAATGTAAACTGTGAGAAGTAAAAATACAAGAAAGCATGTTTCTGAATTATTGTATTTTTCAGTCAACTAATGGAAATGAAAGTGGCCGTGTATCACTAGAACAGTTCAGCCTTCTTAGGGTAATTGGTCGAGGAAGCTACGCTAAAGTTTTGATGGTAGAACTGAAGACAACCAACAGAGTCTATGCAATGAAAGTTATAAAAAAAGAATTAGTTAATGATGATGAGGTAATGTTTCATGAGTTATTGGGCATCTCTTGACTGTTTGGCATTTAATTAACAACTACATGCATACCCATACTACTTAGAAAACAAGCAGTTTATAGATCAGTAACCCATATAGAAGACTTTCATCGTTCTTGTGTTATGCCCTTTAATAAATTGAGAATTGCTGAATTTGCTGTTTTGCACACTGTATGACTTTTACTCATTAAGTTTCAAAGAAACAAAATGTCAATAGGTTTGAATCAGTACATTGACTCTTGCATATTTATAACCAGGGGCATTTGTGTCCCATGAACATATTCTTCTTTTATGATTTTTTTTTTTTTTTTTACTTTTTAAATCCAGTTCACTTAATTTTTATGCCACACCGACAAATGTGGAAGGGACATTTAGATTTATGCTTTTCTGTCAGTAAGTACATACGAATGCACATACATCTGCCAGCTTTGTTACGTTTTTGCTTTTTTGTCCATTTCTCAGAAATCCATTGAGAGATATCAGTGATATACCACTACAATCCTCTTATTACACTGAATACAGATAAACAACTTTTGGGTGACTTTGACTTACATTTAATGCATGAGTGACTCTGATAAATTTTGTCTTTGTTTTCATATCCTTGAAATCCATGGTGTTATATACTTATTTTTCATCACTATAATCCTCTTACATTATATAATGCATTTCTCTAACAGTTGGGTCATTGTGACCCACATTCCATACATGAGTGACTTCTTTAAGTTTTTGCATTTAGGTCCATTTGTAAGATACCTCTTGAGACATACCTATTTATTCATCTTGTATAGAACAAAAAAAGTCAGCAATATTCGAATCACTATGGCCTATATTCTGTGCTTGAGTGACTTTGGTAAAATGTTCACATTTAGGTATCTTTTTAAAGAACCTACGGTGATATTTAGGATGATATCTCACAACTACAATCTTATTTAGTATAATACTTCTCAGCAACATTTGAGTCACCGCACCCTATATTTTATGCTTGAGTGACTGATAATAAATTATGCAGTTACACATGTAGATGTATTATTAAAGAACCTATGGTAATATATTTATGATATTTCACAATTGCAGTCATCTTATATAGTACAACACAACTTAGCACCATTCAAGTCACCATGACCTACATGTTATGCTTTTGTGACTGTTGAAACTTTTACATTTTGGTGTATTATTAAAGAACTTATGGTAATTTATTAATGATACAGCTCACTATGACCTACGTTTTATTTTAGAGTGACTGATTAAATTTTTACATTTTAATCTATTGATAAAAAACCTGTGATGATATATCAATATTTTATCATCGTCATAACTATCATCGTCTTCTTTAGTTCAATACAGATCACCAATATGTAAGTCCACATGACACACATTTCATGCTTGAATGACTCCATTAAATTTCAGAAACAGAGTTTAGTACTGTGGATTTATCATGTTTAATGGGCAAAAAGTTAATATAAGCAGGATATATTATGATGGATGGATGAATTATTGTTTAACGTCCAGTGGCAGCCAGGTGCATATCAGGACGAGAACATGTTGATATGATAATGAATATGATCCCTGCTTTGTACTAGACCGACACGCTAAGTCGGATTTTTAATGTGCTAGCTCACGAGGTAACTGTTTGCAGGAAGACATATCACCTCACTCGGACACATTATACTGACTCCGAGCCGACCAGTCTTTGCTCTTACTCCTAGACGCCGCGTGCTTGGCGGAGAGGCAGCAAATACCAATTTTAATGTCTTTGGTTTGACCTGGCCGGAGATCGAACCTGCGACCTTCCGTACTCGGGGCGAGCACGGTACCACGAGACCACCGAGGCAGTCCAGGATATATTATGAAACTTACATATATATTTTGAAATAATTCTCAAAACAAATAAATAATAGATGGGAATTTGATGTGCAGCAGGACGAGCGTCCATGTATTACAGACGCTCAACCTCTAGTTTTTTTTTCATAAGTTCTTTTAATTGTTTGAAGTAATAATAATATTAATAATAAATTTTTTTATAGGTAAATTTAAAAAGATTGGAAGACGAGACCAGCGATTATGAAGCATTCTCTTTATATTTTAAAATCAATCATAATTTCCTAAATTTTTTTTATTACACAGGATATAGATTGGGTACAAACAGAAAAACATGTATTTGAAACAGCAACAAACTATCCTTTCCTTGTGGGACTACATTCCTGTTTCCAGACAGACAGTCGGTAAGTGTATCCTTTCCTTGTGGGACTACATTCCTGTTTCCAGACAGACAGTCGGTAAGTGTATCCTTTCCTTGTGGGACTACATTCCTGTTTCCAGACAGACACTCGTTAAGTGTATCCTTTCCTTGTGGGACTACATTCCTGTTTCCAGACAGACAGTCGGTAAGTGTATCCTTTCCTTGTGGGACTACATTCCTGTTTCCAGACAGACAGTCGGTAAGTGTATCCTTTCCTTGTGGGACTACATTCCTGTTTCCAGACAGACACTCGTTAAGTGTATCCTTTCCTTGTGGGACTACATTCCTGTTTCCAGACAGACTGTCGGTAAGTGTATCCTTTCCTTGTGGGACTACATTCCTGTTTCCAGACAGACACTCGGTAAGTGTATCCTTTCCTTGTGGGACTACATTCCTGTTTCCAGACAGACAGTCATTAAGTGTATCCTTTCCTTGTAGGACTACATTCCTGTTTCCAGACAGACAGTCGGTAAGTGTATCCTTTCCTTGTGGGACTACATTCCTGTTTCCAGACAGACAGTCGGTAAGTGTATCCTTTCTTTGTGGGACTACATTCCTGTTTCCAGACAGACAGTCAGTAAGTATATCCTTTCCTTGTGGGACTACATTCCTGTTTCCAGACAGACAGTCGGTAAGTGTATCCTTTCCTTGTGGGACTACATTCCTGTTTCCAGACAGACAGTCGGTAAGTGTATCCTTTCCTTGTGGGACTACATTCCTGTTTCCAGACAGACAGTCATTAAGTGTATCCTTTCCTTGTAGGACTACATTCCTGTTTCCAGACAGACAGTCGGTAAGTGTATCCTTTCCTTGTGGGACTACATTCCTGTTTCCAGACAGACAGTCGGTAAGTGTATCCTTTCTTTGTGGGACTACATTCCTGTTTCCAGACAGACAGTCAGTAAGTATATCCTTTCCTTGTGGGACTACATTCCTGTTTCCAGACAGACAGTCGGTAAGTGTATCCTTTCCTTGTGGGACTACATTCCTGTTTCCAGACAGACAGTCGGTAAGTGTATCCTTTCCTTGTGGGACTACATTCCTGTTTGGTAAGTGTATTCTTTCCTTGTGGGACTACATTCCTGTTTCCAGACAGACAGTCGGTAAGTGTATCCTTTCCTTGTGGGACTACATTCCTGTTTCCAGACAGACAATCGGTAAGTGTATCCTTTCCTTGTGGGACTACATTCCTGTTTCCAGACAGAGAGTCGGTAAGTATATCCTTTCCTTGTGGGACTACATTCCTGTTTCCAAACAGACAGTCGGTAAGTGTATCCTTTCCTTGTGGGACTACAATCCTGTTTCCAAACAGACAGTCAGTAAGTGTATCCTTTCCTTGTGGGACTACATTCCTGTTTCCAGACAGACACTCGTTAAGTGTATCCTTTCCTTGTGGGACTACATTCCTGTTTCCAGACAGACAGTCGGTAAGTGTATCCTTTCCTTGTGGGACTACATTCCTGTTTCCAGACAGACACTCGTTAAGTGTATCCTTTCCTTGTGGGACTACATTCCTGTTTCCAGACAGAGAGTCGGTAAGTATATCCTTTCCTTGTGGGACTACATTCCTGTTTCCAAACAGACAGTCGGTAAGTGTATCCTTTCCTTGTGGGACTACATTCCTGTTTCCAGACAGACACTCGTTAAGTGTATCCTTTCCTTGTGGGACTACATTCCTGTTTCCAGACAGACAGTCGGTAAGTGTATCCTTTCCTTGTGGGACTACATTCCTGTTTCCAGACAGACACTCGTTAAGTGTATCCTTTCCTTGTGGGACTACATTCCTGTTTCCAGACAGACAGTCGGTAAGTGTATCCTTTCCTTGTGGGACTACATTCCTGTTTCCAGACAGACAGTCGGTAAGTGTATCCTTTTTTTGTGGGACTACATTCCTGTTTCCAGACAGACAGTCGGTAAGTGTATCCTTTCCTTGTGGGACTACATTCCTGTTTCCAGACAGACAGTCGGTAAGTGTATCCTTTCCTTGTGGGACTACATTCCTGTTTCCAGACAGACAGTCGGTAAGTGTATCCTTTCCTTGTGGGACTACATTCCTGTTTCCAGACAGACAGTCGGTAAGTGTATCCTTTTTTTGTGGGACTACATTCCTGTTTCCAGACAGACAGTCGGTAAGTGTATTCTCTCCTTGTGGGACTTCATTCCTGTTTCCAGACAGACACTCGTTAAGTGTATCCTTTCCTTGTGGGACTACATTCCTGTTTCCAGACAGACAGTCGGTAAGTGTATCCTTTCCTTGTGGGACTACATTCCTGTTTCCAGACAGACAGTCGGTAAGTGTATCCTTTCCTTGTGGGACTACATTCCTGTTTCCAGACAGACACTCGTTAAGTGTATCCTTTCCTTGTGGGACTACATTCCTGTTTCCAGACAGACAGTCGGTAAGTGTATCCTTTCCTTGTGGGACTACATTCCTGTTTCCAGACAGACAGTCGGTAAGTGTATCCTTTCCTTGTGGGACTACATTCCTGTTTCCAGACAGACAGTCGGTAAGTGTATCCTTTTTTTGTGGGACTACATTCCTGTTTCCAGACAGACAGTCGGTAAGTGTATTCTCTCCTTGTGGGACTTCATTCCTGTTTCCAGACAGACACTCGTTAAGTGTATCCTTTCCTTGTGGGACTACATTCCTGTTTCCAGACAGACAGTCGGTAAGTGTATCCTTTCCTTGTGGGACTACATTCCTGTTTCCAGACAGACAGTCGGTAAGTGTATCCTTTCCTTGTGGGACTACATTCCTGTTTCCAGACAGACACTCGTTAAGTGTATCCTTTCCTTGTGGGACTACATTCCTGTTTCCAGACAGACAGTCGGTAAGTGTATCCTTTCCTTGTGGGACTACATTCCTGTTTCCAGACAGACAGTCGGTAAGTGTATCCTTTCCTTGTGGGACTACATTCCTGTTTCCAGACAGACAGTCGGTAAGTGTATTCTTTCCTTGTGGGACTACATTCAAAATTTGTCAGTACTGATGACCTGTCAGGTCATCATTAAAAAACTCTTTTTTGTGCCATGGCCAACTCATAGTGCAACGAGTGTGTTGGTAGATAGGCATAATCTTTTCATCATTATTATTCATTGTTCATTATCATTTGATTTCTTATTTTTGTGCAAGAATTGTTACAGAACATTTTCGTAAACAGTTCTGTGAGAGACGGTGATCTAATGTTAACATTTTCACATTAAAGGTTATTTTTTGTGATTGAGTTTGTCAGTGGTGGTGACCTGATGTTTCACATGCAAAGACAAAGAAAATTACATGAAGAACATGCCAGGTTTTATGCTGCTGAGATATGTCTTGCCTTGAATTTTCTTCATGAACGAGGTAAACTGTTATTTTTTTCATGAACAAGGTAAAATGAAATTTTCTTCATGAACAAGGTAAAATGTAATTTAAGAGAAACTTTAAAATTAATCAATATTTTGTTTCCGATTCCAATTAATTAAAAAATTTCTCTTAAATTACATTTAGTCGAGTTGCAACAGAGTTGCACTGAGCTGTTTGTTAGATGAAGGATAGTGGGGGCAGGCAAGGTGGACATATGTCTACTGCCTGGTTTCAAGACAATAACTTTAGTTTGCCTCTAGCTTAGATTTCTACAAAACTTTGATAAGTTCTTATTCCATATGAGACTCAGAAGCTGTTGATATTGGTGGCAATCCATGACATTTTTTCTCAGAAATAACAGATTTTGATAATTGATTGGTTAAACAGTTACCGTCTATGAGAATAATTGAAATAGATATTATCTTGTGAACAAATGATTGTGCTGATATTATGATGAAGTATTTGCTTCCCATATATAAGATCACACCAAATTGATTTTTAGTTCTTTGGCTTTTTTATGGCAAATAAAAGGTGCAAGTGAGCAAAATTTTTAATTTTTTTTTCTTGAGGACTACTTTTCTTTAGTTGAAGATCAATTTTTTTTTTAAATAAAATATTAGAAAAAATCCCTGTTTTTTACCAAATTTTAGTGAGCATACACTTTTTATTTTTAATTTCTTGAAAAAAATGAAGAATTTTAGGCAAATTTTCAGCACTTTTGACAAATAAATAAGTAAAAATTTTTTTTCTTAAAATTGATTTAGTCCGAAAATTGGAGAGGCAAATCCAAAAAACTAAAAATAAATTTGTTGTGGCCTAATAATGGTAACAACTATAAACAGGGCTTCAGTGGCCAAGTAGTTTTTAGGGAGCTCATCATTACTACTTATTATCACTAGACTGTCAAAACTGAGGTTATGAGTTTGATTCCAAGTCCTGGATAGGTGTGTTCTACTCTGATCATAATTAATATAGGATTACCAGTTTTCCTGTCAACGGTCGATGGTTCCCTCCGGGTAATCTGGCTTCCTCCGCCAATAAAAACTGTCCGCCATGATATAGTCAACTGCACTTAAAGTGGCATTAATCCCCATTAAACTGAACTAAACCATAATGGTAACATGGTAGATAATATTCCATCATGCCTAAATTAAAATAATGTTTGTTTCCCCTTTGTGACCAACTTACCAAGTTTGCCGTGATTAAAAAAATTTTACAGCCTGTTCCGTGAAAAAATCAGGAAATTTTTCATGTCCAATTTCAACATTGGTTTCGGATTTTGTAACAATCTGTGCATCATCGTTACTTAGAAATCTATAGTCCTGATTGTTCCAAATTTCGTAAAAGCATGGCTTCTGAAACCTGCTTGATCAAACAAACAAAAATAATATACCCAACCTACTTATCCACTTCTAGACCTTTCAAGCTAAGTTCAGAAAGGGGAAACAAACATGTTTTTAAGGCTGGCCTCAATGCTACAGCATCTTTAAACTTTTTAGGTATCGTGTACAGAGATTTGAAGTTAGACAATGTATTACTGGATCATGATGGACATATAAAATTAACAGACTACGGAATGTGTAAGGTATGTATAAATTCTGAAATATTTCATAGAGCCATTATGTTTGTTTTATACAGTTAAATATACAATGTATGTACATTGTCGGAAAATATACATTTTATTTGTAAGAGCCTAAGAAAAGGGTAGAAATATGAAGTTTACAGAGCTTTTCTCACCCTTTTAAAGGCGATTAAAAATAAAATGTATCTAGTATTTACCATCAATGTACATATATTGTTTTTATCCTGCAACCATTAGCATGATAAATTGTTATCTTGGTTCACTCCGGGTATTCCAGTTTCCTCTGCCAATAAAAACTGGTAGCTGCAAAACAGGTAAAACCCCAACAAAACAAACAATTTTTAATTTAATATTTAGAGTTGAACAATACTGAATCAAAATCACTATGAGAAGGGGGAAAATATGGTTCTTCATGAATTAAGGAAAAATAATGAGTACTTTATTCAAAAGAGATTTGGTAGAAAAATTTCACAAACCAGTCTTTTCAGTGTGCAATTTATCAAAATTTATGGAACTGATTTGGATTGGATGAAATTCATGTAGTGAGGGACACATTATTGATGTGCTTTTAATGAGAAATATATTTTTTGTATGTATAAATTTTAAAAGTATAGGTTAAAATTCATAGCTTTACAATTCTTGTCGTCACTTTCATTGAAGTTATTCATAAGCATTATATTTTCAAACATTTTGTTTTGGACCACATAATGTTTATTATTTATCCTTGTCTCCCCTCCAAAAATATGTGGGAGGGAGGATGTAATATATAATTTTTTTCACTACTAAAGAAAAATTGCTGCATCAATTTCTACCAGAAAGAAAGATAATAATTCATAAATGTACAGTATACAAGTCTCACAAATGGAGGTTCTAAACCAGACTTGTATTACCGGTACATTTAGTTCACATTTTATGGGAATATTTTTTATTTGATCTGAAGTTGACCACATAATGAGAGTTTGGAAATGAAAAAAATACCTATATGAAAGTTTTACAATCATATCATATTTCAACCATGTGGTTTCAGAAATGACGAGGCTGCCCATCCTACTAAGATTAATCGTACATCTAATTTCATTTATATAGAATGTTACGCAATGACATAATTATGAGAATTGTATTCATACAATGTTTTTGTAAAATGGGGCCAGACTTATGATGGGAATTTTAAAAAAATCATTTTAATGTGGCCTTATAGAAGCTATGAAAATGAGGACATTTTTATTTAAAATACTTATGTCAGAAAGAGGATAATTCGAGGCTGGTATGTGTATAATTCCTTTATGATAAATTCTGTATTTCCATACTAAGTTGGGAAACATAATATTTATAAGTATTTTCAAATACTCAGGAAGGACTACGGCCAGGAGATACAACATGTACTTTTTGTGGTACCCCTAATTATATTGCACCAGAAATCCTGAGGGGTGAAGATTATGGTAGGTCAGAAAAGTGGGTGTGGTCTCATCTGTCAATCAAGGACATCTTCCTCAATCAAAATTAGTTGTTGTACAAGTGAATTTATATTTGAAATCTTTTATAAATTCTATGATTGGAAAAAAAACGTTCTAAAACAGCTTTATTCAGCAGGATAAATCTTTTGATAAAAATAAATTCAGGATTTCAATATAGCACAAAATCAAAATAACTGTTCATTCTTTCATGAATTTTTTTTTTACAATTAAATGTTTTTGGGAAGATGTGCTTGTGAAATGGATGTGTTTTCCTTCTGGTGACCAAAGTTTTCTGTTAGCCCAATAGTTTTATTTCTGTTAACAGGCACCCAGTATATGCTAGGCACAAGAAATTCCAAAAGTTCAGAGAAAACTATTAAGTAATCACTTTTCTTTCATTCAGAGTTTTTGAAAGTTTAACTGAGAAATCAACACAAGGTAATAAATCAAAAGTAATCTCTGAACTTTTGACCTTTTAGAAATAATGTGTCTAAAGATAGGATCTTTGATATTTTTTATAGTTGTTGAATAAATGATATCTTGTAAAGATCCTACATTTAGAGCAAATTTTCTAAAAATTATATTTGTATTTCATCATGGACAATCTAAATCCTGAAATTATTAAACGAACATTGATAGTTTTAGAATCTAAGTTTTGAAGAAAAATTGTTTTTTTATAAACCATAAGGAGGGATAGAAGTTTGTCCATTTTTGAAATATTTTTGCTTTTTAAATGGGGGCTGTTTCAAAAATACAAAACAATTTATACTTACAGGTGTATTGTAATGTTGATTCAGAAACAAAATCTGTATACAAAAGGAGATATATCAATGAGATTTATTGAATGGAAAATATTTCGTGTTGAGAAATGTAATTTACATGTAGATTTAACATGAAGGGGAGATAATTTATATTACCCCTTTAAATAGTATAGACTTTTCATATGATTTTTCAAATTTTATCAGGATATAATTCCATTTTGAAACAGCCCTACTACATAGTTATTATGATACTAATATTTGTTGTCAGGCTTCCTGCTTTTTTATGGCCAGAAAACTAACATTTCTTGTGTAATAAGCTTGAGGTGCACCACATGGATGGAGCACTCCTTTATTGCAGTGTTGCAGTTTTTTAACAAGTTAAATTTTGCTTTATAAGGAAGGTCTTGTTCCTGGTGACAGAACTAATACATTTTGTGGAACACCAAACTACATCGCACCAGAGGTGTTACGTGGAGAGGAATATGGTATAGTCATTTTATAGTGTCATAAGGTACTTGGTCGTCATGAGTAAGGATAAAATAAGAGGGAAACTGCTTTGTGAAAAAAAAAAAAAAAAACAAATGATGATTTTGGCCATGAAAAATGGGATTGCATTTTATTCAAATTTTGAATTTGGTGAAATAACGTAGGAGTTATTCATTGTAAATTTTTTTAGATAATACAGGAGTAATAAACTGAAAACTATTGTCTGCATTTATAGCTTTACACTTGACATTTTACGAACAGATAATATCTACATAGAATTATATTTGTTTCATTTTCATAAAATCAAACAATTTTTTTGGCTTTTGAAAAACAAAAGATGTCATCTGTTGTTTAGTATTTGTATCAGTTGCATGTCCTGGGCCCTTGGCTTGCAAAAGCAGTTTTTATTCCTTTGCCACTTTCAGAATTTCATTTCCCAAAGTTGTATATAAGTACCCATATCCACACAAACTATTGACCTATATCATGGAGATCAAGTAGCTTTGATGACCTATAATATTACATTGTATAGATATAAATCACACGTACACACTATTTCATGTAGGGTAAATAGCATGGCATTGTTTGTGTGCCACATATTTAATTTTGATTTTTTAGCTTTTGTATTATATAGTCTCATGTTTTCATCTGTTATGTGAACGTAGATCAAAAGATTTATTGTGTCCCCTGTGTAGCTTTGTTGATGCATATGGATCCCTGTATGTTGTCTTGTGTTGATGTCACCATCTTCATTGTCTTCCCTCTAGCCGCAACTCCTTCTAAACCTGTGAATGGATTTTAATAAAACATTTAGTGAATCTTCAGTGACTAATGCCATTGTGGGTCTTCTATTTTGATTTTTTATCAGAATGATTTTTTGGGGTCTGTCAAAACATGGACTGCTTTATTTTACTGTAAGGATCTTTAAGACAATATCTGTTAATGGATTTCAGTGAAACATTAAGAAAAATCTTAGTAACTAATGTTGTGAAACTCATCTTTTAACTTTTTATCAGAATAATTTTTGTTGTTTCTGTACTAAAATGCTGACTTATAGTTTCAAATGGGAGATAACTCTAACAGTTCTACATTGGAGTTAATTGTGTTAACATCTTGTTCTTTAATAATTTGTTGTGCCTCATTTTCACACACCTTTTGTAATTGAAGTCAGCCCATTTGTAGGACTTAAATTGAATGAAATTTACTTACTCAGAGGTCAAAATCCTATTTTCTACTCTTCCTAAACCAATGATTAATGGGAGCAGGTGACACGAAATCCATGGAACACACAAAACTTAGTATTTCCTAGATTCCCCAGAACTAGTGCAAAATTACATTGGAAAGAGTTCCATTTGAACTCCTTTTCATGTATATCTTTACTTATTCTGTCATTCACGGAGGTTTAAACGGAAGTCTTTCATAAACATACATGTATCATATATACTGGTAATAATGAGGATATGTTCAGTGTTATCAATGGACAGTAAAGATGGTCATGCAATTAGTAGGGTACAGATGTGTGCAATCAAGCATGAAATGAAAATATTTCAGCATGGATGGAAAATTAAAATTTGGGATGCATGTTTCATCTTATTCAGTTTTTAAGCATGAAAAATTTATGGATTTGTAGTAAAATAATCGTTAATCACCCAGTATTCTCCAGACAATGTTTAGAACTCAGAAAGTTTAAGATTATTATCCAAATATGGATCTTCAAGTCCCAAAGCCCAGAATAGAAATTTACAAAAAGTCATTCAGTTACTCTGGACCACTCTTATGGAACGACCTACCAGTCATAATTCGTAACGCTCCAAGTATCAATGCATTCAAAGATAGGCTTAAAACCCACTTTCTTAACCAATTAAATGAATGAAGAACTGTTACAAATTAACTTTATTTAAATATTATTGTTTACATTTTCAACATGATTGTTATGTTTATTATAAATGAGGATTTATGACTGAAAACAGTGGATGTTCAACTACTGACAATCTGATACAAACTATGAGCAACTGATATTGTTATTTTGTATTTGATTTATATGATAAATTTATATTTGTGATTGTTGCTAATACTTTTATTTGACTTGATATTGTACAATTTCCCAGCTTGTTTTTTATTTTATTTTTTTCTGAAAATTGAGGGCCTCAGGGAAGATTGGTTTTATAACTAACTGTGTAACCCTCATTAAATAAAGTTTTTATTATTATTATTATTATTATTATTATAAAAGATATCTGATATCTAATGATGTGATATCAGGTTTTCATGACATCAGGTTTTCGTGAATGTTGACATTATGTCCATAAGTAAACAACTGCCTAAGTGTTCTCGTGGTAGCTTGCTCGCTTTGAGTGAGGAATGTCACAGATTCGATTCCCGACAGTTTCAAACCAAAGACATTAAAATTGGTATTTGCTGCTTCTCCGCCAAGCACGTGTCATTTAGGAGTAGAGCAAAGGACTGGTCAGCTTGAAGTCAGTATTATTTATATGGGTGGGTTGATATGTCTTCCTGCAGACTGTTACTTTGTGGGCTAGCACATTAAAGATCCAGCTCAGTGTGTCGGTCTAGTACAAAGCAGAGTTCATATTCATATCATATCAACATGTTCTCGTCCTGGTGTGCACTTACCTGTAATGGTTGACACTGGACGTTAAACAATAATTCATCCATCCATCCATCCATCTGTAAGTAAATAACATTGAAATCATAGCTTAAAACATTATCGTAATCATCATTGAGTTGAAAGTAACATATATCTAGTTTCATTGTGTTGAAAACTTTGTCACAAATACAAGTTGTCAAAAGGAGTTGTCAAAAGGAAAACAACTTTCTCATAATTTTTGCTTGCATGCTTTTCATTGAATTGTTGCTTGTAAATTAGGTAGGTTAGATTTTATTTAGTGAAGAATGAGATTTTTTTTTCTTTTCTGATCCCATAAGATATGCTGAAATTTGATAATCGTACAGCTTATTTGCATGGTAATAACCCAAATTTAATCTGCATAATAATTATTTAGTTTCTGATGCCATAATATTAATAGTGTAATGTAATTATTTTTTTAAAGGAGAATATAATTGATATGAGGATACCAAATTTAGAAAACATTTTCATTAATTATATCTTCAAGCAAGTAAGGTTTAAGAAAACTGATAAAAAAAAATAACTAAATGTTAGGCCACACCAAATTGATCTTTATTATTTTGGATTTCGCTGCTCCGATTTTTGGACAATGTAAATTTTAAGAAAAAAATTTTTTGCAGCTTCATTTTGAAAAATTCTGAAAATTCGTCAAAAATTCTTTATTTTTCAAGAAATAAAAATAAAAAAAAAACCTAGTAATTAAGAAAAAATAATTTTGCCATCCAAATATCCAAAGAACTAAAATATTTGGTGTGGCCTTAGTTACATAAAATAAGAATATTGGAAATTATAATATGAAAGAATTGATTTTGATCCAAAAAGCTTATATGTTTTTTTTATCATATACTTAGATTATAGTGTAGATTGGTGGGCGTTGGGTGTACTGATGTTTGAGATGTTGGCAGGACGGTCACCTTTTGATGTAGTGGGTGGTGCAGAAAATCCAGACCAAAACACAGAAGATTACCTCTTCCAAGGTTAGTATCCAACGTTAAAAATGGCAATGTAAGATTGAAGAAATGGTCATCATTTTTATGTCCTCATACTACGAGATAAATACGTAATTACAAGCGAAATCTATAGATTTTAGCGAGCCAAGTTCAAAGACCTTTGAATGAAATGTACCAGTAGTTTCATACATGCTTAGTGTTCAAGTTAAAGAAGTTTGAGTAAGTTCTTTTGTACATATTATTTCTATATTTTAGTTATTTTGGAGAAGACTATAAGAATTCCAAGATCATTATCAGTAAAGGCAGCTTCTATACTTAAAGGTTTCCTCAACAAGGTAATTAATATTTATGCATCCCTTTGTGACTTTTAAATTGTAACTAAATGTATCTAATTTGGTGGGAATAAAAAAAATTAAGACTTCAGAACTTTAAAGGGTTTGACATTTGTACATCTCACTTTTATGTAATATTATCCCGTCCTTTGATCTTTTTGTTAGTTTATTTCATTCCTGTCTACTAGCTTGCGATGAAGAATTATCACAATTTCTTTTCTCTACAACTTCATGTTCAGGTCTTTAACAAGAGTTGAGGAAATCAGGGTCCTAATATTTCATGGACATAGTTGGTCTAGACAGTTTCTCATCTTTGGGAAAATCTCTCATTGCATAAGAATGAGAAAGTCTGTCATGGAAAAAAATATTAAATTTATCCAAATGTGGTCTTGATAGGTGTGTAATCTAAGTCAGAGGAACCTCTGTAAACTGAACAGCTATGGAACCGTAGAAATTGGCCAGTTTTCTAGTGATTACTAGTCTGTCAATACTGGTTTTGTGTTTGACTCCAGTCTTATTTGAAAAGGTTGATGGTTTTCTATAGGTACACCAGATTTCTAAACCAGTAAAAATTGTTGACATGATATAGCCGATTGAACTGAAAAAGGCATAAAACACCAATAAACCAAACCATATTTGTAACTGATAACTTGCATCAGTTAAAAATAATGATTATTGATTTTTGATCTTTGAAAAAAAAAAATCTTAAGAGATGATGGAAGTTTCCTGACCTGAAAACATGGTAACCATTATACAAAAAAATTCAATTGAAAATTGATACCCACAAAGATATATGAACAACATAGATAGACATGACAGAGACAACAATTATTCTATATAAATTCCTGGTTTGGACAGTCACAGACATTGCTGTATGGTTCAAACTATTATATGATGCACCAAATTACAGGAATTCAACAAGTTTTAACCATCATAGAAAACAGTCCTCAGGACAGTTAATATTAATTAATTTGATGTTAGTCTTAGATATTATTTAAATTAATATCTTATGAACAGATTTTTAGTTGAGTTTTTTTTTTATAATTTGTAGAATCCAGTGGAAAGGTTAGGTTGTCATCCCCAAACAGGGTTCAATGACATCATGTCCCATCCATTCTACCGATCTATAAACTGGGATCAGTTAGAACAGAAACAAATCAAACCACCATATAAACCAGAACTGAAGTCAGACAGAGATTTGGAACACTTTGACAAAGCTTTCACAGATGAACCAGTACAGCTTACCCCTGATGATCCGTAAGTATAAATAGTTTTATAGCTGTGTTTATAACTTATTAACTACAGTTACATCATCAGAACTTGGGACGTTATGTTTCTTCAAGAGAAGATATGCACCTGAGCAAAAGTAGGTCACTTTGACATACATCTCATGCTCTATTGATGTAGGTTATGTTTCATAGAACTCAGAAATTATAGATACTAAGATTCTTGTGTAAAATGCACCATGCTGTGTATGAACTCTGACCTACATTCATGCTTCATCAATTTTGATTGAGACTGCCTCGGTGATCTTGTGGTAGAGTGCTGGCCGCAAGTACAGAATGTTGCGGGTTCGATGCCAGACAAAGACCAAGACATTAAAATTAGTATTTGCTGCTTCGTTGCCGAGCACACTGCATCTAGGATTCATAGCAAAGGACTGGTTGGCTCCGAGTCAGTACAATGTGTTCTGGTGGAGTGATTTGTCTTCCTGTGGATGCAAACTCGACTTTAATCAATAATTTGTCCGTCCATCCACAAATTTTGATTGAGTTATATGTTAGATTTCATTCTTTGTACCGGTAAGCTTGTCAATAAAGTCGAGGAAGAACTAATTGCATTGAAGCATCCAAGCTTCAGACAATGACACTTCTAGAATGATAGATTTCCCCATCGGAAATTTTGTTACCTAAAACATAAGCCTTGCATCATTCTGCATTTGCATAATACAGTGCCATTTTTCCTACCGAAGGTCGGTGGTTCTCTACAGGTACTACGGCTTCCTTCACCAATAAAAACTGGCTGCCACGAAATAGACAGATGTGCTGAAAACGGCATAAAACCCCAAATAAACAAACAAACATAATACTGTATGTATGCAATTTAAACAGCATGATCAGAAAATTATGCAAAAAATTCTTAAATCTGAATGAATATAATTTGAGAATTGTCTTATATTTTACAGAAAAGTTATAGCAGATATTGACCAGACAGAATTTGATGGCTTTGAATATGTCAATCCATTATTGATGTCGATGGAAGAAACAGTGTAAATAGTTCGGACTGTTATATTTCTCAAGTGCTATTCATCATCTTTTCTTTTTCAAACACATCTACGGAATGAAAGTCGGTAAATATACAGTAGGACCAATGATACTGAACATTCGTTATTGAAGGAGAATGTTTTAAAACACACTTTATAGTTATGTTATACACAGTTTTCTGTGCAAGTGAATCTTTGATTTCAGGTTGAATTTATGTATATTTTCTACACTGTGCACTGAAGAAGGTTTTGAATGCTCATTTTATGAAAATTTTCATAATCTGTTGTATTTTTTTACTACAACAGCAAATACATGTATATAAAACCACATCTTCTTCAGAATGTTTAAATAAGACCTTTGTAATGTTTTCATTCTTCACTAAAAATGATTTCTTCATAATACAAAAACCTCATTGTATTAAAACATTATTCAGTGTAATTTTACTGCATCAATCATGTAAAAGTTCTTTTTTTTTTCTTCTTTTTTTTTATCTTAGGATATTTATTTTTAATTAGTTGGTTTACGGATCCGCTGACCCGATTTTGCCGATTTGAAGAAAAAAAATCAGCCATCCCAAAAATAAAAATAAATTAAAATCCTTCTTACATCAAAATTTCATAAAAGATTATGTTCCAATTCGTCTGAAAATAGATTATCCATTAATAAAATACTTGTAAACATGATCCCCTCAAAAAAATCTATTTATAGTCGTTAGTTGATGCCAATTTCCGAAACAAGTTTTATGAAACGAACTTGATCAACTTTGTATATTTGTCAATATAACCAAGATTGTTCAAAAGTACACGATTTTCCCTCTTTTTTTCCCCGACCGACCGACCCTATTTTTTAAAAAAAAATCCGTAAACCAATTTATTAAAAATAAATGGTTTTAGATCATATTCAATTGTAATACTATGGATTTGTTTATTTCTGTGGGTGTCAGTCTCCTTGGTTTAGGGAAAATCTTATCGAAGATATAGATTTTCACGGATTTATTATTTTGTAGTGAAAAAGCATTCAATTTATTAACATTTTTGTTGTTAAATTTTGCCTAAAAATCGGGGATATATGAAATTTTTTGGGACCAACTTGACATTTTTTATACAGAAACTTCAAAGCACTACTTTCACTTGACAGAAATTTGAAACTGTTTTCAAAAATTTGACTGTGTAAAAGAGGTAAGGGGGAAGGAAACCATTTGATTTTTTGGGGCCAAGGAAATGATCGTGGATCCTGGGAATTTTTTTGGCAGCATCCATAAATCTAGATATTATGTTTTTGGCAATCTTGATCTTGCAACTTTTTAGCTCACCTGCCCTTAATTCAAACTTGGCAGAAATGGTCCTTTGGTGGTTCTCTTTCAGAATTGTGTCAGATGACCCGGACTGTCAACAAAGATGGCCACCACAGCCAAACTTAGTTTAACATAGGACCCTATGGGAAAATTCATTTAAAAAATCTTCTTGTCTGAAAGCACTTGGCCAATCAGAACCAGACTTGGCAGCCATGGTTATTATATTGTCCTCTTTCAGAATTTTGTTTCTTAGGGCTTTTATGGTTGTTGATTGGAAAATTGAATCCAGGTGAGCGATACAGGCTCCTGGGAGCCTCTAGTTTCAAATATGCTAATTGAATAAAGGTAATATACAATCTGTCCTTGTACCCCTCCCAATGAAAATCAAATATTTTCTCCATAATGTGAAAGAAAAATCTCTATTAGTGTAATATTCACTTGTAAACAAAAACAAGCGTATCTGAATTGTAAACAAAAACAAGCGTATTTGAATTGTAAACAAAAACAAGCGTATTTGAATTGAGTTGACAAACTTTTTGTTAAAATAGCACGTTGTTCAAAGTGTTTTTTTTTTTGTATGCACATTAAATAGGATATAATAAAAAGTATACTTTCAAACAACATTAGTTGGTTTCCTTGTGTTTACAAGAAGGTGATTTAAAATGCAATGCTTTATTCAAGTTGTACAAAACAAAGGTTGTGATCAAGCAATTTTGTGTTTTATATTTTTTTATGTATTTTGCACATATTGTGTCTTATTCTTTTTCTTTTGTTAAAACTTATATTTTGAGGTTGTGCCAGTATTTTTACAATAAATGAAGAATCACCATTGACGAAATACAGTAAAGTTTACATTACTGAGGATCCTACAGAAGGAGGGATATTTGAATTGACGAGCAGTATATAAAATGGCATTTCACAATAAATGAAAAATATCTGTTCATGCATGTTGCAATTTTATCAGTTTGAACCAAAGAAATGAATAAGACTTTCCATCTGGAAATGGGAAATAGAACTGCAAATATGTTGCAGAATTTACCATGTGTCATCCTAATTATATTATATTATCACTAATTAAAAATTGAACGCTTCATTTTTGTAGTTTTATTGGGGTGTAAAAGTCTGGACTGAAGCACATGTTTTGTGAAGCATAGAAGCTCTTCAAATTAAAAATTTGTGCATGGTCAAAGCTTTTACAACCCTATTAAACTTATTATAATGCATTGAATTCTTTTAATTACACTTTACTTTTGAGAAGTATAAGATGACTGTAATGACATATTGTCTTGAAATACTACTCCCCTGTGTTGCAGCATCATCGCCATCATGGGAGCATGTGCTAAATAAGATTTTTACTTTTATTGGGTTATAAAACACCACTTTCCAGAACCACGTGCTTGATATCCTCCAAAAATAAAGACAGATTGAAATGTAATGAATAAGTAAATGTAATTATTTCATATATATCAATCATATTTTCTTAAACTCGTGCATAATATTTATATCTTTCAGAGAAATTGTAATATTTGAAAATAAAAGTACTATCAAAATATGTACACTAAAACCTGTCAATAATTGGAAAACCACTCAAAAATTTTACAATAAATCTTGAAATTCAAAATTGTATGTATCCAGAAACTATTTTCTGAAGTTATATGCCGGAATATTTACCTATTTAATTGGAACTTGTTCTGTGGAAACAACACTTGTCCTGTCAAAGATAATCTACAATATTTTTTTATTTTCATAGAAAACATATATACCTGGTATTTTGTTTAAAATGTAAACAGTGATATGCAGGAATTTATAACAAGTTTTACAAGACAAAAGACCAGATATTTATTTTGTATAAAGTGTATCCCTATTTAAAAACTAAGTTCCAGAGTTGTGATATTAACTGTAAAGGTATTCCCCATTTTTGATACATGTAAGTTGTCTCCCATTTACAGAGTTATCTGCTCTTTGGAGAAGGTGTCTTTCATAGATACCAGTAGACAATTGTCGTATTTCTGCAAAATATTTTTCCTTCCTAACAATATCCTCCACACACATTAATGATACGTTCTTGGATATATTTTCCCACATTTTTAAATGTCTGATGAAGGTCTTCCCGAATTCAACATTTTTATAAAAAATTAAAATTACTTTTTGCCCTTTATGTATAATACAAGACACCTTCTGTCAGGAAAGATAACTCATGCATATGGGAGACAACTCCAATATCTGCAAGTAGATTATAATTTGAAGCAATTTACAGTATCTTCTTTGGTAGTTCATGTTTATTTAAATTTTTAGCTCACCTCAGGATCAGGTGAGCTATTGTCATCACTTGGCCTCTGTCGTCCACAATTCACATTTTAATCTTCTCCTTAGAAACCGCTGGGCCAATTGGAACCAAAATTTGGTGGAATGGTCCTTGGGTGGTCCCCTTCCAAAAGTTGTGTCCCGTGTCCCCGACCTTCGACCAAGATGGCAGCCAAGCTAAAAGTAGAATAAAGAGGGGTCAAAATTTTAAAAATCTTCTCCTCTGAAGCTACTATGCCAGTCTCAGGCAATCTTTTCTGAAATGATCCTTGGGTAGTCCCCTTCCAAAATTGTGTCCAGTGGTCCTGACATCTGACCATAGGACCCTATGGGAAATTCACATAAAAATCTTCTTGTCTGAAACTACTTGCCCAATTAGAACCAAACTGTGGTGGAATGGTCATAAGGTGGTCCTCTTTCAAAAATGTGTCTGATGGCCCGACCTCCAACAAAGATGGCCACCACAGCCGAACTTAGTTTAACATAGGATACTAAGGGAAATTCATTTAAAAATCTTCTTGTCTGAAACTACTGAGCCAATTGCAACCAAAATTATCAGCAATGGTCCTTAGATGGTCCTCTTTCAGAATTGTGTCCGATGAACCGGACGATCAACCAGGATGGCTGCCATAACCAAACTTAGTTTAACATAGGACCCTGTGGGAAATTCATATAAAAATCTTCTTGTCTGAAACTACTGAGCCAATTGCAACCAAACTTAGCAGCAATGGTCCTTAGATGATCCTCTTTCAGAAGATGGCCGCCACAGTCAGTTAAACATAGTTTAACATTGGACCCTATGGGAAAATTCATTAAAAAATCTTCTCGTCTTAAACTACTGAACCAATTGGAACCGGACTTGACAGCTGTGGTCTGTAGATTGTCCTCAGTCAGAAATATGTCCAATGACCTAGAATGTTAACCAAGATGGCCGCCACAGACAAACTTAGTTTTACATGTGACCCTATGGTAAATTCATTTAAAAAATCTTCTTGTCTGAAACCACTTGGCCAATTGAAACCAAACTTGATAGAAATGGTTCATAGGTGGTAATCTTTAAGAAATGTGTCCGTTGACCCGGAATGTCAACAAAGATGGCCACCACAACTGAACTAAGTTTAACATAGGACCCAATGGGAAAATTCATTAAATGATCTTGTCTGAAACAACTGAGCCAATAAGAACAAGACTTGGCAGCAATGGCCCTTAGTTTGTCCTCTTTCAGAATTATGTTGAATGACCTGGACTGTCAACCGAGACGGCCGCCACAGCCGAACATAGTTTAACCTATGGAAAATTCATTAAAAAATCTTCTTGTCTGAAATTACTTACAGGTTTGAACCAAATTTAGCAGCAATGGTCCTTAGATGGTCCTCATTCAGAATTGTGTCCGTTAACCCGAACTATCAACCAAGATGACCACCACAGCCAAACTTTTAACCTCGTGGGAACTGGTCGCTATATGTAATAGGGAATGAACTATCAGGTGAGCGATACAGGCTCCTGGGAGCCTCTGGTTTTCTGTATTTGACTGAAGGGAAATGTTTTTTTTATACCAGTAATTAAAAAGTCATACTTTTTATTTTTGCATTGCAGAAATCTAGCACAGTTCATATCATAAAGTTGATTTTCTAAAGTATAAATTAAATATGACTTTGTTATTTGCATATGAATATCTAGTCTTCAATACACATGTAAATATAGATACTTAATAATGTAATATATATATGAATCTCTTTTCTATTAAATACATCAAATTTTGTGTTATGTTTGTTAAATGTTATTTATTTCTAGCAGATTGGAGAGAATCGTAACGGGGGATATGTGAGCATATCTTACCAAATAGGGTCGCATGCAAATACACATGTTGTTGTAAGCATATATGAAAATGCAAGGATATGGGGATTGCTTCAAGAAGATAACAAATCTTAGGATTGAACTAGGGAAAAGATTATTACATGTAGGGGTTGTAGGAAAAACTGCATCCAATATAAGATGAGCAGTAAATTGACCGGATTGTTTCAGAAAATTTTGCAGTTTTATTCATTATCACATATTTGATTACTTACGGATAACATAAATTTCAGATATTGATTTGGTTCATTTTCACTCAAGTTCCTGAGCAGAAACATTTTTAGTCCAGCAGTTTGATAAAAGCTGGACTATTGTTGACACGACGATCTGTTGAGACAAAGTACCCCCAATTTGCAAATAGTTCCTATGATCTCAATACAATTTTAAATCAAGGTACAATGCATATGATTGCATGCAGTTATTCACTGAATGATAACATATATAAAATAACAAATGGGTGTTAAAGAAGACTGTGTTTTGAGTCGATCAAAATTTAGCGCATGAATATGAAAAGATACAGATGTGCGAAAGCGAGGGAAATTCAATTTAATTTACAACCAAGATTGTCCATAATATTGTAACCGGCTAACATTAACAAGGGAGTAATTCAGAATAAATGAATGGATTTTGGTAAAATTATTTCAAAGAAAACACAGGACAGACTGACAGCATGTTTTTAATGATATAGGGACATAAAAAAAGCATTTTATTGACATTTTACTTTTAAGGTAGATCAATACTAATATTTTTGGCAGATATATTTTCCTAATTTTTTCCAGGCAGGATGTTGGATGGATATACTTTGAAATTTAAATCTAAAAAACATAGGTCACCATTCTTGATTTTGAGATAATTGAGTCTTAATGTTGGTAAATTTTATATAGGGAAAATCCAAATTTCTCGTACAATAAAAAAACTGACAGATAGAATATTTTATAAAATTATGAAAAGAACACTTATCTGACATGCTTTCATATTCTTTAAAAAAAAAATGGGGGTCACTGTTCAGTTTTTCTTGCTATTTCCAAAAAACTAAAATTTTCTTTATATTTCATTAGAACATTTTCTGCCAATTATCTCCCCTGAAAAGGGTTCTTTTAAGACTAAAATTTTGTAATTTTGCTATTTATGCATTTTTGTCCATTTTTTTATTTAAATAAGCTTAAGATATAAATTTTACATTATATCAAATACTATTTGCTTGTTGAAAATATATATTTACATACAAATTCGCAAGATGCCTGAAAAATATGCTCAGTAGCTACTATCTACCTTAAATGTATCTGAATCGTTGCCCAAATATATTCCAAACTTGACAACTGAAATGATTGTTAAAGTTGATTCTGATTCAATATTTGAAAAAAAAAATTCTTTGAAAATTGTAAGACAAAACAGACCATAAATTTATTTTAAGCATTTTGTAAATATTCAAGACATGCGTATAAATACAAGAAGTTTGGAGAACAGAGGAAATACTACAAAGAACTAACTCAAAGAATAAAAAGAAAAATTATCAATTTGAACAATGTAAAATTCCAGTGATGCCAAGTGCTGTGGGGCATTTGGCTTGTCCTGTTCCGAATGTATTTCCTCAGTTTTTCGAACACAGAATTCCCAACCTATTTTATGATCCTTACAATCATAACATGTAATTTACTATCAAAAGATTTTCAATTGACATAGATGTCAAACACTGCTTTACCTCAATGGCTGGAACTCCTGATGTCTCAAAACAATTTCAAAGGTCCCTGTGAGTTTGAGAAATTGAGATTCTACTGTACATACTTTGAACTACAGTGACTTAAACAACATGGATCTCAGTAACTCCATCAACTACATTATCTTATTGATGTTTTTGGGGCCTCGGTGGCTGAGTGGTCTAGCACAGTGCTTTAAATTTTTTAACTGGTTTTGCAACAGAAAAATCTAGATACCAGTATCATTTAGGCAATGCAGGGCATGTGGGCAGCTCCAAACAGAATTCCGAAAATCTTTGTGTGCTTTAATTTTGACAGCTCATTGGATCTCAATATGTAAGGTATATATACACCATACAAATGACCTTCATCATTTTGATTGAAACCCGACATATACGATTAAATGCCACAGTTGTCATAGAGCAGAGATGCATTTTTTTCCATTTCTTTTTTAATCTTTTTTTTTATTCTTGAATGCAAAAGGCTGTTGATTGACTCAATTTAATAAATATAATCGAAATAAAGCAACATAGTTAATGATAAAGTAATGTTCTCAACTTTTTACTCTTTATTTCGGATTTTAAACAAGAAATTCCTATTTCCCTTTTTCATTCCTCGATGATGTTGCAATATGATCTAACTGAGAATACTTAGAGGAACTATTTATGAATATTATAATTTAAAGAATTTTACTCGCTTGTGTATTATAATGAAAACTGACCATAAAATGTTATATTAACTGGTGGGCGGGGCTTATTTTTATTGACAGCCTCATTCTGGATTAACTCATTTTGATTGGAAAAGTAGAATAAAGCGAATAGTTGAATGCTCTGAGGGTCATATGGCAGTGTATGGACCGGTTCATATAATTTTTCTGGACAATCTACTGGTCCATATACTGCCATACGACCCTCAGTGTAATTAACTATTTGTTAAATAGTATGTACAATTTTCCAACCTTAAATTGTTGGAGTTATTCTTTCAGAATGAAATATTACAAGGTACCCTTGGATCACAATGATACATCATGGGCATATATATGACTAGTCCTGAAAGTATCAGTGAGGTTTTTGAACAAGTAATAGTCATTTGTACGGTGTGGTGAAGCTGTCAAAAAGCTCTCTTCAGGAACTTACTGAATCCAACCATAAAACATGCAAATTGTCTCGTCTATTCTGTACATATTTTTCTTTTGGTTTAGTTCTTTTTGTTTGAGTGTAGGCACTTTTAGTCAAGAATTTATTCCCCATATCTATTCTTACATTTAAAAATTTCTGGCCTCGAGCACAAAACTGATGAGTCTTTATTTGATGAAATGTGCACATCTTGTGTATCAAAATTGGTATCGAAGAATACATACGGTATTTTTATCATTGAATGGATGCTTCTGCTGATGGACCCCCAAACAATGATAACACCAGCTCATAATTAGTTGCTATCAATTGTCTTTTGATACTAGCTTGAAATGATACTTTACAATTTACTGTTATAAAAATGTAAAAATTTATGAAAAGTAAGGATATTTTGCTCTGTCTTTTTGTTTGGCGTTATCCTCTTCTTTGATTCTGCTTGACAGCACTTTGTTCTGTTGTTCACCTTTCAATATTTTTGGTCTTGAGAATAACTGATGAGTGTCACATCCAAGAAATGTGTACATCTTGTGCACCAGATCTAGTTTCATAAATTACATATTTAACACAAAATAAATTTTAAGATTTATTATTAAAATTTAATCCTACATTATATATCTGATTTTTCTTCTCTTCCCTCTTAAAAAAGCATTTTTATCAATTTTCAAATAATATGTAAAATCAATGAAAAATTTTTCTACAAAAAACAAAATATGCTTCAAGTAAAACTGTTCCTGTATAATGGATGACTGTGTCCTCTTAAGTTCAACATAAGAACATGTTTTCTGAGTTTCGGCTATTTGTTGTGATCCAATTATGTCATCCATCACAGGAGCCGCGATTCATTTAGTACTGGTAGAGAACAAAGCTAGGAGACCAGCAGCTAAACCTACTGAGGCAAGGTAATTACTGTAAATAGTTAAGGAAAAAGTAATCATAATGTCTTTAAAAACAAACATCAATTAATTTTACGAAGGCACATAATAGTATTCTCTACCTAACCCTAAAAAAGAGAGAAACATGGTTTATAAGAGGATCGTACAGAGGGATATGGACATGTGCAAACGAGAAATAAAAATGTCGTTCACGATGAACGAAAAATAAAAATATGGCCTGCACATTGAATTTTACTCAGTTTGCACGAAACATGGTAAATATAACAACCTGTCAGCACGGTCGCACAGGGAATAAAAATTTCCAAAAACGTTTCACAAAATTAACCCTGTAACGCCCTCTTATAATTAAACTTTTCTTAATCCCATCTTCATTTATGCACATATTCTGATATGACCTCTTCAACGAATGTCCTTGCAAAACAATGCTAGTCTGCTACATGGATGCAAAACACTGCCTATGCTTTGTTAGAAGAATACCCATAGCATGTGAATGACTCCTCTGTAAATGCCATAAAAAAACATGGCTAAAATGGCCCTAGAGGGTACTTTCACACTTGGCAATAGACAGGGTTAATATTTACATGTATAATCTGATCAGCTTTGTAATGACCAAAGTTACATGACCTCAATTACATTTTCCTATTAATAATTAATAATCGGTGTTCTCCCTAGAAATTTTAGATGACACTGTGGTAGGAAATGTCACAAATTTGTTGTTAGTCATAAAATCTGATGTCTATCAAAGGTATCTTATCAAACAAGGGAAACGTTTCATTCCAACAATTTGAACAAATTTCGGATCCTTATTTGAGAAGTTTAAAATTTTACCAAAGATATGTTTTTTTCATATGCATACAGAAACCAGCTTCCTGACTAATAGGGCAAACATTACATACAGTGCTCAAAGGAAATACCAAGGCCATAAAAATTGAAGCACCAAGAAAAAATTACACCATAGTGGAGGTAAAAAATTATAGCACAGTGGTATCACAGACTGCAGTGGTATATAAGTCTTACGAAAACACTATTTCAACACAATTTTTTTTTAGAAAGGATACAGTGTAGGTCCTACGCTCTTCAGTATGTAGAAGGAGCAGACAATCAGCAAGACAAGGTAGAGGGCGTTGTTGTAGAAAATGGAAAACGTTGTTGCTTCATAGTCAGCAACTTCATTCTTCTTCCATAAAATTCTGAAATTAAAAATGAAAAAAGGTTTACATTTATTTTCTGGGCATATTAAAAATCAAAAACAAAGAACAAAGGCTCGCACATAAATTTTCATCAAAAATTTTCATTTTCAGTTCCTGCAACATTAAATAAGATACTAAATTGCAATATGACTCAGAACAGGGAATGAGTGTATGACTGCAACGTCAAAATTTTAATTCAGATTCGGCTATTGCAGTTCAACAATTTCCTTATTTACACGATTTTGATAATTATAACAAACCTTTCATCTTTTTCCTTCTTGGTCATTTTCTTGTCATCAGCAAATTTTTTGGTCATTTCTCTGGAAACTGCATCTTCTCTCTTCAGTGCAATCCTAAAAACATACAAATGTCATTAGTTAAAGGAATACTGTAACATTTTTATATATTATGTTAAAATAGCTTATAAAAATGAGAGATATGTTGTACTGCTTTTGGGTATTTTCATGGTCATCCATCACACATTTTAATTTGAGACATGAATTCCTCCTTCAGTGATGCATATTATTTTTTTCTGTATTTTCAAAGTTATAAAATGAACTTAACAAACTCCACTGTGTCAGTTTTCTGTAATTTTCATGTCTGTGGACATTCAAGAAAAAACACTGCAAATTTTAAAATCTATTAAAGTTATTATCACACTTACTAAGTCTTTGAACATAGAAATGAAAGGTAAAAGACAGGGGTCCCATTCAATCATTTTTAAATCTGTGAAATTGAGAAACTACAAATCTGTCCTTTCCCCAATCCATTAAAACAGCTCTTCACAAAAAAACTTAATTTACAGATTTTGTCATAAAATACCCAGTGGCTAAACATGTTAAAAATCTTCAAAACATGAATGTTATTTGGACTTTGGTACTGTAGTTCTGGAAAAAAAACTTCTTTTACCGACTAACAGAATTTACTATGACCATATATATATATATATATACACACACCTTGAATTACTAGTCAAACTAGTGAACCTTCCCAAAAAAATTCCATTGGTTACAGTAAATACAGTGCTTACTTGTGTTTCAATACAAACTTGACATTTTTGTATGCCAAAGCTACCAGATATGTGCTTATGACGGTTCCTACAGCAAACAGGATACCAGACTGGTATAAATCCATCTGGTGAATTCTCCAAAATAGCCCTGAAAAATAAATTACTAATTCAATATAAAGCACTGGATGTAAAAACAACTATTTTCTTATGGCCAGGGATAAAATAATATTCTGAGACACCAAATTTAAAAGTGTCTAAAAGATCGTACTGCACTGAAACAAATTTGTCTTCTTTTTTTTTTACTACATGTACTACATGACCTTTGAGACAATTATAGATATTGTATCTCTTCATAGTACAGAATCTCAGTGGCTCGAACTGAGGTTTCTTGAACACCATGGATTTCTCAACATAGAGGTTTCCCTAGACCAATTTAGCATAGCACTGCACCATGCTGCCCTCATCATGAATTTAACATTGTGCTCCCAAGTGGCCAAACCTAACTTCCAATTTTTAGTTTAATCTTATCTTTTTGAAACTGATTTGCATTTATTCATGAACCCCTGTTGTGTTGGCACACTTTTACACCATCACACTAGGATAAAGGCTGTTTATTGCAGGTTTTGATAAATATATTGCCCTCATGTCAAGGTAAGGTGCCCCCAATATTATCTTTTTTAACCAATGAGTGCCCAAAAAATACGAAATTTACCATGCCTTCACAAATTTCTGGGGAAAGCACTACAACCCTTTACGAAATTCCGGTAAATTTTTTCCACTGTAAATTAACTCTCGATTTTCCAAACAACGATTTCTCAAATTCTCAAACTAACAGTAATGTAATGTAATTTAAGGTGATTAATTGTCAACTACAGGTCATTGATAATCCACTTGATGTTTATCGGTGATTTATTCTAAAATTATTATTTCCACATCAAGATTTGATGAGTGTATGTTGTTTTAACGATCGGATAGATAAAAAGGATGTAAATTGAATTTTAAATTTATTGCTGGTTCATAAGCGAAAATTTTCCATACTTTGATAGCTCGAACTACCGATGCCTCGAACTAATTTTACAGACCCCTTCGAGTTTGAGAAATCACAATTCTACTGAATTATTTTTTCTACCTTCTCATTTTTCATACATGTACCTTTATATTTACAAAAAATAACTTTGAGCCCCTACTGTAAATATTCAATTGAAAGGGGAAGATATTGATCTGATGTAGAATTAGCATTGTTATTAAAGAGTGTATTTTGGGTACCTGGTTATATATTTTATTCACAGCAGCCTGAATAGGAATAATTTTGTCAATATGATTTAGATTATTAAGGGCCTGAACTGATCAGTGTTTGAAAGGCTCATTAAACACGGGCACTGAACAACCACCCACTCCTCTCCAATCGTGAAATAATTATAACTAGGATCTTTTAATTTAAAGTTCGTTGAAAATTTTCCTAAACTTCAGTTTGAACTCGTCTAAGAACATAATCCCAATCCCATATTAACAACTGATAGGTATCATGGAAATATTTTTCTACTCACAGATTGGGATTGCTGACACGATCAGTGCATTTCCATAAAATAAAGCTGAAGACTTCGTGGATACATTTCTGCTGAAATCTTGTAGAAGAAGTTCCTCTTCTTTGGTCAACTGTTTATTCTTTCCGTGTTTGGTGGACATTATGATCTGTTTTGGCGATGAAGTTACTCCACGAAAAGTTCAACCGGCGACTGCCAACACTACGTTTTCAGTCTTGTGAGAAATGTACACGCGTCACAAAAGAGCGTCACCGCGGAAGATAACTCGTGTCAAACATACCCTCGGGACAAAATACAGTTGTCTTTCCTTACACAGGAAAAAATTTTTTTTAAAGATTTTTTCGCTGTTTTTCAGTGTTCAATGTTTTTGGGTGTTTGTAGTTATTTTGATAGTTTCCACTTGAACGGCAGGACCGAATACCCCCTAGAATCCGAACTACAGTAGTATTTGACGCGTTGGACAAATAGAAGAAAGACTGAAAGATGAATAGAAATCGGTCGGGATCTGAATATTAAAAGATCACTTCCTTGCCCTTGAGAAACAACCATTTGATTTTTATTGGTGTCAAGGGAGCATTAATTTTAAACTCATCGTCAAAATATTGAGACATGCCACTCAAAAATAGAATAAACGTTACATGTAACTTCATATTCATGAATAGAGAAATGAAACAAATGAAATGATAGTTGAAAACATCAAATATTCTGACTTATTGCACTTTCATTAATTTTTCTGCTGTCCTTTATTTGAAAATTTATTTGATTTCTGTATAAAAAATTGAAATACCACTCATAATTATCTACTTATTTGCAATATTACACACATTAGGTAAAAACAAACACCCCTAAAAATATTTACATCAAGGCATAATAAAACAACACAATGTAAATACAGAGAAAAAATGTAAGTACTTTAGAAATTAAGAACCTTTCTGACCAGGGTTTGATGCCCTCTGTTCTAAAGCCTGCTGGCAAGACAGAGAACAAGTTGTGACAATATGTATTTAACTTTATCTGCTTCAATAACATAATTGACATACAACCTAATATAAATAATTATTACATTGAGAGTGGTGAAATACCGGGATTTCCGAGTGAAATCAAATCCGATAATTCATCCAGTGAAATCAAATCCGATAATTCATCCAGTGAAATCGAAGGTCATATTTCACTCTAGGAAGTGACATAATAATAGCCGTCGCCAAAGATGTTGCTATACAAACGTCGTCGCGTAGTTTAAAACATTATCCCTTGTATTTTCGCGTTAAATTTTATGAATACATGGAATATGTCAATGTAATAAACAGAATAACTAATCTCGAAATTCAAATACCAAAGATCTACAACTCGTGACCGAAAAACACTAATAATTCACTCGTGCGCTACGCACACTCGTGAATTAATGTATTGTTCGGTAACTTGTTGTAGATTTTTAGGTATTCGCATTTCAAGATTAGTTATACTATAATTATTTTATTCACCTTTTGAAAAACTAAACGTCATGTTATCTTCTAACGATTTATGCGGTTTGTTGCTCCATTTATAAGAAAGTCCATAGTACTAAGGAAAGTGGACTCTAGTTGCAAATATTTGTATTTGTTTCACTATTATTTGATTTATTTCCGTTCTACTTTGTATTTATGTTATTTTAATCTATAAATAATGTTGTCAACCCTTCGGGGTATAATTTTGCATTTCAAATAAATAATTTTGAATTAATATTCTTAAACGACATATATCAAGAATATTTATATACGCTAAAAAATCATCATTTAGTGCAGAATTTATCTTACAATTTAACAGAAAATGTTTCTAATCGTCAAGAACTTTGCATTTCTTACGAAGTATTTGCTCTCCGGGTATATTTTTATATCTTTAAGTTTCTATATCTTATTCAATTTTGATATTTGCTTAACCTGTTTTTTAGCAATCAAGTTATAACAATTCAAATAAATTCTCTACCATAGATGTTTTTTTTTTATTTTTCCATAAAGATAAAATAATTTGAGGAAATCGTCATTTTTCATCATTTTTCTTCAGTTAATTTTTACATAGAAAAAGACATTTATTTGTTTATTTATTTTCTGTTCATAAAGTGTAATCTATACGCACAAACTTGATCTTATATCTGTCGTGAATATCATCCACTCAATTGCCATAAATTAAATGAGTTCCCACTTGTAAATTTCCCTATATAATTCTTATAAAATTAGTCAGTTTGTTTAAAATACTGTCCTGTAGCAATTTTCACTAAAAATCTTAAGTGTAAAACTACTCTTAAGTCATAAAGGTCTAGTATGACTTCAAGTGATTTTACGCTTAAGATATTTTATGAAAAGGGCTCCTGATCTTATTTCTAATCCCTTAATTATATGAATTCTTCAAATTTCGGAAGCGCAGAAAAAAATTCTATATTATCCAAAGACTGAAAAATTCATTAATTAAACAAAAATACGATTTATGCATATCATTAGATTAAATGGATAAAGTGTTTTTAATTATTGATATTTGTATTTAAATTGTAAACAATAAAATATTTCAATATTTTGATATTATCAGTATAAATTATAGATATATTTCTGCCCACCAATACAAATTTCATTCAAATCGGACAAAAATATACTTCGAGACAAAATTTTAAAATTTGTGTATTTATATGCAATATATAGGAAAATTTCCAAGTGGTAACTCATTTATAGCCACTGATTGTATGTTCAGTGTGATTAAAACTCACACTGCATATCTAACACATGTAACAGCTCATTATACTAATGCTGTCAAAGTTGTTCAGAAGGAGACACAATAATGGATTGTATGGTAATTTCGAAAGGTACATTCGTCCGCCTATTATTGTATACCCACAGTGTTTTGTGTGTACAGAGAGTTAATTCTGTGAAAGGAAGCCAGGACTACTTCTGGCTATTTTTAGGAAATGTTTTACATGTATTTGATTGGTATCTTCAGTACAGAAATGATTATCAAGAATTAAAAGAATGGTAGGTCAATTAATGCAGATGATTTCAAGTATTTTTTATAATCACTATCCTTGTCACATGTATTCTTCTTACGTTTCACGCATAAAACATTTCATTTGAAATTTAGATCTAAGCTAGAAACTTATACGGATGCTTATGGTTAGATTTGTTTGTTTAGTTGTGGTTTAACGCCGTTTTCAGCACATTTTGGCTATTTCGCGGCGGTCAGTTTTTATTGGCGGAGGAAGCCGGAGTAACCGGAGAGAACCACCGACCTTCGGTAGGAAAATTGGCAATCCTTGTCAACTAAGGTCGGAGTCGAACACACCCCGCCACAGGTGAGATTCGAACTCACAACCCCAGCGTTGACAGGCTAGTGATCATTAGTCACCACTCGGCCACCGAGGCCCCGCTTATGGTTAGATAAAAGAGACTGAAGGGAATGCTGTAGTAGTAATTTCCCTTTTCCTTTTATTTTTGTTTATTAAAATCGCTTCAAATTTCAAGAATTAGAAATCTCTTTGAAATATTTTTCCGAGGTCGTAAAAGGAGTAATGAAGCTTAAATTGATTTAGGACAAACACGTGTGCATTGGAAAATTAAAAACAAAACGGATATAGCTAGGGGTCTGTAAGGGGATGCAGTTGTATTATCGATATTTTATTTCTTATGCACAATAATTTACCTTTTCTCGCAAAATTATTTGTTTATTTTTATGTCAAGTACATCCCTTTCCACTGCAATTGAAAACGAATAGATGCATTGCTTTACGGCAATTTTCGGGGCCTCGGTGGCAAAGAAAAAATAAGACAAATACTGTATTCACTCAGAAACATACGTGTACAAGAGGACAAACATAAACAGTTACAAAATCAGATGACACAATAAATAACATAGTCACAGTTAGAAAATATAATAAAACATACACATGTAAGCAAATAATAAATTACATGTATATATCTGATTTATTATAGGTACTTAAATATTTTCTTAAGAAAAATGGAATTTTTTTATATAATGGAACATTGCAAATAGATAACAATCCTTTCATTTTTGATAAGCTTGCATTTATGGTATAATAAGATGGTATGCAGTGCCGTAACTACATATAGGCAAATGAGGCAAATGCCTCATGCCCAATTTGACCCCCAAAAAAATAAATAAAAAAGAAATTTTGTTTAAAAAATAAAAAATATAAATATGATATCCGCTAAGTATATCGCTTATTTGATATCTACGGTAAAGGTGGTTACCGTTTGAAATCTACCGAAAGCGTTGCGATGAAAGACATATAACTGACTTCAAAGTTAATTGGACATCAAACAGACTATCGATCACGGAATCCAGCATCATTTTCTCACGTTTTCATTCTAGTCACTGATGCAATGTATTTTTTGTCATTTTGTCTTCGACAACGCTCTAGTCATGTCGTCATGTCTCTTAAAAACTGGCGGGGCCTCGGTGGCCGAGTGGTCTAGGTAGTTCGTCATGATAAAAAGATAAAAAAAAGGTAGTTCGTCATGACTACTACTGATCACTAGCCTGTCAACGCTGGGGTTGTGAGTTCGAATCTCACCTGTGGCGGGGTGTGTTCGACTCCGATCTTAATTGACAAGGATTGCCAATTTTCCTACCAAAGGTCGGTGGTTCTCTCCGGGTATTCCATCTTCCTCCGCCAATAAAAACTTGCCGCCGCGAAATAGCCAAATGTGCTGAAAATGGCGTAAAACCCAAACTAAACAAACAAACAAACATTGTCTTTTATCTAAATGGGTGGCAGTAAAACTACTCTGGTCTGAAGACGAAGAATTCACTGTCATATAACTCTTGAATTCGATTAGGACGTTTCCTTTTTCGTCGTGGCATAACTATTAAAGACACTGTTGGAACCACTTAAATCCATTTTTTGAATATCTAACATTTTTGTTCATACTTAAATCCAGAAATATCTATATATATTTACATTCAAAAAATTTCACAGCCATTCACTCGCGCATGCGCAATAATTGAAAGAGGAACGTACAAAAAAATTAAAAGAAATAACAGAATATGCCAAAAATGCAATTTAAATTTCATTAAAGATGAAAAACATTTCTTTTTTGTATGTCGCATATATAATACTTTTAGACAAGAATTCTTTAATAATTTTTAACCAAATTACCAGATATAAATTACATATCAACTTCTGAGAAACTGAAAAGAATACTTTCTCATAATGATTTTTTTGCAGTTTGCAGCTCCATTTATAAAAAAAGTCTCTCGAACTCAGGAAAGTGGACTCTACAACTGCATAGATTTTGTACAAGTTTGTGTATGCTATATTAATATGACTTTATTCTACTTTGTTTATTATGTTCATTTTGTTTGCTGTCAATTACTAAGGCATTCATAAGATAGAAGACATAATATTATTAGCGTATATTTTTACTCGATCGCTTCCAGGTTGACTTCATATATATTTATTTGTATTTAGGTTTTGTCCATGTTTCTTGATACATCTGATAAACACTCTTCCATCTGTTTGGATTTTGGAGATGCATCGCTTAGACCATAAAGACGAAAAACAGGAGGAATCTGAATTTGAATTTATTTACGAGGGGTACGGATTGATTATAAATAAACCAGTAAGTACTAATTATTAAAAATTTAGTAATTAAAAAATCCTTGGTATTAAAGAATTAGGAAAGTCAGGGAAAATCTTTTAATGAGAAAACTCACCAATCCTGTTTTGGACGGTTTTAATAAATTTTTCAGAGTTGATACTATATTTTTGTTCCTGTTTTTTAGTCCTGTGTGATGTTGACACTGACCTCATATTCGAAATTTATATGTCTTGAATTGTTCAACAGTCTTAATTTCTTGTGACATCTCGAAAGTATTTGATTAGAGTGTGGTAACGTGGCTTAATTATAAAACTAAAGCAATATAGAATAACTGGAAATTTGTCGAGATGGATCAGTGATTATATTAGTAAAAGAAAACACATCTTTTTCAATACTGAAATCTCTTCCGTGGGCAATGAACCGCCTCGGTGGTCTCGTGGTAGCGTGGTCGCCCTGAGTGCGGAAGGTCGCGGGTTCGATCCCCGGCCAAACCAAAGATATTAAAATTGGTATTTGCTGCTTCACCGCTAAGCACGCGGCATCTAGGACTAAGAGCAAAGACTGGTCAGCTCGGAGTCAGTGTTATGTGTCCGGATGGGGTGATATGTCTTCCTGCTGACAGTTACCTCTTGAGCTAGCACATTAAAAATCCGACTAAGCAGGGATTATATTCATTGGCACCAGGACCCAGTTGTTCAAAAGTTAATAAATTTTTTTCACTTTCAATTATTTCGATTGTTAAATAATATTCCTTTACAGAATTTTGCATGGACGCACAAATTTTTAAAGTCATAAATTTAACCTATCAGAAAATTTTCAGTCATCATGCATAATCAAGGAAGCGAAAATTTGAAAATGAAAATTGTGGTTAACTTTTGAACAACTGGGCCCAGGTTGCCACTGGACGTTAAACAATAATTCATTCATCATCATCCTTGGGCAATGTCAGGAGTGGTTCAGAGTTATTTTTGTTATATATAACCTTGGGGGACATAGCTCGCTTGTTTGCGGATGACACCTCCATACAATATTCTGGGACTAATCTTCCGGCGCTTGAACCAAGAATTCATTCCGATATGGAAAGTCTCAATCAGTAGGCTAAAACCTGGCTTGTCGATTTTAATCAAAAAAGACAAAGGCTCTAATTATTTCTAACACTAATTATAATATTCCAATTATAAACTTTAATGGTGAAAATGTTGAATTAGTCAGAATCCACAAACAATTTGGTATCACTTTTTCATAAGATTGAACCTGGTCCATCCATATAAACAATACATGTTTTATAAATTCAGCGAGGAAAGAAGTTAACACCCTCCATAAATTAAAGTATACCCTTTCAATAAATAGTCTATCAAAAATATATCTTATATATATATATAAGAACCCTGCCTGAATATGCATGTGAAGCGTGGGATGGTATATATGAACAGTTATAACTCTTGGCGGGAAGAATTGTTACGGGTCTGCCTCAATTTGTTAGTAGGGAAATTTTATATATTGAAACTGGGTTGATAACTCTGGCTATGAGACGTGAATAGGTAAGCTTAATATATTTTACAAAATTCATTATAAAGAGGACAAATATACCTAAAAAACAATCCAAAAATTGCAATCCATTAGACAAACAAAACCCGGGAAGACAAATGAACAACCACAAGCACAACAAATAAACACTGAAAACTAAAACACAATGAACAACACGAACTCCTTTAAAAACCAGGAGTGAACTCAGGTGCTCCGGAAGGGTAAGCAGTTCCTACCCGTATACGGCACCCGTCTTGAAGTTCAACAAAATCATTCCGGTGGTAGTAACAAATGGTGGAGGTACATGAAATGTTACGACAGTGGGAACAGGTCCAACATTATCTTAGATATTGGAACACTGTAACGGTTAATAATTCTGACGACGACCGTAAAATTTCCTAAGTGATGACATCAACTTATCCCTGATAAAATCCTGGTTAAGAAGCTTTTGTGACAGCAGTAATCCTCTTTCTCGAAAGTCATGGTAACTCACGAATGCCCTTGAAAATCGGATAAGCTAAGAAACGTAGACGCCATATGCAGGCGATGCTGGTATATTGCTACTCAAGAAGGGAAAGATAACTATAGGAAAGTGGAAGTCATCACGTTTGTCATAAAGTTTTGTCTTCAGATGTCCCTCATTGTCTTTTTCGAGAAACAAATCCAAATATGAAGCGGATTTTGATGTATCTGTAGTATCCTAAATTTCAAGTTCACTGGGGTAGATGAGATGTAGAAAGTCTTGGAATTTATCGTTATTTAACGACAACACGTCATCTATATAACGAAAAGTGAAATTAAATGATTAGGCTAGTTTCTCTTTGTTTTCACGTAGAACCATTGAATGAGTACAGAAACAGATAAACTCTGTCCTGAATATTTTATTGAATGCCCACAGTCTGAATAGGACTGATCAACGAAAATTACGTTCCACACAAGACGTAGACTAAGAGTGTATCAAAGATCTTAAATCTTTCCATAAACCATCTCTCTATGGAATAATTTAGACCTAACGCTTAGATATACATCAACCTTTGAAGGTTTCAAGATGTGCTTTTAAAAATGCCACAAAATCGCCCGAGTATTTTAGGAAGGGTCAAAGCTTACACGATCGGACATTCAATGCAGTTGTCTGAAAGCGGACTTTTTATAAGTTTAACTTGGTCTCTGGTCCGACTTGTTCGTACGGTGCTCCATATGAAGATGTACTGTCTGGGCATCACAGTTCATAAAATGGACTTCTCGTATTTTGAAAGTCTAAACGTTAGAATTATTAGACAATCTTTTGTTGGCTAATTAACCTTATTGAGTCGTCTAAGAAAACAGCAAATGTAAACATGTTTATAAAGGTTATGTTTGTATACCTCACAAATGATTCCAAATGGGCAATTTCCAATAGAAAAATTAATGCACTTGAAAATTTAAAAAAAAAATTGCAACTTTGAATTTATCAACTAAGACCTATCCCAAAATTTGTAAAACTGTTATTTTAGATATTTTTTAATGCACTTTGTGTTTATTTCATGCGCCAGGGGGTTGTAATACTTAATTTGAAAATTCAGATGTTGTTTGAAATTTTTGGTTTTCCTGGAAGACATGATTGAAAAAATTTATAGGTAAGTTCAATTTTTTCAGTTACGCCTTAGCTCATTGCATCTTTTATCCAAATGACTACATTTCACATTGATTTCTGAAAAATCTATTTTAGGAACTGAGGTGTTCAGACAGTCCGATTTTTTTTCATTGAATGTCCACTGTATTAAACACAAAGAACATCGCTATTTGAAGATTTACATTTTGTCGAAATGAACATAGAGACTCTACTCTTTGGAAATGATAATTTAAGCCTTCAAACTAATTCAAATATCTTTGAGAAAGTTCGTTCATTTATAAGTAAACAATGCGTTTCTGAACTGGTCGGCAGTGTCCACCATTTTATATTTTAGTTTTAGTTTTATATGTCCTATTGTGCTGCTCGCTTTTCATTCTCTGAAATGTATATGTAAGGAGAGGGCAGTAATTAATGTTGGGAATAACTTAGTGCGCGATCCTAATTGCTATATAATTCAATGAAATATCAAATTAAAAAATAAGTGGTTTACAAAATGTCAGTATTGCTTTGTTAATATGAAATATTTAATGTTTTCCTTTATAAATAGTGGTTTCAGTTGAATAAATTTAATACAGCAGTAGATCCAGACACATGGATGACCTTGTTGCAGCAAAGTTTCATCTTTATCCTGGTATTGGGACGATGGTTATTACCACGTGGTACGATGACACGTGACCAGCTCTCTCAGCTATTATTCCAGTATATTGGGATGGCATCGGACATCATGGAACTTCTAGATGTATATGAAGAACCAGAAATTAGAAACGACAAAACATTCAGCTGTGTTATTTTAGCAGTTTGGTCCCTAAGTCTTTTGCAGTTTAGTTTCATTCTGATGTCGACAAAAAAGAAGCGAGATCACCAACACACCCGTCCTGTTGTAAAATTTGGTATCAAAATAGTCCAATTGGAAGTATGGAGTCTAGTCGTTGCAATAGTTCTACAAGATGGTCCCTTTTTGATAGTACGTCTTTGTGCTATCTTTGTCAAGGGGGTGTATCAGAACGGCATAGTATTTTTTGCTTTGAAAAACGTGCTGGTGATCCTTCTGTTGATATACAGATGTATTGTACTGCTCCTCTGCAGATCTGACGAAGAGGAATCTCAGACGGAAAGTAAATCAGAGGACGATTGAAAGGCAAAAGATACCAACTCGAAATGTTTAACAAATATGTGTGTAAATACAAACTATTAATATGTATTTCTTTTTGAACAGTTTTAAGACTAATGGTCAGAAAATGATGCCAATATCTGTTGTTCTACAGATGTATTGAATTGCTACTCTGCAGGGATGACGAAGATATATATGTATCTTTCTGAATGTTGTCAAAATATATATACGTAAATATAAAATGACTGGTCAGTGATGAGTGGATGCTAACAATGTTTTAATTAACAAAATTTTTGAAGCTTGATACACAAACTTTTCAACATCTGTATTTTTTCGTCACATTGCTCAATAATTCATTAGTGCTATTTAACTTTTATGTATCACCAATTACATAACTATTTAGATATGTTCAGAATAGTGTAAATATTTAACCATGAACAAATGTTATGAATTCGATAGAAAAGTTGGCGAGATTTTGATGTATATTCTGAAAGTTAATTTGATGTTTAAAAATCACACTGTGACTAAATAAAACATTTTTTCTCAAACGAAGCTGTTAAAGCCCAAATACTTATTTATAAAAGTAAATGGACGTCAACTGCTTAATAAAAACATTTGGTTTACTATATTTAAGATCGTCTTGTCTGAAATCGCTGAGCCAATTTAGAAGCAATTGATCCTCTTCAGAATAAACGCACATGTGTCCACCACGATCAATATTATTTAGCAAAGGATTCTAGATCTATGGCAAACCTCCCCCACTTTTACATAACTTTTGTACACTAATTTTGCTTTATCTGTAAGACACATATAAGGTGCATATAATGTTCCTAAGTCCGTCGTCCGTTAACTTTTCACATTTTAATCTTCTCCTCTGAAACCACTGGGCCAAATGAAATTAAATTTGGCAGGAAGCATCTGTGCAAGGTCCTTAATAAAGTTTGCTCTGTTCGTCCCTGGTCCGGACAGCAAACATTGCCTCCATGGGCAATTGTTGATTTTGATTGGCTGAGTTTTAAAAAATAAAGTTTCCTCATTTCATCCCAATCAGACTGCAAATATGGCCGCCTTGGGCAGTTCTTGTTTCTCATTGGTTGATTAAAAATTGTTTTTTTCTGGAACTGCTTGGCCAAATGGAATGAAACCTGACAGGAAGCATCTATGGGAGGTTCTGCAAAAATTGTCCTCATTTTTCCCGATATGAGTACAGATTTGGCCACCATGGGCAGTTCTTGTTTCTGATTGGCTGATATAAAAAAATCTTCTCCCCTGAAATTGCTTGGCTGAATGGAATGAAACTTGACAGGAAACATCTTATGGGAGGTTCTTTTCAAAGTTTCCCATTTCGTTCTGATCGGGATACAAACATTGCCGTCAGTGGTCAATTCTTGTTTCTCATTGGTTGATTTAAAAAAAAATTCAGGAACTACTTGGCCAAAACTGTCAGCAAAACTTGACAGGAAGCATCCTGGGAAAGTCTTTTTTATGAAATGAATTCTTTTCATCCTGATTGGACGATAAGCATGACTGACATGGGCAAGTCTTGTTTCTGATAGGCTGATATTAAGAAATCGTCTTCTCTGAAACAGCTTAGCCAAATGAAACGATACTTGACAAGAAGCATCTGTGGGAGGTTTTTTACAAAGTTTTCCCATTTTGTCCAGATCATGTGACAAATATGGCCGCCACGGGCAATTCTTGTTTCTGTCAGGTGAGCCTCCGGTTCCGTTTTTTTTTTTTTTTTTTGGCTGGATAGTAAACAAGGCTTATTTTCTGGTTCAGAAAATTCAGATAATTGTGAAGAAAACATAAAATTGGAAAAGGGGGGTCCTATACCCGTGTACCTGTGGTTGTTTGTACGTATTTTCCATAAGGTCCCATGCTAACTACATGTATGTCCCAAGGTGGCGGCCACCTTGGATTTCCAATCGCCACCAAAATTATAAATTTAGTAGAGGACTCTATAAGGAACATTCCTGCAAAGTAGAAGTTCATTTGATCTTGTAGTTTCTGACAAAAAGATTTTTGAAACATTGGGTCCTGTTTTAAATATGTCATGCAGTGGTGGCCATCTTGGATTTTCAATCGGCATCAAAATTATATATTTGGCACAGGACCATCATACAATAATTCAGGCATATTATCAATTCAGTCTGTCAAACGGTTTCGAAGAAGTTGTTTGTATGTAGTTCCCATAAGGTCCTATGTTAACTATGTCCCATCGTGGCGGCCATCTTGGATTTCCAATCAGCATCAAAATTACAAATTTGGTAGAGGACCATCTAAGGACCATATCTGCACATTTGGTCATGTGGTTTCTGACAAGATTTTTGAAACACTATTTCCTGCTGTGGTGGGCACCTTGGATTTCCGATCGGCATCAAAATTACAAATTTGGTACAGAACCATCATACACTCATTCAGGCATATTATGATACATGTATTACTGAAAGTATAAAAAAAAACATTATAAGCTAACAAAAACAGCACAGAAACTAAAGCACTTGCAATGTTAAACACCATATGCTCTAGAAGGCTAAACATGTCAAACTCAGCTCACAGCACTCGTCAGATTGCTAGTGAGTAAAATCCAATCAGTTGTGTATCTTCCATTCAGACCGTGAGACAATTGCTATATAATGGTTATTCACACCTAATCGTTTCTACAGGATTGATTTATTGATTGTTGCTTAACGTCCAGTGGCAAATATTTCATGCTTCTTGACGAGAACCAGTTCAATTTATCAAACAATTCAAATAGATAGTAGAATAGGACACAAAGGGAACCAATTTTGACTGCCACTGTCATGACTGTAAATGAAGGTTGGTTGGGTAGGGTCGAATAATTTATCCTTCTGTAGCGGGCATCAGCCTACTCTTTTTCGAAAACTACAGATGGGGTCTTTAGCGTGTAGGGAGTGTGGCATTCTCCTAAAACGTTACCCACTATGGTCCACGGTCAGGCTTTCCGTTTCATTACCTGACACCTGACAACCCTCCAACGAGAGGGTCTCCCCTATCAGTCCCCTAGGGATGCACTTAGGCACTCTTTCGGTTGAGCTCCCGTGATCTGTCACAGGTGTCTAGCGTATTCACCAAATTATGATAGAATAGAGAATGGAAACGGGGAATATGTCAGAGATAACAACCCGACCAAAGAGCATAAAACAGCCTAATGGGTCTTCAATGCAGCAAGAAAATCCCGCACCCGGAGGTGATAAATATTTTGTAACCCAGTTTTTAAATAACTTCCGGAAAAAAGCTCCTGGCGTTAGGTGAAATTGCTAAAATATCCGACTCATACGCGAGATATAAATTTCGTATCGGCCTATTTATCCGTGATGACGACCGCAACATTTTTGACTGAACATACGCCGTGTAAGAAATTTATGTGACAGCAATCACATCCTGCCGAGAAAGTCTTTTTATAAATAAGCACGACAGTAACGAAGTGTAAAATGTACACAGCATATGGTATGTTACTGCTAAGAAATGGGAAGTTCACAATCTGAAAACTAAAATCAATAACGTTTACCATAATTATCTATGTACAAGTACAAAGAAGTAGGGCCACTCTACCCTGCGTTTATTTCACTTTCAAAATCTCTGGAGGAATAGCCTGGTATGCAGTCTCTAAAGATTTGTAAATAATAACCAACAGGTAAGTTACTCAAACTTTTTCTGCATACTAGTACTTGAATATCGCTTTTGGAGAGTTTTAACATACATTTGCCAAATTAATGTTTTTCAGACAGTTTTTCAACGTGAAGGACGCTCAGAACCAAAACGAATGTTTTGAGGTAAGTGAGATTATGTATTTCCTTTTATAGGACAGTAGAATGGTTTTGGTTCGGAATTTCCTTCTTAGCAACATTTCAAAATGTGGTACAAATTGACCCAAATTGCGTTTATACACGACCTTTGCCGGTAGAAAACTTGAAATTATTTAAGATTAAGCATTAAATTTGTGTTTGCTAACATAAAAATGTATTGTATACAATTGATAAAGAGTAGGTATATTTGAGATTAAAAATGTTATGAGTGAAACAAATACAGGGGAAAGTGGCTTTACTCCTTTAAATATTAAGCAGAAATGGGTGTATCTGTTGTCTATCTAATTTCAAGTTGACTGTGATGGATGAGATGCGTTAGGAAAGTGACAGCTAGAACATCATCTATATGGCGGAAACTGAAATTAAAGAGCTGGGCATATGGCAAAATGCTGGGTACATTATTCATGGCATTTGCATCACGTGACTTCAGCCCTTTTAAGCAAATTACCTCCCTTAGTTGTAGATCGAAAATGATAAAATTGTTTGAATTACGGATAATCGAGTCTTTTCCGTCTCGGCTCTTAAACTAATGTGTCTATGAAAACTTCCTTTGGCGGATATTTACAAATTGTTTGTTTAATTCTGAGGGGAAAGGCTACATATTTGAAGGATTACGCTATGGGAGACTTGAAATTATTATGTTTTAAAAACATTTTGGCCGAAAAGTAATGAAAGCATGTGAGATAAAACTTATTTCCTCATTAAATTCATCCTCCAAAGTTGTTCTCTATATGCGGCCAATTTATATATGATCTCGCCTTGTATCTGTATCTGTAGTTTGAATTTGCATTTTTAACTAATTTTTGTTAATTCATATAGCAGTTATACTACGGTTACGCTTCAGTTTTTTAAACTGAATTGGCCGAAAGTTTTCAATGCTGACAATGTTTATTTGCACACGAAAGGAAAGCTAATATTGTGTAGAATGTACCTATATGCGGACAAATTGCTTATGAGTTATAAGAATTTGAATATTTGCATTTTTATTTTTTGGGGCAAGTTTAATGCTTTGTAATGAATGTGTCAGAGAAATCCAAAATGGCCGCTATGCAAATTACCAAAGTACCCGCAATTTTGCCATATGGCTAGTTTCTTTCCTCTGAGCGTATGCTTTGCTGATATGAAAAATTATTAACTGCATCCGGAAATTATACGATTAAAAGATCATGACATGACATTTTTTATATTAGATACAGTATCAGCCCTCGGACTAAACCTCTCAGGCTAATATGAAAACCTAGGGCTGATAATGTATCTGATATGAAAAATGTAACGTAATTATTTATACAACAGTTGCTTATATAGAGGGCATTATCACGATATAGTGACTGCCCAAGGGACAGTGATATTGCTTGAAACATTGATAATGCCCGAGCAGCAGGCGAAAGAAATTATCAATGTTGAAGGCAATATCTGTCCCGAGGGCAGTCAATTTATCATAATAATGCCCTCTATATAAGCAACTATTGTGTTTATTTCATTGAAGAATATAAATCTGCTAGGTGTGGGTTCCTTACATGTACTTGTACATGGATGTGTGTTAATGTTCTGTCATTACTTTTGGTGCTATGTTGGTATATTGTACTTTCATGGAAGTTCCTCATATATATTCTTTTTTCTACTTCAAGCATTAATATTACTGACAAGAATTTATTATTCGAAATATGCATACCTACTAAGTACATAAAAAAGGCACCCTGTTATATAATATTACAACAATACTATTTGAGCAAGTATTGTTTTTATTTCATTGAAATCAAAATTTCATCTAGAATTGTCTAGAATTTAAGGTATCCGGACCATAAATGACCACGTGATTATTTAAAAGTTCCCGGATGTCCCATATAACGCAATTGAAATGACTTCGGTAATTATCGGCAAACTTCGGAAATGCCAATATAACTAACTTATTTTTACAGACTCTGCATATAAGCAACAAAGTGTGTTTCAACTTGAGAAAAATATATATACAAAATTCCAGCTTCAGACTGTTTGGTTCAGCCATTCACGGTCAAAAAGAGATACAATTTTCGATCATTATCTATTATGGTCCGGATACCTTAACTAACAACTGCTGCATCACGTTTGCGTTTTAAAAAAAGGGGACTTAACTCTAAATTGCAAGCAGGCATTACCGTGTGGTAATGCCCACGGGCATTATGATGATAATGCCTGCTTGACAGTTTAACGCAGATTAATAAATACCACATGACCATGTTTTAACCAATAAAAATAACTAAATTTTCTCTGATATGAAATAACTGTATATAAAATACTAGTATGTGTTTACTAAGGTATAATAATATAGCATATAAATTGCTTCACTTTAACATGTCCAAAAAAGCCATAAGCATCAATGAAATTTTCAGGACCCTGTCCATATCTATATTCCAAGGAGCCAATAGTCCAAAATCCATTGGTCCGAAAACCCAATAGTGTGAAAGTCTATTGGTACGAAAATCATTTTTATGTAATTAAATCAATGTTGTTTTCAGTCATTTACGTAACCATTTATATTTTTGTTATATGTATTTATGCCAGAGATGACCCATAATTGGTTAAATAAAGTTATTCTATTCTATTCTATTCATATCGAAACGTACTTCTTTTGATATAAAACTTAACTAAAAAGTATCAAAAACTTAATTTATAGTTTAAGGACTTGCCTTCCGGAAGAAACGTTCGCTTACACTTACGCACGGTGAGGCGGGGAGGGGAGGGGGTTTAGCCGCTTATATAATGATAACTACATTTGTGCGGAGAGGGTCTACATTTTCTCATTAAAATATGGGAAAAGGAAAGGGTATGCTATTTTCTAAAAAAAATATATCTTATTAGGTCATATTTACGGATTAATAAAATTCAATGCTCTGTTTTTCCCTCTGCATGCAAAAGTGCTTATGACTGATTGACTATTTGTGAAAATATATGAAAGGGTCGGGAAAAGGGTGGTTTATATATATGATTAGGTTGGACTTTCTTGGTATATTTCAAATATATGAATAGGGTGGATTCGAAAATGCTGGCCACACACCTGTACCATAATAAAGCACTAGTGACCCCCTCACCCCTCCACCCCCCCCTCCCTCCGCCCGTCCGTGCACTTACTTATGGATATTTCATGTTTTTATGACTATCTTCCTTCTTTACTGGCCGTACACCTGTACCATTATAAAGCACTAGTGACCCCCCCCCCCCCCCCGTGCACTTATTTCATGTTTTTTTTACTGTCTTCCTTCTTTTTAAATATTTTTTTTCAATTATGAACTTAACCTTTTATATAAATTTCAATAATTTTCAGTATATTGAGTTATGTAGGGGTGAAAGTCAATTACTCATATTTTCACTGTTCCAGGGCTGATATAAAACTTTGGCAGAAATTTCATTAAAATCTGTTGAGTCATAAATGTAAGAGGTCTTACAAAGTGTAACGGACGGACAGTCGTCGACGGGGAACAAAAAATGAAAAATGAATTTTTACATGTAACTCCACATTCTTGATCATTCTTGAACAGTATTTTTAAATTTACAGCAGAGAGAATTTAATCCAGTAGACATAGTACACATAGAAAGAAGAAACAAATGAAATTAATTGATAGTTGAAAGTGTCAAATTTTGTAACTTATTGCACTTTCATTCATTTTTCTGTTGTCCTTTTAAAGTTTATTTGAATTCTGAAAAAAAAATAATATAAAACCGCTCATAATTATCACGTCTTCAAATAGACGGTGTCAATGATTAATTTGTTTACCTTCGTTGAAGACATTTTCACAAAATTATCTGTTGTGAATACATTCAGTGTGATCAGAACTCACACTATATGATTGACAGTTCATACTAATGTCGTTTTGAATTTGTGACCAAGCTGTACAGAAAGAAACATCATGAATCCGTTGGTGCCTCCTTTTTTGAAAGGTACATTCGTCCGGATATTATTGTATGCTCACAGCGTTTTGTGTGTATGGAGACTTACTTATGTGAAAGGAAGTGGATACTGGTGGGTTATTTTAGGAAATCTTTTACATTTCTTTGAATGGATGAACCAAATCAAAAACGATTTTCGAGAAAGCAAATGGTAGGTCCACTAATGCAGATGATTTCAACTATTTTTTTAAAAACCACATCCTTAATATATATATATATATATATATATATATTCTGCTTAAATTTCATTTGAAGTTTTGATGGAAGCTAATTGTTAAATAGGAATGCTGTAGTGTTAATTGTCCATTTTCATTTTTATCTCACCTGGCCTATAAGGCCATGTGAGCTATTACCATCACCTGGCGTCCGTCGTTTGTCGTACATCCGACGTAAACTTTTCCTTTAAAGATCTCCTCTGAAACCACTGGGCCAATTGAGACCGAACATTGGTGGAATGGTCCCCTTCCAAAAATGTGTCCGCATCCCCAGCTTCCAACAGACATGGCTGCTGTTACTAAAATTATAAAAGGGGGATACATTTCAGAAATCTTCTATGAAACTACATGGCCAATTGGAATTAACCAGACTTTGCAGTAATGATCCCTAGGAGGTCCTCTTTCAGAATTGTGTCGGATGACCCGGACTATCAACAAAGATGGCCGGAACAGCCAGACTTAGTTTAACATAGGGCCCTATAGGAAAATTCTTTAAACAATCTTCTTGTCTGAAACAACTTGACCAATTGGAACCAGACTTGGTAGCAATGTTCCATAGAGGGTCCTCTTTCCTGACCGTCAACCAAGATGGCTACCACAGCTGAACTTACATTTGTAGATTAGCATATAACCTTATGGGAAATTCCATTAAAACATTTTCGTCTGAAACTACTGAGACAATAAAAACTAGATATGGTATCAATTGTCCTTACATGCAATCTTTCAGAATTGTGTCCGATGACCCGGACTGTCAACTAAGATGGCCACCAAAACTTAGTTAAACATAGGGCCCTATAGGACAACTCTTTAAAAAATCTTCTTGTCTGAAACAACTCGACCAATTGGAACCAGACTTTGCAGCGATGGTCCTTATATGGTCCTCTTAGAGATATATGTCCGAAAACCCAGACTATTAACTAAGATGGCTGCCACAGCCGAAGTTAGTTTAGCATAGACCCTATGGGAATTTGTTTTTAATTTCCTGTCTGTAAAATTAGCGCAATTGGAACCACACTTAATAGCAATGGTCCTAAGATGGTCCTTTTTCAGAATTGTGTCCGATGACCAGGTTTTAGATGACTGCCACAGCAGAACTTAGTTCAACATAGGTCCCTATGGGAAAATTCATTAAAAATCTTTTTTGTCTGAAACCATTGAGCCAATTGCGACCTGACTTGGCAGCAATGGTCCCTAGATGGTCCTCTTTCAGAATTATCTCGGATGACTAGGATTGTCTACTAAGATGGCCGCCACATATGAAATTAGTTTAACATAAGACGCTATGTGAAAATTCATTTTAAAATCTTCCTTGTCTGAAACCACTTGACCCATTGGAACCAGGCTTGGCAGCAATTGTTCTTAAGTGGCCCTCTTTCAGAGTTGTGTCCGATGATCCGGACAGTGAACCACATCCGAACTTAGTTTAACACAACCCTATGGGAAAATTCATTGAAAAATCTTCTCGTCTGAAATCACTTGACCAATTTGTAACCTGACTTGTCAGCAATGGTCCTTAGATTGTTTTCTTTCAGAATTATGTCCGATGACCCTGACAGTCAGTCAAGTTGGCCACCACAGTGAAACCGAGTTTAACATAAGACTCTATGGGAAAACCAGCTAAATTGACTGCTACACTTAAATTTAGTTCTACTCAAGGGGGGGGGGGGGGGGGCATGTTAAATCCAGGTGGGCGCTATAGGCTCTTGAGAGCCTCTAGTTTTTATCCAGTTCACTAAAAATTTTAAGATTTCAAAATATTTTTTGAAATTATTTTGGGGTTATAAGATGAGCACAACCCTTCTAGAAAATTTGAGGTTATTCCTGCTCTTTCGGAAAAAGTTTGGAGATATTGTGATTGTCTCCATCCATCCGCCCGTCACACTTTCTTGTGGAGTCATTTCCTCCTTCATTTGTGACCTAAACTTCTCTTTAATCTTTCCATTAATTTTTAATGCATTTTATTTTTAATTGTATATTTTCATACACCTTATGTAGATGCGAAAAGGGTTTTTAAATTTTGATTTTTTTAATTTGTAGGGCTCACTGGGGAAAAAATTGTAAAATTAACCTTACAAGTGTCCTATATGTATAATTAAACCTTCCTATTATTTCTATAAGCGATCGCAAATTTAGAACGATCTTCCTTTTATTATATTAAGAATTGTACTAATTTGAAATTGTTTTGAATATTTTCTTCAACTGTGTTTTTATTTATATTACTGACTGTTTAAGTTGTGGAAACTTTCGTTTTGGAAAACAAATTGATTCCCAAACGAGAAACAACATTTTCTGCGCAGTTCACTGTGGGCTTTTCTGTCTAGATCGGGAAGCAAACCGGTTGTTTTGGGGGTACTGTTGAAAAAAATAAAATAAACCGCATTTCGATGGGCAATTTTAATAGAACGTTTGGACATCATTCGATTCTTTGATTAATTTTAAAACTTCACCATGTTTTTTTTTAATTTTCTCGAATAATATTTTAATAGTTGATCAAAATGAAAATGTCTTTTTTTGTCAACGGATTTGTTCTGGTTCGGGATATTTATCGCCCAAACGGGAAATATTAATACTTTTAAATACTCGATTTGCTTCAAGCAATATCCTACAGGCACGTACTGCACAGAAAATGTTGCCTCCCGTCTTGGAATCATTTCTCAGGGAAAATGTTGCTTCCCGAAGTAAGTTTCCCAAACTGGTTTTTAAGAAATGAAATTATTTATTTTCTCTGGCTATTATTACATGCAATCTACTACAGTAAACGATCTTTATTTTAAATCGATCTTATTTAAAAATATAAATTTAAATAAATATGTCATTGTAAATGACCACATACGACTGGGGGGCCTCGGTGGCCGAGTGATCCAGGTAGTTCGTCAAGACTACTAGCCTGTCAACACTGAGGTGAGTTCGAATCTCACCTGTGGTGCGTGGGGTTTGTTAGACTCCGATCCTAATTGACAAGGATTGCCAATTTTCCTACCGAAGATCGGTGGTTCTTTTCGGGTACTCCGGCTTCCTCCGCCAATAAAACTGGCCGCCGTGAAATAGCCAAATGTGCTGAAAACGGCGTTAACCCCAACTAAACAAACACATATGACTGGTAGCGCAGGAATGACGGCAAAATTTGTTTCTAGCACTTTGAAATGAAGATACTATTAACAAAAACAAACAATGGTGCATTTGGATCTCATTAGTCGTCACAAGGAATCTTAGAACTTCACGGGAAAGACCTTCCTAGGCAGAAAATACATTGTATAGGATTAATTAAACTATAAGAAACGTAAATTTTGACCTGCATTGCTTCCATGTATACTTTGTATATATTTATTTGTCTTCAGGTTTTGTCCATGTTTCCTCATACATTTAGTAAGCACTCTTCCTGCTGTGTGGATGCTGGAGATGCATCGCTTAGACGGAAAACAGGACGCTCGAGTTGATATTGGTGGAATTATGCGGAATTTTTATGAAACGGTATGGACAATTATTGTAACTTTAATTTTTAAAAATCTTTGGTAGAAAAAATATCTCCAGATTTTTAAGATATCCTTGAATTAAATATAGTTGACTCGAGTTATCCCAAACTCTTTTATGTCGAAATTCCTGATAACTCAAAATTATTTGTTGCTCCCTAATATTAAATTGTGGAAAGTGTTTACTCTCGATATCTTAAACCTCATGTTGTCGAACATTCTGCGAGACGGCCCCAAGCTTTTGAGACTGATAAAGGGGATTCCCTTGCACAAGCCTGAAAATGCTATTTCCTCTTAATATGAAAATATTTCCTTTCTTTGTTTATATAGAAATGAAAGGATATGAAGAACGCATCAATGATAAAATTCATCATTGGCGTAAACTTTTTTAAAACCTTAATAACTTTGCACACATAATATCTACAATTAATATTTTTGGTCCAGAGGTACCTTAATGTGGTATACACTCTCCCGCAGTATACTTGTCTTGTGACCCAGTCCTTGTTTTCATGGTTCACTGACATCATAAACATAAATGTAAAATCTGCGTCCAAGTTTCGTGGTTAAATCCATTTCTCAGCAATTTTAATACCTAGACCAGAAATATTTGGTCAATAGATACTTGTCAGTCTGAGACCTGCCTTTTGTCCTTAACCTCAATTTCGTGATTGAGTAACCTGTTTCACGGTTTCGTGTTTTAGTCCATTTCTTAGCAACCGTAATACCTAAGCCCACAATATCTTGTCAATAAATAGTTATAATTGGGCGCATGTCTGTCTGACGCATGTCTCTGGACCTCGACCTCAATTTCATGCTTGAATGACTTTGTCAAATTTTCGAGATTAAGTCCATTTTTCAGCAACTGTAATACCTAGACTTACCATATTTGGTCAATAGATAGTTCTTGGAGGGTTCATGTCGGTATGACACCTGCCTTTTGTCCTTAACCTCAATTTAATCGTTGAGTGACCTGTTTCACATTTTCGTGATTTAGTCCATTTCTTAGCAACTGTAATACCTAAGCCCACAATATCTTGTCAATAGATAGTTCTAATTAAGCACATGCCAGTCTGACACCTGTCTCTGGACCTTGACCCTAATTTCATGCTTGAATGACTTTGTCGCATTTTCCTTGTCCATTTCTTAGCAACTATGATACCTAGACCCACCATATTTGGTCAACAGATAGTTCTTGGTGTGTATATGTCAGTCTGACACCTGCCGTTTGACTTTGACCTCAATTTCACCGTTCAATGACCTGCGTCACATGTTCGTGATTAAGCCCATTTAGTGGGCAATTGCCAGTCTGACACTTGTCTCGCGGCTTTGACCTCAATTTCATGCTTGAGTAACTTGTGTAACAATTTTGTGATTAAGTCTATTTCTCAGCAACTGTAATACATTGTACATAGACCCACCATATTTGGTCAATTAATAGTTCTTAATGGGTGCATACCAGTCTGACACCTGTCTCTGGACCTTGAACTCAATTTCATGGTTGAGTGACTTGCATTCAATTTTCATAATTAAGCCCCTTTCTCAGCTACTGTAATACCTAGATCCACCATATTTGGTTCGTAGATAGTACTTAGTGGGTATATGATAGTCTGACACCTGTCTCCAGACCTTTACCTCATTTTACACTTTATTGACTTGTGTACGATTTTCGAGATTAAGTCCATTTCTCAGCAACTGTAATACCTAGGCCCATCATATTTGGTCTGTAGATCATAGTGGATACATACCAGCCTAAGACTTGTCAGCTGTCATGTTTGAGTGACTTAATGTGCATTTTCATGATTTATTTTATTTCTCAGTAACTTTACTAACTAGTATTTGGTTGATAGAAGTTTTAGTGGGTGTATAGCTTGACTTACTTGTTTCACATTTTTTGGTATAATGTCCAATTTTCAGCAACTGCCATATTTGATCTATAGAGTCCTTGGTGGTGCATGGCTGTCTGGGACCTTGACCTGAATTTACATCTCAGTCACATTTTCATGATAAATTTTATTTCTCTGTAGCTGTAATACCTATATATATCCACTGTATATTGGGAAGTAGGTGTTAGTCTGACACCTAATCTTGGCCTCAATGTTAAGGGCTATTAGTACTTTACGGAACGGAACGGAACGGAACGGAATTTCAATTAAGGTATCCATAAGGGGCATTTATCGAAATTTCGAAAAATCTTTAAAACCAAACCAAACTTTACAATTTCTCTGTTTACGGTTTTCAATATACAAATAACACAACTGAATACTAAATCTCATCTTCACACCTCCCGTCGTGTCTTTCCGACGATGATTAGAAACATTGATTCTGATTTTAACTTTTCAAATTTGTTATTCCGTTCCGTTCCGTTCCGCAAAGTACCAATTGCTCTGAGGAATTGGTATTTAACGGAATCGAACGGAAACAGACATCTATTATGTAATAAAAGCAGTATGATAAAAAAAATTGTCTGACACCTCTTTTTTTGCATGAGTGGTAATTGTTTTTAGATAGCATTCTCGACCTGATCAATAATTATGAATTTAACACAAATGCAGGTTAGACAAAAAGTCTTTCTCCTTCCATTCGTAATTATATTTAAAAAGAGAGGCCTTCCTCCGCCCGTTCCGACGATGATTAGAAAAACTGATCAAGTTGAATCTGATTTAAACTTTTTAATTGATTATTCTGTTCCGTTCCGTTCCGCAAAGTACCAATTGCTCTGAGGAATTGGTATTTAACGGAATCAACGGAAAACATTGTTTTTTTTATTAATTTGTGTTATAGTTAGAACAAGGTATAATGTATGGTGTATTTTTTAATATGCCCCTTTTTACGGGGAATAGGTTAATAAGATATGGAGTCAAATCAAAATTAATTTAGAAGATACCTATCCTGAGAGAAGCAACGGGGCCCTATTTTGGTAGATAAAACATATCTCTTTAAATATTGATTAATGATGAAAAACCTGAAAAGCCAGCATTGTCTAAAGTTGACATACTGGTATTAACTGCATTGATGTTTACACGATTTTAATTATATTGTCTTAGATCTGTAACATCAAATCTACAATTAGTTAAGTTAATGGATTAAATGCTGAGAGTTCTGGTATATGTAAACAAAGTTTGAAAACTGGTCGGTAATAAAGGCCATTACTAACTTTTGATATGTTTAAAGTACAAATTTTTGTCCTTTTTCCTGATAATTGTTAGTACAAGAAACAAAAAAACCTTTTTTTTGGAAAACCAAAATCGTGAAATTTTGAGAAGATAGATATCATTCCAGCTTGATTTAGAAGAACGTATAGTATAAGAGGTAAGAAAATAATGCGTTTAAAAAACTACCTTCATTTGGTCACTTTGCTTAAATAATTTAAAAATTGAAAAAGGAAAACTTTCAATTGACAGAAAATGATAAAAAAAAACAGACCATGTAAATAAGTTTGGTTTTTTTTTTTAAAAGAGTCATTTGAATATATAATTTATCAAATAAATGTGTAAACAATTGTGAATATACCATACGTATGTTTCAAATTGTGTTACATATATATTGATATATATATTTTATTTGTATGTATATATTATTTTGAAGACCGTATTGAAGACTAGCTATAATCCTCACAAAATAAATATTATTTATTAATTAATTTATTCATTAGAACTGAGGACTCGGGACTCATGAAGTATAATACATGTATTTTTATTGATATGTAAAATTATACAGCAACGTGACCGTATTTCATTACATGTTAATTTGTTTAATGGTTAATTCTAACCTTATTATTTGGTACCTATTCAGTTACAGGAACAATAACGTCAGTTCGCAAACCAGCGAAAACTGGTCCCACGCTTATTATGCGTCTTTACGCATACGCTTGTCCCCTCCCCAAAAAAAAAATGGATAAAAAGGCATTTGTAAACCCTACAAAAATTATCGACCAAATTAGGCCTAGGTATTTCAACGCGTGAAGCAGTTGTAAAAGCTCAGAGAAAAAATTACGACCGGAAAATTTATTTATTTTTACAGGCGATGATGAGCCACTGGAAAAGGTAACTTTTCATGTTTCCTAATATATGAAAAGGGTATAAAATTCAGATGAAAAAGATTATTTTGTTTTGTCAATAGCTAAATAATAACAATGAAAATATAAATTCTTTTCATATTGAGTCTTGTATATATATATATATATATATATATATGTAAAACAAAAGCAAGAAAAAAAAACAAAAGGCAGTAGCTTATTATGTGTATACATGTAGGTAAGTTTTTATTCGTCAAAAAGTATATGAAAAGGAATATATTTTTGAAGTATATGATAAGGATGGGGTATGAAAGTCTCAACGGCTCACCCCTACCACAATAAGGTTGAAGTGTCCCCCCCACGAGCCCATAGGACAATCTGGTGCGTCCCCAGGTGGCGGATAGTGGGAGCCCTCGTTCGATCGATCGATGGGGGTTATCTGAAACGAAACAAAAGGGATTGGGGGCGGGGAAGAGAAATACACCCATCCCCCCTGATTGTTTAAAGCACTGTTTCGTCTTTAGTTAAAATTTGTAAATGGACCTTTTCACAGTTCGTAAAGTCGTTGTCGAATATAGTTCCTTTTTTGCAGGACGTTTTTGCGGTGTCTTCGGGCCTTTTATTGCTTTCAATTGACTAGTGCTATGCATTTTATAGTTACTAGTGATAGAATCTTAAAATATGCATAATGTTCTAATGAAACTGTGGAACTATTTAACATCAATTTTCTATGGAAGTCGCTGCAACACAAATTTACGCACCAATCCACAGTTAAGAAGCGTAAGATCTAAAACTACGAAATTGCGAAAGCTTTTATTTATTGTTTTTATTTACTTAATTTTTTCTCAAATGATCCGAATAAACCCAACCTGATCAACATTTAACAAACACAAACTTTGCTTCAGAGTTATGTGTGTCACTTTTTTCTGCGCAAGATTGCAGTTGCAAATTTCTTAAGCATGTGGTTAGTTAAGGGTCTTCCTCTAACAGCCATAAACTTGATATAATTGACCAGAGCTTTTTCTTCCTCCATGGTTAACGACAACTTTCCCCCAGGTCTAGCTGTGCTCCATGTGAGACGTCCTTTTGTGTGGTCATATAGTGTTGTGTTAGGAATTCCATACAGTCTTGCTGTTGCTGATAAACTTTTCCCTCTATTCCCTGCCCTTATTGCAGCTACTAAATTTGTTTTATCATAATTTGTCTTTTTCTTTCTGGAGATTGACAAAAAAAATAATAAGACAAAAATGAATTAATTGACATTAATTATCAGTTTCATATCAAAATCATTCCTTTATTTACACCCTTTGTATGACGAAATAACGTTCGGATTCCTCTGGAGTTTTGAAATACGACTGTTGTTAGCTCACCTGACCCGAAGGGTCATGTGAGCTATTGCTATCACTTGGCGTCCGTCGTCCGTTAACTTTTTCAAACGTTAACTCCTCCAACACCATAAGTCCAACTGCAACCAAACTTGGTACAGTTATTAATTGGTATGGGTGCTACAAATCTATTGTTTGGATTTTTGATTCGTATAAAAAGATGGCCGTCATGGCTAAAAATAGAACATAGGGGTAAATCGCAGTTTTTTGCAAATAAGTCAGAAACGGTCACAGATATCAAAATTCTGGCAAGGGTAAAAGTGATCAGCACCTCAAGATCTACCTGCCCTGAAATTTTGAAGAAGATCCAACCACTCATTTCAGAGTTATCACCCTTTTTCCTGATTTTTTCCAAATTTTGCACTTTTTATATGTTATTATTTCAAAAATCTTCTCCTCTGAAACTACTGAATGGATTTGGATAAAACTTAGCATGATTGTTCCTTAGGGTATCCTGCACAAAGTTTATGCTTCGATTTTTGATCCGTCGAAAAACATGGCCACTGTTACTAAAAATAGAACATAGGGGTCAAACAACAGTTTTTCGCAAATATCTAAAAAATCATCAGGTTACGGCAAATTCTGGCAGGTTGAAAGTGTTCAGCATGATGAGAGCTACCTGTGTGCTGATTTTCGTGAAAATCTGTCAACTGATGTTAGAGTTATTGCCCTTTTTGACATTTTTGGCTTTTTTATGTTATTATTTCAAAAATCTTCTTCTCTGAAACTACTATTCAAAATCAAATGAAACTTGGTAAGATTGTTCCTTAGGGTATCCTGCAAAAAGTTAATGCTTGGATTTTGGATTGGTCGAAAAACATGTCCGCCCTTACTAAAAATAGAACATAGGAGTCAAAATGCTGTTTTTTGCTATTTTTTCCTGAATTATAGAAATAAAATGAAGATGAAAGCTACTTTGATGGCAAACATGGTATGCCGAGTTGAATGGTGATGATGAAAGTTTGTTTTGGACGGCCATTTTTAAAATGGCTGCCATTTTCCCGCCATTTTTTACACTTGCTCGGATTTCAACAATATTTGGTTTTTAAAGTAAACATGGTATCCTTAGTGAATGGTGATGATGAGAATGTTGTATAACAATGATTAAACTTCATAATATGTGAGCTTTTAATTGCCATCACTTGGTGTCTGTCATCATCGTTGTTAACAAATTTTCAAACATCTTCTCCTCTGAAACTACTAGGGGGATTTGGATGAAACTTAGCATGATTGTTCCTGCAATATTTCCTTTTCAAGTACAATAAAAAGCCTTAACCCACAATTTTTACATAACTTCTTTCAAACATTTTAAAAACGAAGACAACATATAGACCAAAAGATTTATACTTGTATTTGAAGATGAATTAAAGCTTGTATTTTGTATTGTGAATCATCAGATTGACCATGACTGTATCTTAATCAAGCATAGGGAGAACTCATGCCCATTTCTTTCCAGAGGTTCTTGAAAGGCTTTTAAAGGTATTTTCAGCATTTTATGTGACCTTAAATACTCAGTTTAATTTACAAAAAAACATTAATATATTAATTTAGTTTATAGTCATTGTTTGCCAGGTGAGCGATTCAGGCTCTTGAGAGCCTCTTGTTTATTTTAGGCACGGGAAATGTCATTTGCGTAAATTTGTGTTGCAGCGACTTCCATAGAAAATTGATGTTAAATAGTTCCACGAATGGAAGGAGAAAGACTTTTTGTCTAACCTGCATTTGTGTTAAATTCATAATTATTGATCAGGTCGAGAATGCTATCTAAAACACTTACCACTCATGCAAAAAAAGAGGTGTCAGACAATTTTTTTTATCATACTGCTTTTATTACATAAAAGATGTCTGTTTCCGTTCGATTCCGTTAAATACCAATTCCTCAGAGCAATTGGTACTTTGCGGAACGGAACGGAACGGAATAATAAATTAAAAAGTTTAAATCAGATTCAACTTGATCAGTTTTTCTAATCATCGTCGGAACGGGCGTAGGAAAGCCTCTCTTTTTAGATATAATTACGAATGGACGGAGAAAGACTTTTTGTCTAACCTGCATTTGTGTTAAATTCATAATTATTGATCAGGTCGAGAATGCTATCTAAACACTTACCACTCATGCAAAAAAAGAGGTGTCAGACAATTTTTTTTTATCATACTGCTTTTATTACATAATAGATGTCTGTTTCCGTTCGATTCCGTTAAATACCAATTCCTCAGAGCAATTGGTACTTTGCGGAACGGAACGGAATGGAACGGAATAATAAATTAAAAAGTTTAAATCAGATTCAACTTGATCAGTTTTTTCTAATCATCGTCGGAACGGGCGGAGGAAGGCCTCTCTTTTTAAATATAATTACGAATGGAAAGAGAAAGACTTTTTGTCTAACCTGCATTTGTGTTAAATTCATAATTATTGATCAGGTCGAGAATGCTATCTAAACACTTACCACTCATGCAAAAAAAGAGGTGTCAGACAATTTTTTTTTATCATACTGCTTTTATTACATAATAGATGTCTGTTTCCGTTCGATTCCGTTAAATACCAATTCCTCAGAGCAGTTGGTACTTTGCGGAACGGAACGGAACGGAATAACAAATTTGAAAAGTTAAAATCAGAATCAGTGTTTCTAATCATCGTCGGAAAGACACGACGGGAGGTGTGAAGATGAGATTTAGTATTCAGTTGTGTTATTTGTATATTGAAAACCGTAAACAGAGAAATTTTAAAGTTTGTTTTGTTTTAAAGATTTTTTGCCCCTTATGGATACCTTAATTGAAATTCCGTTCCGTTCCGTTCCAATACCCATGTTAAGCTTGAGTGACTCTTATTTTTACAAATAATTCCATTTTTCAACTAATGTTATAAATGTATGTAGACCCACCACTTTTAGTCTATAGATAGTTTTGGTGAGTACATACTATTCTGAGACCTGTCAACTGTCCTTGGACACAGTTTTAGGCTTGAATGACATGCATGAGATTTTTAGACAAATATTGCCTGACGCGCTTTAATATTTCTTTTAACGCATTTTCCTTTGACTTCCAATGTCGGGTATCAGATAATCTTTATTCTGTGTCAATGTGCATACACAGGCGAGACATTTAGTGTGTCCACTCTTGTTCTAGTTGTCAGTCCATTGTGTTTTTGACGTTGACACCATATCCTTAAATATTCATATGCACTCGTTACAGATGCGTCATATCCGAAATTTGCTATGTCTTGTAATGCTAGATCATTAAATTCATAAAATGAACTCTTTTGAGAATTCAAAACGTTGAGACCATCTCGTCGGTCTATTGGTAGCATTTTCGTTTCCAGTATAGAAGGTTGCGGGTTCGATCCCCGGCCGGGTCAAACCGAAGACTTCAAATTTGGTATTTGCTGCTTCTCCAAAACACGCGGTATTCAGGAGTAATAGCAAAGACTCAGAGTCGGAATAATGTGTCCGGGTGCAGTGACATGTCTTCATGTGGGCTGTTCCCCCATGAGCTAGAACAATTAAATCAAAAAAACTAGACGCAGCATGTCGGTCTAATGCAGAGCAAGATTTATATGCATATCAAATCAACATGTTCTCGTCCTGATAATTGCTACTGGATGTTAAACAATAATCAATCAAAACGTTTTTCATTCTTAGCTTATCATTTTTAGCCATGAATGTTACAGTAGTTTAATAAAATGTCAGTATTGCTCAGTCAATATGGAAGATTCAATGTTTTTTTTGTTTCTATAAATATCTGGTTTCAGGTGAAAAAATTCGCTATAGACGTAGATCCAGACACATGGCTGACTTTGTTGCAGCAAAGTTTCATCTTCATCCTGGTATTGGGACGATGGTTATTACCACGTGGTAAGATGACACGTGACCAGCTCTCTCAGCTATTATTCCAGTATATTGGGATGGCATCGGACATCATGGAACTTCTAGTTGTATACGAGGAACCAAAAATTCGAGGCGACAAAACATTCAGCTGTGTGATTCTAGCAGTTTGGTCCATTAGTTTGTTGCAGTTTACTTTGATTCTGACGTCAACAAAAAAGAAGCGAGATCACCAGTACACCCATCCTGTTGTAAAATTTGGTATCAAAATAGTCCAATTGGAAGTATGGAGTCTAGTCGTGGCAATCGTTCTACAAGATGGCCCCTTTTTGATAGTACGTCTTTGTGCTATCTTTGCCAAACGTGTGTATAAGTACGGCATAGTATTTTTCGCTTTGAAAAACGTGCTGGTGTTGCTTCTGTTGATCTACAGATGTATTGTACTACTCCTCTACAGGCATGACGAAGAGAAACCTCAGACGGAAAGTAAATCAGAGGACGCTTGAAAGGCAAAAGATGCCAACTCGAAATGTTCCACAAATATGTGTGTTGAAATGTTCAACAAATACGTTTGTAATTAATATGTATATATTTTTGAACAGTTTATAAGACTGATGGTCAGAAAATGATGCCAATATCGGTGATTAGTGAACGATATCAGTGTTTGAACTAAGATTAATTTTTGTAATACAAACTTTTTTATCAGTTGTAGTTTTCCATCACAACGCTGAATAAGTTATTAGTGCTATAGATCTAACTTTCATCTATCACCAATTTACTGTGGGATATATAAACATGTATATACTAAAGTTTGATGTTTAAATAAGACGGCGATGTTATTCAATAAAGCATTTATTTGAGGTCTGGAGCTGCCAAATCAGTAACTGCTTTGTTAATCTATATTGATCATTGTCATTTTGATTAGTTTCTTCTGTTACCTTTTTGAGCTCACCTTTCCTAAAAGGAAATGTGAGCTTTTGCCATCACTTGGCGTCCGTCGTCGTCTGTCGTCGTCTTTAACAATTTTTCAAACATCTTCTCCTCTGAAACTACTGAATGGATTTGGATAAAACTTAGCATGATTGTTCCTTGGGGTATCCTGCACAAACTTTATGCTTCGATTTTTGATCCGTCAAAAAAGATGGCCATTGTTACTAAAAATAGAACATAGGGGTCAAACAACAGTTTTTTCGCAAATATCTCAAAAATCATTAGGTTACGGCAAATTCTGGCAGGTTGAAAGTGTTCAGCATGATGAGAGCTACCTTTCGTGAAAATCTGTCAACTGATGTTAGAGTTATTGCCCTTTTTTGACATTTTTGGCTTTTTATGTTATTATTTCAAAAAATCTTCTTCTCTGAAACTACTATTCAAAATCAAATAAAACTTGGTAGGATTGTTCCTTAGGGTATCCTGCAAAAAGATAATGCTTGGATTTTTGATTGGTCGAAAAACATGTCCGCCCTTACTAAAAATAGAACATAGGGGTCAAAATGCTGTTTTTTGCTATTTTTTCCAGAATTATAGAAAGAAAATGAAGATGAACGCTACTTTCAAGGTAAACATGGTATCCCGAGTTGAACGGTGATGATGAAAGTTTGTTTTGGACGGCCATTTTTAAAATGGCTGGCATTTTCCCGCCATTTTTTACACTTGCTCGGATTTCAACAATATTTGGTTTTTAAAGTAAACATGGTATCCTTAGTGAATGGCGATGATGAGATTTTTGGTATGGAGCATCTATGGAAGGTCCTTTAGGAAATTTGCATAAATCTTCCCGGTCCGTGAAACAAAATGGCCATAATGAGCATTTACATGTTCTGACTGGTTGAAATGTAAAACTTCTTCTCCTTACAAACCTTAAAGCCAAATGAACTGATTTTTGTTATGGAGCATCTATGGAAGGTCCTTTAGGAAGTTTGCATAAATCTTCACGGTCCGTGAAACAAAATGGCCGTCATGAGCATTTACATGTTCTGATTGATTGAAATTTAAAAGTTATTCTTCTCTGAAACCGTAAAGCCAAATGAACTAATTTTTGGTATGGAGCATCTATGGAAGGTCCTTTACAAACTTTGCATAAATCTTTCTAGTCCGTGAAACAAAATTACCACCAGAAACCTTTATATGTTCTGATCGGTCGAAATTTAAAACTTCTCCTCTGAAACCGTTTGGACAATGAACTTATACTTGGTATGAAGCATTTATAGAAGATCATTTACAAAGTTTCCAGAAATCAATCTAGTCTGTCAAATCAAAAGTTTGTGACTGCCAGGTGAGCAATACAGGCTCAGCCAACTGAGCCTCTTGTTTAATATCGGACTCGGACATCTTTTGAACTTAGCTTTATTGTGTGTATCACTGAGTGTTTGTTTATTCCGCATTGGCAAGAGGTATATGGGGGGGGGGGGGTTGAGATGTCACAAAACATATTTAACTCCGCCGCATTTTTGCGCCTGTCCCAAGTTGGGAACCTCTAGCCTTTGTTAGTCTTGTGTTTTTTTTTTAATTTTGGTTCATTTGTATGTTTCGGAGTTTAGTGTGCAGTCCATTTTGTTGAACTAGTATGCATTTGTTAGACTCCATAAATTAATAGTACCATTTTCTATGTGAAGTAAATAATACACAAATACATGTATATATATTCTGAAAGGGTATTATGTTAGCATTGTTTCAATCGTGGAATCCTAGTTGGCATAACAACATTTAAAAACATTTCATAAAAAAGCTTTAAAAATGTTCAATTTCACTCCACTTAGGCTTAAATTTGAGGTTTCAATCCAATGAGAAACCAGAGTGAGTTATATTTTCCTAACCAATGTAGGTAAGAGAGATAATAAATTTGTCTCCCTTTTAGCCTCCGGACAAAAGGGAGAGAATTTAATTATCTCCCTTACCTACATTGGTTAGGAAAAGATAACTCACTCTGGTTCCTCATTAAGGCCTAATTTTTCAGATTCTGCATAAAATTCCATTACATATGTGGAAAAAATGTTCTTTTTTCCACAATTTAACTTACCAGTTCAGGTGCCGATTATCACTGTCAAAGTTTTGCACACCACTTGTCAATACACAAGTCTTAGTTTATTACCTCCCATGACTTGTCAGAAGCAAATTCAGTTAATGTTTTCGTATTAAGATTTTTTTAAACTAAAATCTATCCTCTTTCGGTCAATATTACAATTTTGAGGTTAAGACATTTATTATTTATTTATAATGTATTCAAACTTTACCAACTCTAATAATTAATAAAATTCGGGGGGGGGGATAAATGGCTGCTATAAAATTACAAAGAAGATCTGCCAATTTTATGTGGTTTTTTTGGTGAGGGGGGGGGGGGGTGTGTGCATTAAATTTAAATTATGTATTTCCCTAATCACGGGGGCCTTACAGGCATACGTCTTGTCTATTTTCTTTTTTATAAAAACTCACATAAAACAAACTGACAATGAAAATAATGGGGGGTTATGTGGGTAACAAACACTAGTCACATTAAACAAATTATAGAATTTGTTTTGGAATCATTGTATTACTAGCTTCAAAAGATGATTGAAAAGAATAAATATTTAAAACAAAATATTTCTGATAAATCACTATATTAAAAAAGAAAAACTGATAATAAAAACTCATTGAAGAATAAGAATAATTTACCTTCTGATAAAAATATATACATGTATATTTGTGTGCTAACCGATGCATTACAATTGCGCGCAGATTTACTTACAATTTCGCTCATCGATCTTACAGGTAAACTCAGCTAAAGTAGAAGAAAATACCGGCCATACGCACAAAAAGCATACGTGCTCTGATTATCTCCCTTTTTTCAAGAATCTGATTCATGGGTATGTTCTTAGTTGCGTTTAGAACAGCAATTGAATGATTGGTCTGTCTTTATACGGCCTTTACAGTTCTCTACAGTGCAACGCCAGGAAATGTCCCATTTTTTAGTGTTCTATCAACAGGAAATGTGCACCCATCGTATACTTAGGAAAACTTAATTTTATTAATCAACCAATTTAAGTAGCTTTGAATTTAATAAAAACGACTTTGATTTATTTTCATTTTTATTTCCATTTAATAATAATAAAGCCACTACCAATATAAATAAACTGCTGCTCGCCTTTCGCGCATGATACGTCCGTAGGAAAATATTTTTTTTTTTTTTTTTTTTTTAGCAAATCAAGTGTCATGTTACTTTTTTAACGGCTTAACATCACTTTAACAACAAACTAAATATCATCTTTGTGTAAGCAGAAAATTTTATATTTATAAATCAGTCAAGGCGTACTCGAGTTCGTGCGCAAAATGTGAAAAATGTGTTATACTTGGACAATCTAAGTTCCATAACTCCAGAATAACAAAATTGAAAACAGTCAAAATCGAAAGGGAGTTTTCTTCGGTCAATCCTAATGTTGTGTTAAAATTCCATGAGAATTGATTGAAGCAAATTTTAGTTACGGTACGATCGAAGTGTTGACGGACGGACATTGACATACCAAAATACGATGGGCGTATAAAAACTACTTTTCAAGAAGACAGGAATATCATAATTTGCTAAACTCTAGTGATAATGTGCATGTATAGCCTTCGATGCGCATTAAAATTTATCCTTTTTGTATATTTTCTAGAATCTATATTATTTTATTCCTGCTTACCACCTAATTTACCGGAGTTTACCTGTAAAATCCACGCCCGCAATTGTATTATACCCCCCTTCCGCAAACAACGTTTGGGGGTATATAGGAATCACCCTGTTCGTCCGTCTGTCTGTCTGTCGATATGTCTTGTAAGCGCAACTCCTCCTAATACGTTCAATGGATTTTGATGAAACTTTATACGAATGTTAGGCATTATATGTAGATGTGCATGAAGCAAGATAATTTTCGCTGGATGCTTGCAAAGAGAGATAATCCAACTTAAGAGTTTTGCATGTTTATAAATTTGTAAGGGCAACTCCCAATATTGCACGCGGGGTTTATCACTCACAGTTCTAGTTAAATCCTTAGACTGGGATCCGGTCTCTTTAATTTGGAGTTCCGCAGAAAGCTTCATGCATAGATTTCGAATGGCGGGAGAATCAACGGCAGGTAACACCAGTCTAGTTAAATCCTGTGCGGAATCGTAAAAAAATTAATCCCCTAATGCGCCCAAACGTAATGCGTCCGTGCTAAGGCCACACAAAATTGATTTTTCGTTCTATGGATTTTTGGGTGGCAAAAATTGGTTCAAGCGAGCGAAATTTTAGTTTTAATTCTTTTTTCAGGACAATTTTTTTTCGGGCGGAGATCAAATTTACGTGCAGCACACATTTTTTTAAACTAAATTATTACAAAAAAAATGGGGAAAATCCGACTTTTAACAAAATTTTAGGAGCGGGAGAACAATATTTATTTTTAATTTTTAAAAAAAAATCAAGAATTTGGGGCGAATTTTCAGCCTTTTTGTAAAATAAAGCGGCAAAAAAGTTTTTTCTTAAAATTTACATAGTCCAAAAATCGGACCGACAAAATCCAAAGAACTAAAGATCAATTTGGTGTGGCCTAGTATGATAAAAGTTAAATCTCTTGACAGTATCAGAACATTTTATAATCATAGTTTTGTAAAATGTTTATTGGATAAAAAGAAAAAACAAGAAAAAAGAAATCAATTCACCTCTTTAAATTGTATCTCAAATGATATTCTTAATCAAATCTTAAAATAATAAAAACGTATACACACGTGAAATATCTAATACCGTATTGCCCATCTACAGATAGTATACAATCATTCTATTAATAAATTAGATAGCTAAACTAAATGAAAATAAAAAAGTTTAGGTCGCAAGCTTAAACTTACAATCTTAGAAATGTTACACCTATGGGTCCCAAGTTTTGAAAATCAAAACTAAGACCTTATTTAGCAGGTGTCTTCTGGCTATTCCAACATTTTAAAAAATAGTATTCTGGCTATTCCTACATGCAAAGAACAATAGGTGTTGTTGTAGTGGGTTATGTTGTTTTAGTAATTAGTCCCTAATTAATTTTACAGGTAAGTTTACCTGAGATTTGTTGGATTCCAAATATTTACCTACATTTTTAATTGATTAAGATATATAATCACACACATGAACAGAATCCGACCAAACTCAGAGTTGAAGAAGTTTTACAGTCAACGAAAGCAAGAGCCAGAGTAGAACTCACACCAATCCCTAGTATATACCAGGAAGAATTAGACAATGGACGCATTCTACTCTTCAGCACTCAACAGAATCTTACTCACTTGGGAGCATCAGATACAGTATACGCAGACGACACATTTTATTAATTAATATTTATTTATTAATATATTAATATGTGCTGTAAATGTTCATTGTGCTCCATAGATATGAATGTCATTTTATTTGTATTAAAATAAAGATATCTATAATTTACTCTTGTATTTGTTATAATGAATAAGAGAGACTCAGAAACCAGTGTAAGAAAAATGAATTATTCCCAAACACCATGCATGCCAACACACATTTACCTATGAAAATATCACATCTTGTTTTTACAGTACAAACAGTTATAATCCATTGTTTATACAAACATTTATGAATTTATAAAATTGACAAACGAAAGGGAAACATAAATTCATAATTATTAAAAATTCGACCACTGTGGGCACCACCTTTTGAAAGCAAAAAGTTTAAACCTTATTGTAGATCTACATATATATATATTTATCATCAATTTGCACGAAACACTGCGACAAACGACCTTCCAATACGAAATAAAAACTGCAAAAATTGCACGCCACCCTCTACTAGTAAAAGCTTGTGATATTCCTTAGTTCCTACGACTTATTTGCATATGTTTATTGCCCCCTCTTAAGCTTGTACATCTTTATGTGTCTGGGTTATCAATAAAATCTTGAAAATCTTAAAGCAAAAACTCTACGCAATCATTTTGATCCAAAAGTTTTGCATTTCGAATTACGACTCGGCGTATTTTCATACATGGAGATATAAAGTTGAGGTCTAAATAAACAATCAAGTCTTCGAATTTTTCATTTGCCATGGAAAATAAAAAATAAATAAAATAAAATAAGATAAAATAAATAAATAAAAAAATAAATAAAAAAAATAAATAAAACATGAAAATGATAAAAAATTCATCGGAAATCTATGGAAATTAGCAAAAATGCTCACAAGGTACTCTAAATACAAAATCTTGAATCGAAAATAGACTCGATCCCCATAAGGACTTTTGTTGCAAGGAATTTTTACTTTATTTAGAAAAATAAAATAATGCAGTCTCTTATTATTTTTTACGTTGCGAAAAATCAAGTCATGCTAAAGCTTAATCGTGTTACAACATTGAACAGGAGTAGGGCCACTTTCCTCTGTATTTGTTTCACTCATAACCATTGATTTTTTAATCTTAAATATTTACCTACCTTTTATAGTAAACGATTATATGAAGAATGCATTTTTATATAGCAAACAAAAATTGTATGCTTAATTATTAATAAGTTCAAGTTTTCTACCGGCAAATATGTATAAAGGCGATTTGGGTCAATTTGCATCACTTTTTTAAATATTGCCAAGAAGGACAATCAGAACCAAAACCATTCTTCTGTCATATGAAAGAAAATACATAATCTCATTTACAGCCAAAAAATATTTTTGTTCTGAGTATTCTTCATGTTGAAAAACTGTCTTAAAGACGTTAATTTGGCAAATAAGTGTTAAAACTATCTCCCAAAGCGATATTAATGTATATAAAACAGTTTTTAGTAACTTACTTGTTAGTTATTATTAGCAAATCTTTAGAGACCACATACCAGGCTAAACCTCCAGAGATTTTGAATGGTTTTAGGCGACTTTTTTAAAAAACGGCCCTAGAAGTGATATAAATACACGGGAAATGGTCCTACTTTGATGAAATCCGGTATGTTTGAGAATTTATGTCGAAGGTTTTTAAGATATTTTTCAAAATATCAAGCTCGACAAGCTGGAAGGGCAATTTTTTAAAGAAATGCCGTTGTATGGATGTTATTTTAGGAATGTAATATTTTTTAGCGGAAAAGGCTACTCTATTAGGAAGCCCCTTTGATCGTGTTAAATTGGCCCATTTAATGAAGAAATCTAATCTAAATTAAAAAAAAAACAACTGATTCATGTGTTTTTAAAATAATTCAATCTTATCAAGAGATATCAGGAAAAACTTGGCGTTTTTGTTTTTACTTTTTTTATTGAAACTATACCGAAACTGGACGTAGATAATTTTAAAACCAAGTCGTTCATTTGTTACAGAAACGAGTAGATTGATAACGTTGATTATCAGCATAATTAACATCTAAAGTTTATTTGTGGTGCTGAATCTAATGAAGCATTTTTTTAAAATTCATCCCGCGACCTAATTATTGGAGTACAAAAGAGAAACTCTATCATATTTCACGTAAAAAGTCTCCAAAAACTGTTAATTATTTCATTTTAATATTAAACTCTGCTTTTTAATTAAATTTTATATTTTAACTTGCACTCAATCCGTAAATTTATGCAAAAGTTTCAAATTAGAAAATTAGGTGATAAGAAATGAATTTTTGTCATCTTAACAAAAAGATGATGGGGCTCTATAAGAAGACATTTTATGTGTATTTATAGACGTTTTAAATTGTCATTTACAATTATCTAATTTATCGGAAATTCTTAAAAACACAGGTAATGGAAGGAAATGAAAAATTATAAAAAGGAAATTTGGTAGACTTATCTTTAGAACAATGGTTAGTTCCCGGGGGTAAGGAGCATATTGCACCTCATTAAATCACGTGATAAGTTATTAACGAAATCAAGAAAATTATGGGATGTATCAACCAATCATTGACGTCACACTGCGCATGTTCGATTATAAGCTCTAAACCGCGACGCTGAGGGAAAGATAGGGCATCTATATTATTCTAAAAAATCAACAAAATACGGATAAAAGAACATAGAATAGAGTGATTTTTCACTTTCGGACTTTATCCGAGTGATTTTAGTGTGACATGCCCGGTGGAAAGTTTGAAGACGAAGATAATATGGATTTAGAAGAAGAGGCCGGGGAAGGTAAAATCAATCATTGTTTAATTAGCATTCGATAACAATGTCAATTTCATACATAAAAATATAGCACAGATGTTGATAAAACAAAACAGACAGAAGGTTAACCACTAAATCAAAGATTGACATGCAAATTTAAACGCATTTCTGTTGTTTTAGTGAATGTCTTGGTTCAAAATAACCATTAAACCACGAGATTGGAATCCCCCTTTGTTCATTTGCATATTTATAGTGAATACGACCTATTTGAGGGTATTCCCCAGCAATAAGGGTACGTTTTAGTTAAATTTTTAACTATATCATACAATGAAAGATGCTGAAGCCAGAAATTTGTTATTTCTGAATTTTTTATATCAGTATTCAAATATTGAACAGAGGGCTAAATATCGGGATATATATCTATGGTGTCGGCACTTATTGCGCATGGGCAGAGTTATTTTAATTAACGAGGTCAAATTTGCAACACTTGTCATCTTGAAATTTAGTAAAGATAAAGATGGTAATGTGCGCTGAAAGAGAGTGATCAAAATTTATGTAGAAATTATAGTGCTCCAGAAAGCTGTTCTGGGGTAGATTTTCACAAAATTGTGGAATTACCAGTGTTCAAAAATAGAAACAGCACATGTTCTAACTTCTAGTTTCATTTTCAAAATTCAAAGCATGTGTACTGTAGAAAGTTTGTAGCTATTCACAGTCCTAAATAATCTACCAGATACAAATTTTAGTCTAAGACTTTTGTGGCTGTAATGATAATTAACTTCTTAGAGCTTTAACTATGTTAATTACAAAAAATCCTGCTCTTTGGAATGGAAATTGTTCAATTAATGTAGGAGTCAAGACTTTATCATGATTGTGTCCCCTACAGGATTTTCAAATTAAACCTAATGTTTACTAATGAAAACTTTTAACAAAAAGATAAAGTCAATAAAATATTTGCTTAAATTATTAAATTATAAAGAAGAAGATTTTAAAAGTATGACCAGGATACATATTATATTTTGAGTTTATAAGAATAAAAAAATATTAATTAATATACATAATTGATTTTAAAGACACTGGACAGAATCAAGATCAATATTACAGTGTTTTTTTTTCAAAACTAATGCATAGCTATTCAATATGGCTTTAGTTTTGGATAGTAGATATAGTACAGACAGGACAGGATGAAGACTATGTACATGTAGGACAGAACTCTTTGTTCATATTTTTAAAGCACCTTAGTTCCTGGTATTGGAAAGACAGTTGTCAGAATGAAGTTAAAACATTTGACTAAGACCGTGTACATGTACCAGGAGTTAAAGATTCATACTGGAACAGCATATATGTCAATATCTTAAGTAGGATCAGAATCTATCATATGCAAGTGTTCATATTTTTCAGAAGAGAAGCAGCGTGCCGTCTGACTTCATTCTATTCCATGCTGAAATTGTTTTTTATGATACATTGTAATACTGATATTGTCACACCTTATGATTCTTAATTAAATGTAATTCATTTTCTCTGCATTTTCCTGGTTTTTGCCTCTTGACTCTACTTTCTTTCTCTTTTGATGATTCCAAAATTTGCAACTGTGATAATTTTAGGAAGGGAAGGATATGAATTTGTTTTAGCAAAAAAGTAGATATTGCAAACAAATTTCATAAATCTGTAACTGGTTTGTACATGTACATTGTAGATGGACAGAATCTGTATATTCTGATGTCGACAGAACTGAAAACGTGTTTGACTGTATCAAATATTATAATTAGGCCATTATAATTTGAATTGAACCCTGCATACATCTTTTTGTCTATAATTTATAACAATTATTTATTTCTACATATAACTTACACATGTAAATTAATTTTGTATAAATCCAAAATTTTAGAAATACATGTATATTAATGTGTAAAATACTTTTCCAAATGTTAAGAATTTTAAAAATTATATATTATTATATAGAAGGTATTACCCAAAGTTTAAACGAACCCTTTTCTGATATTTTTAATTTCTTCATGAATTTTTATACTGATGTAAAAATTGATTACAGGTATCAAAATTTTTTTTTTCTGCTCTTTGGACGGCTTGTCTCTTTGACCATGTTCAGACCTGATTTTCTTCCGCTTTAAAGCGGAATTCCGCTTTTGGAAGTCCGGATTTTTCCATTACGGTTCCTTTATTATACATAGTAAAATGGCTGCCGAAGTGTGATTTCCGCTCTGTTTTCCCTGTTGTCAGAATCACGTCTGCATGTTGACACATTCCCCGTTTCCATTCTCTATTCTATTGAGGTTTGGTAGCCAACTGAACTCCCAGGTTTTCAAAATTTTGTAGCCAAGAGAAGAAACTGGTCACCCAGACTTTTTTCAAAAAAAGATTCCAAATACATATACATGTACATGTACCATAATTTTGTTGACTAGAGGCATACAATTTGATACTGATGAAAGTTAATTTTTATATATTAAATATAAAACATGACATTATGATTACATGTAGCTAATCCCTTGAAAATTCAAGCAGCCTTACCTATATTTGGGAAATATTAGAATTTCTTGTCTCCTTATCGTTATTCTGACTTCCAAAAGATTGACCTGGTCAATCATTTTTATCATTTTCATATTAAGAATTTATCTATTTTGTTCTTTCAAATGGTTGGTTTAATGTTGAAAACGAAACTCCAATCTTGGAGGGACTTTCACCCCAGAAATGTACTTCCACATCAACAGACTGGAACACATTGCATAAGTGGATGCACAATGTATTCAACTGACTATAAATAATTAGTGTAAACAAAAATGGAAGGAAGAGATAGCGGCAGGATAAAGTTACTGGTTCCCCCAAAATTAGTTTACTGCTTATGATTCCTCAAATATGTTACCAGTTATTGATTGTAAGCAATATCTTTGGACTTTTTCAGTCTGTTTTAACACCCAGTTGGGCTGCTTGAAATTCAATAGCCCAGACTAATTTTAATCGCCATGTATGTCCGCTTATTTTGATTGCTGGATTATCTTTTAAAATGAATCTAAGTACTTCTGATGTAAAAGGCATACTAACAGAACCATTATGAAATTTGAAAGAGAAAACAAAACATGCATGTATAATATTTAGAGTAATGTTTGGTTTTTTATTTAAATACATGGACACTGTTTTCCTTGAGGATTTACAGTAGATGTTATTATGGTTAGCTGTACAGCATTACATATTTAAGTATTGTTTTCAGACACACAGAATTCTGCACTTTTTCCAATTTCCAATTCACCGCCCCTTACCCCTGCGACTGAGTTGAAAGAATCAGTGCGTATGGGCGTAACCTGTAAGTACTGGTACCATTTGCCTCCTCCTGCTTTAGCTTTCATCTTGCATGATTGGTTTGATGGATACCAGTACATGTTAGAATATGATTATATTATAATTATTTAAGGAATGGATCCAGATCAACTTCATATATTCATACATTTTATTCTAGAGTGAATTTTTCAGCATAGCTGAAATAAAGACTTATGTGAGATGTTGCCATTACTTGGTGTCTGTCAGCTGTGAACTTTGACATCAAATAAAATTCATCTTTGAATTTGATTTGCTAGTTTGAACCAAACTGAATTACATATAATACCGGTACACCTCCCAATGAGAGACTACATTTTCATCTAAGCTAAAAATAGAAAAATCATGTGTTTCATGTAACATGCTTAAACTTGTTAAATTAGAAAAAATTGAGAAATTTTTATTGTATAACTCTTCCTGAATTTTGTTAAAAATTACTAAAGAACTTCAGGGTAGATACATGAACCAAAAATTAGGATTGACCAGGCTAGGTCATCAGAAATACAGGAATTTTTTTTCGTATCCTGAAATTGCTCTAGCCAATAGCCAGATAAAAGGCTTCTAATATTTTGTTGAGATATCCTGCTAGTAGCATATCATCTCTTGGTACCCTTGTTTTACTTGGAAGAATATTTTAAATTTTGATCTCGTTCACAGTGTTTATGAGTCATATCATGTTCCTCTAGATTACATGCCAAAAATTGCCTCCATAAAATAGAACTATTTATTTGGTGGTGTTGGTGTTAATTTGTTAGTATGACATCGTTGACCTTTTCCTGTTCCCTGCTTTATTATTTAGAAATGACCAATTTTCTTAGGGGTTTTTTATGCCCCGCCACGAATGTGGCAGGGGCATATAGATTTACCTTTGTCCCGATTCAGTTAAGTTTTGCGTTTATATCTCAGAAATCTATAGTATATATCAATGATATTTCACCTCTACAGTCCTCTTGTATGGTACCACACAGTTCATCAGCACTTGGGCACTGTGACCTACATTTCATGCTTCAATGACTTTTGTTAAGTTTTCTCAGAAACCTATAGTAATATACATGTATCTATGATATTTCACCACTACAGTCCTCTTGTATAGTACAACATGTTCAGCAACACTTGGGTCACTATGGCCTACATTTCATGCTTCAGTGACTTTGGTTAAGTTTTGCGTTTAGGTTCATTTCTCAGAAACCTATAGTAATATATCTATGATATTTCACCACTACAGTCCTGTTGTATAGTACAACACACTTCTTGGAAGATAAATTCAGTACATGTACATTTGTAAACAATGTACATGTACATGCACATTGTGGTAAAATAAAGTTTGTACAACAAGCAATATCTAAAAATAGCAGAAATTGTAATCTAATATACATTGTAGATAAAAAGGATAAACGAAAGGGATTGACACTTCAGATGTCTTCATTTGGATCCTCTTAAAAATTAACTATATTTGTCCACAATGTTTTTATTTGGCTTAACAGGTTAATTTATTATAATGACAAATCAATACACAATTTAATGCTCTTACATGTAAATTCATAGTCTACATTTGTACATGTAAATACACTCTGTCTGAATATATTACAAAAATGATTAAAAGATTCGTTTCCCAAAATTTCTACACAAACACACGCTTCCTATTGTATTCATTTGTAGTTAAAAATTTATGCACTGCACTTAGCTCTGGTTTTGTCAGCCTCTATGTTGCACTTTGGAAGGATAAGCGAGTTCACCAGATATTAAGATACATTGCGTAAACTAAAATGAAGACTTCGATGTCGGACAGATGGCAACGAAATGAGAAAACTGATTGGATTTTAATTTTGGCCTAATTCAATTTTGTAAGTTGAATAGTTGAAGGCAGATTCAGTCGTCTGAACATTGATTGAACATTATTATTGGATATAAAGTGCATCTTCACTTGCATGATCATACATATCTGAAAGCTTGAAAATCTCCATATAAGTTTTTATGTCTATTAATAGTTTTGGATCCATTCCTTGTTAATTTTAAGGATTTCTTCAAAATCTGATGAAAATCATGCGTTAAAATGCAGAAAAAGCCACTCATTAATTACTACATGTACAAAAATGTATAGTGAAAAATGAGTGATTTTGGCTGTTTTCATAATTCTACTCATCAGATTTTGAAATTTTAATCTTTTTGCAGAAAATTATTTTTATATTAATCAGAATTTTATTTTTTTTTACTTTAAAATCAGTGTAATTTTGGTTATTTGTAATTGTTATATGGCAGTAGTTGCTTACAAATGTATGCCATTTTATTTCTTCATACGTAATGTGTATTTCTGTCTGACAGTGTTCTAGCTAGAATTTACATGTAAGGGCAGCAGGGCATATTTTTAGGGTGAAGGGCACGTCTAAAATAATGTGTAAAACTTAGGAAATGTCTATTATTGAATACTATTTTAAGAGTGTATAATTTCTGGCAACCAAATTTTCAAGTGGTTCTCTCTTTTTGAGCTCAGTGTAAGTGCGAAAAAAGTTTTTATTTTATCTGTATTTATAATTATATCGTACTTAATTCAGAGGACATAAAGCTTCTGTTTAAACCTAGCTGGAATGCTGCAAGATTTATACAAGTATATTTTTATGTATTGATACGTGTATTAAGAAAATGTCTTTCTAAAAAGTTTTAATGTTAAAACAAGTTTTTTTTATCAGTTTTCAGCAATCACTTTTAAAGTCACGAAGAATTCTCTGCATGTATATATGGATTATTTAAGAAGTTTTTAAAAATATTAAATAATATCCACCTACAGACCCAGTTTTTTTCAGAACATGTTACTGGAAACACATATTTGTTTTGATGATGCTTTGAAAGTTTAATACATTTTAATTTTGGAAACAAAGTGTTAGAGCACTTGCAATGTGAACTCTTTAAGAAAAAAAGGGAATGACATTGGTTGCACCTGAGGGTAGGCATGGCCTGCACTATTAATGAAGTGAGAAAAAACAGAGGAGATATCCAGTCTTGTGGAATAGAAACTTCATTTCTCTGATACTAAGAAATAGAAGTTCTGAAGACGGATAGATAAATGGTTGCTCATAGTCAGTGTAATAATTAGGAAAAAGTTCTTTTCTTTAATATCTAGGAAAACGAAAATATATGTAGTCATTAATATGATTTTCAATGTTGCAGGAAAAATTTTGTTCAAGATTTTTCAAAGAGTTGTGTTCAAAAATTTAACTTGCATGAATCCTTAAAATATTACATGGATTCATAAAAGAGTTCCAGAAAGTAAACACCAATTTCTGTTCTGTACAGCTAGGGTGAATATGTTTATACTGATTTCTACAGATGTGTAAATAATTAACTTTCTTACAGACGAGAGTTTTGATGATGAAGTCGCATCAGAGAAAAAAGTTAAGAAAAGGAAGAAGAAAGATGGAGAGAGACAGAAGAGAAAAAAGAAAAAGAAGAAGCATGATGATGAATTAGATGTTTGTACATGTATTATATGATCACATTTTAACATGTTCCCCTAGTGTGAAACAATATATATTATTGTGTCGACTGCTTTACGCAGAAGTGACATATAGAGATCACTATCCGTCTTGCGACGTTGTTTGCGTTGTCAGAAAATAATTTCTGTCACATTTTTCTTAGGAACCCCACTAGCCAGGTTCCTTATATTTGGCATAGGATATCAGTATGGAGAACTGTATCAAGTAAGGCATGTCTGCTTCCTGTTTGACGGAACTTAGAATTTTTTGGAATAGAAAAATTTCTGTTACATTTTTCTCAGGAACCTGATATTTGACACAGAGCATCAGTATAGAGAAAAACGCAGGTGACACATGTCTTCCCTGGAAGACTTACCACTAAGTTTAATTTAGAGTACAATGCAAATATTATGTAATTTGCAATTTGTGAATATTACATTGTAATTACATACTGCTTTCACATGTTATTTTGCTTATGTGCATGTAGAATTGGTAAATTACAGCAGCATACATGTACAAAATGCTTTTGATCTTGGAAGTACATTTATAATAGGACATCAAGCACAATGTATTTTCAACATTTCGCCGTTACTAGAAACTTGTTCTGCCTTTCTCCTGCTCAATAAAAAAAGTAATTTCATGATTGTTCTTTCATAGAAACAATTGAAATTTTGAACCGAGCTTAACCCTACCAATCAAATTACAGGATTATGGCAGATCAGACGATGATGATTATGCCCCTCCGAAGAAACAGAGAAAACCTAAATCATCAGCAGCCACTCCAGTAAGTTCTGCCAAGGTAGGTAATTCTCCTACTTAATAGGGAAAAGGGTCTACGAGTAATGTCTCCAAAACATTTTTTTTTTTTTGGAAAATTGACTATAAGCTAATCAGCACAAAGTTAAAGAGATACTGCTCACCGGTTGAGTCTTTGCATAAAAAATTTTAAAAGCGGTATTATGGAAGAAATAAAACATTTGGAATGAATTGAAAAGTGATGCATTTTAAAGAAAAGCAAGACAAACACTTTTTGATTTGAAAAAGTAGTCCATTTACTATTTTAAATAAATATTTATTAAAGTTTTTTTTTTTATATTTTCAGGAAAGTAAAACTCCATCAGAGAAAATAGCTGAGGAATTAGGTGTAAACAATATAGAAATAGAGTACTCGGATGACGATTTCACAAGTCTTAATAATTACAAACTGTTTAAGGAACACATTCAGCCTCTTGTTCAGGAAGCCAATCCTAAAGTTCCTATAGAACGAATGGTGACACTTATCGGTGCCAAGTGGAAAGAATTTGCTAAGCTCGTGGCAGAGAGACATAAAAAAGGTGATTCAAGCACCCTTTCTACTCCTCCCTCAGCCAAAAAACCTGAAGATGTTGCAGTCAAAAGGAAAGAGGTTCAGGATGAGTCTAAAGACTCGTCATACATTCAGGATAAAGGTTTGTATGTGAAGTTATAAATAATGTGCAGTAAATAAACGCAGTGGAATGATTTTGTTTAAAATATTTTAAGAGTAAAACTTCATTAGTGTACAAGTAATTATAACCTCTACGGCCAAAGTTTAGGGGATAGCGATGGCACTGGCATTCAAAAACTTGTCGCCAAAAAAAGTATAATTTTTGAAACACTTGGGTTAATTAGGCTGAAGTAAACTGTTTGATTGTCATAGATATATGAAACTTGCAAAACGTTCTTCAAAAATTTTGTCGCCAGAACTATTACCAAGCATTAAATTTTGTTTCCAGATTGAATAACAAATTGCCTTTTCTGACATTGTCCAGTGTGGCCCCTTTGTAAGAATCACTTATATCTGTGAATGAATCCAGTTGGTGAAACTAAGTCTTTAACTGTTTGATGGGATTCAATGTAATGTCACTCAAAAATATAAAGGTGTACATCAAAATACGTCCTGTCTGAATACTTGAATGGGAGATAATTAGATTTTGAGCTTGCTCATAGAAGCTCTAATGTCTATTTTGATCAAGGTTGTTAGAAAACAATTGTTATACATCATGTACTTTGAATTTAAGATACTGAAATTTATAAATCCTTATATTGTAGATGAAGATGAAGCTGGTGGGGAATCCCCTGAGGAAGAAATGGATGATGAACTAGCAGAAGAAAAGCCAAGGAAGAAAGGAAGAAAGAAGACTGTAGCTCCTATCAAAATAAAGATTGGCAAGAAGAAAAAAAAGAAAAAGACTCAATCGGTTATAACAAGCTTTCAGTGCAATTACGTTTTAATTTAGATATTACTGCATCACCTGTTCTATTGAAAATTTATCGTTCTTAAAAATGGATTTGTAAAATTTGAAAGTTTACATATGTTATTTAGAGGGAACTCTGGTAGAATCTTTAGAAAGAGTATATTATTTGTAGTTTATTTGTCGGATAATTAGATGGAAAGTAAATTTGAATGTGGGTTTCTAAGTTATATCAAACCTGTTATTTAGTCGAATTTAAGCCAAGAAAAAATATTTTGGACCTCTGTTTCAACATTTTGGTATAAAATTTTAAAAGTATTTTTCTTTTAAAGGATGATGAAGACAATGCATACAACACAAGTGATGAGGAATTTGATCGCCAGTTAGAGGAGGCAGCTCTGTTGGAGGAACAGGTGAAGGCAGAGGAGGCTATTGCACCAAAACGTAAAACTAAAACAAAGAGAGGTAGAGGAAGGGGAGCCAAAAAGAAGACTAAACTGACAAATAAATTTCCAAATAATGACCCGGATGCTGATGGTTACGAGGTAAAATTATTTTTGTGTTTGATAATGTGAAATATAATTTTCGGTGCAACATATTAACGGCGATTTTAACTATTCAACATTTCATAGGTATCGTTGGTACTGGAATATTTTTAAAGCTACAATTTTTAGTATTCTTGAAACAATGAATTGTACTTTAAAAAAATGTTATCCATTAGACTTAAAAGAAATATATACAGGCCAAGTTAATTTAATTTGTAGAATTTCATAAACCTTGACAAAGGAAAATGGGGTGAGTGGAAGGATTTTTTTTAAAGCTAGAAACTGTATAATCATCAAGAAATTACAATAGGAAATTTGCCTAAAACATTTCTGTGGTTCAGAATTGAACCTGAAAAATTTATATCATACTGACAATAAGAAATTTGACATAGGACAATTTTTGAGGGGCAGGTGGAGAGGAAATTATATCGGTTAACAAGTGTTTTACTATTTTTCAGACTGATCACCAAGATTATTGTGAGGTTTGTCAACAAGGAGGGGAAATAATTTTATGTGATACCTGTCCTAGAGCTTACCATTTGGTTTGTCTGGAACCTGAACTTGAAGAGGCACCAGAAGGGAAATGGAGCTGCCCTCGATGTGTAAGGATAATACTTCATACATGTGTATTTGCTCTGTAGGTCAAAAATTAAATAATTGCTCCTGATATTTTTGAAAGTTAACATCGTGGAAGCAATTCTTTGATTAAGAAAAATATTTTTGGAGGAATTGGAAGGTTTTACAACAGATTATTCTGGATACAGAATCTGACACTATGAATATTTAAGGATTATTTTCAGCATGTAATTTCTAAATGAATTGAAGTTTCTATAGTATTCCACTTTTGAGATATTTACACATTTTTTTTAGGAAGGAGAAGGTATCAAAGAGCAGGAAGAGGATGAACACATGGAATTCTGTCGTGTTTGTAAAGATGGCGGTGAATTACTGTGTTGTGATATTTGTCCGTCAGCATACCATGTCCACTGTCTTAATCCACCAATAAAACATATTCCTGATGGTGATTGGCATTGTCCAAGATGTTCAGTAAGTTGATAATAGATTTTGAAGTAAAAGAATCAAGATTAAAGCTTCTCCTATTATACATATATTAGTTTGCATGTACATTGTAAAGCTAAACTTAAATTTCTGGTTCTCAGACACTGCCGCGTCACTTAAAAGTTATCGATGGAACGAGTTTATTTGATTTCAGGAAAAAAATCTGCGCCGTTCAAGTATTTTTCCATTAAAAATAAAAGAAATTTGGCACCAAAAGTAGTTTTATGCATCTGCCGCCTGATACTTAAGCATTATGTGACATTTAACAAGTAAAAACGAAGGTAAATAAACAGATTTAAACGATCATTGCAGTGAGTTTTGCTTGAATATTTACTCCAAACAAATCATTTCATGGATGATACTACCTGTTCATTCTACAGTAAGAATAGAACAGTGTCATAGAAGAGAATGGATTCAAACTAGATTTGTATGTCGCCAAAATTAACGCCTAAGCTGAAAATACCTTATCTATTTTGAAAAGGAAATAGATTATAAAAAAAAAATTCCCTCCCTACCTTCAGTGCTTGCCAAAAAGCATGAAAACCAGAGAATTTATTTTAGGTGGCCTAAGTATCATGCAATTTCAAAGGAATTTTGACAAGTGAGCATTCAAAATGAATGCAGTTGTTCAGTGATGCTATGAAGGTTGAATTAACATGTCCTTTTTACATATACACATTTTTTTTTATTTCTCAAAAGAAAATTTGGTTCAAGTTATGAAAGAACATGTCAGTTGAAGCTATTAACATGTGAAAATAGAGATTTGTTATTTGGTACTTACATGTATATATATGCCAGAAATGTAAACATGAATTTAAAATCTTACAATTTTAGTTAGAGCCACTGAAAGGAAGAGTGGCCAAAATATTAACCTGGAAATGGACAGAACCACCAGCAGAGGAGGGAAAACTGGAGGAGCTTGACCACACTCATCCACATATGCCTGCAGTTAAAAAGGTAGTTAACACTTGTGTGTTACCTATACATGTAGTTGCTTCAGTAGTTTGGGAAGTTATATTCCTGTGTTTTAGTAATTTCTTGGAAACAAATTTTAAAATACTATTAATAGATGTCCTGTCATTTAAACTATGTTTAACATTAAGTAGAATATTGATTTAGAATTTGACTTTGTTATGTGTAAATATACAGCAGCCAAAGACAGGGACAAGTGGAGGCAGTGTATCCGGGCCTTATGTGCCAGTGGGCACGAAGAGGTTAGGTGAGGAGGTGAGGTGATGTGTAAATACGTTTGAGGAACTATAAAATGTTAGTACTTAGTTCTGCTTTTACTGTTTCAGAATCGTAAGCCACAGAGAGAGTTCTTTGTAAAATGGCATAATATGTCTTACTGGCACTGTAGCTGGATATCAGAATTAGCTGTAAGTACTGTGTAGATATCAGAATTAGCTGTAAGTGCTGTGTAGATATCAGAATTAGCTGTAAGTACTGTGTAGATATCAGAATTAACTGTAAGTGCTGTGTACATTATATCAGAATTAGCTGTAAGTACTGTGTAAATATCAGAATTAGCTGTAAGTGCTGTGTATATATCAGAATTAGCTGTAAGTACTGTGTAAATATCAGAATTTGCTGTAAGTACTGTGTAGATATCAACTTTCACATATTCAGGAATATCACATTTGTTTGTGGAGAGATATATTGTGTGAAAATTAAGGAATTTAGCACAAAAATTGGAAATACGCTCTCGTAAAAATATCTGTGGCATTTCGACTGAGGAAGACAATAATTACGACTATTGAAAATAAAAGATGATGTAATAGTTTTTGCCTTCATTTTAAAGAATCATTTGAGATATTCTTGAAAACAAGTGGCAGTTTTAAAAGAGACACAGCAGTTTTATTTCAAGTCAGATTATAGTGAAGATACAATAATTTCTAAACCTTAGAAATCTTGGTCTTGCAGCTGTTATATTTATGTTTAAAAAATTTGCTTTTTGTCAGTTGGATGTATACCACCCGGCGATGTTCCGTTGTTACATCAGGAAGAACGATATGGATGAACCACCACCATTAGAGGATGGCAGCAGTTATGGACAGAAAGATTTCCACAAGGATAAACAAAAGAGAGGAAGTGACGCAGAAAATTTGGAAGACAAATTTTACAAATATGGTGTAAGACCAGAGTGGTTACAGATAAATCGAGTTATCTCACACAGGTAATTTTTAGGGTTAGGTTGCTAAGCAACCAAAACCCTTATGCCGTCGGTCGTTTGGTTAGACAATGAAGGAAACTTTGGAAATCTGGTGTTTTGTGGAAAAAGTTGGACCAGAAGTTTTTGAAACTATGTTTTTATGAGTAAATATGCAAGCTTATCTAGGATTGAAGCTTAAGCAAGGCTAGTTAAGCAGCTTTTTATCTCGATTTTGAGATGACACATGCGCAAACAACCTCAAAAGTTTTCGAATTACGACTATGTTTATATTGGAATATCATATAAGAAAATAAACATTCCGCGGTAAAATAGTCCTAATATTTGTTGTTGCTGGTGCAGTTGTTTTTTAATAGAAATGTAACTGAAACACACCGAGAAGTGTAATTGTCCAGTTATTTAATAAAAGATGTGTGTTTTATTGACGATTTCCTTTTTGTTTTGAAAGCCGTGTAAAGTATTCGCACCTTTTAAAGTGTACAATGCTATCGGCGTAAGGATTTTGAATTTGCACGGATATTTTGGGAAGGATTACAATCAGGTTTATTTTCAAAAGATTTCAAAGGTAAGTTCCATTTTTGTTGTGAACGTGATTGTTAACTTATACAGAACATATTTTGCACATTATTTGCTTATTATTCTTGTAATTCTGATGGTATTTTGTGTATTTGATTAACCTTTTGACCTGATCATCGTGACTTCATTTTGTCAAACCTGTTGGTCAGTGATAGAATTGCATACAGGTTATTTGAAATGCCGACAACTTGCACATTAAGATTGAAAAACACTGTGTTTATCATTAATTTAGAAAACGGTATTATCGAAGGTATAATGGGTTTATTTTAATTGAAAGCTTGAATGTTTACGTTCTTTTTGTGTATTTGATTAACCTTTTGACCTGATCATCGTGACTTCATTTTGTCAAACCTGTTGGTCAGTGATAGAATTGCATACAGGTTATTTGAAATTCCGACAACTTGCACATTAAGATTGAAAAACACTGTGTTTATCATTAATTTAGAAAACTGTATTATCGAAGGTATAATGGGTTTATTTTAATTGAAAGCTTGAATGTTTACGTTCTGATCTACCTGCACATGCGCAATGTAGTGTAAATAGAAATGACCCCCTTCTACAATTGTCCAAACTTTGTCTTTTTAGCTCACCTGGCTAAAAGCCAGGGTGAGTTTTTGCCATCACTTTGCGTCCGTCGTCCGTCCGTTAACTTTTCACATTTCAATCTTCTTCTAAAAAACCACTGAACCAAATGGAACCAAACTTGGCAGCAATGTTCCTGTGAAGGTCCTTTACAGAATTTGTAATTTTGGTGCTGATCGAATATTCAACATGGCTGCCAGGCCCAATAATGTGTTTTGATTACAATTTCCATTTTGAAGTTCTAATAAAGGTATAGACTTACAAATAAAACTGACCTTTTCAGACAGTGTTCATACATGGAAGTTTCCCCACAAGATAAGATTATCTGCTATGGAGAAAATGCATGAAAAGGGACATTTCTAGCTGATTTTGTCAAGGGTATTTTTGGCACATAATAAGGGAAAATATGGCATCATAGACACTTTGAACCAGAAACGTATCAAACTGTAGATGAATATGAAGATAAGGGTACCAGGGTAAAATGCTATGTACCAGCATAATATGAAAAAAATGTTTGAAACGGTTTCTTTGGCCAAAAAAATAGTCCGGTTGGAGGATAAAATATAAGTAATCATATTTGGAAACTTGCATATGAAGAACATTTTGCACAAGGCGAGAACAGCATTTTTTTTAGCTCAGCTTGCCTAAAGGGCTGTTGCCATCACTTGGCGTCAAGTGTTTGTCCTCGTCCTCTTAAACTTTCCTGAAACCACAGGACCAATTGAAACAAAACTTGACAACAATGGTACTTGGGTGGTCCTCTTTCAGAATTGTATCTGATGACCCCACCAACCTTCCAAGATGACCACCACAGCTGAACATAGTTTAACATAGGACCCTGTGAGAAATTTACTTAAAGATCTTCTTTTCTGAAACCACAAAGTCAATTGTAACAAAACTTGGCAGCAGTGCTCCTGTGGTGGTCCTCTATCAGAATCTGATGAGCCTGCCCAACATCCAAGATGGCAGCCAGAGCTAACATAGTTTAACAAAGGACCCTGTGTAAAATTTACTTAAAGATCTTCTTGTCTGATACCGCAAAGTCAATTGGAACAAAGGTATTGGTGGTGGTTTTTTCAGAATTATATACAGTGACCCTGCCCGACATACAAGATGGCTGCAAGAGCCAAACACATTTTACCATAGGACCCTATGGGAAATTTTCAGATCTTCTTGTCTGAACAACAAAGTCAACAAAACTTGGCAGCAGTCCTGTTTCAGAAATGTATCCAATGACCCTGCTGGCTGCCAGAACCCAACATAGTTTAACATATTCCTTATGGGAAAATTCACTGAAAGATCTTGTTTAAAACCAGTGAAAAATTTGGCAAAACCAGTGAGCTAGTTGGAACTTGACAGCAATTTTCCAGACTGCCAGCCAAGATGGACATAGTCAAACAATTTATTCTGCAAATGATTTCCAGGTGAGTGATACAGGCTCCTGGGAGCCCCTAAGTTTTTAGCAGTTTTTTGTTATTACAATTTTTGCCTAAAAATAGAATTTATTAAAAATAGTTGCTAATACAAGCATCTCATTTTCATATGCATATGCACATGTAATTATTTGTTTGTCATCTACATTTATGTTACAGACATTCTAAGGAAGTGACGTGGTACTTAGTGAAGTGGTGTGATCTACCATATGATCAGTCAACGTGGGAAAGGGAAGATGCAGAAATCACCGATCTTAAAAAACATATCGACGATTATGAAGTCTTAAGGTAAAGTAAAATTAAGGCTAATTAAAAGGACTGTTTATTATTTAGTTTATTTCCAGAATTCTTGGGATGGAACTCAGTTTATATGGCAGTATTGTTTGAGAAAAAACTGGGGCTCACTGTTATTGGATTTTGTCATTTGCAAACAATGTCTCTTTGCAGAAGTTCTATTTTTGGTTCTTTTGAAATAATACAGCAGAAGCTAGAATTAAACACTTTTTTTACAGATTTTTTACAAATATTTTTTTGGTGAAGTACAGTAGAATCTCGATTTCTCGAACTTGAAGGGGTCTGTAAAATTAGTTTGAGCCATCGAAGTTGGGAAAATTATCGCTTAAGAACCAGCAATAAATTTAAAATTTAATTTACATCCATTTATCTGCAATAAATCACCGAAAAACATCAAGGGGATTATCAATGACCTGTAATTGACAATTAATCACCTTCTTGTCAATGATCTGACCTCTGGTTTTTCACACTTTTGATATTTGTCACGTACGCCAATTAAAAATGGTGTTCCAGTTACAGAGAGTAAAATTACATTATATTACTGTTATACGGACCAGAAAATAAAGTTCGAGAAATTGGTGTTGGAAAAACCCAGAGTTAATTAACATAGACATAATGGAAACAATGACCAGACTTTCAAAAAGGGTTGAGAAATTGTGTTCGAGCGACCCCCGTTCGAGCCACTGAGATTCTGCTGTACATGAATTATGATTTAATTTGTCTCTGATTATATTCTTGAAAGTATTCTTTTACCATAAACAATGGCTTTGATATTTATTCCATTTACAATACATGTATATACATTTATTAATTAAACAGAGCATTAACAAACTTTGGAGAGAGAAAAGGACCTGGTAAAAAGAAGAAAAAGAAGGATTTACCAGCTGAAGTGTTAGCTAGACTTCCCCCTGCTATACCTACCACTGATGTAAGTTGTACTTCATTATAGATATAAGTCTTGTTTTGAATATTATTAGGTTATTTTTACTTTTATTTAAATCAATAAAGGTATAATTTTACATTTGAATGTGAAGAAAATTAAAATGAAAGTATTCGATTTCCATCAAAAAATGCTTTGTCATTTAAGTTCAATTTGTTGTTGAAAAGAATTCATTTCACATGTCCTTTTCAAAGTAATTACTGTGCCAGTCAATGTTCATTTAAGATGCTGATATTAATACTAATATTGTAATAGAAAAAAAGGATATGTTGGATAAATTCTTGACACAAATCCACACACGACAAATACATGTATATGGGCAAATTTACATCAGATGTATTAGTATTCTTTATCTGAAAGGTATCATGTGACCTTATTATATTGAAGGAGAAAAATCTTTCACCATACTTAAAAGTTGAAGTTATCTCCTAGAACCAGTTTTGAATGGAATTCTTTGACATCTTGATCACATCGTGTCTATCCAGTATTTATAGACCTAATTTTCTTCTGCTTTTGGAAGTCAGGATTTGTCCATTACGGTTCCTTTATTATACATATTAAAATGGCTACTGAAGTATCATTTCCAGTCTTTTTACATGGTTGTCCAAATCAGATCTGTATTTACAAATTATGCAAAATGGCAGTCAAAGTTTGACCTTTTTTGATAATTACTGCTATTCTTTGTAGTTAAGAAAGAAGATGGACCACCAGCCTGATTATATCACTGAAACAGGAGGAACGCTGCATCCATATCAGTTGGAAGGTTTTAATTGGTTGAGATATTCCTGGGCCAATGGTACGGATACTATTCTGGCTGATGAAATGGGACTGGGGAAAACCATCCAGACCATTGTCTTTCTCAACTCTCTTTACAAAGAGGTAAGAAAAGTATTAAGTGTGGTGCACAACATAAGAAAAACTATGAAACACATTAATAGTAATATCGGTTAATTGAAGTTGTAATTGATATTCTTAGTAAAAAAAATATTCATAATTTCAAGGTAAAGTGAATAAATTAGACCGTGTTCTCTTGAGAAATGTTTTCATAATCTTGTCTACCAAACTTTATACAAAAAACTGTCATTATTAATTGAATTACATATATTTTCTAGATTGTAGAATATGATTATGTTTCCATAGTGTACGATGCATTGGAGTAACATACTTTGTATAACAAGTTTCGACAAATATCCCTTCATTTTTCAGGGTCACTGCAAAGGACCATTCCTTATTAGTGCTCCATTATCTACAATTATAAACTGGGAGAGAGAATTTGAATTCTGGGCACCAGACTTGTATGTGGTGACTTATATAGGAGATAAGGATTGTAGATCTGTGATCAGGTAAATACTCCATAAACATGTATTCAGGTCAAATAAAATAATGAAAGACTTACGTATCTCAGAAATAGAAATAAAAATAACTTGTAAGGATGGGTTATCATAGGGTGAATAGTATAAATTTATTGACTGGGTATGGAGAGAATAGTAAGTTTATTGTCCCTGAGGTACCAGCTGTTGCCCCCCAACCCCCCCCACCCCCAAGGTGTAGCCTAGGGAAATAGTTGGTGTCAAAGAGATAAGACATTTACTATTCTCTGAAAATGCAGTCATTAAGTGTTTTATTGTCCCCCGCCGCAACATCGCGGAGGGACCTAGTAATGATCTGCATCCGTCATTTGTCCGCGCAACTCCTCTGAGACTGCTGATCGGATTTCGTTCAAATTTTGTAGGATTGTAAGTGAAAAGTTATAAAAATTGACTAATTTATTGTAACTTTTCAACTACATAAACCAGCGCAACAAAAGGAGAAAACCATATGATTTACATATTTATCTGTTTTCCAGAGATTATGAGTTCTCCTTTGATGAGGGTGCTATCCGAGGAGGTCCAAAAGCTTGTCGAATGAAGTCAGATGCCACTGTAAAGTTTCATGTCTTACTAACTTCTTATGAATTGATCAGTATAGACACAGCCACATTAGGCTCTGTTGATTGGCAGGTGCTTGTCGTAGACGAGGCCCATAGGCTGAAAAATAATCAGTCAAAGGTGAGTATGACAGTCTAAACTAACGATAAAGTAGTTTTAGCTCAAGATAGGTTATCAAATAAGCAGTTAGTGATAATATAGATAAAGGATAAAATCTCAGTGTAAAATTAAATAAATTTGGAAAAATTGTGGTTATTAATTTAGACAGTTATTTTATAACATTATGTTAACCATAAAATCTCTAGTTACGAATAAAAAATAAAAAAAATCAATTGGTCAATGTTTCAGTAATGCATTGCCATCTTTATTCAAGATGTAATGTGAAGAAGTTACGTTGTGACACCATATTGTACTTCTACGTTCTGAAACGTCAACCAAATGGAGTTTTTAATATGTTAATATTTCAACCATTTTGGTGAACACTTCAACCATTTTGGTGATCATACATGTATAACAACAGGATTGTAATTTGGGGTTTTCAACATTTTAGGCCTTGAGCACAACTGACGAGTTGTAAATCGGCAAAATGTGCACATCTTGTGCATCAAAACTGGTATCAAAGAATTATTCTCAATATACCAAACTGCCTTGGTGGTCTCGTGGTAGCGTGCTCGCCCCGAGTGCGGAAGGTCGCGGGTTCGATCCCCGGCCGGGTCAAACCAAAGACATTAAAATTGGTATTTGCTGCTTTTCCGCCAAGCATGCGGCATCTAGAAGCAAGAGCAAAGACTGGTCGGCTCGGAGTCCGTATAATGTGTCCGAGTGAGGTGATATGTCTTCCTGTGGACAGTTACCTCGTGAGCTAGCATATTAAAAATCCGGCTCAGTGTGTCGGTCTAGTACAAAGCGGGGATCATATTCATTATCATATCAACATGTTCTCGTCCTGATATGCACCTGGTTGCCAGTGGACGTTAAACAGTAATTCATCCATCCATCCTCAGTATACCAGATCAATATACAATGAAAATATTTTTATATGAGAACTACTGATTTAAGACAGCTTGAAAAAGAACTGATTTGAATAAAATTCATACTGTGTGAAAGTGAACAGTACTGTACAAACTGAAAAAATGCATCATATTTTGTGTTGTTTATACACTTTCAGACCTGACATAAATCTTACTAATTCATGTTTTATTTTTATTTACAGTTTTTCAAAGTTTTATCAAACTATAAGATCCAGTACAAACTGTTATTGACTGGTACCCCATTACAGAACAACTTGGAAGAACTATTCCATTTGCTCAACTTCTTAAGTCCTGCAAATTTCAAGTAAGTTCCAGTTTGAAAACTTAAATAATTCATGTATTGTTAAAAACCTTAAGACTGAAAGGCCATTAAGTTAGATAACTTGATAGTAATGGAAAAATAATTACAAATAAGATAAAAAATTGTATTAGTAGCTCGTTGATGTAACAAACATAACAAATTTTTTGGGATTCATAAAAAAGAAAAGGGAAATGATGTATATGTATTTATGCATAATATTTAAGGATTCTCGCTGGTCATGTTTTGGTCTTTTTGTCAGATTTTCGGAATCCTCGGGTTTTATCCATTTCTTAAACATGAAATTTTTTGCCCATGAACCCCCACTTTTTCTTTTATAATTCAATCATATATACCTTAAAATGGTATTTGACAAAATTTTATGAAATCCTTTTTTATTTTTTCATACATCTTTGAGAGACTGAAGTTGTCAATGCAAAGACAATGAAAAATCCAGAGAAAACCCATTTCCTGCAAATTTTCAAGGCCTTATAGCTCTAAAATGAGCACATGAACCTATATTTTTTTCTTGCTTATTTGTTTACTATTCATATGTTCTCTCAAAAAACACCTATTTCAAATCCTATTTATTTCCTATTAGATCAGCGACCGTCCTTAAGTTGTCCTGTATATTTATGAAAAATGTTAGTTTGCTAATTAAAAAAGCCTATCATTTGTAGTAGATATAATTCACACTTGCATATGATTTTTAGTCTGTGTGTGTATAGATTATAGATAATTTTATTTTTTTTTAAATATTTTCAGTGATTTGCAAGGATTTTTAGATGAATTTGCAGAAATTTCCAAAGAAGAACAGGTGAAGAAATTACACAATATGTTGGGACCACATTTACTGCGGCGATTGAAAGCTGATGTACTGAAAGGAATGCCTTCCAAGAGTGAATTTATTGTCCGAGTAGAACTTAGTCCCATGCAAAAGTAGGTGGTATATGTAGTTAAAGACCTAATTTGTGTACGTTTTATCAAGTTTTAATTAATGTGTTGCTCTTTTGGATCATTTGCATTTATAAAAGTATCAGATTTATTTCTGAATTTATAGTGTTTAAAAATGCTTCAAACAAAAATGTTTGATTTTGAAATATGTTCCGATCCTGCAGCTATTGGTAGCAGGTGCTTGACAGTCTGAAAAGCAGTTGATCAGACACAATTTTTTTTTGTTTTAAAAACGGCATTTCGCTTTTTGCAATCTGGATTATTCCATTGTGGTTTCATTATTACACATAGCAAAATGGCTTCCGGTACAGCATTTCCATCTTTTTTCTTCGCTGGGAAAAATCATCTCTGGTTGATAAAGCAAGAAGGAAGAGTTCTCAAAGATTGTGTATTTAAGAGAATTTAAGTCAAAAACTTACTCAGCAAAATATATTTGATTATTAACATGAAATTCTCTCTTGCAGGAAATACTATAAATACATTCTGACGAGGAACTTCAGTGCTTTGAATGTAAAGGGAGGTAACCAAGTCTCCTTGCTGAACATTATGATGGATCTAAAGAAATGTTGTAATCATCCATATCTCTTCCCTACAGCTGCTAATGTGAGTACTACTTCATTGTCATACCCCAGCCCTGAAGGGAACATGGTAAAAGGTGATCTTCCTATCTCTTTTGTGTGTCCATTACACCTCTCGTCATTGGATAATAAAGTAGTACTTGGTCAGATGTTTTGAAATTTTTTATGATGCTCGATTTATAGAAAACTGCTGAAATTAAAGGTTTCTATATGATAGTTTTCTTCTTATACTCGGGGGTTGAGAACTAGTCTACTTAAAGGATACCCAATTGATCATGAAATGAATGTTTAAATTTATTATTGTTATTCAGCACAAATTACACACTTAAAGAGTGTGAAAGCCATTGTAACAATCACTACTAACAACAATATCATCTTGAATTTCACATTAAAATAAATAAAACATTGAATACACAACAAATGACCTCAATCACCCAATGCATATATTGTAAATGTTATTCAAACGAACAGATTACATTGTATGTTATGTTCAGAGTTTACTTAAGTGTTAATGTAAGTGCAAAAATAATTGTTTGGGTTTAGTTATAAACATAAAAATACGGTTCTTAATTTCGTGTCATTTTGTGTTCACAGGAAGCACCTAAATTACCAAATGGTATGTTTGAAGGTTCAGCATTAATTAAAGCCTGTGGTAAACTAGAACTAATGGCAAAAATATTAAAGAAGCTGAAAGAACAAGGACACAGAGTTCTTATATTCTCACAGGTAAGTTTATTGGAGACCTATATAAATCAGAGCTGGATTTTCGATTGGAAATAGGCAATACGGATTTAAGATAAAAACCTACGGATTCCTGCGAACCGGAAAAAAATCATGGTCCATCGGTGTTAGAGAGAAGCTTCTCAACAAAAACGATCTTGATTTAAAGTGCACAGTTGATGTTGAATTATGTAAATCATTAAAAAGAATGGTGGCCCACAGACAGTGGCATCATATGGACAAGAATAGTAGGAAGGGAAAATTGATCAGTGACTGCTTTTTCATATGACCAGTAGTTATCAGTCATATGAAAAAGGTGTTTATTAACTACAAGTTGCTTTTTATGTTATACAATTCTGTTATACTGACAAAATGCTCAAAATAGTTACGACACACTGCTTGAATACTGACACAAGTCAGGATGAGTAAACATCTCAGAAAAAGTCTAATCCATAGAAGGAAGAGGCTTTTGATAGTTTAATTACACCTTATATAATCTGATTGGTTCATTAGAGGGGTTTCAGAGGCAGCAGGGTATTTGCACTTTTTATCATCTGTGTGGTATTTGCGAAAAATTCTCTTATCCGCCTGGACACTTGAAATGTCTACATCATCACTGTGTTTTAGTATAAGCGTTTGTAGATAAAAACATTTTATTTTGACGTTTGGCATAATTAAACAGATGCATCATACTAGAGGGGGGTATTTGCAAAAAATTCCATATTTACAAATATTTTTAACATATAGTCTATGGTAGACACGTACAGACTTTTAACAGTGCTTATTGAAAAATGTCCAATAAATCTACATGTATATGGTAGGTAGGTAACCGTAACCACACATATTTTTTAATTTTTAGCTCACCTGGCTAAAAGCCAGGGTGAGCTTTTGCCATCACTTTGCGTCCGTCGTCCGTCCGTCCGTCGTCCGTCGTCCGTCCGTCCGTTAACTTTTCACATTTCAATCTTCTCCTCTGAAACCACTGGGCCAAATGGAATTAAATTTGGCAGGAAGCATCTATGTAAGGTCCTTTATAAAGTTTGCTCATTTCGTCCCGATCGGACAACAAACATGGCCACCATGGGCAATTGTTGTTTCTGATTGGCTGAGTTTTTAAAAATCTTCTCCTCTGAAACTGCATGGCCAAATGGAACAAAACTTGACAGGAAGCATATATGGGAGGTCCTTTATAAAGTTTCCTCATTTCGTCCCGATCGGACTACAAATATGGCTGCAATGGGCAATTCTTGTTTCTGATTGGCTGATATAAAAAAATCTTCTCCTCTGAAATCACTTGGCCAAATGGAACGAAACTTGACAGAAAGCATCTATGGGAGGTTCTTTAAAAATTTTCCTCATTTCCTCCCGATCGGGCAACAAACATGGACTACAAATATGGCTGCAATGGGCAATTCTTGTTTCTGATTGGCTGATATAAAAAAATCTTGTCCTCTGAAATCGCTTGGCCAAATGGAACGAAACTTGACAGGAAGCATCTATGGGAGGTTCTTTACAAAGTTTCCTCATTTTGTTCTGACCGGACAACAAACATGGCTGCCATGGGCAATTCTTGTTCAGAAATGTGTCTGATTTCGTGGACTGTGAACCAAGATGGCCACCACAGCAGAACTTAATTTAACATAGGACCCTATGGGAAATTCAGTCAAAAATCTTCTGGTCTGAAACCACTAAGCCAATTAGAATTAGACTTGGTAGCAATAGTCCTTAGATGGTCCTCTTTCAGAATTTTGTGCGATGACCTAGACTGTCAACCAAGATGGCCGCCACACCCGAACTTAGTTTAACATAGGCCCCTATGGAAAAATTCAGTGAAAAATCTTCTTGTCTGAAACCACTTGACATATTGGAGCCAGACTTGGCAGCATTGGTCCTTAGGAGGTCCTCTTTCAGAAATATCTCCGATCACCCGGATTGTCAACCAAGATTGCTGCCACACCGACCTTTGTTAAATATTGGACCCTATAGGAAAATTCATTTAAAAATCTTCTAGTCTGAAACCACTTCGCCAGTTGAAACAAGACTTAGCAGAAATGGTCCTTAGATGGTTCTCTTTTAGAAATGTATCCATTGACCTGGACTAAACCAAAATGACTGCCACAGCTGAAATTAGTTTAACATAGAATCCTATAGAAAAACCAGCCAAATTGACTGCAACACTTAAATTTTTAGGTCTGCTCAAGGTGAAAAGTTAAATCCAGGTGAGCGATACAGGCTCTTGAGAGCCTCTAGTTAACTTAATGTTATCTTTTTTCACATAAAAAAATTATACCAATTACAGATGACCAAAGTATTAGATATACTGGAAGATTTCTTAGAAAACGAAGGTTACAAGTATGAGAGGATTGATGGATCAATCACTGGCTCAATACGTCAGGAATCCATTGACAGATTTAATGGTAGGTTTTATGTGTTACAGAAATTTTATGATTGTTACAAGTATGTGATATTTATATATTTAATAGTGGTGTCCCGATGATCGATTATAATTTAAAATCGGTCGATTGTAGCCCTATTCTAAGCAATCGATTATAAAATGTTATGATCCGATTAATCAGAAAATTTCTACTTTCACTTTCACTTCTGATTCCTGTTTCTGCTGATGTCATCAAGTTGAGTATTTGTTTTTGTATCTCATTTTAACGTATTTCCCCATGCCTATATCGACCTGCTGAGGCCTTCACAATTTCCCGTATTTCGGCACTGTGACGTCGTAAAGAGTTGACCCGACCGTAATATGAGCTGACCCAAATAAATCAGCGACGTCGTAATGTTTGACCCAACGTTGACCCGAATATATATGGAAAACATCCGGTTATAGGCGGATGACCATTGAAAAGTAAGAAATTCCATTGAGATTGGTAGTTAACAATACAATAAATTTATCATCAAGTTTTCTTCAAACAAATATTGTAAAATATAAGCCGCTCGACACAATATGAAGCTTTTTAGCTCGTTCGCTACGCTCACTCGTCGAAAAAGCTTCACATTGTGTCTCGCGGCTGATATTTTACGATATACGTTTGCAGAAAACCTGATAATATGTAAGAATGTATGCACAAGAGTAATTTTAGAATTTTTAGACCCCAATAAAAGGTTTTAAAATGAAATCGGAAAGAAGTGAGTAAACTGAATTTCCGTGCAGAATCTGTTGATTAATTTTGAATTTGAGATTTGAGAATACGGTTTTGCTTACTGCGCATGTGTATATTGAAAGTATAAATGCAAAAGCTGCACATTTAAACTTTAAAAATTGAAGAAAACAGTTTTCACATTGTTCCAATTATTAATCGATCATCAGTTGGTTATGTATAAGCGATGATCGGTTATAAAATGTCTTCCGATTCCCATCACTAATATTTAAATTGTATTTGCAGTTGGTTTATTAATAAGTCATACAAGAATCTCATCTTGAATTAAGCTTCAGTTTTAGATGCATTTATTTGAAGGAGACTCTGAGCAGAAAACTTGAATATGCAATTTTTTTTTTGAAGTTCATGTATATTTTATGTAGCAGTCTTTAAATTTAAAAAAAAAATACCTCTTTTGTTCATTGGTTAATTATATTAAATTTTCTTAACTTAAGTCAGTTTTTAAACATCTCATCATGATGGATCAATATTGTATGCATCGATTTCTTAATATATAGCATTTAAATATTTTCTAATTTTAGCACCTGGTGCTCCCCAGTTTGTGTTTTTGTTGTCTACCAGAGCAGGAGGTCTTGGTATTAATTTAGCCACTGCTGACTCAGTTATAATATATGACTCAGATTGGAATCCTCATAACGATATTCAGGTTTGTTATTACACCCAAGGAAGTTTTGTTTTCATTGATAGAATCTGGATTTTGTAGAATAATGCTGACATTTATTGTCCCCAATTAATTTCAAAAGTTATATTACATAGACCTTAGTACTACATGTAAATGTTAGCAGAGTAAATTTTAATTACTGGGACCACGGTTGCCGAGTGGTCTAGGTAGTTCGTCATGACTACTAATGATCACTAGCCTGTCAGCACTGAGGTTGTGAGTTTGAATCTCACCTGTGGCGGGTTGTGTTTGACTCCGATCTTAATTGAGGGGCCTCGGTGGCCGAGTGGTCTAGGTAGTTCGTCATGACTACTAATGATCACTAGCCTGTCAACGCTGAGGTTGTGAGTTCTAATCTCACCTGTGGCGGGGTGTGTTCGACTCTAATCTTAATTGACAAAGATTGCCAATTTTCCTACTGAAGGTCGGTGGTTCTCTCCAGGTACTCTGGCTTCCTCCACCAATAAAAACTCGCCACGGCGAAATATCCATGTGTGCTGAAAACGGCGTTAAACCCAAACTAAACAAACGATCTTAATTGACAGGGATTGAAAATTTTCCTACCGAAGGTCGGTGGTTTTCTCCAGGTACTCAGGCTTCATCCACCAATAAAAACTGGCTGCCCCGAAAGCCAAATGTGCTGAAAACGGCATAAATCCCAAACTCAGCAAACAAACATTTTAATTACTAAATTAGGTGGATACATTATATAATTTAATGTTGTTAGATAATATTTTGCACCATTCAGTTGGCAATCTAATCAGCTGTTAGAAATTTTATGCATGATGGAAGAAGTTCTAAGAATAATGAATTCATTTATAGGTGTAAGAGTTTAATATAAAGTCTATATGTTGCAAAACTGCTCAAACGACAATATAATATGAGGAAAATAAATGTAAATAAAAGATGTTGAATTTTGTGCTGGGTCAACATCCTGCTTGTGAACAAGGCCATATTGACCAAAACATTGGGCAATTTCAACTTTTAAATTTTTTGTTTTGTTATTGTTTATTAGTGTTTTGTTCGTTATCTTTTGTACGTTTTACTCGTTTTATGCATCTTTTAACAGCTAACCATTTCCATTTATTTTCCTTGTATTTTGAGAGTTTAATATTCATTGTTTGTAAATAAATTTATAAAGAATTGTAATAGTTGATTCAACCTTGATTTTATGCAGGAGAGAAATTTATAGCTTCTATGAAAATTTATCATCTTATAGCCAGAATTATTTGGTGCACAGTCTGCGAGCAGAAAAATTTTGAAAAAATGTATATGTAATATTTATACCCCCGCAAACAAAGTTTGGGGGGGTATATAGGAATCACCTTGTCCGTCTGTCTGTCCGTCTGTCCATATATCTTGTAAGCGCAACTCCTCCTAGACCGCTCAATAGATTTCAACGAAACTTTACAGAAAGGAAGTACATCATCCAGAGATGTGCATGAAGAAAAATCTTTGCTTTCCGATATCACACAAGGGAGATAATTGGACTTCTATTTTTTTTGGCTTATACATTATATATGAACCTCGTAAGCGCAACTCCTCCTAGACCGCTCAATGGATTTCAACAAAACTTTACAGAAAGGAAGTACATCATCCAAAGATGTGCATGAAGAAAAATCTTTGCTTTCCGATATCACACAAGGGAGATAATTGGACTTCTATTTTATGGGCAAGGCAAAGCGGGGGGTATCCCCTTGTGAGCTTTGCTCAGAGTACATCTAGTTTTTTCTAAATTTCTACAGGCTTTCAGTCGAGCTCACAGAATTGGTCAAGCAAACAAAGTTATGATCTACCGATTCGTAACAAGAGCCTCGGTGGAAGAGAGAATTACCCAAGTAGCCAAGAAGAAAATGATGTTAACACATTTAGTAGTGCGACCAGGACTTGGGAACAAGACAACGAATATGTCTAAACAGGAATTGGATGATATTCTCAAGTTTGGAACAGAGGAATTGTTCAAGGATGATTCTGAAGGAAAAGGTATGCTAATTTATTTTAAATATTGGAGAGAACTCTTTTATTGACATTTTCCTATCGTTTCAGTATTTTATTTGGAAACAAGAGTAACATTAAGGTATCCGGACCATAAATTAACTATGTGATTCTTCCAAATGTGCCAGATTTTCCATACAACTTAATGGGAAAGACCTTTGGCAATTTTCGGCAAACTTCGGAAACACTATATGTTACTTATTTTGAAAGACACCATAAACAAACGATGAAATGAGTTTTGAATTGGGGAAGAATGTATCTAGACAAACCCTGCTTTAAATTTACAGTTTTATTCTGTCAAAAAGAAATACAGACATGATCTATCATAGTCCGGATACTTTAATTCTGCTTCTGTTCACTTTCTAACAAATATTGGAGCTGTCTCCAATATCTTTTCTAACAGAAGATGTGTTGTATTTAACAGAAAGGGCAAAACTTACTTTTACAGAGGGGTTTACTATTATGGAATTTCTGTAATTGTCCCGGATTTTAGATTCAAAACACGGATTACGGATTTACCTCTGCAAATTACACTTTCCGGCTTTGTACCAAAATTATTATACCCCCCGCAAACAAAGTTTGGAAGGTATATAGGAATCACCTTGTCCGTCCGTTTGTCCGTCTGTCCCTCTGTCCCTCTGTCCATATATCTTGTAAGCGCAACTCCTCCTAGACCGCTCAATGGATTTCAATGAAACTTTACAGAAAGGAAGTACATCATCCAAAGATGTGCATGAAGAAAAATCTTTGCTTTCCGATATTACACAAGGGAGATAATTGGACTTCTATTTTTTTTGGCTTATACATTATATATGAACCTCGTAAGCGCAACTCCTCCTACACCGCTCAATGGAATTCAACGATACATTACAGAAAGGAAGTACATCATCCGAAGATGTGCATGAAGAAAAATCTTTGCTTTCCGATATCACACAAGGGAGATAATTGGACTTCTATTTTTTTTTGGCTTATACATTATATATGAACCTCGTAAGCGCAACTCCTCCTAGACCGCTCAATGGATTTCAACGAAACTTTACAGAAAGGAAGTACATCATCCAGAGATGTGCATGAAGAAAAATCTTTGCTTTCTGATTTCACACAAGGGAGATAATTGGACTTCTATTTTTTTTGGCTTATACATTATATATGAACCTCGTAAGCGCAACTCCTCATAGACCACTCAATGGATTTCAACGAAACCTTACAGAAAGGAAGTACATCATCCAAAGATGTGCATGAAGAAAAATCTTTGCTTTCCGATATCACACAAGGGAGGAAATTGGACTTCAAAGCGGGGGGTATCCTTTGTGAGCTTTGCTCACAGTGCATCTAGTTTTTTATTATTCCCGGTTGTGTGAAGGCTTTGTAATTGCACTTGATTTTCCAATTATGAAAAGCTTTATAACGACATTGATGATAAATATTGTTTCTAGACTTTACACAATATAAGATGCTTCGATGGCGGGTCATTGTGCGCTATTGTGTTTCTCTATGGTAGTTTTCATACTGAAATTTGAGATTACTGACAAAGGGACCAAATTACTGACAAATCATTAACAGTACTGAAAACACCAGAAAGGGGTAAACACCTCTGCTTTTTATTTTTTCCCAGAAATTTGAATTGAGGGAAGACTTTTGCAAGAAATAAAAAATTATGGGAAAATATTACAATACACAAAGCATTAATGAATATCTTGCAGAAAAATGTCAATTTGTCCAGTGATATCTTTTGAAGATGCCATCTTCAAAGAGCAGATAACTGTGTAAATAGGAGACACCTCTCATGTACCAAAAATCGGGAATAAATTTTAAGTTCATTTGTATTAACTTTGTCAAATGTATATACATATTTTGCCATTAATTTATACAACAAATCCCTTTTCTGCTACATGTAGATACAATGTTTGCAATAAACTCTTGTAGATCAATTTTTATAAATGTTAGGAACATTTTTCTGAGATTAAACAGAATTCTATTTTAGAGAAAGAGAAATGTAAGTATCAATTTAATGACCTTGACTAATTAGCATGTCGAACCTCGTGGGTGATTTTGTAAGTGTTGGCTGAATTTGGTCTGTGGGCTAAACTGTAGAAAATGAAGGACAGAAAAAATACCTAGTACATGTATATATATGTAGTCAAGTGGGTTTTTGTGATTGGATAATGATGTGAAAAAATAATGATAAAAAAAAAAGACAATTTTGTGTGGATTCTATATTATATTGTTATTCCTAAATTTATGTTGCTTTGTTAAGATGTCTGAATATAAACCCAAAATAGAAAACTGGCATTTTTACATAATTTAAACAATTTTTATGTGCCCTGAAATTTTTCCGGGGGCATTTAGTTCTTACTTTGTCCATCTGTCTGTCTGTTCGTTCAAAACGACTGGTTCCATTTAAATACTTCGTAAGGCCCTAGGGGTAATTCAAATTAGAATGGCTTTATCCACCAGTACACATCAGAGGAAATACTGTGGATTCATTTATTTTCGTGGATAGAGGAAAAAAGGCATTTCTTGGGATACCTAAATTCGTGGATTGCTGGCTTAGAAAAAAATATAAAAAAGTTGTTGAAATACTTAAATTCATGGCTTGGCACATCAGATATCATGAAAATGCTGCAACAAAACGTGCCGATCAGACTTGATATTGTACAGTAAAGTACTGATTTAAAGCGCTCATTAAACAAAAGTCTAACAAACAGATTCTTTAAATTTGTAACGGAACAATTAAAGCTTGTCATGAATTTAAAAAGATTAACAAAATCCGTAATTATTTACTCATTAGGTTAAACAGGTGTGAAATATATTGACAAAATTGCAATCACTTGTCACCAAATACCTCGGGGCATATACATACATATTTTTAATCCGATTACGATCCATAATTTCTGTTTTATTATCTTCTGACAAGATTTTACTGTAATTTAGGAGAAAGTCTGTATTGTTTAGGTCTACTTAGGATTAAGATTTTTCTTGAATGTTTGAATAAAAAAAAAAACCGGAAGTGAATTCCGAGACAATTTACACAGTCAAAATCTTTTTAAAGAAAATTGTTTGAGCGTTTATATGTTACCAAAGACAAAATTACATGAAACACTGTATCCTCTGTGGATATGGCTAACTCATCATATGTCAGAATTCAAGTACATGCTGTAAAAACCCAATTGTTCAAAACTCCGTGGTTTCAAACTTCAGTGCATTTAAATAAGAGTAAAAATATTATTTTTCGTTGGATATCTAAATTCGTGGTTTACTGGGACCCACGAAAACCACGAAAATTGGTATACAATGAATATTAATGAATCCACAGTATACACAACCCATAATGCTTTATTTTTTCCTTCAAGCATACTGTCGCACACATTTGAAATACAAGACAGATTATAACTGCTAATCATTTTTCCCTTCTCTCATTAAATATGCTGTTCGGGAAGCATCTGTTGGAAATGCCAATTTTTTACTTGTTGAAAAATATATTAAATTAACAAAGTGGCATTGCGTGATAAATGACATTTCAGATCTTGACAAGAGAAAAATCAAATATTTAAAAAAATTGACCAGCCTTATTTGAATTTAATTTTCTTGAGGAGAAAAATATCACAACTCCACAGATGTAGAATTTATATTTTATCAAATACTGCACAAGTTATAGATTATTTATGTATTTCAGATGAAAAATAAAATTGACTATGAATAACTGTAGTTCACAAATCTGGAAATATTCTGTAAGTTTTCAAAATCTCGAAATGTTTTACTTTGAAAGGTCATGTAATGTACAGTCCATCAATTTTTCAGATGATGATGATTCTGCAAATAGAATTGTGTATGATGATGAAGCCATTGATAAACTTCTAGACAGAACTCAACAGGGTCAAGAAGAAAAAGAAGAAGCCATGAATGAATATCTCAGTTCATTTAAAGTGGCCAAGTATGCCGTCAAAGATGTAGAAGAGGTAAGGAGGGGGATCAAGTATAGTCTAACCTGCGTATAAAGGGCAACCAAAGAAGTGTGACCTTTATAAAGAGGTTAATTTTACAAGTTTTGTTTATAATGGGGACATTTTCGCAGTTTCGTTTATAGACCGTGATTTGCTATATAGAGGTGACTGAAAATATTATATACAGTTTCAAAGAATTTAATTCCAATTTGTACAAGTAGTACCATATCTTGTGGATTTCATTTTGGACGACTTCTGTAGTGCCATCCCAAAGAAGCCCATTTACTGAGATTTTTTTCTGTTTACAGCTCATTCATATAATTCATTTGATAATTGTTTTATTTGTAAATTGCAATCATAAGAAAAAGCTGGTCACTAAACAGATAACTCATTTAAAACATCAAGATCCTATAAGCTTGTCTATGCTGTATTATATAGATAAACTAGTATTAAAATAAAAAAAAAAAAATGAAAATTTTCACTCTAAAATTCATGATTTTTTTTCCCTTTTCAGGACGATGAAGAGCCAGAGACAGAAGTTCTAAAACAAGAGGCTGAACATGCCGATCCAGCTTACTGGGAGAAACTGCTTCGTCATCACTATGAACAACAACAGGAAGATCTTGCTCGTACGCTCGGAAAAGGAAAACGAGTGCGTAAGCAAGTGAATTATAATGATGCCATGACTGTTCAGGATGATGACACTTGGAAGGAACATGTCTCAGATTTCGATTCAGATTTCAGCGGAAATGGAGACGGTGAGGAAGACGACGATGATTTTGAAGAGAGAGATTCAGGTTTGTACTTGAAATATCTATTTTTGACCATGTAATTATTCTAAATGACCTGGATATTTGTGTAATTAAATGGAAATAAACTCAATAATTATCAACAAGCTTTGGAAACACTATATACCATAATTGTGTTTAAATTTGGGAAAATAATACTCTGATGTAAACTTTTGGTTCAGTTTATTTTTAAACAAAAAGAAATAGAATTTATGTCATGATCTGTAATGGTCAAGGTCATTTTGCTTCATGAACTTAGATTCAGATTGATAGGTGTGAATACATAGATTATGACATACTTCTAGGGTATGTAGAAAAAACGAAGTAAATTTTAGCTCTTGTTTGGACATTTACTGTGAAAAATGAAGTCAAAGAATCAAAATAAAATGGCTGCATTGATATTGGCTATACATGTATATTCATCCTTATTTTAGAGAGGAAGAGAAGGAGGGACAGATTAGATAAGGATAGACCGTTACCACCACTTCTTGCCCGAGTTAATGGACAGATTGAGGTAATAATCTATTGAATAAGTCTTTGAAAATATTATTCCAGTGTAACTTGATTGGCTTCCAGGGAAAGCATCTTGAAAACAAAGTGTCTGCACACCCTGTATATGACTTGCAGTAGTCATAATACTTCCCTAAGCAGACGGACATTAAAGTTACTGTATTTAGGAAGGCTTGCTGTAGTAATGCATGACTTTTAAAGGCACAGTAATACACTATGTAAAAAATTTACATAAGGCTTACAGTAGTATTATAAGAAGTTAAAAAAAGCCAATTCTTAGTGAAACGCTGATGTTTGAAATGCCTCACAGTTGAAAGACTGAAAAAGACCTGTAAATATAAGCATGTTTCAAATACAATGACTGGTGTCTGTGTTTGTTCGAAAACATATCCTTATTTGGAAAATGTCACTAAAACCTCAAAACAAATTTTTTGGCTATCACCATGTGCATCAAGGTGGAAACGATACAGCCAAACTCCACTTTTTGGAATATTTGTGTTAACACATGCCTAATGGGCTTGTATATTAATTTCACATAAACTTCATTAATTTGAATTTCATTCTTACAAGAAATGTGTTGTTTTGTTTTATAGGTACTTGGTTTCAATGCCAGACAAAGAAAGGCATTCTTGAATGCCGTAATGAGATATGGTATGCCTCCACAAGATGCATTTAATTCACAATGGTACGTTATGATAGTAGTATGATGTTGACTTTTTTCAATCTGATCATCACAGAAATTTAAATCTCATGAAGGGCTTTCATATATTACAGGCATGATTTTGGAAGTCCGGATTTATCCATTACGGTTAAATGGCTGCTGAAGTATCGTTTCTATTCTTTTTTCTCTGTTGTCAAAATCAAGTCTTATATTAGAAAGTAATATTCAGGTTTCTTAATTAGAAAAAAATTTCTGAACTTTTGATTTTGGTAAATTTTGCATAGTTTTTTCACCTCATGTGATGTTGCAGTTACATGTATTCCGATTTTATATATTCAGTTCAGTTGCTAAAGTGATGATTAATTATGTTAAGTAACTAATTTATAAACTGAGGGTAACAACCAATGGCAGGTCACTTAAACAAAGGATTTCATTATAAACTAATTAAACCTACAAGCTAGTCACAACTTCATAAATACAATACAATGAAAGGCTGATTAGATATCTTGAAATTATTATATATTTACAGGCTAGTCAGAGATTTGAGAAACAAGTCAGAAAAAGTATTCAAAGCTTATGTTTCATTATTTATGCGTCATCTGTGTGAACCAGGGGCAGATAACTCTGAGACATTTGCTGATGGTGTTCCTCGTGAAGGATTGTCAAGGCAACATGTTTTAACAAGGATTGGAATCATGTCATTGGTCCGCAAAAAGGTAACTCATTTATTTGGTTTATTTTGGTGTCCACAGTGTATTAAAAATAATCATAATATTGCTTCTCTGGGAATTCTTTGTTTGGAAAATGCTGTTAACATTTTCAGATATGGGATGGATTTAGAAAATTTTTTTCTTTGGTTGAAGGATGTGATTAGGAAGATGAGATTTAATATTTTGAACGATCTGTCATTATACATACATTGTACATAGTGTGTGGTATTTACATGTATATGGTCTAAAATCAGAAATAAAGAGGTTTTTTGGCCTTTGTATTTTCTTGAGTTTTTAGAACACAAAACTGTTCAGTAAAAAAGATGAGTGAATAGGATGTCTGTGTTCTATTTTAAGGTACAAGAATTTGAGGCCATCAATGGGGATTTTAGTATGCCTTATGTAAAGGCCAATGATGCTGTTGAAAAACTAAAGAAGGAAAAGGGATCTTCAAATGCCCCTTCAGCAGCCTCATCTCCTGCTCCTGTTGTCAAAGATGAAAAGAAAGTAGAGGAATCAAAAGAAGAGGAGACTGAAGAAAAGAAAGAACAAGTGGAAAAAGAAAATGAAGAAAGTAAAAAGGATGAAAATGAAGAAGAAAAGAAAGAATCCACCGAGGAAAATATGGAGGTGGAGGAAAACAAAGAAGTAAAAGAGGAAAAAGAATTAGAGGTGAGGATTACAAAATTATTTAATACTTTTAAGGTCCATAACAAGTGATCCCAGTTAAGGGAATACTTAAAACAACAAAAGCAAGAAGGAATGAAAAGATATGCCACACCAAATTGATTTTTAGTTCTTTGGATTTTGCCACTCCGATTTTCCATCTTTTGTAAATTTTAAGAAAAGATTTTGCCACTTCATTTTGCAAAAATGCTGAAAATCCACCCCAAAATCTTAACTTTTAAAGAAATTAGAAATAAAGAGTGTTCGCCCACTCCTAAAATAATTCCGCTCGCTCGCATCTACTTTTGCCATCAAAAGTCCAAAGAACTATAATTCAATTTGACATAGATAAATAGTTTACAATTAGTTCAGAATATATAGGGATGTTTATTCAATGTCACTGGTGTTGAGGGGAGTGATTTAAATAGGTAGTTGATGTAATGGAATGTGGTACATAACTTTCTTCTCAGGAGAAAGCAGAACAACAAAAGACAGAAGAAACAAAAGAAGAAAGTATAGAGACTGAGAGTGTAAAGACAGAAGAAAAGGATCCAGAGATTAAAAAGGAAGATGAGGGTATGTTTATTCTATAGTGTTCATGGTAGAAATTTTCAGTGTCTGCTTTATCTGTGGAAAAAGATTGAGATTGAGATACTGAATAACAATTCTGTATGATTGAGTGTTATACAGGGTTCCTACGGGTTCTTAACAGGTTCTTAAAATCCTTGAAAGTATTGGAAAATCAAGGCCTTGAAAGATTTTTAAATTCTGCAAAAGGTCGAAAAATAGAAATTTATTGAAAGGAAATATATCTTTGAATGCGTTTTCTTTCTCAGGCATCTTTTCTCCCGATTTTCATACTTACTGGATCTGTTCTGCATATACATGTACATAGACTTGTATCACTACAAATAATTTCTGAGAAACATGCTGTTTTAAGATGTGGGGATTTCTTTTACTGGATTTTATTATTCATGATTTCTAAGCATGTGTGAAGTATAGTCAACGATCTCATTGAAATATGCGCCTGCAAAATCTGTCTTAAAAGCGAATTTGCATATAATTATTTGTAGTTTTAAGTACGAATGTAGATAAGCGAACGAATTTAAAGTTTATAAATATATGATCCAAAATTTTCACAAACATAGATCAAGTATGGTGTAATCACAAAACCCATGGTCGACAAGAAAAACATTTAAAATGTATATTTTACTCATTATTTATGGTTAATTCCAGAAAAAGAGCCACTTAATGGTCTAGAAAGGTCCTTGAGAGTGCTTGAAAAGTCCTTGATTTTTATGATGAAAATTGTGTACAAACCCCGGTTATAAAAAGTGTTCAGTCCTGGAAGGTGTTCTCATTGCTGCTTTACCCAATATCCTTAAGCTACATAAAACATTTGTTTAGATTCTCACTCCTGACCAGGTTACCTCTGAATCTACTGTTGTAATAATTACAATCATTAAAAGATTTGAATATGTACTTGCACCTCCATGATTCTGATTCTTGTTTTTCTTTTTGTACATCTCTAAAAATGAAATGTAGCAGAATTGTGTTATTGCTTTTCTAGGTGAAATCAAAGAAGAAAAGGAAGAAAGTACAGATGAAAATAAAGAGAAATCAACAGGTATACATGTACATGTAGATTCAAGATGTATGGAAATTAATATTAATATTCATGTACTCTCTTTTCTGGACTATAAGTCTATGTGGACTATAGGTCTATTTGATACTTTCTCCATAGACTTATAATGGTAAAATGGTCTTTTTAAAGTAAAAAAGTCTCGACCTATTGGCAAGTAAATACGGTACATGTTCTTATCAATTAAAAAAAAGATAAGGTTCTACTGACCCTATGAAATGTGAAATTTTTCAAGGCAGATTTCTGATTTCTTTAATTTTGCATTTCTTAATCTATCGTACACAATGATTAAATGAAGCTGTTTTGGACATTCTGTTTTTAACAGGTCAGTCTGTGCAAATAAATTGGAAATGAGTATAATTTTTGACGTTACATAAATTATGTTTGAATATTTGTTATGTTGTTAGTACTTGCGTCTTTAGGAAGTTTCCAGAGATTTTGCTGGACATTCAGTCTAGGAAGAACATTAGATTAGCAGGACAAAGTAAAAATTAGCTGACATTTACAAACATTTAAATGACCTGGATGTTTGATTGTGATTTTAATTTTCAAACCAATGTCGGACTTTTGGACAGGGAAAGTTGAAAATTCTGGCAGATCGATCCTAATCTCGTTGGAATTGTCCAACAGATAGACAAACTTCTTGAAGACTGTACTTCATATCCTTGTTTTCTTATGTAAGAGGGACTTCGATGGCAGAGTGGTCTATGACTACTAATGATTGCTAGTCTGTCAGCAAGTTTGTGAGCTCGAATCCAACTCATAGTGAGCTGCGTTGATCTTAATTGATAAGGATTGCCAATTTTCTCTGAAAAAACTGGCCGCCACAATATAGCAAATGGGCTGAAAGTGGCATAAAACCCAAATCAATCAATCTAAAGTATGTTATTATGGTAGTTAAATGATTTTATTCCGTTTTTTAGCGGATTTTTTTGCATTCCAGATTTTTTCATTATGGTTTCATTATTACACATAACAATATGGCCCCATTTCTGTTTTTTTCTTAGCTGGGGAAAATCATCTCTGCAAATATATTGTATATTTTATTTAATTTAGATGGTGAGGAAAGCAAAGAGATAAAGGAAGAAAATAAAGATGATACTTCAAAAGAAGATAAGGATGACAAGACAGACGTCAAGAAAGAAGCCGAAGGTAACAAATTGACTGTTGTTTTGACATGCTGTATACGGCATACATACATGCAGAAAGGTGTACACTGTATGTTTTAAAAGTGTTGCACATTGTAAATAAGCACCAATAAATGTGGCATGATAAAAATTGAATTATCAAACAAGTATATTATAGATGACATTAAACCCCCCTTACCTAAATTCTAGACCTTCATAAGACATTTTTACTTTAATTAGATTTCTGTTTAAAAGTAGATTTACACTCACCAGTAAGAATCATGCAAATAAAATGATACTATGATTCAGAAAAATAGAAAAAAAATCAAAATAAAATTCAGTAATGTCCATGCTTTATTTTGATAAAACCACAAAAATGGAACATATGTAGGTATCTATAGTCTGTTCCAACAGCTATTGGTCAGAGAAAAAAGTAGGAAATTAGTTTAAATTAATGCCCCATTTTTGGAAATTTATAACACCTGGTTATCTATTAGAACCCATATTGTTATTTAACAACTGTGTAAATACAAAAATAATTTTTATACATTATTTCAAATTGTATAAATTGAAAAAGACCATAAAAGTTTTGATTTTATTTGAGTATTGAATTTTTTTTAGAAGAATCTGATAGCAAGGAAAAAGAAGAGAAAAAGTCAGAGCCAGAAGATCCAAAGAAATCAGAAGAAAATAATCAAAAGTTTATGTTTAACATTGCTGATGGAGGCTTTACAGAGTTACATACCTTGTGGACCAATGAACAGAGGGCACTGCAGATAAGCAGGGAACATGAAGTCTGGCATAGAAGACATGACTATTGGCTACTGGCAGGAATTGTTACGTATCCTTTTCTGATGAAAGAATTTATCTGAACAAATTTTGCTTTGATTCATTAACAACTAAAATTAAAAGTAAAAGTGTTTAAAATTATTTTAATATCACCCTTGAAAATTATAAAAAAATCATAAAAAAATCCTAGAAAAATCCATGAAAAATCCTGGAATTTATTGTTCAGAAAAGTCTTGGAACCCTGTGTATTACATTACTAAGACTCGATTTGATTGTCAGTCCAGTTGCTCGTTGCTGTTAATAATACAACATGTCATTTGCCAAATTTTCAGCCACACATGGTTCTGTGTGAATACAAGTATTGTGAAGTATATTTTCACTTCTGTATTATAGAATTTCTGGCAGCATGTGTCCGTATTCCTTCTAGGATTCATTTATCATGATCCATTTTTCAGAAGAGGAAACTTTTTTAACAACTTAGAATCTCCTTCATTGATTGATATATCTGTTGAAAAATATCGATCACTTTTAAATTATTCAAGATTTTAAGGCATCGTAACTTTAAGAAACAAATTCCTGAGTTATATATCACAAAAATTCATTTTACATACATAATTCTCTTTATAATTCCTGAAAATGTCTAGAAATTTATGATTTGCAGTAAATAAATCGGTACAATGAAAACATAACTTAATGGGCCGTCTGAATACTCTCTATTTCAATTGGATGGATTTGTACATGTATATGAAGATGTTAGTGAAACGCTGTTTGAAAATGATTTTTATTTACCTTAATCAAAAATAGTCATGGGTATGGTCGATGGCAAGATGTACAGAACGATCCCAGATTCCAGATCATTAATGAACCATTTATAAGTGAACAAGGAAAAGGCAACTTCCTAGAAATTAAAAATAAATTCTTAGCTAGAAGATTTAAGGTAAGGTTTAATATATTGCTGCTTGTACATGTACATAAAATAATTCATTTTGGAATAAAACAGTGAAATACCCTAAAAAAGAATATTTTACAGATCTCTTCTTTTTGTAGATTTTAGTTAAAAAACATCTGTAAGTGTTTAAAACTGCATATTTTGGCATTGATTGTGTAAATTTCTTGTAATATGTTGCAATTCCACCAAACGCCAGGCGGAGCTGTTTTTCCGGACGTTATTTAAAAACTGGGTTAAAAAATATTTACCACCTATCTATAGACGATTTGGGTACGAGATATAATGTTTACAGTCGAAGTTTCCGCCCAGTGCTGCACCTAGCATTAACAAGAATTGCTATAATATGCTTCTTGATAATAATTGTAGCTACTGGAACAGGCTTTGGTGATAGAGGAGCAGTTACGAAGAGCAGCTTATCTGAATCTAACACAAGATCCCAATCACCCAGCCATGGCACTTAATGCTAGGTAAAGTATCATATTATGTAATACATCAGAAGTGAATAATGAACGATCTAAGGTAGTCAGTCTCACTATCCTCAGACAGAAATGTTTTTTCAGGATGCTGGATTTCAACTGTCACAGCTATTTATCATGCACGCACATGTACGTGCTGCACCTGGTATTAACTGAAGATTGCTATTTCCTTGCAATAGAAATTTTAGTGACGGGATAAAAATGTTGTTCCAGTGAGTGGAATACTTTATTTCAAGATAACCCATGGTTTTCAAGTATGTGGTGTTAAAGAGTTTTGTTGTCGTTCACAGTATGGGTTAATCGGGTACATGAAAAGGTATTGTTTCCTAACTTGATATCTGTATCTACATGTATTTTGGTGGAGAAGTGATGTAATGGTCAGCAACCTTGTTAGATTTGGAAGATATTAATTTTAAGATTATTAGAATTTAGATGTTTTCTTGTCATGTAGATTTACTGTATAATAGATTATAATTATCTGATACTTGCAGATTTGCTGAATTGGAATGTCTGGCAGAAAGCCATCAACACTTATCCAAAGAATCATTAGCTGGTAATAAACCAGCCAATGCAGTACTACATAAAGGTAATTATTAATTACACAAGTATATGTACATTTCCTATGGAGTAATATTAGCATTGATTAAATTCAGGATCCAAATATATATACAATACTTTCTGTTGTCTTTTCAACAGAAGTGCTCAATTTCTTCAAAGTTTTACTTATACATGTATGTTTTTTTTTTGTTCTTTGTTTTTGTAAAACATTTAAATTTGTGGACTGCTGAGACCCATGAAACACACAAAAATTTGTATACCACAAACAGATGAATTAATGTATTCATTGAAAGTATTTTCTGAAGTTCTTGATGATACATAATATACATATTAGTTAATAAATAACATAATAGAGAAAAAATTAAAGATAGATTCTGCTTAAGGTACGAGTGAGTTATGAAATTTCTCCACCCGAGATAGTTAAATTTTTTATTTTCAACATGCGAGCTTTAGCAAAAACCTCAAGAAAATGCTGTTACTAGGCATTTTGTTTACATGAACGCCATTTCGGAACTTCTCTAGTTTATCTTTCCAATAAACGTTAAAAAGCGGTGGGAATTCCTATGCAGAAATTTAATCAAGTAGTTAAAAATGTTATGTATTTTTATCCCACCGATTAAACATGTCAAGAATAGGAGAAAATTTTGCTAATCAACTAATTGATCACATAAGTTGTTTATATCTTCAGTATTGAATCAACTAGAAGAACTGCTCAGTGATATGAAACAGGATGTCAGTCGCCTGCCGGCAACATTGGCCAGAATTCCTTCTGTCAGCCAACGTCTACAGATGTCTGAAAGAAGTATCCTGAGTCGATTGGTCAATCCAAACCAAGCTGGAGCCACAGGTCAAACTTCATCCACCCCCTCTGCTTTACAAAGTACCACCACCACGGCCATGACTGCAGGGATGTCACAGGCCGCATATCTCACGGCCGCTTCCCTCCCTGGCGCTTATTCTCCTAACCTTCCTGCAGGTTTCCGGCCACAGTTTGGCATGCCACAGCCTCCCTTTGGCCAAGGTAATGCCCTCATGTAATCTGTGTTATTTCACTGTCAGAAGTTACCTTTAGCAGGATAAGACCATTGATAAACAGATGCCAAGTGCACAATGTAAATGTATAACATAACCATATGTTGTTGGATTTTTTTGTACAATTAGCAAAATGAACATCTAGGAAATAAAAGAATTAATTACTACATGGTTTTAGCTCACCTGGCATATAGCAAAATGTTCCTGGGAAGGTCCTTTACAGAAAGTGTAATTTTGGTTCAATTGAATATTCAGTATGGCTGCCAGGCCCAATAATGTGTTCTGATTGGCTGAAATTTTAAAGAATCTTCTTGTCAGAAAATCACAAGACCAAATAAACTTCTGCTTTGCAGGAATGTTCCTTAGATGGTCCTCTACCAAATTTATAATTTTGGTGCCGATTGGCCTCCACCTTGAGCCATAACATAGGTCCTTATGGGAAATACCTACAAACAACTTCGAAGAAACCATTTGACAAATTGAATTGATAATATGCCTGAATGATTGTATGATGGTCCTGTACCAAATTTAAGGCTTCCACTGCTGGACATAGTTAACACAGGACCCAATAGGGAAAAAAATACAAACATCATCTTATAGAAAAGGTTTATAATTGACAGATTGAATGGATAATTTGATTGAATGACTATATGATGGTTCTCTACCAAACTTGTCATCGAGGATCATTTGATGGTTGCTGAAATTTAAATTGAAGCAAAATTTTAACTGGCAGTTGCAAATTGGTAAATGGACCTAAAATATATAATTCTGGATTTCTAGTTTTAGGTCAAAAGTAAAATATCAAGGTTGCTTTGTCAATTTTGCATTTCTATAACAGCTTTTTAAATGGCCTAATAGAAGCCAGGTAAGCAATTCAGGCTCAGGTGAGCCTCTAGTTTCTAAATTTGAATGAAAAAAAGAACCAGTTGATAACCACTCTATGTTCAACAAGCAAAATATCTAAAAGCAAAAAAATATGAGAATTCTAAATTCAAACCAACAGAAATAAATGGTCTTGTCCTGTATAATTTTACATAAGGTGAAGGGATTTTTTTTCATGTTTTTTTGTGTGTTTTTATTTTTTTTTTTTTAATTTTGAACAATGTTTTTATACATGTAGTAAGGGTTTTGGTTTCACATGCACACAGCAAGTTTTGTTTGTGAGAAGGTATTGTCACTTCTTATTCTGATGATGTAGGTTTTAAGATTTTCAAATGTTATACATTTGTAAATATATATATGTTATAACTGAAAAATATACATGTATTTTTGAAAAAAAATTTCAGCTGCAGTGTAAATTTAAAATATTTTTCACTAGTGGGAACCAAGTATTGTATAGTAAAGTGATTCAGACTACAGTTACAGTGAATGTACATGTAGTAGTGATTGGCTAATTTGTTTATTTCCAAAAATTCTAGCAAAAACATGGATTGTCATATAACAAATTTAATTGAATTGATACTGACAATGTTTTCAGGGCCTTTAGGATTTCCCATGATTCCTGGGTTACCAGGACAACCTGATATAAGTACAACAATGTCGGCCATTTTGAGTGGTATGTCAGATGTAGTGTAGCTGCCTTCAGAATTTTTATTTTTCGTAGATTTTTGCTGCTTTCTTTTTTTTTCTTTGTTTGCTTAAAATCAACTGTTTGCTATATAATGATGTTTTATGTATATGTGTATGTGTTTTAAGTATAGTTATTAGCTTTGCAGTTGTGTACGTTAAATCCTTGTATCTGAATTAGAATTATTGCACCTGTAGAAACTTGTGTCAGCTCGGTCTGAAGTCCAAATTGTTTATAGTCAATGTGTCTGTTTTTTTCTCTTTTTTTTTACAAATAATTTACGAGGGTCTTATTGAATTTTTTGCTGAGGTCAGTTTCTTAGTAAAAACACAAGATTGTTCAACATACATTTGATGTGCCTATTAATTTCGACATTTCAAGTGACCCTGACCTCAAGATTTTATGTACATATTACCATTTGCCAATTTATTCTAATGCAGTGGACTCTCATTATTTCGAAGTCTTTCGGATGGCAAAAATAATTCGAGATAGAAGAAATTCGACTAAAAATTTCCAAGTTACGAAGGGGAGGTAATTTACTACTTCCTATAATTCTAAAATCTTTGTAGGTGTGGCTGAAAACGATTGATGATGATTCCTTGTTGATTAAAAAACGTCAATAGGCAAATTGACTCTAATTAATCTACTCAAGGTAAATTGTTTTTACATCAGTGTGAATTCTTTATAAATCAATAGACACCGATTGTCAATTACCGGAAAACTGTGAAGACGATAAATCCACAAGGTGATAATTTGATGACAATTATTCGACGTAACGAATAAAATTTTCGTTGCTTCTATAATTTGGGATTCAAAATTTAGTTTGAGATAGAAGAAAATTCAACTCATGCAAATTTGACTAAAAAGGATTCAAACTACATAGGTTTGCACTGTAAAACATTTGGAACCATATCAAAAATGCAACTCATCCAAAAATTCGACTCAAGCGAGTTTGACGTAACGAGAGTTGACTGTATGTCAGATGGCCACATGAACACGATCTTTCCAATGTTTTAACAACTGTGATCAACATCCATTGTTGATTCCATTTTTTTATCACTGCTGCTTAGAATGGCAAGATCAGTCTGTGTCAACACTTGTTTAAAAAAGTATTTCATAACATACGGAATGAATTTGCTCAGTGAGGACTGGATCAGGTTATAAAAAGACTTAAGTTAATTGTATCCTTGTTGGAATGTTATATGTTATTTCATGTTGTGAATGTTCAGTACATGTGTACTTGCGTAATGATGTATGCACTGCACATGCAAGTGTCTGTTTGTTTGTTTTTGCATGTTGCACTTGCCTTTGTTGGTCATATAGCAAACAGTTGACATTATTTCCATAAATTTGGTTTGCAAATGTTGTATTTTTAGATACATTGATCTGATTTTAAATACTGCTGCACTACAGTCTATTTTATCACTCAGTTGCTTCTGGGTCCAGAAATCAAAGCACAAATAATATGAAAGCAAAATTTTCTCTTTGAAAATTCCTGTAGGTATAAATTTAATGTCATCCATACTTCTTCATTTAAAAAAATAGCTTCTAAAATTTCTCAATATGTTTTATCTTATTTTATTTACTTATTTTTTTCATAAGAAATTGTAGGGGTGAATTACTCAGTTTTTTAGCAGAATTTCTGTTTTTGAAATTTAGATTTGCCCATTAGGTTTTCTCTGTTAAACATCTTTTTTTTTTTCTAAAAGGAAATTTTAAGTTATTAAAGCAAAACTTTAAATGAGGGAAAAAAGTCTGAGGTAGGGTTTTGAATTTCATGTAAAAATTTTATGAAAATTTGAAAAATGTTATTTTGAATTTTTTTTTTGGAAAATAAACTGATGTAATATTTATTCCAAGGAATTTTCATGTAGCCAAGTAGTTATGACCTTACACATTCAACTTTTGTTCTAGTAAGTTTATGGCAATCAGTAGTACTGTAAAGATTTCAGTCCATTTTATATACATGTATTAAGGCACTCTCTATGTAGACTACCTGTAGAGAACGTTACATCTACCTTCTTCCCACTTTGATGGCCTTGATGTGGTAATACTTAGCTGCAACTTTTGAAGAAGTTTTTTTTCATGGGATCCCTTCTTTTCTATTCTCGTACAAAATATCTTTAAGCAATATTTTATTATTTAATTAATGCAGGCATGAAGGTTGCAGTTTTATTTAGTACTTTATATACTTGCACCTTTCTAAAATTCAAGGTTTTACTAATTTTACAAAATCTTAACAATATTCTTAAATGTGTAGAAATGTAAACTAAAAAGATTTTAAAGGAAAGCAGAATTTAAAAAAAAAATTGGTGATGAAACTGTGGACAAATAATGAAATTACAATGTTATATAACCTTTGAACAGTGGACTCATTGTTATTTACAGGTGGTCTCCCTGGGCAGGTATCAGCATTGAAACAAAGTCAAGTACAGCCTAGTCCCTCCCACAGATCTCCCATTCCAACACCAGGTAGGTAACGAAATTAAATTGTTATACGTATAATAGAGGAAACACTATTTCTAAGAGGCAGGTCTTGTATTCATCTATTTGAAACTTGTTTGCCAGAAGATGTTTTGCTTTGTGGATGGTCTTTGAATGCTGTCACATGGATATGTACACGAGCAATATCCTTTCGTTCTTAAAGAATTTAACCAGTGTTCTATTCATAATGTTCTGCATGGTTGACAATTGAGACACTTTTTGACTGTATTGTTCACAGAATTGTGCATTGGAAAGCCTTATATAAATGGTAATTACATGTATTTGACAGAAAATGCTGTTAGGCCAAAAAAAAAGTGTTTTTACTGTTCCATCCTGGAAAAAAGGGGGGCGGGGGAGGTCTTCAGGTCGATATTTTTTTTTAGCTCACCTGTCCTAAAAGGACTTGTGAGCTTTTGCCATGACTTGGCATCCGTCGTCTGTCATAAACTTTTTCAAAGATTCAAAGATCTGAAACCATTGAACCAATTACAGCCATACTTAGTCTGAATGATCCTTAGGTTATCTAGAATAAGGTTTATGTTTTATTTTCTTGTCTGTGAAGAAACTTGGCTGCCATCGCTAAAAATATAACATAGGGGGTAAACTGTATTTTTTGGCTTATCTCAAAAACTAAAGCATTTAGAGCAAAACTGACGGGGTAAAAATGTTCATCAGGTCTGACATATTGTCACAGATGTTTATAGCACAACATGAAATACATTAAATGGTATCTGTAAAAGTAAAAAAGGAGGGTCAAGGTCAAGGTCATTGAAAAATTCAATAGCAACCAATGAAAAAGTCCCTAGCAATGGATGAAAAAGTTCCTAGCAACCATATATATTTGGGTTGAGGACCTTATAATTTACCTGTACAAGTCGAAAAGAAAGGTCAAGGTCATTGAAAAAGTCCATAGCAACCAGATATATGGGTTCAGGACCTTATAATATAGCTGTGCTGGTCAGTATGGAGGCTCAAAGGTCAAGGTCATTGAAAAAATCCATAGCAACCAGATATATTAGGGTTCAGGACCTTACAATGTACCTGTTCAAATCAAAATGGAATGTCAAGAGTCAGTGCAATTGTAAAAGTCCCTAGCAACCATATCTATTTGGGCTCAGGATTCTATATTTTAGCTGTACAGATCAATATTAAGGAGAAATTGCGACTGTATACATTAAATAGCAAAAATTATCAGTGATGCAAGATCTACACAAAAAATAACAGGTGAGCAATTCAGCCTCTTGAGAGCTTCTTGTTTAAAGTCTTTTGGTAGATATTGATCGAAAATATCAATGAATGTCACGGAAATTCTAAATAATGCAATTACAGAATTAAGTTCTTTCAAGTGAACAAATTCCTGAAATGTTAACGACAAACACTTGCTGTTGTGCTGACAGCATCCTCGCAGGAAGTCTCTATTTTTGTTTTTGTATTGAACAAATGGTGTGATTGGATCTGGAACAAGACAAAATTTATGGTAATTCTACTTTTCTGAAAAAAATCTTGGATCGGTAGGGGAAGTGTTAACACATTTTTCTTATTTTTTTTTTTGGCCTTATGTATTTTAGTTTCACGATTGTTTTTGCCAAGAATATAGCATGAGAAAATAAATTCTGAGTAAAACAAAGCAAATAAATTTCTGGATCATCTATAATAAATATACACTTTCAGTTGTATGTTTTGTATTCTGAAAGGTGCATACATATATTTGTATTGTTTTCCCCACAAATTGTGAATTAAAAAAAAATCTATTAATAGCTTGATATATATTTTATAATAACAGGTCCATCAGCCTTTGATCAGCCACCATTTTTATCGGGTGAATCATTTCCGTGGGCTGTCACGTCAGAATCTCTTAGCAAGACTATTGAGAAAACTTTGTTGAGTCAAAGTATGTCCAAATGAGGCATGTTGAACTGTTACAATCTAAGCATGTTCCCTTTTGCTTTGCTCATGGTGTGATATTTTTTGTGCTGGTTTATTGCTGGTGTCTTTAGTATCGTCTATGAAGATTTATTATACATGTCAAATTTTACTACTCAAATGTTGTACCGGGGTACTTGAAAATATAATATCAGCCTTATTTACATCAATTGTTGTTTAAAAATTCAGTTGGTGAAAATCTGTTAACAGTTGAAAAAAAAATCAGGTTTATTTTTAACTGATAAGCAGGAAATTATTCTATTTGTTATAAAGTAATCATACATGTAAAAGTGGAAACTTTGCAAACATACTAGTATAAGGGTATTGAAAATCATAGAGTGGGTAAATTAAATGTTTAAGTAATAGAAACAGATAAGGCCATAAAGAATTCTCAGCTTATTTATTCAGTTATTTGTCTGTTACAAAATACACAAATAAGAATATATGAATTCATCTTTTTTATGACTGATTATGAATATTTGTAAGTTTTTTTTGTGTAAATATAATTTAGCCTAATGTTAGGCTGGATCAGTTTTCAAATTATTGTCATTATTTTGCATGATTGTAAACAAAAGCTTTGATTTTGTAAAAAAAATAAAAAAATAAGTATAATAGACCTATAAAGCTTTAGGCATGGCTTACAGCGAGAGTTCGATAAGGTTCAGGATTAAAAAGCATGCATTTTATTTGAAAGACTGCTGATAGGTGTATGGAAATCAGGAAATATATCAATTTTTAAAAAGGGAAGTTCGAAGGTCAAGCTTCTAGGCAGTGTTGAAAAGACATTTATGAAAGTCTATGTGTGTACAGTATATGTATAAAATATTCATGATGCAAGGTAGTTAATATTGCTTCATATATTTTTTGCTGTCATTTTTAGACCTGCATGTTTGTTTCCAAAAATTATTGTTGTTATTTTGGAGCATTTATATAAATTTTTCCATCTCAATACATTCAATATTAGGGAATACATACAAAAAATGTGTCAATGTTATAAAAGGAGCCTTGTCATAAAAACACATACATTATAAGAGCTAGGCAGTGCTTAAGGAGTAGGACGTTAGTTGGTGCTATGTTAAAGGTTATGATATTGTATCGTTATGGTAAAAAACATATCAAAAGTATGAATTAGGAAAGAAATTCTCCCTAATAGATGATTAACTACGGATCACTCCAAACTATAGAAATCTTTCTCCTAGAGATACACAATCATTGCAATGATGTACAGATTTAATATTTTTCTTACAATATACACAACAGTAATACATGATGCATTCCTACTTCACACGTCATCTTTTTTTTTTTTTTTTTTTTGGCACCCCAAAATAACTCAATCTTTAGATAAGATAGACCTTAACTAAATTTTAAAATATTTTTATTTTTTGCAGGAGCTGATTCATCGAGTAAAGAGCCCAAATTAAACGGAGGAAAGAGTGTTATATGTTTGGACGAATAATATTTAAAATGTTATGTTGTACATATCATAATCATTTATAATGATGGACCATTCCGTAATCATGATTTTCATTTTTATTTAATGTTCATGAATCACCTGTTAACTTGCAATGACTGCACATTGAATCACGGTTATTTATTGTGAAGTTGAACATTGATTCATCTAGACTTGTACATGTTAAATATGAAAGAAAGAATATTTATATTTGTTCAGTGGTTAGGTAGCTTTGCTTTACACTATAGAGCCAAGCTCTGCATTTTTGCTAAAGCTCAGAAATGTAGTTTAATTTTTGCACATGTCAAACAAAGTAAATTTTTATACCTTTGTCATTTTGTTCTGATAGTTTATTTTTGTTCAAAGTTAGAAAATGAACTGCTCCTTTTTTGCAGTTTTAGTTTAGATGTGAATTTTTTCAACAGAAATACTCCCAACAAAGATATACCGGGGTACAATAAAATAGTTGTAACTCAAATTTAACATTAATAGAAATTACGTTTCATCCCTTATTGTCTCCCTTTCCAATGACTGAAGGGCAAAAGGATGGCTAAAAATTTTCCTTAGATAAGCAGGTTTTTGGCAGAAAATAGAAAATAACAGAAATTTTGTCTTTATTTAACAATGTCTCTACTTAAAGCTTTATTTTCTTGTACTAGATATTTTGGTGCTTCCGATTTAAAAATGTTTTATGTTACTTTGTAGATAAATTTCTATTTTTAGATTTTTTTTTTTTAAATAGATTTAGGAGTGCAATTGCAAAGTTTTTATACAAAAATTGAAATTACTTTGTATGATTTACACTACAGTAAAGAAAAAAAAGAGATGTCTTAAAATGTGAAATTCTGTAAAACTTTGTGTTGAAGGTTAAATATTGTTGAAAATAAAAGTCTGCTACAAAATGGCTTTTTAAATTGATTGTAGCAGTTTTTACTGCTTGAAGCCGAATTTTTTCAGGATAACTCTATGAAAAGAGTATTTTCAGATGATGGAAATAGAATATTGATGGTATAATATATTCCAAGTGTGTCTGTTCACTTGTGATTAATTACATACTGTACAAATATAGCTTCAAAACCCACAATAAACTAGGGGGCCCAAGTGGTCTATATAGTTCATTGTAACTACAGATGTTTACTAGACTGTTGACATTGCAGCTGTGAATTCCAATCCAGCTTGTGATGCAGAACTTAATTTACAAGGATTGTCAGTTTCCCTAATAGTTGGTTCTACATCTGGGTTTCTTTACAAATAAAAACTGGCCTCCAAAATATTAATTGACTGCCAATTGCACGGAAAATGGAATAAAACTCTAAAAAACCATAACCAATATTTGAAACTCTTTTCAACAATAATTGCCACTGGACGTTAAAACAAAATTCATATATCCATCAGCCATAATTGTGTATCAAAATGAGTTATAATCACACTTAAAGTGGGAAATGCTGTATTTCATTGAATCACATTCCCTAAATTCTGAATTTATTTAACATGAACATGTATAGTAAGTTTTACCACTACCCATTGTAGGTAGTTTTGCAAATATAATACAGCCGGAAGTGATCTTGCTATAATATCCCAGTGGGATGATATCCATATCGTACCATTAATCATATGATCTCAACGTACAACTGGCATCAAAATAAACAATATATGTTTAGGAGAATATGATATTGGTGTCATGGGGTTGAGATGGGATATACTTATGTAAAAACCCATATGATATTTTACATGTATATGTATCTGTTTTGAAAGAACCATAAATTGGGTCAGAACCCCCTTTGGATACAAAATAGTTTCATGTAAATATGACATAAATGAAATTAAACTACCTCAAATCTGTTGAAGCAAGATGGAACTGATGAAAAAACTCCTTTTGAAGGCATGGAAAATTTTAACTGCTGATCAAAACATCACACTGTCTAGTTACTTCCATTAAATAACAAAACAGAAAAACTGGAAAACTCAATGACATTTCAATCAATCAATGCCATCCAATCAACAGAAAAAAACAACATTAAGAGCACAAACACTAACATAAAAACAATATGGATTCAGAATAGAGATATTGGTGCAGAGACTGTGCTATGGTTGGGTTAAACGGGTTTTATGAATACCTTTACCTGGATTTTTTCCATTGTATGGATGGATGGATTATTGTTGAATGCCTCATAGCAATTATTACATGACCTTCTGCACCTGAGGCAAGCACAGGACCACTCTTGCAGTTATTTTTTCACTGGAAAATCATAAAACTTGTGTATGAAAAAGGGCACAGCAAACAATGAGTAACAAAATAAAGTTGTTTCAAAAAAGTTTATTTTTCCTCAAAAACAGATAACAAATATTTCATCTTGTAATAATACACTGAAACCAAGATGTATAAAGTACTGAATTGACAAAACAATTCTCAGATTTTGCCATTTATGATTAAAGATGTCAGGTCTAATCTTTTTATCAAAGATCTCTCTTGAACAAGTTATTATTGCATATATACATCCCATGAAAAACTGAACAGACAGGTTTCTCAAATATACCCTGTTTTGAAAGTTTTAAGGTGAGTTTAAAGATTGCACAAAGGGGCATGCAAAACAAGTTTATAGCATTCTACCAATGTTATAAATACTAGCTACTCTTAAGTTAACAATAGAGAACAGACCATAAATATTTAAGGAATTGCTTGCCAATTTTATTTTCCTCAAATACAACCAATAAGATTTCAAAACTTAATGTAGATTTCCACCCTGTCCAATAAAAATTGGATGACCGAGATGATTGGCAAGTCAAATACTATTGCAACAAACAGCAAGATATTACAAAAATAATTTTTATTATGTTTTACAGAACCGTCATTAAAAAACATTTGGGAAAGTAAAAAAATTGTAACAGGAAGATCTTTTGAGGGGCAAATGCAGATGAAAATCTACATTCCAATTTGAGGGAGAGAGGTTTCACTGTGTGTATACATATATTTTTATATGTGCTACCTTGACCAATTCATCACAACTATATGCAGCTAGCACTTTTTTCTGACTTTCAATTTTTGCGGAAGTTCTGTTGTATAACAAGTAATTTTCGTAATCATTTACAAGAATCTATAAAAAAATGTATCTTAACAGTTGGAATTAAACTGGACAGCCAGAGATTTTCAACTGTGAAAGACAATTATTAATACAAAAAATAAATAAAAAAAAATCATTTTTATTTTACCTGTAATGCCACTGTATATAAATGAACACCCTTACACCCCATTTTTGTTAATTTTCCATCCTTTCTTATTTCTGATTTTTTCTGAAAATCATATCTTGTGAAAGGCTTTACCACTTTCATTCAAATTTAAAGAAGATTCAACAAGAAAGGCAGACACTTTATACATTGTACATGTAGGCAACATATTTTTATAAGTCACAGTCCAAGTTAATATTTTTCTGTAAAATGAATTAATTCCAAATTTTGACAACTGGAAATGTGCTTTCAAATTCACTGAGAATCAGACAAAAAAAGGTGCTATTCTGGTGAAAACTAACTACATGATAGACAGACATACAGACAAATCAGAAACATCATAAACCTGCCAACTTTGTTCTATGGAGGTCAAATAAACATTTTTGTGAAATATACAATTATTAAAAACATTTCACAACATTTTTACAATTTCATCAAAAACAAAAACTTTCAGTTTATCAACTTTGATTTCTTGCTATTAAACAGAACAGAGGACAATCATGGTAAATATTTCAAATAATGAAATTACTGCAATACTGAAAATAAGCAGCTCAATTTACCAATCCCAACATTGTGTCAAAAATATTTTGAGAAATGGTCAAATCTAACTTAAGTGTTGTATTGTATGACATAGGAATACAAAAATTATTATGAAACTTGGATTTTGTTTTATCTAAGCGAGTTCAATTTTGGCAAAATATAACCACAGCTAACATACAGTGTATCTCAATTTACATTACAAGAAACTTGACAAAAAGTCGAAAAACCCTAAAACTTTTAAAAAGGTGTACTTTCCCACTATAACATAATCACAGACTCAATATCACTTAGCTGAATATACATGTAAGCTCTCATTTGATTTCAATGATTTTGTTTTTACATTAAAAATATCAAAAGTAAATGCTTTTAAAAAATTTACCACCACATTTACACAACTGTATTATTTATTTTAATTGTGGCTTGTGGATGGGTGCATCATGAAACAATTGTTTTTCTAACACAATAATATCGTAATTATATAATTATATTTCGTATTTATAATCATAATTATATAGGTGTAAATATTACTCATAAAATGTGAAAATAAGAGAATCAAGTTTGATAATAGTCCAAGATCCTTCGAATGTCCTGTTTTGGAATTTTATGGGGCCATGGGATTTGCAAATTCTGTTCCGAAACAGAATGTGCTAAAAGAAAACCCTATGTAGTTCACTTCCTAAAAAAATTAGGTCTACAAAAAAGTGAATACTTTTATGAAATGTCCACTAATTATTAAGAAATTAATAAATGACTTTGCTTGGTGTATACAATGTATTTGTGTTGTCAATTTTTATTTTGCCTGATCAGAAATTTGAAGAATAAAAACATCTAACACTTTCCAGGCGGAAAAATTATTTGAAATTTGCAAAATATTAACATATCTCATTTAAAATATTTCCCAGATTATATACTGAGTGTGCTCATAGTCCCAAGGCCACATCCAATTCTAAAAAATGCTCTTTGACATTTAATGATTTGAGCAATCTTGAACTAATTAAATAAGGACACAAAAGAATACTAAAATCAAGGAGAAAACAATACGAATAAAGGTCAAAAACATCTGGCCATCAACAATAATCCAAAAGCTACCATGAAAAGATAATATTAAATCTCCCTAGAAAATACTTTAATAGTTTAAACTTATTTATTTATAGTGGATTGGGAAACACGTTTTACCAGCTTATACTACTCCCTCTCCACTTGGCGGGTGTCAGTGCTGCCCCTGAGGCGGCATTTTAGCCTACTTTTTTTTTACGTCTACAGGAAGTCTTTAACACACTATGGGTGTTGCTCTCACTTAACACAGGACAGCCATTTTTTGTGCCCATCCTATGGACTTAACAACTTTTACCGAGACCATCCTTGCAAATTGTTGTCAATAAGCATTTCAAATTTTATCCCTGAAATTTTTATTCTGAAGAGGAATTGAACCAGGGAACTTTACATTTGTAGTGCTAACAACTACACCACAGTGCCCAGAAAATGCTTCATATTATGTCGAAAAATTAAAAAAAGAGGATAATAAATAAAAAATATTTAAAAATCATAAAACAATCAAAGTAACAAAAAATGAAAAAAGGAATCCCATCTTTATAAATAAAAATGTTGCTGAGGTAAAATAAAATGAACTAGGATGACAAGAGATCTCTACACATTCATCCTGGTTCCCTGCTGAATATGAAGCAAATAAATATTAAAAATCATCCTCACTAATAGAATATCTAAATAATATGATTCTGAATAAAAATATGTCCTCTGATATATTATAAAACAACTTTAACAACTTAAAATTACTGTAGTGAAACAGGAACCTGGATGAGACCCTTTGCCATTAAATGGGGGACTTCGTCAAAAAAAAAAATCACCGGAGAAAATTTCTTGCTCAATAATATCAAGAAAAAATATTGATTAGTTTTGTCTGTACATTGAGGACTAGAAATATGAACTAAGTTTAGCCTATACACTGAGGACTAGAAATATATACTTAAACAGCATTAACACCCTTAACAAAACATTTTTCATTTCATGTGTAATGCCAGACTTTCTCTGTAGACAGTCATCCATGCTGAATATTAAGTGAAATGGGGCAGCTGGGAGAATTTTGTTTTGTTGTCAGAATTTGAGAAAACACCATGCCAAAACAGACAGGAAGTTTACAAAACAATGAATTGCAATTTTTTTTAATGAAATTGGCATAAAGAAAATCCAAAATCGTAACTACATGAAATTAAATAATTTAGGTGGAACAATGATTTAAGGGCTTAAAAGGATGAAAAATCTACGAAATAATTTAAATTGGCGTAATGATTCAATATTATACCTTTAAAAAAATAAAATTAAGAATTAAATGGTCTTGTGTATGTGTATCAATAAACACTAGCATAATAATGACTGTTTACACTGTAACTCATTTTGTGGTGCCACCTGGTGCTAACTGATATGACTGGATTGTGTTCAGGACATTTAATGTCGTTTGTTAACAACGCACTTTGACATTTTAAATACGGCATAAAATTTAAATTTTAAGAAATGAATTCCTAGAATATTGTACTAGATATTATTTCCTTCAACAATTCTTCTGACCAACACTACAATAATGCTGCCATTTCATATGATAATAGAACAGATTTAACAGAAACACAACAATACAGTATAGATCTAAGAACATTTCCATGCATCTATAGGTAGACTGTCTAAGTATCGAACACGTCTCTGTCGCCATAGAAACCATAAAAATCCTATTACTACACAAAGGAATGATTCTATATAATATCCATCTATAAGTGTCTCACAGCTTCCACCTCCTGAGGTACATGCCTGAAATCAAAAACAATAAAAGATCATGAATGCTTTTCATTCAAAATTCAATCTGCATGAAATGAGAATATTTTGCTTTGAGTTAAAAAGAAAGGTACATAGAAAAGTTTAAATCTTGTAATCATGCATTATCTCCATAAGAAGCTATCCTTGTTATTTCAATATCTCAAAATAAAGTAGCTGTCTTCAAAAAGTCTAGCAAAATCTCAACACAGTTATCTACCTTGAAAGCTAGCTGTGTAAATGTATTTGTATTAATTCATACAACCATGGGTATCCAAAAAGTGAATGGGATTCCTCAAATTACAGAACTAGTTAAGTCTGCTTTATTAAGGACACCAATACATAAAAAATCACAAAAGGCCATTTTTTCTGTCCTTTAGGTGTGATTTATATACTGGTTTGACTGTATAATCTCAAACAACATTTTACCTCTATTTCTGAAGCTGAACCACAATCACCAGGACCACCATTGCATGTTTTCCATGTTAAACCATCTACTAACCACAAAGCTACTGTAGAAGGCCAGTTTCCACCTAATTAAAACATAAAATTGACAATTAAATGTTCAGTGTTGCCTACCTTGGAAACTGCTTCAAAAACTTACATTAAAACTGATGTAGACAGCAGGATATTCAATTCTCACTTTTAAGACAAGGCAGTTTCTATTTTTACCGGTGTGAGATTTATTGTCAAAACATGTTCATCCTCCATGGAAATAATTTTCAATCTCAGTATACCAAGTCAGCTGTTGTGAATGGATGGAGGAATTATTGATCAACGTCCAGTGACGATTATTATTTGCATATCAGGACAAGAACATGTTGAGGTGATATGAATATGAACCGTACTCTTTACCCGACTGAGGAGTTGAGTCAGTTTTTAACAGGTTGGTCCAGACACATTGTTCTGACACCAAGCCAAACCGTCATTACCCTTGCTCATAAATGCAGCCTGCTTGGCGGAGAAGCAGAAAATAATAATTTTAAATTTCATACCACGAGACCACCAAAATAGTTGACAGCTGTTTATAAACTTGGACTTGTCAGCTAAATTTTATGAGTTGATCTCTCAGAACTGAAATACAAAATTTCTGAAAGACAGACTCATAAAAATTTATCACATCAAATTTATAAATTCCTTAAGGGGCGAGATCAAAAGTTCAATGTAGGATAAAAAACTTAATTCACATAGTTTTTTCACTGACCCCACCACCCCCCCTCTTAACTTAATTTGGGAAAAATTGATTGAACAATATGATCATATGCTTTGAGGGTATACTTTATGTATCATGGGTCCTGTTTTTCCTCAACAGGGTATGTTTGTTCTGTATATTGACTTGGACATCACTTTTAAAAAATATTGGAAAAAAGTGATGCGTATTTTTAGTATGGCACTGTTAAATTATAATTTTACACATATCATTCAAAATTCATGATTGATACATGTAAAGTGTTTGGACGACGTAGATACTATGATTGATTTCGCCCCAATACTCTCGGCCAAAAATTTGCTTTTCGGTATGATTTGATGTCTTTTATTTGCTTTACAAGTCCAAATATATGTTAGGGCCGAACTTGAATCCGAATTTTTCAATCTATAAATCGATGTCGGATAACAAAACTTGCAGCAATTTTTACACCCCCACCCCCAAACTATTTGAATTAAGTTTTTTATCCTACATTGAAATTTTGATCTCGTCCCTAAATTATTGAAACTTTAACCCAGAAAATATTATACTATAAGATATCCTCAATGCCATATGAAACCAACTTACCAAGATTTGCCAAAGTATTCAATAATGTCATATATGTTCCACCAATTGCAGGGTCACTAATTTTAGCATGGAAAGCCATCTGTGACACAAACATGCTGTATAATGCTACCTGAAAGAATCAGTCATCTGTAAAACTAACAAACATTTAGGGTAGGGGGGGGGGGGGGGGGGGGTTGAGATCTCACAAAACATGTTTAACCTCGCCACATTTTTGCACCTGTCCCAAGTTAGGAACCTCTAGCTTTTGTTAGTCTTATATCTTTTTTGAATTTTTGTTCATTTGTATGTTTCGGAGTTTAATGTGGCTTCATTTCTATGAACTAGTATGCATTATTGTTGAGGTGCCAGCTGAAGTCGGCCTCCGGGTGCAGGATTTTTTCGCTGCATTGAAGACCAATCGGAAGCCTTGAGTAGTTTTCTGCTCTTTAGATGGGTTGTCTCTTTGACACATTCCCCATTTCCATTCTCTATTCTATATATTGTACTTCATTACACCATGTATTTCTGTATGTGTATTAGAGTATCTTAATACCATGTTGTTCCAAATGCATAAGCAGACAATGTCTATTCATCTGGATCTGACTAGAAAAAATGACAAGTTTAACAACAAAGGTACATTGTTAACCAGTTATTTTTACCAAAACGATACATGTACAAGCAGGCATAATTCTCAAATTTTGACATTTATGATTAAAGATGTCGGGTCTACTCTTTTTATCAAAGATCTCTCTAGAACAAGTTATTATTGCATATAATTACTGAAGCAGATGTCAATCATTCTTGCTGAATTACCATATAAGAGCAAATACCGGTATGTATAACAGTATAATATACAATTTATGCTTTTTAAATCTTACTTGGTGAATGGTGTCATTAGCAAATATAACATAAAGTATGCTGGAAATTACCTGGTGAATGGCGTAACTAGCAAGTATTATAACATAAAGTATGCTGGAAATTACCTGGTGAATGGCGTAACTAGCAAGTATTATAACATAAAAATATGCTGGAAAATTTCCTTTAGTTTCCTGAACCTGTGGTGACAGCCAGACTAAAAAGGCATATAACAATCCCCATAGCAATCTGAAAATATAAACAAAGTCATGCAATTAAATACAGTAAACTTGTTTGAAAAGTTTTGTGCAGTGTTTTTTAAAATTACTATTTCTTTTTTCTTTTGATTTCTTAATTTGGTGCATGTAATTCAACTGAATTCTTGTCATTTTGTATTCATATTTCTGAGTAATACTCAAGGTGGTTTTAATATAGCTTAAAACACCCTTAAGGCAAAATTAGCTATAAAAACAAACAAAATTTTCAAACATTTTGACAAAGGGTGTTTAAATAGATAATATAACTTTATGGTCATCTCACCTTTCACTGCTCTGGATTCAGTTATTAAAATCTTTTCATAACTTATACTTTCCTATTATAAATACTGTCCATAGTAAGCCACAATTACAAAGTTGAATTTCAGAATTACAATGAAGCAAAGAAACTATGAACTTTACAAATACAGTATAACTCCAAGTGACCATCGAAATGTGTTAGAGTTTGTCTAAGTATGGAATATTGCCAGTGCCATAACGTATGTGAGTAGGAATAGCTGATTACCATGCAATATTTTTTAATTAAAAATTTAACAGGTTAATCACTAATTAATACTTATTTTTATTACATCGAACTGTAAAAATTTAACTATCAGACTAATCTATTTTTATCAAACCTGCTAGTGTAAGATACACATCTGAAATATCCGTTAAGACACTTGTCCATCTGATTTTTCATCGCAAAATACACAATTTTATCATTGTCATGGCTGAAGTTTTTGTTTAACTTTTTGAAAAATTTGTTTTAATATGAAAGAGACAACTGACTGGACTATTAAAACCATTCAAGTCATAGTTCAAGCTACCTAAGTTTGACTGTATATTTAATACCTTTCACAGCTGAAAAAATTCTAAAGCAATCAACATTTTTTCTAAATTTAATCTTTAAATGAAGACAGAAATTATCCATGTGACACAGGTGCCCCTGTCAGCAGCTAACAATACTACATGTATATGTACATGTATATACCTACCAATTCAAAATAAGGTCTACTTATAAAGAACTGGAAAATGATAAAAGTGAAATGCATCATTTCCAACTCAACTTATATTTAATGGTCCAAATCAACGTTTCCAAATTTCAAATACTCCAGTTATTGAACAGAATCTTCCATTTTGACTACCGGGTATTCTCATCCTTAAAAAGGGGATATAACTCATAAACAATAAAAGTGAAATTGATGTCAAATTTAAATTTAATCTGTGTTTAGTAGTATATAACAACATGTCCAAATTTCAATGATTTCATCAAGGCTACCTTATGTAATTGAATGGAAACCATTGCATCCCTCTCCCATCTTTTTACCAGAAGAAGAAGAAAATCTACTGAAAGCTACTTTACATACCTGAAGGGCATGGCTTTAAGGAACACATTCATTGGTCTGGGTCCAGCTGTGAATTTGCTAATTATCAGCGGTAACACTATCTGAATAGGTATTATTGGAACAGCAAACATGGCTAAAGTTTGTTTTGGCATCCCCGATTCTATTAATTTTAGACCTGTTAATGAATCAGCAGCTGAAAATCCTATCTGAAAAAATATTTGAATATGTAAAAATTTTAAAATTTTAAAGCAACAAATAAACTTAAGTAAATCTAATTCTCCATGTTTATAATAAAAAGTTATTTTTAGATATGATACGTTCTTTATACCTGTATGTAACAGCAATCTGATTTGCCACACTCACTGTGCTTGTTCAACTCAGCACGTACATGTTTTATATAAAGCAAAACATCATATGTACACATTTATTTTTACTGTTTGTTCATTTATTTGTTTAAATTCTGTATTCATCGAGAGAGGCAGTTTTTTTCAATAATCCAAATCCTGAGTCTAATTTGCCCCAAGCATTGCTGACCAGACACATGTTCATTACGTCTCCAATCTACATGTATGTCCAATTGTTTAAATAATGATGTTAATAGAAATATACAATAAAACTGTTGGAGCTTCAGATTACGCAAACTACAGGTAATTCATCCAAAAATTGTATTTTTTTAAAAAGCAACCACTGGAGTAATAAAAATTTCTTCCTTTGTAAAATTCATTCAGTGATCTCACAAAATGCCTATAATTGTTTGATATTTCCAAAAAATTTATCTCACCTTGGCTGTCAATATAATAACAGCATAGGATATAACTGCTGGGAGTCGTATGACTCTGATCAGTTGTTTATATGTATCTAGAATACCCTGCTCATTGCTGGCATCTGGATCATCAGCTTCATGCTTCAGTACCCATACTAATGTTGTAGTAGTGAAAAATACAATTCCCCAGAAATATAAAAAGCCTATAATATACACAAAGATTAAGTTAATGTGTATTGAAAACTAAAATGTATCTTATAAATCTATAGTATTTTCAGTCAGAGAATAACCCCATATCAATTTCAATTACCGGTAATCCAATGTTTGACTAAATAGGATGTTTTTCTCATTAATGCATACTCCAAAACCTATATACCAAAGGTCATGGCATGAGAATGATTACATGCTATAAATATTCCATTCATTTTATACTTGAATTAAGCCTTATTCTAATTATTAGTTCTTGCCGTATTATAGCTGAAACATTCCCCCGCCACCACGGTGTAAAACACCAACCAATCAATCGATCCCATACAAAAAAGGCCATTATTAAGTTGTATTTATAGTATAACTAATCTTGAGATGCTGATACATGAAAATCTATAACGAGTTACTGAACAACATATTAACTCACGAATGCGCATAGAACATGAGTGCATTATTATTGTTTTGTCGGTCACGAATTGTAGTTTTTTGGTATTCAAATTCCGAGATTAATTATTCTGTTTATTACATTGAAATTTTCCATGCATTTGAAAGATTTAACGAAAAAATAGAGGGGATTATGTTTTTACATGACTACATGTCAACTGCTGAATAGCAACCTGGTTGGCGACGACTATTGTTATGTCACTTCTTAGAATAAATTTTGACTTTGACTTCACTGGGTGAAATATCGGATTTGACTTCACATTGGAAATCCCAGTGTTTCACCACTCAATGTAATAAAATTTAATATTAAATGTATCTCTACACCTAACCCAATTATACAGAATATAAAAATCTTACTAGCTAGTGTAACTACTCCAGTATCTTTAGCTTCTGATGCAGACCTGAGATATTTATTACAAAAGTCAGCCGACTCTAGTGCTAAAAATAGAACATTTCCTAGAAAATAACCAGCAGTTTGTCCTACTGTATTGCACGTACTGGCCCATCCTACATTACGTCTGAAAAATAAAAACAAATACATGTAATACAGTTTATTCATATATAGATACAATATATAGTTGTTTCTACCTTTTCAATTGTTTTCACAGGGTTTAAAAAATTTGTGACATTTACTTACAAATAAACATTAGCTTGGTGTAAATAAATTTTCACAGGTTGTCTGAGCTGACATTGTTACAGCCTATTAGATCAAAAATGTATATCTGTCTGAATTCACACTTGAAAATAAAATTTTCTTTTACATGTAAAATAAGAGTCAACAGTCTTTTTTTCATTTCAAAAAAACTTTTAATCAAAAATGAAAAAAATTTGTTACAGTACAAATTTAAATGTAAGTGGGCTTTTTAATTCAAGAAACCTGTCATAAAAAATAAATGTTTATGGCACTATGAAAACTTTCTTAAAACTAAAATCATATGTAGTTAGAAAAAGCCATACCTGGATAGCATAGTAAGAGCCCAGCCATCAACAGCAATATCCTGTGTAGCAGCTAATGTATTCAGCATAAAAAATATTACAGTCAAGTATATAATATTAACATGTGCTCCACCATTCTCTTTCCCTAACATATCATCGATATTCCACGATAAAACCATCATAAAAACACCTATAAGATACTGAATCGGTACTAGCCATGTCTTCCTTCGACCAAACCATGAAAAATACAGCGAATCCACTATCGGTGCCCATAAGAGCTTAATGCTGAATGGCCAGAAAACAAAACTAAAGACTGCTTGATCTTTGTAGCTAACGTGTCTGCTGGAGAGTAACATAGGAATACTCCCTCCTAACCCTAAGGGAATTCCCTGAAGTATATATAGAAACATCAATAAAGCAATACTTCCATAGTCCCCTTTGAGTCCACTTGGACTATCTTTGTCTTTTTCCTTATCTTTCTCATATGGCTGACCAACTGTTGCAGAAAACATCATGTGTGGAAAAGATTCATCTATTTCATAATCTCTTGCTTCTATTGTGTGCTTAGCCATTGTTTTTCTCTTCGTAGTTGTCATGTTGTCATCCTCCAACGTCATTACTATATGTCTATCTCCTTTCTCCCTTTCTGTCTTATCTTGATTATAGTTTTGGGCCTCTATTTTTCTTGCCGTTTCCAGTGAAATCTTTGTGCAATTGTTTTACTGAAAATGAAAAATTTTGAATGTAGATAAACACAAAAACTAAAGTTTATTTTCATTCAATCTTGATATTGCTTTGTGTTCTTAAATTAAGAATGGAGTTGAGCACATGTTGCAAGAATTGGGTTTGAACTCACAACCTTAATATTGACAGCTGGCTAGTGATCTTTAATAGTGACTATACTGACCACTTAGCTATTATCGCGACACATTTTTATGATTAAAAAAAATTTATTAGAATTCTATCCATAAGAATAGGCCCATATGGGGCATGTTACATTGTACAATACACATATAGACAAAGTAGACAGTACAATACAAAATTCAATATTCAAATATTCGTATAAATACAAACACAGAGCAATCAGTATCAATGGTCCCAGACAAACCACAGACGAGGTGTTCCACTTAGATGAAGAAAAAAGTGAGTAAAATACCAGGGGCAGAAAATAGAACCCCCGAATATACACACAGACTTTTTAGGGCTGCAAGATCCTCCATGAAATCCTTGTGTCAAAAGCAGATGGGTCAGCTCCTAGGTTAACCCATCTAAAGAAGGCAGTAAATCATTTTTACTTTGTGCACAAATCAATAAAATTATTCCTAACAATAAACTTTCAAACAGAATGCCATCAATATTGTATCGATTCAAAAACAACAATATCTGCTGCAGATATAGATAAATTTAAAACCAATCACGTACTTACGGATTAAAACTAAAGACTTATTTTGATAAAACAAGGAATTTTTTATGGGATGTGATCTGTTTTAATTTGGTATAAAAAAATTTGATCCAGAAAATTTCAGCATTTATTTCAAAGAATTTGGCAGGTCCAATGGCAAAATTCTGAATTGCATGTTGTTCCAAAAAAACAGAACAAGAATTAGTCTTTTTACCTATCAATCAGAAATTAACATTTAATAACATGCATACTAGAAAAAAACTAGAACTGTGAGTGAACTCACTGAGTGATACTTTTTGGCATTAGAAATACATGAAATAATTCATGGCATACTTTGGTTTGTTGAGAGATTTTACAAAGGCATGCCTTATTTTTGTAAAAATATTACCCTGAGTGTAGCAATGGGTAAAATTCACAAAAATAAGACACACCTGTGGTAAAATCTCCAAAAAACCAGAGTATGCCATGAATTATTTCTATTCTAATAGGTCAAATATGGTATTCTAATAGAGACAAATTTAATTATGCGGGCAAATTGAAATCCATCTGAATCCACCTGCACTGCAGTCATCTTCCTACGAAAATTTATTTCTAACACAGTAAAAAGCTTAAAAAACTGCAGTATAGTTTTTGATACATGTAGGTACTACACTTCATAGGCATCAAAATACATAACTTGCACTTGAGTACAAACATCAATTCTGATCTCAAAAGTAGCAATGTCAGTAAATACTAGGGGCGCCACTGGGCAGAAACCAGTTTGTTTACAGTATACTGGTCCCACAATAGGCTGGAAAAGGTTTTAAAGATACGGAATCCAGTTTTCAAATAACTTCCCCCAAAACAGCTCCACCTGGCATTTATTGACATTGCTATCAAAAGCACTTACTGACTGTAAACCTTGGTCTATGAAACCAATTTCCATAATTTAAGCTGCCAAATTAATTTGAATTGTCGTAACATCCGAATTTACCTTATTTTGTCCAAAGAAACAAAAATAACTGTCCTATTGAATTTTTAATAGTAAAAAGACACAAACCTTTCTGTGAGATTTTATTAAATCAAAGTATTTATGTCTGGGTCACACAAATTATGAAAAAAAAACTTAATGATTTTTTATTTCCATTTTTTTAGTGAAATTCGCATACAATAATCATTTAAATTTTTGGTTTAAAAATATAACTTGAACATTTTAATGCTAGTTCTTTTATGTTTCCTCTGACGTCTCAACAAGATAAACTAACAGTAACAAATTATTGTCAGCATTTTCAAAATTTATGCCAAAATCCATTTCTGGCAACAAATTTGAAGTTTCCAGATAGATAGGTTTTATTATCACAGTCTATGTCATTTTTACCTGATCCTTCTATCGACTTATAACTATCTATTAACAGTGTATATATTCTAAAAATTTTTACATATGTTTGCCGGTCCGTCTTTTACCTGTTTGTAAACAAAACGTGGCGAATTATTGTCTGTCAATTACCCGGAAGTTTACGCTGCCTAGGGTCAATCTAAATACCAGGTTTCACTAATTACAGAAGAGAGCCAAAAGCGACAACACTAACAAGCGCCAAGAACCAAGAAATACCGAAAAATACGACGGTAATGCATAAATTGATATTTTCCTCTGTTTTAACTGTTTAATTAGTCTTCATTTTATTTGATACATAAAGTGATTAATTAGGAGTAAAAAAATAATTACTCTCCGTGTAAATAGACAGTGCATCACATATCAAAGATGAGATAGAGAAAAGAAGAGAGATCGAGATAGACTACAACAAGAAGTTCAAAGAGAGACAAGGAAGGTACATAAAAAGTACATGGAAGAAGTAGTAAGTGATGGAGACAACATGAATAAATTTCGTCGTACATCAAAAGCAAGGGACAAGAATTCAGCGGAGTAGCACCTTTACAGAGCGACAATTTTAGTAAGGCCAACATACTCAATGATCAATTCCACTCCGTGTTCACCAAAGAAGATCACTCAGATTTTCCCGATAAAGGACCAAGCCCCTATCAAACCATACGAAACATCAGAATCAGCACCGACGGAGTGTTTAAATTAATAAGGAACCAACGTCCACACAAGGCCACAGGCCCAGACGAGATACCAGCTTTTATCATCAAAATCAAATCAAATTCTTTATTGATATATAGTCCAATAAAGGACTGTCATCAACAATTTAACAAAACAATGATGAACAACACAGAATATACAAAATGTAGTAAATGAAGTAAATATATGTTAAAAAATATATCTACAATGAATGAATATCCGCACATCAAAGCAGTAGCTAGACAACTCGCATCAATAATGGCTCGTATATACCAGCATACCCTAGACCACGGAGAAATACCACAGGACTTGAGTGATGCCTTCGTTGCACCCATCTTTAAAAAAGGAGAAAGACATATCGCAGCGACTTCAGACCAGTATCCTTGCCATCCATATCATGTAAAATACTGGAGCACATTATACACAGCAATATAGTTAAACACTTCGATGCCGACAAGGTACTTACCAACACCCAATATGGATTCCGTAAGAAACGATCCACTGAAACCCAGCTTTTTGTTACCATACAGGACATCGTAAAACGTCTAGCCAGGGGAGCCCATGTTGACATCATATTATTAGATTTCGCAAAAGTTTTTAATAAAGTGTCACATGTCAGATTATTACATAAGTTGGAGTATTATGGAATCAAACAAACAACTACCAAGTGGATAAAATCATTTTTAGATAACAGAAATCAAAACGCAGTTTTAGATGGAGTAAATTCAACATCAGCTCAAGTATTATCAGGAGTTCCACAGGATTCAGCCCTATGGCCTCTAGTATTCCTGGCTTATATCAACGATATGCCCGAAACCATCAGACACTCCGAAACAGGACTGTTTGCCGATGATACTATCTTATTCCGACAAATCAGCAGTACAAAAGACATTGACCTCCTACAACAAGATCTAAGCGCCCTAGAAAGATGGGAAAGCGAGTGGCAAATGAGTTTTAACCCAACAAAGTGCACGGTCATCAGAGTATCACCAATTAAGTCCAAGCCAATTCTCCCCACATACTACCAACTACATGGGCACACACTGGAAGTCGAAGAAGCTGACAAGTACCTCGATGCTACTATTGTCAACAACTTGTCATGGGACAGACATCTTGCCAACGTAGTTAGGAAGTTGAACCGTACACTTTGTTTTATAAGGCGCAACATAAGGGAATGCACCAAACCAGTTAGAAAGTCCAGCTACCTCACTATCATAAGACCAACACTGGAATATGCATCTATTGTGTGGGACCCAACCAGCCACACACAAATACAATCCTTAGAGAATGTTAAAAGAAGGGCTGTCCGCTTTGTCATGAATGACTATAGCCCCAGAACACCAGGTTACGTGACAGGCATGATAACATCACTGGGATGGCAGACTCTAGAGAGCAAAGGCGGAAAACAAGCAGACTCGTCATGACTCGGTTTGGGAAAGCATCAACTTGTGGACATCGACCGAGACTTCTACATTAGACCAAGTGACAGCAGAACAAGAGGACAGCGTAGATTATTCCAAGAGAGAACAAACCATGACACATTTAGAAACTCCCTCACAATCAGGGCCGACTCCATAGAGGAGTTCAGGGCTAACCTCCAACAACAGGTTAGCCAAGCCAGCCAGTGAGCCCATATTCCCGTTTAGATAGTTTTAACCTGTACCATAGATGATTTTAGTTTGTATATAGTATAGTCTTGGGGACAGCAGCTGTGTGTGCATGGCATGTCTAGTCCCGCAGAACTTGAAACAGTCGGCCACGACTCCTGTTCTTTATTGGAAGAAGAAGAAGAAGAAGAAGAAGAAGAAGAAGAATAGTTTCCATTGTAAGTCTTGAAATAATAATTCATTGACTTTTTAAAATCCAACACCGAGTTTTGTGAAAATGATGAAGAGACACTAATTTTCTAGAACTGAACTTTTACTTGTTGTTTGTTATTTAAAAGCATTCCCCGTAACTGCGAAAATAAGGGTCCACATCGGTTACATGTTTCTACCAGTTTAAATTTTCTTCTCACTGTATAAAACGGGTTTTCGCAGATCAGTACATGTGTAAATTCTGTCAGTATACCCACAAAGAAATAAATTTAAGGATTTAAAATGAAAGCCTCACGTCCACTTATCTCTCTAATTCATAACAATTTGTTATGACGTGGGTAAATTTTTACCACAACATGAAGTTGGGATATTTCAAAATTTGGGAAAGTGATTCCATGTAATAGTTCCCATAGTGAAGTGTGTATTATCTCCATTGAAATACACACAAAATATGTGCAATGTTGGCTATAAAAGAGATTGAAAATTAATTTAGAGTGGATTTTGCAGCTATATTACTAGTAATGCAGAAAAATTGAACAAACATATTAAGGAAATGAATATGCCCACCAAAATCATCTACAAAATCCATTCTAAAGTAAGTTTCAATTTCTTTTATAGGCAATATTAGCTCAGATTAGAACAGATTTTTCAACCATAATTGTATGTACATGTATCTAAAACACAGCAAACAGGAAATAGTTCGTCGAATAACATCCCCCAAATTATGAAATAACTATTTATATTGTAGAACTTTAACAATATAACCAATTGTTATGAATTAGAGAGATAAGTGGGAGTGAAATGCTAGATTAAACACTGTCTAAATATAAGATGGACATCTGAACTGTGTTGAACTCCATTTTTAAAGAAAGGAGTATGAATAAAATGCTATCCACAGCTTTTCACCAAATCACGGGCATTTATTTGTAAATCGCACATTCCACTGAAATCGGAATTAATTCTAAATATTTTTACATGAAGATTTAAACTAAAAGTGACTTTGTGAAAATCTGTCGTTGTCACAAAGGACAGATTATTTTTAGAGTTATCTCGCTTTGACTATAAACAGATTATCTTGAAGTGTTGAAACTGATCGTTCATGTCTTATCAACAGGCAAATAAATATACATTTCATAAAAACAATTCATAAATGAATTATTTATGGTGTGTATAAATCACAAATAGAACGTTGCTTCTATCATTTTTTTGTCTTAAATTACAAATCAAGTGTCAGATATTCTTGATATCTTATTTTTACTGCAGCTACACAAACCGATTGCTTCAGTATAATTTAAAAAATACTATATATATATTACATATATATAAGCAACATAGTATTGTGAAATTTCAGCTAGATTTTGTACAAAAAATTTAATTAAAGGTAGGCCGAAATTTGAAGCCTTCTCGTTTTGATTTGATTAAACAAAAAATAATTGTATTTTCAAGGTTATGTGCGTTAATTATATATTCTCTGCCCCCCAAAATTTATTAAATTGTAACTTTGAACAGAAAAAAGCCAACTTTAACGTCGCCAAGCATACCCAGCACTGGAGTACTTTTGTAATTTGTCAAAATTAATAAGATTCATGATTTAGTTGACTTTGCACTGGATCTTTAAAGTATTTTGAGGAGGAAACAGTTAAAAAAATATAATTCAATTAATCAATAAGTAAATGAGACAGAAGGGGAGGGGGAAGAGAGAGTATCAAACCGATTGTTGTACGTTTCGCACTGGTTTACCCCTATTGGGTCCCCTTGTCTCTTTACGGAAAAAATCTTGACTTTAAGTTAATACCGATCAGTTTCTAACATCTCCCGCTCATTTGTCAGTAATTCGTTATTTGGCCAGGTGAATTTGATAATCAAATTCTTGAAATCCGGCCTAAGAAATATCACCATCACACAAATAGCTCTGCTGAAAGATGGTGTTTTTGTGTGGTTTTACAGTTTTCCGCCATTTTGCCATTTGAATCTGCTGCTTTGCAAGGTTTTAGTTCTGATTTTGTCGGCTTTGAACATAAATTGTTGAAATCTGAACATACAGTACCCCGTTTCACATTCTTCCGACTATGATTAGTCTTAAGTGTGATCCGGATCCCTGTCTTTATTCTGTTAATGTTATGGAACCAGTCTCGAAATCACTGAATTTTTACTTTGAGTAACTCAAAATTCCTAATGTTCCAAAATAATTTTCTAGTCCAATGATATACTTTTCACTGTATTTACTTCGGATGACTCAAACAATTCTCTGACAGTATTTTTTACAGTTATTTGGGATAATGTTCAATTATCTTATTTATTTTCTGTCTATCTTTTTACCAGGTTACATCACAAAACGGTTAATAAAATTAAACAAAGTAGAAGCTAGATGATATCTTACTATGCTGTATCTATGATCCACAGTGGGGAAATAAAAACGATTAAATCACTTAATTTTTTTCTTAATTATTATATTAAGAAAATAAATTAAGTGATTAAATCACCATCAAGACATTATGATGCATTAATTTTAAATATCCACCTTACATAGCAATATTTATTGAATAAGTCTTTGAAAAAAACCTTTCATGTTCAGTAAATAAATGCTATCGCAACACAATAATTTGATAAGCAAAAATTCGGCAAACCAAATATGGACATTCGATCTTACAATATCTGTGCACACAAAAAAAGTAAATGATGATAAATTAAAGATAAAGGTCAATATGTATTTCATTTAGAGGTTGATGGGTAGTTAATGAACATTTAAAATCCTACAGGGAAAAATGATATACCAGAAAAAATAGTCTGTTCAACTAGATAATTACTGAGAGTGCATTTTACAATTTATATGCTATTTGACAAAAACTGAAATCAAGTGTAAATGATATGAGGTATTTCTTTTTATACGACCGCAAAATTTTTGCGGTCGTATATTGGTATGACGTTGGCATTCGGTTTTCGCACTATAACTTTAGTATAAGTTAATAGAAATCTATGAAATTTAAACACAAGGTTTATGACCACAAAAGGGAGGTTGGGATTGATTTTGGGAGTTTTGGTCCCAACAGTTTAAGAATTAGGGGCCAAAAAAGGGCCCAATAAGCATTTTTCTTGGTTTTCGCACAATAACTCTAGTATAAGTAAATAGAAATCTATGAAATGTTAACACAAGGTTTATGACCACAAAAGGAAGGTTGGGATTGTTTTTGGGAGTTTTGGTCCCAACAGTTTAGGAATTAGGGGATAAAAAAGGGCCCAAATAAGCATTTTTCTTGGTTTTTGCACAATAACTTTAGTATAAGTAAATAGAAATCTAGGAAATTTAAACACAAGGTTTATGACCACAAAAGGAAGGTTGGGATTGATTTTGGGAGTTTTGGTCCCAACAGTTAAGGAATTAGGGGCCAAAAGGGTCCAAAATTAAACTTTGTTTGATTTCATCGAAAATTGAACTATTGGGGTTCTTTGATATGCCGAATCTAACCGTGTATTTAGATTCTTAATTTTTGGTCCCGTTTTCAAATTGGTCTACATTAAGGTCCAAAGGGTCCAAAATTAAACTTAGTTTGATTTTAACAAAAAATGAATTCTCGGGGTTCTTTGATATGCTGAATCTAAACATGTACTTAGTTTTTTTATTATGGGCCCAGTTTTCAAGTGGTCCAAACCGGGGTCCAAAATTAAAGCTAAAAAAGGGGTAAATTATTTTTTTTTTTTTGGGGGGGGGCAATTCTCCACAGCATATTGTATTGCACAAGAAGCAAAAAATTGAATATAAATTCAAATCATATGACCAATTCTAAGTTCTTTGATTTCAGTTATTCTGTGTCAGAAACCTATTATGTGTCAAATATTTCAAGAAATTTTCAATTGCACAGTATTGTGTATTAGCAAGAAATCTTCAATTGCGCAATAGCAAGAAATTGATATGTGTGCCCTGTTATCAAAACTTTATTATTAACAAATTCCATTGGAAATTTGCCAATATAAAATGTGCTGATGAAGCTTTTTTGTTTATCTCATCTAAACTGCTTTTAAATTATGTATATTTAAAATTTGCCATCCATGACTATGATGTCATTTTCTATTTTAATACGTTATGGTGTATTTAAATGGGCTGTTATGGTTGCAAAGTATAAAGAAATGGGGGGGGGGGGGGGGGTTGAAAACAAAATTTAGCGGGGGGGGGGGGGGAATGAGAAATTGGGGAGGGGGCAATTTTTTCTCATTTCAAATTTCATAAATTAAAAAGAAAATTTCAAATTTTTTTAGCCAAAAAAGGGGGGGGGTTACAATAAATTTTATTGTTTTTTGTTTTTTTTGGGAGGGGGGGGGGGGTCAATGTGCAACTTCATAGTGTATTGCACAAAAGCTAAAAAAGGGGTAAATTATTATTATTATTTTTTTTGGGGGGGGGGGCAATTCTCCACAGCATATTGTATTGCACAAGAAGCAAAAAATTGAATATAAATTGAAATCATATGACCAATTCTAAGTTCTTTGATTTCAGTTATTCTGTGTCAGAAACCTGTCAAATATTTCAAGAAATTTTCAATTGCACAGTATTGCGCAATAGCAAGAAATTGATATGTGTGCCCAATTTTATATTTTAAATTGGTTATTTCTGATTTATATATAAAAAACAAATAATACTGATATGGTTTGAATAGGTAAATTAAAATTTTTTAAGTTCTTAGACAACATTCATTCTGTGTCAGAAACCTATGCTGTGTCAAATATTTATTCACAATCCAAATTCAGTATTGTATCAAGCTTGAATGTTGTGTTCATAATTGCCCCAACTATTCAGGGTTCGACATCTGCGGTCGTATCTAGCTGCGCCCAGCGGAGCATTTTATTATTCTAGGCTTTTGACATCCTTTTCATTAATGAGAAATATACACCAGTTGTCTCCCTTAGCCAAGGTAACAAAAGGAGATAATTTTCTTTGGTACTTAGGTCTAAAGGGAGAGAAAGTTATTATCTCCCCTGGTAAATCAGGACAAGAGCGATAACTGACTAATGTTTCTAATTGAACTTATTAAAAATGACGTTGAATCTAGTTTCCTTTTCGTAAAACCTCAAGTTTTTGCTCTTGTGCATTGATATACCACGAGAGACCACATACATTTCCAAAACACAACGAATTTGTTAGAAGTTTGTGTTGTTTTTTTTTTCCATGCTTTTAAAATAAAAGAAAAGGTCACCAGGGAAACACCCAACCAATGACCAAAACACATCTCCATCTAAACCACTATATAATTAAACAGAGGGTAAAATATAGAATACAACAGAACGTTTTGTATTTATTTTAGGATTGTTTTCAATTTTGGAAATGTTGTACGATATAACCTACTTTGAGGCAGTTTACGCATTAAGCGTAAACTGCCTCAAAGTAGGTTAAACTAGTATAATCTTTCCCACAATTGAAATAAATCCTTATGATTTAATTTTTTAAGAATTTTTTATCTCGACGTTTCGAGATAGGACGAAATAATTCCACAGCTTTTTTTGTCCGCCGAGACGTTTCCCCGTCCACCTGCAAAGGTTGGCGGCCGTCCAACCTACGACGAGCGCACGAGAACAGTTTTTCTTCTGCCATGGAAGGGGTGCTAGTGCCGAGACTGTTGGAGATCACAAAACACTTCCCCAAAGAAGTAGGGCTACTTTAAAGAAAAAACACACAGAAAGCTCATAAGAGTCTTCCAGGTAATATAATAAAATTTGAATTGCAAAATGTGAGATTCTAAACATTAGCTATTCCACTGATGATTTTTATAAAATATGGCTGCTAGGTACTGTTTTCATATTTAAAATAAGAAAGTCTTCCATAAACATTTGTTATTGATTTCGTTAATGTCTGTGTATACGCTTTACCCAAAACACTAACTACATGTACATGCTCATATGTCAGGGGTCCCGTGAGTGAAATTGGAATAGCAATGATCGTTTAATTCCATTATTCCAAGCACATGCTACTCCGTTATTGATTTCATTGAAGCATAGTTGCTAAGTGCTTTTCAGACAAAAGAGATTTGAGGGTCTTCCTAGAAATGTAGACCAAATTGGAACTGCAATGTTTGAAACCGCGGATGATGTACGTGCATTCCACTGATGCGTAACCTTTGATTTGGTTATACATAATGAATCTTACAGAACTATGTAAATAAATACGTAGTGTATGCACTTTATTCGGATTTTGAAATAGTTTTTTAAAAATTTTTACAAATTCGTAGTTGAAACAAATAGATCTTTGAAAAAACATGAGAGAAATAGGTTATCCAAGAAGGAAATATGTGAAAGAAAGACAAAATAAATTATATAATGAACATACAAATAACATTTTTTTGCCTATTCTGTTTAATATGGTAAAATATCAGATCTGTAACCAATCAAGATCACATCTTTGTCCGTCATAAAAATTAAATGGTGTGCCGTCAGAAAAGATTGATCGTCTGAGCTTCAATAGTAAAATAGAAATTATAGGAGCATTTAGATATGTTACACACATTATCATAAGTAATTCCAGATCTTCACATGTTTACATGCTATAATCAAAGCAGGTTTTGAGAAGAATTTATCACTAATTGTAATTTCATTGTTTTGTTGTTTATCATAACATTTCTTAATTTTGTTTCAATTATATTGTCTCCTTATCGTCTACTGCAAAGCAACCCATTGTAAAAAAGTAGCATGCTCTCCACAGCTATATAGGCATATCATCAAAAGATAAATGATAAATTGTAAAAATTATTAATAAGCTTGTTTCGTCTTTTATTTGGTATTTGTTTCATGATGTAATAAGATAAAATTAGAAAGAATTCGGTTAACAAGTATATTATTTCCCGCTGTCTGGAATCTGGTACATGTAGTTATTTTGATGTTTGAAGTAGTGCCATTCAGACTGAATTAACTACTTATTGGGGATATTTTTCGAACTTCAACGCACGTGTAGGTCTCATAAGACTATTACTAATCAGAAAGACTACTAAACCAGACATGAAAGTTAGATATTTGTCCCAGCTTTGGACATTTTACGGCCATTATCACCTAAAAAAAATTACCACTATCAAAAATGACTTTGAACTCCGATGAGCCTGGGCTACTAAAGGATTGAATTTGTTAGAAAACATGATTGCATTAGGAATTTCAGACCCTTACGTGGAAAATGACTCGATTTGTAAGGGGTTCAAATTGTTTACAGTTTTCAATGTTTCTTTGTTGTCTTTTGTATGTGTTTAAATGTAAATGTATTTATTGGAATGAAAATAATTCCTGAGTGACGTATTAAATGTATTTGGTGGGAAGTTGAAATTACCACAAAAGGCTCGCTGAATGTAACACGTGCTGTTTACTATCCACTCCTTCGTCAAAATTTGGTTACTCACCGACAAGAAGAGACATTACGTTGTACAGCTGAACTTAAATAAGTGAACAAGTTTTAGCTTTCTAAAAAGCTGTGAACTGCTTCGCTGTATCTTAATATATGGTAATATGTGAGCATGTGGTTGTTGATTTGGTATCGGAATTCTCTGTTGACCAGTAAAATTTTCCGCGCGAAAACAACAAATAGACACGACTCTGGAGGTGTGCTTAGATTTTTAGAAGTTATAAAGTAGAGATCATCCATTTTTTGTTGTAAACATAGGATTATAGTGTATACGATTAAGCAAAACAAACCGTGTGTATTGCAGATTTACAAAGCAAATATACACGTATTAATAATTGATTTCAATAATGAATTTCAGAATATATGAATATTACAACTGATATACACATAGTTAATTTTCCGGCTTTTGATGACTTATCCTGAACGAGTAAAGCCTGTAATTCTTTATCTCAATTAAACCAATGGCTGTTGCTGTATCTCAGACGCATCATAAAGTAACCAATCAGCGATCAGTAATTATTTCAAGATGACGTGTATGTCTACTGAAACTAATAGCTCCGCACCGTGATGCGAAGCAACAAAACATCACATAATAATACAAATCTTTTATGGTAAACGCAAAATCTCCACCAATAAAATTTAACTTCGGTACGGGGGACATTTTAGAGGTATTTCTTTCGCGATAAAATCTGTCAGTTTTGATTACTCCCTAGTGTTCCTTTTGACCATTTCACCACTTGTTGTATTTTCTAAGGATTGAAGAGTGGGTTGTGATTACATAAACTTAAAAATTAGGTCCTCCTAAATGTTCATATCCTGATGTTTCCAGGTTATAGCAATTTTGTTCCATATAATTTTTTATTAATATAACAAACTGGTAAAAACTAATGAGAATAAACGCACGAAAGATTTCAAGCGCATGATCATAATCAAGATACGGAGAGCACCTTAAGGTATCCGGACCATAAATGACCACGTGATTATTCAAAAGTTCCCGGATGTTCCATACAACGCAATTGAAATGACCTCGGTAATTATCGGGAAACTTCGGAAATGCCAATATAACTAACTTATTTTTACAGACTCTGCATATAAGCAACAAAGTGTGTTTCAACTTGAGAAAAATGTGTATATAAAATTCCAGCTTTAAATTGTTTGGTTTAGCCATTCACGGTCAAAAGATACAATTTTCGATCATGATCTATTATGGTCCGGATACCTTAAATTCAAACGAAGCTAAGCAGAATAGCAACGATTACTTTCAATAAAATTTTGAAACTTAAACACATGTGTCTAAATACCATGTGTCAATGCCGTAAATGCAACAACAGCGACATCGCCTCAGAACTAATGAAGTAAGGCTGGATAATATCTGCGTACGTCAGAGGTATATTCCTGTAGAATTTGTACTCTCTATATATGTATGGTAAAAAGTGCACATTTTCTTTGATGTTTTCAATTGTTTGTCTATTAACCTAGTTGTGTCAGCAAAAACCATCCAGTATGTTTATTTAAGTGCTTTGTAATACGTTTAAAAGCATTAATGTCCAGGTGCAAATGATTGGTAAACGTTCCAAAATGCTTTGGGGTGGATATAAGACGAAACATTATCAATCTTGAGATTTAAATTTCATTAAATTTGTCTGAACGTCTATATCCCAGGCGTTGAGCCGGTACAACAAAAAAGTGAACGCTTTACTCAAAACTCTTCATTAATTCTGAAATGCAATTTGAAAATTTTCATACAAGTTTACAGTTGTACATTATTCATTTTTGAGTAAATCAAAGTTGGAAAAGTTTTATTTCGCTTGGATGATTGAATAATTTTGAATAGTTTAAAAAATACCAAAAAAGTGTAACTTTGCTTTATGAAGGCCACATTTGTTCAGAAATCTGTGGGCTTGTAAATGTTGACTATATACATATGTTATCACAGAGTTATCAATTAAAGCCGAGTTTAAAGGGAGAAATTGTAATTATTTCCCTTTGGTACTCATGGCTGAAGGGACACCATTTAATATCTCCCCTGAGTAACTTGGTTAAAGAGATGAGTGTCTAATTGTCCTCATCCATATTGTTTTAATAAATTAAACTCAATAAGTTTACCAACGAAACAAACATTTAAAAGCATCTTGTCATGATAAATTCATAAATTTGATATCAGAAATAAACAAACAACAAAAATATACATATAAAAATTAAAAATAAAATAAAAAAATATATACAAATAGAAATATAGAGAAATACGTAAACTCAAATGAAACATGGTAATGCAGACATGTAGATTGAATTTTTAAAAAAAACAAAAAAAACGTGTCAATACAAATACTTTATTAAGTAGTTTAAAGGTATCCAAATATCTTTCTGCGCATAGTAGAAGGGACTATGAAATTGGGCAATCGTCAGGGAGCCAACATTTTATCTCCAAGTTGAACTGACCAAAAACAGTTCTGTATTTGTCTTTTTGGTTATCACAATATTTTTATCCTATAATCAAACTTTGTTTGTGACTGAATAAAAAGGGTCGACTCAAACTTAATGTTAGTTAGGACATGAGCCTGTTTTTAATTAAGTCGAAGTATTGTCCTAGTCAAAGAAACGAGAGCAAAATAAGCTATGATTTACAACATACACAATTGCATTTTTCTTTAACACCAATTTTTGGTCTTTTGAGAGAAAAAATTGCAAAGTAAAGATAAGAAAGAACACAATCTTCCGATTTGTGATTGCGGAATAATGCAAATAACTTATTTTTCATTAAAGTTTCGGGGCTTTCTACAAAGACATAGTTGAAAGGGGTATATCTGGTATGATTCCTGCTTTAAAAAGAAGAATAAGTGCATGAGACACATGTGCTTCTGTTACCTGATTTCTTGACGAATCAGTCGTGCATGGCTTAGCTAAAATGTCGCACATTCCAAACAGTAATCAGGCATATACAAGACATCATGATTCAAATCGTGTGTTTAAGAAATAACGTGATGTGGTACACAGAAAACTGAAATTCTTCTCTAGTTAAAAATTAGTAGTATTTTAGATTTGGAAAGGGTAATATTTAGTTACATGACAAAACATAAAAAATGGTACTGTTAACATTTTTATTGATATTTTAAGGTATTGTTAAACATTTTCCAGAAAAGGCGACACTATTGCGGTTTACCACAATATGTTTATAATTTGTAAAACAGCCGTAACGAATTATGCAAATATACTTTTATACAGAGAAGTTTAGAAATGAAAAAAATTAGAACCATGTTTACATGTGGGCTATTATTGTGTTTTAACAATAATTATATCCATTAATTATCAGAACAACATTAATATGAGAAAATCGGTACTCTGACAGTCGTAATAGTGACAAAATATTCCAGTAATCGCTAAGATGCTCACGCGCATGTGTTCAATTTGCATATAGATGAAGAATAAAAAAATTTTACCATGCGTTAAGAAGTTTCATCTGACAAAGGAATCCTACACAGTTACATTATACAAGTTTACTGAAATTTCTGAGATTTTTTCAAATGTCTAAAATATGCCCACTTTATATATTATATATAAAAGTATTTCGAATGGTCGAAAATTAATTTAAAAACAAATTTTTCATTGTTTATTTTTGTTTTATTTTCCACAACCACATCCAAATAATTCATGAAATTTAATTTAATGCACATTGAAAAAAAAATCATTTTGCTATCTTATTTCCCTCACATCCCCATTCTATCTAGCGTGTTGAATACTGTATTGATGTTATTTGTGTGTATAAGGCCTCTTTAGAAAAGAAGAGTTCGGTATCCCTGAAACCGAATTAACCCAACCCGGCCACTATATAAAATGAAAAAAAGTGTCTCTTAATATTTTGCCATATTGAAACCTCTTGAAACTTGAAACTTGAAACTTTTATTTTCAAGGGTCAACACCCATCAGGGGTATGTGAATATTAACAATGAATCAACATATATACATATATACAACAATTGAAGGATGAATGGTATGATTGTAATTAAAATGAATGTATAGTTACTGTTAAATAGTACATAGGAAGGCAAACCTAATTTATAACTGACAATATAATCATACAAAATTTTGCAAGTTTGACTAATGTATTATAATCATCGGAACAGAAAAGATTACAAAACTTTATAGTATTTGGATTAATATAAACCTTACCAGGCAAAAGATTTTTTCTTTCATCACAAAAGAATTTACAATTAAAAAGATAAAGAAACTCATCACCTATTTCACATAAATTGCATAAATCACAGATGCGATCGTCACGATCAACACCCCAAAAACGACCCTGCTCTATATGTAATATATGACTTAAACATCGAAAATTAAAGCTTTTCTTAGATCATATGGTAGAATGACAATATAATTTTCAAACTTATGACTAGTTTTAAAAATTTTAAAATTAAGACACTCAGGAGAATCATAAACAGTTGTAACCCAAGTTTGCTTAAATTGATCACAATAGCGATGGTGTGTTTGACTAGATTTGATCAATTAACTTTTTTTGCACGCTTTGTGATAACCAATACTCTGATAAACCACAATCATTCAATGTTTTCTCAATACATACAATCCATTTAGAATGGAAATTTTTTTACAGTGTATATTGTACAATAACTGGTATAAAGTTACAGCAATTTTATCCTGCTTATTACACATAATTCTTTTCCAAAATTAAATCATTCTGCTTTTAATAAAAATATCAATTGGAAATCTGCCTAGTTCACCATATAAACTACAATTAGGTGTGCTTTTCTTTAAACCAAGAATAGATTTATATAATTGTAAACAAAACGATTCAATAATACTATTGTTACCAAATCCCCATATCTTACAACCATACATTAAAATGGGTAAAACCATTGTGTCAAAAAGTTCTATCTGTTTATCAATAGGCAAATCAGGTTTTCTACCCTTTTTCAAAATACTAAACATAGCTTTCCTAGCCTGACTCACTAGTCTTTCTTTATTTTTACAAAAAGAACCATTTGATGTAAAGCTTATTTCAAGATAAGTAAAATCAATTATCATATCAACACTGTTACCACGTGTTATTAAACTGGTACCCGGGACAAATGACAATGCAAGTGAAATTTTTCCCACCAAAAAGCTGGAAACCAGTTTGGGAATTCTAAAATTTAACTGGAAACGGTACATATAATCCGGAAATGTATCGCAATTCTGAAGTGGCGATACGATACACAAAATCGTTGGAGTGCGTGATAAATACTATCGATGCATTGGCGAATCATTACACCCATATTCTGTACCAATTTGGCCTATTCGGAATTCCTTTTTTCCTGTCTGTGCTCTTTGGAACAAAAATATTCTGCAATAGCGTGATGTTTGTTGTTCGTTGATTGTCATGTGTTTTGTTGACCACTACAAACAAAAAACAATATACTTTTTTAAAACAAATAATATCACAATTAATTTGTTTAAATTCGGAACACCTGACTGTCTATTTACAGTAATACTGTCGTCTAGAACCGAATGAAAACTTAGTGTTATGATCTGTATTTTTTAAAAAAAACAACTATACTTTAAATTCTAATAGCGATATATAATTTTGTTCACAAATAAACAGAAGTACGCCCGCGCCGACCACCCTTACACAACTTCTTTACATATGTTGGTATGTTAATTCATATATTTGCTAGCTGTTTCCGTAAAACACCTACAATGTCCCTACGAGACCTTCCATGTAAAGGGCCTTTTCTACTTCAAAAAACCTAAGACTCGACAAAACGAAAATCTAAATTGAATAATGAAACACAATCCCGATAATGTGCAAATGTTTAGTATCTGTACATATATACAGTTTAAAAACTGTCTCACTCGAAAACTGCACCATGACTAATTTGAACAAACCTGAATGAAAGCTGTAGGAGTGTTTATAAGGATAATTAAGACAGTTGCAACCCAATGTGAATTTCGATCGGAATATGCCTACATAATATTTACAGTATAACTAATCTTGAAATCCGAATACCTTAAAATCTACAATGTGTTACCGAACAACACATTAATTCACGAATGCGCCTAGCGCATGAGTGAATTATTAGTGTTTTTCGGCCTGAACAATATGCAATAATTCTAGTTTATGCAAAATTTGAATCTTCATAAAAAAATGTTAACAGAAAAGTATGACAGGGATAAGGCCGAATAATATTCCCGAATGTCACGGATAAAAATAACAAAATGACAGTAGCTTAAGAATAGGTTAAAGTAAATTTATAGCTTTTTATCGATTCCAGTTATTTGAGAAATAAAATTCAAATATGTTAAATACATCTTAATTAGAAATGTTAAAATGCCGGAATCGAACAATTTGTCAACATCAGTGATGGTATTTAACAAATCTTAAAGTGTCATTTGTCTTACGACGTTCGTTTGATTAAATTGAGTGAATGTGTCACTTTGAACGAAATATTGACAAATTGATGTATTAATTAAAGTTTTAATTATTGCTTGTTATTCAATCAAAGTGATAACTTACTGTAATGGTCTTTTCTTCAAAAATGCCAGGAAATGTAATCATTATCGCCATTAAAATTGATTAATTACTGTCGTTAGACGGGAAATATTGCAGTTGAGACAAGCCAACACATAGATCATCAGGAAAGCCGTACATGATCAGAACAGCAAATTTATAGGTATCAGTCTTGCACTTCTTTATTTTTATGTCAAAAGATATCTCCTGAAAAGAAAAATATCCATTTAGGAATAGTATAGAGAGGTTTTCAATTACCGATGTGGAGCCGGAAGTAAACTCATCGGAAATGACGTCACAGAAAGTTACCATTACCAGAAATGACGTAACAGGAAAATGGCCTCACATGAAATGGTTTGGGCGCATGCTCATCAGGAAGTGATGAATTTTCCCCGCCATTTTCTTTAAAGGAAGATTTTGGGAGTCGTCGAAGGCGTCCATTGTTCTGACTGGAAAATCTCCCCTTTTCCCGCGCTTTTCATTCCGGGTCTTTCGTTGGACTGAATAGGGATACAGTTTCCCTTTGAGGACTTTTGGTTCGGAACTAATACCTGAAGGTCTAGTATCGAAAGGCCGGAAATCTATTGTCTAGAATGAATTATTTCCATTCTTCAAACGCTTATCTTTCAGGATGGTCTCTTGGTTTTCTATGTCAGTAGAAAGGGGTCAAGGCTCTTGTCGGGGTTTGACGGCTTGACTCTTTCTCCTTGAGGTCAAGGTTGGACACGTTGTCTGGAATGGATTATCTCCCCTTTTCCCGCACTTTTCATTTCGGATTGTTACTAGGTTTTTCATGGTAATGTATAGGGATGTGAACGCCTAATGGAATCTATATGGTTAAAACTACCAAGGACCGAAAGCGTACGAATGACTGAAAGCAATGGCATAATATAGGACTATCTTCCTTTTTCCCGCGCTTTTTATTCCGACTGGTTTCTAGGCCTTTCATCGAAATGTATGCGGTAGGAGTGTCACTCTGGAATCTGTCAGGGTTGATACTATTACCGAAAGGTCAAATGATGCAGCTGGGATCTGTGCCCTTTGGAATGGCTGAATTCGTAGTCTTTGTTGCATCTCGTGCTCTTTGCTGCTCAAGTGCTTACTCATACTGCTCATCGCTACTCAGGACTATCCTCACGTGCTTTTGGTGCTGTTGCTGCTCGGGGCGATCGATCATTCAAAGATTGGGTCTGTGAGAAACCACCCTTACATCGGGGTCATTCTGAAAAGCCATTCTGCATTATTCCATCCTTGCATTACATAAAGTAATTGCTGTCTTCAGTTGGTGGTGGGTCATAGTCGCTCATTAGACGGTTAAGCAGATATTTTCTTTTTTGGCCGGCATATGCATGCTTTTGATGTTCGAGTTTTCCTTTTGTCATTTTCGAGGCGTTTGGTTCTCTTGGCCTTGGTATGAGATATTTTCCTTTCTGATTCTCGTTAACAACTTTTAATTGGCTGATTGGATTGTGACGTCATAGTGACGAGGATTGCTTTTGTCTTCATTAAAAGGACACAGTTCTTGCCGACTCGAACAGGATCGTTGTTTGTATGATTTTCTATGAGCGTGTAGTTTAAACCTCTGTTCTGTTTGATTTCCCAGCTCACCGATTTGTCCCCCTCCTCTTATACTTATGACACTAATGGGGACTATCCTCATATTGCTTTTGGTTGGTCATTGCTCCTATTACCGTGATCTTCGCTGGTCATTGCTGTTATGACTGTGATCTTCGCTGCTCATTGCTGCTCTGAATGCGATAATTTCATTCTTCGCTGCTCATCATTGTTTTTGCTGCGCTGATCTGGTCGGGGCGATCGATTGTCATCAATTAATGATGACATGACGGCTGGGACGTATTTCGGTTTATTAGGCTGATCAGTTTAGCAGTTCGACATGGAGATCTCATACACATGGTAGCTGTTTATTCATCATTTACCCTTATCCTAACCCTAACTCCATCCTTAACCATAACACTAGCCCTAATTCTAACTCCTAACCCTAATTCTAACCCTAAATCTAACCCTAACCCTAACTCCAACTCTAACCAAAACCCTAAACTTAACTCTAACCTTAACCTAACTCTAACCCTAACTCTAACTACTAACCCTTAACCCTAACTCCAACAAGGAATTTTTTGTTCAATTTCTGAAATTGAAGCAATCCTTAAGATTCAATTTTCAAAAAATTTCCCGCACAAAAAAACGGGTAAATCCGAATTACGTTCACATATGGATTAACTTAACCCACAATATTGAGCATATGTGAATACACCGAGTTACTTGTATTTTGGGTTAAATTGATCCGAATTAAGTTATTCCTTGTTTGTTTTCTTATTTTTCATTTACCATAAACTTCATTTTGTTTTAACCTTTGCTTATTCAATATGTGCTAATTTTTTTTATTTTCTTACATTTGAAAAATTGTGAATTTAAACTTGTATTTTATTTCCTTGCAGTATAGTCATACACTGCATGTAGATGTAGAAAAATTATTTATAATTTTGAATTTCAAAACTTGTTTATAGAGTACTTCAGATGTGACAAATATGTTAACATGTGCGCAATTATTGTTTTTTTTTAAACAATATTCATATCCGTTAATTAACAGAAACGACATCAATACGAGGAAATAGGTGCTCTGAAAGACGTAATAGTGACAAAATATTCCAGTAATTGCCACTAACATGCTCACGTGTGTTCAATTTGCAAATAAATGAAGAATTAAACATTTAAGCATGCATTAAGAAGTTTCATCTTGCTAACTGAATGTGAGTTTCAGCTTGAGAAATAAACTCGTCTTTCATTTTTCAATGTATGCATTTTATTTCTGTACATTATTGTCATATTATACATTATGCAGTTGCGTAATACAGTTTAGAATTTCAAAACTTGTGACCATTTTTTCATTTTGCAATTTGTGCAGATTATTTCTATACGGAAATACTGACAACGGACCACAGTGGGTAACGTGCTTGAAGAATTCCACGGTCCTTGCACGCTATAGATCCTTTCTGTAGTTTTCGAAAAATAGTAGGCAAATTAAAATTTACTTTACAATCAAAACTGCAACACACGATAGCACTGGTCCACTACAAAATAAAAAACAACTTCAATTAAGAACCTTAGTTTTGATAAAAAAATTCAATGTTTCAGAAAATATCAGAAGAAAAACACGCCAATGCAGGATAATTTTTTGTTTTTCTGTATGTCTATATCTGTGCATCACATCACTTGTCAAGGAGACTGTCATCTGATTGTTCATAATGTAAATCGTTTATAAATCAAAGAAAAAATATGAAACAGCACGAATAGAATAGATAAGACATCATACGGAATCTACATTTCGGTTCCTTTTAACACGTAATGAGATCTATATCCTAGTATATGCCTTTAATGTTTTTTTTTTTTTTTTTTTTTTTTTTTTTTTTTTTTTTTTTTTGGTTTTTAATGTTTTACAGTGATATGAATTTGTATACTTCATTAATTTTAAATGACATATATAGTAATGAAGAAGCTTGACATGATGCTATATTCTACAGCAATGAAAAAATGCACAAAGAAAACGTCTAACAGATAAGGTTTTTTATATCAATTTTCCAATAAATGATTTGACATTAATGTATATTTTTACTGATCTAAAAATTTCAAAAATTTTGAAAACTAAGGAGTATCTCACTCGTACAAAGTCCTATCCTTTGATGGTTTTGGCTTCGTCGTTTTATGTCATTTTGGTATTCAGATTTGCTCTTCAACGTTTTGGCTTACAGTTTCGGGTTTATGAAATTTGGGCCTTTAGTCATAAATCGCAGAAATGTGCACATCATTTATATAAAAATAAGCATCATGAAATATTTCTTTAAAATTAAATGGACTGCATCAAATTAGAGGGAATTAAATGTATAAGCCCACATTAGCAGGAATTCCTTTGATTATTTAATTCTTTCTGTGGTGTAATTGAGGAAATCAATAATAAGGACATATTTGCCTAATTTAATATGGATACTTATAAAGTCAAGTTGTTGCAGTTGCGATTAGGCTGTGAGTACTTCCACTTCATATAGTTTATACCAATTTAGTTTAATTGACTGATTGATAGAAAACAGACGAAAACCTGTTAATTTGTTTGTTTAGTTGGGGTTTAACGCCGTTTTCAGCACATTTGGCTATTTTTATTGGTGAAGGAAGCCGGAGTACCCGGAGAGAACCACCGACCTTCGGTAGGAAAATTGGCAATCCTTGTCAATTAAGATCGGAGTCGAACACATTCCGCCACAGGTGAGATTCGAACTCACAACCCCAGTAAAATTTTGAAGGCAAAACTTTTTCTGTAATTGTCATATGATAGAACAGAGAATGGAAACGGGGAATGTGTCAAAGAAACAACAACCCGACCAAAGAGCAGAAAACAGCTCAAAGCTACCAATGGGTCTTCAACGTAGCGAGAAAATCCCACACCCGCAGGCGGCTTCAGCTGGCCCCTAAACAATAATGTATACTATTTCAGCAAAATGGAAGCATGATAACAAGCTTGTGACAAATACAAATTTAGCATATAACAGTTACACAAAACGAAATATACAGAGACAAGCAAAAACAACCAAGAGTCCCTGGTCCACGGTTTGAAAGAGTCTGTTCTTTTTATTGGTAACTAGACAAAATGCATCGTAATTCTGTAAAAATTGCCTTTTCTCCCAATCACTTGAACACTTTAAATTCATATTGGCCTTTCACGGATATTGCCGAGTTCTATTGAACTCTATGACGAGATAGCATTATACCCTTGGGGAGAAGTGTTATTTCAGATTTTTTCGTTTAGTAAAGCGACAGTATTCGACCTGCAGCTATGAGAGCCTTAGCTAATTTTACAGTTAAAACGAGCACATACTGATCCTGTTATCCAGTCTACTTTTGCAGTTCTAGTAAGCAGGAACCTTATTGGTAATCATACTGTATTGGGTTTTCGTATGTTTTATACGCCAGAGTTTAAAGGGGGTTTGGGTACCCATAAAACTGGTTTGACCCCACCACTGTTCATTGTCTGTACCAAGTTAGACTATCATTACTCTCTGTTGTGTTTATGTTTTGTGTTTTGTGCTCTTTTATGTTATGTTTTGTCCGGAATTCTGTCAGTTGGGTTGCTTTGATTGATTGGTATATCATTATGACCTTTCCTGTTACACCGGTACCATTTTGTTGATTATTTATTTTATAGCGGGTCTAGTTCAAAATGGTCCCAGCAACGTGTCTGTCCCTGTTATTCAGTCTATAAAACGTTGAATAAAAATAACTCATATTTAAGAGTTTTAAGGGGGTACCCAACATTTTAACTAAAATAGAATTGTCTCGTTTAATTTTCATAAAATTTTGACGAAATATTTACTTTTACCTGTTGACAAAAATATAAAAATTTCAAGAAATTTTAACCACACAATTTACGGGAATGCTTTCATTGGATATATAGCAGTTTGACAAATACTAATTTTGATCATTGAGAAGCTTGATTTCTCTTTAGTAATTTTATGTGATTAAAACGTTCGGCTGATTTTAAAAGAGTTGACTCCCTTAGGTGTTCTGTACCCCCTTAAATAACATGAAAACTTTCAAATGTGTATTTAAACATGTACTAGGGATTAGGATTAACTTGTATGTTTATCAAAGGTGGAGATCGACAGTAGGCTTACAAAAATGTCATTTAATAAAGCTACACTTACGTGGATTGAAACTGTACTTTAAATATGACATTATAGTCAATACGTGGGATTATATAAAGTGGTAAATATATAAGATCTTATCAAAAATGTACATAAACAATACAAATATGTTTCTTTCATCTCCGATGTACTCGTGTGTTTGAACAGAATATAAACACTAGGTTGTCAAGTTATGAGACTAGAACAATAAAATTCGGATAAAAAGAGTTGTTTTAATTAGATCGTTCTCTTCAGAATTGAAGTTGGAAAGTTAATATTATTTGTGAAAAATATAAATGGGCTTTGATGATATATGGCAAATCCTTTGATTTCTAGACAACCTTGGTTGTCAACTTTTTTTTTTAAATAGATGAAATATTGTATCATAGGCAATACACATGTCACTTAGAAATTTAAATAGTGGAGGGCAAGTTTAAATTTCCTTATTCTTGTAATATGGCAATAATCTGGTCTTTGTTGATCTTTCGAATTGTATGGAAGGATGGAGTATTGTTTAATATCCAGTGGCCATTATTTCATGCATATCAGGCCGAGAACATGTTGATATGATATGATTATGAACGCCGCTTTGTACTATACCGATGTTTAACGAGAAAGCAGTTTGCAGGAAGACATGGCACAACATTTTGACTCTGAGCCGATCTGTCTTTGCTCTTTCTCCTAAGTGCTGCGTGCTTGGCGGAGAAGCAGCAAATACCAATTTCAAAATCTTTGGTTTGACCAAAACGCGACCTTCCGCACTCGGGGCAACATGAGACCATCGAGGTCTTTTTAGATATACCTCAGGGGCGTTACCTTCAATATGATTTACAAATATGGAGTATTATTTGTTTAAATATTATTACTGAAATAATAAGATCAAGGAATTGTCAACCATAAAAAAAGGGATTTGTAAATTTCAACTTTGCTATAATCCTGAACCTTGTGTTGTCTTCAGTTAACAAAATAGTAAAGCAAATATATCATTGCAAGTGACTTAGTTTCGTTTAGCCCTTTTTTGTCCTTATAAATTAAATAATTTATTCGATCTTTAATAATAAGTTGGGCGTGGAATTATACATCAAGAAATCTTTCATTAAGTGAATAAATTTAACTTTTATCATATTTCATTTTTTAAGGATGATCGCTGGTCTAATAGAAAATAAATAGGATTTGAAATAGGTGTTTTAGTTTGAGAGAACATATGAATAGTAAACAAATAAGCAAGAAAACAATATAAGTTCATGAGCTCATTTTAGAGCTATAAGGCCTTGAAAATTTGCAGGAAATGGGTTTTCTCTGGATTTTTCATTGTATTTGCATTGACAACTTCAGTCTCTCAAAGATGTATGAAAAAATAAAAAGGATTTCATAAAATTTAGTCAAATACCATTTTAAGGTATATATGATTGAATTATAAAAGAAAAAGTGGGGGATCATGGGCAAAAAATTTCATGTTGAAGAAATGGATAAAACCCGAGGATTCCGAAAATATGACAAAAAGACCAAAACATGACCAGCGAGCATCCTTAAATTGTAACAAGAAGATGGAAAATAACGCTTAGTGATTGCCCTAAAATAAAAATATCCGCTAGTATATTTTATTAAGATGAATACAGAAAAACAGTTTTAAACCCTTAATATTACTCAATGTTATTGAACTGGTCGCGCGGAGTTTACCTATTAATTTCCATAAGGCCAGTCAATTTCATTTTGTGTACGTTCAGGGCGACTCCCGTTAAATATTAGTGAACTGTATTCAGTTATCACAATGTTATCTGTAGTACTTTCGAATAGACCAAGTGTGAAGGTGTATTAGAAGAGATTTGCAAAAAATTCAATTTTATTTTGACAGAGTTTCCATTGTATGTCGTGTATAAACACAATAATTGTTAAAAACACGAACAATATCCGTACAGCCTGGTATGAATGGCTCATTCATTATAACTGGACATATAAGGGAGCAACCATTTGATTTTTATGGGGGGGGGGGTATGACATGTTTGATCTTGCCTATTTTTTTCCTGAAACTTTGGTCCTGGATTTTTTTTTTCGGCCGCTAATGTGGCATAATTTTTTTTATTTTCACTTAAACTAAAAATATCCTGATTGACACATGTCCTGCATTTTTTCACAACTAAAGCGATCCTGGCTCTTTATTTTGCCAAAAACTTTGGTCCTGTCTTTTTATTTCAATTTTCATATTACAAGCACAACAAATAAACACTGAAAACTAAAAAACAATGAACAACACGAACTCCTATAAAAACCAGGAGTGAATTCAGGTGCTCAGGAAGTGTAAGCAGTTCCTGCTCCGTATACGACACCTGTCGCGAAGTTCAACAAGGTCAATCCGGTGGTAGTCACAAATCGATGGAGGTACATGAAATGTTACGACAGTGGGAACAAGTCCAACATCATCTTAGATATTGGAACACTGTAACGGTCAATCAATTCGTGATAACGACCGTAAAATTTCCTAAGTGATGGCATCAATTTATCCCTGATAAAATCCTGGTTAACAAGCTTTTGTGACCGCAGTAATCCTCTTTGTCTAAAGTTATGGTAACTCACGCATGAACCTTGAATATCGGATAAGCTGAGAAACGTAGGCGCCATATGCAGGGGATGCTGGTATATTGTTAATCAAGAAGGGAAAGTTAACAATAGGAAAGTAGTAGTTATCACGTTTGTCATAAAGTTTTGTCTTCAAATGTCCCTCATTGTCTATTTCAAGAAACAAATCCAAATATGAAGCGGACTTCGATGTATCTGTAGTATCATTAATTTCAAGTTCCCTGGGGTAGATGAGACGTAGAAAGTCTTGGAATTTATCGTTATTTAACGAAAACACGTCATCTATATAACGAAAAGTGAAATTAAAGGATTGGGATAGTTTCTTTTTGTTTTCACGTAGAAGACCTTGAATGAAGTCCGCTTCATATGAGTACAGAAATAGATCGGCGAGGTGAGGAGCAAGGTTGGTTCCCATTGGAATGCCGATTGTTTTTTGAAAAATTCGACCGCCAAATTCAACAAATATGTTTTCTATGAGAAAAGAACATGTTTGTAAATTCATTTTCATAATATTTTTTGTCAGAATCAGAGTGGTTCTTAACGAAATAAGCCTTTTCTCTACCTAAAACTAGAAATTTGTATCTGCATGTGCCATTTTTCTTGAAAAAACATTGATAAACTAGTTGTTTCAATCGATATTTTAATTGAGAATGTGGTATCGTAGTATAGAGTGTAGAGAAGTCGAATGTTTTTATACTGCTGCATGTAGCCAAAGATTTTGATTTTAGATATTGTAGCAATTTTTTTTAAGAATCCACATCTGATTGACGCCACTGTTTCACAGTAATTCTGAAGGCCTTCTTTAAAAAATGTCAATATCAGTGTTAAAATCTTTAGAAAGAGGTATCTTAGAGCAATTAGCTCACCCAGCAATGCACCTTTGTTTAAACGGATTCTTATGTAGTTTAGGAATCCAATAAAGAGCAGAAAGGTCGATTTCTTCACCCTTTGTAGAAATGCCAAAGGAATGAAGAACGGTCTGGTGGTTATCAAGGACTTCCTGCTTAGTGAGTGTGGTCGGTGTATAAGTTGGGTTACCCGCTGTGTTATCTATTCCCAACTCGTTCCTAAGACACTCAAAATAATACATGTAGTTCTTGCAGACAAAAAAAGATGCTATTGGGGGCTTTGTCCGCTAGGACAATTATATATTTGTCACGGAGGCGAGTCAAGGTTTCAACAACCTTAGGGTCTATAAAGATGGATGTAGCTTTAGTGCTTATATTCTCATAAAAACTTGTCAGTTTTCCGTTTTTGCAGATGTACGGGACAAAGCAAAATATATTCACTCCATTTAGCACGAACTAAAAGTCTAAAGGAACCTCATGAACACATTTTCAGTTTAAAAAATGTTTTCAATTAATACAAAACAGCATAAATAAATTGTCCTAATGGAATCATGTTAACATCGATCAAACAACTTCAGCTGCAAAAAATATATTCACAAAAAGTCATAACGGAACTTTGAGTGATTTCAGTCCCACATAAAAAGTCTAACGTGAAAATGTCAGAACAATGTCCCTATGGGCATTTTTTTTTTTTATTTTGGAAAATGTTTGCATTAGGATACATCATTGGAAAAAGGTTTATCATACAAATGTAGGAATTAAACTTGTGGGAATAGTCAATATAAATAATATAAGCTATTTTTGAGAAAAAAAATTGTATTTCTAATTGAAATGTTAACAATGACAAACTGTCTTTATTCATTATCATATTTGTCGTCGGGAATTATTGAATAAAAATAAAACCATAACCCACCCTTCTTCCTTCCTCGCAAAGTTGATCCAGAATACAAACGAAGGACTGCTGAGCTGACTACATTATTTTTAGTCGTGTTGACAACGTTGAATGGTCGTAGGAGCTGCGTCATGAGAGCGTACCGTAGTCTTCTTGATAGTAGTGAGAGCGCCAATGCTCGTAGCAACATCGCAGCATGGACTTAGTAATTACGTAGTTAGAGCGTAGCCGTCGTAGTGTAAGCGTAAAAGGATCGTAGTTCGGACGCGAGGCCAGCGTAGTCAGTCTTGCGTAAAACTATTGACGGCCAAGCCACGCGGGCTCTATGTTTTTGATACGCTGCAACCGCTCCTTCTAAATTTTGAGCATTTTCAAAATAGTCGTAGCCCCACCACGCGCACAAGAGCTTACAACTCCACTACGTTCCTGATATGCTTTTGAAGACCCTGTGAAGACCTTCCACGATCTTGGTGATTTTTTAGGTCGTAACAAAGAACATGAGCTTTGATAAACTCTTAAACCGACTGTAAACATGCAAAAGACAAATACATATCACAATAAAACACAACAGGCAATAATAATAAATTAACACTAAAAGCAAAGTATATACGAAGCAGCAAAGACAAGTTATACACACATAAAACATCTAAACATACAAAAGATTGCCTTCAAACTGAAGGTGGTTCTCCAGTTTTTCCACGATCTCGCTATGATCTTGCAGTTCGTGGAGAGCGTAGCGGATTCTTAATCCAGTGTGAAGGGGGCTTTATATGTATATATGTGCCGAATTTCAATAAAATTTACTTACTTACTTACTTGAGCACAACTCATAATTCGTAAATCGACGTGCATCAAAATCGGTATCATATAATATTTTTGTAGAGCCCTGAATTAATTTATCAATTTATTCATTTATTTATATAAGAAATTGCAGTATATAGGCATACTGATATTACATGCTAATCGAAACCTTTTTATTCTTCAACAAGTATTAAAATGCATTTAATATTATATATTTCTATTGATACACAGAACGCATGGTTGTTATGATAGTATAAACAGTAAATTATTTATTCATAAACTTGACAGGAGGTGTGTTTATTGATAATTGTTTGGCTAATAGGATGTAAGAAAGGAGATGTAATGATTGCTTTAACAATTCAAGCTGCAAATGTGCAGTGGTGTACCAAACATGCTAAGGTTGATGTTGAAAGTTGATATCACAAGAGCTTACAATTCATTACAAATGCATTGTATGATGAAATTACGTGATAAAGACTGACTACGTTTTTTTGTTGTTGTAATTTTGGAGGCTTTGACTTTATATTAAAGCTTACAATGGTTTATTACACAAAACTTGTGTAAGGATTGTACTGTCGGCTAACTTCGTTACAAATCTTTTCGAGGATATGATACATGTTAATTGTTTGCAAAATCTATTACTACTCCTACTATATAGCGTTAATGCAGAAAAGTGCTACCAAGGAGCGAATTGCTTACTTCCTAAATGCTATTGCGGAGGACGGGATATACCCGGAAATTTGATTCCGGCTGAAATTCCTCAAATTATTGCGTTTTCTTTTGAGGACGCTGTGACGTCAGAAAATTATCAAATGTATGAAGAATTATTTTTGAATTACCGCTTTAATCCAAACGGATGTCCAATTTCAATGACACTGTTCGTTTCCCACAATTCTACAAATTATCATTTAGTGCGGGATTTATATAGCAAAGGAATGGAGGTTGCAGTACATAGCGTAACACACAGAAAGCCCTCGAATTTTTTGCAAAAAGCATCGTCGAAAGTTATTCGATCCAAAATTCTTCAACAAAGGCAAAACATTGCACAACGTGCAGGTATACCAATTCAAAATATAACAGGATGGAGAAGTCCATTTTTACAGTCGATAGGGGATCGCATATATTCAATACTACAGGAAGAAAAATTCCAGTATGATTCCACTATGACTGTAAGTACACAAAATGGATTTAGTAGCAAGTTTTGGCCGAATACATTAGACTTTGGGTGGCAGTTAGATTGTAATGTCCAGCCCTGTTCGCTCGGAAGTTATCCTGGATTCTGGGAGATACCCGTCATGATGTTAGAAAAGCCATTTGCACCGGGTTGTCTTTACCTTGACTCTTGTCAGCCAGAGAATAAAGAAGAAGCATTCCAAATATTCTGGGTAAATTTTCATAGTCATTATACGGGCAGCAGGGCCCCACTGTTGTATACTATGCATTCGTCTTGGCTCAGGGAAAAACATAATTATGAAGCAATGAATTACTTTTTGTTAACAATATTGCATTATTATTCGGATGTATTTATTATTAATTATCAACAATTAATCGCATGGATGCAAAACCCAACGAAACTGGCTAATATCAACGACTTTCCAGGATGGCATTGTAGAAAACGTTACCTTAATTTTGTAAAAGCTCCAGAAGTGGATTCTAATAGTGCTGCAAATTGTAAATGTGTAATTTTCGAAAGAATTCCATTTTTATTTATTTTGCTTTTAAGTTTGTTACGGATTCTGTGATAAAAATTGTTTCGTAAAACACCTATAGCATTCATTTTTTAAATCGTAAAGCCATTTTATCTGATCTTGAATTACACCGGAAATAATGTCTAGTTTAATTCGTCTTATGACAAAAAAACTAATCCACTGAAAAGTAAAAGGAAAGGTTAGTATTAAGATACAATATCACAAAAAAGTAAACAAAGACCAAACCAATAAGTAAACAAAATCCCACCCTCTCAGAAAACAAAACATAGAGCAGAAAAACAACAACCGTAACAGGAAATCAGTACAGTCTTACCTGGTACACACATTACCAATTACGTGAGCTTAAAGCACCCTACTTTAAGAGCATGATAAACATTTTCTGTATTGTGAAAGTTTCTCCGGAACTCGTAGCTACTATTGTGATATTTGGCAGACCAAATGAAAGTTAAATTCCATAATACCAATTTGAATGCACTAAACATGCATATTGCAACATATTATGCCTCTCGTCTAAACTTTAGAAAGCAAAAAATGTAATTAGTGTCACTTTGTCATCTTGTTCTAATTCTAATTGGATTAAAGTCAGAATATAAGGACCACTCTTAGAAATATAACTAGTTAGTGTAATTTTGTATCAAGATACCAATTTTGTTCACATTTCGTCGATTTACCCCTCATAAATTGTGCGCCGGCCTAAAACGTTGAAAGCGGAATAAACCACAAAACATTGAAGATCAAATTCTAACCTTTATTACTTGAAAAACAGGTTGTCATCGATCATGAATATATTGATAATGATTGCCATAATTTTCTAGTATCGAGCATGTGACGCTGTTCTTCATAACCTACATCTGAGTCGCACCATTCGATGAGGATGCTCTATCACACTAGCCCTAGCATCTTAAAGTTTAAATTAGACCTAGTCATGATGGTACACACGCAACAACAAACAATATATATAGAATATACATGCCTTTTACAAAAAAAAAAGAAACACCAGACAGTCGATTCTTTTTTCTATATTATCAGTGTAACTTAATTATTTGAAGAACAACCAAACAAAGAAAACGCCACAAATTGACCAAGCTTCATTTACATAAACTACATACAGTTACCTAATTTTGTCGAATAAGAAAATAATTTCTGTTTTTAGGGTTAAGATGAAAATATAGAGAATTTCCAAAATCCACGAGGTCAGATTTTGTTTATGACAGCAAATGTTTTTTTTTAAAGAATATTTTTAACCATTCAATTTTTTTATCTGTGTAGTAGTATCCATTGCGTGATGGTAAAGGGTGGATTTTTCATAAAATTTAATTTTTTATATTTCAAAATTTACGTGCGTTAACAGGAGTAGTAAAGGTTATGATACAAGCGACACTGATTCAACCATCACTAGTGGAAGAAAAACATCTTGACGAACCAATATCAATATTCTCCAGTCAAGATATGAAAAGCTAGAAACAATATCCCAAATCGTCGGTTAGCATTAACTAAAATAATAAAGAATCTATAGTCTAAGCCTCCAAGAAAAGAAGTGAAAAGGACACAGCGCCCCTAAAAATGTTTAAAAAATAATACATAGATTACTTCAATCCCAAACAAATCTAAGATTGAAGAAAAAAACGGATTGATTTTTTACATTTTTTAAATGAATATGATGTTTATAAAACACCAGACATTTTATTTTTTAAATATAAACATGCGTGATTTCGTATTAATTTTTGTTTTGTATTTTTATATACCCATATAGCACGCTAAATAGAAACAACATATAAAATTTAAGAGCCCCTGTGCCCCCAAGGAGTCAAGAAATATCACGTGTTCGTTTGTTGATGTAGTACATGTATGATCAGCTATCATCATTTCTAGTGATCCATATATGTTCCTTTCACCCATATTTAAGTTTGAAAATGGAAATTCCGATTTTGTTAAGTAGCAAGAAAATGAGAAGGATGACAAAGATTTTCTCAAATTATTTAATACATGACAATCTTCACAAAAGTTATTATCACCGAACTTTCTCCCAAGTGATCACCTCGGTCTGACCGTCCGTCCGTCACATTTTTCTTGTGGCCTAACCCTTTTTACACATTTTATTTCTATAAAGCATTGTCATACACTGTATGAAGATGCAGAATACAGAATTTTGAAATTAAGAATTTAATCTTGTTAGCTTTACTTTCAACCTTTCATTTTTTACTGTTTGTATTTAATTGCCTTTTAGTATTGTTATACACAGTTTGTAGATGTGCAGTAATGTTGTAACATTTTGAATTTCAACAGCTGGGATTCAAATTTCTAAAACTGTGAATTTATGCTTGTGATCTAAACTGCCTTTCATTTTTTCATTTCTATCGGATCACGAGGCCTGTACTTTGGAAAACTTATAGATTATTACATGGCTTTTCCATACTGGACCTGGTAATAGCCCGAGGCTCCCATATAACTATCTCTTCCTTAAATACACTTGTATACATAAAACAAGAGGCTCCCAAGATCCTTTATCCTTTGTGTACCAGTAGATCTTGCATCAATGATTATTTTTGCTATTTAATGTATACTGTCACAATTTTCTCCTTAATATTGACCTGTACAGCTAAAATATAGAATCCTGAACCAAAATAGATAGGGTTGCTAGGGACTTTGTCATCGGTTGCTATGGACTTTTTCAATGACATTGACTCTTGACCTTTCTTTTTGACTTGTACAGGTAAATTATAAAGTCCTTAACCTAAATATATAAGGTTGCTATGGACTTTTTCATCGGTTGCTATGGACCTTTTCAATTACCCTGACCCTTGACCTTTCTTTTTGACTTGTACAGGTGAATTATAAGGTCCTTAATCCAAATATATATATTTGCTAGGGACTTTTTCGTCTGTTGCTAGGGACTTTTTCATCTGTTGCTAGGGACTTTTTCATCGGTTGCTATGGAATTTTTCAATGACCTTGACCCTTGACGCTCCATTTTACTTGTACTGCTACCATTTAATTTATTTCAAGTAACGCCCTAAACATCTGTGACAATGTCAGACCATTATTATCTGTTTACATGTAAATAATCTTTCAAGGGCAAAAACTCCTATCAGGGGTCAATTGACAATTTTGGTCATGTTGACTTATTTGTAGATCTTACTTTGCTGAACATTTTTGTTGTTTACAGTTTGTCTTTATCTATTATTATATTCAAGATAACAACCTAGAACTGCAAAATGTCCTTAAAATTTACAATTCAGGGGCAATAAACCATTAAAGGGTTGTCCGATTCATCTGAAAATTTCATAGCTGGGAGATCTTGACCTGTTGAACATTTTTGTCCCTATCTGTTTTGCTCTAAATGCTTTGGTTTTTGAGATTTAAGCCAAAAACTGCATTTGACTCCTATGTTCTAATTTTAGCAACAGCGGCCATGTTTGTTGATAGATCAAAACCTCAGATATAATTTATAAACTAGATACCCTAAGGAACATTCAGTTTAAGTTTGAATGTATTTGCCCAGTAGTTTCAGATTAGAAGATTCTTGAAATATTTTACCACGACGACAGACGCCGACAGACGACGAACGACGACGGACGCCAACTGATGGCATAAGCTCGCATGGCCCTTTTGGCCAGTGAGCTAAAAAAGAAATTTTTCTTTAGAAATGTCTTTTGTTTTAGAATTGTATGACGAAAAATCTATTTTGCAGAGTTGACAAAATTCTACCTGCATAAACCGTAAGTCATGAATAATCTACGTTAATAACTAAGAAATGTCAACAATTTTTTAGTTCCTTTTAATTCTCCTAATGGCAACCGGGAATGGCAATTCTCAAGAATGTGGTAAATATATAATAAAGAAAATATATAGATTGATATTTTGTTTTGATGGCATTAAAACTCTTCAGACATCGCTATATAAGGATTAGTTGGAGCTAAAACCATCACGCGTTTCCGTTTTACCTCTAGGCTTTTATAAGTTCAACAAGGTAATGTGGAATTATAAAAGTAACGATTTTATTATAGATTACTTATTAGTCGAATTGATAAAGAGTCCTCATGAACAGTTTCCGTAAATTGTTTACTGAGTATAAAAGAGTCGTAGTTTTTTCCGTTATTATATTTTTGTCACAGTTTAAAATAGTCGTAGCTATTCTTTCATTTCCCACGTCTTATTCTCCAGTTATTAACATTTCCGACCATTTTCTCGTGGATCCTGAATCCAAGGCGTCATGCAACTTAGGCGGCAACAATTTTATTTTTATCGGAGGCTAGGATCAAATGTTTGATCCTGCCTATTTTTTCGTCGAAATTTGGGTCCTGCATTATTTTTTGGGCCTAAATTTTTATTTTCATTTAAACCAAAATAATTCCTGATTGACACAGGTCCTGCATTTTTTTCACATCTAAAGTGATCCTTTCTTTTTAATTTGCCAAAATCCTGGTCCTGCCTTTTTATTTCAAATTTAATCCTAGCCACCCCCCCCCCCCCCCCTTCTAAAAATCAAATGGTTGCTCACTATAGCTTATCTTGGTGTCAGTGTAGTTTTCATTGGATCATTTACGATTTTTGATTGGCTGTTTTGTTTTTATCTCATTTTATCCGAATGTGATAATCTACATGTCACTCATTGTTTAAAAAATTGCAAATAGATTATAATTCATGCATTATAACCCGTAATTAAAACGAACGTCAAAGATGTCAGTTTCTAAGTCCTAAAATTTGCCAGCGATTTAAAGATAGATATTAATATGATTCCTGCAATGAATAATTCATCAGAAGTATGAATCACACCGGTCTTGTATTTATTTATTTAACCAGGGATGCATTATTGCATATTTTGCAGACTTTCTATGAGTTTGCCATTTAATTTAACACGCAGTTAAGTCCGCTGTCAGACTAGGGTACACTGATTCATCGGATGTCGGAATATCTTACCAAGATTTAAAAAAAAAATCAGCTTTGAAGGCGTCAGAAGATGATGAATAATTTAGCTGGTGTTGCATTTAAATGTGGGCAATGAAGCATCAACATGAATTAATTTGCAATTGATACAACGCGAAGTCGTAGTGCTGTTTGCTTAAACTGTATATGGCTAAAGTGTACTTCAACTACAAATTTTTTTTAATATGCGACCGAAGCTCGCTCTATAGTGTATAGGATTTAAGATTTGGATTTGGTTGTTTTATTTTCATCCTTCTATTTTTTTTTTCTGCAAGTTGGCGGCTTCCAAAATCGAACTACTTCCTGTGAGAAAACGCGTGATTTCGAACATTAGAGAGCTTTACTATGATTTTTTAAAAAAAAAGTTTTAAGTCAATAAAATATTTTTTCACTAAAACCGACAAAGCAAACGTAAAAACCGTACGCTTCGCTCGCTTTCCAGGTCACACCTGTTTCATATGGGTCATTTAGAAAAGTCTTTGTTTAATGGGGTAGCCATATTGTACTACATACTAAGGCTAGAAAAGTTTCGTTCGCCGGAAGTAAGTAAAGTAAGGGAAATAACTTGCTTCAAATTATAATTTTAGAGTCAGAATCGTGATACCGGAAATGAGTTTCTGGAAAGGGCTGATATTGCTGTGCTCGCATCAGTGGCCACGCCAACAGCATATTATAGTTTTATATGTTAGTTTAATCCGTTTTTTGTTCTTATCCATATAACTTAGTTCCAACAACAATAAAATGGAAACAGAACAAATATGGACTTCCTTAGGTCTGTCATATGACTCGCCCTGCCGGCTCATCAAACAAAATTCTGATAAAACATTTTTAGTTACCAATTTTTTTGCACAGGATGTGAACATTTCGTTGATGTACGACTCATCAGTTGTGCCAAAAGCCTAAAATGATGAAAGTTAAAACAACAATCCAAAACTTTTTGGGCAAAATGCCAAAATGACCAAAATGGGAAAGCCAAAACCATCATAGGATAGAATCAGAAAAGCTCAAGTGTAAAAGTTCAAAACTATTAATCAAACATAATGTGGAAGAGGAAAAGTGTTATGGACAAACAGATAGACAAAGTGCTACAATTTAGATTTTTTGACACGTGCACATGTAAACTTTGATATAACGTTTTTATCTGATGTAACTTATAAAAAACGTATCACAAAATACCAAAATAAATTTGATGCACTGTATGGCCATTTCGTTGACTGACAACTCATCAGCAGTGCTCGAGGTCAAAAAGCTGGAAATCCCGCTAAAGATATAATGATGAATTAATAAGCATAACTATCAAAACCCAAAACAATTAAAACAAACAGGTATCCAAACTCAGCTAAGGGTTACGTCTGCATCAAAAGGAAGAGGTTTAGAAATTTCTGGTAATTTTTGTCAAATTTTGAACGAAATATTTAAAGGCATTTAAGTAATGAATCATGCCAGGACAAAAAGTCTGCTTACTGGGCTGATAACGTAAGGTAGTAATGTAAAAAAAATTTAAAGATGGTAATTAATACATTATAAAAGAAAAGTTTTATGTGTAGGCAGGCCTCATTTGCATATATCTGCGATTAAAGCATATTGTCGTCACACCTTGACTTTAAATGTGCAATAAGCACTCTTAAAAATCTGTATTTAGTATCTTTTACCGTCATATATACCAGTTTATGACTTTAACATTGAATTTTGAACGAAATATAGCACATCAAGAATTGAGATTGTAATCATAGCTCTTAAGCATCAATAAAAACCAAGTATCTGACATAAATTAGTATTTACTGTTTTCATAAATGTCTCGAGTACCATGTAACAAGCTCAGGAGAATGATATTTATTGACAAAGGAATTTTTATCCCCATAATTAAATAATAGAAATGTCTTGTTTGAGATTTTATATGATGCTGTACTCCATAAACTTTTAAGATATTCAGCTGCACGGCGTGACTATTTTCAGACTGACTCGTGCACAGTTTGAATATTATGAAAAATACGTACAATCTCTCAGATTCAATCCGCTACAATGCTTTGATATCAACATGATTCTCTAAATTTGATTTCAAAGATCACCGAGTTTTGCATGAACTATTTGTTTTCGAAATAGACATATTTGTGATTACCTTTGAGTTGAAGTAATGAGAGTAGGTTCGTGTAGCCACTACAGACACTTCTTTCCGGTATTCTACTATTTAATTAGACCAATCAAAAGGGTCGTTTTTCTTTTGATTTATATGTTTTGAACACTTATATAAGAATAAAATAGTTAGTTCTGGGAAAATTTGTCTTGTTTGAAAATTTTTACAAACGGTCATATTTTCAAAGACTGATCATCTCCTAGACACACTTTTGTTTCTCTCTTGTCCATGAAAATTCATTCTGCATTTGGTAATAACTTGAAGAAGGTCAAACATATGTTTTCACACAATGTCTTTGCGATTTCTTGATTGTTACCACAGGTACAAGTAACTCGACATGTGCAACATTTTGGACAAGAACTGCTAACATTTCGTGCTACAGACTTATTTTCGTGCGACCTTTTGCATTATTAATTTTGTTTTTTCGTACTGAAAGGCCGTTTTGTTTTTGTTTTTGTTTTTGTTTTTGTTTTTTTTATAAAAATCAATGTGCAGTCAATTTTTTATTTTTCGTTCATCGTAAATGACATTTTGTTCGTGTTCCTCTTCGTGAGCTGGACTAAATTCAGGCTTGCAGAATCATCTTATAAGCGATGTTTTAATTTTAGTTTAATGTGTTTTGAGTTTGGATGATGTTGTTCGATAGTGCATATTTAATGTGAGATATATTAATGTTGAAAAATCAATATCCAATTTTATCAAGTTTAGAAATTAGATTTAAGAAAATCAGAATCAGTTATTATATGACAGAATTGAACATGATTGATTACGAACTAAATTATAATTTATTACATTTTGGATCAATCAAACGTTTTAATATACCAATAACAACAACAATCTAGAAAACTTTTCTCTGACCCGAATATATTTTTCTCTGACGATACTGAAGACTAATGAACCCATGATTGATATATAACATTTCATTTCACCGAACAAATTTATTTAGAGAAAATGTTTTGATCTCCTCGTTTGTGGTTCAGATTTTTTTCTTCAATTAAGAATTATCTTGTTGGGATGTTTACAAATTATGTCAAAACTGACAAATTAATTTAATTTCTTTTTCATTTCAATTCGCAAGTGAATCTTCCGTTGCACTAAATTTTCTATCATTGTTGGCGTTAGAAAATAGATTAACCGTAAATTTATGTTCCAATAGCACATTTATATTAACACCTCAAGGTCTATAATCAATCGGAACATCACTCGGCCATTTCCGACAAAGATCGATAAAGTGACGCTAAGCGGAAATAACCGAGGATGATGGGTCTATAATGTTAAAAACCAAAACAATATTTAAAAAATCGTTGAGGAGCAAACTCAAATACCAAATGATTCAAAAGATAAATGACAAATTGTCAACATTTACTGACGAGTCCAAAATTTACTTATATAGTAAATCAAAAACTAAGTTCGGTATTGAAATAAAAAAAAAAAAACGTATCACAAAATACTGAAATAAATTTGATGCAATGTATGCCCACTTCGTTGATTGACAACTCATCAGCAGTGCTCGAGATCAAAATATTGGAAAACCGGTTAAAGATACATTGATGAATTAATAAGTACAACCATCAAAAATCAAAACAATTAAAACAAACGGGTATCCAAATTTAGCTATAAGGGTTACCTCTGCATCAAAAGGAGCCTTAGAAATTTCTAAAAATATTTGTCAAATTTTGAACGGAAAATTTAAAGGTATTTGAGTAATGAATCATGCCAGGACAAAAGTTCTGGCTACTGGGCTGATAATGCCCTAGAGGACTTACAGTCCACCAGCAGTGACATAGACCCTGTGGAAGTAATAAAACGTATCACAAAATACCGAAATAGATTTGATGCACTGTAAACTACAGACAAATTTTAAAAACAGATAAACCATAACAAAATTTCGCATTAGTGACCATAGTTTAGAAATAGAAACAGGTCGCTATAAAAATATACCTAGGGAACAAAGGATATAGCGGAAGACGAAAACTATTTCTTTATAGACTGTCGACTAAATGAACAACATCGAAACTCTTTGAAACCATAAAAAAATGTATTTCCTGTTTTTGAAAATGTGTCGCCCCTAGTATATAAACAGAAATATATTCTAACACCTAACTCAACCCTTTTATCGGCTGTTCGTACCTTTATTAAACAATCATTAGAATTGAAATAGGGTCTGCATCGGTCAAAGAGTCAACCTAATGTTTTATATAATTGAACCATCTGTTGTATGTATTTGCTTGACTCATAATGGCTGTAATTTGCAAATAATAAAAACAATTTTAAGAAGGGAAAATCCAAGCCATCTAAGGACCGGACTATGCACGAGAGAGATACATTTGTACACGTAGTTTATTTATATAATAATAATTTTCATATTTTTTTTACATTTTTATAGCAATAAATGAGAAACCAGAGTGAGTTATATTCCCTCAGGACAAAAGGGAGAGAATTTAATTATCTCCCTTACCTACATTGGTTAGGAAAAGATAACTCACTCTGGTTCCTAATTGAGTTAATGATACACTAGGCACCAGTAGAGGCATTGACTCAGTGGTAATAACATAGGAAATAATATTACGGCGAATCGCATTCTTGGATTTTTGAAATAAGATATAATAAAGGAAATGTTTAAAATTGTCAATTGTTATACACGCAAGAGATTAGCAGGCATGTTAATTCGAAGGTGCATCATTTACCGAATAAAGAGTGCAACTCTTTCACATTAAGTGCAATAAATAATAAATAAATAAGTGCATTATTGCTAACTACTAAAAAGTGTGTAAATTAGAGCAGGTTTTAATCCCAAAATTCTCACTGAAAAATATATATGTATTTTTAGTCCACTTTGTAGATAAAGCCGTAGTGCCGAGAGAGAATCCGAACTAACGACTTTCGGAAGAAAATCTCCGGGAACCAGCATCTAAGGACAGAGATACATGTTTGCATTTTTGCACCTGTCCCAAGTCAGGAACCTCTAGCCTTTGTTAGTCTTGTGTGTTTTTTAATTTTGGTTCATTTTTATGTTTCAGAGTTTTGTGTGCCGTCCATTTCGCTGAACTAGTATGCATTATTATTAAGGGGCCAGCTGAAGCCCGCCTCCGGTTCCAGTATTTTCTCGCTGTGTTGAAGACCCATTGATAGCCTTGAGCTGTTTTCTGCTCTTTGGTCGGGTTGTTGTCTCTTTGACACATTCCCCGTTTCCACTCTCTATGTAGGAGATACCATTATAACAATTTTAAAACAATTACAATAATGCAGTAAATTTTTAAATATCAATTCAATGGTGGGACTGACGCGCTAGAGACTGAGCTGATTATACTCTTAGTACACTTGCATCAAGCGAATTCATGACAAGTGCAGATATTCTGATCTTGCATAAATATAGACCTTGCTGTACCACGTGACATGTAATAACTTCATTGCTTTTTCAAACTCGCAACTGCATCCCTGGCCACAACTGGTTACTACTCGGGTAATAACTCTTTCGTTCCGTCAACAGTTTGTTATGGTAAAATAAAACACAGTGCGGCCTGGTAAGTCGAAGGCCATAATTACATGTATATATTGTAGACAAAAATGTTATGATTTTTTTTCTTTCATACATTACAAGGGGTTTCATTATCTTGGAAAAAAGCTGCTTTGTAAAGTGTTGATACTTAATCCAGACCTCACACTCTTTATCGTAAACTGGTAGAATATAGGTTGATTCTATTTGTCGCGTTTCTTCATAGCATTGTGACTGTTTTATTACAATAAGCAATTAGGCAATCTGAAGAACTTCCATATTTTATGCTCTTCTAGTAATTGAATAATATGTTTATTCTTGAGAAATCAATTATTTCACAAATATTTTCGTGTTTTCAGACATATTTGTCGCAGTTAAAATGCACTTCGTCATATCTTAATCGTTTATAACGTCGATTACATAATTGTCTCAAAAGATAAAGACGAGTAGCAATTTCGGAAAATATGGTCCCCGATTCTGAAATTATTTTACAAATGGAAAGCCTTAAAGGAAGGATAAAGTTGAATTCCAAACATTATGCATAATACGTTTCAGATGTGAATGGCTTCTTTAAATAGAAAAATGACATGTTCGGGATAAAATTGAATATATCAACCATTAACACAGAAATATCTTGACTTAATTCTAACTCGTAATGGGAAAGTGCCATTACATAATAACCATTATGCCAAGATGAATGTTAAATGTACTTAAGAACAGTTGTTCTGATAAAACAATAATTTGTAATCTTAGAAAATGGTTGTGTCAACTAAATTATTAAAAATTATCAGTTTAAAAAAATAATTACTAATTCAGATTTTTTGTCCCCACTATTTAACATTCCCAAGGCCAAATAATAGAATATGTGTGGTTCCAGTTACACTACCTACCCTATATTTTGGCACATACCCTAAAGATGTCTTGTACATGATTCAATAATCACTCCTCAACTATATGCTCAATTTTTAAAAAAATGTAAAAGAAAATTTTAAATCCCTACCTGCCTACCATATTTTTAATCTTGATGCAACAGGAAAACAGCACTTATTTTTTTACTTGGCCTAATCATTAGTCAACAAAAATAACGGTACACAGTTTTGAAATTGTATTATAACAAAATAACAGAAAGTCTGTTTAATTTGTCAATGGACATTGATAGTGGATAATTTTCAAAGTAAAATCACACTATAGCCCTTTTCAGAAAATCATTTCGGAATCACGATTCTGACTCTAAAATTATAATCTGAAGCAATTTATTTCCTTTGCTGGGACGTAGTACTGGTTCGCTGCAGTGGAGAGTAAAGGATTAACTGTTTTTAAAACTTGTTAATTTGCACGTAATGTTTGTTTTATATAAATTTGTGGACTTCTTACGATCTTTTTGCTTCCAACATAGTTGTAATCAAACTTGATTATAAAGCTGGAAGTAATAAATAAGTTTTATTTACTTCCTACTGGTTGCTCTGGGAACTTGCTTCAAATTATAATTGTAGAGTCAGAATCTTGATTCCGAAATGAGTTTCTGAAAAAGGGCTATATTTGAAATCTGAGAATTTCGGCGGAAAAGGGTAAGTTATTTTGGAAAATATCAAATGATGACAAGGCTACAAAAAAAAATGGTTTAAATTACAATTTTGTCATTTTTTGGTGAAAAGTGTGCTTATTGTGATGTAAACATTTTAGGATGTTGATTTCAAGATTTTTGGAAATATTCATTATATGTGATCAACAAAGGAGTTAAAGGTTTGCCCTACAAATATGGACATTTAATGAATTGATTCAAAGTTAGGATGAAACTGGTAAAATATATAAGACGCTTGAAAAATACTAAATTCAACTTAATTTCCAGTCGACATTGTGACGTCAAAATGATGTTATGATGTTATGATACTGCTTCATTGACCAAATATCTTGAAAATAGCTGATTTTAGCATTGTACGCATTCGAGAACCAACAAAATATTTCTATATATAGCAGATGTTTACTATCCGAATACCTATTCATGATGAATATAAAGTTGTTTCTTGCATGCGCAGGCAATTTCCTGTTGCAAAGTTGTTTTTTTTGGCCAAAATCATAAAAAAAGATTTTTATAAAATTGCGTCATTTTGGTGATGGTTTATTGACAATGTAACAAATATGGTAATTTTATTTTTTTTTTGGCAAAGTAGATACTTAAAGGTTAGATTTACAAATATATCTTTATGCTTGCTTGGGTTTTATTTTTGGCCATATTTTAGGCCAAATACGGGCCTGCCCTTTGTCCTTTCCTAAGCAATATTTGAGAAAATTGTCCTTGTTAAAGAAGCTTTTATGTCGAACTCAAGATCAGTATTTAGTCTCTCGGTACACTTTTTGTACTTAAGTACACAAAGAAAGCCATCATCGATACATCATTTCTCAGCAGTTTTGACTGAAACAATTCAGCGCACTTGCTTTTATATAGATTCAGTACAATTTTAACCCTTGTAAATTACGTAAGTTAATCACAGAACGCAACAGATACCATGCTCAATCACTTAACTTTTTCTTTAAATACCTATCTCTTTACAGTTACACGAGTATTCCATAATTTGTTAAATCTTTAACATTTCATAATTTCATCAGCACCTTATTGTCTGCGGTTGCAACGTACTAATTTTTAAATAACCCCTGACCTTTGTTAGACAGTTATTATTGAAACTATCAAAAATCTCACATTAAGCAATGAGAATTAACTTTTACTTTTTTTGTTCTGAATAATCCAAATTTTATTTGAAGAAGTGTAGGATTATAATTTTATTTTATTTAAGCAAGATTTAGCAATAAAAATGATAAAACTCAAAACCGATGTGCCTCTGGCGTAAAAGTAACCTAACCAATGAAATAAAGTCTCGTAAACTCCACCTATCTTCAAAAATAGTATCAAAGAATATATAACCACTGAGTCTGCTGGTGGAAGTGAAACAAATGGGGGGAGTGAATGGCGGCAGTTTCACAATATGTGAAGATTTATTGAAATGTAGGTATTTCCGGAGGATGTTTAGGGGCATGTCTGTGTTTGCCTGATTTTTTTTTCTTCAAAATATACTGCTATTTGATGCCAGATGATATTCCATCCTGCCTTTTTTACCAAATTTTGGAGCCCTCCTTTGATTTTGTTTTTTTTCCTCCAAATTCACGTTTTTTATACCACCATCAATTTCAAATAGTTGCGTCTTTTATTCCATATTGGCATATACAATTTCTACTATAAAAAAGTCAAAAAATCATAAATTTCGATAATTTAGAAAAGGAAGATTCTGCTCCATCGATAAAGTATGATAAATGCAGGATATCTGGTTACCCTTTAATGTCATTACGGCATAAAAAATATTAACTTCCGGAAGTTGATGAAGATACTGTAAATTTTCTGCTAATTTTATGTAAGTTCTAGTTTCACATTTATCAAATTAAAATATCATTTTAGAGGTGTATCGTATGAAAATAAAGACGTAGATTTTCGAAAATAATTGCCATGAAGAATTTTTAATGCAGTTATATTGGAAAAATTTTCTAAAAATCTACATACCTGGAATTCTCTGAATTTTAAAAAAAGATATAATTGCAAAAATTTCAATATTTGCAAAAACAATGTATACAAAATGATGCCCAGACATTATGGAGATAATATAGAGAAATATTCGTGATATTCTTATCAATTTGAGACTTTTTACGTGGTTTTTTCTGGAACCGCTTCACCATAAATTCCAGACTGAATGTATAGACAAGCTGTAATATAGATATTACAGTGATCACTATTGAACAAAAACAAAGAGAAGAACTGTAGTAATTTTTCAAAGATTTATCAATTGTTTGACAAAGTATCTCATTGTTCTTAAAAATAGAATAGAGAATGGAAATGTGGAATGTGTCAAAGAGACAACAACCCGACGAAAGAGCAGAAAACAGCTCAAGGCTACCAATGGGTCTTCAACGCAGCGAGAAAATGTATGAAAGAAAAAGGATTAGGGCTGGTTTCCGTTGTATTTGTTTCACTCATAACCATTGATTTACCTACTTTTTATCGTAATCGATTGTATGCAATGCATTAGTATGTTAACAAACAGAAATTGTAAGTTTTGTACGCGTAGAGGTCGTGTTTATGGCAGATGATAGATTATCCCCGCCCGTCCCATGATTTTTTATTTTTCCGATATTTGGACATTTTTTTCAGTATCCGGTAAAATTATTATTATTTCATCATGATCATGGAAAAATATAAAAAGAATAAAGAATAAAATCCTCCCATCCGCACCCATTTTTCAGAAGGGACGGATGATAATATTCAGATAATTTTGTTTCACCAATGGCGTTTAAATCTTCTATCGGTTGTTTCAATTTAGATTTGGAATAATTCACATACGAAGTGAGTTCAAGAAAATAATGACAGATGATCCATCAACTGCTTGGTTCCTACGTCTGGAAAATGTTTTATTAATATTTAAAATGGCAGCGATGAAAAGGAAAATACATATCCTGGATGAATCATTGCTTTTTGCAGACAAATAAATCTATTCAAATTTCTTTTTTCTATTTAAAAATATGTTTTTCAGTTTTGAATAATTACAAACGATTAGTTAAATGCTACGTATAAAAATCTTTTTCTTCTAAATTGGCAATCTTATTGACAAAGAGCTGATGCTGCTGAAACATTACTTTAACAAATGTTAACAAATGTATTTTATAAAACGATTGTGTACTTGTGAGGTATCATATCGCTCGGAAAAAATATTGACTGTCTCAGATCTTATTAAAGTTAATCTTTGGGTCCGGTTGATTATTTTCTAACGTGTCGCAACCAATCATATGGCCCAAGACCACAATTAGCGCAAACTTTTCGTTGTATATAATCCCTTATATAAATTTACTGTATTTCTTCCATTTTTATTTTCTGACTCTTTTTAAAGCCCTTTTAAATGGTTTTTGTTCTAAATTTATAGTAGAATGTTCAAAGTTGATGTTTTAAAAAGTTTGAATGAGCTGTCATAAGTAAAAGTGGTGGTTTGGTCAGATGGAAAAGGGTCAATATTTATGGTGTCTTCTGCTGCCCTAGGAGATATTTTGAGTTAGCACTGATGAATTTTGTTTGAATTTTGATATTATGACAGGAAGTAAGTAAATTTTCCGCATTAGCATTTTTAAGATGGCGCAGGTGCGATTTTTTTTAATTCAATTTTATTTTAATATGAATATGTACTATGAATTAATTGTGGTCTCGGACCACATCCTGGAATGAAGGTCTAAGAACAACGATGATGGCAGATTAGTTGTAGATGGATTTTTGCTGTTATGACTTTAAGGTATCCGGACCATAATAGATAATGATCGAAAATTGTATCTCTTTTTGACCGTGAATGGCTGATCCAAACAGTTTAAAGCTTGAATTTTGTATATATATTTTTCTCAAGTTGAAACACACTTTGTTGCTTATATGCAGAGTCTGTAAAAATAAGTTAGTTATATTGGCATTTCCGAAGTTTGCCGATAATTACCGAAGTCATTTCAATTGCGTTGTATGGAACATCCGGGAACTTTTAAATAATCACGTGGTCATTTATGGTCCGGATACCTTAAAGTGTCTAAAAAGAATACATGCTTTGAAGCCCGCCTCCGGGTGCGGTGCGGGATTTTCTCGCTGCGTTGAAGACCCATTGGTAGTCTTGGGCTGTTTTCTGATCTTTGGTTGGGTTGTTGTCTCTTTGACACATTCCCCGTTTCCATTCTCTTTTCTATTTGATGCCGTTTCCGATGCATCGTATGTGCAGATGTCTAATATACATGTACATATATTTTGTTTCCGGTAGCAACCATAACATCAAGGATTTAAACATTTATACTAGATTGTCGACCATGTATATTGGTTGTACATGATTAGAAAAGAAAATCAGTACGGGGCTGTCACTTTGTGTATGAGAAATTTTTAAAATAAACACATTGGCTTTAATACGACTTAAAATGTCCTGTTTATAATAAATAATGAACTAAAAATCTCGGCTAATACGGATTTTTTGCTGTGTTGGTCATACAAAAATCATACAAAACGAAAAACATAGACCTCAGCTGTCAACGAATTTATCACTTGTATGAACGAGGATCCGATGAATGGTGTATACTTTGAGTATTCAGCTTGTCACAGAAATTTCGCTATATAGATTTTTCTTTATTCGTTTTATTTTTGTTATATTCTCTTGAAGAATCAGTGTATTAATTTGTCTGTCTAAAGTCAGGATTGTAATGGCCACTGGTGGTATCTTCTATTTAAATTCTGTAGTTTGTAAGGCTTAAAAGCTGACTGAAATCATTGTAGTTTACTTGGTTATTTTGTTTGGGACATTTACGGCTCGACGGATGGTGTTGGGTTTCATTTTTCAATGAATACCGTATGATAACCACAATATGTCTATTTTGGGGTGCTCCTGTCCGAGCTGTGATGCTGTTTTCCTGAAATTCTAATCATATTCATTTTTTTCTCATAAATTTGAACTTTTTATGAAGTTACTACTCTACTTAAGACTAAAATTCAAGTTTTTTCTCTTCCTCTTTCTTTTTTTTTATTCGTAAACAACAACGCTTTATCGTGACCATGCATTTTATTTTAAATGATAATAAAGCAAAGTGTATATTTCAAAGTAAAATGACAAATAAGGAGTATTTATGAAGTCAGAACAAACAATAGTTTTTATGGCTGCCGTTGGATATATTAAATTGATATTTTAGACGATTGGTGCACTTGAATGAAAATATTGCCCATAACGATTTTTTTAATATAAATATTCTTAATTAAAATGCATTGCCTTCTTTTGCAATATTTATCATCTGTATGTCATCATGTTGGTAATAACGATATTTTAATACGAAAAATGACAAAACAACATGAGATTACAAATGTTCAACGAACAATATAATTTTTTTTATTCTGTAGTATTAAAATAAAGTACAAACTTCAAAGGGTTTTATGTACTAAAAATATTTTTTTAGATATAAATATTTAAATTTGCTTGGGGCCGCATATTTACAGTGACCCCGCAAGACTTAAATATTAATCTGGCTTCGATATCAAACACATTAGCATCTTAAATGCAAATATATACCTAGTCATTGTATTAAAAAAACTTTGTACCATATCATTTTTAAATTTAGAATGCAGACTGTTTGAGAAAAGCTTTTGGGGTAAAACTTGTATTTTTTGCGATTTTATAAAATTTTGGGATGTTGATTTTAAGATTTTGACAAAACAAAAGAAAAACTGTACAAACATCAGATCGATAGGGCAAAATTTGAAATATGAGTGGTCTCTTAAAGTTATGCGCTACTGTGAATAGTTGCTTGTGTTGACTAATATACAGTCGATTCTCGTTATCTCGAAGTCCTTCGGACAGCGGAAAAAATTCGAGATAGACGAAATTAAGGTATCCAGCCCATAAATAACCACATGATTCTTCCAAATCTAACGATGTTCCACACAGAGTAATGGCAATTACCTCGGTAACTATCGGCAAACTCTAGAAATATAATATAAATAACTTATATGTATGGACGCCGCATACAAACAACGAAGTGTGTATCAATTGGAGAAAGATTTATCATAAGTATCCCTGCTTTAAACTTATGTTAAAGTTATTTTGGATTACAAATCAAATATGGTTTACGGTCATGCATGATCTGTAACGGTCCAGATGGCTTTGGGTTTTTTTTTTTGTGGCTTTTTTTCAGTCATATATTTTTGCATTTGTATCTTTATAGCTTATGGCTTAAGGAGTATTCTTTATGATTTCAACATTTTCGGCCTTGAGCAGAATTGATGCGACGAAATCGACAGCCCTACTATCTAAATTATTTACCGCCCAGCAATTTTTCCAGTTCTAGCAAGCATTCACCTTGTTGCTAATCAAACTGTATTGGTTTTTATAGTATGTTTTATACACCAGAGTGTCAGGATAGATAAGGGGGAGGTTTGGATACCCATAGAACCGGTTTAACCCCACATCTAGATCTGTTCAGTGTTTGTACTCTCTGTGGTGTTTATGTTTATGTTTGTGTTTTGTGTTCTTTTATGTTGTTTTTTTAGCTCACCTGGCCAAAGGCCATATGAGCTATTGCCATCACTTGGCGTCCGTCGTCGTCGTCCGTCGTCGTTAACAATTATACAAAACTCTTCTCCTCTGAAACTACTTGACTAATTAGAACCAAACTTGGTATGAATGTTCCTTGGGGTACCCTGCATAGAACTGATGTGGGGATTTTTGATTCGTCGAAAAACATGTTACTAAAAATAGAACATAGGGGTCAAACAACAGTTTTTCGCAAATATCTCAAAAATCATTAGGTTACGGCAAATTCTGGCAGGTTGAAAGTGTTCAGCATGATGAGAGCTACCCGTGTGCTGATTTTCGTGAAAATCTGTCAACTGATGTTAGAGATATTATCCTTTTTTGACATTTTTGGCTTTTTTTATGTTATTATTTCAAAAATCTTCTTCTCTGAAACTACTATTCAAAATCAAATGAAACTTGGTAAGATTGTTCCTTGGGGTACCCTGCATAGAATTGATGTGGGGATTTTTGATTCGTCGAAAAACATGGCCGCTGTTACTAAAAATAGAACATAGGGGTCAAACAACAGTTTTTCGCAAATATCTCAAAAATCATTAGGTTACGGCAAATTCTGGCAGGTTGAAAGTGTTCAGCGTGAGAAGAGCTACCTGTGTGCTGATCTTCGTGACAATCTGTCAACTGATGTTAGAGTTATTGCCCTTTTTTGACATTTTTGGCTTTTTTTATGTTATTAATTCAAAAATCTTCTTCTCTGAAACTACTATTCAAAATCAAATGAAACTTGGTAAGATTGTTCCTTAGGGTATCCTGCAAAAAGTTAATGTGTGGATTTTTGATTGGTCGAAAAACATGTCCGCCCTTACTAAAAATAGAACATAGGGGCCAAAATGCTGTTTTTTGCTATTTTTTCCTGATTTATAGAAAGAAAATGAAGATGAAAGCTACTTTCAAGGTAAACATGGTATCCCGAGTTGAATGGTGATGATGAAAGTTTGTTTTGGACGGCCATTTTTAAAATGGCTGCCATTTTTTACACTTGCTCAGATTTCAACAATATTTGGTTTTTAAAGTAAACATGGCATCCTTAGATTTTTTGTATGGAGCATCTATGGAAGGTCCTTTAGGAAATTTGCATAAATCTTCCCAGTCCGTGAAACAAAATGGCCGTCATGAGCATTTACATGTTCTGATTGCTCGAAATTTAAAAGTTCTTCTCCTCTGAAACCGTAAAGCCAAATGAACTGATTTTTGGTATGGATGATCTATGGAAGGTCCTTTACAAAGTTTGCATAACTCATCATGGTCCGTGAAACAAAATAGCCGCCATGAGCATTTACATGTTCTGACTGGTTGAAATGTAAAACTTCTTCTCCTTACAAACCGTTAAGCCAAATGAACTGATTTTTGATATAGAACATCTATGGAAGGTCCTTTACAAAATTGCATAAATCAGCCTGGTCCGTGAAACAAAATGGCTGCCATGAGCATTTACATGTTCTGATTGGTCAAAATTTTAAACTTCTTCTCCTCTGAAACCTTAAAGCCAAATGAACTGATTTTTGGTATGGAGCATCTATGGAAGGTCCTTTAGGAAGTTTGCATAAATCTTCCTGGTCCGTGAAACAAAATGGCCGTCATGAGCATTTACATGTTCTGATTGGTCGAAATTTAAAAGTTCTTCTCCTTTGAAACCGTAAAGCCAAATGAACTGATTTTTGGTATGGAGCATCTATGGAAGGTCCTTTACAAACTTTGCATAAATCTTTCTAGTCCGTGAAACAAAATTGCCACCAGAAACCTTTATATGTTCTGATCGGTCAAAATTTAAAACTTCTCCTCTGAAACCATTTGGCCAATGAACTTATACTTGGTATGAAGCATTTATAGAAGATCATTTACAAAGTTTCCAGAAATCAATCTAGTCTGTCAAATCAAAAGTTTGTGACTGCCAGGTGAGCGATACAGGCTCAGCCCACTGACCCTCTTGTTTGTCCGGGGTTCTATCTGTTGATGGCGTTGATTGATAGGTATGTCATTGTTGACCTTTCCTGTTATCCATTTTGTTGTTTCTTTAAATATATCTCTTGTACATCAGATTTAGTATGTATCAGATATTTATCGCATTCAAATTTGCATAATCCCTTAATTTGTCATTCATCATATTGAAACTGAAAATCCTATTATCAAATTTGATTACATTGATTTTTAAATTTGAAAGAATAATTGCTCACAAATATAATGGTTTAGTTTACACATCTTATGTTTAAAAATTTGCCACCACTTATAAAGAAGTAAACAAAGAAATTGAAAAATTGTGTATATATTTTGTGAAAATGGTATTTGCTTTTAAAATATGCACTTACAACTGTATGTAGTACTATCAAATATGTCTGACAAGAACGATTTGTCATTAAAACAGACATAAATTGCGTAATACTAGTAATTAACTCTTCAGTTTGGTATAGCTACGTTTTCTTAATTGTTCGAAATAGGCAGACATTAAAAAATTTAGTAATATTTTCCGTATAGTCTACTATAACTATATGAATATTTTATTATATACATAAAAACTAACTTTTTTCCATTGTTTATATCGGAAGCTAACGTCATAGTTTTGTTTTGCAATGTGTTGCAATAGACAGTTGGGAGGCATTATAATTGGAACATCAGTACAAAAATTAAGAAACAATGTATAAACATTATTAAGCATGTTCCAATTCAAAAAATTCTTTTGATCTTGGTAATGAAAATGTCTGTAACGAGTCATTGTTAACAGAATATTTGTAACAAAAAATATTAATAAACTCAGAATTATTGTAACATTGTTTTCGTGTGACTTTGAAGCGCATATCAAAATTGAATAATTCTACATGATATTTGGAGGCATGTAACGTCAATTTCAAAGAATTTATTAAGTATTCTTAAACTCCTGAGATATGGTGAGTTAATTCTTGACACAAAAATTTCCACATCTTTAAGTAGAACTAAGAACATCATCGCTTTTATTGCTGTTGTTCATCTTAAAGTTACATTGAATTTCACGTTTAAGACAAATTTAAATTTGGACCATAATCAAATCAAATGTTATATTATAGTGATTTAGGTCTGTGGTAATCCAGTAAGGCTTGTTTCATTGGTTTTCAATGTTGTTTGCGTTTTCAGTGTATGCAACAATTTGACATGAAATGAATTTTATCAACAATGAAGCATGAGTTTCTTTTGTTTATGTGTGTATTTTTTATATTTTCAACTCTTCCATTTATACCTATAAATGATCCTTTTTTTACATATGGAGGGCAACACAAAACCCAAAATTATGATACTTGCCTTAATTAAAAGATGACCCGAAAAACAAAAATATCATTTTAGGTATGTTTTATAAAATCAATCTTGGTAATGATTTTTTTGCAACTAAAACTATTTTTGTCTGCAATGTATTTGTATGAAATTCTTAATTTTTTTAAGTGTGAATTTTTTGCGGTGAAAATTCATACAATTCATGATATATATATTATGGACACATCTTCAATTTTATCCTACAATCAAGCCATTTCCGGTCTAAAAAGTGTACAATAAACTTTAGTCGTATTAGGTCAATGACCTAATAAAGTCTACTGGTACTTGTTTACACGAAGAGCGCGAGGAGCGTAGTGAATGTACCAGATGACGTAGTGGCGTTTCCCCTCTTTTTCATGGCAGTTGGAGTTATGTTAAGGCATTTTACGCATCTTAAGGGGATTGCAGGATAAAGACAATACAAAGTCATTGTCGGAAAATATAAAATTTATTTGGTCTTGCTCCGAAACATAGGGAAAAGGCCCGCTAAAGCTCGCCTTTTCTCATGTTTCTAAAGCTCGCCGAAATAAATTTTATATTTTCCAACAATGACTATGTATTGTATATATGATACCATTCATTGCTCTCGATGTATAAGGCAATGAACACATTTGATAATCGTGAATTGATGAATTTAGCATATCTTTTACGTGAAATTGTCTGTTATAAAACAGTTTTGTAAAAATGTTACATCACTCAAGGTTATTTGTTGGAGTTTGTATAGCCAACGCTTTAGTTTCAGTGTTCTTTGTTCATATGACTCTCTCTCTTTCTCTGTCTCTTTGTTTGCGAGTCGTGTTCCTTTTTGGTTTGTCTCGTTCGGGTATTGTCCTCTGGATTATGGTTTCGGATTTCCTTTCTGGTATTGTTGGTTCGGTATCTTCTACACTCGATTTCAATTTAAGAACTAAAAGCTCTGTGCTTATATAGTTTTGGCCTTTTCTTTTTGGTCATTATATGATTTGAAGTTCTTCTTCAACGATTTGTGTTATTGTTTAGCCTTTGAACATTTTAGACCTTGAGCAAGTTTTAGGTTGCAAAATCGAGGACATATGCACATTTGTGCAAATAAAATTCTTTGATACCAATTTTGATGCACAAAATTTGCACATTTCGTCGATTTACGACTCATCAGTTGTGCCCAAGGCCTAAAATGTTGAAAACAAAAACAACAATCCAAACGGCTGAAGAGCAAATTCAAAACTACCAAATTGACCAAAAGGGGTAAAGGCCAAAACCATTTAAGGTCAGAGCGATGCACGATGCATCAAAATTGATATCTTGGAATATACATAAGAAATATTTTTGCTAATGTGTCCCTGATGAACTTATTAATACTTCAGACTGGAGTTTGAAATGGCTTCAGAATGAACAATAACAATAAAAGCACTATTCCGTGAAATTTTGAAAAGATAAAGAATGTTCTGTGATCATTGTGGCATTGTAACATTACACATAGATAGTTCACCAAAAAGCATTTTTCATGTATTTCTGTATAAGAATGATTACAGAAATATGGTGTCTTTCTCATGGTCATCTACAATCATCCGGAACTCGCACCAAATTCTACAGTTGTTAGTACTATAAGTACAGCATGATAATCAGGGATACTTTCATTATTTAACTTCTCCGATTGTGCTCATTGAATTTACCTAGGTACTGGAAACTTAAAAATCGTGTAGTTCCGAAACTTATACTCGTTCAAAAGTAAAAAACTGGAAAATATTTTTGATATCGTTTTTAAAATTTAACGTCCTTTCGCTCGTCCCGCTGCAGATAGACGTGAATTTTCCAGTCTTGTACTTCAATTGATTTCTGAATTCTTGTTTATGAAACTCTGTGTTTTAAGAGGTAAATGTAAAAAAAAATTATAGAATGTGTGTGTGGAAGTTACAGATGCGTAATATATGTGTAAGACAAGATATTTCCATGATACAGAATAAGTAAATTCATTACTTCTGTTAAGTATCAATTAAACCTTCAAACGGTTCATTATAGTTTATGAAAACAAGACAACGTTTTCATATACCAATGTTCTCCAGAAAGATTTGAGTAAATATTACATTAAACATATTACAAGTTAATTGCAGCGGTAATGGGAAATTCATACGAAACGAAACTGAGGTTAGATATGTTAGACGGTTTATAGAAACTTTTCAAGCAGGTTACATAACAAACAAATCTTTGGGATGAAATAAAATTTACATCTGTCTGTTGTGTTTACTTTTCATTGCTGTTTGAAAGTAAAAGCTGAATTCCAGAAGAAGTGCGGAGTTTGTAGCACTTTACCAATTAAGAAAACAACTTTTTGTTTTCGAGAAAACTGGAATATAGTCAAATCAAAGTAAAGGTATTATTTCTCGGTACATGCGAAGATAGAAAACGAAGAGTTTCGTACGTTTCAAAATTTACGATGCTCTCGTATCAAAAGTAAATAAAAGCTAGCTTAATGGTGGTTATCAAATGTCAAAAAGAAAACTTATATTAAACAATTTCATCCGACCTGCAGCTATGAGAAGCTTAGCTAATTTTATAGTTTAAACAAGCACATTCTGACCCTGCTATCTAATTATGTACCATCCACTCTGTTGGTAGTTATACTGTATTAGTTTGTATAGTGTGTGTTATACACCAGAGTGACAGGATAGAAAAGGATGAGGTTTGGGTACCCATAAAACCGGTTTGACCCAACCATTGTCAGACTATGCCGACTCTCTGTTGTGTTCATGTTTGTTTTTTGGTTTGTTTTTTGTTTTTTTTTGTCAGTTGGATTGCTTTGATTGATTGGTGTGTAATTTTTTATGTTTCTTGTTACCCATTTTGTTGGTTTTTTTTCATAATCGTAAAAATCCCGAATATTTTCAAATAAAATAACAGGTATTATTTTTCTTGCATTGCACGTGTGGGAAGAAAGCCCGAGTTAAAGAGTTGTGTACGTGTTTCCAAATGTACGATGTTCTCGTACTAAAAGTAATAGTGTATCAAAGCACAAGTATTATTTTTCCTGCAGTACATGTGCCGAAAGCAAACCAAAGTTTAAGAGTTGTGTAGGTTTTTCGAAATTCACGATGCTTTTGTGTAAGAAAATAAATGTAAGCTAATTTTTGCTCGTGTTAGTGGTGCCCAAATAGCGTTTGAGGACAAGTTAAACGAATAGCTGAAGTCCCTAGCAGACTTGAAAGCAATGTCAGTCTACTGATAGCTATTAACCAGTTAATAATTTAAACGATTCATTTTCTTCTTAACTGCATTTTTACATGGTAAAGGTTTATACTGGAAACTGCTTATATCAACGTTATGTTGCATTCTCATTTCTTAAACAGATGATGAGCCACATTCTTTTTCGAATGTAAAATTAACACTACCCCGAGACAAACTACAAACTTACAAACCTTTTCGGAGATATTCCCAAACTTTTCAAATCTAAACAATATAGAAAAACTAATAAAAATTTTGAACCCATCAACACCTTAGAAAATTAGGACTGTTGCGTCTTTTATAGAACGGTCATTAGAACTGCGGAAAGGAGGCAAAATCCAGTCTCAATTTTTATTGTATACGCGTTATGTTTACGTTGTATTATTATACATTGTATGTACTTGTATGTAATATTATGACTATTGCCTTTTACTTATTATAATGCCATGACTGTAATGGTATTTAGTTTGCATTAATAAACAACTTATTCATTTGGGGTGCACTCTGGCAGTCTACAGTCCCCAGTTAATTCTCTAAAAAGGCCGTTTCACGTCAGAGGAATATTGGACTATAATATTTGAGACACATGTCTTGAAATTGCTTATCTGTATATACACCAGAGTGACAGGATAGAAAAGGATGAGGTTTGGGTACCCATAAAACCGGTTTGACCTAACCATTGTCATAAGGCATATCAAGTAGACCATAATTTGATATTGGCTACTATGATTAGGTCTGATTACCGTCTCCTCGGAGACCATATTAAGAGTTGAATGGTGGACAGTCTACGTAATGAATGCTATCTTCTACCTGATTGGAAGATAATACCGACTGAAGATGAATCAAGTACGTTGATTGGTTTAGAAAATTGAAACCTAGTAAATGTCTTCTAATCCCGCAAGGTATCGGATTTGGACTCTTTATTTTAGTACTTTCTTCATTTCCAGAAAACTTGACTCAATTAACACGATTTCATTATTTCTAGACCAATAAAATATGTAGCGTTAAAATGGTTGGAAGTACGTCGCTATATTTGTCTTTCATCTGCCGGAAACAGCCGAGTCCTCACGATAAATCAGTGATATCTAGTATGAAAACATATAAACTTTCATATATATCCTATATCCACATATGCTCTTTACTAACAAATGAAATACACATATAACATGAACAAAGAATTTCATTCATCAAGAGCACCAAGCATTTTCCATGAAGATATACAATATTAATATATGCTATATAAATACTTTAAATAATGTAAATACACACTTATCATTTAATTCTGCAAAGAGACGGCTAGCTTTGTGGAAAAGCTAATACTTGTTATTTTGTTGCTGACAATATTTTGGCTATTATTTTTTACTTTCCAAAGTTTTGATGACTACCGACAGGATCAAGGTTGATGAACAGTATCGTTTTCATATAAAAGTTTAAGCTGGTGAATTTTCTTCATGAAAAAACATAGATAGGTAATTATCTTTAGATATTTATCAATATGATACGCCTTAATCTCTCTGAATTACCTCACTATTTTTTTTATCTTTTGATTTAATATGGAATTAATGTTGTTAATGATAGCTTCATGTTTTATCTATAGATATATTGCATACATATCACAACATTAAAAGCATGTTCTTAGGAGTTCTCAGGATCAGTTTAATTTAAAAATAATAATTTATCAGTTTGTTAAGAGTTTCATCATAGACATGATTTCAAAGTAAATTGACGGATATGCTTTTTTATCTTATGTACTTATGCTGGTGTTAACCATGGAGTTGGATATGATCAAAACAAAGACGGTAACACTTAATATTCGATAACGGCGACAAACAAGTGTTTTAGTCAATCAAAACACAGACAAGGTATACTTGCATGAGCTACGGTACATGGAACTGTTTCACTAAAGGTCGTAAGAGTTACGAGCAGTCATAACTTGTATATATTTAAAGGGTTTAAGATCAGTTGTAATTCTTACGACTTTTAGTGAAACGGTACGCAGATTAGCATTGGAAGCTGGTATATGAGCGACGTCATAAAGGTGGGTAGAATAGAGTTTTGCCAGTGGCTGACATTTTCAGTAAACCAAAAATTTAAATTAGAATTGGTGCAGATATATATTTGCCATGTTAAAATATACGTCTTAGTTTGATTCGTTTGTTTGTTTAGTTGGGGTTTAACGCCGTCTTCAGCATATTTGGATATTTCGCGGCGGCCAGTTTTTATTGGTGATGGAAGCCGGAGTACCAGGAAAGAACCACCGACCTTCGGTAGGAAAATTGGAAATCCTTGTCAATTAAGTTCGGATTCGAACACACCGCGCCACAGGTGAGTTTCGAACTCATAACCTCAGCATTGACAGGCTAGTGAAATTCCATCGTCCATTTATATTTGATTTACAGAAAAATAATTTCATTACTTTTTCATTTCATTGAAATCCCCCCCAAAAAAAACCAATTAAAATCTTGCTTAGCGCGTGCTCCCATGAAGAAGTTGATTGCACTGCAATGCAGCGGAGTAATATTTCAAGACAATATGGAGAATATTTAAAAAATGGAGTCATTTTATCAGATGTAAAATGTAATTATAATTATTAATTAACTTAGATATATTGAACTCAATAACTAAAAAACTATGCCAATATGGCACGTGCTATGTCAATATAAGATTTGGGCCATATTGGAATGGGTACCACCAATGCCAATATGAGTGTATCTCGGAACTCTCTTAATTTATCTTATCCCTCTATGAAAACATCGAAAATCTGTTAATTGATAAAGGTGTCATTGCCTAAGAATGCAAACAACAGTTTCGTATAAAATTCCAGTGATTTTTCCCCAAATATAGTATGTCATAGGTATGGAATTCCCTCTATTTATAAGTTCTAGATGTTGATGTCTGATTGTTTTTTGGTTTTATTATTTAAATTAGAGTCTTGGCTTTATTTTAAGTTTAAAAAAATGCATGAAATGTAAAAAAGTAATTTTTTTTCAGAAAAGTTTTATTAATGGGAGAATACTCTGAAAACATCCAAAAATAGGGTAGGTGAAAACACAAAATTTTTATACCACTTCATGTAGCAATTTTAAAAGGCGGCGAATTTACCTTGAAACTACATGTGCTGAAACCAGTTGAATGTGTACTTTGGAAAACACATATACTCAGTTCTCTAAATTACGCAGGAATCCTTGCTAGGGTGCTCTGAGGTTGGTCTGTTTTGAAATATTTGAAGGGGGGACGCCAATTTTTTGTCAGTTATCTTTCTGTAATGGTACGAATTTGGAAAGGAATTCCTTAAAAATACTTATATACAGTGAAAGCTTGAAGAAATGTGTTTTATTTGATATATTGTTGTCTATGGGTATATGATACAGCCAATTGTCCAGCTATCAATCTTTTGAGTATGTTCCTTCAATTCATCACGTCATGAAAAGTACTAAGAAAAACTGTTGTGTGCACTCTAATGTTTTTTTTCATATTGGCATAGGTATAGGCCCTCGGTAAGCCATATTGGCTTTCGGTTTCGCCTCAGGCCAATATGCGGGCCTCGGTGGCCGAGTGGTCTAGGTAGTTCGTCATGACTACTAATGATCACTAGCCTGTCAAGGCTGGGGTTGTGAGTTCGAATCTCACCTGTGGCGGGGTGTGTTCGACTCAGATCTTAATTGACAAGGATTGCCAATTTTCCTACCGTAGGTCGGTGGTTCTCTCCGGGTACTCCGGCTTCCTCCACCAATAAAAACTGGCCGCCGCGAAATGGCCAAATGTGCTGAAAACGGCGTTAAACCCCACTTAAACAAACAAACAAACAGTCCAATATGCCTTACCTCGGACCTATAAATATGCCAATATGAAAAAAAAGTACGCAATAATACTTTAGAATTGAATGGATCATTTGAGTTGTTTTATGGGATTATAAACGGCATGGGCGTGTGCACATTTTTCGTGTGAAGCGCTTCAAGGCTTTACACCCCGGTAAAACTACAAAAATTAAAGGATTCAGTTCTAAAGTAAATAGAAGAAGAGAAGAAGAATGGTCAACCTCCAATTGGATCTTATCTGTCATGGTTTTTATGGATTTATTTTTGTCTTTTGTATCATACCGGAATGGTCATCCAGAGGTCGCTTCTCTTGCTGTTGGTTTGATAACTACGTTTGTATTATTTTTCCACAAGAACAGAGCTACGAATACTTTTATATACCAGTATAAAATGTTTGTACCGAAAACTACACTCTTTAGATTTTTTTCAGTGATTTTTTTACATAAAATTTATGTTTTGAATTTAATCTATCAAAAACACCAGCTGGAATTTTATAATGTAACTTTCCATATTATTATTGGTTGACGTTTGTCCCATAAAACACAAACTATTTATTCTGTAGTAAATCAAACTTGGACTATTAAGTACTTGAAAGTCATTAACGTTTAAGAAACGTGTACTATTTATTAGTAATAATACTTGAGCAGAAGTGCTGTATGTTTACAATTGCACAATCAAGAAATCGAATGGAAAATACAAAAACGTGAGAAAATTAGTTACTTGTAAACAGGTTTCATATAGACAAATAAACTTGTAACAGTTTTAACGATATTATAAAAATAAACGGTATATTTCTTTAGTTGTCTATCCCACTTAAAAAACCTTGAAATGTTTCAGAATCAAAAGTTTATCACTTTTCTGGTGGTGTGGGCGATCCTTGATTTTGTAAACTTATTTGCCATTTTTTTTTTTGTCTTATAGGCTGTTTCTCACAATACATTTATATTTTATCGACCTCTAGTAGCTCACTCCATGGTCACAATGGCCTAGATTTTATCAATTATTTTAGGAATGGACTGTATATAGCTCATCCCAAGGTAACGTGGTGACTCCTACATTCTATCAATTTTCTGCCATGCTTGATAAAAAGGTATGCCGTGTGATAAAACTATCCATTTCAATGTATGTAAGTAAGTAAGTAATTTCTTTATTTAAAGCGGGTAACACAGTTAGCATTAAAAAGTCAATCTAATTAAAATTAATCGATTGTACTTTCTATCCTTAAAAACGAAAAAAGAGGTAAAAATAAGATTGGCCTCATATAGCCAAATCCAATATCGCATTTATCACGATTACTAGCTTAAGCTCCAGATAATCCTAAAATTTTCATTGTTCAACGTTGAGACTATCGGTGGATTTCACGTTTAGAGCCTGGAAGATAGTGCTGCTATTATATATAGGCTAAAATTTCAAATTATTTTATTTTATCAATTTCTTCAAACTTTTTGGAATTATAAGTTGTTTTTACTGAATTTATCCTTCGGACTTCATTCAGTTTGCTAGTGATTTGATATCGTTTACACACCAATGAATTCATTCAAAACAACCTTCATCATTTTAGTATTCTAATCAGTGTTTGGCAATGGAACGCAAAAATGTATTCAGTTTATGCTGCTAATGATTGAATAAAGCCTTTTTGGCCTTTTATACTGTACAAAGAACGAACCTCGTGCAAATACACTACTGATAAGGGCCAAAATTTTGAAAAAACAAGACAATAAATTCTTTGATACCAATTTTGATGCATAAGATGTCATTTTGCCGATTTACGAGTCATCAGTTGCGCTTAGGCCTAAAATGTTGAAAACCAAAGTAAAAACCTAAAACGTTAAAGAAAATTAAAAAAAAAAATTCAATATGACCAAAAGGGTAAAACTAAGTATATCTAAGAATAGAACTACATGTATGCACGAGGGAGATACTTCTTAGTATTCTAAGTATAAAATTTATATGTTTGGAACAGTATTTAAATTTAAAATATCAGTTTCAGGCTAGTATCAAATTGCTAGCAACAGAGCTTGTGATACCCTCCAGGAGAGGTCATACTCTTCTTTAAGCTTAAAGACAGATGAGAATTATACCTAAAGATCAAACCAAAAAACGCAATCCATTAGACAGACAAACCCGGAAAGACAAATGAACAACCACAAGCACAACAAATAAACACTGAAAACTAGAAAACAATGAACAACACGAACTCCTATAAAAACCAGGTGTGAACTCAGGGTAAGGGTAGGCAGTTCCTGCTCCGTAAACGGCACCCGTCGTGAAGTTCAACAAATCAATCTGGTGGTAGTCACAAATCGGTGGAGTTACATGAAATGTTACAACAGTGGGAACACGTCCAACATCATCTTCGATATTGGAACATTGTAAAGGTCAATCAATTCGTGATGAAGATCGTAAAATTTACTAAATTAAGTGCTGGCATCATCTCATCCCTGATAAAACCCTGGTTAACTTGGATATTCAACGAAGAGACAGACTTGTTTTTTTTTGACTGAGAATGAAAGTAACCAATCAACAATTGATAATTATCCTAAGCACTGGGTAATTATTATTGTTCACCATCAGGTTGCTAGCTACACGTATTTCTCTCGCCTCTGGTCCCTGATTCACAAACAGTCGTGATCGTCAATAGAGTAAAGTCACATAAAATCGGGAATCAAATCGTATTTACGTCTGTCCCACAAGCAACTCACTCTAATGACATGATACTTAATTTTTCAAGATTCGGTAACCAAATGTTTTTAAGATTTATTGCATATGAAACATATGAAGAAATATATTTTTGAAATAAACTATACATTCTGCTCTAAGAAATCTTTTAATGAAACAAATCCTTATTGTTCAAATAAGAAAAGTACATCAAAGAGAAAATATTATTAATATATATTGACTTTTCTTAACATAATTAGAATCTAAATGAAGCTACTACGTTACTTTAAAATTATAGTTTGTAAAGATGAAAGCGATGTGAAATCGATTTTTTTCAAAAACGTAAATGAATTAGTTTTAGATCAGAACAACAATGATTTTAAGGTATATATAATCCGACTTGTGTAATACGATTGGGTTAAACTGCTACAGTAAGAAAAGAAATCTTATATCGACAGGGACTGAATTTCTTGATCTTGTAAAGGGTTAATTTTAAAGAGAATAATTTCTCATACAATAAATTTCGCACCTTGTTCTTTCCTTTCAAGCACTTAAACTAACAGACTTTCTCCAGGGAGATGGGTTTTTATAAGTTTTTCTTGTTTTTGGATCACTATGGTTTATTTTGGTATTTGTAAACTTGCACATGTCTTTGAGAAATAAATATAGTTTAAACTAACTGACTTTCCTTTGTATCTCGGAACACTCACATAATACATAATGCTACCTGCATGTCAGAGAGAGGAATTCAGTGGTAGCCATCTTGAAATTAAAAAATCGAAATTGACACGATCTAACATGAATGGATTTATGAAGTGCAAAGAGAATTTGGTCCTTTACAACCAAATCGTAATGGTAAAGACTAAATTTGTTTGGCTAATTTTAGAAAGCATCTTTACCAAACAATCTTTGCGATAGATTGTTACAAATAAACTCCGATACTAGTGATAGGAAATGGCATAATCGATCATCGCTTATACAAAACCAACTAATGATCGATTAATAATTGAAAAAATATGAAAACTGCTTTCTTCATCTTTTAGTATTAAATGTGTAGCTTTTATCAATACTTGGTTGAGTAATTTATACATTGAGCATTTATACTTTCGATATATACACATGCGGAGTACGCAAAACCGTATTTTTTAATTCCAAATTAATCAAAGAATCTTGACGCAAACTCAGTCTAACTGACTTGCTTACTTCTTATTTCATTTTATTGGGGTCAAATTGTTTTAAAAATTGCTCTCATGCTCATATTCAATGAGATACAAAACCAAATACTCAACTTGATGACATCAGCAGAAACAGGAATCGGAAGTGAAAGTGAAAGTAGAAATTTTCCGATTAATCGGATCATAACATTTTACAATCAATTGCTTAGAATAGGACTACAATCGACTGATTTTAAATTATAATCGATCATCGGGACACCACTATCAGATACCAATTTCTTACATACAATGTGCATTTCTGGGTTAAATTTATCAGGAACGCACGTGACCTCAAACTTTGGAAATCCAAATAACCAGAACAAAATCATTGTGTGTAATAAAAACTAACGAATACAACTTTGTCTTTAATCATATTTCATAATTGTTTCTTTAATTTGATGTTCTGTTTGGTTTTTTTTTCTTTTGTAGCTACTGACACTTCGGGGTGTAGGATGCTAATAAAATTTATGACTTATGACTTTAATGAAATTTTGAATATGCTTTTTCATGTCATTCAAAGTAGTATTCGGATCGTAGGTATCTACATTTTGTATCTGCAACAAATAAAAAAAAACTTCCTTCAATATAATTTTTATTTTCCTTCCTTTTAAAATGTATACCAAAGAATAAAATGTTTTAAATTGAAGAGCCATCGAACAATTGGTATGTTAAGAAAAGTAACATTTTGATTACCTTTAACAGATTACTAGAAATCTAAATCACTTTATATCTAGAGATGATGGTATTAAAAAAATCATCACAGCAAAGTATGGTGGACTGCCTATCAAATTTACTAACAGATTGACTAATGACGGAGAAAAACGACAATATACCCACACGTTTATACACAAAAAAGTTTGCAACCAAATATGATCAAAGTTTAGTGAATTGTACGAGGTGAGGTTTATGAACATTTTATATGCACCAACAAAATTTATCAAAAGAGATAAGAAACGGTTTTATTGCTTTTCACAACAAGAAAAGTATATTTATGTTGTATACTGTTACGACAAATATGCGAAACAATTTACGGTAAGTGATTTATATATCTGGTATTCTCACTTCCTGCCAAATCTAAATGTCGTAATAAAAGTAAAAAGACTATAATGTTCATATATAATAGATATGTTATCGTCGTCAGATTTATGTCGAAAAGGCACGTGGCATCGCTCTTTCACTTAGTAATGAAAAATATTAAAACTCTTTTCTTAATATTGTAGCAACGTAATACATCCTATGTAGCAATGTCAGTAAACGCCAGGTGGAGCAGTTTTGGGGGAAGTTATTTGAAAACTGGATTCCGCTTCTTTACAACCTTTTCCAGCCTATTTTGGGACCAGTATACTGTAAACAAACTCTGGTTTCAGCTACCCTTTTTGATATCAATGATATTTTGAATAATTGTTTTACCTTTACTCATTTTCGGCAATAAAACACATATCGTTTGAGATGAAAGCGAAATTTTGGCGGGAAACATGACTCCCATAATTTTTGTGGGTTTTGTATGAACGAATTTTGCCTCTAAAGATCTCTAAGAGGCTTTGAAAAGATAAGATTCTGATATTTTTACGAAGCAAGTCTTCAAATTGTGGAAAATAAAATTGGGATCGATTAGCAAACGTTTTTTTATAATAGACAAATTAGAGTAGTTCGAAAATCTGACCAAAAACAGGTAACAAGGGAACAAGACCATCTAACACCATAAAATTCGTTATCATAGAAAGTACGAAAGAAACTTGCAAACTAGATGAGTCAGTTAGTTACTAATATTTTGAAAAAAAAATCTAAGAATGACTAATGCAATGTAATACACAACCAGATTCGGCACAGATCAGTATCAGTAGGCTCAACAATTAAATGGGCAACCATTATATTCTAATGGAAGGACGGGCAGAGGGAACTGCCTATAAGCTTTGTGGGTTTTTTGTTCAAAATATACTTTTATTTAATGCCAATTAATATTCAATCCTGCCTTTTTTCACCACATTTGTAGCCTGCTTTTACCACAAAATTGTTCAGCCTGACCTTTTTGCAGTTCCCTTCCTTACCCGCCATAAAAGTCAAATGGACAAGAAACCTTGGAATAATACTAGAGGTGATACGTTTCCATATGAATTTTATATCTGAGGCCTTGATCCATATGGAATTACTCATGTCATATTTAAAATTATTTTGAAAACAAATCCTCATTAGAAGCATCTGCAGATAATAAATCTCAAGCATTTAATTGTAATCTTCTTTGTCTCATCTTACATCATTACTGCTAATGAAAGAAAGATCTTTTTTTAGTAAAGTAAAAAGACAACAAAGAAAATTGATAATTGACGCACATATATCAGAGTAAACGGGAAACGGACACGAAGAAATAATTCTATTTGAAATTTGTAGAGGATAATGGATAAGGGAAAACCATTTTATATTTATTGCGAGACAAGGAAGGAATTTGAAATAAAATAGAAGGATGCAAAGTTTGTTAAAAAAAAAGAAAAAAAAAAGAGACAGGTTCCAAAGTATGGCTATGTATATAAAAAAAATTGAATACCACCTAGAATCAGATAGCAGAATATTTATAAAAATAAAATAAAAATAAGCGCTCAATAAAAAATCATCCAGGCCCAAGGATGCTGCTATAAAAATGCCCTTGATCCAAAGTCACTTCCTTGACCTCCTCCTCAGTGTATGTAAAGTGCGGATCCTAAAATATCATTTTCATTGTATATGCCATTAATTTCTGATGTAGAATGATAAATAAACAGACGAAAAATTTATGATTTTTGAAGAAAATGAAGAAAAATAGTTCAAATGTATATGTTTAGAAATAAATAATACTAGTAAGACAATGTAAGAGATGCGGACGGGTTTTTAACGCGCCTAGAGCCATCCAGGTGTGAAATATATACCGAAATAGGTGAATATTTAGGACGTTTCACGAACAGATCGTGCAGGTGATTTAAAACTAGCAGCTAAGATGTAGTTGCAGAAAAATATTCATTTCAACACAACTATTAATGTTGTATAACGTAGAATAGGTTTTGTCATTCAGTTTGTTCATATTGAACTAAATTCCACTATGATGCTTTCTTTATGCGAGTCATGTTTACTGTCGAATAATGATACTTTACTTTCATTTTCACTGTAGGGCGATTCATTAGTATTGTATATGCGGTGCATTTTCACTGTATGAATTTTATTCATTTTTATCTATTAAAGTCTTAATTTAGCCGACTCTTTCAAACAATATTTAAAGTAAGAGAAGGATTTGATAATGTTTACTTTGTGCAGGAAAGTTTGATTTAACACTCCAATAAATTCAATAGAAATGGTCCACATTGAGGTCCAAATGGTCCAAAATTCAACATTTTTTTATTTCATCAAAAATGAATTATAGCATGAATGTTGTGTACATACTATTCCCAATTGTGCAGGGTTCGACCTCTGCGGTAGTATCGAGATGTGCATTACGGATCATTTTATTTAGTTTTTGTTTGTATCACGTAACAATGCCACTTCATCAGTGCAAACAGCTTGGACAGAAAAGTTCGCCCCACACAACTTACATTTCACGCTTTAATGACTTTGGATAATTTATATGTCACATGCCGTTTCATCTTATACAGTAAAGAACATGCAAGCTTGTATTTGTAGTATTTTTATTCATCTCATGAGTTAAGCCTTTTTCAACTGATTTTTATAGTTCGTTCTTATGTTGTACTGTTACACCACTGTCCCAGGTTAGGGGGAGGGTTGGGATCCCGCTAACATGTTTAACCCCGCCACATTCTGTATGTATGTGCCTGTCCCAAGTCAGGAGCCTGTAATTCAGTGGTTGTCGTTTGTATGAGTGTTACATATTTGTTTTTCGTTCATTTTTTGTACATAAATTAGGCCGTTAGTTTTCTCGTTTGAATTGTTTTACATTGTCATTTCAAGGCCTTTTATAGCTGACTATGAGGTATGGGCTTTGCTCATTGTTGAAGGCCGTATGGTGACCTATAGTTTTCTGGGTCATTTGGTCTCTTGTGGAGAGTTGTCTCATTGGCAATCACACCACATCTTCTTTTTTTATATATAAGCAACAATCGAGTCAAGAAAATTTATTTTACCAAAAACTAACTTTTCTTCAGAATATGGACATTAAAGCAGTTGCGTTTGAAGATGCATATTTCTCTGTTTGCATGTGTATGTATTGCATGGAAGATACGTTATTTTAAGAATACAAAAGTTTTTGAGAACCGTTTTTGTTACAAGTTTTAATAGTTATACATTCGAGAAAGAATGAATGAGGAGTTTGCATTTCAATTTGAAAATATCATAAATATTAAAGTAATCAACTAAGTTTTTTCATTTGTTGCAAGTCCGATTATCACATAAATCTACAATGAAAATTCATCGCATCTTCGAAAATTCTACATCAGAAATGATTGCACATACAGTGATAATTCATCGCATCTATAGTTAAAATGGATCGCTTTTAATAATCGATATGCTATATTATGTTGCTATTATAACACATATTTGAACTTTAATGCTGTTATTGTACATTAAAAAGACACATCACAATGAAAATATGTTAAAACTTATCTTCAAATCAATTATTTTGGTATTTTCGAAACGTAAACAAATACAGTTTTCCCATGATCCTTCATTCTACAATAGACATACTCGCATATGATAATGAAAATGAACTAACTGGATTCGCACTTTATATACACTGCTCCTATAATAATCAATTCTTAATGGCGAAGTAATTTGTAGGGAAAAATATATACGGTAAAGGTGTTTCTAATAATAAAATAATTTTATGGTTTTTGTATCGTTATTTTAGATCCCCAATCATTTTTTCGCAACATCGTGCGAAAATGGCGACCACAAGGGAGACCGTGAAAGTCATGTTCGATGCACAAAAACTTCATATCATATTTTCGTCAAATAATGACTCGTCCGTGAAAAAAACAGTAACAAGAACTCAAAAGAACCATATAAGGAAAGAGCTCGAGGTAGATACGCCTTAGTTTTAAATTGAACACTTTTATATAAAATGAAGTATCAATTTCATGCCAATAACGACGTACTTTATGAACCAATCTACCGACAATTATTAATATCCTTATGCTGACTGTCATTTTCATTTTCAGTTAAGGGGCCTCGGTGGGCGAGTGGTCTAGGTAGTTCGTCATGATTACTAATGATCACTAGCAAGTCAACGCTGGGATGCTGAGTTCGAATCTCACCTGTGGCGGGGTGTGTTCGACTCCGATCTTAATTGACATGGATTGCTAATTTTCCTACCAAAGGTCGGTCGTTCTCTCCGGGTACTCCGGCTTCCTCCACCAATAAAAACTGGCCGCCGCGAAATGGCCAAAATGTGCTGAAAACGGCGTTAAACCCCAACTAAACAAACATTTTCAGTTAAAATGGTCCAATGTTTAATTAAAGATATTCCATTTTACATCTATTCTCTTTTATATTCAAAAATGGTCGTTCTGCTTATTTTCATTTCTCAATGACATCGTTAACAGTCGGCACTCCCATTGCAGGTGAAAACGGCATATTGATGTGCACTGTTTCAAACACCATACCCTATATATTATACAATTATCGCACTTTGACGAGTACAGGATAAGGTTTATGGAGTTGAGGACAGCCAGCTATATTGAACGAGGCAACGACGAGTTCTATATTGCTGTCCGAGCTCCATAAAAACTCATATTGATCGAGTTTTTTTACATAAGATATCCCTGCTTTTTGTGCTGAACCATGGTTTGATTACACTATTTCTTTTCCACCATTTATGGTCAATCAAAACATATTCATACTGTATCCGTACATTATACTGGTCCATATCTGATTGGTTCATACAGCATCAGACCTTAGATTTCATTGTTCTCTTCGATTTAATTCATAAAACCAATGCACGCGAGTAATACGAGAATTTATGGACATCAAAAAGCAAAATCTCAATATAATCCAAGGAAAAATGGGGAATCATGGGATCACCGACTGACCAATAGAAAACTGACATTAATTACAATTATGTAATACGAAATGGCTTCTAAACGACTATTACATGACAATTTTACAGGAAGCATAATAAATTTCGGTATAAGTTTCACGAAATCATTAAGAGACCCAGTATCATCCCCCATATGTAGAAATAGTCAACAGACTCCATGGGAAAAATCATTTTAAGCAGTTATACACTACTCTTTCAGGTTTTTGTTTGTTTCATTTAAACTTAAATATACACGCTTATATATATCAACAGAAAAGGCCCCCCCCCACCCTTTTCCTACAGATTAACAGAACAATACCATATAAGGTCATAATCTTGAAGGTTGACGCGCGTTTCTCAAAATGCTTATTTGCTGTCAAGATAACGTTATTGCTGATTGAATTTCGAGCAATACTTGGGTTCTTAGAAGGAAACAAGTCACTTTGAAAGTTTCACAAAACCTAGACATATTGAGAAAAAAATCCCCCATGTCGTCACAAACAGAACACTGTCGAGAAATGAATTTTTTGAAATGCATATAAAGTTCATAAATTTTATGCAATGTTGTTTTTTATATTCAATTTGTGAAATAAGCTTAATGTGCAACCCTATACTACATGTAAATTCTTCATTTATAGCTACTCACGAGGTTGGATTTTACAACCAAAAAGCAATACAATTAGTATTTTGGTACTAAACTATATTTTAAATCTAATATTATGTCCTTAAATATTACATAAATTTTTTTTTATCATATCAACATAAAGATGAAAACTCTGATATGTCAAGATAAAATATGTCATTTAAATAATAACAATCCTACAAGAGTTAAATATTAAAGACTTATGCAACTGGGTTCTTAAATTTCAATTAAATACGACAAGCCGCAGCTGCTAATTATTAAGTTTTGTATTGAAATATTTTTATGACTTATGCACAAGAGGAAAATATGTCATACATCAGGTGTTTTGCTGTCTTTATCATATGGAATATTTTTAATTTCTGTGATAATATCAGTTTGTCAATATTGATTAAACTAAAGATAAATTTTACGCAGAAAATCACACTTCAGTTTATTTAATAGTAATAGTCTAGGGACCATTTAAGTATACGGACAGGCAAACTTTTGACTACAATAAAACGATTAAAAACTTCTAACGCAGTACAAACAATATTAACAAAGGAGTAGGGCAACTTTCCCCTGTTTGTGTTTCACTCATAACAATTTTGTTTTTCAATTTGAAATACTTACCTAATTTTTATTGTAACGATTGTATGGAATGTATCAACACAGTTTTATGCTGAATCATTAACAAGTTCAAGTTTTCTACCCGCAATGGTCGTGTATATAGGCGTTTTATCATTGTTTTTAATATTGACAAGAAGGACGATCAGAACAAAAAACATTCTACTGTCTTATTAAAGCAGATACATAACCTCACTTACAGTAAAATATTAGTTTGGGTTCTGAGTTTCCTTCACTTTGAAAAGATTATGGTAAAGACGTTAATTTGGTAAATTTATGTTACTGTCTCCCAGATAATTATGCAGAATTTTTTTTAGTAACTTATTTGTTAAATACTAATATTATTAGCAAATCTTTGTATACCACATACCAGGCTATGGTCCCAGAGATGTTTTAAAGGTTTTTAAGTGACTTTCTGAAGATGGTCAAATAAGGGTAAAAATGTCGTGGAAAATGGCCCTAATTAATATTTCATTTAAAAAGCCGTCTTGTTTAATCCTAATTTTCAAAATTTCTGAAATTTCATACAAAATCAAGATAAAAAAGCCAAAAACAAGATATATTACCAAATGCAATGAAGACTGGTTAAGACTAGACAATATGATATTAAGAATGAAAGCTGCGATGTTCAACCTTGTCTTGACCTGATCTTAATTCACTGCAAGATACATCTTAATTTGATCTTGTTTGAAAATATGGTGATGTACAAAGAATAAACAAGAAATAAATGGCCGTTTAAGACAGATATTGATTACTTTTGAAATATTATAAAAATAATCTAAATGAAATAAGACCTAGTCTATATAAAGTGCTACGGAATGTGACAGATTTTTAAATAAGAGTTAATTAACCTAAGTTAAATTAGCCTGAATGTGGCTATTTTTGTCGGAACCTTTTTAATTTTATTATTCACTGGCAATGTGATGCGTTACGTACGTACTTACCTGTCTGGAGCACATGATGTCACTTCTTGTTTTTTAGTGTGAGTTCACATTACTAGTGTATCAGTTTCTGTGCTGTCTTGTTGTACTTCTGTTTAGTTTTTTATATGTTTTTTCTTCTTTTAGTTATGCCTGTATCATTGTGGCACTTGCGTGTTGTGTTGCATTCTCATAAGTTTGTCTTTCCTTTGGAATTAGATCATACGGACTTTTCTTACTGTTTTATCGCTACGGCATTACCCTTGCGTTATTTTGTTTTAAACGTCAGGGCCCAGTTGTTCAAAAGTTAACTTCAATTTTCAGTTTCAAATTTTCACTTCCTTGATTATGCCAGAGAACTGAAAATTTTCTGATGGGTTAATCCTTTGACTTTGTGTGTCCATGCAAAATTCTGCAAAGAAATATTACTTAACAATCAAAATAATAGAAAGTGAAAAAAGTGATTAACGTTTGAACAACTGGACCCTGGTGTTTTGGTTGCATATGGTGGAGTTAATACAGGGAAATTGTGATTTTGTACGCAATGATTATGAATACATTATTTTTTTATTCTCGCTTAAATATAATTTTGTATAGACCATGAATTTAGCAATTTAAAATGACAAAGGAAAAATAGGAAAACGTTTCATACAATGTTTCTTCCACAGCAGAAAATATTGGTATGTAAAGATTTTTTATCGAAAGAAGAATATAAAAATTGAAGGAAATGGCTAAAATTAGGCTAATGGTCTATAGAATAATAAAAGTGAATAGCTCCATTAAATACAAAAGTCTAATAGTGTTCTTTCTTCCTGGTCTTTTATAAATGTATAGGGTGAAAAATTGAGAAGTGACTATCCTTTAGTTTAAAATGCATTGATTTGACCAGAGGACACCACTTTTCTGAACGTGTATTCTTAACGATTCATCAGTCTGGACAAAATGCCATAATTTACTGGGAATACAGTTTTTTTGCTTCAAGAGTGAAAAGGATGTATATTAATCTGCAAAAAATTGTATGGGAAAATTAATCAGTCGGGTCAAAGTACATTATATGTAAAATATCAATTTACTTTTTTTAATCACCAATTTGACTGAAAGTTTCAATGTTATAGATCTTGTGCAATAAGATCCCCATAAATCATTAATAGATTTAAAGAGAACATTTGTAAGTTCGGAATATTCATCATTTCTTCTGTATCTAGGTTGCTGCACGAAGTTTCAAAAACCATATATGCATCGGGCTCATGCCGACACCATCATTGTATGATAAAATAAGTCTGGACATATCGATATCATTCATGCATACGGAATATAATATACATATTCGGAGCCTGTATATTTGTCGGATACAGTCTTGGTATGGCAAAACAATCGTTAAAATATAATTTGAATATACCAAGACTAGCAAATTATGGAGTCTACAATAGTATTGGTGTGCTAGAAAAATATTTTGACAAAATTTTGCATAGATTATTGATTTGTTTTTTAGCATGCAAAAATTACCTAGACATCAGATACATGTATAGAATAAAGTTAATCCATGGGGATTACAGGCTGTGTATACCGAGGCTGTTGACGAATGTGAATACAGCATCAGTATGCCGACACAATCGATATGAATGCAATAGTCTTATTCGTAGCAGACCGACCATGCCGATAAATGCAGAGCCGACACAATCGATGTGAATGCAATAGTCTTATTCTTGGCATATCGATCCTGTTGATAAATGCAGAGCCGACACAATCGAAGTGAATGCAATAATCTTATTCTTGGCATATCGATCCTGTCGATATATGCAGAGCCGATACAATCGATGTAATTGCAATAGTCTAATTCATAGCAGACCTATCCTGTCGATATATGCTGGGCCGACACAATCGGTGTGAATGCAATAGTCTTATTCTTAGCATATCGATCCTGTCGAAATTTAACAAATAGTTCATGACACTGAGGGTCATATGGCAGTATATGGACCGGTTGGTCGCCCGACAAAATTATAAGGACCGAAGCGAAGCTGAGGTCCATATAATTTTTGTCGGGCGACCAACCGGTCCATATACTGACATTTGACCCGAAGTGTCATGAACCATTTGTTATATTATACTTTTCTGGGATTTAATCGAATTTAATCGAACTCGTCAAAACGAGGCGGTCCATATAATGTACAGCCGGTCCATATAACATTATATGGACCGGCTTAGATAACATAGATAAATAGAGTAGTAAAAATGTAAAAGTATAATATATGGGAATAGTCCTGTTAAGCCTACATTATCCATGTTACATATTAGAATATAGCTGAGACTATCGATGTATGGGAAAATTAGTGTAACATTAATGAACACCTCATGAGACACATATATAAAACAGAATACAAAAAGGACATACTCGGCATATTTAGTTGTACCTAGACTACTGAAGCTTCTGAAACTGATTCTGGTCGTGCCAAGACATTTAATCTGTTCATACCGACACTATCAAAGTTTCTGAAAATGTTTCTGGTCATGCCAAGAGTATAGTATACATGTATTCTGATCATACTGAGACTATTGAAGTTTCTGAAACTTAGCGTGGTCATGCCAAGACATGTATTCTGATCTTGAAGTTTCTGAAACTGAGTCTGGTTATGCCTTGAGGATCAGTATACATGTATTCTGATCATACCGACACTATTGAAGTTTTTGAAACTGAGTCTGGTCATTATATATGTATTCTTATCATGCCGATACTATCTGTGATGAAGGATACAACTGTCAATAAATGGTTATTTTATAGTATTTTAATCTTAATGTTTGAGAATTGTGAGTTATATTTATAAACATTAAAGCTATGTTCTTATTTTTTTCTTTGTATAATTTATTAGTTGCCAAAGCAAAGCCTTTGTTTTCTCTGTATCACGGCTGTAAAGATATATATTGGTAGTAAAACAATCATACTCCTTCTTATCGAGGTTTGTTGTTATCAGCTTATCTGGATAAAAACTGTAAAACAAAAGGAAACAGTTTTATGACCAATTATTTATCTATCGATTTGATATGAAGTATTCAGTAAGAATTACGATAATTAGGTGTTTATGTACATACCATTTGCCATTAATGATGTTATTATCCGCTTTTGTTCTGCGGAAAGTATATCAGTGGGATGTTACTCTCAATTAAATAATTAAGAAAATAAATTCAATGATACCAATTTTGATGTACAAGATGTGTACGTTTTTTTTTATTGATTGATTGTTGTTGTTTTCTTAACGTCGTACTTCTTCAGGACGAGAACTAGTTCAACAATTTCTCAAACACAATTCAAATAGGGATAGGACGGGACACAAAGGGGAACCGAGTTTGACTGCCACTGTAAAAGGGTTGATGGCTTCTGTAAAGGACATTAGTCAACTCTTTTTTTTTGCAGGGAACGTGACATTCTCCAAACACATTACACACTATGGTCCGCGGTCAAGCTTTCCGTATTATAACCTGATAACCCCCACACGAGAGGGTCTCCACTGTCCGCCGCTAGACGCTCTAGGCAGCTCTGTGGGTTGAGACGTCCGTGGTCCATTAAAGGTGTCTAGTGAATAATTAGAAAACCGGTATGTAATCTTAATGTACAGTTTGGCACAATGAGTGTGTGATATTCTTTTCATGTCAAATGATCGGAATACTGTCGTTTTTCTTAATGTTGAAAGGGCCATCAAAATGATTTGGGATAACAGTAAGTTCCAGATATCAAGAGTAAAAACAGTGCAGAGTCTAACCTTAGGACCAAATTATTTTGAGAGAAAAGAGTTTGAAATATCGAAAAATACGAGCGTACTCTTTTACACATCTATAACATAGTCAAAAATTAAATTCGATAAAAATAAGAATGGGAAAAGGGCGCACAACTCTTCCTTACAATAGTGACTTAGAGAAAGTGACAATTCATGAAATTAACCCAAAAACAGAATCCGATAAGAGCAGATTTAAGTTGCTGTAAGGTGCATGTGCATTCTGTTTGGCAGCTACGATTTTGGTATCTACAGTAAATGTAAAAAAAAAACACGTTTTTAAGAAATTCAGTACCACAAAATATCCGATAAAAAACCGTACTTCAAAAAGATAAGAGAAGACTTTGGAAAGGCGATTTTTTTGTATTTTAATCACGACTACATCTACGATGATATCAAACTGACAAAGTCACCACATATATCTACTTTAGGTTTAATGCAGGGGAGAGCAATAATAGTTAAAATATGTATAAAGTTAATTGTTAAACGTTGTTAAAATGTGAGTATAATGGGTTTTTTGTAGTTTAAAACTTTTCTCTGCATGTTCAATAGAAACGGTCTTATTTATAGCATTTTATATCTGCCTATATAATTACATAAAAATTATCACGTAATAAACAATGATAGACTTTCAAATAAACACTTTTTACAGCTTTTTCATAGATATCTTATCATAGCTGTTGAAACAGGAAGCGATAAACAAACAAATTAAAAGAAGCCGAGATAAATCACACCGATTTATTTTCAATTCTGTATAATTTCCGGTTACACGTGTGTATTGGCCGATTTACCTAAAGTCATGATAATTCCCGAACTGGCTTCGCATCTCTTGGAAAAATAGCATGCATAAGGAATATATCGACCTGTCGAAAAAGAAGAGATACATGTTTGATAATTTCCTAAAATTCATACGCATTCGTGTAGATATCTCTTCACTTTAGCTACCTGCGTATTTATATACCGATACATGAAAAAAAAATCCATAAAAGTTTCGGAACAACGAAGTGAGATCACACCCGATACGTTCCGAAAATGTATGCAGGGTAAAAAGAGCATATACGTTTTTACATATATCCCGGTAGCGTGCAAAATAAGAAATACACTGGCAAACAACCAATCAGAATCCAGGATTTAAAAAAAAATCTAATTTTTGAACGCACATGATCATCCATTACTTATTGAACCTGCCTTTTTTTTGGGGGGGGGGGGGAGAAAAAAATATTCATTTGAAAATATTATTAAAAACTTTTAAAAAATGAAAAAAAAGCTTTGTAGTATCCATTAATGTGTTTTGATGATGGATGGATGAATTATTGTTTAACGTCCAGTGGCAACCATTAGGAGCATATGAGGACGAGAAGATGTTGATACGATATGAATATGATCCCTGCTTTTTACAAGACCGACACGCTGAGCCGGATTTTTTTACCTCACGAGGTAACTGTCCATAGGAAGACATATCACCCCACCCGGACACATTATACGGACTCCGAGCCGACTAGTCCTTTGCTCCTAGTCCTATAGATGCCACGTGCTTGGCGGAGAAGCAGCAAATACCAATTTTAATGTCTTTAGTTTGACCCGCCCGGGGATCGAAAACCGCGACCTTCCGCACTCGAGGCGAGCACGGTACCACGAGTCCATCGAGGCGGTAAATAATGTGTTTGAAAATGCTGTTTAGTAAGCTTTGAAGTAAAACAAAAATTTACAGCGTTGAACTACAGCTGAGAACACATTTTATTGAGTACTCGTGTGTTTGATGTAGGTAATTCAGAGTATGTTTAAGTGATCGATGATGTAGGATTCTGCGTTTTTTAATGATTAACTTACGTAATTTATATATGTGTAAACTTGTCTTGTTTCCAAAATGTAACCAAGACTGCGTTGTGTACTATAACAAATATCGAATGCATTTTAGTATGTTGTTTCATTGTATTTTTGTATGGATTCCAAATTAAATTAAATTAGAATTTGCAGGATTTCATTAAATTTAACAATATCTTCGATTGATTAACTCGTGTTTATTTAGAATACTGACTTGCGGCATTACACAAAAGAACCTCGAACCTGCCGATAAAAAGGTAAAACCTGGTACAACCTGTCAAAATTCCTAATTAAAAGAGTATATTATGTAGAATCAAAGAATATTACGAAACCTAAAGCATAAGTAGTGATACAGTTTAGTAAAAACAACAAATGTTCAGAAAAGTCTTGCCTAGCAAACAACACCCACCATAGTTTAAGTAGGAAAATCCACGCAAAATACGTCATATATTTTACAGGAATCAGCCAGTTTTTTTCTGCCTCAAAAAAATTCACCAGCCAATCAAATCTTGCATGATAGGACCGAAAATGATTGGGATAGTTTGAACCTACCAAATCATCGCCTTTTAAGTGGAAATTAAGCATTTTCAACCAGGCTTCTTCAACAATGACGTATCTAAAATAAGAAAGGAAGGCGACCGAATTATTATGATACCATAAAAAAACCATCAGACATGGTCACAAACCAACGTTTAGCCAAATATGATAAAAACTAGTAATGTGTATATCTCGTGTGTATTAAACTTTCTTAAAAAAAATTATCCTTCCAGAAGTAAAATTTTTATCAACAAACACGCAATAAATTGTTTTGATGTTCACCGCTTTTACTGGTGAAAAATAACAAAATTTCAAAAATTGTTATGAAACATCATATACCATCTGAAATTTGTGAGGTAGGTGATGTATCATGACATTTTTTTTTTACATGTTTGCTTTTTTGCAACTATCCAAGCATTAGTATTCAAAACTACTAATCTTTTGAAGTAATTGAAAGGTATAGTTCATTGAAGAACATTTGATAGACATGAAATATACACGATGTTGATATTTACCATATTTGGTACAACGATGGTTTGTGACCAAGTCCGACGGTTTTTTACTGCAATGACACGAGTCAGTCGTACGGTGTGATATATAATCCAGTGAATAAATATTGGTCAATCGCGTGCATTTAAACAAAGACTGTTTAATATCCATGCTCAGTTATCGCTCAATATATTAAATTTCATTTCATTTTATAACCAGGCTGCTCGGTGATTTATATTTTTTATCATAAAGAAAAAACTAAAAATATTTGGGTAATCTTGATTAAATTGGTTAATTTTTTAACTTTTAATTTCATGTTTGATGCCTGAACCTATAAAAACTTATTTATTATTATTTACTGTTATTAAGAGTGACCAATTTTAACTCTGGGAGATTATAATGAACGTTAAATGTCATGCCTGTTGCATCTGTTAATTCAAAACACGTTATATAAAACTCATTTAAATTATGATGGCCACTATCCGTCGTGACTGCGAAATTGTTTAGTGTCACTTTGTTTGTACGACATTCTATTAATATGTTATTTCCTTGCACATGGCACTGTCAGTTGCCCCACTGATGAACAACCATTTTAATCAAGCGATTATGTATTGTCACTGGACAGTGCACAATAAAGTGTCCCTGCATTGATTAGATTTACAATGTACGTTAAAGTGTTCATTACTAGACTAGATTTAATTTTGTTATTATTTTGTTCCCGCTGATTGCATATTTGTACATGTGTCCAAATTTCCATTCTATATAACATGAAATTACAAGCTCTCGAGGGAAGTTATTAAAACCGCGGTAAAATAACTGGAAATGGAAGAGATTGTATTGACATGTCGCAGACACCAATAATGGCACGAGATTTATTAAATTATGACTAAATGATTGACCAGGAATGCTAGATTTACCATGTGGAATTAGTGTCGTCGGTAGTTTTTCTTTACATTTACTATCTGAATACGTTCTTCTCTTCTACACTCGAAGAATTCATTAAACCTATGAGTTGAAGGAAGATACGAAAAGACCAAGGTGTAAATGTGAAAGATTGACAGTTTTTAAAAGAAAAAAAATTACAAGTAGATTAATATTATGTTTTATTGACCTCTTGTCTTTTCAAAACGGAAAACAAACGCTCTAGATCAACAAATGGCAAGTACTTAGTTTAGTACTGCTTGTTTCGACGCACTGGGGGTAACACATCTCGATCTTTATATAATTTTTGTTCAGCGTTTGGTACATCGACCTTCAACAGGCCCTTAATGTCGATATTTTACCACTTGCTATCGCGGATATTTTGAAGCCACCGTGAATTATTTATCAATTAAACCTTAAGATATTACGACATTAACTGAAACGTGGTTACTGCAAATGTCCCGGATGTCACATACAACATGATGGCAATGACTTCGGTATAATTATCGGCAAACTTCGGAAACGTAGTATTTCTAACGCATTTTCACAGAGGCTGCATACATGTACAAACAACGAAATGGGTTTTATTTTGGGAAAGAAAAATCAACACAATTCGTATTTTAAACTTTTGGTTGAATGCATTTTCCATCAAAAAGAAATAGAATTTACGTTCGTGATCTATCTCTTTCCGGATACCTTAAATTCCAATAAATTAATTAATTATATATCTCTATATATGACATATACCGACTTATGACTTAAACGTTGGCATCGGAATCCGTTTAACAATTTTCCCTTGATGTATTGCTTATTCAATCAAAACTTTTTTTAAATCAGAGATAAGTTCAGTCATCTATAGAAGATCTGTACATAATCTAATTACAGTATAGAAAATCCTTTGATTATTTTTCTTTATAACAAATTATGGTATTGTCACATATTAATCATAAGAGGTATAAATCATCATTCAAAAATTTGAAGTAGGTTTACATATATTGTTTAGCTATGGAATCCGATGAAAAAACATCAAATGTATTGAAATCTTGCAAAGAGCTATTTACGAGCAAATTTACGATTTTTAAGAATTACAAAATGTATCAATATTTAATGTAAAATCCTTTGAAATTTACTGTAGATAGAGCAAAGCTTTGGGATAGAAGTGTTAAAAAATAAAATAGTATACTTGATGATTTCTTGGAAATCGTACTCCATATACCAGAGTGTACATAGGTTTAACGTTAAATACCAAAGAAAAAGCGTTAAAAACCCACCAGTACATGTTGGCTGTCTGTTCGAAGTCTAAATATCCAGACTTTACGAAATGTCTTATGTGTTTTGTTCATCTTTTTCTTAAAGTGTCGTTATTCTTGATTAGTTCATAAGTCATATGCCCTTTTTCAGAAAGAAACTATCCAGTAGTTATTTTCCAATATTAGATGTAAAAGCATCGCCTATGTATGTCCTCTACATTTAAAAAAGTATCCAACATTCGAGAGTATGTGCAAGAAAGTCACGAAGTTTGAGGGAAATAATTATTGCTGGTAAAAGCATATTTTTTTTTATACACCCTGTAATGAGCATATTTCGACTAATAATTTCAGTAGCATAGGGTTGAAAACAAAAGCCTGAACAATATACTTAAGATATTATAGAACAGGCTGAAATTTTAATTGGACACCTTATGAAACTCTTTATAGCTTTGAGTACTGGCATGCGTGTTTAGCAGCACGACGTGTCTCGTCAGGGCGAGATTGCTGTGAAATAAACTTCTAAAACAGGGTTATGTCCAGTCTTTCTTACCCTCCCGGAGCTTCTGATGTCACTTCGGTTTTAAGTGGGAGTTCACGTTGCTAGTGCTTTAGTTTCTGTGCTGTCTATTTATATTTTCGTTATTCATTTGTACTTTATGATTTGCTTTTTCATTCTTTTAGTTGTGGCGTTTGTTTGTTGTGTTCCATTCTCATGACTTTGTCTTTTCCTTGTATTTCGAATTTACAGACTTTTCCCGCTGTTTTGATGGTTCGGTATTCTTATGCCGATATTGTCGTATATATTCGGGGCAGAAATGCTCATTTAGTCTCGGAGAACATGGTCAAGCGCGGTACTTTTTTTTCATTACAATTTCATGTTTCTGTGTTTTTGTTTATATTTAATAATTTTTATCTCAGAATTGTACGTCTGGTTTGGATTTATTTCTTTTCATTTAGCTTTTTAACCCAGTCTCGATTTCTAACTTGCACTCTGCTTGACATCTAGAGCATTGTATTGTTGATAAAATTATTTCTTGTATTAGTGACAAATTATCATTTGTAAATTCTCCGTCTGCATGACTACGTTTCATTTCCGCTTATTTTAACTTATAAGGCTGGAGAACCAAGTATAATATATTACCATCGTAACAGAAGTGGCAACTTAACAGCATTATTTAAAGAGATGAAATATTTAATTGACTACAAAGTGCGTCATCCATAAGGTCTCATCAGATCCTCATGAAGAGATACACAACTCTGCTAGAAGTGAAAAAGCTGAAATTCTTTGGAAACTTTCAGCATTGCGTTTACAAACAAAGTAAATTATTTTGGAGAAAAATCATGTTTAAAAGGACTTATCCAATTTAAGCATAATCAAATCACATCGCAACGAAAAAAATATTACTAGTAGCTGTTAATTGGAACATTGTCAGTGAGTGGAAAATTTAATTTTACATTTCACGAGTTATATATTTTCACAATATATGATATTCTCGTTACTAATACTATCATACGCGCCCTTACCGTAACCATTTTTCAGACACCATATTCTTTATGAAGCCGTAATTCAATGCTTAGTCAGCAATAAATTCGAGTTTTTAACTCACTAAGTCCATAATAGAAACCTTTTGGGGCAATTATCAAAGATCTTTTTGCCATTTATTGGAATATTGTCACGAAGGACCACAACCACTTTACTGTCACGGGAAAAGGGATAGATGTACATACTAACCACAGAAAATTGGTTCTGAATATCCTTCGTGTTTGAAAAAAATGCCTTAAGTTACATATTTGATAGCTTTTATTAACAAATCTTAAGAGAACACATATGTTCTGATAGAATTTGAAAGTCATTACACGATTTTCTGAACAAAGCCAAGGGGAAATGGCCCTACTCCTTTACCTTTCTCAAAAGAAAACGAACCTGAAAAAATGGACTAGAATTACAATGCAATCTTGCTTTTAAAATTTACACAATTATAGGCATAACAAGAAGTGGTATAGAGATAAGAAGAAGAAAAATTAGCACAACTGCGGAAAGAGTAAAAATGGCCTCATAATTAAAATTGGCAATAAGCAAGATATAGGGAATATCCTTAAGACAGTAACGGTTTAATAAAAGAAAAGTGTCAAAATTGAATGTTTAATTTTGCATTAATGAGTCTGTGTACTTCTTCAAAAATGTAATAAAAATTGTAATTTATTTGACTGGATTTAAATGTCTTCCAGTGTTGATCCTTGATATTCATTATTTTATCATTAATTCTGACCACCATCAGGGTGAAAGCTGTCATAAAATGGCTATTTGTAGAAGACCAATATTGATGAAATCGTACATGGAAATTTGATTTTGTTTCATATGAATTTTCTTGTTCGTTAATAACAAGTTTGGATAATTAAATTAGATGTCATAACAAGGAACGTGATTCAAAGAATTGCTGGTGGTCAGCAGCAAATAGTATTGATACGAACATATCATTTTGCACTACCATTGTCACGCGACAATGTTCCTAAAGATGCGTAACGTGTCATTTTCTGTTGTTTCTCCCTTGTCCGATTTTCATATTATAGACGGCATAATAATTTAAGATGGAGTCGCCCGAGGGCAAGGGTGGTGGTTATAATATAAATATTGCTATTCGGAAATATCAATTGGTTTTCTTTTCAGTAATCATGCATTTATATTTTGAAATTGATTCTGTGTGTGTTTATGTAATACAAGGGCAAGCGAGCCATCAAATGGGCTACAGGTAAATACTAAAAACGATAAAAGGTAAAAGATAAAAGACTCAATGTTACTGCTAACTGAAGGAACATCATTTTATTTTTAGGGGGTGGGGCTCAATGATGAAATGTTTGATTCTGCCTTTTTTCTCGCCGAAATTTTGGTCCTGGGTTTTATTTTCATTGAAACCAAAATATTTCCTGATTGACACAGTTCCTGCATTTTTTCTCGCCTAAAGTGATCCAGACTTATCCTGGTCCAGCCTTTTTTATTTCAAATTTCATCTTACCCCCCCCCCCTCCCCCAAACCATAAAAATCAAATGGTTGCTCCCTAACTTTGATCATGAGAATATAGAAAGAGATGTTAAATGTTCGAAACCTCATCAAAGACTATATTTATTTTTTGTCATTTTTATGTTTCGTTTGTTTACCTTCACCCTTTCGACAGCTCGAATGACCCATTACCACTTGTTAATTTAGTACACAATTTGTTTCACAAAAATATCCATTAGTTTGAGAAGCGTTTTATACCAAAAAGTTCAAAGAGTGTATATAATTGGGTATGTTTTTTTTCTTCTGTAAGAAACGTATTTATTCCATTTCATTTTCACAACACCATTTATTGTAATCTATTAATGTGTAATTTAACAGAGTTGAATTAAATTTTTGAATTCTCAAATAGTTTTTCTAACTTTTTTATCAGGTTTTGAGGAATATAATTTTTTAACTAAAATCGTTGCTTTCTAGTTTAGCTGAGTCATCTTTATGATCTGTTAAATTTAATTTGACGGTTGCGTTACTAATCTTGTCCAATTCAATTGAGAATTCGTAATTGGAAATTTTAAAATCAACTGAAAACGATCAAGCCATATCATAGAGAGTGAATGCTTGATTAGGCTGAATAAATCGCATCACTCGAGTGTCTTTATATTCAGTTTGTATAATATCACTCAAATATTTCCAAAAAAATCCCAAGTTCATGTTTTTTTTTCTTCTTCTTCTTAGTATCACATATTTACATGAGGTTACATGTTCCATGTCCATTTCTTTGGATTGTTTTGTTTGTTGGTTTCATTAGGCACATCATGGCGGTTCAAAAGAATATTTGTGTCAAAATGTATGGTGAAGAAAAAGATTTACTAACTCTTGAACCGAAATGTATTAACTCGCGGACAAGTTCATTAATCGTGACGTGTTAATAGAACTCGTGGTCAGGACTTATTAAGTGGAGATGGGTTAATAAATCGATTTCATGTGCAAGATTTATAAACATGTTTCTTCACCATAAATCAAAAAGCCGAAATTCAGACTTTCAAAAACAATGTTTAATGTAAATTTATTATAACTATATACATTGTAAGCTTCCATTTATTCAATTGTTCTAGATGTGCTTCCCCCTCCCCCGCCCCCCCCCCCCCCCCCCACCATGATATGTAAAACAACTGTGAAGAAAATATCGTCTAAATGACTAATGACATCATACATGTAATTACGTTATTAATTAATCGATTTATCAATAATTTGTTGATGGCTGTATGCATGTAGATAAAACAATGAAAAATCTTGTCAATAACAATTTTGTAGCTACAACAGTGATCAATGAGAAGAGAAGCAAGAATGATAAATGTTTTTCCGTGGTAGGGGGATAATAAATATCCGTCATCTGTCAAAATTGTTGTATTCATTACTATAAGATGGTAACAAGGTGTTAAAAAATCAGGTTGTAAAAGACGTAGAGATGATTAATTGCTAACTTTCATATTCACAGAAATATGCTCGAAAAATGCACTGAGAGGGACAATGAATGCTACAAATCTACTTGTAATAAAATTGTGAAGGTTCTTAAAATAAAAAACTGGGCAGAATATTTTAAAATTTTATCCTTAAAAATACCTTTGTAGGTAAAAAAAAATATATTATTGTATGAATTTATCTGTAAGCCTTTCGTAAATCATCCTAATTTCTACAATATATATACCTTTATTCTTTACCCTTTAAGTATATATATTTTATTTTATTATTTAGTATTTACACCGTGGATTCAAAATTTGACAATTAACCGCGAATATCAACGGTCTAAAATGGCAAATATCAGAAGATCAGAAGTGACCCGTGTAACAATCTTTTTTCTCTTCAAAATATGCCATAGTTTGATTTCTTGGGATATTTAATCCTGACTTTTATGCGCAAAATTTTGGATCTTGCCTTTTTTTAAATTCCTTCTCTGCCTTCCATTAAAATCGAATGGTTGTCCCTTACAAATAATTTTAAGATATATTCTTTTCAATAACGCTATCATATTGAAGTTTAAAAACAATTGCAAATTTTGATCTCATCAAAAGTTTCTCCTATTTCCTTATTGACGAATATTTATCTCTCATCAACAGATTCTTTTGAATATTAGATTCGGGTCACTCAGAAAACAGAGCATATAAAATGTAAACATAGCAAGACTCGGGATTACAGACTCCACCAGACTTTGTCTTGTGAAAACAAAAGCCTTCATTCCTCCATCGCTAATTACAATTGCGGGTGTTGTTTTTAATTGGTTACAAACTCAGCGTGTATAAGATGAAATGAGCCGTGAGCCTTTCTTCTTTCATTCTTTAAAGTAAGTACATTTCCATGCTTACGAATATGTCTTTCGTCCAGGCATAAAAAGTAAACCGATTTCGTTATCTTTTTTACTGCCATAGACATAAGTAAATTGCAAAGATAATACTTTGAAAGTCTAGAAACTTTTCGCTTAAAATTTTGTTTATTTAAGCGTAATACCATGACAGATCTATAAACTAATGAAAAAGGTCAATAATGACATACCAATTAATCAAAGCAACCCGACTGACTGAACGCCCGACAAAAAATAACATCACAAACATGAACATAACAGAGAGTCAGGATAGTCTGACTTGGTACGGACACTGACCATTGGTGGGTATGGGTACCCAAACCTCCCCCTTATCTATCCTGACACACAGGTGTTTAAAACATACTATGAAAGCCAATACTGCCAGAAAAGCAAACATTGGTTATCATTGATCAGAAGTATCAGGTTCTGCAAAGTAAGATCTTCGAGAACCGGATACTTCTGCATGTGCAATGATATAATTATTTTGTCTAACAAGTCCAGCATACATCTGCCTTTTGGAATCTGCATTTTTAACGATAATATGTCAACAAGATGCATATTTTGGAAAGAAAATATCTGTCCGCACAAGGGCTTCCCCAAAATGCATTCTGTAGTATCAAATATAACGCAACAAGAATGCTAATTAAACAGTTGCTCGCGAACTAATGATATTTCAAAGCTTAATTTACGCCTTGGAAAGACGTGCAAGAAAGAAAAAGGGCTTAGGCATGTCTCGTTTGGATTTTCATAAAATAATATTTTCATTGTCATTTAAATATGTGATTTTAATAGAATATGTAAACATAAAATCTATTATTGGAAGAATAATAAAAATCATATACCGTATATTTCTAATAATACATAGAAAAATGAGTCTTGTGACCTTGGTTCTGGTTATCGTTATATAACGGAGCCAACTAATTTTACATATTCTGTCTATATAAGCTATAGTAATATCATATTTTTTATCTTTTGAAATCAATAACAAGACGTCGATCTCATCAAACTTTAAATTTCAAAACTAAATCAATAAATGAACATTTCCAGAATTTTTATCACAAGAAAGAGAAACAAACTATTTGATCTAAATGCAAAATTTCTTTTTATGCTATTTCTTGTACGTGTGTTGCTTTTGGAATAACCGTTACAACGATCCCTAAAAACAAATACTATCTTTTAAAAAGATATCCGACGCATTTTACGATATTCATTTGTGTGTTGTTCGTTTGTTCGATCGTGTGTTCATCTTGCATTAGATATGGTGTTAGAAAGTATAATTGTCCACAACAAGTATTGTAGTTCTACTACATAGTAATTTATAATAATAAAACATGTTTTTTTAATATTGTTGTACATATATTGTTATTAGATAAAATTTCAGTTATTTTCACTTACTGGTCATAGGGACAAATTAACCAAAGACGTTTTTCCGAACATCAAAAAAATAACTGTTGAAGCGTCTTTAAGGTCAAAGGACAAAAATCAAAACTAAAACTAAAGAATGTTCTTTTATGTTGGTGATGGAAACATATTTATTTGATTTCTCCTAATATCATTAACTTCTATTTTTTATTATTAGAAATTTTCAAGGATCATCAAACGACAAATCATTTTAGGGACGAGATTAAAAGTTCAATGTAGGATAAAAAAACTTAATTCACATAGTTTTTTCACTGACCCCTCCCCCCCCACCCCCCTCTTAACTTAATTTGGGAAAAATTTGGGCATATGCTTTGAGAGTATACTTTTTGTATCATGGGTCCTGTTTTTCCTCAACAATATATGTTTGTTCTGTATATTGACTTGGACATCACTTGAATCCGTATTTTTCAATCCGAAAATCGATGTCGGATAACACAACTTGCAGCGATTTTTACCCCTCTCCCCCCCCCCCCCCCCCACCCCCAAACTATTTGAATTAAGTTTTTATCCTACATTGAACTTTTGATCTCGTCCCTTATCGTATTGGTAGTGTAAAAAAGTTTAGTCCAGGTAAAAAATGACACTCTCAAGGAAAACGTCTGGCTTATACCACTGCAGATTAACCTGGCGATCTGAAGGAAATATATAGAGAAATAAAAAAAATGCAGAGACTTTAAACCAATCAAAATCATGGATTTAAGCAGTAATTACAAAAGAATATCCTTTGTCTCAAATTATTCATGACACTTGGAATGTTATGAATGGCAATTTATTAATAATGAATACGTATTAATTTGTTACTTATATTTCATTAGAACCCTCGTGGTTCTCTTTATCGATTATTAATGATAAATTTGCAAAATTTGATTAAAATTGACAACTTATTATTAAGTTGCACGTGATTCCACCAGGGGGTTATCTTTGGTATAATATAGATCAGCGTGACCCGCATGGAATCTTATTGAAATTGACATGTAACTGACAATTCATCGTTAAGTGGTCATCTGCTATTGTTCAAGCCAGGAACCTGTTTAATATCAGGTGGATTCCATGATTCTATATTTACACCGTTCCTACTTTAGCGAAATGTTAAACATTCTAATATGACCTGTTTCAAACGCTTTCGGTCTACATCTGTGGTAAAACATGAACATATTGGTTCCAACGTCACAGACGCCAGACCGCTTGCATAATAAAGTTTCCCACAAACGATGTCATAGTATAACTTGCTTTGTGTAACGCGTCTTCATGTCTGAATACCTATATTGCGGCGTTTCAAAATGTCGTAGAAACTGTCCTAATAGAATGGAAATAATTCGAGGTGGCAAAATATTTGGCATAAATGGCCTACCCGTGGTAAAATCAGGATATTTTGAAGCCACCGTGAATTATTTCTCAAGTATAATATACGTACATGTACAAATGGATAAACATGCAGACGTACCAATGATGATGCTTTGAATGATCGCAGTTGGACAAATTGGACAATGACCGAAAATATGATGCACTGAATGCCCGCAGTTCGACAAATTTCGAGTCATCGGCAGGCTGAAGACCTAAATAATGATGGAGCCTGTGTAGAACAGTGACAGTAGCACGCGCTTATTACTATCGACAATTTCGTCAAAATACAGTAACTGATCCGCAGTGTACTCTTCTACAAAGAGGCGTTATGCTGCACAATAGCCGAGCTGACGATAGTTAAAATTACGTATTAATACAAACCTTTCCGTGACATTAGAATTTGGCTTCATCAAACTGCTATTTCTTTCCGGATAAAAGTTTCAAAATTTACGAAATTAAAAAAAAAAACACTGTTTCTTATTTCATGTTCATGCCAATACTTGTATCGAATACTAGCAACTTGGCTGGTAAAGCGGTTGCGGAACTTGACCTTCAGCAGAGTTATCCTCTCAATGTCAATGCTATCATTTCATTTAATATGATACAAATTTTCGAAACTTCATTTACCATGTTTTGGTCTTTTTGTCAGATTTTCGGAATCCTCTGGTTTTATCCATTTCTTAAACATGATTTTTTTTTGCCTATGAACCCCACACTTTTATAATTCAATCATATATACCTTAAAATGGTATTTGACAAAATTTTATGAAATCCTTTTTATTTTTTGATACATGTTTGAGAGAATGAAGTTGTCAATGCAAAGACAATGAAAAATCTAGAGAAAACCCATTTCCTGCAAATTTTCAAGGCCTTATAGCTCTAAAATGAGCACATGAACTTATATTTTTTTCTTGCTTATTTGTTTACTATTCATATGTTTTCTCACACTAAAACACCTATTTCAAATCCTATTTATTTCCTATCAGACCAGCGATCATCCTTAACATAAATTAGTAAGATAAGTCTTGAATTTTCAGAAAAAGAATGAAAAAGAAGAAAAAGACAACTTGTTCCAGCTGCGTAGAGTTCGACTGAGCGATATTATCATTATTGGTAAATGATGCTGAAGACATGATCAATACAATGTTTTAATGAACCTTTTTGACCAAAAATGAATCATCTTTACGCAGACGGGAAACTTTTAACGACTTGTTGAATACGATTTGTCAATCCGGATACAAATTTACTGCAATTTAATTAAGAATCTTGTTATATTGAACGTCTATAATTAGAAGAGCCCAAATTCAAATCTTAGCGATCAAAACATCGTAGAAAGAGAATCTGTCAATCATCTAGGGATGTAATTTATCAATCTTTCGTTTATTCACATTCGTCAGGACAACATAAATCAAAAATGTTGGAAAATATCGAACAGAAATACTTTTACGGACAGCTATCTTCATAACCTTGACAAGTTTCTAATTTTTTATTGTATCCAGTCACAAAAATATGTATATTTATGATTTATTTCTTGTGGTAATGGTTTCCACACGTCTTTTTATATAACTATGTCTTTTATTTCAATAATTCAAGCTCTCTTTGCATCCCTATCCCCAACTTCCTTTAGTAGAGTTCGGGTAAAATATCCCTTTAATTTAAATTGGTTATCAGCACAACTTCCAGCTCTACGAATGACAATTTATATCTTGGTTATCACTGGTTAGCAGCCGACAATTTTGCTCAACATTCGTTAGGCCAAAGGACAGTGGGATTTACAGAGTAAAATGGCGAATTCCAACATATTTATTCATTGTTTAACCTCCCAAAATGTTTGCAAGTAGGGAATATACAATTACTTAGAACTTGGTAGTTTTAGTTTGTAAAAGAGAAAAAAAAATATTTCGAATCATGAATATTTGAAGTTCTTTTTCGCTTTATCTATTTGGGCATTTCTTTGGTATTCGGCTTTACATTACAACATTTTTCGTCGTGTTTATTATCCATATGACTTAATATGTTGAAATTGGGCAAAGGCATCATACTTTTCAGCATCAAAACTGGTATATTATCAGATTTTTCATTTTTGTAGATAAGCACTCGACTTTGTCAGTCAGTCTGGATTCCCGTAAACTGATGTGCCATATTTGGGAGCCAAAATACCAACTGTTATTGCATAACAAAAGTGCAGCCAAAACATTTTCCGTCAGCATGTTATTGTATTAGCACATGAAAACTTTTACAGAATGATAAATGTGTTACGGTGTACGTGATATCCGTCATCTGTCATAACTGTTATTATCTGTACTTAAAGATGGTAACTAGGTGTTAACCATTCAGGTGAAAAAGACAGAAAATGATTGATGTGGATGATGAAAATTTCATATTTTCTGAAATACTTACATGCAAAACGAAGATTCAGCTTTGTTTGTATTTCGTTTGTCTACCGGTAGAAATACTTTTTAATCTGCTACACACAAGCTCTCCTTTTCATTGGATGGTATTTCCGGTATTGCTAAAACTGATTGGATAATAACAATGTTAGATTATTGTCCCTATGTTACATGTATAACATCCCAATAATATATTTACTAACATAAAAAAGATATACTCTGAATTTTAACTTTATCACCTATTTCCTCATGCAAAGTTGTGTCCTTAGATGGTTTTGAATGGACCTTTTTGGTCATTTTGGAATTTTCTCATTGCTGCCTTTATCATTTGGACTCTGAACGTTGAATTTCGAGTCAGATTCTGTCGAAATGTGCATTTAACACATTAAGATTCGAATTTATAGATGTTTCCTCGACGTTAAGAAGTGATCAGTTATCATACGACACCACATTTAAGTCAATCCAGTCTACTGATATCTAAGACTATCTTTGCCATTGTTTTTTCAACTTTACCTAATTTCTTTTGCACAATGTTTTTAAATTTGTACATTACAATGGACGAAGTTGGTCATATAATAAGTGTGTTTGAAAATCTGTATGTATAAAAGTTACATATTTGGCAATGTCGTGTGCAAATTTCTTAAAAGGGCCAAACCTGTACTCATAAATTACGTAAACTGTTGATCATGGAAGATTTTATTCTCATCGTTTTCGGTCTCTTTCCAAACCTTGAACATAACAGACTTGGCAAGACACTCAAATAAAACACGTATAGCCGGATCCAGTGGCCAATGATTTGTTCTTCAAATCCCTGATCTCTGTCATTGAAGTATTCACTTCATGTATTTCTTATGAAAATAAAATCTTCGATTACTCTTATAAATGTACCCTGGTTCTAGTTTGTATACATTGTACACTTATAAATCTGAAGGAAACAATTTGCATAAAGATTTTTTTACACCTATTAATGGCATTTCCGATACGTGCGTTGCATCAAGTAAATTTCTTTAACTTCATATCCCGCGAAGGAACGCGTGCAATAAAAATATCGGCCATAAATATGAAAGAGAAGTTCATTTTAGTCCGTTGAGGAATGGATAAGAAATTCCGCGTTAATAGCATTTTATTTCCGCTTTGTTTATGTCTAATTTAGAAAGCCAAAGGATCTATTCAGATTAATGTGACTGCTATAATGGTCGCTGTGTGCTGGCACTAAACAAACAATAAATAAAAAGTGTTGATAATAAAACTATCATACTAAAACGTCCATAATGATATATATATATAAGGAATAATATGCAGAAATTAATGGATTTTCGTGACATTTATACCAGACAAAATTAGGTTATGAATTATAAATTTTCATTAAATGATTTTATATAAAATATCTAACAAATTAAACAATATAGATCAGAAAAGAAGCTTTTAAAATATTGATCAACAGGTACAAAAGAGAAAAAGCGGATCATTTAGTACGGATGGAAGACCGCTTTGTAATACAGATAACTTACATACAAATATTATTTCTTAAATATAATTATGATGTCTTCCAAGACTAACAATTATACTTTGATTTATTTCAGATCAGGATGGAGATCTGACAAAATATCTAAATAAAAACATCAGCCTTCCAAGAATAAATTGAAATTTGCAGTTGATAAAGAAATAAGGTCATTTTCTCCTGCATTTATTTCACTTCTGTGGCAATTTTCAAAAAGTCGCCTAAAGCCTTTCAAAATTTCTGTGGGCATAGCAAGGTACGTGATCTCTAAATATTTGCTAATAACAACTAACAAATAAATATCGCTTTGGGAGACGGTTTTAAACACAAATTTCGCAAATTAAAAATTAGTAAAATAATTAGGATTTAAAAATCAATGGTTATGAGTGAAACAAGTACAGGTGAAAGTGGCCCTACTACTTTGAAACTCAGTTGAAAGAAGGGTTTCAACTCCCTTAGGAAAAGTTGACCTTACTATGATTTTGGATTTATCTTTTAGGCCTGTTTGATTGTTTTGCTCACAATGTTACTATGTTTAACTTTGGGATTTTTACTATGTTTAACTTTGGGATTTCCAAAGTTTTGGTTACGAGTGTTACTGATGAATGCACACCGTACGCAGGAAATTGAGGTATACTGAGTTTATCTTGCACCATTTCAAATATATGTAAAGCTTAAAGTAATTGTTTTCTATACACCGCTAAACTACGGTCATCTCAACCTATACTTGTGGTTCAACCATCAGATGTGTGCAGACATGAATAATTTTAGGGTATTTTCTCACCTCCATTACAAAAGATCCTGTGATTTTCTCGTTACATCAGTTGCCTATATTCCAAGTGTAATAGGTAATTTGATGTGGATTATCAGCTCAACAATACAATAATAAAATCATAATCATTTATCATATATTTCCTTCAAGTTTAAAAATGGATTTTTTATAACTTAAGTGTAATATTTTCGATTATTTTTAATGTTATTTAAAGTTTCAATTCTGCATGAATTCATTTTTGAAATGCACACAAAACCATTCATTTCTAATAACGTACCTATAACTTCCATATGTTGACATCTAAAGTCAGCTAGGGCTAAAAATTGTTTGGGACAAAAAAGTGGCATGATCGATCATGACAACGAAAGCGCAGGGTAAAGCAGTGTTATTAGATATCTTATGATACTGAGAAAAATTTTCAGGGATACAAAATTATTTTCTTGCCCCGCCCCTTCTAAAAATTCATTTGAATTATTCAAATGTTGAAGGACGATCAATAACCCAACATGCATGATCTATAGAACTGGTTCAAACTGAAGCATTCTCTATCTTAATAAATTGATGCGAGGTCCTAAACGACGATCTCGCCAAACGCACGTCGATACCGTACGGTGTGATCTGGATAGCGCTATAGTGTCTATACAGAAATTACCTCTTGGTATAGTATATGTTCTCCATGTAATTGGTTGTATGTTCATCATGGTATTTCTCCATTGTCATTTTGGCATTCTGTTGCCGATAAAGGCTCCAGTGGAAATTTACCGGCCGTGACTGTGATCAGATGTGATATGGTTCACGCGTACGTCTGGCGTGAAGAGGTGTTACATGAAAGGATATTGCGTCAATGAAGCATATGTGTAAAATAATATATAAATTTATAAATAAAAAAATTGTAGTTCTGTTCCATCTGTTTAATAGCTTTCCCCTTCCCATAACATTCCAGTAACCATGGCGGATAACAGAGTTCTTTTACAAATTTCAAAGATTTAATTAACCAGATTCGTGCAAATTGTCAAGCAGTTCTAAATTATCAAAATCTGTTTTCTGTGGAATATAAATATTGACATTTCTGTGATTTTTATCAACAACGTTTGATCAAGAATCACGAACGCAATTCATCATAAAGTTTTAATAATTTTTACAATATATACTTAGCAATATTTCATGATTTTTTTTACCATAAATTTTCGAAATTTTCTCCTTTATTTATTAGGTTACTTGAAAACCTCGCGAAAGTCCCGTATATGGATCATCCTGTGCATTCGTATTATAATTGTCAACATGCAGTATTTTCGTTGTGGGGAAAAAATGTTGAGCAGAAGTAGTTGTGTTATAAAAAAAAATTTAGTTCCATATGAGTCTTTGATTTTGATTTTGATTTCATATAATTTTCACTTACGAACAAGGCTAAATATTAATGAAAAACTTTTTTTCAAACATCGCAAATATATCAATTTTTGTCCAATCATAGGACATATAATAAAACAAAGCGAATTTTATGAATATAGTTGAGGGCCTTTAAGGTCAAAGGAGGCAAAATTCAATATACTCTAGTACGTCGGAGACAAGCATGAATTACTACGGAAGTCAGTAGGTGCCATGGGGAGTTTTTTTTAGTTAACTTGTTATAACGAGTTAACCAAATTGTTAAAACATGTTAGCTGTGCTAAGTTGTTATATCAAGTTACTATGTCGTTATAACGAGTTAAAATGAAATAATAACAAAAAACGTACCGGCTTCCGTAAATTACGATATATTCATATATGAAAACTAATTTTTACAAAATTTTAAGCTATATATAGCTGACTTGGTTGCATGTGCAACTCTATTCTCCTGCAAAATTGTGTTTAATCATTAAAAGTTTTAAACATTAATTAGTCTATTTTTTATGGGAAAAAAATACAATAAAGAAGAAGTAAAATAATATAAACCTCACAAATTCAAATCAATTAATAATAACAATATTTTTCAGCTATTGGACCCGGACCCATCTGTCGCTCTAATTGAATTAGGTTTTTCTTAGTGTGTTTGGTCAAATTAAGAAAACTAACACAGATTGTACAAAGCGAAGGATAAATTCATTCCTTTAAAAATAAAGGGTCGACTTGGTCTATTTATTTAATGAAACAACATTGCTGACAATTGATGAATATCGATAAATTTGTCATTCAACAAGATATCGGGTCATCAGAGGTCACAAATTGAGTTAAATATTTTCTGTGATTGACATGGAATACAAAACAAACAACTTTCTGAAAATTATTTTTACTATTTGAATTTTGGCGTTCACTAACTTGCTATCGAAACAGGAAAATATAAAAAATATACCAAGGGAATTGGCATTGTGTAATGTTTGTGAGGTGGTTGAAGACGAAACTCATTTCTTCATTTATTGTACTAACCAACATTTGAGATAGGCTTGGCCTGGCAGCCTTAAAGGAATCCGATGACTATAAAATTAAATACATTTTACTAGTACTGAACAAGTGAAATTATTCGGTTCCTTTATTAAACAATCGCTAGAACTAAAGACATGGGGTCCTCGGTTCTATTTGCATAATATGTATTTAAGAACTGTGTTTTTATGTTGTTGTATTTGCTGTGCCTTTTACCCTTTATTGGGTGTAACAGATCAATAAAGAATTTGATTTGATTAAGGAGTGCTTAAAACTTTTGTCCCTTGTTGCTTTTGATCTTCGTTTTTTTATACATTTTTGTATTGTTTCAGTTAGATTTTATTATATTTCTATCATATAAAAATCATATACCTATCTCTTACGAAGGTTTTTCAACAAACAAATTTAGTCTGTGATTACAGTAAAAAATACTCTTTACAGTTATTTAATTTTATTATAGCTTATTTCCTCTCAGATTCAACAGAAAAATTTCCATTTCACTACATATTGGTATCATTAATTGTAATTTTCGAAAATTAGCTTTTAATTGGTGAAAATCTCTGTGTGCATTCGTTGAAACGAGGCGTGTATTTTTCGTGCGGAGTTTCGAAGTTTTAACACATGTTTCAACGCTTACGTTGAAATGATCCGTCAAAAAGAAAACAACGCTGAAATATGTTTTTGAGATTCAATTGCGTTTATTCAGGTGTGTTAGTGAGAATTCAAATATTCTGTGTATATTAATGCAATTAACTTGTCGTACACTTCGATCATGACGATATAAAAACATGGGTCAATTAGCTACACTGACTCATTAAAGAAAACATCGTTGTTTTTTTATAAATCAGGCGAACCCATACTTAAAGTGGTTAATATAGATTACATATTATGGAGTATTACTTATAATTAAAACGTATGATTTATTCCCACTTTTAAAACCATCATTCTCGTTTCAGAACGATAAAATTATTTCAATATTTTAGGAATTAATTCGGAGTAACAAAAAGAATTTGAATATCATAAAGAAATGTTCAATTATCTTTTCTCGTGCATGTACATTAGTCAAAGCAATATTTTTATTGGAATTAATCACAGTTGAATTAATAACGACAGGGTACAAATATGCTGCATAAGTGCAGAATTGATTATTGTCTAGAATCAGATATAGTGTATGTTGAAAGGAAAAAATTCCAGGCCCTGATTTCAACGCCAAAAAATTCCAGTATTGTCTTAGATCAGTTCGAAATGCCTCTCTCCTCACTATCAAATGTTGCTTTCTTATTTATATCATGATACCATATATAGTAACATCTATGATAGATTACCTTTGGAATTCATGAAAGACCCCCCCCCCCCCCTCCCTCCCATTTCCAACTTCTAAATTACTGAACTTTAACACTTGTACTTTATGATATAAATCGGATATATACCCTCAGGGGTATATCGAATACACATATTTATATCACGATTCCATAAAATGTAACCAGATATTCTGCATATTACCCTGAATTATATGTACTTTTAGCACATGCGTATTGAGGCTTTTATGTAAACACGAATTCTGTCACCTTTAACAAGAAAAGGTATCCTTTTCCACACGAAATTGTTTATCTTTACAAAGAAACCATGAGATACAACCAAAACAATTATGACAATGTTGTACATAGCCTGAATACACATTGTCGTAAGCCGCGCCAATTTTAATTTTTGAATGACGTGTAACGTTAGTGATGATTTTTTATATAATGCTTATCTTAAGAAGATAGTTTTATTCTTAAAAGGATAGATTGCAGCATATCAAACGAAAGGGAACCAATTTCGGATACATACATGTATAGGACAACTCAAACGATCAAAATTAGCATATTTGTCCTATTAGAATAGAAATAATTCATCGGGTTTATAGAGTTGTTGCCATTTCCCGGGGGGGGGGGGGGGGTACTGACTATCTTTTCGGGTATAACTGTGCCGACAGCACTTGCCAAATCATACCCTGTTCTAACCAGAAAACATTGAAAAACATACGCTGTTCTAAACAGAGATTTTGAAAAACATACCCTGTTCTAGACCGTATAAAATAGATGCTGTTCTAGACCCGGGTTCTAGACTGTATCTTAAACCGTTAAATAAGCGATCCTGTTCTAGACAAATACTTTGTTTAAAAAAGACCCTGTTCTCACCAGCAGGGCATGAAAAAGCGACCCTGTTCTAACAAGAAGGACATGAAAAAGGGACCCTGTTCTAACCAGCAGGGCATGAAAAAACGACCCTGTTTTGCGGCACACTCGTGCCACTAAAAATATAGGAAGTAACCCCCCCCCCGGGTGCCATTTACACATGGGTTGGGCCTTCATATTCGCTTTTTATACCTCGCTATCGCTCGGTATAAAATATTCGAATCTAAAGGCACAGCCCATGGCCATGTGTAAATGACTTCAACTCTATAACACCAATTAATTATTTATTAAATAATAACCTTTAAATGTACATATAGTAACAGTTAATTGCTTTTCTGAGCTTACCGAAATAAAATATCCTGTATACATTTTTAGATTATTAACTTTCAAGATGTAAAAATCACCGACAAAGCAGTAGGGAAAAAAACTGACATCAAGTGTATTTAAAGATTCGCAGTATTTATAGGTTTTCCAAAAAATGCAATGTGTTGTACAAATATACACTGGAACCTTTTCTTTGTTCTATCACTCATTTATAGATAGGAGGCAATCGATAGAAACGTGTGACGACAATGATCAATGAACCTGAAAATGTTCAAAGAACAACACGGAAAGAGTAATTGAAAATACATTATTATCTCTTCTTAGTAAGTCTGTTGACCACTGGTCTCTTTGTAACTTTTTAATAGTTTTTTAGCAACATGTTACATATCTAATATTGAGACTTTAAGTGGACATTAATCAATTGTATGGACGTGTAATGTACAATCATGTTGTCATATTTTTCCCATTATACAAATAAAACGATAGTAATTTCTGCTGACATCAGTGTGAACAATCAATGGTAAGAATAAATTTTACGTAGATGGCTAAATATTCCCAGAGAAAATAGAAAATGAAACTTATGCCAATCGTGACGAATACCACTACTTGCTTACATGTCAAGTCTCTTGACGAAGAGAGAAAATTATTCCTCAAATAAAAATTTTATACAAGACCGAACATCATAAAATTTAGGGAATTGATGAATTGCCGAAATTTCTCTGACTTAAATAACTTATGTAAATTTATACGTATTAATAAATAAAAAGATAGAATCTCCATGGTAGCTTGAAACTTTTGATTGAATTTGTAACCAGTGTACCCTCCACGTGTTACATTCTGTTTTATATTGTATTATTACATGCATTATATAATATATTTTTTCTCTGTACCTGCTTGGTTTTTTGGAGAATAAATATACATAATATTTTCCACAGTGAAAGGCAAAAAAACAAAACAAAACAAAACAAAACAAAACAAAGAATAAAACAAATTCAAAATGATTAAATATATTAAAAATCTGATATTCTTATCTTCTGAGCGAAGTAGTAAAAATTCCAAATATATAACATTTAATAGTGTTTAGCTATATATAAAACACAAACAATTTCCATTAAACCAATCACCCTCCCTCACAGCTCACTGGGTATCGTCTTATCACACTACTTGGGAGTAATAACTATGATTCCACAGAAAGTTACATCATAATCATTATCTATAGTGCGGTCTCATATAAAGCTGTAATCAGATTATTGTATATAACTTATTTTATTGGAATGATGTTCCGAATGTAAATAGTTCGACAGCATCCGAACGACAGCTTTGAATCCCTTCTATTTATGTTGCTAGTTTTTTGTAAAATTATCGCTTAATTGAAAAAAGAAAAACTGTTTTTATAATAAATTTATGTTCATCACATTGATTTTCAAAACATCAGATTTTTTATGCATTTAAAGAACGTCTCTATACATAACTGTAGCGAGAAATCTCAGGATCCAAGCATTTATTTATACCCGTTGCTGATTTGCATAACTGCCCTGAAACTCTGTGGTATAAGCAGGATAGGACTCCCATCTTGCGAATATTGGAGTTGTCTCCCCTATGCATGAGTTACTTTTCCTGACAGAAGGTGTCTTGTATTGACATGAAGTGCAAAAATTACTTATAATTTTTTTCTGAAAATATTGAACTAGGAAAGGCCTTCATCAGACATCCAAAAAAATGTGGAAAAATATATCTAAAGCACATCAGTATTGTGTATGAAAGATATTGTTAGGAAGAAAAAATATTTTGCAGAAAAATGACAATTTGCACATTGATTTTTATGGAACGCGCAGATAACTCTGTAAATGGGAGACAACTCACATATACCAAAAACGAGGGATATATAAGTGAAAGGTCCGGAGACCCACTGTCAGTAAACCAGTTTAACTCTGGACATATTAACGCGCTAAGGACATATTTGTCCACTGTTGGCAAACCGCGATAAGTTCATATATCACCTACACTATATCACAACCCTAAACCTATATCGTACCCCTACTCGGAACACTTTTATTCTATTCGGAGTTCTGTTCGGAGTACTGTGAACAAAGCAATGGTCTATTGTTGAAATACACGATATAAAGAATAATACATGGTAAAACCTATATCACATGCTATACATGTATCAGCCCTCGGGCCAAAGGTCCTCAGGGTGATATTTGTTACTTGGGTTGATATAGCATGTGATATAGGTTTTCTCATGTATTATTCTCCATATATGTATCTATATAGTCAATGAAACTAGTCCGAGATCCTTCTGATCTCAAACGTACTTTCTAAGAATTTGCGGGCAGGAATATAAAAACGACATAATCTAGGTATATGATTTCTCGTGTACATTAACCTCGTATGAGGTTTTTCTTCTTAATGTATATATATATAATTATTATACAAGAGAAATATTAGAAAAAAATGATGACAGAATGATTATCGAACATATTTTAAAATTAGACAATCAATTTGTAAAATTAGAGTTCGTGCTCATTGTTTAAAAATAGAAACTGATAGATATGCTAAAAATTATATTGAACGTTCAAAAAGACCATGTACTAAGTGCATACTCGGAGAGGTTGAAGACGAGGAACACTTTTTAGCTCAATGTCCATTGTATGAAAATGAAAGAAAAGTATTTTATGAAAATATATCTTTATTTTGTAATAATTTTGGGAATGTGAATAAAACAGCAAAGTTTATTTGGCTATTGACTAATGAAAATATTAATGTCCTAAAAACATTGGGTATATTTATAAATAAGTGTTTAGAAATAAGAAATTCTATATAATTACATACAAATATTTTAATTGATATACTATGATAATATAGATATTGTGCATATAGTATAGCTCTAACCTGACTGCGGTTATTATGGGTGTAAATATATATATATGTAAACTGTATATGTACCTCAAATGATATAAATCATTTGTATTTGATTGCATCCTCTTAATGGGCCCTTAATGGGAAATAAAATTATTCTTTATTCTTTATTGTACAACATTTCCCTCAAGAAATACATTTTCTTCACGTTTAAAAAAAATAGGTGTGGGGGACATTTGTATGTTAGATTATGATGTATTTGAAGGTGGAAAATTTCTGTAATCTGTGTTATATAAATAATATGTCATTACCTCACACGTTCTATAATTGCCTGTGGTATAATATTGCAGCAAAAAGGCTATATTCGATATATACTTTTTGGTGAAATCACAGAAAAATGACATCTAGATAATTGGTCTGTCATGTTTCTATAGATATAATGAGAATAGATATATTTGTCAATATTATTTCTCCGACTTGTTTTCTAATATCGTTTCCTTTTATAAATATAAGTAATACATCAAACCCTGACAACAACAATTAGTTAATGTTCACACTCTTGTTACGTTTTATTTTTTCGTGTTTATATATTATTGTTATCATTACGACATTTGACACTTACGTCTCAGTAGCAGTTTCGGTTGTCGTAAAAGGATTTATTGTTCAATTTTAATCAACTTTTCGTTTTTCTTTCTTTTTTATTGAGGGGGACGGAGCTTTATTTCGTCGGTATTAAAGGCATTGATAAAAGATGTGTGAATCTTTGATGAACTTTGTTGAACAAGTCCGTTAATAAAAGGTGTCCATATTAAAATATATTTATATTAATTTATTTACTTATTGCATTACAGACAGAAAAATAGAATATAAAGTATATACGCAAATATATAATAAATATTTGAGAACTTAATTAATCTTTATCGACATGCATATGAACTTCATTGTCTAAATTCTAACGATCGTTGAATAAAATATACATCTGGGAACGGTTCATAATAGGTCAATGTAGAATAAGCTTTGTAAGTCAGCCAATTTATATTAAGCAGGACTATTTTAGCAACAGTTTCAGTACACGGAGTGTAAAATGCATAAACGATCGATTTATTCAATTTATTGAAAGTGCTAAATCATTTATGCATTGAAGTGTATGTAGTATGAAGCATATACCTTTGTTTCAACAAGAATCTTATTAAATCTTAATAGTGTACTCGAGATACGTCTGAAAACCATAAATCATTCTTTTATCTGGAAACAGCACTTGAAATGATGTAAAAGACTGGATATAGAAATCGAGGGATTTGTGACTCGAAGGCATTTAAATGTAGTACCTATAAATGGCAATACATGACAATAAACTATAGTCTAAGAGATGTTTTTAGTATACTTGTCAGATACTTATTGGAAGAATATCATGAACAAAATGCTTTCACTGACATAGACATCATAAAATAACAACAAACTGAGAATTGAAAGATAAGATATGTTTAGACTTCATATATAATCTGATACCAACATAGCAGCTATAGGAATTCATATTTCATCGAATACAGTATGTAATACAGAAAATATTATAATATTTTGAGCGGGAAATTTATCAAAACAGTGTGACGGTTCAGCTTTGCTTGACAGCGTTGAAAGGAAATTGTACCAAAACTATAATATTATTTCTGTAACATATGTTTAAGGACTGAGAGTTGATTGGATAAATTTCACTAGACTGACCTGCATCGGTTTCGACTCGGTTACATATCTCCAATTTTTATGTCTACTTAAAAAATATACATCTATACCAAAACAAAAAAAAATAAAAACCGAAAAGTACCCAAACGTTACGAAAGGTCATTTGTGTTTGAGGGTCACATTTAATGCAGTTACGTATTTTAAAGCATTACTACCTTTATACGTGTTAGATGCGATTTAAAAATACTTGATATCTTCGTGGTTTATAATTCAACAGATATTTTGCGGACAGGACTTTGGTGTTCTGTAGTTAGCTAGATCGCGCGGTTCATGTCGGTCAAGGCCCAACTCTTGTATACTGCGTATTAATTTTGATATTTGCATTTAATCATGTGCTTTGTTTGTTCTGTATACTGTTTGTCTCTTATGGGTGTATACAATTTAAATGAATAAATTATGACCCAGTTTCTGTTAACATATATTCATTGTTGTTGGTCATGTACTACCATACCTAGAATGTGTAATCTGGTTTTCTGGAAAACGTCTTTCTGACTAAGATTCCAATTGATCATGATTCATTGTATTCCAATCAAACATTGGTCAGAATCAAATTAAAAGCTCGTTGAAAGGTCACAATCTGGTAACATTATCGTTTCTAATTAGAAAACAGTACGCAAAGATACTGATTCATAGGCATGATCAAACATTCAAATGTATTTTATATTTATTCATCGACATTTTGTGTATAAATTTTTATTCCAAATTCCTACTGGCGTATTATCTGTATATCCCCCCCCTCCATAAACAAGGATCGAACAGATATTTTTAAAACCAAATTTGATGCGAAAGATATGCATATTTCGTCGAACTACGCTTTAAATTATTCATAGCAGCCCTGAATCTTGTTTTACCCCCAAAATGTTGACCATTCTCTCCTCGAACAATTTGAACAAATTCGTATTAAGATCTGCATCAAAAATGGGCTGTCATAAAGGCATAAGGTGGATAACGTCTTGTGACAAAATCCACTCCTGACAACGAATGTTACCGTTTCTGTTTTGATTCTAAAGTTTGTTTATTTCAGAACCCTAAAATTAATTAGAGACTCAAAGACACACCGAAGCTCAAGAACAGCATGCAGTGCATATGTATTTGTAGGTGTATTGCACATTTTATTTATTTATTATAAAATAATTTTAGCAGCATTCACTAAATAGACGGTTACATAAGAGCGGAGGGAAGTTTTTCTAAGCAAAATATGATATTATGATTCGAAAGATGTCTGTACATTGTTTTTCTTTATCCAAGATTAACGATATTCGTTACTGAAAAAGAAGATATAATATGCATATGATTGTTTCATTATGCAGCTAATCAAAGAGTCCTTTCGTCATTTGATATACAACTAGGCTATTTATTGTCAATTTATCTATCTTCATTGCCAACACATTAAAATTTATGGACTTTGCGTCAGGATATAATATCCACAGACGCCTGGCATCAGTCGGAGATTTGACAATATCTGAAAGTTGTTTTTATTATTATCGTAAAAAATTATTATAGACATATTTTGTCAGCATGTACATAGAAAGGAACAAATTGTTTACTTTGAGTACGCGTTTCATCTATATCCTCTTAATTCTCACCTAAAATTTATTACCAGTCCTTTTATTTTTAGTTGTATAATTACTAATTTCCAGATAAATTAATGATGTTTATTTTTTCAAAAGGGAACCGCGAAAGTATAACCTATTTTATGTTGTTTTTTGTGTTTTGTTTTGTTTTGGTTTTTTTTAGGGGGGGGGGTTGGGGGGAGTAGGTTGATGTTGAAAAATCTCAAAGAAGGCAAGATATTGTGAATGTTAAGAAACTTGCAGATTATGACAGTACACGTATATTTTAGAATTGTGTTTATATAAGAAGTAGGGCCACTTTCATTGGTATTTGTTTCACTTTTTAATCTTAAACATTTACCTACTTTTTGTATCGCAGTATCTGTCGTCTTGCGTCTTGCGTCGTCACACTTTTCTTCTATCCTCAACTACTCGTAAACCGCTCAAAGGAATTTGATGAAACTTTGTGCATTAACCTTAATGCACAGGTGTGCATATATATTTCATTTTTAGAAAATTTTAATATCTTTTGTAAAAATTGGCGTCCGCAGGCGACACATGTCTTCCTTGGAAGACTCGCACATTTTTATCGGAAAAGATTGTATGCAATGCATTTTTTTGTTAGCAAAAAAAAAATTTATGCCTAATAGTAAGTTCAAGTTTTCTACCGACAAATGTCGTCTACATGTATATCGACGAATTTGCATCATTTTTTTGGAATATTGCCAAGAAGGCCATTCAGAACCAAAACCATTCTACTTTCGTATGAAAGGAAATACATATTCTCACTTACAGTCAAAAATTCACTTGGTTTAGATCGAGTGTCCTTCAGGTTGAAAAACTGCCTTAAAGACGTTAATTTGGCAAATTTGTGTTAAACTGTCTCCCAAAGCGACCTCCTCTTTGCTATATGATGCCATAAAATGTAACAAGATATTCTGCATTTGTCGTAGTAAGATCCTTCTCTAAATTATTAAAACTTATCATTTGCACTTTTCAGAGTATCATGATACAAATAGGATATATCCCTGTTGGGCTGACGCCATCGGGGATATTATATCTAATGCGTTTTTTTAAACAATACCAGATAAGTGTAATCCTCGTTGTCCAAGTGGCCTTCCTCTGGGGTTATATATTTGAGGTGAATCTAGAGCAGCGACAAATATTTCACCATATTATACCACAGATGTGACTAGATGGCAATAAAAGTCCGCTCAAACAGGTTCCAGAGACAATCTTTCAGTCGGTTGCTGTTAGAGACATATAAGGTGAAGATCTTTGCTTTATATCTTTTGTCACGAGAAAGAAATCTACCCACGTTCTATCAAAGCTTCAGAATCGCACTGAATGTTTTTTCCAAAGTCTGTTATTTATAACAGTGCTCCGAAATTATTGCTATTATTTTATTTTTTTCCACTACCGCTTCTTTACTACATTACCATTATGCCACGAACTGATGAACACTAGACCGACACATTCCAGAATTGCCCAGATACCAATGCAATGTCTTCCAGTGAACGGATATCACCTTATCGAATATAATGTCTGACTCCTTTATTGTAGTAGAATTTGTGGTAGCAGAAGCAGCAGTAGAAGTATAGGTAGCAGCTACAATAACAAAGACAGATGTTGTTTCTGGTAATACTGCTAATCTATTATGGACTTCTGAAGAAGGAACCTTTTTCCTATATTGATGTCTGGTGAGGTATAGTGTCCGAGCCATTAGGCGAGGGAACTATACCTCACCACACAACACTATATGCAAACTGTTCCTGAGGGAGAATACATTTATTACATTAAATGTAAAAATCTTGACATTAAAAAATAACATTCACTTTACATGAACATTTGTTTATATAATTTCACTACGGGAGACTATACCTAGTGAAGGGCACTATACCCACGTGACACGTTTTCCCACGGGACTATACTCTAAGGTTGATTGATTTCTCTGTAATTATTCAAGATTAACAAAAGACTGTTCAAAAATGATGAATGCTCATTGTCCAATCAAATGTACAGATTTTTACATATTATTGAAAAAAAATTTGAAATAATGTTTGCCGTTTATGTTAAATACAAGACACCATCTGTCAGGAAAGACAACTCATGCATACGGGAGACAACTCCAATATCCACAAATAGTGAATAGCAGATGTTAGAAGGACAACTAAATTGAAAAAGGTTGTAAATATTGTTATAATAGTAACAGTAGTAGTAACTGTTTTTGACGTCAATTAAAGAATAAGTCTTCGGCACTGTAGGCTACTCGACCATATACTTTGTGGATCAGTAAGTTATGACCCTGTTCTAGACAGCAAGATCGTTAAAGTATGATCCTTTACGGCACACCCATACTATCAAATTATTTGGAGTAGCCCCACCGTGGGGTCTTTAATAACCCTCCCCCAAAAACATCTATCTGATATTTTACAAAACTACACTCGATGCCTCTTTACACATCTTGGTAATGTTGTCGGAACGTAACAAACACAATTGAATTTGTTTCTCATTTTATTCTGATAAATTGTTTTATTAACTCTCTTAGCGGGATCTTAGCAGTTAACGAGACAATTTACGGTACTGAGGCTATTTATTTATCGGAAAGGAAGCTGGATTAAAAGCCCTGGCTATTTATACACAGAACCAGTGACCATTAAATATTCAGCTCTTTTCTATTTTAAAGTAGTCTTTAAGTTCGTTATAATCAAAATAAATCATGTCATTAATTAAACATTATGGTCACGTGCTGAAATGGACGCTACAGTAGTGGTAGTTTGATGTTAAGTAGAATTTAATTTATTAATTAATTAATTTGCCGATAAATAATAATTGATTGAACAGACAAGTCAATGGTTTCACTGATACCACCATTTCAGATCAAAAGAAAGGGAGATATCACAAAAGAAGAGTAGACACACAAGTATATCTTGTGCTTTGAAATCGTTGTTTAATTGTTTAGATGAAAAAAAAATGAAAGAAAACGAGAAAAGGCCTTCCAATATAAAGCAAATACATGCACTCAATGTTAGTGGGCCTTCAATATTTGTCTTTATCCCACATCTTTATCCCGGGCACTGTCAATGAACAACTTTGCTGGTCGCGTGGTAGCGTGCTCATCTCGAGTGCGGGGTCAAACCAAAGACTTTAATTTAAAATGTGTATTTGCTGCTTCTCCGCTAAGCACGTGGCATCCAGGAGTAATAGCAGACTAATCGGCCCAAGCAGGGTAATGTTCATATCACTTCAACATGTTCTCGTCCTGATATGGATGTAATAATTTTCATATGACGTTTATCAATAATAAATCAATCAATCAAATTTCCATGCTCTTTTGGAACTTGCATGTCTTTAAAAAATTGCCACAAATGTTCTCGTTAAAACATTAAAGACGCTGGTTATTTACATACGAAACCACTGTCCATTAATTAGTACGTTTGACTATTTATTTACACAACTCTGACAGTCCATGAAAATAAAATAAATCATGTCTCTGAGTCTAATGAACATTAGTGGTAATTTGTTTTGAAGAAGTATTTGATTAATTAGTTGATAAATAATGATTAATTTAACATAAAATCCACAAAACCATTTAGCAAAGAAAATCCAGAAGAAAGCTGTGATGGAAAAAAGAAATAGAAAATTTCAAAAGAAACCTGTTTCAATAAAGACAGCTGTGATATTTGTCGTTTAGTCCGGGATTCCTTTGAACTGAAACAGCCTGTTTTAGAATTGGTTGGGGCCGTTGGAAGTCAGAGCGCAATCCATATCATAGAACTGGGATTTATTGCAATCAACATTTATCCGTATTTTTCGAATTTCATGTTAATTTTCTACAAAGAAAACCTTATATGTTTCATTACTGTATAACCATTTGAATAATTATCAGCCTGAGATTGCAGTTTTTTTATCTTTCAAGATGAAAGTAAAAGAGGTTGTATTAAATTCATAATAATTAGAATACTTTATACCTCGGTGGCAGAGAGGTCTAGGTAGTTCGTCATGACTACTAATGATCACTAGGCTTGACTAGCTTGTCAACATGGAGGTTGTGAATTCGACTCCGATCTTAATTGACAAGGATTGCCAATTTTCCTACCGAAACAAACTTAAAAGAAATAAACTATTGGAAGAGAAAAAACTGTTATAGAAGAAAAACGAATAAATTTTTTTGTGATAGGAAATAAACATTGATTAAACACAGATAAGTGCCGATTCTGCAAAACTCGGCAAATATCTCAGCTCTGACGTCCAATGGCCCAAGCCAATTCTACAAATGCCGTTTTACCTCGGAGTAATCTCGACCTGTTTAGTGTTATGAAGTTAAATACATAAGTTTAAATGTCCAATAGCAAATGTGAGTAGAAAAATAGCTAGACCTGTTTTTTTAAATTGAAATGAGAACATTAATCATTTAACTGTCTTAAATTTACAAGGGAGATAATACAAGAACAATTATCTCCCCTGGGTAACTTTATGAATGGATATTACTGACACATTTCTCATTGGTGAAAAGTACAAAAGGTAAATCAGATCATAAGTTTGTATTTTTTATTGGGCATTTTTAGCCCTTTTTATACAAATTTCAGTGAGAATCAAGATGGCAGAAGCCATTTTCAAGAAGGATGGTTTTAAACAAAAAGGTTAAAATCTCTAACAAAAATTTTGAAAGGAAGAAGATCTAACCAAAAATTTATACCGGTGTATAACAATTTATATTTCTACTATTCTAAGATTTCTTTGGGAAAACTTAATATTTGTTTCAAAAGGCTGCGGGAAGGTCAAACTAAAGTATACATGTCTTTGTTAAAAATTCGTAACTTTCTGAAATATTCATTTCCCAAGAAATTTCATTTTTTTGTGCCACAGTTGCAGTATGGGTGATCAGCCTTTATATTGTCGGATTATACGGGCTATACAGACGCCTTGGTGTCAGAGGTCATGTGAATTTAAGCTTGGAAATGAGAAATAAGTGCATGAAACTAACTTCATCTCAATAACATTGATTCAATTATTTCCGGCATGCATTATATATGGATAACTGTCTAGTTTAGGGACGAGATCAAAGGTTCAATGTAGGATAAAAAACTTAATTCAAATAGTTTGGGGGTGGGGTAAAAATCGCTGCAAGTTTTGTTATCCGACATCGATTTTCGGATTGAAAAATACGGATTCAAGTGATGTCCAAGTTAATATACAGAAAAAACATACATTGTTGTGGAAAAACATCACCCGTGATACAAAAAGTATACTCTCAAAGCATATGTCCATATTAGTCAATCAATTTTTCCCAAATTAAGTTAAGAGGGGGTTTGGGGGGGGGTCAGTGAAAAAACTACGTGAATTAAGTCTTTTATCCTACATTGAACTTTTAATCCCGTCCCGTAGTTAAAACTTATTTATTTATAGTGGATTGAAAAACAAGTTATACAAACTTATGCTGATCCCTCTCAACTTATTCGACATTTTATCAGATTCTTTAACATACTAAGGAAGTTGTCAGCCATTTTTCGCCCCCATCCGACGAACTAGCATCTTCTACCAAGGCCGTCCTCAAAAATGGTGGTAATAGGACGTCTCAAATTTGCTCCCTGAAAGTTTCATTTCGAGGGGGAAGAGAACGAGAGACCTTTAATCACTACACGTTGGCGCCCTTTATCGGTAATCAACTGGTGTCTGCATCTTATTGAGGTATCTTGTGCTTCTGTAAATACATATTCCATTATATCAATTTTACTGCACAAGATATGCACATTTCGTCAATTTACGACTCATCAGTTGTGCTCAGGGCCTAAAATGTTGAAATCCCAGACAATAACTCAAAATGTGAAAATGACAAAAAAAAAAAGATACAGCCAACCCATCCAAAATAAGGAGCTATGCAAAATTTAACATTTTTAGCAGTAAATTTACAGTATCAATTTCACCCTATTATCGAAACTGAGCTTGGGACACCCTCGGAAATGGGAATTCACCAGGTATGAATCGCCCCTCGGGTACTCGAAAATCACCAGGTAGGAATCGACCATCGGGTAAATCGAAATTCACCAGGTAGGAATCGATCCTCTGGTACTCAGAATTCACTTGGTAGGAATTGACTTAGTGCATGGTAATAAATATTCCCTGATACCGATTTTGATGCAAAAGATGTACACATTTCGTCGATTTTCGACTCATCGGTTCATATTTGTGACAATATTTGCTTAATAAAGCAAATTTTGAAATTGAGACATATACATTAATTGTTCTTAGTCCTGGTTTATATGCAATGTTTACATATGATAACCAATGTTTATTTATATATTTAATATTGGTTTTCAATTTTCCAAAATTTAAAACAATCATTTTAATTAACTTTCAAAAATATTTCAAAACAAAACTGCAGGAAGAATCAGTTGAATAACTTATTTAAAAGTAGATTATACAGGATAACCTAAATTACTCGACCAATCAAATTTCTCGTTTCAATACAAATTACAATTATTTCTGACATTCAAAACAAAGCAGAGGAACAAAAAAAAATACAACATGTTTAGAACAAGAGATTTCTGACCTCAGCTCTATAACGACTGTTTTAAGGAGCAGCCAATAATTCTTATATGGTCTAACATGTATGATTGAAGATTTTTTTTATCAGAGATAGGAGAGTTGTTCGTCTTGATCCAAATTATTAAAACTCAAATTATTTGAATGACTATCTAAAAAAGCAAAGATGTCTTTCTGCAAATTTTGGTGTATTTTACAATTCAATAGGAAGTAGTTCTCATCCTCAATAATTTTGCACATTTTACATAATCTGTTATGTTAGAATATATTGTTTTATGGTTGTGGTAGAAATATTGTTTACGGAAAGTTCAATGCCCGTTTTTTACTCAGATGAACTAAAACAATAAACCATTATCCGATTAAATTTTTCGTCACGCCAGGAATAATTTTACTTGTCATTTGTATACAACACTAAGTCCAGACACACAAATAAAGACAAATGATTTATACGGACTCATAAAATCTTTGGCCTCAAATGACCTGTGTACAAATATTTTTGGGACATTTATAAGATATACCATACTTAAACTAGTAATAAAAGTAGACAAGGAGCCATAAAAACTTCTTGAGACAATATGATATAAAAAAATAAAAAATGTCCAATTCTGGAGAAAGTGTCTGCAGAAATTAAAATAACTCAGTTTGACTAATATATGATACAAAATAAATGAAAAATAAAATCCTCAAAACTATGAATTCCTGTACAAAAAGGATAGCTAAGTTTAGACACAAATAGCCAATGATACTTTTGCATGCTTCCATATCGAGATGAAAGTACAAAAGTATAGAGTTTCACGTACAAGTCTTATCCTATTTTTTCTGCTGATTTTTTAAGAGGGGTTTCAGAATCTGGTAATTTCTTATAAAATTATTCATAGTGTTACGGCCGAAATCACCTTTAAAATGTAGCCAACAAAAGACACAAATCAATAATAAAATTTAACAAGATTTATTATATATACAAAGTTTACAAAAATATTACAAAAAAAACTAAAATGTCAACTTAACTGTTCAAAATCCTGTTTTTTCTTGATCCGGAATTCTGGTCACTGTTGCCTGAATCCAAACGGAATATTATATCCAATCAGTCACAATCTAGTATGATGTAATGAAAATAACAGTCTGTCAAGTACGATGTATGAAACGTAAATAAATCCAACAGCTGAGAACACAAGAATGTCTATGTACGGTCCAATATGCTATGCTCTCCAAGTTTAACTTTCGTGTCCATATATATACTGTAGAACGGAAACTTCTGGAATACGGTAGAAGTTCGAATCACACCATAATTATTACGTAAGTCAAATAGAAAGTTCTAGTCATTCCACCAGTATCCATTATTGTTCCAGTGATTTCTAAACTGCGCAGTTATAACATTATTTGGTAAACAACTATAAGTATTATGTAAACACATTATACACGTCACAAGGCCACACAAAACAAACCAGGCCAAGATAAATAAATATAATAATTACAATATCATAACACCTCCCCCCTTAAAAGAAGTTTGAGTGTAACGAGAACTTCATGAACAATATATACAAAAATATATAGTATATATACAATGTTTTAATAAGATCTAGATAAAGCATCTGCTATTACATTATCTTTACCTTTAATATGTTTTACAATAATATCATATTCCTGTAACAATAAACTCCACCTAGTCAACCTCTGGTTCTTGTTTCTCATTTTATGTATGAAGGTGAGAGGATTATGATCAGTATAAACCAGAATAGGATGCATAGTGGGATTTAAATATACATCAAAATGTTGAAGTGCAGACAACAGTGCAAAACATTCTTTTTCAATAGTGGAATAATTTTTCTGATGTTTATCTAATTTCTTGGAAAAATATGATATAGGTTTCTCAACATTATCATCTGTTTCTTGATATAAAACTGCTCCAACTCCTACATCACTTGCATCAACGGCAAGTTTGAATTGCTTTTTAAAGTATGGAGTGATAAGAACGGGACTGTTAATTAAAAGTGATTTGCTTTTTTCAAAAGAGTTTTGACAATTATCACTCCAGATGAATTTAGAATCTTTTCGTAAAAGATGAGTCAATGGTTGAACAACAGTAGCAAAGTTTGAACAAAATTTTCTGTAAAATCCAATCATGCCTAAATATCTCATAAGTTGTTTTTTATTTGTAGGAGGAGGAAAATTGGTAATTGCATCCACTTTAGCCATAATAGGTTTCACTTGACCTTGGCCAACTGTGTGCCCTAAATAATCAACAGTGGCCTTACAAAATTCACTTTTAGCAAGATTAACAGTCAAATTTGATTGTGACAATCTATCAAAAGTATCATATAAATGTGTTAAATGCTCTTCCCAGCTATCACTACATACAATAAGATCATCAATATAAGCATAACAACAGTCTAAATCTTTTATAACATTATTGATCATTCTTTGAAACGTAGCTGGAGCATTTTTCATACCAAACGGCATGACAGTATATTGAAGTAAGCCGTCTGGTGTGACAAAAGCTGATATTTCACGAGCTCTCGGTGTCAGGGGGACCTGCCAGTAACCTTTTAATAAATCAAATTTGCTTACGAATTTTGATTGTCCAATGTTATCAATGCAATCGTCTATCCTTGGAATCGGATAGGAGTCAGATTTTGAGACTGAGTTTAATTTTCTGAAATCAGTAACGAAACGAAAGGTTTTATCTGGTTTGGGTACAAGAAGACAAGGAGAGCTCCATTCACTGTTACTCGGCTCAATGATATCATTGTCAAGCATATATCTAATTTCTTGTCTCATAACATCAAGTTTAAGTGGATTGAGCCGGTAAGGATGTTGCTTAATTGGAGAAGCATCGCCTACATCAACATCATGACAAACAGCAGTGGTTTTGTTTGGCACATCTGGAAAAAGATTTTTAAAAGTAAATACCAAAGTTTTCAATTTTTCTCTGCGATCGAAAGTCAGATGTGCAAGTTTTGAGTCTAAATCTGATAAAATTTCAGAATTTTTCAACCTAACAGTTTGTTCCATAGTCTTGGAATCAAAAGATGGTTCAGTTATATCTGGTTTGTCATGATCGTTCTCCAATTTAACCATGGCTAAAGTGGCAACTGGTTTACTCTCACCTTCATTAGTACGCTCAAAATATGGTTTTAACATATTAATGTGACACACTCTATTTTGTTTACGCCGACCTGGAGTTCTTACAATATAATTCAAATCATTGATTTTACTGTTGATTGTATAAGGACCACAGTATTTAGCCTGTAAAGGATGCCCAGGGACTGGCAAAAATACAAGTACCTTATCACCAGGCTCAAAAACTCTGTCCCTGGCATCTTTATCATACCATATTTTCATCTTATTCTGTACAGTTTTTAAGTTTTTCTGAGCAATTTGACAAGCAGTATACAATTTTTCTTTAAATCTAGATACATAGTCTAGAAGATTCAAGTCAGTGTGTTCAGTAAGCCATTTTTCCTTAATCAATTTTAAAGGTCCCCTTACAGTATGACCAAACACTAACTCAAAGGGGCTAAAACCAAGGGATTCTTGAACAGCCTCTCGGACCGCAAAAAGTAGAAAGTGAACACCATCATCCCACTCCCTGTCAAATTGAAGACAAAAAGTTCTAATCATGTTCTTCAATGTTTGATGAAAACGTTCTAAGGCACCTTGAGATTCTGGATGATAAGCACTTGATCTATACTGAGCAATCCCTAACTGATAAACGACCTGCTGAAATAAACCTGACATGAAATTTGAACCCTGGTCGGACTGTATAGACTTAGGAAGTCCTACTAATGTGAAAAATTTGATAAGAGCTTTGACAATAGTTGGTGTCTTGATATTCCTTAAGGGAATAGCCTCAGGAAAGCGAGTGGATGTACACATGATCGTTAATAAATAAGCATTTCCAGTCTTGGTCTTTGGTAAAGGTCCAACGCAATCAATAAGCACTCGGTTGAAAGGTTCTTCAAAGGCTGGAATTGGCAGAAGTGGTGCTGGTGGTATTTTCTGGTTAGGCTTGCCAACAACCTGGCATATATGGCATGATTTGCAGTATTCTGTGACATCATTTCTAAGTCTGGGCCAGTAGAAATGTTGTAATATCTTAAGGCAAGTCTTCCTTATACCTAAATGTCCAGCCAAGGGGGTGTCATGGGCAAGACCAATAATTTCTTGCCTATAGACTTTAGGCACCACCACTTGGTATACCACTCTCCATTCCTCCTCTGGGATAGCATCAGGGGGCCTCCATTTCCTCATCAAAATGCCGTCTTGATGGTAGTAACATTCGGCCACTTTGTCTGCTTCTTCTTGGGGTAGAGCCCTCTTGCCGAGCTGAAGAACCTCAGGGTCTTTATTCTGTTCTTCCCTAAATGTTCTTTTGTCTAATGAATGGCTGTTCACGTCTGGCCATGGCATAATTACACGTTTGTTAGTACCAGGTGGTCTTATTATGGCCTTTTCTGAGCTACCGGGACCTTCAATGTCGGCAAAGAAAGTGTCCGAAAGGTCCATATAATCATACTGGCCTTCTTGTAAATCCTCATCTTGTTGTTTTCTTGCCATTGCCCTAGTAACAACACAAGCTGGATACAGTTCAGCATCTTCTTCAGGTGATTTAACATCCACCACCGGTTCACTTGTAACAATTGGTTCAGCAACCACTTTGTTCCTAGCTAGATCATTTCCTAGCAATAATGAAACACCCTCAACAGGGAGAGTAGGACGAACACCCACAACAACTGGTCCAGTAATTAAATCTGACTTCAAATAAATACGATGGAGGGGAACATCTATACAACCTAACTCCACACCTCGTAACAAAACGGAGGCACCAACGGACGTCTCCTCGGACAAAGGCAACACACCTTCTAACAACAAAGACTGAGAAGCTCCAGTGTCCCGTAAAATCTTAATAGGCTGAGGAGTAGTATTATTAACAATAGAAACAAACCCATCAGACATAAAGGGCTTATAATCCTCCATGTAATCACAAAAACTGGACTTAAAAGCCTGACTCGCAGGACATTCCAACTTATTGGTAACAACGGGTGTCGTACAAGCACTGGACTTGGGCTTATGATCTCTTTCATTCTTCTTCTGGAGTCTAAAACAATCAGCCATCAGGTGACCATTTTTCTTACAATAAGCACAAGTTAGTGACTTCTTCTCAAAAGTATCAAATTTTGGACCAGACATGTTATAACTAGACGGACTCTTATTCTGTGCAACAGGCTTAATATCAGTACGCTCAGTGCTTTGATTTTTGTAATTTCCGCTTGAAGTATTAAAATTGTGACCTTTGAAACTCCTTTTATGTGAAATGGTATAATTATCGGAAACAACAGCTGCATCTTGCAATGTCTCAACAGTTTTGTCATCTAAATGTGTTTTTAAGTCTAAATTAACACACTGCTTGAACTCTTCTAATAACATTAATTGTCTTAATTTATCAAAATTTTTATCTATTTTCTTTGACGTAAGCCATTTATCAAATAAATCTTCTTTTTCCCTAGCAAATTCAACATAGGTTTGTGTTTCAAACTTTTTATAAGACCTAAATTTCTGTCTATATGCTTCTGGCACTAGCTCATAAGCTTTCAAAACTTCCTGTTTAACAGTGTCATAATCAGAACTTTTTTCTGAAGAAAGTGCTGAGTAAATTTCAGCGGCCTTGCCCACAAAAACACTTTGCAACATTGTAGTCCAATAAGGCTTTGGCCATTTCAAATTTTGAGCAATTTTCTCAAATTGTGGAAAAAATTTATCCACCGTTTTTTCACAAAATTTGGGAACCAAACGTATATTTTTTGCTGCCTCAAATTGTTCTGATTTTGACTTAGTGTTGCTTTCTACTTTAGCTATTTCTATTTTTATTTTCTCCATCTCTAACCTTTCTCTCATTTCAAGTTCTGCCTGTAATTGTTTTTCTTCTTTTTCTAATTGTTTTAATTTAAGTTCATGTTCTAATTCAAGCTGTTTTAATTTTAAAGCATCAACATTTTCGACCTTGAGGTCAAGAGCCTCTTCACCAAAAATTTCTAAATCAACTAAATTGTCTATTACCAAATTTTTTATAATTTGTTTTCTCATAGATGTTCTAAAATCTATTTTTAGATGTTTAGCAAGCAACACTAATTCTTCCTTCTTTAATTTATCAAACCCTTCCAGGTCTGGCGTTTTCAAAAATTTACCAGCATCAAATTCCATTTTGTAGAATTTTGTTGGCTAATTCTAATAAAAATACTGAAAAAATTTATTAAGATATTAACGTTATCCCGGACGAGCCCCCAATTTCTGTTACGGCCGAAATCACCTTTAAAATGTAGCCAACAAAAGACACAAATCAATAATAAAATTTAACAAGATTTATTATATATACAAAGTTTACAAAAATATTACAAAAAAAACTAAAATGTCAACTTAACTGTTCAAAATCCTGTTTTTTCTTGATCCGGAATTCTGGTCACTGTTGCCTGAATCCAAACGGAATATTATATCCAATCAGTCACAATCTAGTATGATGTAATGAAAATAACAGTCTGTCAAGTACGATGTATGAAACGTAAATAAATCCAACAGCTGAGAACACAAGAATGTCTATGTACGGTCCAATATGCTATGCTCTCCAAGTTTAACTTTCGTGTCCATATATATACTGTAGAACGGAAACTTCTGGAATACGGTAGAAGTTCGAATCACACCATAATTATTACGTAAGTCAAATAGAAAGTTCTAGTCATTCCACCAGTATCCATTATTGTTCCAGTGATTTCTAAACTGCGCAGTTATAACATTATTTGGTAAACAACTATAAGTATTATGTAAACACATTATACACGTCACAAGGCCACACAAAACAAACCAGGCCAAGATAAATAAATATAATAATTACAATATCATAACAATAGAAATTTCATTTTAGAGTCCTCCTTTCATGTTTTGATATTGTTGGTTTTCCTGTTTTAGTGATATCACATTTTTTCTTCAATTGTAAGATTAATACGAAATTGAGAGAAACCTTTTTAAACAGTTTTATAGGAAATTATCCTAATTTCACTTCCCATAATATAGAAAAATTTAAAACTATTTTGAATCCATCAGCACCTGATGATTTTAAGACAGTAGCGTCTTTTATATAACAATCATTAGAACTGAGGAAAGACCAAATATTGTTTTGTTTGTTTTGCAATTAAGTTTGAATTTTGAATTTGATATCACTCTGACATATAGTTTAAACAGGCCAGATATAAGAACTTTACAGACTTCACATCAAGTTTCATTTCATTTTGACTTGTTGTTTTGCACGAAGGGACGGGAAATGTAAATACACGCAGGAGGAGTGATTGTAAATCAACATGGCCTCATGGGACAGGTGAAATAACAAAAGTGATATAAGCCTTGATAAAAGTTTGACATTTCATTTTAGATCTTCCGATTGCTACTTTTTCCCTAGACACTTATAAATTGCATAACTTGTTATTTCTAACAAGTTCTAACAAGGTTCTCACTTCTGCTTTAAGGGAGCAACCATTTGATTTTTATAGGAAATCTTCAGGAAAAGTTATCTTTGATCCTGATTTTTTTCGCAGGAAATCATAAACCCCCCTTTTTTTCACCAGAATTTTGAGCTGCCCTTTTTCACCAATTATTTTGCGTCCTAGTTTATTTAAATTCCTCCATGTTTGTTATGTCCAGTAATGGGCTCCGTGATTGGAAAAATAAAAGATCTGTATCTGTTCTGCTGGAATTTCAGATTTTCGTCTAGGATGTGTTCTGGCTCAAACCCTTTATCAAATCTGTAAAAAAATTATTATTATTACACCTAATAATGAATAAATAAATAAATAAATAAATAAATAAATAAATAAATAAATAAATAAATAATAAAACTTAAAAATTAACTCGGGTCACAGAAGATTCAGGCTGTACATGTATTGGAATGCGATTCCGGAACATTCCCATTATTGACCCAAATGATCATTTTTGTGTCCCATCTATATGTATTTAAAATATTCCTTGATATATCATATCGTATATATAAAAAATATTTTGAAATAAAACACATACCAATAGAAAGTTCAACACTTTTCAATTTGAGTCAATTTTATCCTCAAATGGACTTAAGTCAACAAACTCTTTGTCAAAAAAACGACTTTAATTTATTCGTCGTTTAAACCAGACAATGGAGACAGGGAACACACATACAAACAGGCAGCTCACCTCCCACTTTGATATATGAATTATTAAGATAGAGATCCATTAATGTCCTCTGGACAAGTGGTCATGGACCATTAATCTCTCGTCTTCTTTCAGAGATTAGTTAGCAGATACTTTATGCTTAGAGTGGAATATAAATTAGTCTTAACTGCAGGCAACAAGTCAATCCTATATATCGCTCACACGTTCGTTCAGTAAACTAGCTTAAATCTTTGCAAATATTTTAAGCAACAGATGAAATGTCAGTGGCGGACCCAGAGTGGAGCGTAGAAAGCGGACGCAATCCCCCCCCCCCCCCCCCCCCATCACCTTTGATCGCAAAAAAATATCTTTTTTTATCGATATATATGATTTTTTCACATAAAATCGTCAAAATATATTTTTTGCCCCCCCCCCCTTTTCAAAGATCCTGGATCTGCCCCTGAATGCTGGTCCCATGATGAGTTTAAGCATGGGTTTGCATACCAAATCAAAAACTATATATTTTGCAAACTACAAGTAAAACATACGTGAACAACTGAACGATTTTTAGGTAGGAAGTTGTCGAGGCCGATTCCAGGAAAAAATTTCTGCATATTTTTTATCATATTTTGGAGCTTGACTCTCTTTGAAATCCCTTTTCACCTGTCTTTAATGGATAGTCATTAACAAATGAGACATTCACAAGCTTAATGATATTTAGTATTCCTGCTGAGAATATTCTTTCTTTTAACTTTCTCCATTAAAGGTATCGGTTATTTACACAGAAAACCAGAGTACATTAATTAGTACATTTGTCTATTTACACAGTACTGACAGTAGTCCGTAACTCCATATAAATAAAATAAATCATATCATTAATTAAGCGTCATCAGGATGTGTCGAAATGGACATCATTTGTTATTTGTTGTGAAGTAGCATTTGATTAATTACCCGATAAATTATAATTGATTAAACAGAAAATCGATGCAAGAACACACAAAACCAGAAATCAGAAGTGAAAACCAGACTTCAGATTAAAACTTAAGATTATAAAGGAGAAAACTTTATTCTGATTCACTGCAACTTATAAATTAGAAATCTGAATCAAAATCAATGTTATGATTGACACTACAGTGATAGGTTATGAAAAACGCTCAAGTGATGTATTAATTACATCCCTGTATCTCAGTTTCATTCCATTACCGCAACACTAGTAATGGCGTTTCCATTCTAATTCGCTTAGATTTTTGTGGTTTTCGTCTTAAATAAAATTCATGGTATGTCAAAGGTTAGTTTTATATGCAATAAAATTCATGGCATGTCAAATACATGTATATTATTAAAACAAATAAACAAGACTGAAATTAATCCGTCAATTTTAGTAAAAAATAGTGAAATAGCTGAACATTACCGTAAAACATTATTGCAAATATAATTAATTTGAAATAATTTGATCTCTTGATTATATCATACATTGAAATATTTTTTCGGAAATAACCATTTGATTTTTGAAAGGGAGAGGACGAAGCAGATTCGAAGAAAGGCTGCATCCCAAATTTTGTGAAAAAATCCACGTCCAAAATAAAACGTTGTTCCTTTGCTTAAAGTTTTGTCGGGTATATGTAAGGGTTTTATGTCAAAAATTAAGCCACATACCTTCTTCCATATCAAAACCGTGGTGAAAAAATGCAGAATTTAATATCATCTGGTTGCACTGAAATAAATTCTTTGATGCCAATTTTAATGCACAAGATGTGAACATTTCGTCGATTTAGGACTCATCAGTTGGGACAAAGGCGTAAATGGTGAAATCCGAAACAATAATCCAAAAGTTTGAAGAGCAATTCCAAATTACCAAAATGACCAAAAGGGTTATGCCCAAACCATCTAAGGACAGAGCTATGCACGAGGGAGATACTCCTTAGTTTTTGCAAATTTTACATTTTTGTTACAGTAAATTTTAAGTATCAATTTCGGGCTTGTATCCAAATACTATAGCAACTGAGTTGGGGATACCTTCGGGGACTTAGAGTCCACCAGCAGTGGCATCAACTCATTCGTTAAAAATAACTTCTTTGATACCAATTTTGATGCACAATATGTGCACATTTTGTCGATTTAAAACTCATCAGTTGTGCTCAAGGCCTAAATGGTGAAATCCAAAAGGTTGAAGAGCAACTGAATTAAAATTACTAAAAGCCATGAATTAAAAAATGCAGGTTCATGGAATGCGGCGAAAAAAATTACAATGTCACTTTTTTTTGCTGTTCTCCGTAAAAAGTAAAAAGTTGCTCCCTTAATAAGGTGTCCCATTTATTCATTCATTAACATTTTCGAAACGCATAAATCTGGATTTCAGCACGGTTTGGTTATTAATCATCACTTGATTTAAGGAGAAAAAAGTTTTGGTGTATGTGTATATCCATCCGGTCGAGTTATTTAAATTAAATTACTAACACATATAGTTGGTCTGTCTCAGCGGACTTTTTAATTCATTTAAATTTGTTCATTTTCCACTCAGTAGATCTGATAAAAGCATTTAGTATAATTTAATTTATTCCAAATCACGCCGAGACAAATTTTGAGACACGTAACCACCGATTCCCTACCAAGATAAAAAGGTTGATAATTCCAGGCGTTTGTATTTATGAATTATTCAAATATGTATTCCCGTATGATGACTGGGCTTTTAGTTACAGTTTATCTATTTTGAAATCCTTTTATTTTTCAGTATATGTAAATTAAGGGAGTTTAAAAATCGAAAAGTATTTCTTTCCATGCGAACATGTCAATTACTGGAAAACGTAAATGAAATTTTCTTATTTGCACAAAGCGACCACACTGTGGTCTCATTGATAAGTAAACTGTTACTATTCGGGGCGGATCCAATAGGAGGAGTGTGCCCCCTCCTTAATGGAAGCATAAATATGAAAAAGTTTAAGGATTTGTTTTGTTCCATTTTGAAAATCCCAAAATGCACCCCTGCACTATTCAAAATTTCGAGATCCGTTTTTGCTAACGCCTTCAGTGTACAAAATATGGCACGTGATTCTCGTTTTAACTTTTTTTCTGGTATAACATGCTTTTATGGGATAAATTTCTTATCCCACGACACAGAGATAAACTTGCTCTGTATTTTTGCAATACAGATTTATATTTTTTTGTTCAGCGCTTCAGTGTGTATTTGTTAATCTGTTTTGTCATAAACTTTATGTTTTATGACAATAAATTAATTTGAATTTAAAAAAAAATTTAAACATACATTTGGCAAGAGAGGCGTGCTATACGAAATGTCTAAATTTTGCAACGTTTCTTACAGTTATATTTTCTACGATACGTGAATAAGTTTTTGAGTGAGAATTGACATTCCCCAGACCATTTTTACCACTTTGATATCCGACCAACACTAATTTAATCTGACCACGCCGATGAAGACATCCTGCAAATCGATTCATGATAGCCAGTATTATTTCATATTGGAGAGCTGTACCGTGTGATAAGAAATATATTTTAGAGATATGGATGGTTTGTTTTGTGTTATACCCAAATAAACCAATTAAAATATGGTCGATAAGTATGGCTAACTAAAGATTGCTTATATGTTTCGTTTATACATTGGCTAGCATCTTTTATACTGAAAGATTGAATGGTGTCTTGGGACCACAAAACTTGACACACCAGATAACATGGCGATTCTTACCGGAGATGCAGAAATCGGCACTTACCATACAAATATCCATGACGTGCGGAATATCGTGAAAGTCAAGATATTAAGAATTAACAAAATTTTAATTAGGACGTATACTTTGTTCTTGGCATATCAGGTATCATAACCCAAACAAGTTTTAACTCACAAAAATGAAGTCCCTGGGGGAATATGATATTTCTGATGTGAATAAATCTTCATATTCCCCCCACTACAATGCCATACATGTATAATAACGTTTGTTGAACTTAATATGTACCCTTTTTTACATTTATATTACAGGGAAATTACGTATACATGTACACTTCGTAGCTTGTTCTGAACTACGTAAAGAAATTGTTAAACCAACATCATATTTAGCCTTCACCTGATCGGCTTGATTTTCGTTAACGGTTGTTGAAATTCCCCCATTTCTTTAAAAATGAAACGAATTTTCAATAAACCATTAAATAAGCGGCGATCACTTTGAAAGAGAACATGATGATCCAACGCTGTAAACATTCTTTATAACTGACTTCCGAAATTAAATTGTTGAGCACATAAAACTTGGTTATTAGACTATCCTGTTACAACTAATTACCAGCGGACAATAAAATTAACGAATAAAATCAAAACTTTCCAGTTTCTTTTTACACTGAAGAATTTTTCACAGATTCTGTTATTTTGTCGCAGTATAATAAAATTTATACAGACGTAAATCCCGTCTAAACAAAGGATGTGAAATTTTATTATGTTTTCTTTAACGATTTCTTCATGGGAAAATTATCAAGAGGGCGTCCCTCGTGGCCATGGAACTTCATTAGCTGACATCCATAACACATGTTCGAATTTAAGCTTTATTAAGTAAAACTGCAAGTTAACGACTTGATCTTATTCTCAAAGAATCTTGTGAGAAACTAAAGTGGAAAAGTTCAATGCTTATCGGGTAATGTAAAAATAACGGCTCAAAAAGGTGTTCTTAAATCATAATACCGTAACCTCCTCTAAACCCCATAGAAAGACAATGTAAGAAACAAATTATATTTTCTCTGATGCAATTTTCCTGCTTTTCCAACAAGAGTATAGAAAATACATTATGTGTATATACGAATCGGTAGCAGGTTTCTACAGTCTCATTAGTGCTAACTTTTTTCTCAATTTACTGGTGAGTTTTCAGAGGGGAACGATCTAGTAGCTGAAGGTTGTAGTTCCTATTTTCACCAGCACCCTATTACATATTAACGATAAGAAGGGGTAGTAGTGAGCAGTTTGACAACTTATGTGTTGAGATTCAACTAATAAAAAGAACACAGTTGTAATTTAATGTCTTATATAGAATTAATGTAATGGTCCCAATGTTTCAATACTGTAATTATCATAGAATGTTTGTTCAATCACCCTAGATCCATAAATATATATTACATAAAAAAGAATGCCACAAATGGTATCCTGAAGAACCTGCAACATCTGGAGTGTAAAATAAAACTAAGTGCAGTACTATGTTCAAAATATGTACTTGGCCGAAGCAAGTATTTTCGAACACCTGTTTTTCTAAAGTGATGTGAATCAAATTTTATTGCCCCGAGACACTTCACACGTGTTAAATTTCAAACTGTTATTGTACATCTGAGAGGCAATTTAGTATTAGCCACGACATGTCCCGTTATGGTACGAAAAAAACAGGTGTGAGACTAAAGTGGTATCATAGAGTCATAAGTCAAACAAACAAATACAAAAATAGCAAGGTTGTATCCTTAACTGATTCAACAGCGGTCACAATTCGATACCATTCGAATTTGCTTAAGAATTATATGCGTGTTAGTTCACGGAAAATTATAATATATTCTTCATTCTGTTTTGTTAAATCTGCAAAATCTGCTGATTTTGCTTTGCTCATCTTTTTATTTTGTCTGTAATTTTGGTTTCGTATTGTTTTAAAGTAGGGTTAACTCAGTGTTATAAATGGATCTTTGCATACTTAGATATCTTGACTCTTTAAATCAAAGTACTGAGAGTACTGGAAACGCAACGCTTTTTCATAAGACAATCATTTTATTGACAAGGGTTAAAGAATTGTCCAGAACAATTAACATGCAATGGAACAACATATCAAGTGAGCATTTAATTCACATAGTGAAATTATACAATGCATATAGTAATGCATATGTAAAATATCGTCTGGTAAAGACACTGCTTTAAACCAATTAGACTTGGGGTGCTTTCCACTGGCTTTCCATTATGTGATACGTTCCAATTGAATCAAAGATTCGTGTTCAATTATTGGCTCGTATGTTACAGTGGTTCGTTAAAAATGACGTACCCGACGAACCGGAAGAAGAATGAGTAAAAGTCGGTACGTACCGGATAATGGAAAGCGCCGTTAGAGTGTTTAAAACAAAAGAGGCGTATACATGTCCACTTCTTCGTTTTAGCCCTTTCGATTTTAAGGCAGTAAGGGCCTATACCGCGGTGGTGCTGTATTATCGAAATGAAGAATAGAAGAACTGCATATTTTTGATAAATGTCTTGTCGTATCTACGTCGAAATGGAAATTGTTCTTCGCAACATTATTACATGGAGCATTCTGCACATGCTCATATATTGCTTCCTAATCGTCTTACATTCTTAACTGCTTCAAAGACTTTAGTGCACGTCTGAATTTATTTTTCGACTGATTTTATTTGGTGTTCAGCCACTGTTATACATTGTAGGTTGAAATATGACTTGTCGCCGACCCCGTCACATTATATCATGTGCCTCTCCCAATTTAGTCCCTACCATGAATATTCAGTAGTTGTTTTTATTTACTGTTTTTATAGTTTAGATTTAAACATTGGTTTGTTTTTATTGACGATCGTGTTTAATCCAATGGTTTAATCTTTTAATAATATTTTCAGAGTTCGGCAATTTACAGTGTAATTGTTGTGGTCAGGGTCTTGGCTTATGTTATAGGACACCATGACGATTTTGTCTTTTTGATATATATATATAGTTTATTTATTTATTTCTTTAGAAATGTAAATATATACCCCTAAGGGTTGAAGACAAAACTATAACACAATTAACAGAATAAGGTTATAAAACATTCAAACAGAATTAAATCGTCTATGGACTATAGCTAAAGTGAAGTTCACCTTATTATACCTATCATTTTTTATATATACAAATTAAAATGCCCACCAAAAAATGAACAAACTATAGATTTCTAATAGCAGATATATTTTACGTAATAATTTCAATGACTTGATTTTCGTTGATTGTCATGACTCACGGAAATGCTGTGGGGTTGAGGAGACTATAACATTAGTACATTATGGCGGATGAAATTCTGATTTCAAAACTAATTTTATAGAAATAATGTGTGCTCGTGATCCAGATTTTTATTGTCTTTGGTTTTCCCATAGAAGCTTAAATTTCATAATGTGTATTTTATAACAATGCTCTGATCCGATGGTATATTTTGTTGTCAACTTAATTAAGTAAGGAGCCGTGAAAAAAATAACAACCCAAAGATACTGATATTAGATATAGTAAATTTATACTATGCTGTATACGACGCATTTCAAGGAGTTACCTCTCATCAGCAGCATTAAAACCGAAACATTTGGAAGACCAAAAACCAAATTAAAATGAGTTAATAATAATTTTAAGCTATCATAGGCTTTGAGATGAGAGTCAAGTGTAAATCGTCATAAAAATATCTATAGCCACCAATTGCTTCTTCTCGCTACCTTGTTGTTCTGGAGTAAAGTAATTTGGTCCAAGTTAACATTTTTCATAATATATTATTGTTATTTTTTACCCAAGTGCACCTCGGATGATATTTATGAGAGAAAAAGATCTTTTTCACCTTTTCATCATTGGGGAGGGGTGAAAAATACGACTAAACACCTGTAAGTATCAAGAGTCGCTGTTATAAAAGGACTTAATTGCCCCTTAAGGAGCGATCATTTGATTTTAAGGATGAAAATTTAAATAAAAAGGCAGGACCAGGGATTTGGCACAATAAAAGGTCAGGATAACTTTAGGTGTGGAAACAAATGCAGGACTTGTGTCAATTAGGAAATACTTTGGTTTATATGAAAATAAAAATTACGGCCGTGATATCGGCCGAAAAAAGTCCAGGATAAAAGTTGCGGCTAAATAAAACAGGCAGGGTCCTACACCCCCCCTAAAAATCAATCGGTTGCTTCCTTTATGCAAAATAATCAAATACAGGGTACGATGAAATAGTGTATCAAAGATAAAGGAGGATATGATATACTGGCAAAGAGCAGCAAGGGACGGTGCCACAGGAATGTAAGATCATTCTAATGGTCTGTGCAGGTTTCCCAGAACCGACTATAACCGGTATTTATTTTTTCCTTTTTGTATGTCGGAAATTCGGTTCAATTAGAAAGTTTCTAAAGCAGTTAAATATGATATAACACAATAACACAAGAAGAGTGACCCCATTAAAACTTTAGTGCTTTATTAATTTACAAAAAAATGCAAAATGCTGAAATATGCACATTTTGTTGCAGTTTAATGTCAATCAAGAAATGAATTTAATTTGACGATAAGGAGATAAGAGGAGAAAATGTACATAGACATCAAACTTGATTAGTTAATTTTGTCTTTAGTTTGATGCATTTATACTCTTTTTTCCTCACTTTTTACGCCACTGTAAGACATATGAGAGTTTTTAATGTTTTTACACATTTTTATGCGCTGCGATTCTTCTGTATCTTGATCTGGTTTGTGTCAGAATGAATTCCTAAATGGAGTGTTTGCCACTACTTAATGGATCCTTCTGTACCGACGTTCTTCTTCAGTCATCAGTTTCTCATGATACTGTGACCTTGACCTTGAATTTTAACACCCAATTTTAATGTATAAGATTTGCAAATTTCGTCGATTTAAGACTCATCAGCTGTGCTCAAGACTTCAAATATTAAACCCCAAAAAAAAATAATCCAAAACCTTGAAGGACAATAAGAACAAATTAATTAAATACCAAATCCCCCCCCCCCTCCCAAAAAAATAAAAATCTATGGCTATATTGAGATATGCACGAGGGAAATAACCCTTATTTTTCAAATTTAAAACGTTTGTAATATATCATTTTCGGCTAGTAGAAACTGAGATAGAGATTCCCTCGGGAATTTGGAGTATTGAATATACCCCTGAAATCGGTATCCCTGGGAATAGAATATGTCCGATTCATATCTTATAATACTTTGCAGCAGCAGTGAAAATAATACATTTCAACAATAAAGAGGGGGTGGAGTAAATGCAGGATATCTGGTTACATTTTATGATATCATAGCATAAATAAAATTATACATTAGACCATGTTGAGATCTCGGGGTATTTTTTTTTTGTTATAGACTTGTGATTTTGTGCTGTTCTTTGTACCTTCATCCCATGTCCGTTTTTTCCTCACATTAATTCGTTCTGATATTCTTCGATCGCCTTGACAATTTTTAAATTACATTTAATAAATCTCCATCTCTTCTTTTTAGCCAAATCATGTCTTTTCGAACTTTTATCTCAAATCTCGCCATCCAACTCCCGTCAAAAACCAGTCGAAATAACAGGAAGTTTGAGTTATCACGTGTAAATGAAGTGTAATATTGGTGCCAACAAGACTTTGAGGTATTAGAAATTTTCAAATTAAACAGTTCGCGAAAGTCGACAAGTAAAATTTTTATACGCAAATGCTTGGATACAATACAATAAAACATGTATACAGAACCACTTATCTTTTCAATTCATAACAATAGATTGTGCTTAAATTATTGACAAAGCTGAGTAATTTCAAAATCTGTGAAATAGTTCCCACTTGTAATAGCCTCATTTAGATACACACATGTATGGTTAAAGATTTGTTGAAAAAATACGAAAGAGATTGAAAATCAGTTCAGAGTGGATTTTGCAGTTTTGGTCGTTTGTAATTAACTTGGAGTGAACACACTTACAAAGAACATATTAAATATACTATGGAATCAGATTCTTGGATTTTTTAAATAATGAATAACGTTAATAATGAACATTATAAATTGATATGCATGAGAGAAAAAAGCGGGTATGATAAATTGAGATATGTAAGAGGGAAAACTGAAGAGGGAGTTCAAAAATGAACCGTGAATGAAAATATGCGAATTAATCTCTTTCTACATTTGTGTGTGTGTGTGTGTGTGGGGGGGGGGGGGGGGGGTTGATTCAAAGATTTTCTTCTTTTCTCCAAGATATTTTTTAGAGCAGCCTTAATACCTTGTATGATATAATGTATGTTTATTATTTTGACAATGGTGTTGTCGTTCTAATAGTGTCATGTTTGTTTATTGTGTCAGGTTTTTTCTTTTTTGCATGGAAGCGACAAAGGGTCTTGGATCAGGGGAATTTATTTGCGGCATCCATTAGTCTGTATTTTTTTTCGTAGCGCCTAACATTTTTTATTAAAATGAAAGCATAAAGAATGGTGAGGCTTAGAACGAATTCAAAAATTTATACTTAAAAAACGTCAAATTAAGGCCAGGAATGAATGTGACTCGGGATTGTCAAGGACAAAATCAAGTCATTAAATACAACTCAGTCCGAAAGATGATGAGAAAAATCCTAATTTTAAATCACATTATTCGTACAATTTTGAAATCAAATTATTGCTAAATAACGAATCACAGATATAAAATACTCATTTTCAAAAGACTGCGGTTTGTTTTATGCGGTGATTTTCTTAAAAAGCTATTTTAGTACATATCCATTATTTTATTTGAAAATCATCATATATAAATAATCAATATAAAGTTGTAACTCCTTTTAAGGAAGTAACCATTTGATTTTTATTGAAAGGGACAGGAAGATATTGGGTCCTGGAGTTAATTTACCTTTGCAGAAGACATGAATATGGATATTTTCGCACTCTTCCGTGCCCATTTTTTCCCCAAAAGATTATTTAATACCAAGTAGTATTTCATCTTGCCTTTTTAACTAAATTTCGGAGTATACCCTTTTCAAACTTTTTATACACCCCCCTCCAAAATTAAAAATCAGAAGGTAGTTTTCTTGTAAGGACCAAGAAGAACTGTGGGGTGTGAAATGGGACATTCCACATATTTTTTCACCCCTTGTTCCAACTTGTTCTTAACTTCATTTGCCTTCTTATCAAATGCTCCCCCCCCCCCCATCTTCAAATAACTACTATGCAATACCCCCAATCATTTGTCTTTTTAATAAAATTGCATGCCTTTATGAGTAAACTCTTCCTAAATTAAATTCTGTACACACACAAGTTTTATATGACTTCCGTGTTTTGTTAATTATGTATCGTAAGCTTAACTTCTAATTGGCTTTGTTTGTAGTAATAAAGCAAAAGTTAATAAGAAAAATTGTATTTGGTCGCAATTTTAATAGTAATTTGATCAATACGAGAGTTCAGTGGAAAATGTTGACCATCGTGGATAGTCGATCACGTTTTTGTGTGAAAAATGACTATGAAGGATTTGTACATGAACCATGTTGTGTTTTATTTGACATTTTTTAGTCTAATACGCGAATAAATAATTAATCTTCTTAATACGTTACATATTCTGTCAAAGTTCTGTACCTGACTTTCCATAACTGGCTTTATATATATTGTCTTCTGACGTGACTAGAATATTATTTTGGGGGCAGATCTTCTTCAGTGGTTGTCAAAATGTTAAGTATATAAATCGGGGGAAAGGAAATAAAATTGAAATCATTTTTTTAAACCATCTCTCGGCTTTCTGAATGTTCAGTGTCTCACTCAGAACATGTTGGTTTAGTTTTTTTTTAGTTCCCATGCAAGGCAAAATCAACTATATGAATTTATTTCTTCTTTCTGATGAGGTGAAATGGGCACATCTTGTGCACCAAAATTGGTATCATGGAATAGATATTCCCACTCAGTCAATACCTCTAATGGACTGTAAATTAAGGTCTTTAAGACAGATTTATCACGCGAAGGACACTCAGAAACAAAACAAATTATTAGTGGTACGTTAGTTTATGAATCTCCTTTCAAAAATGACAGTAGAATGCCTCTGGTTCTGAAATGTTCTTCTTTGCAATATTCCAAAAAGTGATACATATTGACCCAAATCTCCTTTATGCACGATCTACTTGAACTTATCAATGGTTAAGCATATATTTTTTTTTGTTTACTTAAAAATGCATTGCATACAATCGTTACGATAAAAGGTAGGTAAACGTTGAAGATTAAAAAATCAATTGTAGTGAGTGAAATTTACAAATATGGAGGAAAGTGGTCCTAATCCTTTACAGTTATAAAAATGTCATATTATGTGAAAACTAAGGAGTTCAGTTCAGTTCTCATGTGGGGTTCGCTTTACAAACTCCCATTTTTTATCACTTGGGCACATTTTGGAACATTTGAATTTTAAATACTCTTCAATTGTTTAGGTATTGTTTCGGCTTTCAAAATTAAGACGAAATCTGCACATCTTGAACATCAAAACTGATATCATGGAATGTTTTTATCTTGGAATAAATTCTTTTTATAATTCTTAAAATTATAAATGTACGTGTGTTGTTCAGCTTTCTGTGTGTTTTTGTGAATAGCATATATGAATATAAATTCCGAACAAGATGGTTTTGGCTTTACTCTTTTGTGCGTTTGAATCTGCATTTTAACATTTTGGGCTATTAATTTGTTTCGGCATTTCACAATTTCGAGTTGAGCAAAACTGATGTGTCGTAATGTGTATGTCTTATGCATAGATATTTTGGTATTAACAAAACATAAAATTTTAATACACTAGTAGCGAGGATGTTCTTGTAAGGAATAGCACCGCATTTAATTCATAGAAACACCACGTGGTACCAAATACGAAGTGTAAATACGTCCCTTCGTAAATTCTTCAGATTTTGCGTTGGATAGATTAATCTCCCCCATTAGACTGTTCAACGTTTATTTTTACTGTGGGTACAAAGCCTGAACCTAGTATTTTTTAATTTTGTTTTGTTGTTTTCGAATGCACATGCATATATACGATAACAAAAACAATACTGGTGAGTCTGACAAAAATGGCGACTTTTGAATTCAAGTACATGTAACAAAAGGATTCTAGTGTTGATTCGGTTATTTTTGGCAGGACGCATACATATATTATAGTATTTCTTTAAAAGAAAAAACAAGACAATACTTACATTTCAAAAACAATTTATATCACAAAATCCTTAACAAAATCAAAAACAAAAACATTAAAAATGGAATTCTTTCGAAAATTACGGGTTTAAAATTGCTAGCACTATTATAATCCACTTCTGATACTTTTACAAAATTAAGGTAACGTTTTCTACAATGCCATCCTGGAAAGTCGTTGATATTAACCAGTTTCGTTGGGTTTTGCATCCATGCGATTAATTGTTGATAATTAATAATAAATACATCAGAATAATAATGTAGTATTGTTAACAAAAAGTAATTCATTGCTTCATAATTATGTTTTTCCCTGAGCCAAGACGAATGCATAGTATACAACAGTGGGGCCCTGCTGCCCGTATAATGACTATGAAAATTCACCCAGAATATTTGGAATGCTTCTTCTTTATTCTCTGGACGACAAGAGTCAAGGTAGAGGCAACCCGGTGCAAATGGTTTTTCTAACATCATAACGGGTATCTCCCAGAATCCAGGATAACTTCCGCGCGGACAGGGCTGGACATTACAATCTAACTGCCACCCAAAGTCTAATGTATTCGGCCAAAACTTGCTACTAAATCCATTTTGTGTACTTACAGTCATTGTGGAATCATATTGAAAATTTTCTTCTTGTAATAATTTATATAGTCTATCCCCCGTTGATTGTAGAAATGGACTTCTCCAACCAGTTATGTTTTGTATCGGTATTCCTGTCCTGTCCGCAATGTTCCGTCTTTGTTGAACAATTTCATACCGAAGTTGATCTCTCGATGCGGTTTTCCAAAAATCCGTAGGAGTTCTATGTGTTACACTATGTGCTGCAACTTCCATTCCTTTACTGTACAAATCCCGCACTAAATTATATTGTGTAAAATTATGTGACACAAACATCGTCATTGAAATCGGACATCCGTTCGGATTGAAGCGATTATTTAAAAACAATTCTTCGTACATTTGATAATTTTCCAAATTTACCGCATCGTCAAAAGAAAACGCAATGATCTGAGGAATTTCTGCTGGAATCAAATTTCCGGGCGTATCTTTTCCCCCACAGTAGCAATTCGGCAGACGACAATTGCCTCCCTGGTAACAAATTTCCGCGGCAGCCGAAAAGACACATATTAATAAAATATTTTTTATTATGTCAAAAAGTAACATTTCCTCTGAAATCTCTACCAAATGATAAGTATTTTTTTATAACAAACACCAATATAATCCGAATGGAATGTTGAGCACTGTGTTTACAAAGTCCTAAGGGTAGGTAATTATTGTCTGTTTTATTAACTTTCTGATTTTTGTCACATTGTAAAATTCAAATGAATTTCACACAGTAAAACGTAACAGAAGTTTTTGACTCAACATTTGCTCAAAGCGAACATCGTTGCATATTTTTTCCTTAGTGTATTATTTACCTCGGAGGAAACGTCTCATCTCTTATATCATTTGTAAACAATGATCCATTTTGTGTTAACAACATATGGTAACTTATTTTTAGTAATAATCACTTTGTGTCACAGAACACGAAGATCCCGATAATATAATGAATGGACACTATAAATTCTACCCAATATCTATTTCACTGCAATCTTCTTGCCCAGCTATTGGTTAGGTCTGATAACGAAGACCACGCCCACTAGTAAGTTATTATTTGCATACAAACTGCATCCCAAATTCACCTGTTCCCTGTCCACGTGTGCTCAATAACAAACCTGTCAATCAGTCAGGTCTCTCTTTCATGAAATATCACTGCATCTCAGCCGCTAGCTGTTCGGAAACCGAATTAAATGTGTTGAGGCGTGTTTGGCAAAGTGCTGTACTGCATAGCGTTATCTTATGTAGAATTAATTAGTTAAATCGCTGACATTTCATCTTTTATTTCAAAAGAAATTGACGAACAGCGGGATATTTTCTTTAGATGCATTTTAATCTAAACGTTCGCACTGATACAAGGTGAGAAAGGGTGATCGCGAGAATTTTATTAGACCTGACAACAAATATTGATTTTGTTACATGGACAGAAAAACGAGTCAAATAATGAAATCTATGAAAATCACTGAAATGGAAATGAATTTTATATCCATATCTTTCGGAAAAATATATTTATAACCATTTTCGCGTGATCGCGTGACTTGTATTGTCCCGGAGAATATTCTCAATTGACTTTGAGAATCACTTAATAAAAACGCATAAGTGACGGCTATATTTTATTGCTTTACGGATAAAAATGATTAGTCTCATAAGCTGCAGATATTAGTGAAAGAAACTAGTTCTCCATTACTACTAATGGATTTAAACAAAAATTTTATTGGTTCTAGTACATAACTCCAACCGCGGAGAATCATAAAAATTGAAGTGGCGTTGCGCCAAACAGCACGCGCAAAGGATTAAAATGAAATTACGATCGTGAACTTCTTTGTAATTGTGGTTTACTTAATATTTTTCGTCTTGTTTATGAAAATAAATGGAAAAAATTATACAATATAAAGTCTAATTTATCAGATTTTAAATTACAGGGTCCGTGGGGTATTGCTGTGCCTCGGTTGGAGGGGATTGTAAAATTCAAATTCCTATTAAATTAAGATGTTATTGCATAAATACGTTAAACATGTTCATCTTAAAAACAAACAAAACAGATGATAGTGAGGAGGGGAAACGGAAAAATTGATTTGCGAATAAACAAAATACGGATTAGGCTCTGGTGTTGAAACTTCTCTATTTTTTTTTTATTGTGACACATCGGATACAATGAAAATAAAAAAAGGATGTCGCTCTGAAGACTAATTTGGGTAATTTGTATCTATAGAGTATTAGTAATAATATTATGACAATCAAATTTAGAATGATAAATGATGTGTAAAGTTCATACCAATTACATAAGTATGTAAGTAGAAAGAAATGTTAGTCACAACGGTCAATCTCACCTGACATTTTACAGCAAAACAGCTGTTGTTTTTCACACTGTGAACAACGACAGGGGAAACACCTGTGATTTACGAGGTACGGTCTTGCGGTAGGTACATGTAAAAAATGATCAGGTATTCAGTTAGACCAGCCACCGAGGTCTTCCAGTTAGTGAAGAATTGACGGGGTTTACTTAATATGTATTAACCTTGATAGCTTAATTATTCAGACTTTAAATTGTTTCTTTAAAAAAGTGGAATTGTCTTAGATGCAAAATGTTTCAAAATAATAAAAGAAAATAAAAGCACTGACGAAAATGTGCTCAAGTAAAGCATCCCGTCTAAATCAATATGTTTAGAAAAGCTGGAAATTATATACAACAATTTATTATAGTTAACTATATCCAGAGGTATCTTACCATAACGTCTGAGATTTTTTTTTAAATATTAAAAACAACGACAGCGACTTTGATGTTGATTATAAAGCTGAGACACAAAGTGGTATACTTTTTGCTAAAATATTCAAATGGTTATTTTTTAAATAAAAAATCAAGGAATATGATTTGATTAAATATTAGTTCATTAGTGTGTTTAATTATATTTAATTACATACTCATATGGCTGCAAAATCTACTCTGAATGATTTTCAATCTCTTTCACAGCCAATGTTTTGTTTGGAACAGATTTTTCAACCATAGTACATCGAAACGGCGTAATACACACACATCAGACGTGATATATTTCATCGAATCAAATTTCCCAAATTGTGAAATTATTAATCATGTTGAAAAAATTTAACCATAACCAGTTGTTATGAAGTAGAGAGATAAGGGGTCGTGTTATGTAGAATATCCACGATCAAATAAGTGAAGTGCCATTTTTTTTTAAGAGGGAGAGTGTGAATTTGTTTTACGACGACATCCACTCTTTTGGATTTTCTTTTTTACTTGGCAGGCTTGAGCAGACAAAAAATTTTAAGTAATCTTTATTTATGATCAAAATTTAGAGCTTGCTTTTGGAAATTTTCTTCCTTTTTGTCCTCCACCTCCACCCCTCAGAAAAACCAAATGGTTTTATGGTTTTCCCAAAAAAAACATGTTAATCTATATACGTGTTATGGATTCATTTCTGGTCGGGATGAAAGTTTAATGAAATTGGTCAAGTGTAATACAAGTCCATGACAACACAAATTCATTTTAACACAGTTTACGTTTTAGAATACGATTTCTGATTGAAATGTATAAAATTGAATAATTTACTCGTCTAAAATTTTCAGTTTTATGTTGATGTGCAAAATATGCATAAGATGACATTTGGGTAATGGAAAATCTTTGAATTACGAGAAATAAAAACGTTTTTTGCCAATTCGTAAGGAAATGTTTTGGAAGAAGTTTGCGTGTGTGATCAATAAAAGGAAAGACTTTTCTCCTTTACGTTGCTATTCAATATCTCCACTAAAGGAGATTAAGTAAGATTACGCCTAATACCACAATCAATGTATTTATAAATCGAAGACAATACCGGACCTTGATGCTTGAATTTCAGGAAATATTAAGGTATAAGATTTCGCACAAACACAATGGGAAAACAATATAAATTGATTCCGAATTAGTTTTGCTGGGTTCCGGATTTAGTTTGTTGTTGTCAATACTGTATACTGTATATACAGAGGTATGTTGGCGTGCATTTCAATTTTGAGTTGTTCTATCATGTTTTAGAATATATATATGGTACAGTGGTGTAGGTAGGTCCATCACCATAGATCTCGTAACATTCGGTTGTGTGTTCGGAATACCTGTTTTACTCAGTATTCTCACCAATTATCGGTTTTCCCCGTTGCATAGACCCACTGAATGACAGACAGGGTCCGCAATATAGTAAGTTGCCCTAGATTTTGAGTAAAATCAAACCGAATGAAAGAACAGAAATATGTTTTTCCTCTATTTCTGTCTATTTTTTTTAATGAAATCCATTGTATTATTTTTTTTACTTTGCTTCGAAAGATGACACCTTACGTTGTCGGCTACGCATCCCAGTATAAACAAAACTTATCATGCTTTCGGATATTAATACAATTTTTTGTTTTCAGCTACGCATCATATCATGCTTTTTGAAATTAATCCTATTTTCTTTCAAAAATGTTTTAAATCGTTTTCAAATGAATAACTTTTTTTAATTAAAAAAAAAGAAATTTACGAGAATGGCGACAGATGTGTAACAACAAACGAAATAAAATTACGAAAGAATTTCAGCCTCCGGGAATCCATGTTAATTATTTCAAATACCAGTTATTTTGTTTCTAGTTGAGGACTGATAAAATCTTCATATTTTGGAAAACATACAAATCTAATTGCGATAACACTTAATTTACATAGATGAAATTAATGAAGCGTGGCGAGATACGAGATGAGATTCTATTTCTGCTTCAGGGATACATATTTTTAAAACTGATGCAAAGATTTGAAATTTGACAAAAGAGTTAAATGTTTACAAAATAACGATTAAACACACCGATAACACATACATATACATATCTAAATATCTGATATTTCTAAATTGCCCAAAAGTTAACAAATCAAATAAAATATGCTTAGAACAGTAACGATTCAATTCGTGTGCGCTTTGATTTCTAAATGCATTTAATTTTTTTTTTCTCATTTTGTAGTTCGTTTTCAACTTTCTTCGACTACAGAAAAACCCATTCACTAATATTTAAACTTTTGTTACAGATCTTCATTTAATATTTTGCCATCGTTTTCGCCTAAATTTTTTACTACTTCAGCCAATTAAGACAGAAATAGTATGTAAATATCCGTATTATCATTAAAGTCGCCATATATAATGACAATTCTTAACTTGTCACATGTTAAGGTTCGCTTATAATTTTACGATTTTTGTTTTTTGTTTTCTTGAATAACTAAATTTTGCCTTATATCACTTTGATAAAAAAAAAAATGAAACAGAATTGCAAGTTAAGAATATAGTTTTAAAGCCATACGCCAGATCAGGCTTGGCAGCTTTTTGAGCATTATTCATTATTCATATTTATCCCAAACGAAAAAGTTTGCATAGAAGTGATTTCTGAGTTCGTGCCAACATACAAAAAACTGACCGCATTTTCCCTCTGGGTATACTAACTTAGATAATATTGATTAAGAATTGCCAATATTTTCAGGTCACCATTAGAACGTTCGGGCGAAAACAAAGAAAACGATGCTATCTTCGAAAACACCACGGGACAAAATACGTCGTGCTATCCCGTAATTCGTGATAATTTTTAGATAGGAATTGCATTACCAGTGTTATTCATCGCTGTTTAACACGACTCGGTGTGCTATTTCTCATGATAAAGCTGATAAATCGTGATAAAGAAATATTTTATAATAGTTTTATGAGATAAAAGTAAATAATTATCGGTAACTAATGAATTTAACGTTGAACACATGGAAATCTATTATCCTATAATTGTCAACCAATTATAACAAAAATTTAATCTTGGCGTTTTGCTTCCAAAATATTTTACTCAAATGCATATTTTTCAAAATTATCAGTGCGGGAATGAAACGAACGAACACATAATATATATATATATATATATATATATATATATATATATATATATATATATTAAATCGTCACGGACAGTGGAAAGATGCGGCTGTAGTAATTTTTGCAACAGTTACGGGCAGCGGTAATCGATTGGTCTAGGTAGTTCGTCGTAACTTTAATAGGTTCTTACACGAGTTCAAAGTGAATACTTGGAAATCTTCAACGAGTTTTGAAAATTCATGTCTTCTCGCGCATGCAGCGCCGCAGAACGACGCTGAATTTTAAAAACGAGTTGAATATTATCCAGTTCAAGTATAAGTACAGTACCTATTTCTTCCGTAAATATTCGATTTTAAGTTTCCTGTACCTAGGTAAATTCAAGTGGACGAAGTTAAATAACCTTACGCCTGATTGGTCAAAAGGTATGTGCATTTGTGAAAGGCGAGATTTGATTAGTCTAAAACCAGTGGAAGATGAGGCCTCGTGCAGAGGGAGATGAGGTCGCGTTAACCGATCTTCAAGAGTCATATCACACTGAAAATTGCCATTTACGGAAGAACCAATAATCACTGGTCTGTCAACACTTAGGTGACGGCTAGAATCCATCCCATCGAGAGGTGTGTTCGAATCGGGATCATGTTACCGATATTCGTACGACTACAATAAGTCGTAAGTGTCATCTGATTTTCCGTTCTCAGTGCTTTTTTCTATTCATGTCCTCGAACCAGTCTCGATATTTGTGAAACTTGGCCCAATAAACAATTATAAGTTATGTTTTACGGTGATAGCGTAAATCTATGATAGTCTTTTGATTGCAATTGTTAGCAATCATCACTGCCACCATGTAAAAGAGGGACAATTGCTAAAATAACGAAACCCGAACGCTCCTTTGAACAGGATATACAAATGGACTGGTTGTTTTTTAGAACATTGAATTTTGTTCATTCGCATTGGTTTACTCTTATTTAATGAATTGCTCCCTAGCGTCCTGAATATTCATAATTCCGACATTTCAGTTGTTCCAGAGTCGATTCTTTTTTTTCTATATTTGCAAGAATAGAAAACGTTATAGTCGCAGCTTATTTTATGCATATAATGAAATAGTATTGATTGTATAATAGAATAATCGAAATATGTACTAGAATCGACAAACATAACTACATCGCTCTTCTTTCCTCAGTCGTAATTTCTCGCATGAGTGGGTTTTACATCAGTCCTAACTTTAACCTCTGGCTGCTCACTGTATCTTCTTTCTGACAATTTCAGTGTCTCGACACATCATTGAAAAGCCATTGTTTCTAGATGAATGGACTTAAATCTCACATCTTTAGAAACAATCCAACTAGAAGCTCGCTTAATGCGCTTTGATGGACAGAGGCAGGAATATTTTAACTTGTTGTACGTGTTCAATAACCTTCTGTGGTAGGGTTCTGAAGGCTAACAATGAAATAATTGTGATGTGAAACATTTCTAATTAATTCTGCCAGTTAGAATCGGAAGGCCCGTAGAGTACAAATATTGAACGCGTTAGAAAGTTCTTTTGTTCTGTATCGTATTGAAAACTCCCGAGTTAATCCGCACACAAAACCCGGATGCTCTTATCGCGTGCATGGCGTGACCTCAATCAAACGTAAAATACCAATAATTGATATTTAATCCTATTGATACTTCGAAAACCTGTTAACAATAATATGAAAATCTGAATTCTATAATTTTTATTATAAAAATATGTTCTTCAAAGAATGTGAACACAATCAAATTTGGATTTCAAGCTTAATACCGTACATCCATTTCTGGTGTTCTGAATTTGTTTTTTCTGTTATTGCACCCGATGAATAAAAATCAAAGAAATAAAGAATTAAGATGATTTCACTCTTCGTGGAAGAATTGAGGGGTCAAAGTTGAAAATTCATACACGACTGAATTGCAATAAATCGAATGATTGAAAGAAAGAGCATTCTGTTTTCACATTGTTAAGTATTATTATAGGACAACCATATTGCAGGTAAGGACGAATAACCTTTGAATATTGTATAAAATTACAATATCATATATAGTATTAATTCAATTAACACCAGGTTCAACTATAATCGGAAATACCGTTTTAAAATTGAACTGGTACCGGACTGGGCTATAGGAAACAGCTCAACAACTGGAAAACCAGTCCAAAGATGAAATCTCGAAAAAGAACCACCTCATGCACCTGGAATTATCTGAAGATGATACTTGCAAACGAAGGGACAAGTAAATCATTAGGTCTATCAGCGAACATTCTGAAATTGTTTTATTAGAATTTCTTAAGAGAAGTAATTCTGAAATTGTTTTATTAGAATTTCTTAAGAGAAGTATTAAAATGATACCTTTAAAAACAACGAATACAGCTAATGAATAAATCATAAGTTTATGAAAGCAAATATAAGAATAAAAAACTACGAAAATAAATTCTAGAAGGCATAAATTATGTAAAAGCAGATGAAATATGAAACACCAACGAAGATTTTTTCATGGCGGTAAATCGATCGAGTTAACTGCATATAATATCAATTATGAAAATTATAGAACCGAGAAAGAAAGATTGAACCTTAATTTATTTTTTATCAGAAAAACTCATATTCAAGATGTAAACAGATTACTTTCCCGGACTGTAAAATAATTACGGGTTAATAATTAGCACGGCAATTTCTTGTAATGATAAATTTTCCATAACAAGGTTCCAGTTTAGATTTGTTTTGAGAATAAAGGGAACTGATTACTTTTACAGAAATATCAAGAGAATTTTTGTGAGAATTTGTTTCACTTCTATCGCAGCAGTTGTTGACTACAATCATTTTGTGAAACCTGTGCAGTTATATTAAGTTTCTCGCACGTTAGATACAAAAAATAAATTTTAATGTATTTTCCAAATTTCGGTATATTTAGTTACTTCATTAATATCTTTTTTTCGGTGGAAAAAAATTATTGAGTAGAAGGTTGATAAACATTACAAAAGAAAAAACACTTGACAGATTTGTATAAATATTCAACAGACAAATGTTATTTTATTGATATGGATAGGACTGAAAAAGATTTGTACGTTGGTGTTTTATATAAAAAATTGGTACATGCATTAACCACGTGATTGCAGTTTTTTATTCCTCGATATGTATTAAAACAACTTTATTGCATAATACAAACCTCAAGAGGTTAAGCAAACACAAACATACAAAAACAATGAACATGTAACTACATACAAATGGATACAACCAAAGATATTAAAGTATTTACAAATATGTATGAATTTGACCAATGTGGATCTCATTGTCGCAACTCAAATGATTGCTTTACAAAATCAACAACCGTGGGCAAAACATCCATATTTGGGTTAAGTACAAAAATTAATTTATCAATGGCGTCAAGCTGGTTAAAATTAGCATATTTTGTTTGTATTAAGTCAATAAATGTTCTTCTTATATTATTATTAATTTTACAATGAAAGAAGAAATGCGCTTCATCATCAATTATTTTGCATGATTTACAAAGTCTTTGTTCTCTTGGTATATTCTTGTATATTAAATAAACACCAAAACATGGCGTTCAATGATTATGAAACTCAGCCTTATTTTTCCTCAAGGATCCTCTATATGGCTGTTGATGATCATGCATGTGTATAGTTTTTTATTACATTTAGCCTGTCAGCACTGCGTTCGTGAGTTCGAATCCCCGCTCGTACCTAAATCTTGTAATATCTGTATTCCAACAAATTTGTAAACTTTCGTTTCGTTCCTATACTGACTGATGAGTAAAATACTTGAATATGCAACAAATGACTCTAATTTAATTCAATCAAGTCAAAAACTAAAATTATTTATGATGGCGTATTTTAATGAAGTTTATTAAATGCACATTTGTACCCCTAAGGGTTTAAGGCATACATATATATAACAAACAACAATCAGTTAATGATAAACTGACAATAACACAGATGGGATCTGACACAATACACAATATGTACATAAATATTGTCAGTGATGAATCATGCAATTCTAGGGTCCTAACTTCTCATTTTAAATGACTTTTTAATAAATACATTCCCCCATACACTTTCTGTTAAACCCCCGTGGGTGGGGCGCGCGATAGCAGTTGCTTTACCATTTCTAATTTTCCAATATTGTAAATTATCAGTTAAATTAAATAGTAAATTTTAATAACTTAACACGTTGTTATCGCGTTATCTATACAGTAGGTAAGAACCTTGAGTAGGCATTGAGTTTTTATCAGTAAGCTACTACAGGAGTTTCGTATCTTTGGTAATATCACACTTGCTATCGGACGATAGTCCTACTATTACACAATATAATAATGATTACTATCACCCCGTATCAAATGTAAATAGACAGGTCTATTTATCCAATTAAAAAGATGCCAGCTTAACAAATGATTGACAAGGTTTAAAGATATCTTTGCAACAGAATAATCCCAAATATAAATATTTTTTTTGTAAGTTTGGCTAATACATTCTTCGGTTTATTGTGATTTTACTCCGTGGCTATATCGTATCGGCCATTTTGTGTTGGCGGAGGAAGCTGGATTAACTGGAGAGAACCACCGACCTACGGCATGAAAAATGTCAATCCTTGCTCATTGAAAGATCGGAGTCGAACACACCTCGTTTGGGTTACGACGAACTAGCCAGACTACTTGGCCAAAGAGGACCTTTGGTGCCGAATAGAAGCAATCATCAAAGACATACATGAATACTCAGTATAATCTGGAAATTGTACAGAAGGGAAATAAAAATATCGAAGACAAGGGATAAAAGGATGAACTCACATCAATGCACCAGGCTTGGTTAATGTTGTTGTTAACAATTATTTACTAGTATTTACATTTGTTAAGTTATTTAAAAAAATGTATCTGCATGACCACAAGAACGAAAAATTGAATAACAAAAACATTTCACAGCTGTGAATTTTTATAAATTTCCCTAATAATATAATATTTTGAAGTTTTCGGATATACCCAAAAATTCAAGAGTTACAAAGAACCGAAGAAACTAGGCATGTTAGAAAACCCTTCGGTTTATTGGCGCGTTTGGTATTTTCTTCGAACAATGTTGCTAAATCTATGTAATATTCAAGAACACGTGCGTTTATTCAATGCATTCCATTTTCAGTTATAGTAAAGTCAACATTAATATAATTGAAATGATTTTCTAAATCAGATCTAACAAGACAGATTCCGATCGTTTCGACTTAGATTAATTCAGCTTGCTTCGACATGATGTTCAATTAAGATTATCATCACAAAACAAGCAGTGTCTGTGCGATAGCATAATCACGTGCGGCACGTGCATTAAAGGAATGCACAATATCAATGCAATGCCCTTCGGCACTCAACATTAAGACCACAACTTGATCTGATAAAAGCAGAGTTCTTTGAACAATACAATGAAGGTTAAAACATGAGACATCACATCACTCGACGGAGGAAATAATAGCCAACATTTATCGGAACATTACAAGACACCAGCATACCAAACGAATTCCTCATGGAGCTCTGCATACCACATGCCTACAACGTCACCCAAACACCAGTACTTACTGACTTGTGGCTAAGATATCTATTTCAAAGTGTTTTTTACGTATTTCCCGGACCGCATCGGTTGTCTCGTGATAGAGTGCTCGCCCCTAGTACGGAAGGTCGCGGGTTCGATCCCTGGCCTGTTCAAACCAAAGACATTAAAGTTGGTATGTGTTGCTTCTCAGCCAAGCACGCGGCAGCTAGGAGTAAGAGAAGAGATCGACTGGTCGGCTCGGAGTCAATATAATGTGTCCGAATGGGGTGATATGTCTTCCTGCGGACAGTTACCTCGTGAGCTAGCACATTAAAAATCCCGCTCAGCGTGTCGGTCTAGTACAAATCAGGGATCATATTCATTATCATATCAACATGTTCTCGTCCTGATATGCACCTGGTTGAAACAATGATTCATCCATCCATCCGTATTTCCTTCACGAATCAATGTCAGAATCCCAAGTAATTGTTCTGTAATACCAATTTTGAAGCAGAAGACATCCAAACAAGAATTTGTCAAATTACGTCTTAGGAGGCAACCATTTGATTGTTATCGAGTGGAGGGTAGGGGGGGGGGCTAGGATGAAATGTTTGATCCTGCCTATTTTTTGCTCCAAAATTTAGGTCCTAGATTTTCACACCTAAAGTGATCCTAGCTTTTCATTTTGCCAAAATCCTGGAAATCAAATGGTTACCCCCCCCCCCCTCCCCCTCAGCATTTAAAAACCGAAACAATACTAAAAAAGATGAAGACCAATTTATAATGCCAAATTGTCCAGATGTTCAAAATGCCAAAGTCAGAGCTGCGCATGAAGGAGATATCCCTTTGATTCACAAAAAGAGATTTAACAGAAAAGGTCAACAGTGTTTCAAAAACTCCACACTTGTTTTCTTTGATAACATACATTTAAGGCCAAATAAAAAGTATGTTTGGTTCCGGTTACCGACCTACCTACCGAATTTTTTGCACCTACCCTAAAGATTTTTTGGACCTTTTTTCAATAAGCACTGTTAAAGTCAGAATTTCTCTCCCATGGACTTTATGTTAAAAGAATTCCTACCTACCTACTCTATTTCTAATCTTGTTGTAGCAGGAGCCGCATTTATTTTTTTACTTGGCCAACTTGATCAGTAATCAGAAACAAGTGCATATGTGCCACGTATAGGGTTAAAGTTCCATATATTAAATGAAATTTTATTTAGACTTCACATCAATGAAGTATGATGATAATTAATAAATAAATAATATGCAATTATATCATACCTCTCGCTACACGGGTCCTTGAAAACTTTCTCTGAGGGAGATATTTATATTATCTATAAATGTCTTTAAAAAATCCGTTTTTATTTTATTACAGAAATCTGTTTTATAAATAGAAATGAAATTAATGCCAGTACTGTTTCTAAATATATTAACTTTTGTTTAAAAAAATAAACACAGATATTAGTCAGCCCTACGCGTTAGAAAAGAATACTGAGAACTGATCAAAGGAAATTGTGCAGATGTGAAAAAGGGTTGCAAGGCAAATAACGTTAGCTAAAGACTAAGGGCAGTAATATATTTTGTTTATTATGCAAGGTTTGTAAACATTAAAGATATGGGTGGGTCTTTACTTACCGGATGCATTTTTTTTTTAAATATCATCCAAATAGAAATTGAGTGTACAAAGGTAAATAACTCCGATCACATCTGAACATGTGGATAAGCAGGCTGCATGTTCTATAAAATTTTAAAAATTCCTTTCATTTGCAATACTTTGTTTTACATCTTATTTTTAATGCTTAAGAAATTATGACAATTTTGCAGATTACCGATTTAAGTGAGTATTGATTTATGAATAAACCATTTATAACTCGTAACCACGATTTATTTAAGGAATGTTTCCAATTTTTGAACAAGTTATACGATATAACCTGGTTTAAATTTGGGTCAGTTTACGCATAACAAACCGCGAAGCGGTTTGTGAATGCCGTAAACTGACCAAAACCAGGTTATTGAAGTATAACATGTTCAAAAATTGGAAACATTCCTTATAATTTAATTTCCAAACAGAAATACAATGATTCCTCGATTCAAGCATCAATAATGACATGGGACTGTTTGAATTTACAAGTGGCAGATTAATCCGTTGGTGACATCACAAGACCAAACCAGGTTATGCAGAATAACCAGTGTTGTTCTATGTTGTTAGGCCAATTAAAATGCAGTATTCAAATCGATTTTCATCCTGATGTGCACCTGGCTGCCACTGGACGTTAAACAACAATTCATCCATCCACCATATCGAATTAAATTATTAACTCGAGCCACGACTTAAAGAAAATCGTAACCGCAGCAGATAGGGCATACGTATACCCTTCCGGAGCCTCTGATGTCTTTCTCAATTATTTTTTTTAGATTTTATAGTATTATTGCTTTAGGTTTGTATATTAATTTATTCTATTTTACTTCTGTTTGCTATTCATGATCATTCATAAGTCAATATAAATGATTATTTTTACTATTATTTATTAATGAAAATAAAATTAACAAAACAACGCAAATGATACATAAAACAGAAATAAAATAGTAAAACAACTGAGTCCACAACATCCCTTCACCAATCACATCACCAATCTCCAATCACATCACCAATCGCCAATCACATCACCAATTACCAATCACATCTCAGTGATAATCCTGACACAAAAAAATGCAATAATTTAATATTGAATTTAATACGTCATTTAGATTGGTATCATATCATAGACTAAATTTTACGCTGTTTATTTAGAGTGTACAACGTGTTTTAGGTTTTTCGTTCGTAGACTGCAAATATTACAATTGATCACAATTAATCCTCAACTATTTTTAAATACTATAACTGAAAAAGACTATCTCTACAATAAAATCGGTTTATTTTATAACTAGGACAATATAAGTGATTTGCCATGATTTTAAAGAAGTGTCCTTAAAAAAAATAGAACTAAATGAAAAGCATGAAAATGGTCTATAGCAAACAGTTCTGTCTGAATGATCAAATTAAAAAAAAAATTCTTGAATGCATCAGAACATTGATGCACAACTTGAGTAAAGTGTTTTATAACTGATATAAACCTATCTTAGAGGACTAACTGTCTTACCCTTAATATCTAATAACTGGGAAGACTCTTCTAACACATCTTTAATGTTCTGTATTTTGTCGTGTAAATCTTCAGTAGTTTCCCTGAATCTTCTTCCTAAAAACATCATTTTTTTATAATAAAAAAGTAAATCTCTACAAATACTACTACAAGTCCTTTTACGGTAATCCAGGCTAACTCCGATCGTGTTGAATTTTTTTTTTCAGCCGGAATTTTCAGTTTGTCCATATTCATTGCATTCACAATTTGGAAAAATTCAGTACTTAAGCTCTTAAGTACAACGCGCAATAACCTGTAGTTGTTCATTTGTCTTCCCGGGTTTGTCTGTTTTTTTTCGTTTGTTCCTTACATGTATATATATATTTATCGTATTTCCCTATGGCTATATCGACCTGCTGAGGTCTTCAGAATTTCCCGTATTTCGGCACTGTGACGTCGTAAAGAGTTGACCCGACCCTAATATGAGCTGACCCGAATATATCAGCGACGTCATAATGTTTGACCCAACGTTGACCCGAATATATCAGGAAAACATCCGGTTATAGGCGGATGGCCATTGAAAAGTAAGAAAATCCATTAAGATTGCTAGTTAACAATACGATAAATTTATCATCAAGTTTTCTTCAAACAAATATTGTAAAATATAAGCCGCTCGACACAATATGAAGCTTTTTGGCTCGTTCGCTACGCTCACTCTCCGAAAAAGCTTCACATTATGTCTCGCGGCTGATATTTTACGATATACGTTTGCAGAAAACCTGATAATATGTACATATATATATATATATCCTCTTTACACATGCTTTACATGGCCAACTTTGTCTGAGGAAGATGAAAACCTCTTTTCAACAAAATTTAAAAGTTATCAACTGGAAATTTCAACATATATATGTAACTTAAAATGGTATCAACGTCGAAGCTGCAGTCAATGTTTTCACATATATAAAATGTAATTATATGAAATAAATGCATCATTTGAGTAGTTTTATAGGGTTGTAAAGGCCTAGACCTGGCGCACATTTTTTATATGAAGCGTTTCCGGGCTTCATACAAAAGTGCTTTGGTCAAGGCTTTCACACCCTATAAAAGTACTACAATGATGCATTTAATTCTTAAATAAATAAAACAAGCAGGATTTGGTTTTTAGTAAAAACACAAAAAACTACATGTAAAACATGATCTAAAAGGCAAGTGTTTAAACAAATTACCTGCATATACTCCAACGTTCCTAATTTTCTGCACCTGGTCCTGATTTCCGGTTTTCCACATATACTCGTTCACCAGTCTTACTTTCCTTGTATTGGCGTCTATTGTTGGTTTCCATTGTTCCATTTGAGCCATCAAATTATTTTCGTCATTAAGTCTGGCATCGATCTGCGTGTAAACATTCTCTAAAGCTAAGAGAAGAGTCGGGATTCTTGTGGTTTTGTTTTTGTCTAACCTAATCTTCAATTCTGTAAATATATATAATGTATAATCTTTTCATCAAAATTATTGAACAAGTGAACATTACGAAACTGTATAGAGAGGTCACTTCATGGCCTATATAAAAGACACAGTTCGCACTTATAAAATTGAACAAAGCTTTGATTCAACACTTAACTTTTTGCATAATTCTCTTTGTTCGAAGGGTAATGTTCAAAGTTGATGGAATAATAAAAAGAAATCAATATTACCGTATTTCTTGACTATAATATCCTGGTATTGAATGCTTTAGAAACCTTAAAACCTGGAATCACGGAATGTGCTTTGATACATTTGGCGTCAAGCGACTGTATCACTGTATCCTATTAGCATCATAGGATTCTGATTGCTGTAACTGAGAGGGTTTTTATAATATCTGCTAGTGACTATATTTCCCGCTTAGATGCATTTTGATATTGACATTGTAGGTTTATGTTTTGGCTTTCCTGGGCTTCATTTACATTAGGGGACTCATTCCTTTAGGGCTAGGGTTTGGTTAAGGTTAAGATTTATGGTCAGGGTTAGCTTGTAGAAGGTTTAGAGCACCCCTATATAGGGTGGGTCCGGATATATTTTTTTCGGAATGTACACACGATCCCAATATTATGGTGACGCAATGGTGTCAAAAACAAAACAAAAAAAAACAAAAAAACAAAAACAGTATTTTGAATTTATACATTTAGACATACATGTATATGTAAAAAAAAAATCAGATCAGCCTGAATGTGAAACTGACACAAACAATCACATGATTCGAGTTTAAAAGATTATACTTTGAAGATAGAATATAAAAATCCACTCCAAGTTTAATATATTTACCCCTCATTTCATCTGAATATTCCTCAATCTGCCATTTTCTATGTTCCATGAGTCCTTGTACTAATTTTAACTCTGTAAAATATTGTGAAAAGAAATTATAAACATTCTGATGTGATAAATAGTATCTTCAGTTTGACATTATCCAGTATTTGAGCCTAGCTTTTTATATATTAACGATGTAAGATATTATTCAAACATTTGATCCGAGAAATTGAAATTCTGCTTAAATGTTTGAGGAAACGATCGATTATCTAATACATTTGCAAATATATAACAAACCTATATTTAATAGCCCTTTAGGGATCTTAGATTATATATAGCTGTTGAGAGCAACAAAAATTAACTAGAGGCTCTCTAGAGCCTGTATCGCTCACCTGGATTTAACTTTTCATCTTGAGCAGGACTAAACATTTAAGTGTTGCAGTCAATTTGGCTGGTTTTTCTATGGGGTTCTATGTTAAACAAACTGTGGCAGCCATCTTGGTTGACAGTCCAGGTCAATGGATATATTTCTTAAAGAGAACCATCTGTGACTTAAGTCGCAGACTCGACAAAAATGAGAAATTAAAATTTTTGCCGTCTTCAAAGCGTTACTGGTTTAACATTACGTGAAAATTTACACACCTCTAACAAATCCAGCATACGCTATGTTACTTCTTATCAATCTGTAGACGAGGTGAACAATCACTGTATACAACAGCAGCTGTATAAGGTTTGTACTCAGCCACTGAGTAAAAGAAAAGAGTGAAAGACAGATACAGATGAAAGAATGGAAGAACATGCAGCGTTTAGATTGGAGGAAATAAAACAGAAAGAATATATGGAAAATAAAACTTTGAATAAAATTCGTGAAAAAAAAAGCAAATCAAGAAAGGATAGAAAAGAAACACAAGAATTAAACTGAAACATTAAGAAATAAATAAAAGGAATAATATTCACAAGTTAACATATATCTGTTCAAGCTTACTTTCCACACATTCATATGAGTAACATGGTTCACTGTGACATCGGCAGGGGTAACCATCTTGGACAAGACATTAGTCAGACCCTTACTGTCGAGAGAAACTGGTAGGAGGCTAGAAAAAATTCACAAACATTAGTTATTCAGAAATTATAATATTACGAGATTTTTCAGCTATAGGGATTATTCTACTTTCGGAATCTCAACGGTCATACTGCAGAGGGCAAAATTATTATTCTAATATGACGTCCAAAATATCGCCAAACGTTATATTACACAATATATCCACTTTTAGCACATACGTATAGATAGTTTTTCCATATTTAAAAACGCGAATTGTGTGCCGAACTTTAAGAAGACAAATTATCTTTTCCATGTGAAATTGTTTATCTTTACAAAGACGTCATACGATGCAACTACAAATTTTAAAATTTCTTGCTTACCTCAATGTTACATTAAATGCAGGGCATTTTTCTAGCATATCATCCTCTGGAGGCACCTCGAACAATAGACCGAAACTCAAACACACAACCGAAATCTTTAAAATCAAGGAAATTACGACAGCAAAACAAATCAGCTTCTTCCGTTTCGCCATCTTTTGCGTTACTAAGACGTTGCTGTGACTTAGCGGTGTTGACATCATAAAAGACAAATCGGAACATCACTCGGCCGTTTCCGACAAAGATCGACAGTCTTTACGACAGTAGGCGGAAATAATCGAGGATGATCCGATTGAGGAACTGCGGTCAGTCTAGCCCGTCTATAGCGTACTTGAAACAGATTGATCCAGAGATTTGCGTTGCACAACAACTGTATTACAGATTTTCCATTGTCAACATCAGGACTTTATTCCATGTATTGTAAAAGATCGTTTTTTTCTCCCGACTCGAATAATGCCAGTTTTTTTCATTGAATATATCTAGGAGGCAAAGAGAATTCAAGCCAATGACAAACCAACTTTTAAGGTTACAGCATCTATTCTGTATAAAATGATGATGTTCACACCAAATATTAGCTTGATGATATCATTCCTTTATAGAGCACCGTCCCTTGGTATCTGTTGCGGCTATATTACCAATCATAAGATCGGTTTTTAATTGTTTGATATGAATCTTTATTAAATTTTTGCTTGTTTATCTGCATCGGGTACTAGGAGGTCTACGAGATGTTGAATTTTTCATGTCCATAGACCTAGAGCGCCGTCTCTTGGTATCTGTTGCGGCTAAACACAATGAAACAATCGGATTCAACAATTGTAAATCAAAATACGAAAGGAACATTTTCAACATCTTTTGAGTGGCCATGATCATTGAATTTCATATCAAAGATTTGAACTTTATACACTTGAAATATACTAGAACGTGCCAATATTTGCTAATATTTGTTATGTGAAAAAAATGTGTATGTTCTGAAACCAAATGTGTGAAAAAAATAAATTATTGTTAAATGTAGAACCCCCCCCCCCCCCCGAGGACCTAATTTGGAAAATAAAATATCTTTTATCTTGTATTGAAATTTACATTTAATAAAACGTATCACACAATATCGAAATAAACTTCACATTAACAGGTGGACTACTGGAGTAAAAAAATTCCGGTAATGGCAGCCTGTCTTGCAGAATGGCATAAAATCAAAGAAATGGTGTCATTATAAGTAATAAAGGTTATTTCTACATAATTTATCAATGTGTATCGCTCACCTGGATTTAACTTTTCACCTTGAGCAGGCTTAAAAATTTAAGTGTTGCAGTCAATTTGGCTGGTTTTTCTGTAGGATTGTATGTTAAACTAATTTCAGCTGTGGCAGTCATCTTGGTTTAGTCCAGGTCAATGGATACATTTCTAAAAGAGAACCATCTAAGTCTTGTTCCAACTGGCTAAGCGGTTTCAGACAAGATTTTTAAATGAATTTTCCTATAGGGTCCAATATTTAACGTTTAAGTTCGGTGTGGCAGCCATCTTGGTTGACAATCCGGGTAATCTGCCAAGTCTGGTTCCAATTGGTCAAGTGGTTTAAGACAAGAAGATTTTTCAATGAATTTTCCCATAGGGCCCTATGTTAAAATAAGTTCGGCTGTGGCGGCCATCTTGGCTAACAGTCCGCGACATTGGACATATTTCTGAAAGAGAACCTCCTAAGAACTATTACTGCCAACTTTGGTTCCAACTGGACCTGTAGTTTCATATAAGAAGATTTTTGAAAGTCACCCCCACCCTTTTTTCTATTTTTATTAACAGCAGCCATCTCGGTTGGAAGTCGGGGATGCCAGACATTAGTTTGGAAGGAGGCCACCCAAGGACCATTCCATTAAAGTTTGGTCTCAGTTGGCCCAATGGTTTGAGAGGAAAAGATCTTTAAAGGAAAGTTTACACTGGATGCTGTCGTTAAAGGGCAAAAACTCCTATAAAGGGTCAATCAATGATTTTGGTCATGTTGACTTATTTGTAGATCTTACTTTGTTGAACATTTTTGCTGTTTACAATTTGTCTTTATCTATAATAAAATTCAAGATAATAACCTAAAACTGCAAAATTTCCTTAAAATTAACAATTCAGGGGCAACAACCCAACAAAGGGTTGACCGATTCGTCTGAAAATTTCATGACAGGTAGATCTTGACCTGATGAACATTTTTACCTCCGTCAGTTTTGCTCTAATTGCTTTAGTTTTTGAGATATAAGACAAAAACTGCAGTTTACCCCTATGTTCTATTTTTAGCCATGTCGGCCATGTTGGTTGGCAGACGGGGTCATCGGACACATTTTTTAAACTAGATACCCTAATGATGCTTGTGACCAAGTTTGGTTCAATTTGGCCCTGTAGTTTCAGAGGAGAAAATTTTTGTAAAAGTTAACGGACGACGACGGACGCCAAGTGATGAGAAAAGCTCACATGACCCAAAGTCTTGTATTGAAATTTACATTTAATAAAACGTATCACAAAATATCGAAATAAACTGCACATTAACAGATGGACTACTGGAGTAAAAAAAATGCAGAATGGCATAAAATCAAAGAAATTGTGTTATTATAAGTAATAAAGGTTATTTCTACATAATTTATCAATGTGTAAACTCGGGCTTATCACTCACAAACTTTGCATAATGTCCTTCGGACTTTATTTAGTTTGTGGGTGAATTTCCCGAGTTTACACATGGATAAATTCCTTCAAAATAACCTTCATTACTATAATGAAAGATGATTTTGTTATATAAGAGCTAACAATTATATAGACTTTTATACAAATATACGAAACAAATTTAAATCTAGAGCCGGTATCGTTCATCTGGACTATGCCCATATTAACTGACAGCCTGGAACACTGCTGTCAAGTTCCAATTACAATTGGCTCACTGGTTCCAAGCAACAAGATCTTTCAGTGAACTTTCCTATTAGGATTTAGTACATCCTTCGTCGCCAGATAGAAAATGTTGATTTATTTTTATTAACTTTTCAAACAGATTCGCTTTTAATTGAGTATTGGATTTACAATGAAAGGAAAAATGGTATTCATCCTCTAGCACCATGCATCCAGAGCAAAGTCTATTTTCTCTGGGAATATTTTTATATCTGCCAACTTCGATTTTAAGAGAGTGATCACTTATTCGAAATTATAGTGGACTTGTCACAAATGTAAAACGATAACTGGATACAAAGAGCATGTAAGTAATTTTGTCGTAAAACGTACAGCAAATAAACTTTCTATTTCTGCTTAAATAGAATTTTCATGTTGACAGAGACAAAACCATTTTTTTTTTAAATATCATTGCGCTGCGCATCAGCGCAGTGCTATTTGTATTTGATTTTTATCTTACGCGATGGTTGATTGGCGTCTGGTTCACATCTGGGATGCAGTCATGACAGTGGTTGCACGAATTTTCAAACCGTTTTGAATCTAAGCTTTATGTACCTGGTCTCATGAGATGTACTCACATTTTGAGACACAGAAAATTTGGTATGAGTTGTGAATACTTTTCACTCAGTTCACTTATTTCATTAGTGGAAATTTTTGAGTAAATTGACATTAAAATTTAGTACATTTATGTATTTTATAAAAACGCTGCTTATTTTTGGTTGATTTTTATTTAAATGTTTCTACTTATATAAGAAATAAATTAAGAAAAGAAAGAAAAAACATCAATTTTATAAAACAATACAAAAGAATCTCTTTTAATTTTAAGATTTTAAGGAATTTTGATTAACAAAATTTGAGTTGGCACACATATTGCCATATCTTTATTTCAAAAGGCTAAAAAGGACCATTATTCCCCATTGTTAAAAAAAAGTGGTGTTTAAAATTTAATGAATATACACGTATAAGTGATAAAAAATAGTGTGAAAATGTACAGGTTAGATCATGTTACAGGTACGCTCACCAATAAAGCCTGTATACTTCTTTGGACTGTGTAGTGTTAAAAGTTATAAAGTTTTGTTTTGAACCTTAAATATAGTATACACAGAAAAACACTCCCTAAAATGCTAATTTTGTCAAATTAGACAAATACAACAATGAAAGAAATTGGCATGATGAAAATAAACTTGAGGCTCCCAGTAACCAGCAGCATCATCCAATTGGATTTAACTTGCTATCATACAGATGTTAAGAGTAACTAATCAACATACAAGTTATGTTGTTAGATGGTTTTGGCTTCACAGCTGGAAGAATTTTTACAAGAGTTGTGGGACTTGGCTGTTTTTTTATTATATGCATACCTTGTGGACACAACTCACCTAAAACTGCTGGTCAGGTTTGGTTTATATTTTTCAGGATTTTTAACGATGATACGACAATGATCACACTATACGGCCACTTTTAATTTAGCGATTTTTACACGAGTTATGGGACGTTGTTGTTTTTTAACACATTGTATTAAATGCATACCTTGCAAGGATGCAACATCTCTGAAACAACTAAGTAGATTTGGTCTATATTTTGCAGGATTGCTACCTATGATATGAAAATGATCACACTACACCGCCATTTTGATTCAGCTATTTTTCTTACAAGAGTTATGGGACTTTGTTCTTTTTTAAATTCTATTGTATCATATAGATACCTATAGAACGCAACTTCGTTGAAACTACATATACTAGTCAGATTTAGTCTATATTTTTTTATATTTGGATTTGTTTCTTGAAATAGACAAAGACAAAACTTTGATGACTTCAACTTTCCTATCGTTAACTTTGCCTTCTTGATTAGCAATATATCAGCATCGGCTGCATATGGCGTCAACGTTTCTCAGCTTAGCCGATATTCAAGCGCATGCATGAGTTACCATGACTTTCGACAAAGATGATTACTGCTATAACAAAAGCTGCTTAACCATGGTTTTGTCAGGGATAAGTTGTCATCACTCAAGAAATTTTACGGTTGTCATTACGAATTGATTGACCGTTACAGTGTTCCAGGGGCCTCGGTGGCCGAGTGGTCTAGGTAGTTCGTCATGACTACTTATGATCACTAGCCTGTCAACACTAAGGTTGTGAGTTCGAATCTCACCTGTGGCAGGGTGTGTTCGACTCCGTTCTTCATTGAGAAGGATTGCCATTTTTTCTACCGAAGGTCGGTGGTTCTCTCCGGGTATTCCGGCTTCCTCCACCAAGTAGAGGCTCTCAAGAGCCTGTATCGCTCACCTGGATTTAACTTTTCACCTTGAGCAGGACTAAAAATTTAAGTGTTGCAGTCAATTCGGCTGGTTTTTCTATAGGGTTCTATGTTAAACGAAGTTCGGCTGTGACAGCCATCTTTGTTGACAGTCGAGGTCAATGGACACATTTCTAAAAAAGAACCACCTAAGGACCATTACTGCTAAATCTTGTCCCAACTGGCTAAGTGGTTTCAGACAAGATGAATGAATTTTCCCATGGGGTCCTATATGAAACTAACTTCGGCTGTGGTGGCCATTTTGGTTGACAATCCGGGTGATCAGACACAATTCTGAAAGAGGACCATGTAAGGACCAATGCTGCCAACTTTAGTTTCAGTTGGCTCAGTAGTTTCACAGAACATTTTTTAAATTCAACCCCCTTTTTTTTAATTTTTAGTAACAGCAACCATGTCGGTTGGAAGCCGGGGATGCAGGATATTAATTTGGGAAGGGGGCCACCCATGTACCATTCCACCAAAGTTTGGTCCCAATTGGCACAGTGGTTTCAGAGAAGATCTTTAAAGAAAAGTTTACCCCGGACACTGTCTTTAAAGGGCAAAAACTCCTATAAGGGGCCAATCAATGATTTTGGTTATGTTGACTTACTTGTATATCTTACTTTGTTGAACATTTTTGCTGTTTACAGTTTGTCTTTATCTTTAATAACATTCAAGATAATAACCTAAAACTGCAAAATTTCCTTAAAATTAACAATTCAGGGGCAATTACCCAACAAAGAGTTGACCGATTCGTTAGAAAATGTCATGGCAGGTAGTTGTTGACCTGTTGAAAATTTTTACGCCATGTCAGTTTTGATCTAAATGCTTTAGTGTTTGAGATATAATAAGATAAAAACTGCAGTTTACCCCTATGTTCTATTTTTAGCCATGTTGGCCATGTTGGTTGGCAGGCGGGGTCATCGGACATATTTTTAAACCTAGATACCCTAATGATGCTTGTGACCAAGTTTGGTTCCATTTGGCCCAGTAGTTTCAGAGGAGAATATTTTTGTAAAAGTTAACGGACGACGGACGCCAAGTGATGAGAATAGCTCACTTGACCCTTTGGGTAAGGTGAGTTAATAAAAACTGGCTGCCGTAAAATAGCCAAAATGTGCTGAAAACAGCGTAAAATCCCAGCTAATCAAAATAAACAAACAGTGTTCCAATATCTTAGATGACGTTGGACCTGTTCCCACTGTCGTTACAGTACATGTACATCCACCAATTTGTATCTACAACCTGATCTTTACGACGGGTGCCGTATACGGAGCAGGAACTGCTTACCCTTCCGGATCACCTGAGTTCACGCCTGGATTTTATAGGAGGTCGTGTTGTTCATTATTGTTTTTAGTTTTCAGTGTTTATTTGTTGTGCTCATGGTTGTTCATTTGTCTTCCTGTGTTTGTCTGTCTTATGGTTTGCATTTTTTGGTTTGCTCCTTAGGTATATTTGTCCTTTGGTCATAACTGGCAAAGTAATTTCATGGGAAAAAATTTTAAAATATTTTAAATGATTATTTTTCTTTTTTTGGTAACAGTAGCCATACAGGTCTAATGTTGTTCTCCACTGGCCAAGTACAATCAGAAGAGATAAACAGTTTCTCATTTTGAAAACTATTGTGTGTTTTTTCGTTACATAGAAAAAAATCACAAAAATACAAATTCTCAGTTTCCATGACAACAACAAACAAATCTATATATCCTAACAATTTGTTTTCCATGAATTTCTCAAATATTTTATTAAAAAGGGAGTAAACCGTATTACTGTTTCTTCTGTTCCAAAAGACATAATTAATTAATGTATTTTCCACTGCTGAAATGCTTCAATTATTGTACAATAGCAGATTTTCCATTTTTTCAGCGCAATTCGTTGATTTTTGCATAAAGCATGATGTCACCACAATGTGATGCTTCTGAGCATGTGCAAGTTTTGTTTCTAAAGTCTGAATCAAGTGGACGTTTAGGATATATTATATTAGTGGTCTAGGTAGTTCGTCATGACTACCATTGATCACTAGCCTTTCAACATTGAGGTTGTGTGTTCGAATCTCACCTGTGGCGGGGTTTGTTCGTCTCCGATCCTGATTGACAAGGATTGCCAATTTTCCTACCGAAGGTCAGTGGTTCTCTCCGGGTATTCCACCTTCCTCCACCAATAAAAACTGGCCCCCTCAAAATAGCCAAATGTGTCGAAAACGGTGTAAAACCCAAACAAAACAAACAATGTTTTACCATTATATTATATTTCAAAATGTACAGAATCATAATAATAAGTTTTTCATCAAGAAATCAAGAAATCAGTTGACATTTGGGAAACATGAAAGGCACCATTACATGACTCTTTATAAACATTTAAGATATCAATAACAATAAGAGAGAGAGTAATATATAATCTTTTATTTATGATAAGCATCAATGATTTTATGACAATATCTTTTTATGAACAAAATTCATGGAGTGCAAACTCCTATCCTCTCTCTCAACAATCTTCCTTGTCTTCAAATAAACTATCTTCCTTGTCTTCAAATAAACTAATACCAGCATTACAATATCATAGGTCAAACACTTTGCATTCAGATAAAAAATTATATTAAATAGACACAATTTTGTAAAAAATGAATTTATGGCACAAAAATGAAAATATTCTTCAATACATACATATATTTGTCACAATAAGTGACTTCATAGACAAAAATCACAAAAATACAAAGTTTCAGTTTCCATGACAGCAAAAAACAAATTTGAATATCCTAAAATAAACCTAAATTACATACATGTACTATTTTATAAACTGTTGCGCGCTTACTAATGAGTTATATACACCTCTCTTAGCTAACAGATTTTGATGTGTTCCATGTTCGACTATTACACCCTGATCCATCACAAATATAACGTCAGCATTTTGTATCGTAGACAGACGGTGAGCTATCACAATACATGTTCTTCCCTCCTGGGCTTTATCTAAAGCTTCTTGTACCAACTGAAAAATAAAAACAATCAAATTTCAATGTACAGCTTTCAATAAACCAGTTGGTGCATTAGGTAATCTGGGAGGGAAAACCGTGCTCTACTGTAACATAAACTTAGCCATCACACAAGGTAGAGGGTTGAACAATGACTAGGAATAAAAACAGATATAAAACTAGAATTGTGAGTGCCCTCACTGAGTGTTCCCCCTCTGCTAGCTCTTAGAAACTTTAAACATGTAAAACCCTTAAGTTGGATTATCTCCCTTTGCAAGCATCCGGCGATAAGTATCTTGCTTCATGCACATCTACATATGATGCCCAACCTTCATATAAAGTTTTATAAAAATCAATTGAACGGTTTATGAGGAGTTGCACTTACAAGGTACATGGAGGGACAGACGGCCGGGTTGATTTCTATATACCCCTCCAAAACTTTGTTTGCGGGGGGTATAATAAATTTTGAAGATAAATTCTTTGATACCAGTTTGTTGCAAAAGATGTGCACCTCATTTACGACTCATCAGTTGTGCTCATGGCCTAAAATAACGATAACCGTAACACAAAACCAAAACGTCGAAGAAGAAATTCAACTAGAACTGTCTGCAGAGCAGGACTAACATCCCCCAACCAAGGGAAATTCAATATCTAGTAGATCTGAAAGTAACCTGCAAAGTAATAATGGATGTTTGCAAGAGATTCTATGATTGCAGGAACTTCTATTTGTACGAATTATGTTAAATGAATCAATACAATACACACACCATTAAATGAAGTTCAACATATTAGGACATCCTACCCATATGCACATGAAGATCTAACAATAAACTAAGTTTCATATGTATATAAGAAAGCATGAAAAGGTGATTACCCTACAATGTCAAAAGGGCCATAACTCAAAAAAGACTGAAACCAGAACATTCTACTCCCATGCATGTTTACATGCTAGGATCTGGTTTCATCTGTATATAACAAATGCACCAAATCTGGTTCCAATTGTCCCAGTGGTTTTACAAAAGAAGATTTTTAAATGAATTTTCCAATAGGGTCATATGTTAAACTAAATTTAATACTGTCCTTACGGCGTAAAACAACAATCAATCAATCAATCAATAAACTAAATTTGGCTGCGGCAGTCCGCTTTCTTGACAGTCCAGGTCATCAGACATTTTTCTGAAAGAGGACCATTGCTGTCAATTTTGGTTCCAATTGGTTTCATGGTTTCAGAATAGATTTTTCAATGAATTTTCTCATTTTTCCAATATTAAACTAAGTTCGGATTTGGCAGCCCAATCGGTTGACAGTACGGATTCTCAGACCTCATAGGGACCATTTCATATAGGTTCTGGCCATATAGTTTCACAGAAGAAGAGTTTTGAAATTCAACCCTCCCCCCTCTTTTTTCTATTATCTAATAAGAAAAGCCATGTTGGTTGGAAGCCTGGGATTGTGGACACAGTGTTTGAAAGGGACACTGAAGGACCATTCCAACAAAATTTGGTCAAAGTTGGCCCAGTGGTTTCAGAGGAGTTGCAAAGGGCAATAAATCATGAAAATGCAATGGACTGGAAAATGCACATCTAACAATGCACAAAGTTTCAAATGTTTCTCAGAGAAGTCACGATGACAAGGTTTGTACCATACACGTCAAAATTCCGAAATCATGAAAAACTGAATGGACCACAACATAAAGTTAACACATCATGGTCAATTACTAATCAAGTTTCATAAGGATTGGGCAAAGCTTGTCTGGACAGATGGATAGACTGACTGATTCCTATATATCCCACCCCCCATACTTCATTTGTAGGGGGGTATAAAAATGCCACAATGTCAAAATACTAGGCTGGTTCTCTCCCTTGCAACACATGGGTAACTGAGTCAGAGCCAAACAGATAAAGGACAGGGAACCAGTCTAGTTAAAATACTAGCAACTGGGCTGGTGATACCCTTGCGACAACAACAAACACTCATGTGATAACCAGCTTAATTATATTAAAATGAATTAAATTTTATATACCCTTTCACTTTCTGTATCTAATGCTGAAGTAGCTTCATCTAACAGTAGTATTCTAGGATTTCTAATTAAAGCTCTAGCAATGGCCACTCGTTGTTTCTGTCCTCCGGAGAGTTGTGTCCCCTTCTCACCAACAATCGTATCATAACCCTACAATAAGAGCAAATACAATGAATCTTAATCATTTTCTAAGAATAAATGAAAATGTGTTGTTTCAAAGACCATGATATTCAAGGTTTTCTAATAATTTTCTAGGAAAATAGCATTATAAAATATAAATTTTGTTAATTTTTTTTTAAAATGTGCAGAACTTTTGTATCACATGAAATAAATAAGTTTATCTACACTGTACATTGAATTATAAAAGTGCTTTGTTTGGAAACCTTAATTTGTGGAATAGATATTGGGCATTGAAAGTCTAAGTAAAGTCAACAAATACCAAAGGGATATTCAAAGGAGGGGAAAATTGAAAACAACTGACAAATGCTGGAGAACAACGAAGACAAGACCAAAACTATACAAACACTACACTTAAAAACTCAAAACATATGAACAACATGGACCCCACCAAAAAACCAGGGGGGTAGACTCAGGTACTCCGGAAGAGTAAGCAGTCTCTGCTTCCTGCAGGACACCTGCCATGCTGCCCATGATATAAATGATATAATTATAAGACACTTTTAATAAATGTTGAGTCATCTAAGAAACACAAATTTTACTATTGTATTATATTTTCATCCTTCAAAATGATTTTGAAAGGACAGTTTCCAAAAGAAAATAATATGCACTTGGAAAACTGAAAATATTTTTAAAGATTTTATATGACTAACTTATTCCCATCCTATAATTTTTAAAACCATTAAATTTTATGTATCTTTTTCATTTTCTTTGTGAAAATTTAGGTCAACCCAAAATGAATTACCTAATTTCAGAAAACCTAATTAGAAGACTTATTTAACTTTTTTACATTGAAAATTCCATGGCCAGACATTTTTGCTCCCTGGAAGACATGACAGAACAAAATCAGTGAAGCTCAATTATTTCAGCTACCAAAGTGTTAATGGCATCAGGATGCCAAGTGATAAAACCATTCAAATTGAGTAAGATATTTAGATTAGAAAAAATCTACCCCATGAACCCAGAATTAATTTAAGACAGTAGAAATGGCATTAATTGTTTTCTAATGCAAGAGTTGTCTCCCATTAACAGTACCTACCATTAACTATGTTTTTCCCAATCAGTTTGAGAAAAGGCTTCAAAATTTCCAGCCTTTGACACCACTGACTTTTTGGGTGAAGATGACTTGACATTCTACTGTCAATACATACATTTAAATACTGTAATCTAGAAATTTTGCTTCATTTTTAAATGTATGCTTAATATCCATTAATTTTCTTAGAATTATTTAACTGCTGGATTAAAATTCATTATCCTGTTCATAGAGCAAGTTGGTTGAATTTTAAAAGTATTTTTAAATGGTACTTTTTTTATGCTTTTTTAACTCTCATTCATGAAAATTGATTGTGTCAACATTATGCTGGAAACATCATGTAATGACCGCCATCAATGAGCAGGACATTTAAATTTTGGGGTATCCACAGCTTCTCATCTCTAACTACATGTTCTCATGAATTACAATACAGTCAAAACTGCTTTAAAGGGCACCTCTATATGGCAAATCACTGTCTATAAAGGGCACATTCAAAAAGTCCCATTCATGAACAAAACCTCTGTATAAAGGGCACCTTTTTCTGGTCCCTTGTGTGCCCTTTACAGACAAGTTTGACTGTATTTCTATTGTCTAAATATGTCAATAAATTCAAATTCAATAATACCTTTAATTTTCTGTAAATGGGAGATAGATAAAGAGACAAAAGAAAAGGGAAAGAAAAATATTTTCACCCTTTTTACATTGCCATAAATTTGAGTTATCTCTCTTGGCCCAAGTTCACTGTTGGATTTTGAATGTTCTGGGTATTGGTAAGATGTTCTCTTTTTTCATTATTTTTATTTTTTTTTGGTCAAGATACTTGTATATGTATTGTGTATGTCAGTGTTTATCTCAAATTATAACTGTTATCTTTAATTCCCCCTTATTGTAGATTTGCCACACCCACTCTGCCCCACCAAGGCAACTGTCTGTCAAGGTTCAACCCTCATATAAACTACCATTACTGCTGTAATAAAAATTCTCTAGAGGTTGTAATATCTTAAACTACTTAAAACAGAGACAAAATCTGCATTATCATGTTTATCATAGATCATATTACCATGGGCTGACTTGTAATAAACTCATGTATGTTAGCTGCTCTGGCAGCTTCTATGATGTCGTCCATTCCTGCCTTTTCATCCAGACCATATGCTATGTTATCACTGATGCTACAGTTAAACAAGATTGGTTCCTGGCTGACTACGCTGATGAAAGATCGCAGCTTGGCTAAATGAACATTTTTTATATCCATACCATCTACTAACTGTAAATAATATCAAGCAAAACAAATATAAGAATCTAATTTACTATTTCATGCTTTAAAGTTCAAATTTTGAAAAATTTTACATAAAAAAAGTTTGATACTATTATCGAAATAAGAAATTTGAAATTAAACAGCAGTTTTTCATCTTAAACAAAAAAAAAGTTCCAAAAAAGAAGTACATTGGAATTGAAATTCAGATGCAAAGTCCAAATTCAAAAATCTAAAACCATTATGTAATTAATCCAAATTTCTTTTACAAAAACTTTGCTTGAGAGTTCCATGGAACACTTGTGTTGACTGCTCTAATCCAACCCTTAAGTAAGTAAATTTTATTGGATCCCTAAAAATGGACATGACAGCATGGAATGAACACAAAAGAGCAATTTAAAACAGAAGCACAGTACATTATCATATCGTAAAATGTTATCACAGCTGAAGAATCAGAGTTAACTCCCATGTAGAAATATAAACCTAGGATTGCTAGAGTTGTCTCTCTTATAACACTAAATGACCATTACAGGATGGTTTTTTTTTTTAATGGAAACCACGAAAAAAAAAGAACAAAAAAAAAACAAAACAGGAGGCTCACAATATGTTTGTTTCACTGTAGACTCATTGAAATTTTCATGGAAATCAATTTTCTTGTATTTGCAGTTTTAAAAGTGTGACGCCACTGAACCATGATGACGACAACAACCAAGACTACAATTAGTGATCCCTTTGTGTCAAGTCAAGACTGCTATGTAGACGACAGAGTTAAGAATACTATCTTCAGCTTGATGTATTCTATTATTTCACTGATTTTGCGGTTCTAATTTCCCTATGTCATGGGTGTGGTTTCTCATAAACATCATAGTTCACTAATCTGTAATATTTGGATATTTTACACACACAAATTTAAGTTTTCAATTAACACAAAAGCATATATCTGTATGTATACTTTTCCAAATGAAAATATAGTTACTTCAGAGAAATGATTCAGAAATGAAACCTGCAGTAACCTAGGTTATGAAGAGGTCTGTAAAAAATGTTTCCTTTCTATTCAACACTTACAATTTCTCCAGCTTCTGGATCATAGAACCTCTGTAGAAGGGATATTATTGTTGACTTGCCACACCCACTCTGCCCCACCAGGGCGACTGTCTGTCCAGGTTCAACTCTCATATTTACTCCCTTTAACACCTTGACCTCTGCTCGAGATGGATAATTGAAGTGGACATTTCTCAATTCTATATAGCCATCTACTTTTTGCTGGAAGGGAAAATTTTCAATATTTTAGCTTTTGGAAGGAAATTGTAAAAAAAAAGATACAAAAAATTTCAATATTTGAAAGTAATTTTTTTAACTGATAAAGTGTATTTCGGTTGTGTTTATGCATCTGACCATTCCTTCAACAATTTGTTTATTACCATCAAAATGACAGACTGAGAGCTGATATGATGTTTATTTTTACTATTTGAGCCAGCAAACTCAGAGATGGGTGATACTAAAATCTAAGATTTAGAGGTTCAAATAAATTTGCAATGGAATTAATGTCATTGTTTAAGTCTTTGAACACAGTTCTCACTTATCATGGACTTTTAATAGCAACACTTTTGTAAATTTATTATTGAAAACTTTCTGGTGACCAAATGGTTTCTACAAATGGAAAGAATCATACTTTCCAACATAACCATTTGTTATACATGCAAACCATGTTTAAAAATCACCTCTACATTGAAAAATCAAATTCTGTAAAGTAAATCTCTGCAAAAATGGCACTGACCAGTGTCCATAAATGATATTTCTTCACGTTCTTCGGACACAGGCAATAGAGCAATTCAAAATTCAAAAAAAGAAGATTTTTAGATGTCTTGCTTTTTGTTCTATACAGACATTTGCTTGAATATTTTAAGAGTGTATTTTACATATTTAACACTTATATATGCATCCCCACTGCTTACCAGGTAAGTTCCTTTCCTAGAATATATATCTATACCAGGTACAGTATCCAATGCTTTGAATATCAGACCAGCGGCATGTTTAGCTTTGGAATAGGCTGGAAGGAATGACGCTGACTGACCAATCACCATACCAGTAAAGGCTATAGCAAAGAATACTCTGTAACAGAAAATACTTTTTAGAAACTTAATCATTCTCTTAAGGTTACCTGATACGATTTTTGCATCCTATTTCAATATAATTATTTCAATTTTGCTTGAAATTAAGGATACTACAGATACACCACAGTAAGCTTCATATTTGGATTTGTTTCTTGAAATAGACTATGAGGGACATTTAAAGACAAAACATTATGACAAACGTGATGACTTCAACTTTCCTATTGTTAATTTTCCCTTCTTGAGTAGCAATATACCAGCACCGCCTGCATATGGCATCTACGTTTCTCAGCTTATCCAATTTCCAAGGGCATGCATGAGTTACCCTGACTTTCCACAAAGAGGATTACTGCTGTCACAAAAGCTTCTTAACCAGGGTTTTATCAGGGATAAGTTGATTTTACGGCCGTCATCATGAATTGATTGACCAATACAGTGTTCCAATATCTAAGATGGACCTGTTCCTACTGTTGTAACCTTTCATGTGCCTCCATCGATTTGTGACTTCCCCAGGATTGACTTTGTTGAACTTCACGACGGGTGCCATATACGGAGCAGGAACTGCTTACCCTTCTGGAGCACCTGGGTTCACTCCTGATTTTTATAGGAGTTCATGTTGTTCATTGTTTTTTAGTTTTCTGTTTTTATTTGTTGTGCTTGTGGTTGTTCATTTGTCTTCCCGCGTTTGTCTGTCCAATGGATTAGGCTTTTTGATTGCTCCTTAAGTATATTTGTCCTCTGCATTTACAACAGACCTCTCACAAACCACATAACTCATTTTATTTATTACGTCACACTTTATACAAATCATTGTCAAATCAAAAGGAAAATCTGACAGATAGAAATGAATCTTATAGCTAGACCATAGCAATTAAATTCCCTAAATGGACAAAACTTCAGAATTGTGACAATGAACTGTAGGTTCACATAAAATTGACTTGTAGCAGTTATTGGTAAACAACAAGTAGTAAGCCTTCAATTTGTACATGCGGTAGAGAGTGAGCTTTTGGTTCATTGTTGAAGAACTTCCATTGACTTGAGATGAAGAACAGCAATACAAAAGCTCACTCAGTTCACATGCATTTTGTGTGATGTTCAAGTAATACATGGGTTTCACTTCTCAAGTAAATTAAGTGTACATCCATTATATTTATATAAATAGATATGAAACAAAATGATGCTTTTCACAAAAGTTATAAAGAGTTGTGTGGTGCTGTACACCTACTGTATGTTGAACAGAGCTGACTCCTGCTCCCTAATCCTCAACCAGAAAAAAGACCTTTTCATATCTCTCCTATCGTGCTCCTCACAAAAGTTATAAAGAGTTGTGTGGTGCTGTACACCTACAGTATGTTGAACAGAGCTGGCTCCTGCTCCCTAATCCTCACCCAGTTAAAAATACCTTTTCATATCTCCTATCATGCTCCTCAAAAAAGTTATAAAGAGTTGTGTGGTTCTGTACACCTATGTTGAACTCCCATAAAAATATAACTCACCATACAAAAGTGTGCAGCATGGACTAAATTGGGATAATAAATTTTAAGGAATTCTCTCATGATACATGATTGATAGAAGTTCCTTAAACTACCATAAAATGTTTTCTGAATTAATTTTTGGGGATGAAAAATAACCAAAAATTAGAAATCCAGAATATTATTTAAAAATTTTAGGGCAATGTAACATCTCATCAATTTTAAATTCAATTCAATAACATCTCCACTGGAATTAGCAGAACACAAAAATGTAAGATTTATCTCCCCTTGAAGATACACTGTAAACTAGTGATTTCTTTATACCTATGTGTCAAGGGAGAAAGGCATAATATTAAACCATTAGAACTGAGTGAAACTAGTTACAAGAAAAAAACTCTCACATTTGAGTTGCAGAATGCAAACATTTATATATAATGAATTCAAAAATACCTATGACTTCCTTCAAAATACAGTTTTAGTGAAAAAATTATAACTGTAGGGATATCAAAAGGATATTTTGATTTAACTTCAGGCCATAACTTACTGCTTAACAACAAACTGCCTGAGTGACAGCCAACCAGATTTCCTTCAAAGCTCATAGTACCCACCCACCGGCCACCCAACAGATTTTTTCTGAATCTGGTTACAAACCAAATGCAAAAAATATTTGTCAAATATTTCCCCTAAACTGTGGCTACAGTAATTATTGATAAATTATTATGAAATAAATATTTGTATGAATTTCATGAAATTGGATATTTTAAGTCTTCCTCCTATCAAAAAAAAAATATATAACTCTTGTCTTGAAACTATCCAAAAAAAATATAACTCTTGTCTTGAAACTATCCAAAATAAAATATAACTCTGTCTTGAAACTATCCAAAATAAAATATAACTCTCGTCTTGAAACTATCCAAAATAAAATATAACTCTTGTCTTGAAACTATTCAAAAAAATATAACTCTTGTCTTGAAACTATCCAAAATAAAATACAACTCTGTCTTGAAACTATCCAAAATAAAATATAACTCTTGTCTTGAAACTATCCAAAATAAAATATAACTCTGTCTTGAAACTATCCAAAATAAAATATAACTCTTGTCTTGAAACTATCCAAAATAAAATATAACTCTTGTCTTGAAACTATCCAAAAAAAAATATAACTCTTGTCTTGAAACTATCCAAAATAAAATATAACTCTGTCTTGAAACTATCCAATATAAAATATAACTCTCATCTTGAAACTATCCAAACAAAATATAACCCTTGTCTTGAAACTATCCAAACAAAATATAACCCTTGTCTTGAAACTATCCAAACAAAATATAACCCTTGTCTTGAAACTATCCAAACAAAATATAACCCTTGTCTTGAAACTATCCAAACAAAATATAACTCTTGTCTTGAAACTATCCAAACAAAATATAACTCTTGTCTTGAAACTATCCAAAATAAAATATAACTCTTGTCTTGAAACTATCCAATATAAAATATAACTCTGTCTTGAAACTATCCAATATAAAATATAACTCTTGTCTTGAAACTATCCAAAATAAAATATAACTCTTGTCTTGAAACTATCCAATATAAAATATAACTCTTGTCTTGAAACTATCCAATATAAAATATAACTCTGTCTTGAAACTATCCAAATTAAATATAACTCTTGTCTTGACACTATCCAAATAAAATATGAAACTATCAAGACAAGAGATATATTTTATTTTGGATAGGAGGGAGTTGAAACTTTATAAGTCAAAGCCAAAATACCAACTTAACAACTAATCACAACAGATGTTTTTTTTTTATCCGTTATAATATTTCCACTTTCCATTTATGAATTAACTACCCCACTTGACGTTAGGAGAAAATTAGTCAGCTCAACCCTCTTTCACATTTTCATTATCCCCCCCCCCCCCCCACCTTTCTTTACAAAATTAAATTGAACAAAATCCTATTCATTAAAAAAATGTCTTAGGACAATCTCAAATACATTAACTTAATTCTAATTATCCAAATAACTGAAATAATACCTCGAAGCTCTCACGTTAATTAACAACTGCAATGAATTTCGACAAGTACCATATGTTTGTTGTTACATGATAAATTTGTATTTACAATCATCAGATACACAAAGATGGTCGCCTCATCAACAACGATTAAGGTAGGTCAAGTTATATCTTTAATTTTACTGAAAGAACTAATTATCATGTTATGATATTCACATGTTTTTATGAAGATGAATATATCATCTGTTAGAAAGGCAATTTGTTCAAAACTTAACCGCATTTTTCATTTTCAAATGTTTGCTTATTTGCTGAAGGACTGAAAATTTGCAAAAGGACTTAGTTTACCTAAGCAAAACTATGCACTAAGACATATTTTTAAAAAATACTTTTTTGGAGAGAAATTGGAAAAAAGGGTTAACTTTTGTACAAGATAAAATAAATTTCATATATTTTTTTTAAATATCTGGAATGGTTACAATTACCGACAACCAGAGATCAAACAGGAGGGTTAGGTTGCAAAAGGGACACAACTCAAAGAAGTGACAAATATAATTTCTAACAAGGGAGATAACTCATGGAACTTTCCATATTTGAAGTATTTTCAATATATATTAATTGAAATGAATAGATATTAGTATTAATTACAATAAAAAATGAGATGAAATTTAGAGGTAATCAAATATCCTGCCACCGTTATAAGAATTCTATGAAAATAACTTCTGTATTTATTTATACTGAAAGCTATTAATTTGCACAAATTGGATGAGTCCTAGTTTACCTGAGGAATATAACCAGTAGTATAATATAATGGGACATCCAATCAAGCCTTAAATTCTTTTTCACATTGCACGGGACCATACTCCATTAAAGGGATGCTGTTCCGTGCTTCTAAAATTACAGCTTGCACCCTAATTGCACCTCAGTAAAGAGACGAAGAAGAAAAAACAAGATCTCCAACAATTTCTAAGTAATTCCCTCTTATCTATAATTGTGATGTAAACAGAATTATCATGTCTTGTGAGAATAAAACTCTTATCTGATGATTTTCTGAACTATTTATCATATATACAATCATTCCAAAGCAAATCATAATATTGTCTGATAAAGTGCTTAACTTATCAAAACTAAGAACTGTTATATCATAAATTTCTGTAACAAGTGTGCTCTGTGGTTGAACATGGGGTTTAAAATTTCAATAATTACTGATTTTTTGTAATCTATTTCAATCTGCATATTTTCTTCTTTTTTTTCGAAATTTTTGTTTTCTTTTTTTATTTTGAGGGATATATGATATGTTTGTGACATCCACCACCATGCTATCCCGGTGTGATATCTCATACTGTTTAACAGCCACACCTTTTCACCCAATACCTATGCCTAAAATATAAATTTAAAGAATTTGAAATAAAAAATCACTGCCTTTCCATGTGTTTATGTTACTTTCAAACCATCACCCAAACCAACAACTGCAGCACAAGTTTAAGAGGGTAGGGGAATCATGCATTTAAAACCCCCCTCTTAAATTCACAGCTAGACTTTGAATTCTCCATTATGTAATCCAAAGGTGAATTTTGAGGTAAAATCAAATCTTAATCATTTATATTGTTTGAGGAGATCTTCTTTAGCTCAGTCAGTTTTAAAGCATGTACTAAGAGAGCGGTCCTAGGATAGAATCTTATTATTGGGCCAGGCCTAAAATATTCTTTGTTTGCTTTAGCCCAGCCTAAATTTAAGAGGGCAGGGTAGGTAAGTAGGCATTTTGGGGAGGGGAATCATATGATGTTTAAATTCATGAACTCAACTGAACAAAAATAATTTATGTGACTCTACTGAAATTGGAAATTGGTCCAATTTTGAAAATGGGGGGGGGGTCTACAGCAGACAAATGTAATTTTAATTTAGGCCATTTACTTTATTTTCATTAGTATCAAATGGTCTGTATGGATTAATTTTCAGTTAATACAATTTCTAACCCACTCTCTTTAAGTGAATTTAGTCCATTTCAAACTGTGCCATGTGCTTTTCTAAAAATATCCTTTTGTGTATCAGGTGACCATCTGTTTGTATATTTTCTGATCATGTGACCTAGAAAAGTATTCAATCAAATTGTACAGAAACCAGGCCAACAATAATTCAAAATATGTTATGATAACATGAAGATAAGGACATGGATCTTTCCCTGGGGCTTTCTAACTTACAAGAAATACTGTTAGAATGGTTTACAGAGAACATCTAATTCTGATTACATGATAAGGAGGGATGCTCCGTAGAAATCAGCTGATTATGTGGATTTAACTGAAAATCAATACAGCAGCTGATGTGTCACAAAGAACAGCCAACATAAACAGGTAGTTATAATACCACTTATACTTGATTTTATTAATTTTTTGTTTATTTTGTAGATTTTGTTCCATAATATATAAACACAGGCTCAGAAATTTTGTTTTACAACATAACATATTCTTTTTTCATATTTCTATGACCATTAAAATATTTTTCTCTACATGTACTGTATTTAGTCAAGGCATGCATGTTTAACAGATTTTCTATTAAATTCATTTTCTCTCTGATTAAATGGCAGTCAAATGCTGTTGCAGAATATTGAAAATCATATCATCAAGAAAGTTACCCCTGGTAACTAAAGCTTCGAAATCGAGCAAGTTTATTTTTATCCTCAATTTTGATAAATTTTGCAATAGGTCACTATGAAACTTTAACCTCTATTGAAGGGCTAAATATTTTCAATTCAATTAAATTAAATCTGTTATTGACATAAATTAAGGGGGTATGTTTATAGTTCCAACTCAACAATATGTAGAGACATTTTTGTACATTTTTAAATCATTCAATTTTCATACTCCATTACTTAAGTTTTGTGTAATTAAAACTTAGTTTATTAAACAATAAAGATATTTCAGAGTCTATTAAAATGGATTTACAATCCCATTTCTATGTACTTCATAAAAATTTTACCAGGAAATTTCCCATGTCAGATGTGTTGTAAGTAGGCTAATCCTTTTCTGTCAATTATAATGTGGTTAATCACTAACTGTAATCCTAATTTCCTGTGATATGTTACAATATTACATCAATAAATAGTTATGTAAAGCTTTCCCATAAATATTAATCATTATCTTCACATAAAACTGAAAAAATATGGGGTGTGAATTTGATGCAACTTCATATTCTGTCATGTGTACATGTATATATCAGAATTCAGGAAGATGGAGGGGAGTCTGTGATGGATTTTTTACTTAATGTAGTAATTTTATTATTATTATGTTATAGTAAACCCCCCCCTTCCCCCGTCTTTTGAAATTCTCTGACCCTGCGACTCTCTATTAAGTAGCCCTGGATGGTACAGAGTTATTTTCTTGCAGTCTTCATTTTTCATTTTTTTGTGTTGGAAGGTACTTATTTGTTGTATTTTGTTCCATTGAAAAAGACAAAACTTTTTATTTTCCGTTCCCCATGAATTAATTTTCATTTGCCATTCTTCCGTGTTCATATCCCCCCTGTAAGACCCTGAATTTTTTATTTTTTTATTTTGTTATGCTACCTTCATCAGTCCACAGCCATTTGGTCTCAGGAAATTTCACTTGGCAAAAGTTTCTGCTTTTTACATGAACAGATTTTATAATATATTCTGTGTTCTAGCTAGGATTGCAGGACAGAGGGATATATTTTCAGCTAAGTTAAGGGACACTTTAATGCATTTTAAATGCATTTCATAATGCATTTGAAAAAGATAAACAAAATCATGTCAAGTTTTTTCTTAATATATCAATTATTATATTATACGTCTGTAAGAGCTGGTTTGGTTTCAATTCATTTTAAGGCCATTCGGTCTTGTTTATTTGTATTAAGAAGTGGGTTTTTTATTGTACCAACTAAAAGGGCAGAATGTTGCACTGAAAGAGGGGCATTGTGCTGCTCCCTTCTAAAAATGTATTATAGGCTAGCTAGAACACTGCAACCTGGTCATAGTTTACTTTCATGATCATTTGAAGAATATGGTACATCATCCAGACCATTTTTAACCATGATTATGGTAACCTGATTGTGGTAATATGTATGTCAACCTGACTGTTTTATATTGCACAACATGAATCTGGTTATATATTGCACAACCAGACTGTGGTTATATATTGCACAACAAGACTGTGGTTATATATTGCACAATGAGACTGTAGTTATATATTGCCCAACTTGATTCTGGTTATATATTGCCCAACCTGATTGTGGTTATATATTGCTCAACCTGATTGTGGTTATAATTTGCCCAACTTACTTTGGTTATATATTGCCCATCCTGATTGTGGTTAAAATGTATACATTGCCCAACCTGATTGTGGTTATATATTGTCCAACTTGATTGTGGTTATATATTGGCCAACCTGACTGGTTATATATTGACCAACCTGATTGTGGTTATATATTGCACAACCTGATTCTGGTTATATATTGCCTAACCTGATTCTGGTTATATGTTCCCAACCTGATTGTGGTTACCTGGTATATATTATCTAACTTGATAGTGGTTATATATTCCATAAAAACACTTTGTATGCAATACAATTGATATCTGAGTTTATATTTAGATGAAGTAAAATCGGGACAATTTTCTCACAATCAGACTATATATACCTGAATATGAACGACTTTATAATGAGAGGTTAGGAGAAATTAATGGTTTTCCTACACTGAGTCATCAATTATTGAGGCTTCAGTCATCTCAGTGTGAAATTTTCTATTTTGTAGATTGATCAATTATTGAATGTGATCTCAATCTGATCAAGTTATATAATATGCATTCAATATTTAGAAAGAAATTTATTTTTCTTTGCCACTATCTACAGTTACTGGGAAACACCCAACTTTTCAGAGAAAAAAATGGCATGAAGACTGGTCCAAGGTAAATTTGCTTTGCCTTTTGTAATTCATAATCCAAAATTTTTCTCCAAGGCATCTTCCCAAGTAAGGTGTTTACAATTGTCTTAGGCTTTGTTGGGAGCGTAAAGAGATAATAAACCTTGATTTGGGAAGATGGTTTTAGGGAGCAAAGAAATAAAGAAAATTTGGCTTATTATGAATCTCTTGAGTTAGCGGCTGCAACTCTCTGTGGAAGGCCACATGATGTATCTTTCCAACTGGTTCTATTCTATAAAATGGGATGTCTCGTGGGCTTTTACCCCATATCCATTCATTTTCGTGTCACTGAAAGCATTGTTAAACCCGGACATAGAAAATATGCAACTTTTTACATATTTTACAAAAGTTTCCTAAAAAAGAAAATCCCAATACATGTATGTTTCCAATATGACCCTGTATTTGACAACCAGTAGCAGATAGCTTGCAGTTGCCCATATTTTTGGTGTCATTCAGTACTAGGTGAATGCATGATGATATGGTTTCAAATCTCAGATATATGATAATTAATTTTTATTGAATTTAAATCAGGGATTATATAAAAGTTGGTGTGTCCAATGTCAAACATCCCATGACTTTCTAAACGCACTGAAACAATCAGACATACTATAGTAAACTGACATCTGGTTGTTTGTAATTACAGAAAACATTTGCGACATGCACTAAACAGTATCAGATTATGTAAAGGTATGCAACACTAAGGAATTCAATCTAAGGCCTTATGAAATAAAATTCTAGATTCTTGTTCAGTGTATGTTACAGTCAGTCATTGCCAGGAAATCTTCCTCAGTCCAGCAATATATAATAAATTATTTACCAATTATAATAAAAATAAAATATATACCATATTTTTTGCATAAAAAGTCCCACCTCAGTTTAAGTCGTTGGGCCTTTTTCTTACTTTTTTATATTTTTTTCCATACACAAGTGGCACCGTATATTAAGATGAATAGAAACGGAAGATCGCCATGACTTAAAGAAATATTTGTTTGTTTGTGATTAGGTGTCCGGGCTGCAGGAAATCTTAACATTCATTTCTCGTCAAATATTGCTATGCAAAGATGGTTTTCAAAAATGGCGCCATTCACTCACAGTGTAGCAAAATTGTTGACCAATCAAAATATATGAATTTTCATACACAACCACATGTTGACCAATCACATGGACAGATTTTTCGTATCACTAGTTCATATCACTCTGGACACCATGTGATATGAAATTTCCCTAACCGTCTGAGAGTTTGATAATATCGGTCAAACATAAGAGAATTTAAGTATATGTAACCTCAAAATATTCTCTTATTCAGACAAAAGACCCTAATATTTGGCAGTGAAAAAATTTTAGGCCAACAAAGCCTTGTTCAGTCATGTAAAAGCAATCATAGGTAAATACTTAGAGGGGGGATAAGGATAATTTAATGTGTCCGTAGAAAATAATACGCATATGTGGTGCAGGTGAGTTGTGGGGGGTGAAGAGATGGAATCTAGAAATTAATTTATAATGGCCTTAGAAAACATGTATATAAGCACTTAGGGTGGACACTTTATACTGAAATCCCCAACAGAGCTGCTTTAATCAAATTATTAGTCATATTATCAATATTGTATTGTTATTCTGAGATTAACTTGTAAAAGTTGACATGAAATATGTGTTTTTGATGGATACTAATGGAAAACCAACACACAAGGTAGGCATGTTTGTATATACTTAACATGATGTGGGAACATGGTATTAGGGTTAATTATCAACTCAACCGTATAATTACAGAACAGAGTACTTTCAAGGTTATCCCACATAAGGAGTCTTGAATTGAGGGAGCAACCATTATCATGAAATTTTTTTTTGCAGAATCCGAATGCCTGGAAATTTTCGTTCGCCGTGTTTGTGCAATGGGTGAGATTTTTTCAAATTATATTAATATTTGATTCCAGGTTACATTCAGATCCAGTCGTTTTATCCCCTTCCCTTTAGAAATCCATATTCTCATGCTCCCTTGAAGTTCAAACATTAGAATGACCACAATGTGAAAATCACTGGCTAAAAAACAAATTGGGACAGCAAATAATGCCATCTGGTGAGGTGGATGACCAAGGATTACAATTTTGCTACGGTTTTTTGGTTTTTGGGGTTTTTTTTTGCTAATTACTGTCAAGGTTGAAACAATCTTCCAAAATCTATCATTTGATAAATAATTTCAGGTTGATATCTTACAAAAGTGACATATTCTGTACGCCCTGGTGCCAAACCAGGGTCCTGTTACCATGGTTGTCCTTTCAACATTTTCGGATTATTTTATGTTTGTGTAGATATTGTTAAATTTGGGAATCATTCAATTCATGCATATTAATTTTGCTGATTTTTTTATACATAAAAGACCATATGCTGTTTATATTGTTTGCCTATTTTGTTTCCAAAGGTAATTAACTGAAGCCCACACAAGAAGTTTGTATATGATGCATGACCCAAATCCTTTCATTTTCATATCAGTTTTACTTAAAGCACTAGAAATAAATTTTTTGTAATTGTTTACATTGCACTGGTACAAATTTTTTTAAATTTTCTACAAGAACTTCATCAAAGATATGAAAATTACATAATACACAGGTAGTTATATCTGCATGGTCTGACTGACTACCAAAAAAATATATACAAACATCATATTACATAATAAATCTTAACATTTCAGATAAACACCTTAAAAATTTTCAGGTTTCGAAAACATGTACGTGTACTTTTATATTCATAAATTATCTATGGTTGAAAATGTAGTTTTTGTCCACCCCCCCCCCCCCCCCCCCCCCTCAACTTCATCTATAACTCTTTAATTATTCTACAAATGTATTGTTTATATCATTTGTGTCACCTCAAAGGTGGAATGTAATGTTTGATGAATAAGTACATGTTTTGTTTCTAAAAGTTCAAACTATGTTGACTTTTACGACATAAAGGGTCAAAATTAGAAATATATTAAATTTCCGCAAGAAATCAGTTTTTGAAACATGTGCAAAACAATTTGTACCCTGTTTAATTGTTTTAGGGTTCGGGAAATGTACTGTTTTGAGTTGCATAATATAATTTTTCCCACTTTTCTTCCTAGTATACATAAATCTGAGTTTTAAAATATTTGTTTTATATATATATATATATATATGTTTGTTCTTGACATTGTCAGAATTTAATTAAACTATTTCAAATGTACATAAAACAAATATTGACACAAGGAAGAGATAACTGTTTGTCAACAACTCCATTGTTTTATGTGTTTGGAATTTAAATTGTAGGTACTTTATTCTAAATAAAATATTCTAAATAATAGTTTGGTATGTTTAATACTGGCTATACCAAACATTTGTTAAATAATGTAAATTATGTCTGTGACCAAATCATCCCTATGATCAGGTATCATTTAAATATTTGCTGAAAACCTTTGTTTACTGATCTAACCCTATTGATTAAAAATTTGACCAGGGCAATCAAATGAGCTTTCCTTGCATGGCATGAAAAAGCTGAGGGTACAAAGATACATATTCATCTCTATACAAGTTAAGAACATACAAACTATTATAGTTACTGGGATATGAATTTGGACCAAAATTACTAAATACAATGAAACTTTCAGGTCTACATGATTGTATGAAACACAGGCCCCTATTTGTCAGAAAAATATTGTATTATAAACTGTCAAGACATCAAACTCCTGTGTATGAAGAAAACATTCTGTGTATATAATGGTACCATTTTGTCATTCCATGAAAACCTTGGAATGGACCTGATTTTCCAGATTTTTTTTTAATGAAATTTCATAAATGTCTGAAAAATATTTATTAATTCTTTCAGTAACCTATGTTTGTAGTTATGAATATTTCTTATTCAAAGATCATAAGTTTGGTTTTAGGTCTTCCAAATGTTTCGGTTTTAATGCTGCTGATGAGAGGTAACTCCTTGAAATGCGTCGTATACAGCATAGTATAAATTAACTATATCTAATATAAGTATCTTTGGATTGTTATTTTGACAAAGACATACATGTTTGTTCAAATACAGATCTTTGTGGAGTTATTTCCCTTTATTACTATCATTTGGATATGATTACAATATAAAATGTCTAAAAAAAGGCTACATTCAAATTTTAAATTTATCATTCTATTTTATGGCATTTTTTGTTAACTACAAATAGAAAAGACTTCATATCTTGATTTACTTCCTGTTAAAATAATTTCACTATTTCTATAAAAGGTTTGAATTTTATATGACAAATTTCTAAATTATTCAATTTTATCTACCTGAAATCAGCTGATTTCATTGTCATGGCTCATTGATCTTTGATATTTCTCAATCTTACAGGTAAAACTTACAAAGGTCAATTTGACAGGATTAAATTTAGATGTAAATTTCATGGTGAATTAGATGTGTATTCTTAACAACATTTGATTGTTAGAATATTATAGAAATATGGATGTACTTTTGAACAGGTATGTAAATATGTTACATATGCATTGATGAATGAATTGCAGTTTAGGATTAGGAAGTTATATTAAGTTATAAGATTTTTTTGTCATGAAATTATAACCTTTAGTTAGGTTTTTCACAGATCTTATTCAAATAGGGTTCAGGTCTCTTAAAACTTTTTTTGTTGAGATCTTTTATAACTTGGTTATTTGAACCATTACAGGTCTTCTGTTAAATAGTTGTAAATCATCCTGGGTCATCTATTAATTACATGTAGTTATTATACTTCCAGTCATCTTCTGTTAATCTGTTAATTGGTTGTGACATCGTTAAAGGTCTTCTATTAACTGGCTATCATATCAAAAAGGTCTTCTTTTAACTGATTGTTGCATCTTTAGAGGTCTTCTGTGAACCAGTTGTTACCTTTTTTCAAGTCTTCTGTTAACTCGTGAACTATTTGTTGCAAACTTTAGAGATGTTCTGTCAACAGGTTCTCAGATCTATAGAGATTATTGAATGTTACAAGTTGTTAGATATCTTGAAAAATGGTTGTTACATGTACACCTTTAGTGATCTTGTAAACTGGTTGTTGGATCTTATATTACCTGGTTGTTAGACATTCTGAGGTTTTTGTTTTGTAGTTGACACCTCAATACATGTAGGTCTTCTGTTAACTGGTTGTTACATATTCATATGTCTTCTGTTAACTGGTTGTTAAACCTTCATAGTTCTCCTGTTAACTGGTTGTTACCCCTTCATAGTTCTCCTGTTAACTGGTTGTTACACATTCATATGTCTTCTGTTAACTGGTTGTTAAACCTTCATAGTTCTCCTTGTTAACTGGTTGTTACCCCTTCATAGTTCTCCTGTTAACTGGTTGTTACACATTCATATGTCTTCTGTTAACTGGTTGTTATACCTTCATAGTTCTCCTGTTAACTGCTTGTTACACCTTCATAGTTCTCCTGTTAACTGCTTGTTACACCTTCAGAGTTCTCATGTTTACTCTTGTTACACCTTCAGAGTTCTCCTCTTTACTGCTTGTTACACCTTCAGAGTTCTCCTCTTTACTGCTTGTTACACATTCAGAGTTCTTCTGTTTACTGCTTGCTACACCTTTGTAGTTTTCCTGTTAACTACTTGTTATGCCTTCAGAGTTCTCCCTTTAACTGCTTGTTACACCTTCAGAGTTCTCCTGTTAACTTCTTGTTATGCCTTCATAGTTCTTCTGTTAACTGCTTGTTACAACTTTATAGTTCTGCTGTTAACTTCTTGTTATGCCTTCATAGTTCTCCTGTTAACTTCTTGTTATGCGTTCATAGTTCTCCTGTTAACTGCTTGTTACACCTTTATAGTTCTCCTGTCAACTGCTAGTTACAACTTCATAGTTCTTCTGTTAACTTTTTGTTATGCCTTCATAGTTCTCCTCTTAACTGGTTCTTATGCCTTCATAGTTCTCCTGTTAACTGCTTGTTACAACTTCATAGTTCTGCTATTAACTTCTTGTTATGCCTTCATAGTTCTCCTCTTAACTGGTTCTTATGCCTTCAGAGTTCTCCTGTTAACTGCTTGTTACATCTTTTCAGTTCTCCTGTCAACTGCTAGTTACAACTTCATAAATATTCAGTTATCTGATCTTTACACCTGTAGGGATTTTCTAAAAACTGTTGCACCTCTACAGACCTTTTGTTTACTGGTTGTTACAATTTTCTAGATTTTTGTTAATTTGCTGTTACTGGTTCCCTGTTACTGGTTCTTTAATTTTTTTTGTGTCTTTCAATGCGTTTTATGTTTACTTACCCTTTTCCTAAATTTTAATCCTGTTGGTATCAAGAATGTGGAGACTGACATTTTCAATGACAATATCTAGATACAATGCATAAAAATGTCATCCTCTGTCATATATTCAAAGAGTATAAATTTTTATTCTGATATCATTAGACGTGTGATCTTACATTAGATTCACCCTAATGAAAATCTTGAAAAAGTCCATTTCAAATCTAATTGGCATTTTGTCCAATTTCCTTTTCATCTGATTCATTTTGATGAATAAATCTGCCATAATGAAAATGATTTTATCTCAACTTTTAACATTATATAATAAAAAATATATACATCTGAAGTTTTCAAATTTGAACTTTCTTTATCAGTAATCAAATCATTAAATAATGACCCCTTTTCACTTATCTTTCAATTTTAAACAATAATACTCAAACATGTTGACACCTTGACAAAGACAAGTCAATAGAAATCAAGTTTAATCAAATCACTTAGATTTATATAATAAGTAATCAATTTCCAATTAAAGGTGTAAACAAAGATTTTTACCTGTAGGCCAGGTAAATCAAGGTTACATACATTAACTTGTATCTTGTAATTAAAACACATGGATCATGTAATGGCAGAGAACAAGGTTTGTTTTTTTCCTGTTTGTTTAGGGTGGAGTTCAGTTGTTATTTTAATTCTTCGTTAAATGCCTTCAAATGATGCACATTTTAGCAATACATCTACAAATGAAACTCTTGGAAATTTTTATAAAGTCAAGTGAGAATTAAACTGGTAAAAGGGCTTTGAACTGTGTATTAAAAATGCAGACATGATTTTGATTACTGTATGAAAATGTCTAAATTCACTGGAATGGAGGAGGGGCTGACGGAAACCTAACAAGATGTGAAAAAAATGAAATGCAAATAAAAAAATAATAAAACACACTAAGACTTTTACATATTATTTAAAGAATTTCCCATGATTAAAAGTGCAGAGTGTGCTAAAAAAATATGGAAATCAGGAAAAACACTAGGTTGGACATGTTATCGTGCAATGTATACCCCCACTCTTTTTTAATTTTGAAAATTAGGAAAACAGACTTGAAAAGTTTGACAAAAAATTTCATGAAAAGATAAGGTAAAATTTGTATGTATCGGCAAACTGGAAGTGGTTCCTTGACAGACCTGAAAATAGGAGAGACGATATAACTCATGGTCATAAAGCTACAGGCCAAATATCAAAACATTCCGTTACACTGAAGCAGAGATAAGTGTGACTAAAAATTTCAGTTTGAACGGACAGACGGACAAGGTGTATCCAGTAAACCACCCACTCGGTAGAGTGAGGGTATAATTAAATATTTTGTAGAAGCATGATATATGAGAGCAAAATTGTCAAAATCTGATCTGTTCTGAAAAAATTTGTAGAACAGTGTGTTCAGAGAGAAGGATTTTTTCATGGTCAATGTCTTATCTGAAAACAGGGAACTGCAATAAAAGTGTTGATGTTTATATAATTTGAGTTGTGTGACAAATGGCCTGGAATTAATCTTAGAAACTACATGTATTTATGTAAAACAAAATCATAAAATATCATAATGTCTAGACCTGTGACAAACATATCTACATGTATTATGTAGAGATAGATCAAAGAAACACATAATATTTGGTCAGAACATTTTTTCCTATATTTTAGACCACAGAGAATTGATTTGTTGTTTTTTTAGATATTGTGTTTATCACACTGCAGCAAATAAGCAATATTAAAATTTGTTATTTTATTCCTGGTAAACAAGGTTCCAAATAAGGTCAATGTGGTGTTAAAATCAAAAATTCAATTTTTCATATAAAATTTTTTTAAAAAACATTTAAATGAGTTGAAAATATCTTCTGATAAAGAAAAGTAGCATGCAGTTTGGATCTAAGTTTCTATTTCTGACTGGTACATTGCAGAAATTTTTCACAGCAATTTTTGTAGGGCTTTTTTTGGTTGGGGTTGTGACTTGTTTCAAACAAAAGAGTTGTTGTATTATGTTAATTCATGTCCTTATTACTTTTAATTCCCTTTTTAAAATAATCCCCTTTCCCACCAAAAATAAAATTAAAACAATAATAGCATAAGGACAAGACTTGAAATTGATTGATGATAATTACATACTGGTATAATTAAAAAAGATTATTAAAATCCAAAATTATTTTGACAGCCACCAAATTATCACCTAAACATGTAATCCCAGATTGGTTAACAATCTGTCAGACCAGTGTGAGGGTCAGTTCACACCTTAACCATTTAGGTTGTTATTGATCAGTGATGAGAAGATATGCGTGTTTTTGACAAGTGATTAAACAGCCAGATCATTGATTTTTAGCTGATTAACATGCTTTCTGGCAGAAATTATGGTAGGTTATATTTTCTGTTTCAAACTTAAATATTTTTAACCTTTATTCAAATAGAACTGATATATGAGGTAAATGTCATCTGATACGACAATTCTGAAAACAGAATCCGAAAACTACAAAATCTATCACAAATATATGTATATAATTTATGTGCAACATATGCAATTAAGTTTGTGCATATTTAATAGACAATAAAATATCCTTTTAAAGACGTCTATTTTAAAATCACTGTTCTGCATTGTTTAATGTTTTTAAATATAGAAAATTACAATTTTGATTTTTGTGAAGCATCTATTTTGTTGTACTGAATTTTATTTGAGTCATCATCTCTGAGGAATACTTGGTCTAGTACCTAAGAATTTTCTAAGCTACAGCCCCCCTTCCCCTTCCACTTTCAATCCAGTCGGTCATCTTATTAAATATGTCTTGTGTGTGGCTGCTTCTGATATTTTTATAAAATATCCCCTTGGGTTTTTAGTTCAAGAAAACTTGAAGGAATTAGCATCTATCAAGGGAGATAATCCATTATTTTTCACAGAAAAAAATCCCCATTAAGAACCTCAAAGCTTGTGACACACAGCTGTTATGGTTTTCTTACCAAGATATTGATCAACTTTGATTTGTGATCAACAACAATTAATTAAGGATCAATTAACAGCAGTTCTTCAAATTATCAATGTCAATCATATTGCTTATTGGCTTCATATGTGTATTGGTATCTGTCTTAGTGAAAAATGATTTGATTAACTGGATTTACAGGAATTGATGCAGGTGTGACACTAATGAATGCAAGGTATTCTGAAATTCCAATTTTCATGCATATTTTATGAAATTTACTATCAGCGTAAAAACAGTTTGGATATAATTCAATTTACAAATCCATTAGCGGAATGTGAAATTTTATACAGTCACTGTAATCAAATTGCGTCTGTATAGATATTTGATTTTTGTTTACAATTTTTTCAACTTTAATGTATATATCATTTTATATGTTGAATTTAAATTTATAAATATATATTTCATCAATTTATATTATGCAATGTTGTATGCAAGTTAAGTATACCCTGGTAGTAAAGTCACACACCAACAAACGTGTTACAAGTTACCAAGCTTATGTAACGATTTACATGTAGGCGTCTCTTCAGTAAGGCACAGATACATGTAAACATACTTTATCCTGCAATCAATATTTTTGCTATACCTATTAAGGAGTAAGTATAAATTTTTGTGTTATTATCCCGACTTATATGTAGATGTAAAAAACCTTGTTTGTTATATCACAGCATAATTTTGATGATAATATATTTATGATGCCATGTTATATCTGTTTATTACTCCAAATTGTCGAAATATGTATTCAGCTGAACTTATCTTGTTTTCATAACATTTTTTTTACAGGATAAAAACAATATAGGTGTTATGTCAGGAAAGATAAAATTTATTTCACACTCACCTCGAAATAGATAAAACTCCCATTTCTACCCTTCTTTAAGGCTCATGCAAAATAAACTTTTATCTTTTCCGACAATATAAATATATTGTCTAACTACAATTTTTTTGTTAACAAATATTTTTTGAATACAAAATAATTATTTATATTCAGGTTTTATGAACAATATTTTATTGCTAAAAATATCTCTGAAAACAGCCCTCTGAATTCCTAACATTGATTACTTTGCATCAGGGGAAATTGAAAATGTTATTATTTCTATATTTCACCCATCAATAACAGACTCAACAGATGACCAACATATTTGTCCATTATAAACAACCTCACAGTTTACTAATTATATAATAAGATTTTATTAATTAGCTTGTTAAGATAAAAAAATGGTAATAATGATCATACAATTTTTAATTTAGAGACTTTTTTTATTAATTTAATTTTTATCAAAATTGGTTGGATTTCAATGATATTAGTAAGATTTAAGGAACACCTGTTAAAACTGAAAACTGAACAACTGTATGGCCCCTGGATAATTGGTTATGTTGCAACCTTATAATGCTGTTCTTCATCCTAATGTCACAATTACTGTGTACATTAATAAAACTATATATCAGATGTGATTCTTAATATTTATATACATTTCTTTCAGACCTGATCCTGACACCTTGTTCCCCAGTGGATAAAGAATGACACGATATCCATAGTAACTTGGCATTTAGAGTTATCCCCCCTTACAATGTTAACAGAACAACTAACGAGTCGTCAGGATTTAATACAATCTTTGGATTCTGATGCAATATTTGACTACCTCATACAACACAGGGTATTGGACGAAGTGACATGTGACACCATTCTACAGGAAAATAACCGTGAACAAAGGAATACAGCATTGTTACACCACTTAGAATCAACAGGGAGCTCTGCCATTGGTTTATTTATAAATGCCTTGCGACAGTCTGGACAACTTACTCTCGCAAGTTCCTTGGATAAGCACAGAATAAAACCTACTTACGGAAAAGGTTTGTAATATAAATGTTATATGGGCTGGTCGTTTTATAAATATTATCGTATTGAAAAAGGGGCCTTGGTGGCCAACTGGTCTAGGTAGTTCGTCATGACTACTAATGATGATACTAGCCTGTGAATGCTGAGGTTGTGAGTTCGAATCTCACCTGTGGCGGAGTTCGAAACCCCAACTAAACAAACAAACATATTGAAACATGTTGTATGCAATGTTTTGAACAAAGCCGATGTGACTACTTCTCCATTTGACTCACAACAAATATTAAAAATATACCTGCAAATTTTATTACATTTCATTAATGTATGAACAAACAGGAATTAATGACAAACTTGATTCAAATCAAATATCAAAACAATTTTGTCAAGCAAATAAAGATTATTTGTTAATGAGTAAAGTAAAATTTTGTTCTTATGGCAAAGGGGAAAGTTTCAAAGCAGATCTAACAATCAATGTCGTAAATCTAGACGTTTTTTTTTTTAAAATAATTATCAATTTCAAATAAAAAAATTTATCTGTGTTAATATCACCAAATGCTGAATTTTGAGAATTAAAAAAACCAGGATTTGTCTCTTCATGACCTTTGTAAAAAGCATTTATTAATTCTGATTTAATTTGACCATTGATGAAAAGATGTGATGCATCATCAGAAATTTTACACAATTTAGATCTTATAAACGAGGCTTTGCTCCTTTGAAATTTTAATATATCTTTATTTTTTCTATCAATAACTGATGGTCAGAAAGTTTTAATTTCATCACACAACCAAACTGAACATTAATCTCCAAGTAAAATATAAAATTCAACAATACAAAAATTGAAACAAGTTTTGTTGTTTCAGAAGCAACTTACATGTACATCTATTTTAATAATTTATTCTGTGTATAATTGTAGGTTACTTAGAAAAACAAAGGCACAAGGGACAAATTACATTGAGCATACAAGTGGATGCAATTAAAGCAGTATTTCCAAAATGGGAGGAAGGGGATTCGTTTGAGGAGAAACATGGAGATACTCCCGAAAAAGAACGGAAAACATCATGTTTTGATGGGATATTACGTACACCACGTCGGATGCATAAATCGTATGCCGACATGACACTTATCGAGGACCCTGAAAATTTTATGTCACCTAAGAGTAGGAAAAAGTTAAATTATTCGTATGAAAGTGAGGCCGAGACAGACGATGAACGGCGAGGTTTCTGTTGGTGTTTATGCATGCCCAGGAAAAAGAAGAAACGTAAACGGGTTGAAAAAACAAAACAAAAATACATTGATAAAAACAAAGAACTTGGTGCTTCTGATAATTTGCTCATTAAAGTTCAACAGTCTTCATTGCCGATCACATCAACTCCAAGTGGTAAAAATATTTATACAGATTATCGTCTTATGCGTTCAGACAAAACAATTCAATCTAGTGCTAAAATGAAAAGCTCTACAAAAGACAGAACTGAGCAAATTAGTATAAAGTCTCCTTTACGTGACATATCAAATGAGAGACTTCCTGCAAATGGTAAACAGGAAAATGACGAACTACTTGGAGGTCTTAAGAAAACTAACTCCAGTTACAAAAATGGACAAAATGTACAAGAAAAAGAAAATTCTTTTTCACCGAAGAAAATCAGTGGATTGAAGGGATCACTAAAAAATTCCACTCCAAGTGTAAACATTTCTTGTGATTCACTCAAACTACAAAATCTGGAACCAATTGAACACTGTACTATGTGGAAAAGTCGAGGTCCAACTTTTGAGAGATATGAACAAAAGTTTTATGAAACACTTAAAGGTAAACAACATATGTACATCGTAAAATATTTTGAACAGGAACGCGGAACACTAGTGCTACATATCTGTTCTGAAAACGGTTTAAGTATCGGAACAATTTCAATGACAGTTGAACAGTTAAAGTCACTGAAAACTGATATTGCAAATGGCAAGATTTTGAGTTTGATTGAGAAATGGTTACTCTCAGATGACGTAAATAAAGACTTAGGTGTTCATGAAATTAAACTGAAAGTTGTCGTGGATGAAAATGAGTTTGATTTGGCTTATGAAGAGTTACAATAGTGATTTGTGGTTCTTTTCCTCATATTTATATGTATCATGATTGCAAAATAATTGTAAACTGCTATTGGCATTTCAATACAACTAAATCTCACTTACTTCGAAAAACTTAATTTAAAGAAATAAACTTGTATAATTTCTGAGAATTTTTACTTGGTCATTAAGGCCACACCAAATTGATTTTTAGTTCTTTGGACTTTTTATGGCAAACAAAGGTGCAAGCGAGTGAAATTTTAATTTTAATTTTTTTTCTTGAGGACTAGTTTTTTTCAGGCGAAGATTAAATCTACATACGGCACAAATTTTTTTTAACTAAAATATTGCAAAAAATGCCTTTTTTATTTTTACCAAATTTTAGTAGCAGACAAGCACTTTTTATTTTCTTGAAAAATTTAAGAATTTTGGGCGAATAGAAACATTTTTGCAAAATGACGCGACAAAATTTTGCTTTTTTAAAATTTACAAAGTCCGGATATCAGAGCTGCGCAGCAAAATCCAAAGAACTAAAAAGCAATTTGGTCTGGCCTAATATTTCATTATACTTAGGAGTGAGATTGTTCATGTTACATGTGATATCCATGATATCAAAGTGCAATTTTACAATGTCAAATTTACAAGTGCACATAGCATTTAATTATTTTATGTCATGGTTACAAGAAACTAAAGTTGTTCATTGATTTTTGACAAATTTTCCATGTATGTGACAGACAATAAGATTTATTTATTACTACAATCAAGTTAATATTTTACAGAATTAGAATTATTTTTTAATTTTCCACATTAAAAAAAAATATATATATATCATTATTTTTATTATGAAGATTAACTTGTTGCTAATTGTTTATTGTTCAATCGATTAGAACTTTTAGTAGTTATCTGCCCTTAATCAAGTTAACAAGGGGAGATAAGAACAAAGAAACAAAGGGAGATCATTAGAATTTTTTTTCTAAAGATTATGTCCATATATATTCTAGTTTACCAACATTTTTTTTATTATGTTCAACATACAAAAAAAACTGTCATAAATTATCAAAATATCAAATGATTAAAAATATTTAATATTGTTAGTATACATTCAATGTAATATCAACATGCAACACCAATATCACGCTATGCTTTAAAATTATTCATTTTCAGCCAGACAAAAAAACAACATTAAACATACTTAGAGACCAATTTGTATTCCAAGTTTCTTTTTTTTTTCATTTTACAAAGATGTTTTGTACTAATGGACCAAATACATCAGAAATATTTAATTGCCTTTTATGAATTTCTTCTAGTCAAACAATGGTTATTTATTGTGTTTGTTTAATATTTTTATTTAGTTTTTAAAAATCCTGTTTAACTGTTCATGGCATTTACAAATAAAAAATACTTTGCTGTAGTTTTTTGTATTAGGAACCAATTTTTCTGACATTCCAGTCATTTTGATAAAATTTTAAAACATACTTTGGAAGTAACAAATATGTTGATTGTCTAACTTACCACAGGATGGATTTATTCTTCTTTTGTATATTCAATATAAGAATTTGTTATCTCCCTTCTTTCCATAAAGCACAGCTTGTAAAAGGGAGATAATCCTTGAAATATTTCTCAATGACTATTGTCATCATCTTCACACAGCTTTTGTTCCAAATATATGACATTTTAGATTAGTGTTTAATGAAGTGTTGATTTTGACGATAACTTAAATATATTAGTTATATCATATTTTTTAAAGCCGTAGTTTTTTTTTGTGCCATTTTATATAAGCATTTACAGATTTTCTGAACAATTTTTGGGGATGATTGCTAGTAAAGAAAATATTTTTAGCATGTGCAATTTTTATTTATTTATATTTTTTGTGATGAGAGTTGTTATTGGGTAAGACAATGAGAATGTACATGAAATATAGCAAGAATTGTGCAATTATTTCATATCATCTTAAATAAAAGAATTCAATTACAGTTCAGAGTTGTTAGTCCTATTTATAACCCTAGGTTTTATATTTCCCACTCTAGAAGTGAAAATCAAGTTTTATCTGTATCCCATTTGATAGAAGGAAAAAGATAACACTTTGACAGACCTTTTACAAAACAAGATTGCTACAAATAGCCATATGTCCCCCGCCACAGAGAAAAGTCGAAGCCCCACAAGATATACAAAATATTGTATTATTAAAATGGTGGCACAGTATGGATGTCAACACATAATAAAAAAAATTGCAGTACAATACAAATAAAAATTTGCATCCACAAAGTGTTCCTGTAGTGTCACATGCACAAAAACATTAAAGTCCCATAACTCCCATAATATTTATCGAATCAAAATCATGGTGCAATAGGATCAAGAACATGTGGTGACTAACAATCCTACAAAATTTGAACAAAATCCAATCAGCAGTCTCAAATGAATTGTGTTGACAAAGTGTTCCTGTAGTGTCAAATGCAGAAAAACATTAAAGTCCCATAACTCCCATAAAATTTGTCCAATCATAATCTCGGTAATAGGATCAAGTTCATATGATGACCAACAGTCCTATAAAATTTTAACGTAATCCGATCAGCAGTATCAGAGGAGTTGCGCTGACAGATAACTGTGATGGACGGTACGACGGATGGATGGACAGACGGACACAGACCATTACTAGGTCCCTCAGTCGCATTGCAGTGGGGGACAAAAACACATTAAATTTGAAGATTTTATGGAGTTTTAATTTTAAAGTTAGGAACATGAATAAACAATGCTGAATTTGTCCAAAACTGATTGGATTCAATATCGATGATTGGACTTTTATTTCCTGAAATTATAATTCTTATCTTTAATGTCAAAAAGGAATTTTCACAGGGATTTTAACAAATTTTGAAGAATTTTTACATAACCATTGATAACCAAGCATGAAAAATGCTACTCTTTGTGTTTTCATTCAAAAACAAAAAAGACTGCAAAAAGAACTATTTTTAAGCAAAGATTTTCAACACTAACAGTGAAGTAAACAATCAATAAACAACAAAATGGATAACAGGAAAGGTCAACAATAACATAACAACCAATCAAAGCAACCCAACTGACAGAACGTCAGACAAAAAAGAACATAAAAGATTACAAAACACAAACATGAACACAACAGAGAGTCATGATAGTCTGACTTGGTACAGACAATGTATGGTGGGGTTAAACCGGTTTTAAATTCTGCCATTTTGTAAGGGAATCCAACATGCTAGAGTTACTTCCTATGGGGAAACCATCAGTGAAAGGGTTAAGGATGTTGGGATTTCAGTTAACTTGTTTAAGCCTCTTTGGGATTTTATCTGTCCTGTTTAAATTTGTTTGGATTTGGTTGTTATGTTTAAGTCTGGGATCATGGCTGTCATCTTTAAGCATGTTTGTTGTTTGGTTGTCCTATCTAAGCCTATTTGTGTTTGGTTGTCCTGTCTAAGCCTGTTCGGGTTTGGTTGTCCTGTCTAAGCCTGTTTGGGTTTGGTTGTCCTGTCTAAACCTATTTGGGTTTGGTTGTCCTGTCTAAGCCTGTTTGGGTTTGGTTGTCCTGTCTAAGCCTGTTTGGGTTTGGTTGTCCTGTCTAAGCCTGTTTGGGTTTGGTTGTCCTGTCTAAGCCTGTATGAGATTTTGGTTGAATTGACTGCAACCCAAATTTTTTAATACTCTTTGAAGCCACTTTTACACCATGCCACCTGAGCCCACCATTACTAGCAAAACTAATTATCAAATCTTTCCCTTTGGTAAATCCAGTTTATTACCGATAGTGGATTAGTTAACAGTCAGACCAGGACCAAATGAGCAAATTTCATTGACTTGGAACAGGAAAGTTCAGATAAGGATTTATATCATCTTTTTCTGATTATCAGTAAGCTGACTTACTTGAAGACATTATCAGCTGTCATTTCTCCAATTGAAACTTGCCAAGCACCAAATCTGAAAGCTCCACCATACACCATAAATATAACTCCTTGTCCTAAGGCAAATGCCAATCCATACCAATGAGCCTGTTTTATCATTGACCTGAAACAAAGAACAATGATGTAGAGCAATTTGTCCAAAGACAGATAAGCTCTCTTACCAGCATACAGTGATGGTACATAAAGCATTAATCTCTCAAGAGAGCTAGAGCTCAAACTGTTCAATGAGAATGTAGTCGTCTTAGACAGGAAGATCAAAATGGAAAGTTTGAGGCCATTAGTGCGGAAAACAAATATGGAAAGTCGTTTTTCTGTCCTTTAAAGAGAAAACTACAGTATTAATTTTTTTCATCAAGCATGATAGCCAAACTGGGTAATTCTGACTTAAAATAGGAATTAGTTACACAATTTTGATCTTAAACACAGATTTTTGTCTTTATCAATCTTAACTGTCTTAATTTTTAAAAGTCCTAAAATTTCAGTCAAAATCAAGATAACAAGACCAAAACAAGAAGAATCGCTAAGACCAGACATAAAAGTTAAGGATGAATAATGTAATGTTCAACTTTAACTGTGCTTAACTGATCTAAAGTTGTCTTAACCGATCTTAATTGATTGTAAGATAAGATAAGATTTGATTATTTTATCTTGACTTTAAGACAAAGAATAAAGAACACAGGAATTTAAGTTTAAGATCAAAAGTGTGGCACTTATGAGAGCTAAAGTTATAAAACCTATTTCATGGCAATGTTTTGATGTTTTTGAATATCTAATTCCTGTTTCTCTTTAAGATATGTTTAAACAAAATCAGGTGAGTTTAAATCTTTTAATTGCATTTGGGTAATAAGTAATAAAACAATTTAAATTGATTAGAATATTTAAAACCAAGCATTATAGATATTAGATTGGCTAGTAAGTTTTGTCTCTCATACTATTCATTTTTATATTAATGATCAGATGTTTTTGGTCTGTAAATTACACATCCTTGGGTTTCTGTGCTATAAAGAATGCATTAATTGTGACATCATCATTTGTGTTAAAAAAAAAAGCATGTACCAGTGTGTAAAAATTTTATACAACAAACAAAAAACATCCTCTGACTATGTCACTTGATTGAATGTTTTTTCAATGATGCATACCCTACATGCATTCATTTTCATGGCATAAAACACTTAAGTGATTCCTGGAATTCAGATACACAGTTTAAACTTCATAAAATTTTCATGGCATAAAACACTTCAGTGATAGTTGAAATTCTAACTAAGGATTATAGTTTCATTTAAAATGTTAAAAAACTTGGTATATGCAATGGAAAATCAATATGTATTCAATGCACTGAGATAACCTTCTATACATTTCTCATTAACTTTACTCTGTCAGAGTTGTACAAGTAATAAAGAAGTACAATTCACTTTATTGAAAATTCAATACACTGGAAAATCAAATGTCATACGTCTGCAAATTCACTGGAGAGAAGAACTGAACCTTTTTTAATTATCATATAACATAGAAGGATATGAGGTATGCATAATGAAAGAAGATTCCATTGAAAAGAACATGTAAACAGCCATAGATATTTTTAATTTCAATATGTCTCGGCCCTCTATCCTTACCTATCCCAATTTTAACTTCTAGGGGTTGTCTTCTGACAATGATCTGTAACAAGGGTGCTATCAATTACCCCCCCCCCCCCCCCCGCCCCACTTGATGTTTCTAAAATAGAAAATCCACTGGTCTTTATCTATCAAAAATGTCAAAAAGTCAATTACTGTCATTAAGAGACTATGCAAAAGTTCTATCCTGTGCATTTTGTTTTCACCGACATTGGTTCAAAATTATTTACAAACCACCTTTTTCCCACAGAGAATGTGAGACAAGAAGACTGGATAGTTCGATTAAGTACATCTGCCAGAGAGTGCAGTAACATGGAACTGTAACCACAATACCCTGGTAACACCCCGTGACAACAATAGATGAGAAGATGATTACTGCAGTTACTACAAGCTGATTTTACGATTGCTCCAATGACATCCGGGTCCTCTCCTGAAACAGTTTATTGGGCATTTGATTTTGTCTTATTTCTTGGGGAATGCATTACTATTTTCCAGAAAATCTGGAAAACATCACAAATTACAAAAACACCTTGCTCCAAAGCGAGACTGTCTTTGCACTAATCGTAAAATTGGCTTGAAGTAACTGCAGTAATCATTGTCCCATCTATCATTGTCACGGGTGGGAACTCGAAACATTATTAATATGTTTGTATTTATAAGAGACTCGTCAGTAGTAAAGGTTAACTTACCTAAGAGGCCCAACCAGATGATGAGCATATTCTTTGTAGAAATGTTCTTCTCTAGTCAATGCTTGGACTGTTCTTATGTTCTCAATTGTTTCTGCTGCTGTCTGTAAACAAATACTACAGTTATAACTAAATAAATATCTCACTCACTCCACTCCACTCAACTAAACATTAAAATAAAGTATGTTAATTCAAAGTTTTCATATTTTATTAACCATCTTAACATAGAACAAAGATTCGAAACATATAATTCAAAAATATAAATAGGAATTCTTTCCAAAAAAGTAATAGTTCTATATCAAAAATAATTATAATTTGGGAAAAACAACACTGGCAAAGTAAAAATGATCCCAGAAATAATAATCCTAGAAAAACATACTTTGTTGTAAAGACATTAAGCGGGAATTTTTAACGTAGTCTCCATTTTAATTAAGAAACTGAAATCTTCGATTAAACTTCAAAAATTTAAACCGTACCTTCTAGGAAGGGAACTTAGCTTTGCATTTCGTAAAGTATTCAAATAAGCAAACTCCAAAGCAAAATGGAGAAAGTGTGATTGTTAACAGATTTCATACCTATCGGAAGGCCATAATTTAGAACTATATCTTTTGCAAAATAATTTACGTTGAACCGAATATCTAATCATAATAATTATTTATTTTTATGTTAAATGATTATTCCCGTTTTATAGAATATTAAATTTAACCAAAATAGATACTATCACAAAAATGAAATACATTTAGCAAACATTTTATTTTAAAAGGGGAGATAATAAAATATTAATCATGTGAATAATACTCTTCCCAATGACGGGCAATTTTTTAGAACATTTTCACACAAAACTCAGTTTTCTGAGAAAAAGAAATTCTTCTGAGGGCAAATTTGGGAACTACTGAATGTCACTATTATATGTTATATCTCAAACATTTCCAACATTTTGTTTGTGGTTTCAGAGTTTTTACCGCTCAAAGAAAACAGTCTCTTCCTTAGTATTAATGATGAGACAAAGATTGATGACAGACTTTAAAGTTAGAACATCCATTACCTCCCAATCCCCATCCAAGCATCCTCTTCTTTTTCCCTCTATTAAAACTATTGATCTGCAACTAGCATACAGTCAAACTGAGATTTTGAATAAGTTTGTAACCATGACAACATGGCCTGCCTTCCTGTCATCCTTTAGTTTATCTTTATTTCCAATAAATTTGTAAACATAAGAAGACCTCCCTTCCCATCATCCTCTAGTTTATCTTTATTTTCAATAAGCTTGTAACCATGACAACAAAACCTACCTTCCCAGCATCCTCTAGTTTATCTTTGTCCTCCTCGTGTCTTCCTTTCAACACCTTAATTTGTAAACTACCTGCAAATACAAACACTTACATGAATCGGCTTTCTCATAATTTCTTCTGAAAACTATGCAAAGATCTAGTCAAAGCTTAACATTATATTTTATTAAATAATTTATATAAATAAAAAAGGATTTAATCCAAATATGTACATTTAAAAAAAAATTGGTCAAAGACAATAGGCCAGGTTGCATCTAATGTATATTAAAGGATTACATGTAACACTGTATGTATAATAAAAATCGGGATTGGGTAATACAATTTTTGTGAAAAATGACTAAATTGCACAACATGGAAAATCTGGGAAAAATTCTTCAAATGACACCATACCCCTTCATGCACATCTTCAATATGTATGTAAACATTCTGCAAAGTTTCAAAAATCATTACACAAAATTGGCACCCTCCATACACAATTGTTGCAAAAAATTACAAATTTTTTTCACAACATGGAAAATCAGGAGAAGATTCTTCAAATGACATCATACTCCTTAAACACAGATCTTCAATATGTCCATAAACATTTTGCAGAGTTTCAAAGATTTAGGTTAAAAGCTGTAGGAGTTGATAACACAAAAGGGTACTCAGCCAAACCACCCCACCACCTAGTAAGACATTCACCATACTATAAGCTGGATTTGCACTATGTGCAATTGGGCCACAAAAAAGAGACAGGACAATAAATTAAGTATGAAAGGAGCATATGGAAGCACAGTCGCATCTGCAAATATATAAAGGGAAATAACTCCAATTGTAAACCACATCATTTATCATTTATGTGATGAAGACTGAAGAGACCCCATAAATGTAGTTTACCTTCTATGCTAGCCAATGATTTGTTTATTTGTTTGTTTATTTGGGGTTTAACGCCGTTTTCAGCACATTTGGCCATTTCACGGCGGCCAGTTTTTATTGGTGGAGGAAGCCGGAGTACCCGGAGAGAACCACCGACCTTCGGTAGGAAAATTGGCAATCCTTGTCAATTAAGATCGGAGTGGAACACACCCCGCACAGGTGAGATTCGAACTCACAACCCCAGCGTTGAAAGGCTAGTGATCATTAGTAGTTATGATGAACTACCTAGACCACTCGGCCACCGAGGCCCCGCTAGCCAATGAAAAACCTGATGTATTATAGTGCTGTTTATTCCATTCATGGTTTTTTACCTAAATATCTTTAGGCCACGGCATAAATGAGATAAAGAATATAAAAAATTATGAGATAAAGAATATCAAAAATTATGAAATAAAGAACATAAAAAATTATGAAATAAAGAATATCAAAAATTATGAGATAAAAGAATATAAAAAATTATGAAATAAAGAATATCAAAAATTATTTTAGAACTTGAAAGTTTACAATCTTTTTTATGATTTTACTCTGAAAAGTTTATATGAAAAAGATATTTTGGCTGTTTGGCTTCAAAAGATGTGAAGTCTATTCTATTTTAAAGAATTCTTAAGTTTCTGATAAAAAAAATACTTTTAATGATGTACCTATATTCTAATATTACATCTAACAGGCTTTGCGGTTAAGTAGTTTATTTGAGACAACAAACATGGCGAAAAACCTATAAACAAGGTTATCAAATATAAGCAATGCCATTCAGCCAATCAAATTTCCTGTTAAATCTCAAATAATTTTCATATGAAACAAATTAAAGGATACCATAATAGATAATTTGTAATTTGTAAGGACCCTGATTGAGAGAGTGAACAATAGCATTCAGCTCTTTTGAATAACTTTCATAAAATGATTCTGTGCAAAATGGTGGAAAAAACATGTCTCAATGACATCAATCAGAAAATTCAGAAATTTTGGCCTGTATTTATTACTACAAATCTTGTCAACAGACAATATTGCAAGATTACTTGTGTACAATATATGTATATTGTCAGAAAATATACAATTTATTTGTACAAGCCTTAGAAACAGGTAGAAATGTGAGGTTTACTGAGCATTTTTATCCTGCAACAACAAAATGCTACCTGTTGTTGGGAAAAGTCATCAAAATGCACATTTCTAGCCTATTTTGGCTTCTATTCCATGGAGATCCTGACACTGTGAACCAGAATACAATACAAACTTTCATTGCAAGTGAAGATAAGGGTACCAGGAGATGATATTATGCTTCTAGACAAATCTGATTCAGTTTATTTGGCTAGTGAAATCGGCATTTGCAGGTTAAAACGTGATTGATGTACTTTAAGAGAATATAACTAACAAAATCAAACTGGGAGTTTCAATTATTGCAACATCCAACCTGTCACATTTTTTCAATAACATAAACATTGCAATAAGGAGGAACCAGAGTGAGTTATCTTTTCCTAACCAATGTAGGTAAGGGAGATAATTAAATTCTCTCCCTTTTGTCCTCAGGCTAAAAGGGAGACAAATTTATTACCTCCCTTACCTACATTGGTTAGGAAAAGATAACTCACTCTGGTTCCTCATTTCTGAATTTTCAGTACCTTATATGCATTAATGAGACACCATTTTAAAGTAAAAAAATAAGAAAATGGGTCAAAGACACAAATGGCCGGGTTGCTGGGTGTTTATTGTAGTGGTGACAAAGGTGATAACAAGATCATATTGCACATTGGCAGTCATGAATATTTATATAGACAAAATCAGACACATTGTATGTTGGTGTACGAGCACAGAGGCAGCCATCAATTTAATTAGAAATAGGTGAAGTAAGCAATATTTGATTTGATTACATGTTGATAAACACTTGTTTGGAAAAATGGGAAATAATTCCTGAAATAATTCCATAAAGTGGGGTGCACATCTTCAATATGTATTAAAATATTCTGTGAAGTTTCAATGATGTGGGTGAAAAACTGTAGGAGTTGATTTCACAAAATAGGTACCCTCTATTGAAGATGTCAATAAAAAACGACTAAGTTCCAAAGTTTGGAAAAATGGGAAATAATTCCTGAAATAATTCCATAAAGTGAGGTGCACATCTTCAATATATATAGAAACATTCTATGAAGTTTCAAGCATGTGGGTGAAAAACTGTAGGAGGAGTTGATTTCACAAAATAGGTACCCTCTATTGAAGATGTCAATAAAAAACGACTAAGTTCCAAAGTTTGGAAAAATGGGAAATAATTCTTGAAATAATTCCATAAAGTGAAGTGCACATCTTCAATATATATAGAAACATTCTATGAAGTTTCAAGGATGTGGGTGAAAAACTGTAGGAGGAGTTGATTTCACAAAAAAGGTACCCTCTATTGAAGATGTCAATAAAAAACGACTAAGTTCCAAAGTTTGGAAAAATGGGAAATAATTCTTGAAATAATTCCATAAAGTGAGGTGGACATCTTCAATATATATAGAAACATTCTATGAAGTTTCAAGCATGTGGGTGAAAAACTGTAGGAGGAGTTAATTTCACAAAATAGGTACCCTCTATTGAAGATGTCAATAAAAAACGACTAAGTTCCAAAGTTTGGAAAAATGGGAAATAATTCCTGAAATAATTCCATAAAGTGAGGTGCACATCTTCAATATATATAGAAACATTCTATGAAGTTTCAAGCATGTGGGTGAAAAACTGTAGGAGGAGTTGATTTCACAAAATAGGTACCCTCTATTGAAGATGTCAATAAAAAACGACTAAGTTCCAAAGATTGGAAAAATGGGAAATAATTCCTGAAATAATTCCATAAAGTGAGGTGCACATCTTCAATATATATAGAAACATTCTATGAAGTTTCAAGGATGTGGGTGAAAAACTGTAGGAGAAGTTGATTTCACAAAATAGGTACCCATATTCCCCACACTCTGTGCAACCCGGCCAATCAATCTGAAAGCAAAGAATGACAAATCTTTTCTTATAGACCTGACTCTAAAATAAAAATTTTTAGAAATTTCTTTTGGGTAAGTTTCCCTTGACAGCAAATTTGACCGTTGGCTGCTGTCAAATCTAGATTTTAAATGTTTGAGACTTTCTTAGATATGGATATTTTCAAGGTAAATATGTTATATTAAAATTGCGATTAAAGCGGTTTTAAAATCTAAACATTGCATAGAATACTTTATAATGAAAAGGGATAAAATAAATTTGTCAGCCAACCAGTATGTTTACAGTTAAGGGAGATAACTCTGGATGAAATTATGATTGTAGAGTCAGATAATGATTCTGCTACAAATTTTCCAAAAAAGTCCATACATAGCAATTTTTTTAAAATATCAAAGAAACAACTTACTTGCAAATCCTAAGACTGGAACAATTCCTATTACAACAAGTGCTAATGCCCATCCATAATAAAATGCTATAAACAGGGCTGCTACTAATCCAAAGGCTGACTGGAAAACGATACCGATTCGTAATCCTGTAGCCTACAAAACATTTTAATTCATGATATTATGAAACACATGTCCTATGGAGAATGGTATATTATACAATTATGGCACTTTAGCGAGTGCAATATCATGTTTTATGGACCACTTAACAGCAATATTGCCCAAGACCAACAGCTGCGGACAATATTGCTTTAAGTGGTCCATAAAACACAATAGTCTTTAAAGAGCATTAATTGGAAATCACCTGTTTCTAAAAATAGTTCACCGTGCAATATCACTTTTACTATGAAATATCACAAAATATGGACTAGTTTGAAACACACTGTTTCTGTATAAATCTAAAAGTATGAAATGTAATAACATAATTTAAGTCCTGCATCAGACATACAAATATCATGAAAACTTCAAAATATAGTTAAAAATGTTAAGTGACCCAAACATTCACTCGATTATTTAAAACTTAATCCATAATCAGATTTAGAATTAAAAACCAGAACAGCTTTGGATTAAAATGACACGAGACTTACTGTTTTAATTAAGGAGGCATCTGTAGCAAGTCTTGTTGTAAGTGCTCCGGTTGAATGAAATTTGTCGTCGTAGAAGGTGGCATCCTGCCTCATATAAGCTTCAAATGTTTTCAGTCTGAGTCTCATAGTTAAACGCTCACCTGACACTCCAAAAGCTGCTGACTGTCAAATAAATTAAGAATTACAATGCACAGTCAACTTTACAACTTCAAATCAAAATGTAAAACCAGAATAATAGGTTCTTACACGAGTTCAAAATGAAGAATTGAAAATCTTCGAGTTTTTAAAATTCATGTCTTTCCCAAGTGGAGTGCAGCGGAATGAGGGAAAAGATGCTGAATTTAAAAACATTGAAGATTTTCCAGTTCTTGACTTATGAACGAGTATAAGTACCTATTTCTTCTGTAAATATTACATTTCTAAGTTTCCTGTATCTAGAGAAATTCAATGACGACGAAATTAAATAACGTTACTCCTAATTGGTCAAAATGTATGTGCATTTGTGAACGGCTTGATTTAATTGGTCTAAAAGCAGTGGAAGATGAGGCCTCTTGCAGTAGGAGATGGGGTCAAGTGAAGTGATCTTCCATGGGTCATCTCACACTGAAAATGGCCATTTACGGAAGAATGATGCGTCTTCTAATAAACAAATTTAAAAAATAACTCGTATGGTGGTACTGATATTTAATACTTATTGTATTTCCCCATGCCTATATCGACCTGCTGAGGCCTTCACAATTTCCCGTATTTCGGCACTGTGACGTCGTAAAGAGTTGACCCGACCCTAATATGAGCTGACCCGAATATATCAGCAACATCATAATGTTTGACCCAGCGTTGACCCGAATATATCAGGAAAACATCCAGTTATAGGCAGATGGCCATTGAAAAGTAAGAAATTCCATTAAGATTGCTAGTTAACAATACGATAAATTTATCATCAAGTTTTCTTCAAACAAGCCGCTCGACACAATATGAAGCTTTTTAGCTCGTTCGCTATGCTCACTCTCCGAAAAAGCTTCACATTGTGTCTCGCGGCTGACATTTTACGATATACGTTTGCAGAAAACCTGATAATATGTACTGAGGACCACATGAAACTTTAAGAGTAGAATGGTCACTCCAAAAATATTATGGAAATTAGTGAATCTAGAGTTATCTCCAACATGATGTGACTAATAGACATACAGATGACAACAGAAGTGTCTACATCACTCCATAGGTGTGGACACGAGTCGACATTGCCACATAGGTGTGGACATGCATCTTCATTGCTACATAGGTGTGGACATGTGTCAACATTGCCACATAGGTGTTGACATGTGACAACATTGCCACATAGGTGACACATATTTTTATCGATGATACATGCATTTATAATTTATCTATAACCTGCTATGAAATTTTTGTTGTATAATTGAAGTCATGGACCTTCATATCCTACAAAATCCATGAAAATTGATAGGGAATAAAATTCCAATTTGAGTAACCAAGGTTCCATCTTTTTTCTTTCCTTTTTAATTGCAATTTTTAATATTATTTGCACTACGTGTAATATAATTGCAGCTTATAAAATTGTAATTACCCAATGATCTGAAAATTTAGGTATAAATTTGTCTAAGTTCTCTGTTAATCATTTACCTGAACAAAATATACCAGGAAATTGGAAGCTCCTAAAACGAGGAACATCATACTCCAAAATAGACCATTGTCGCCCAGATCTATAAATACCTAGAAAAACAAATAATATATATATATAAGTACAGAAAAAATGTGTGAGTTTTCCAAGGAAGACATGTGTCGCCTGCGGACGTCAATTTTTACAAAAGATATTAAAATTTTCTAAAAATGAAATATATATGCACACCTTTGCATTAAGGTAAATGCACAGAGAAAGTTTCATCAAATTGCTTTGAACGGTTATGGAGTAGTTGAGGATAGAAGTTTTGAGCCCCCCTCCCCCCTTTTTTTTTCAAAAATGTCAATTTTTACAAAAGAAAGTTTAAAATTTTCTAAAAATGAAATATATATGCACACCTGTGCATTAAGCTTAATGCATAGAGAAAGTTTCATCAAATTCCTTTGAGCGGTTTACGAGTAGTTGAGGATAGAAGAAAAGTGTGAAGACCCAAGACGACACAAGACGCAAGACGACTGATCCCTATGTGTCGACCATGCGTTCCGCAGGCGACACAACAAAGTTTTATATTCATGAAGACTAACTATAAAATTTTTACTTAGAAAACAATATTTCCTGGTTTAAAACTAATAAACAGTTTTAACTAAGGTTGTTTCCAAATTGATTGCATGAAAGGTGAGAGGGTCAAAATGCATTTAAATTATAATTTTATAGGTGGGGATCATTTTTATGAGTTTTTATAAATAAGCCTTTTAATCAAAAAAGATATTTATTCTGCCCAACAAATTTATGAAACTTTTATATAGTGTAAGTTAAAGGGAGTTAACCCTGTTTGACAATAATGAAATAAAATATTAATCACTTACACATTTTTTTTTTAAACCTGTTTCTTTAAAAAAAAAAAAAATATATATACTGTTATTATGAAAAGATCATGAATTTACTTTATTTATTATTTGTTTTTATGATTATGTAATACTTTTATTAAAAGAATGACTTTCATAAAAATTTGTTTTGTAGAAACATTTTCTGCAACAAAGTTATATATATATAATGATGACAATAATGTCTTACAGCTCAATGAAATTTTTGCTTATTTGATTATGTTTTAGTGTATAGGACATATCTGGATGAAAGACAAAAACATAAAACATCTTAAGGATGCCCGCTGGTCATGTTTTGGTCTTTTTGTCAGATTTTCGGAATCCTCAGGATTTATCCATTTCTTAAACATGAAATTTTTTGCCCATAAATCCCCACTTTTTCTTTTATAATTCAATCATATATACCTTAAAATGGTATTTGACAAAACTTTATGAAATCATTTTTATTTTTTCATACATTTTTCAGAGACTGAAGTTGTCAATGTAAAGACAATGAAAAATCCAGAGAATACCCATTTCCTGCAAATTTCCAAGGCCTTATAGCTCTAAAATGAGCACATGAACCTATATTGTTTTCTTGCTTATTTGTTTACTATTCATATGCTCTCTCAAATTAAAACACCTATTTCAAATCCTATTTATTTCCTATTAGACCAGCGATCATCCTTAAAATTTCCATTTACCTTGATCATTTCTCCAAAGAAAAAAGCAAAGGCCGGCATGGTACAACCTGCAATGGCTGATCCTATTACTCCTATAACAATGAACCCACAGTCTGGCTTGTTCTCATGTAAGATACGGAAATATGGAGGTGCAACATACTCTTCTATCTGTGATGAAAAAAGCATATTAATTAAAGATTTGAAAAATTTGAAGAATTCAACAATAACATTTTTCTATATCCATTATTCAAAGGTGTCACAATATGGAGTCCATAACATGTCTGTAAACAATTTGGGGAAACTTTTCTGAAATGATTGAGCCAGTTTTTTTGGCTATCTAGTCAATTTTTTATTATTTCAAGGTTACCAAATTATGTGGTTTTGTAAAATGTTAACATTCAGAAATATTGCTGCTGTTTCTATTTTGATCCTACGTATAAAATACAATAGTAAATTCATATATAATTAATTTTTTTTAGAATAAACTGTTTAAATCTAAAAAAAGACCACTCATCAGTTATTTAACTTAACCAGGTTGGCCAAGGGAGTTAATGAAACAGCCTTCCTTTAGCCCTTAGGAATGAAGGGAGATAAATACAATTGTCTCCCTTTGACAACTTGGATATGGGAAATAACTTACCAATATTTCTCACTGATAACAGATGCTATAAAAGTGACAAAACACAAATTAAAAATCAAACCTCTTCTGGTTCTTCTGTTTCATCTGCTTTGTCCTTCGGTGACTGTACTGAAAACTGCCGAGACATCTGCCGAGACATTTGTTTAGAGGATTTGCCATCTGATGATGTTGATTTTATCCTCGAACGGGGCCTCTTTAATTGGTGACCTGGCAAACTGTCAGTTGCCTCATCCTCTTCATCATCTACTAATTCAACTGAAATAAAATAAAATAATAAACTACAGCATGACAAACCTTTCTATAACTAAAAAATGTCTCATATGAAAATATTTAAAATCAAAGTGTAGGTTATCTTTCTTGATAGTACGAATATCATAATATTATAAAAAAAAAAAAAAAACTTTATTGGAAAGAAAGCCCTGACGGATTTGGCAAGAAAAAAAAATATACTCAAAATATACATACAGTTACAAAATTTAAAGTTTGAAAAAAATATTAATTTGATAAAAGTGTTAATTATATATTAAACTGTGAACACATGCACACTTTTCATTTATTATGATTTTAACCACTATTTTTTAAAGACATGCTTACTTAATGTAGATCCAGAAATTCAAATCTGGGGTATTATGCCGTAAATATGTTTTCAAATTTTGCATTTTTTTATTAAAAAAATGTTTTTTTCTAAATTTTTTAGGGGACCAGTATATTTTGAGCCCAATAAATCCACCCTGTTACCATGAAATAATTATTTAACTTTATTACGTTGAGTGTGGTGAAATACCTGGATTTCCGAGTGAAATCAAATCCGATAATACACCCAGTGAAATCGAAAGTCATATTTCACTCCAGGAAGTGACGTAACAATAGCCGCCGCCAAGAATGTTGCTATACAAATGAGGTCACTTATTCACATAAGAACAAAATCCCTTGTATTTTCTCGTTAAATTTTATGAATACACGGAATATGTCAATTTAATAAACAGAATAACTAATCTCAAAATTCAAATACCAAATATCTACAACTTGTGACCAAAAAACACTAAAAATGTGTTGTTCGGTAACTCGTTGTAGATTTTTAGGTATTCGCATTTCAAGATTAGTTATACTATAATTATTTCCCTTCCTACCCTTGTTGTCTCTAATTTTCCTTGAGTTATCCTATTTTCAGTGAAAGGAAAAAATTGTTTTATTTACCAAATTCCCAATTGGAATTTTTACAGTCTTCTTGAATTAAACTTTTGAATAGTACAATGTTTTAAAAGGGTGGTGTTATTTTTACAGTTTTTATTTCATTTGTTTTCATGTTGGAAGGTGGCCATTCGCCATATATACTTTGCAAATTGAAAAAAATACAACAAGCAGGTCAAATTTTTATTTTTTATTAATTTGGAATGAAATTTTTATTTTCTGTTTGCTTGTCATAACATCCCCACTATACAACCCTCTTTTAAAAGACGAATGAGAACTTCTGAATAAAAACATCATGACACTTTTTTGAAAACCTTGATATCAGAAGAAAAGAATGCTGTAAAATCTATGCTTTATTCATTCCCTACCATCTTCCTCATCAACCAATGTCTGTGCTGTAACCAGGGAATGATAAAGTCCTTCTTTTTCCATTAGATCAGAGTGTGTTCCTTGTTCTATAATCTCTCCTTTATCCACGACATAAATGACGTCTGCTTTCTGTATAGTTGAAAGTCTGTGTGCTATAATTAATGTAGTTCTTCCTTGTCTGGCCTGACAATACAATAAACAAGTATTATTTTGGAAAAAGAAATTTTTGCAAGTTTTACAACTAAGACAAAACAAGCAGTCTGAGAGCATTGCTGATATAATTCTTTGATCCAAATTCGATGCACAAAATGTGCACATTTTGTCGATTTATGACTCATCAGTCAGTTGTGCTCAAGGCCTCAAAACCAGGAATGCAATGATGAAAAAACAAAATGCTTTTCTATAATCCATGACATTAAAATTAACAAAATTTTCACAGCAAATAAATATTAATCATATTTTTTTATATTTGTTCATTTGATCTGTGATTGGTTTAATTTGTACTATAAAAATTAAATTTTTAAAATTGAATCAGTTTCTTTGAGACTATTTTTAACATGTCAACCTCTAAAAATCAACTGTCACTGTTTGAAAATACCTTTTCAAGAGCTTCTTGTACGACTTTTTCACTCTCCGAGTCTAAGGCTGAAGTAGCTTCATCTAACAAAATGATTCGAGGATCTCTGACCAGTGCCCGTGCAATGGCCACTCTCTGTTTCTGTCCTCCAGACAATTGGGCACCACGTTCCCCTACTAACGTGTCATAACCCTGTATTACAAATATTGAATGATGGATTATTGTTTTACATCCAGTGGCAATTATTTCATACATATCAGGATGAGAACATGTTGATATGATATGAATATAAACCCTGCTTTGTACTAGGTCGACATGCTGAGTCCAATTTTTAATGTGCTAGCTCACCAGTGACAGTCTGTAGGAAGACATATCACCCACCCTAGACTCGTTACACTGACTCTGAGCCGACCAGTCTTTGCACTTACACCAGGATGCTGCATACTTTGCAAAGCAGCAGCAAATAACAAATTTGAGGTTTCTGGTTTGACTCAGTTGGGGTTGAAACCAGCAACCTTCTGCACTCAAGGTGAGCACGCTAACACAAGACCATTGAGGCAGCTCAGGCAAATTATGACAGTATTTGTTAGATTTCTTTGCCTGCTATATTGAGACTGATTAACCTCGCAGCTGTGGCCTTTGATAAAACAGATGAAATCAAGATTTAGCAAAGAATTAGGCTCAAACTGCAGATTATCTTGGACCTGGAGTGCATGCAACATTTTTCTCCATCTTGCAGGCCCTACTGCGACTTTATATGAAGTGCGGCAATAAAACTGTTGTTTGTTTTCTTTGAACTTGTTTTATATGTAAGCAGGAATTTTTGTGTCAAGAAATAATTCATCATAACACTCCTTTCATATTTTAATGGACAATTACCTACATCTATGAACACCAACTTGGATTATTTCCCTTTGTTACTGATCCAACAAATAATAGCATGGTAATTTTGCCTAATTGTATGAGTTATGAGATTCCTTCAAAATCCCTGTCATATTCTCTCCATGAAAATGTTTTATCTTAGTTCAGCAACTTAAGGCAATTTATCAAATTCACTGGACAACTTAAGATTTTCTTTTGACATGAGATCAGGCACTTGAACACATTTGCAGGTGACTTAATCTTTGTTTTTGATAAGAGGTAAGGCAAAGTCAAGGATTGTTGCCCAAATTGCCCATTAGCTCAAGTCCTGCTCAGAGTACTACATTACCTTTGGTAATTTTGAAATAAAATTATGTGCATTGGCCTCCTTAGCTGCCTTCTCTATTTCTGCCATTGTAGCAGTCGGTTGTCCAAGTCGAATGTTCTCAGCGATGGTACACCCAAATAAAACAGGCTCCTGGGACACTACACCTATGTTCTGTCTTAACCATTTTAGATTCAACTCCTTTAAATTATTTCCATCTAGAATTACCTACAGGATTGAATATCAATGAAAAGAATTCAGTCATTTTTGTAAATTTTCGTAAATTAAAGAAAAAGATGTATTTGTAGGTTCTTAAATTTGAGGTACTATTATATTAGGCCAAATAAAATAGCAATGTCAGTAAATGCCAGGTGGAGCTGTTTTGGGGGAATTTATTCGAAAACTGGATTCTGCTTTTTTACAACCTTTTCCAGCCTATTTTGGGACCAGTATTCTGTAAACAAACTGTGGTGTCCGTCCAGTGGCACCCGTAGTGTTTACTGACATTGCTAAATAAAATTATAGGGCTTATCTAAGTGCAGCATGTTAGCAGGAAAACAGTTAAAGTAAATGTGGACACACTATCATGTCATTCCTATTATACTTGGCCCAATAAATTGATGGGTACATTACACAGCCATTTTCTATTGCAAATGGGAAATCTAAAAGTGAATTTATAATTGTGCCTTCCAAACATATCTGTTTTATTTCTAAATTAGATATAATGTGTCTTCTGATTGGTAAACGTTTTTTGGTATATTGTCCTGCAGACTATTTTCCACTGCGATGTCTAGTCCGAGATAGCTCTGACGTCTGACGGCATTTTTTGGGATATACTGTGGCCGTGGGCCGTCAGAGTGAACCCAGTATAGAAAACATGGAAATTGCCGACCCAGACTTGCAGCAGCAAATCGTAATATATCCAATTATATATATAGATAAATCGATTACTTATTCATTTTTCTCTAAGAATATGTACATTTTATTCACCAACAATCTCCCTGTACCACAAACGAAAGCTTTATTCCCTTCAACCCAACATTTGATGTATGATTTATCTACTTATAATTGGATATATGATTTCGAGCCTAAAAACTGCTGACCCAAGTCTTGTTCGGCAATTTCTATGTTTTCTATATGGAGTGAGATGAATAATTTGTCTGGGCATTGAAATAATATTGGGGATTAAACTATTAGGACTGATCGTTTTTCAGTCCATTGTCTACTCTGGTTATTTGTTGTGCACCATGTGATTTAAAGTATTTCAGTGTAATGGAGCTTCCCTCGTGTATGATAGAAGTTATAGAACCATAACAGGTTTATAACCACCCTCCGTTAGCTGCGCTAGTGGATTACTCCTTTAGCTCAGTTCGTAGAACAGTGGACTACTGAACAAAAGGTTCCAGGTTCAATCCCCGGTTGGTGCGGTAGGTAATTTTGGGAGACAAATCATGTTCTACTGTTACATTGGAGCCCAACGAAAAAACCCAGATTGTCAAAAAGGGCAAGTTGGCAAATGGGTTGAAATTGGATATCGTCATCATAGGAGGATGACTCTTGAGATGGGAGAAGTGTAACGGAGCTTCCCTCGTGTACGATAGAAGTAATAGAACCATAACAGGTTTATAACCACCCTTCATTAGCTGCGCTAGTGTAGTACTCCTTTAGCTCAGTTGGTAGAGCGGTGGACTACTTAACCAAAGGTTCCAGGTTCGATCCCCGGTTGGTGATGTAGGTAATTTTGTGAGACAAATCATGTTCTACTGTTACATTGGCGCCCAATGAAAAAACCCAAGGTTATCAAAAAGGGTTAGTTGGCAAATGGGTTGAGGATGGATATCGTCATCGAGGACGATGACTCTTGAGAAGGGTGGAGTGTAACGGGGCTTCCCTCGTGTTCAATTGAAGTTTTAGAACCGTAACAGGTTTATAACAACCCTCCATTAGCGGCGCTAGTGGAGTACTCCTTTAGCTCAGTTGGTAGAGTGGTGGACTACTGAACCAAAGGTTCCGGGTTCGATTCCCGCTTGGTGCGGTAGGTAATTTTGGGAGACAAATCATGCTCTACTGTTACATTTTTTTCAACAGAAAAAAATGTTTCTATCAAACCTTTGTTATAGTCAAAATATTGATTCAATTTTTTATGATTGCAAGCAGAATGAAAATGTTCCTTTTGCTATGACAAAAAGATAACATAATTGTATTTTTGTTAGAAAATTCTAAACAAAATTTAAATTGCAAAATATTTGATGTAAAAAAATTGAGTTACCTCCCCTGCTGAAGGATCATAAAATCTCTGTATCAAATTAACAACTGTTGATTTACCACAGCCACTGGAGCCAACCAATGCCACAGTCTGACCTGGTTTTATTTTCAGGTTAAAATTTGTCAGTACCTACAAACAATATATAGAGCTAATTTCATTTCTTTTATCATATATAATCTTTGATGAAGACAGAAACCCATTTGGATGGATGGATTAATTGTTTAATGTCCAGTGGCAACCAGGTGCATATCAGGACAACAACATGTTGATATGATAACAAATATGATCCCTTCTTTGTACTAGACCGACACACTGAGCCGGATTTTTAATGTGCTAGCTCACAAGGTAACTGTACACAGGAAGACATATCACCCCACTCGGACACATTATACTGACTCCGAGCGGACCATTCGATCTTTGCTCTCTTACTCCTAGATGCAGCGTGCTTGGCAGAGAAGCAGCAAATACCAATTTTGAAGTCTGGTTTGACCCACCTGGGGATGGAACCCATGACCTTCCGCACTCAGTCGGGGCACGCTACCACGAGACGACCGAGGCGGAAACCCATTTGGGTTACAGGCATCAATTTACCGAACAAATAATAGACATAAAACAAGGCAACATAAAAATATATTCTACAAACGTTTGATATTAGATAGTTAAGAGCTTAGTTTCCAGTTTGAAACCATCTTGGTTATCTTATCACGGCCACCGATCGCTCTAAGTCATAGCCAAATGCTGTGAAAGAAAAACGTTTAGAGGAATTTCCGGTTGTGACTTGGAGGAAACCATTTACGTGACCTTTTACAGGTAGGTCATACATTAATGGTCCTTATGAGGTTTTTAAAGAGAATATGAAATTCTAAGAATGTCATCATACCCTTTAGTAATTTCCCTGTCACATATTAACATTGTTTTTACATCGGTAATATTATGTTGGTACTACAACTTTTGGCAGACAGAAGTTGAGGTGTTTCATGCTGCAGACGTGTTTTCCGGAGCGAAATGGTTGTTTCTGGATAGTTTTTATTCAAAAGGATTCTATTTGACGACCAAATATTCAAGTCATCTTTAATTAACCAAAGTCTTTGAATTGCCAACAAATACAGATATTTAGTGCAATGCTGTGACTAGGAGAGACCTGTGTGACTTGGAGGAACTAGATGTGATTTGGAGGAATCAATATTTAGAAAACTTAGTAGTGCATTAATGTTTGTATTATATCTTAGTCGCAAAAGGTCACGTAAATGGTTTCCTCCAAGTCACAACCGGAAATTCCTCTAAACTTTTTTCTTTCACAGCTTTTGGCTGCGATTGGTGGCCGTGCTTATGGAAGCATGCTCACCTCGAGCGTGGAAGGTCAACGGTTTGATCCAAAGCAGGGTAAAAAAAAAGACATTAAAATTGTTATTTGCTGCTGCTCCAACATTAGCATGTGATATCTAGGAGTAAGAGCACAGACTAGTTGGCAATGAGTCAGTATAATGTGTCCAAGTGGGGTGATATATCTTTCTGAGGACTGTTAATTTCTGAGCTAGCACTTAAAAAATTATAAATGAAATTACTGTATGCTAATATCTCTAGGAGTTGAAGGGATAAAGATTCTAGTGGAGATCAATGAATATTTTCCTAAATTGAGAAAACCTCTTCTATCCCTATATTACAGTGTATGAAGAAGTGTATTTCATCTTCAATAGTTTTACATATTTTACTTAAATCTTTCTTCTCTTGGTGTCTTATGGCATTGTCCTGTCTCAACAAGTAAATCATGGACACTTAATCTAAATTTTATATTTCCTTGGCTCTATTAGGATGACCCAAGTAATAACCAATGTCATAATATGATTAAAGATATATATTTCAGTGGCCCTCTCTTTAGCCTAGGGACACTCCGACCCCGTGGAATTAATGTAAAAAATTCTTAATTTCAATTCATTTACTAAGTATGCACACTAACTTTTTGTGGTACAGTTATCTTATATATGGTACATTTTCTATACATCACAACGTCAAATATATTATTTCACTTATTTTTACTATATAGTTTTACTATCTACCTTGCCATTTATGTATTTTCTATGAAGTACGTTTACTGATGACACCCACGTCAAATAATTTTTTGTTTTTGTTTTTGTTTACATTTTCTGTACGGACTCAGTCTTGTTCTGGGTTTCAAAGAGTCAACACCTTTTTATTTTTATTTTTTATATACACGTGATCAAGACCATATGGGTTGAAATGTTGAGTATGTATACTTTTTAGTTTGTTGTTGTTTTTTACGATTTTATATTTGGTTTTGTTTGACTTGTGTATTTCATACATTTTAGTCATTTTATGCCCCTTTTGACAGCTCACCATTTCCATTTATTTTTCTTGTTATCTATATTTCAGTGGCCCTCTCTGGATACTCCAGCAAATAAAACTAGCAAATTTTACTGAAAATTGCATTAAACTACAATAAACACATATTTAATTTGTAATTTCCATCTTAAATTCAATTAATATGTGTCATTAATATTTGGAATTCTCACAGTGAATTGAAGCTGCACAGACAGTCTTTATGAAATTGTTTAAAGGTTTGTCTGACCGAAACCAAAATTTGGCATTTTGCTCCTGTATGTTCAACTAAGGAATCTCAAATTTTGTCGGACAGACTGGATTTTTGTCTGACATTTTTTCGATCAGACAGCATTTCTTTCATAAAGACTGCACAGAACAAAGTTTATAAATATACATATGAATATACCTGAACTTCTTCTCTTGTTGGGTAGATAAAATCTACATTATTGAATTCTATAGCTCCTTGGATGGACATCGGACGTATTCCTTTGTCTGAACTGGCATCAATTTCTGGCTTCTGAAAATGGATGAGAAATAAAAATTATTGATATGTGATACAATAAATTCTACGAATACCAATTTTGATGCACAAGATGTACACATTTTGTCGATTTACGGCTCATCAATTGTGCTCATAGGCATAAAATGTTAAAAAAACATTAAAACAATAATACAAAACACTGTAAATAAAATTCAACAGAGTGGGACTAATACCTCCCCTCCCTTGCCCCAGGGAATGAGTGGAAATGGATATTTGCAAGAGATTCTACAAAATTACGTTAAAGGAATTGTAGTGACAATATACACACCATTAACCCACGATTATACGTCAGCAATTTTTATATAATTTTTCCCTCAATTAAATCTTAGAAATCTGTACTGTCGGAATCGACAGCGATCCCTGCACCCCCTGTTACTAGTTGGGTGAGTAAGTGAGTAACAGTCAAACAAGGGTAGAAACAGATTTGTTCTGTCCAAATGTTTGACATACAACAATGGTAGTGTGTTTAAGATCATGTGACCTCACATGAATTAGTAAAGAATTCAGTGTTGACCTATCCTGTCAATTTACTGAGAACAGTATAGTCTGAGTAAAGCTTGTCTAATGACCTCTTTTATTTGGTTAATGTCGGCTGAAGACAGTTTCATTTATAATAAACTATATATTTTATTAAACGATCTGTACACCTTAAGAAATTCAAAATTAAATTAAATTCACATCTGTCTTTGTCTAGTAGTTTGGTGCTCTGTCACTTGGATCCACACTCATTCATTGGGAATTTGGTCGCTGTATATGTCCCCCTTGACTTTTGCAGTTAAAAATTTGTACTATTTTTTACAAACTTTGTTTGTTTTTTTTATTAATATTATTATTTTTATTTTTATTAATATTATTATTATTATTATTATTATTATTAATATTATTTTTATTAATATTATTATTATTATTATCTTTATATAAATATACATATATAATTATTATTATTATTATTATCTTTATATAAATATACATATATAATTTCTTTCTTTAAATTGTGTTTTATTTTAATTTGGCAATCAATCATATTAATCATTGTATATATTCTGTAATTCTTTAGCCTTACACAGGGCGTCTTGATTGACAATAAAACATTTGTTTCTTGTTTGTCTTTGAATTAATCTGACATTAGTTCCTGGACCACAAGTTAATTTGAGCTCAACGGATAGACAATGTGAGTTAACTTTACATGAGTTGATGAACCATGAGCTAACTTTATTTACCCCTGCAGGAAGAAAAAAGCATTTTTTTAAGCTTGACTTTATTAAAAATAAATTGATAATTTCCAACCAATAAGGTCTGCAAGGTCTCAAGAGCCTGTATTCCTCACCTGTATTTAACTTTTCATCTTGAGCAGGACTAAAAATTTAAGTGTTGCAGTCAATTTGGCTAGTTTTTCTATATAGGGTTCTATGTTAAACTAAGTTCAGCTGTGGCAGCCATCTTGGTTGACAGTCCAGGTCAATGGACACATTTCTAAAAGAGAACCATCTAAGGACAATTATTGCTAAGTCTTGTTCCAACTAGCTAAGTGGTTTCAGACAAGAACATTTTTAAATGTTTAAATGCAAATACTTCTAAAATATGATATATTGTGGAAAATGAATATTAAGGAAAAATGGAATTTATTATAGATAAAGATAATATTCACTTTTAATTGAATAGATAGAAATGAACAAAAATTTACTAGGAAAATAGGTTCATCTGGAGATAAAATTATTATAAATAAATATTATTATTAAATTTACTATTGACTTATATATTTTTCCTATTTTTATTGCCTTGAGTTCTAGCTAATGTTATGTTGATAAAAATCTTTTACATAAATTATGAAAAGTACTCACTACAAAAATCTTAATACTTTGTGGTGAACACATTTCACTCATGCCTTTAAAACTGATTTGAAAAAATCATCTCTTGTCAAAATACGGACTTACCATTAGGAAACAAAGTCCGGGGGACATATTTTACTACGGGACTAAATTTACTGTTACATACTCACTAGTTTAAATTTGGATAATTGTGAAACTGATTTAATACGAAAAAAAAATCCTCTACAAATAAAACAACTATTGTCACGTTCAAATTAAGTCTCAGAAAAATTTTTCCTAGGAAAACTGATGCCGGACCTATTATATTACTAATTATGGGCTTGTTTTCCTAGGAAAATTAATCCTGGGACTAAATTTTTTCTAGTAAAATTCAAAACATGGATTTACTTTACTAGGAAACAAAGTCCAGGGGGACATATTTTACTGAAAGCTGAAGTCTAAGTTGTCATAGTTCATCTATTAAATGCTGACAAACTTCGAAATAACATACAGTGACGTGCCAAAAATATTTCACACAATGTATTTTTTCCATATATTTTCATAAAAAAAATTACTTTTTTCGTAAATTTATTCTAAAGTAATTTGTAAACCAATTATTACAATTTATACCAATTTATACAGAATCAAGCAGGTAATTATCTCTATTAATATTTTTTAATTATTTATATTTGAGTTTTGAGTTTAGGGAGTTGAAAATATAATGATTTAAATACAATAAATTTTATGATGTCAAATAAATTTACTTATTTTTTATCACATAAATTTAACAGTGTTTTTAAACAATGAACCATCAGAATATATTATGAAAATAAACATTAAAACTTGAGATAATTGCTAATTCAATGGTGCACAGATTTTAAAATCTGTGGCCTAAAATTAATCTCATAACAAATTTTTTAAAAGATCTGGTTTTATATGAAATATATAACAAAATATTCAACGAATAAAATATTTTTGGTTCATCACTGTAACTTTGCATGAAAGAGTTACCTACCCTATCTATGATGTCATATATAACAGCTGCTGCACCCTTTGCTCCAAACAAGGCTGCAATGTTTGGTGTTGCATTACCGAGTGAGAAACTTCCTATCATTACACAGAAAAACACCTGTAAATATATAACTTCATATCAAGTTTGTTTGAAAATGTTTCATTGGTTTTTATACATCACATGATATTCATATTATCAGGGTACGAAAGTGAATCAGTCAGTATCCTGAATGCAGCGATATCACTTGTTCCAATATCATGAATAATACTACTGCTATAAAATTTTACAGTTTAAATGGTTACATAATAAATGAGCAATAAAATTAATGCTCAGATCTAATTAGAGTTGTGCCCCTTTTAAAAGTACAGTTGTTAATGTAAAAATGCCTTTTTTCCTATTGTAAACCCAATTTCAGCACTCATTTGTTTCAAAATTGTTGGTTTCTTCTATGAAATAAACACAACAGTTACTTACAAAGGGAGCATTATCAATGATAAACAAACTGCCTTAGGGAGAGTAGTATAATACCCTCGATTCCAGCTTGGTCATTATCAATATTTCGGTCAATATTATTCTTCCTTAAATGGCTGTTTTCAGTGGGAGATGACCCATGGCAGATCGTGACGTCCAATAAGAATTCTTTTGTCATACCTTTTGACCTATCAGGCGTAACGTTATTTAACTTCGTCGATTGTTCTCAATGAATTTACCTAGGTAGAGGAAATCTAAAAATCGAGTATTTACACAAGAAATAGGTACTTATACTCGTTCAAAACTGGAAAATTTTCAACTTGTTTTTAAAATTCAGCATCTTTTCCCTCGTTCAATTGTGCTCCACTCAGTGAAGACATGAATCTTAAAAACTTGTTAAAGATTTTCCAGCTTTCACCTTGAACTCGTGTAGGAACCTATTATCATGAAATATATATGCCCAAGGGACAGAAGTATTAACTGAAACCTGAACACTGATAATGCCTGAGCCACAGGTAAGGGCATTATTAGTGTGGAAGTCAATACCACTGTCCCAAGGGCTGTCTATGTTTCATGATAATGCCCTCTGCATAAGTAATTATTATATAAGTATTAAGACTTGTCACCTCATCCAAGACTGAGTCAACCAGTAGCTAGCCAGTGTTTTTTTTTTACTGCTAAATGCCTTGATGTGCTAAACATTTCTCTTTTCAAAGGTGTGTAAGCATGTGCTTCCATTCTATGCATACCCAAACCACTGCTGTGTCAATAAATTCTTTTATCCTGCAATCAAGCCATTTCCGGTCTAATAACAGGGGTAGAATAAATTTTAGTCGTATTAGGTCAATGACCTAATAAAGTCTACTGGTACTTGTTTACATGAAGAGCGTGAGGAGCGTAGCGAATGTACCAGATGACGTCGTGGCGTTTCCTGCGTTTTCACTTTCGTTGAATTTCAACTTCAAACATAATTTTAAGGCATTTTATGCATCTAAAGGGGACTGCAGGATAAAGACAATACAAAGTCATTGTCAGAAAATATAAATTCACTAAAGCTCGCCCAAATAAATTTTATATTTTCTGACAATGACTATGTATTGTATATTACTATAATTATACTAACTGTTAATACAGTTCCTGGTGTAATTCCTTTCTCTGTACAAGATGTTATGTATTCTTTAACCTGCTCATTACCATACCTACAACAAATATAAAATCCACATCAAAATCTTTTTTCATCAATGCTTTCTTTGACATGATTATCCTGTTTATCAATCTTTAATAATTCAATCATGTAAAGATTAATTTTGCTGCAGGTTTAATTTCTACTGCACATCTTCCCTTTTTGAGAAATTTTACCTCACTCATAATTGTATATCATAAAAAGATTATAATATTTATCAGTGTAGGCTTTGGTTTGTTTTTTTTGTTTTTTTGTTTTTTTGTTTTTTTGTTTTTTTGTTTTTTTTTTTTTTTGGGGGGGGGGGGGGGGGCTTTTATGCCACTTTCAGCACGACTGGCTATATTGTGATGGATAAATTTTCTGGGTGGAAGAAGTCAGAGTACCTAGGGAGAAGAACAACAGCAAAACTGGCAATCCTTGTTAAGTAATTTGTAGCCAAACACACCTCTCCATGAGCTGATTCAAACTCACAAACTCAGCATTGACATGTTAGTGATCATCAGTAGTTATTTCGACCAACCTAGACAGCTCATCCACAATGTAAGAAAGAGCCAACCACATACAGTGGATACAGAAGAATTCTTTATATTTTGTGTACTCACCAGAAAGCAGTTTATATTTTGTATAATCACCAAAAAGCAGTTTATATTTTGTGTACTCACCAGAAAGCAGTTTATATTTTGTATAATCACCAAAAAGCAGTTTATATTTTGTGTACTCACCAGAAAGCAGTTTATATTTTGTATAATCACCAGAAAGCAGTTTATATTTTGTATACTCACCAGAAAGCAGTTTATATTTTGTGTACTCACCAGAAAGCAGTTTATATTTTGTATACTCACCAGAAAGCAGTTTATATTTTGTGTACTCACCAGAGAGCAGTTTATATTTTGTGTACTCACCAAAAAGACAAGGCATAATCTCCAAACATAACAAAATATACAGTTCCCGTCATTAGACCTGTTACTATGGATTTCTTTATACCCAATCTTAATGTATCTTTCAATGCTTTATGATATCTAAAAATAAATAATCAAACTATTTGAGTATAGGCACCATATTTCCCGGCCCCCATCCCCCATCCATTTGCCTACCTACCCGACATCCAACATTCACCATAAACTTGTGCAATCCAGCCGAAAAGTGTTCATATTCCTTTTTATCTATTTTGTTTCAGACATTATTGTCCAACTGCCACTGATTTAAAAAGATATTTTCTCTTCCACTATTTGGTGTGTCTCTTACCGTTTGATAGAAAAGAAAATCTGAGTCTGTAATTTAGTTCTCTAACCAAACAATACAAAGACCTATGTACATGAAATCCAAGTTGTGTTATATATGACACCTTCTGCTAAGAAAGACAACTCGTGTATATGGGAGACAACTCAAACATCAGCAAATAGGGAATAATTGCATCAAAATGGAGCTATTAATTATCCCTTTATCAGGTCAAACAGGAGATAACTACTTCAAAATGGAGGCTATTAATTATCTCCCCTTTGTCAAGACAGATAATTTATTTGTGTTTTTTATTACCGCTTATATTCCTGTGTTTGTCCATTAAATGACATTACTGTTTTAACACATGATATAACTTCCTCTGCCACACTTCCTGCATCTGCATACAGTGCTTGTTCTTTCTTAGTATATGATCCAATAAGCTGAAATATACAGGATGTCATATATCAAATATTTACTGTAAACATGAGTAATCTTTTCAGTTTAATATTCCATGATACGAATAATAATGTACAAGATGTGCACATTTCATTGATTTTTAACGACTCATCAGTTGCGATCAAGGCCTTAAATAAAATAAACCAAAAACATGGAAGATCAAATTCAAATGCTAAACTACCATAAAAGGTATTAACAGAGCTAGAGGCTCTCAAGAGCCTGTATCGCTCACCTGGATTTAACTTTAGCAGACCTAAAAATTTAAGTGTTGCAGTCAATTTGGCTGGTTTTTCAATAGGATTCTATGTTACACTAATTTCAGCTGTGGCGGTCATCTTGGTTGACAGTCCAGGTCAACTAATACATTTCTAAAAGAAAACCATCTAAGGACCATTTCTGCTAAGTCTTGTTCCGACTGGCTAAGCGGTTTCAGACAAGATTATAAATGAATTTTCCTATATTTAACAAAGTTCGGTGTGGCAGCCATCTTGGTTGACAATCCAGGTGATCGGACACATTTCTGAAAGAGGACCTCCTAAGGACAAATGCTGCCAAGTCTGGCTCCAATATGTCAAGTGGTTTCAGACAAGAAGATTTTTCAAGGAATTTTTCCATAGGGCCCTAGGTTAAACTAGGTTCGTGTGTGGCGGCCATCTTGGTTGACAGTCTGGGTCATCGCACAAAATTCTGAAAGAGGACCATCTAAGGACCATTGCTCCCAAGTCTAATTCTTATTGGCATAGTGGGTTCAGACAATAAGATTTTTGAGTGAATTTCCCATAGAGTCCTATGTTAAACTAAGTTCTGCTGTGGTGGCCACCTTGGTTCACAATCCATGAAATCAGACACTTTTCTGAAAAAGGACCTCCTAAGGACCAATGCTGCCAAGTCTGGCTCCAATATATCAAGTGGTTTTCAATTAATTTTCCTGTAGGGCCCTATGTTAAACTATGTTCAGCTGTGGCGGCCATGTTGGTTGGCAGGTGGGGTCATCGGACATATTTTTTAAACTAGATACCCTAATGATGCATGTGGCCAAGTTTAGTTCAAATTGGCCCAAAAGTTTCAGAGGAGAAAATTTTTGTAAAAGTTGACGACGACAGAAAACAGACGCCAAGTGATGAGAATAGCTCACTTGACCCTTTGGGTCAGGTGAGCTAAAAAAACCATCTAAAAACAGAGTATAAACAGTGGAGATTTGTCTCCTGACGACTCAGTCTGATTTCACTGTTTTAACTGTGATGTACTGTAGATTCATTTATTTTCATGAATACCAATTTTGAGGATAGTAAAAAAAAGACATTTCGTGGGATACGTAAATTAGTGGATTGCTGGCTTAGAAAAAAATATATAAAAAGTTGTTGAAATACTGAAATTCGTGGCTTGGCACATCAGATATCATGAAATGCGACAAGACGTGCCGATCAGAAATTGATATTGTACGGTAAAATACTGATTTTAAGCACTTATAGAGCAAAAGTCTTAACAAACTGATTCTTCAAATTTTGTACAGAACAAAGCTTGTCATGAATTGAACAAGATTAACAAAATCTGTAATTATCTACTTGTTAGGTTAATCAGGTGTGAAATATATATTGACAAAATTGCAATCACTTGTCACCAAATACCTCGGAGCATATACATCCATAGTTTTTAATCCGATTACGATAATTTCAATAATTTCTGCTTTATTATCTTTTTACAAGATGTTATTACTGTAATTTATGAGAAAGTCTGTATTGTTTAGGCCTACTTGGGATTACTATTTTTCTTGAATGTTTGAATAAAAAAAAAACGGATGTGAATTCCGCGACAATTTAGACAGTCTAAATATTTTTAAAGAAAATTGTTTGAGCGTTTATATGTTACCAAAGACAAAATTAGATGAAACACTGTATCCTCTGTGGATATAGCTGACTCATCATATGTCAATATGCAAGTACAAGCTGTAAAAACGCAATTGTTCAATGTTGTCTCGGATAGGTACATCAAAACTCTGTGGTTTCAAACTTGAGTGCATGTAAGCTCAAGTAAAAACATTATTTTTCGTTGGATATTTAAATTCGTGGTTTACTGGGACCCATGAAACCACGAAAATTGGTATACAATGAATATTAATGAATCCACAGTAAGTTTTTTACTTTTGATGAAAAAATAAGGAGACACTCCTGCAGAGGTGATAAAAGACAAAATACTGACAATATTTAACATCTACATGAAATTTTAAAATAATTTTTATCAACAGTAGCTAAATTGGCTGAAAATCAAAATTACCGGTACTCCAAATTTTGTGCTGTAAGAGGGAGACAACTCATGTCAAAATTCTCTACTCCAATGTATTTCTACATTTTTTAAGGTGTTTTTACATTTCAAAGAAATTGTCTAATAAATGCAAAATATCTAAAACCTGTCCCTTACATTGGTTAAAAAGTCTCTGACAACCTGGTAATTTTTAAACAATGGCCTAAACTATCTGAAAGCTTACTGTAGAAAAGTATGCTCCTAGGACTGCTAATATTGGAGTTAGTGACATCATCACTAAAGTCATTCTCCAACTTTTCCAAAACCCGATAGCAAACCCTGCTATGAACTGTGCTGTAAACTGTAGCAATAAACTTAACTTGTCTCCTATTCCCTCTCGTACTCTCTCTAAATCACTGAAATAAGAAGGCAGTGTGTTCAATAAATCTATTAAATTATAACATTGAACTTAACTTGACTCCTCTTCCCTCTCGTACTCTCTCTAAATCACTGAAATAAGAAGGCAGTGTGTTCAATAAATCTATTAAATTATAACATTGAACTTAACTTGTCTCCTATTCCCTCTTGTACTCTCTCTAAATCATTGAAATAAGAAGGCAGTGTGTTCAATAAATCTATTAAATTATAACATTGAACTTTACTTGTCTCTTATTCCTTCTCAAACTCTATCTAAATCATTAAAATAAAATTAAAGGCTCCTAGGAGCCTGTATCGCTCACCTGGAAATAATTTGCAGAACAAAATTTTTGACTATGTCAATCTTGACTGGCAGTCTGGAACATTGTTCTCAAATTCCAATTGACTCACTGGTTTTCCAAAATTTTTCACTGGTTTCAAACACAAAGATCTTTCAATGAATTTTCCAGGAAGGTCCTATGTTAGAACATGTTTGGTTTTGGGGACCATCTTGGACAGCGGGTGGGGTAATCGGATACAATTCTTAAAGAGGACCAACTAATATAAGGACCATTGCAGCCAATTTTCGTGCCAATTGGCATTGTGGTTTCAGACAAAAAAATATTTTATTAAATTACCAAAAGGGTCCTATGTTAAGCTTTGTTCAGCTATGGTGGCCATCTTGGATGATGGGCAGAGTCATTGGATATAATTCTGAAAGAGGACCACCTCAGGACCATTGATGCCAAGGTTTTTTCCAATTGGCCCAGTAGTTGCAGAAAAATTTCCCACAGGGGTCAAATTTCGAAAATTGTCAATTAAGCTTGTGATGTAAACTCCTCTTTCATTTTTCAATTTATGCATTTTATTTCTTGCCAGTATTGTCATACACCATATGTTGATGTGCAATAAGATTTTAGAATTTTGATTTTCAAAATTTGGCACCCACAGGGATGAATTTAAACTTGCTTTTACAACCTTTTTTTCATTGGATATATTGATTTAATTTCTCCATAGAATGATTGCATAACATCTTAAAACTGGTGATAAGGTTTTAGAATTGGGTAAGTGTCCCAACATAATGTGTGTGGGGGGGGGGGGAAGTGCACTGTCGATTCTGACAGTAGCTTTTTGTTATATATGTTTTTAGAACAAGAGGCTCACCTGTTATCTTTTGCGTACCAGTAGATCTTGCATCAATGATTATTTTTGCTATTTAATGTATAACGTCACAATTTTGTCCTTAATATTGACATGTGCAGCTAAAATATAGAATCCTGAACCCACATAGATGTGATTGCTAGGGACTTTTTCAATGGCATTGACTCTTGACCTTTCTTTTTGACTTGTACAGGTAAATTATAAGGTCCTTAACCCAAATATATATGTTTGCTGTGACTTTTTCAATGCCATTGACTCTTGACCTTCCATTTTAATTTGAACAGGTAAATTGTAGGGTCCTGAACCCAAATATATATGGTTGCTAGGGACTTTTTCATCGGTTGCTATGGACTTTTGCAATGACCTTGACCTTCACCTTTCTTTTTGGTTTGTACACGTAAATTATAAGATCCTTAACGCAAATATATATGGTTCCTAGGACTTTTCATCTGTTGCTATGGAATTTTTCAATGACATTGACCATTGACTCTCCATTTTACTTGTACAGCTACCATTTAATTTATTTCAAGTAATGCCCTAAACATCTGTGACAATGTCAGACCATTATTTTCTGTTTACATGTAAATAATCCTTCAAGGGCAAAAACGCCTATAAGGGATCAATCGACAATTTTGGTCATGTTGATTTATTTATAGATCTTACTTTGCTGAACATTTTTGATGCATACAGTTTGTCTTTATCTATAATAATATTCAAGCTAATAAGCTAAAACTGCAAAATTGCCTTAAAATTAACAATTCAGGAGCAATAACCCAAAAATGGGTTGACCGATTCTTCTGAAAATTTTATGACAGGTAGATCTTGACCTCATAAACATTTTTACTACTTGTCAGTTTTGTCTTAATTGCTTTAGTTTTCAAGATATGTTCTATTTTTAGCCATGGAGGCCATGTTTCTCGGCAGACAAGAAAATAAAACATAAAATTTAATCTAGATACCCAAAGGATCATTCAGACGAAGTTCAGTGGTTTCAGAGGAGAAGATCTTTGAAAAAGTTTACGACGAACGGACGGACGCCAAGTGATGGCAAAAGCTCACATGTCCTTTTAGAACAGGTGAGCTAATAATACCTAACTATTTCGAACTGAAAAAATAAAAAAATAAAATTTACTTGGCAATTCCTAACTAACAATTTAGCCTGGTGTATATTTGTAACTGTGGATCTTTTCCGGCAGTATACTTTTTTACGTTTGGTAAAAATACACAAAGGTAAAAATTCCATGACTGTTTTAAACTAGAATTTTATTTCCAATGAAATAACATAAACAGTTAAAGGAAGAAATACGCTAGGCTATATCATATAATAAATCATTTTAGCGCACCGGAAGAAAAGTACGCTTACATATTTACAATTCAACAGATCATAGAAAAACTTACTCTGAAAGTCTCGTTGTTAATTCACCACTCTGATGTTTATCAAACCAGCCTATTTCTTGTCTTAATATTCCATGGAAGAAATTTTTCCTGATTTTATCCACCTGTCTTTCACATGCCGTCATAAATAATGCAATCTGCAAATATCGTCTTTACATTATAACATTATTGGTACCTGTGCATTTTTTGTAACACACGGTGTATTATACATGTATATACAGTTGACTCTCGTTATCTCGAACACATTTAACTCGAAATTCCAGGTAACTCAAATTATCTGTTTGGACACTCAACAGCAGTAACTATACAAATTTACTCCTGATATCTCAAATTTTTGCTTAAGTCGAACTAGATTTTCGGGTCCCAATGGATTCGACATAATGAGAGTTGACTGTATTTTTATTCTTCAAAACCAATAATAAAAAAATAAAAGAATCTGTATTCAATATATTCTTCCCCCGTCCTGTCCCACACTCATTTATGGAATACCTCGATGAACTATTTCTTTTCTTGAAGATGGTGGAAATATTTGCCATATTTAGCTGAGATTTTTTAAGTAAGATCTCATCCTGTACAATTTTTCAATTTAAAATCTGACCTGTGACCATTTAAATTGAACACATGATCATACAGTTGAACTTTAGTAGCTTGAACTCAGAATGCTCAAACACCACCAATTGCTTGAACCATTTTGAACATCCCATGAATTTTCCCTTTATTTTCAAGTTAAAAAAGCCCAAACAATTGCAGTTTTGATTAAACTACAATAGTCTGACATGTAAATATTTTTATCCTATTCTTGACGTGTTTAATCGGTGGCATAAAAATACATAATATTTTTTTACCACTTCCGGTGATTAAATTTCTACGTGGGAATTACCACCCTGTTTTCTACAGTTATTGGAACGATAAACTAGAGAAGTCCCCAAATGAAATCTATGTAAACAAACTACATTGCAACAACATTTTCTTGAGGTTTTTGTCGAAAATCATACTAGAAACAGATTCTCCTTCAATTTACTCGTGATTTATGGAATTTCTCCACCCTCAATAGTTAAATTTTAGATTTTAACACGCTCGCTAAAGGCTCGCATGTTGAAAATCGAAAATTTAACTCTCTCGGGTGGAGAAATTCCATAACTTGCTCGTACCTGAAGGAGAATCTATATATAATTCAATGTAATACTGGTAAATATGTTATGATAACTGTTAATTAAAAATATTCATAGTAATGATCAGCTATACCAACTCGTATATACGGTATAATGGCACTCTTAATTTTCTATACTTGAACAATCTACAGTAACTTAAACTACCAATAACTACATTGTAGAACAGATTTTGACGATCACTTGGCGTTCCTGCAATAGAAGTTCTTCTAGAAGACCAGCTGTCTAGATGTCCCTGCGACAGAAAGTCTGTTCCAGAATTCTACAGTCTTTTGTTTTTCAGAAACATACCTGTAAATAGCCAGCCAACAGTACAGCTGCACCAATGATAACATAGTAGATAGCATATTTTGTCATCTTCTCTTCATAAGTTTCCTCATCTGTTCCATTAGGAGGTGGGGGTATATAACAGGAAGAATTAGGACTTGATGGTACATAACTGCCATTTCCTGCACCGGAAAATTAGATAATTATATGTAAATTTAAGAAATAATTCATGGGAGCTATAGTATTGTAGTCATTTATACCGCGGCCTTTATATTCTAATATTTCATACTAAGTGATAGCGATGGTTTAATTGCATGATTTATTTGTAATGGTAAACAATTTTGTGTGGAAAAAGATGATTAGCTGGCACAATTTGCAATTACATAAAACCCTCTATACACATGTGCAAAAAAGTGGATATACCGGGTAATATATCATTTGACGATAAATAGAATGCCATATTACAATATGGTGTATAACTCTTTACTTCATGGATATCTGAATCATAAGTATGGTTAAACTACTCTTGAAAACACCAAAATTTGTATCAGCTAACTTGTTTTCACCTGTTTAGTCGTACAATGTATTCCTCACAATATGTGGTGTTTATTTTTTTGGCTTTCCAAAGTTTTGGTCATGAACATACCTGATAAAAATTAACATTGAAATGTGCATATTAATATTAATATAGGTTATAATCTGACTTTTGGCTAACTAGTTTAGGCAGTTTCAACTCCCTTAGGCAAAGCTGACCTTACCTTGATTTTGACTGTCTTGTCTAGGCAGTTTCAACTCCCTAAGGCAAAGTCGACCTTGCATGGATTTTCGCTAACTTGTTTAGGCGGTTTCAACTCCCTTAGGCAATGTTGACCTTGCATGGATTTTGGCTAACATGTTTAGGCGTTTTCAACTCCCTCAGGCAAAGTCAATCTTGTCTGGATTTTGGCTAACATGTTAAGGTGGTTTTAACTCCCTCAGGCAAAGTCGAATTGTTCAGGCCTGTTTGGTTGTAGTGATCACAGTGTTTTGGTGATTATTTTTTTAATTTGGAAAGTTTTGGCTACAGATAAAGGTTAATCCAGAAACGTGTATCAATTGAAATTTTTTTATTTATTTACCCATCACAAAAGTATCTGTCATCTGTCCCATAACAATAGACAATACTGGCCAGCCTGCTCCGTGTGCCAAGGAAAATATTGATCCCACAATGATAAAGAAAACGTCAGCTCCCGTGGCATAGCGGAACTGTAATGAAACAAAACATGAAAAAATACTTATGCAAATAATACATTAATGGGCAATTAATAGTCTTTTTAATTCTGACACCAAATCATTCAAATAAAATGCATTCTCTATTCATCTGCTCAAATCGAAAACAATTGGAGTTTTTGGGTTGTATATTATGAAGTTCCAAAGAACAGAAATTTCTGGGAATCAAGCAATCAAGCAGTTCGCGAAAACCAAGCTTCTCAAGTTATTTGAATTGATTGATTTTTGTTTATTTGGTTTTATTCCACTTCAAGCTTCTATTGCCAAAATTGTGTCATAGTTTTTATTGATGCAGGAAAGCCAGAGAACCTGGACAGAATTACCAACTCTAGCAGGAAAACTGAAATCTTTGCCAATAAGTCATAATGACCTCGATGGTCTCACAGTAGGGTGCTCCCCTCATGCGGAAGGTCATGGGTTCAATATCCAGCCTGGTCAAACCAAAGCCATTAAAAGTCATATTTGCTGCTTCTCCACTAAGCACGTGTCATCTAGGAGTAAGATTAAAGGACTGGTTGGCTCAGATTTAGTATAATGTATCCGATTGGGGTGATATGTTGTGAGCTAGCATGTTAAAAATCTGACTCAGCGTGTCAGTCTAGTACAAAGCAGGGATCATATCGTAACAACATGTTCTTGTCCTGATATGCACCTAATGATTGGCACTGGACATTAAACAATAATTCATCCATCATCCTTCCAAGAAGTCATTGTTGATCTTGGACATTCTTTTTATCTTAATGTGTTTGCACATATATGTATATTTTTTTTCTCCAAATCAGAGGCTCACATAACATGTGTATCAGCATCATTTACACATTAAACTAGAGGCTCTCAAGAGCCTGTATCGCTCACCTGGATTTAACTTTTCACCTTGAGCAGACCTAAAAATTTAAGTGTTGCAGTCAATTTGGCTGGTTTTTCTATAGGATTCTGTGTTAAACTAATTTCAGCTGTGGCAGCCATCTTGGTTTAGTCCAGGTCAACGGATACATTTCTAAAAGAGAACCATCTAAGGACCATTTCTGCTAAGTCTTGTTCCAACTGGCTAAGCGGTTTCAGACAAGAAGATTTTTAACTGAATTTTTCTATATTTAACAAAGTTCGGTGTGGCAGCCATCTTGGTTGACAATCCACGTGATCGGACATATTTCTGAAAGAGGATCTCCTAAGGACCAATGCTGCCAAGTCTGGCTCCAATATGTCAAGTGGTTTCAGACAAGAAGATTTTTCAATTAATTTTTCCATAGGGCCCTATGTTAAACTAAGTTCTGCTGTGGCGGCCAACTTGGTTGACAGTCTGGGTCGTCGCACAAAAATTCTGAAAGAGGACCATCTAAGGACCCATTGCTACCAAGTCTAATTCTAATTGACTTAGTGGTTTCAGACGAGAAGATTTTTGAGTGAATTTCCCATAGGGTCCTATGTTAAACTAAGTTCTGCTGTGGCGGCCATCTTGGTTTACAGTCCACGAAATTTGACACATTTCTGAAAAAGGACCTCCTAAGGACCAATGCCGCCAAGTCCTGCTCCAATATGTCAAGTGGTTTCAGACAACACAATTTTTCAATGAATTTTCCTATAGGGCCTATGTTAAACTAAGTTCAGCTGTGGCGGCCATCTTGGTTCACAGTCCGGGTCATCAGACACACCTCTCTAAGAGGACCATCTAAGGACCATTGCTGACAAGTCTGGTTCCAATTGGTCAAGAGGTTTAAGGCAAGAATATTTTTCAATGAATTTTCCCATAAGGCCCTATGTTAAACTAAGTTCGGCTGTGGCGGCCATCTTGGTTAACAGTCCGGGTCATTGGACATATTTCTGAAAGAGAACTTCCTAAAAACCATTACTGCCAACTTTGGTTCCAACTGGCCTTGTAGTTTCATATAAGAAGGTTTTTGAAATTCACCCCCCCCCCTTTTTTTTCTATTTTTAGTAACAGCAGCCATGGAAGTCGGGGATGCCAGACATAAGTTTGGAAGGGGGCCAGCCAAGAACCATTCCACCAAAGTCTGGTCTCAATTGGCTCAGTGGTTTGAGAGGAAAAGATCTTAAAAGCAAAGTTTACGCTGAATGCCGTCTTTAAAGGGCAAAAACTCCTATAAGGGGTCAATCAACGATTTTGGTCATGTTGACTTATTTGTAGATCTTACTTTGTTGAACATTTTTGCTGTTTACAATTTGTCTTTATCTATAATAATATTCAAGATAATAACCTAAAACTGCAAAATTTCCTTAAAATTAAAAATTCAGGGGCAATAACCCAATAAAGGGTTGACCGATTCGTCTGAAAATTTCATGACAGGTAGATCTTGACCTGATGAACATTTTTACCCCATGTCAGTTTTGCTCTAATTGCTTTAGTTTTTGAGATATAAGACAAAAACTGCAGTTTACCCCTATGTTCTATTTTTAGCCATGTCGGCCATGTTGGTTGACAGGCGGGGTCATCGGACACATTTTTTAAACTAGATACCCTAATGATGCTTGTGGCCAAGTTTGGTTCAATTTGGCCCAGTAGTTTCAGAGGAGAAGATTTTTGTAAAAGTTAACAGACGACGACGACGGACGACGGACGACGGACGCCAAGTGATGAGAAAAGCTCACTTGACCCTTTGGGTCAGGTGAGCTAAAAATGGGTCAAAGTCACAAATGGCCGGGTTGCCAAGAATGGGTTTATGTTCGCCTTTATAGATATCTGGATTCTGATCCGTGGTACTGTGTCAACTCACACTTCTACGATGATCGGCGAGTTTGAGATAATAATCAGACTAGTATCAATTTTACTGCATGAACTACCAACAAACATTTAAATTTTTTTTATGGACAGAAATTCTTCAAATAATTCGACAATATTATGGAGGAAATTATAAACACAGGTCAACAATATTATGGAGGCAATTATAAACACAGATGAACATCTTTAATATATATGCACATTTTGATGGAAAAATGACTACTGTCTGGACATCTCGGTTCGTAAAATGGATTTTTCAGAATTTGAATACCTTAATCAAGCTGAATTACATGGGTGAAAGATGCAATGAGCTAAGTCATAACTGAAACAACTGAATTTACTTGATTTTGTTCAATCATGTCTTAAAAAGAAACAAAAAACTTCCGCCTATGGAATTTTCAATGTAAAAGGGAGATAACTCTTCCTATGAGATTTTATAAAATTAAGTATTACAACCCCGTGATTCATGAAATATGCAAAAAGTGCACTAAAAATATTTAAAATCAGAGTTTTACAAATTTTAAGATAGGTCTGAGTTGATAAGTTCAAATTATTATTTTTTGAAATTTTCAAGTGCTTTAATTTTTCTATTGGAAATTCCCCACTCAAAATAATTTGTGAGGTATACAAACATAACCTTTATAAACAACTTTGCCATTTTGATGTTTTCTTGGACGACTCAATAAGGTTAATAAACCAACAAAAGATTGTCTAATAATTCTAACGTTTAGACTTTCAAAATGCTAAAATCCATTTTATGAACTGAGGTATCCAGACAGTAGGTTCCCAAGTCTGAAAAATGGGAAAAAATTATTCAAACAATTCCATAATAGAGGTGCACAATTTCAATATGTGTACAATCTTCCTGTGAAGTTTGATAAATCTTGGTTGAGAACTGTAGGAGCAGTTGTTGGCACAAGATTGGTACCCTATTTTCCCCACCAACCCACCCGCCTTCACCATACTATAACCCGGATGGCAGATATGCTTGAGAAATATTTTCTAGCCATCAAAGCTATGCTCAGTTCAAAACAAGTAGTCTACACACAGGTTTCTTAAATCAAAGCTTATTTTTTACATATTTATATACCTGTAAGCTTTATTATTGACTTAAGAATGTTACATAACGCTTGAAAGTTTTTCTCTTCATAAAAAGTGCTTGCTTATGCCCTTAAACGGACCAAAAATTATAGCCTTTCACTTTGGATGAAATGACTTTGTAAAAAAAACAACGAGCTAATATCTCCTATCATAACATATGGTAAAGTGGGGGGGGGGGGGGGGGGGGGGAGAAACAGTACAGGTACCCATGGCTAAGAACAGAAGATGTTGGCAATGGTTTGATGAAATTAAATGTTTAATGTGTTTTAAGTCTGACACATCAGTATCCAAAATACAACATGTTTTCGGTAGTCAGCATTTGCAGGACATGGTAGAGAACATAAGGAATGTAATAGAGCGTTAATAAAACAGTATTACTGTGGGTAAAAACAGCAGTCATTGTGACTACCCGTAATTGCTAATAATTTAATCTGGTAACACTTATCATGCATTTAACTCCTTTGTTTTGGATTTTACACCTTTGATCCTGCTGTTTGGAGGTTATATTTATCTCTCTTAAAACCCTGAAGTTATTTACCCCCTGATTTCAAAAAATTATCTGGGGCTCTGCAAAATATACTTCAATTGGTATATGTAACAATGGGGAAATTTAATCAAGCATTTCCAGCACAATTCAGAGTCTTCTTTTTAACAGCGCCTTCCTTGTCCCTCTCCCACTAAAAACAAAATGGCTGTAAATGTTCCCTTAGGAAAGACATTATAAGATAAATTGAAGGATAAAAAAGAACTTAGTACATGTAGATTAGGGGGGAGACGGGGGAGGGAGGTAAAAAGAACTCAAAGTAATTTGTTATATATTGATTTTCAAACTTGTCAAACATTACTTTCAACTATTTGGGTTGACTACTAACGATCACTAGCCTGTCAAAACTGGGGTTGAGAGTTCGAATCTCACCTGTGGCGGGGTGTGTTCGACTCCGATCTAAATTGACAAGGATTGCCGATTTTCCTACCGAAGGTCGTGGTTCTCTCCAGGTACTATGGCTTCCACCACCAAAAAAAAAAAAAAAACTGGCCACCACAAAATAGCCAAATGTGCTGAAAATGGCGTAAACTCCAACTAAACAAACAAACAAACTGTTTGGGTTAATCTTCAAGAATCTCATAGCAGTATGACACAGAAACAAGAAAAGTAAACATCATACTACAGAAATACATTGTATATTTTCTATTCATATTCCCTGTTCCTCAATTAATATTTACCAAACTAAGTTACAAAGGGATGGGGGGGGGGGGTCTTTCTCCTACATTGAACTTTTGATGTTGTCCCTTAAAATTTTTATTCACCTGTTTATTTTACAATCATAGTATAAAATGTCCAAATATGGCTAATCTACAATTAGGTCAACATTATCTAAAATAGAGAATTAATCACTGAAATAAATCAATAAGTGATTCATATTGTATCAAGCTTATCAGTATGGAGATATATATTTATATATTGACCTAAAAATGCTTTTTTATTGTGCTAAGGAGTGCATGTGTACCCTGATATCATTATATTATCCTCTTCTTGCATGTTTTAATCTTATGTTTTACCTAAACTTTGGTCTCTGATAATATTTGATGGACAACATCAAATGCTCAGTGTAGGATAAACTATAGAATATGTCCGAGACACGGACATAGAACTTTCAACTATCATTTACGACAGGAAATCGTTTGAGAATTATTTCAAATAGATTAAAGTTTCATAATATATTTTGGACACGTCATCTTCTTTAACATGAAAAATAATGAATCGTCAAATAAGATGACTGCAGATGGAAAATATCATATATCATCACAGACATGACATCGGTGACTAAAATGCCAAAAAAATCAAAGTCACTGTACCATAAAATATAGGTCATAGTGACTTAAATGCAGCTGACTTGTGCTGTACTAAGCTGTTAAATATCAGAAGGTTCTTTCATGATGCACCTAAATGCAAAAATATAATCAAAGTTAGTTTAGTATAAAATAAAATTTAGGTCCTGGTGACTCAACTGTTGATGAGGTGTGTTGTACTATATAAGATGAATAAATATGTGTAATTCATTGTTATATCTCAAAAGATTTCTGGGAAATAGAACTGAATAAAGTCACTCAAGCATGAAATGTAGATCATAACAACAAAACTGTTGGAGAAATGGAAAATGCATTATATAATGTCAGACAATTCATTGAAATAAGACCATAGATTCCTAGGATATGAAATTTAATGTAGGTTAAAATGACCAATTTTGCTGAATTGTGTTCAGTGTCAAGAGAGGATTACAGTAGTATTATAACATCATTAATATATATCAATGTGTTTCAGAGAAAGGGACCTAAACGCAAAACCTTAACCCCATCAAATGGTTAGACAGACAATGGTAAATCTATATGCCACTTCCATTCACATATTTTTTGTCTTGACCCAATTTCATGGGTGAGCTTAAAGATGATCGCTGGTCTAATAGGAAATAAATAGGATTTGAAATAGGTGTTTTAGTTTGAGAAAACATATGAATAGTAAACAAATATGCAAGAAAAAAATATAGGTTGATGTGCTCATTTTAGAGCTATAAGGCCTTGAAAATTTGCAGGAAATGGGTTTTCTCTGGATTTTTCAATGTCTTTGCAGTCTCTCAAAAATGTATAAAAAAACAATAGGATTTCATAAGATTTAGTCATATACCATTTTCAGATAATATATGTATATATGATTCAATTATAAAAGAAAAAGTGGGGGTTCATGGGCAAAAAATTTAAGAAATGGATAAAACCTGAGGATTCCGAAAATCTGACAAAAAGACCGAAACATGACCAGCAACCATCCTTAAGTATTTGACATGCTAAATTTTGAAAATTGATGTAGTATAACAAAACTTTTGGTACTTTTGACCCCCTTACCCCATAACTAAGCGAATTAAGTTTTTCATCTGACATTATCTTTTTGATATTGTCCCTAAGCACATTTATGCATGTTTTGTGACTTAACCTCTTCTTGTATTGTTTGAACAGTGACTGTTTCATATAAATATACCAGAAAATGGGTTCTATGTACAGTTCTTTGAATATTTAGTTATGTTACACAAACAAGGTAAATGTGTGTAATCAGTTACCCAGTAAATCTTTTTCACTTGGGTGTTTTAAATTTCTTTGTACAAAGGCTATACAACACAGAAAAACTTGGATTTACAGATTTATCAGGTAACCAACCAATGGCACAATTTGTATATAGCCTTAAACAAATAGTGGTGTATCTTAGAATTAAAACTGTCCTCAGCCACAGGGTGTACAAATGGTAATGTCATAAAGACGGCACAACCTTCAATATCTCACTCTGATACAAGTTTCAACAAAGGCAAACGTTAGTGAAATGCAATCCCTATGGGTTATTAAACAAAGAAAAATTGGCTTTTTCCTCAAACATTCAAGTATACTTTCTCAGAAAGTAATTATTCCATGGATTATTTGAGAAAAAACTGCTCTTCAAGTAAATAGGAAAAATGGTTTGTGAAGAGTAACATCTCTAGATAGGAAAGTTTCTAGCTTCTAGAAGATGAACACACAAACCAATATTCCTATATATATTTACAATTTGACACAAACATATGCAAAATCCATCAAGATGCTGAAAAATGATCAAAATCAAAATCTAACCATCTGTTAACTTAAAATATTTATAAATAATCTGTAAATTAACAAGAGTCTCCCAGGAGCCTGTATCGCTCACCTGGACTATATCCATCTTGACAGGCAATCTGTCAAGTTCCAACTGGCTCACTGGTTTCAAACAAGAAGTTCTTTCAGTGATTTTTCCACTTAAGTCCTATGTTAAACACTTTTTGGCTTTGCTGGCCATCTTGGATGACGGGTGGGGTCATAGGATATAATTCTGAAAGAGGACCACCTTTGCGCCAGGTGAGCTAAAAAGGTTCAAAATTTAAATCTTTAAGAGGAATGGAGAGGACGAAAGTTATGTATCATGAATGAAAGTAAATATTTAGGATATCTAAATTGTGGTTGCCTTGGTATTATAAACATGTAATTTCAAATTTCATGTATTTATGAAAACCTTACCAATTTTCCAAGTGATGCTGGAGGTGGTCCCTCTGGTTTTCTGTAATTAAAATTTTAAAAATGATAATTACTTAATAAACATAATATGAAATATAACCTTAATGTTGAGGTAACCAAAATGCATTAAGGATGATCGCTGGTCTAATATTATAGGAAATAAATAGGATTTGAAACAGGTGTTTTAGTTTGAGAGAACATATGAATAGTAAACAAATAAGCAAGATAAAAATATAGGTTCATGTGCTCATTTTAGAGCTATAAGGCCTTGAAAATTTGCAGGAAATGGGTTTTCTCTGGATTTTTCATTGTGTTTGCATTGACAACTTCAGTCTCTCAAAGATGTATGAAAAAATAAAAAGGATTTCATAAAATTTTGTCAAATACCATTTAAGGTATATATGATGGAATTATAAAAGAAAAGTGGGGGTTCATGAACAAACAATTTAATGTTTAAGAAATGGATAAAACCCGAGGATTCCGAAAATCTGCCAAAAAGACCAAAACATGACCAGCGAGCATCCTTAAAGCGAACCTCGATTTGATTAAACTTCTTATAGTGACGATGTCTTTTGTAATGATTAGTCAAGATTTTCTTATACACAATGTGCTTCATTATGTTATTTTCTTGTGTGAGGATCTGTCGGTTGGATGTCGTTAAGGATGGTCGCTGGACTAATAGGAAATAAATAGGATTTGAAATAGGTGTTTTAGTTTGATGGAACATATGAATAGTAAACAAATATGCAAGAAAAAATATAGGTTCATGTGCTCATTTTAGAGCTATAAGGCCTTGAAAATTTGCAGGAAATGAGGTTTCTCTGGATTTTTCATTGTCTTTGCATTGACAACTTCAGTCTCTCAAAGATGTATGAAAAAATAAAAAGGAATTCATAAAATTTTGTCAAATACCATTTTAAGGTATATATGATTGAATTATAAAAGAAAAAGTGGGGGTTCATGGGCAAAACATTTTATGTTTAAGAAATGGATAAAACCAGAGGATTCCAAAAATCTGACAAAAAGACCAAAACATGACCAGCGAGCATCCTTTACAGGCTGCAATTTCATTAAAAACAAATTTCAGCTAAATGTATGGTTGTCATGCATGATGATTTGGTTTGACTTTTTTCAAAGACATTACCATATATAATACATATATTTCTATCTCTCTAATTCATAACAATGGGTAATGGTTAGATTTTTACGATATGCTACTGCTAGGACTGTGATTCAATGAAATAGTTCCTGCTGAAAACTTTTGTATTACCCCTTTTAATTTAAAGACAACAATGATTGACTCTAATTCATAACAATGGGTTATGGTTAGATTTTTATGATATGCTACTGCTAGGACTGTGATTCAATGAAATAGTTCCTGCTGAAAACTTTTGTATTACCCCTTTTAATGTAAAGACAACAATGATTGAAACATGTCTTTAATAAATATAATTTGGCTATGAAAGAGATTGAAAATGAGTTTTGACTCTATGATAAAATTTTAACCTTGTCAATTATTCTATAATTTTTGTTCCCATCCCAGAAATCTGTATTATCACTACAAGATTTTTTTGTTAAAGTGTACTGCTGTACATTGCATGTTTATTATATGAAATAAAATGTACATGTACTATCATGTTTATTTGGAATTTGTGGCTAGTTCAGTTTAAAATTTGTTTTAGTGTACTGCTGTACATTGCATGTTTATTATATGGAATACAATGTACATGTACTATCATGTTTATTTTGGAATTTGTGGCAGCTTCAGTTTAAGTTTCCACGGCCACTTATTGGTTGTCATGTGGTGTACAATGTTACTATGCGTTTGAAGACAACATAATGCCCTGTCCCCCCCCCCCCCACACCAATTCACAATTGCCAGTGATAAATGGGAAGTAGCTAATTAAAGACCTTTTTCCAATAAATACTAATTTAACAAATTATTCCAAATAATATGTCAAAAATCCAGTTCAATTAACTTGTTGAATTGATTAATTTTTTAACTTTCACAAATTACCTTTTTGCAGAATCCTTCATCTTTCATTTAATTCCTGCTAATGTCAATATTTAGGATGTTATAGTGAATCCTATTTATATCTCTGACTGTGCCAATGCTTGTGAATTTATTGACTGATAAATTGAACCTTAACCAAGACAAATTAGTATTGATGATCATATAGGCTGAAGTGACTATCCTGATAAACATTTGGGTAATATTAAGGCTCAACCAATTGGGAGAAATGGAGATATACTGAGTCTCCTTCTGATTGTTGAATTCTTTCATGTATCATAATTAACAGTCAGTCTTTTGTCTTTTAATGAAAATGTATCATGTTATGTGTGGGTGAAATGTGAATTGTGATTTATGTATTATATTGTATGTATATAAATTGTATGCTTATACCCTTAATTGGGGTGCATTGCATTCATAAAGTATTAAAAACAGAAGCCTTCTTTCTCAGTATTTTAAAAAAAATATCTTTAAGGCCACACCAAATTGATTTTTTTGCAAAAATAGGTGCTGGTGAACAAAATTTTAATTTTAATTTTTTTTTTTGAGGACCAGTTTTTTTTTCAAGCAAAGATCAAATGTATATGCTGCACTCATTTTATTAACTAAAATATAATTTGCAAAAATGGAAAAAAATACCTATTTTTACAATATTTTACAAGATGACTAACACATTTTATGTTCAATTTCTTGCAGAATGAAGAATTTGGGGCAAATTTTCTTTTCTTAAAATTTACATAGTCCAAAAATTGGAGTGGCAAAATCCAAAGAACTAAAAATCAATTTGGTCAATTGGTGTGGCCTAACAATTAAATTCTTAGATAAAAATATTAAATTTCTCTCTATCTCTTCTGAAAATACATTTTTGTACATGTACAGCAAAAATTGACAGGACTTTCAAAACAGTTCAAGCCATCAGTGGTGTTAGAGAAATCCAAGTTTCAGCTACAGAAGTTCGACTATAATCAGTAGGCAGGAGATGGTGACTGAAAATTTAGGGTCCCAACTTCTAGCTCTAAACCAAAATTTTATTTAAAAGGCCTTACCCATCTTTATTTTCATCATTCACTTCAGTTTCCTTCTCCTTATCATTTATTTTGTCCATCATTTCAACCTTACTAATTGCAGGAAAATCTTTTGAACCGTTATTTTCCTTTGTTCTAGAAGGCATTCCATTTTCAGCAGAATCAATTTTCCTGACACTTTTTATTTCTACACTATTTTCCATTTTACAATTTATTCCCAAAACAAAATCATCTGAATTTTCACAACTATAATTCTGTTTTTATCAAATGAAAATATGTGACGAAATACCAGTATAAATTTCTTCAGATAAGAAGACCAACATTTAAGGTATTTGAATCTATTGATATATTAGTGTTTGTTTACATATAAGACTATATTATCTTTCCTACTGTAAAACATAAGGAAAGCGAAGAAATTTTTCCTTAAACAAAATGTGATCCCAATTTTATCAGTAAAATACAAGGTTATGGCAGAAACAATGACCTAAAACCTTGTCATATAGATATTTATGAATGAAAACATATGCATATAAGACAAATATTACTTTGTCCAAATAAAAACTCCTCAATAAACCCTAGCCCCCACCCTTACCCCCCCCCCCCCCTACCAATAAATGGGAGGTTGCAGGTCAGAGAAAATTTTGGATCATCACTGTGCATGTAAAACATACAATGAATCCCATTTACTTTAAACAAAATCTATTGAGCACCATTGATTACAATGTTCAGACCTCTCAAACAGACAGATTATGTGTGATAGGGGAATTTTTTATCAGACATTAGACTTGTCAATAAAAATGTGATCTTGGGGGTTGAAATTTCTTATCCTACAACTTTTTCGTTTAATGATTACTTTTCTAATATTAAAAACCCCAAAATATCAAAAGTATTAAGCTGAAAGGTAAAAGAATACCATCAAAGTGAAATTTGTTCAAATATCTAGGCATTTTAGTGGTATACTTTTTATCCAGTTGTTTTTCATTTATAGTCGTTCATTTTGAAAGTTTGCTTCAAATCTAGAGCTTGGGTTCAAATTTGTGGGATCAAAAAAAATTATTTTTTCTTTAAGTTGGGATTTTCAATTTTATTTTTTTTGGGGGGGGGGGGGACTGAATTTGAGGATTAGTGAATTGATATTTACACAGATATTACTTTGTTACCATGATATCTATTTGGATTCTGTAACTGGACCTTTTTTTCTGACATGGCACTCTTTTAAATTGGACAGAGAAACAGTACACAGAATGATATAGACTGCAAGATTTTTTTTATTAACATTACAAAATACAAAAATTCCAGGTATAATGTTGTGATAGTTTCCTAAAAAAAATGTTGGTAAGTATTTTCCAATGGCTATTTGATTTTTATGGAAGCATTGATTTTATTTGTAGTATGCAGAATGCCTAAAATTTTGGTTTTGTTTATTTCTTATAAGTCTGTAAGTGTGTCCAGTTTTCTTTTCCTAATTATATTCCTTGTTTTCCTTCCCTCATAAAATCAAATGGTTGTTCCAAACAGGATTTAAATGCATGATGACTTTGTTGTGAGCTATACAGAATCTCAGTACGATGACATGGAATCAAAGTCATAAATATCAATTTTAGTATATCCTAAAATGATTTTAGTATATCCTAAAATGATTTTAGTATATACTAAATTACAATTTAGTATACATTAAAATCATTTTAGGATACCCTAAAATAAATTTAGCATATACTGAAATATTCAGCTTATACAGAAATATTGGCACAGAATCAAGGTCATCAATATTGATTTTAGTAAATACATGTACTAAAATGATTTTAGGATATACTAAAATCGATATTTATGACCTTGATTCCGCGACATACAGTACAGAATATTTCAAATCTTTCTTCTCAACTACTCAAGCTAGGTGAATTTTTCTAAATGCTTTCTTTTGTTACTTGATAAGCTATCAAATAGTATCAAAATACTCTGTCATCTTCTACATATCGACATAAAACTCCCATAATCTCTTCTCGTCCCGGGCTTCTCGTATAAGGCCTGTGGAAGATTTGAAAAGGACACAGACGAAGGGCTTGCATAAATGTAGATTCGCTATAGTTTTAGTTTACCAAGTGTGATTTTCCTTTGAAAATGGCAGCTTAAATCGAAAGATAATGAAGTTCTTCGTCAAAAGCCATGAAGTTATAATTCTGCGGCCTTCCAGTAATAATAAATAAGAAAACCGGAAGTCAATAAACTAAATTCCGTAATGGTTGTCGGTTTAGAAACCATATTTTTCTTTCGCCTGCGGCAAAGTCGCTTAAGGCGAGACACATGCTTTGTTTTTCCGGGTACAACGGCGGCACTGTTATTTTTTAAAAAGCTAAATAACTCTGAAACCTTATGACCAAGAACGACCAAACTGGTCACAATAACCGTTGATCTTCCTATAAACTTGTCATTCAGACACCTTTCACCTGACTCTAACTTCATTTCATGGTTCACTGACTCTGTAAACTTATGAAAAATAAATTTACCTAATTTTTTGTCATTATATGAGGTCAGTTTATAAGGAAGTATTATTATAATGATAGGTCATGGCCGTAACTACCGTTGAGGCAGACGAGGCAATTGGCTCGTCTGAATTTCTGGCAAAAAATAATAAGAAGAAGAAAGAAAAAAAAGAAAGTGGAGAAAGCTAGGCATGCAGGGGTAGAAAACATCCTTGCATGTTCATATCAAGAATTAAGTAATGCATACTTCGAATAGTAATTAATGTTGCAGCTTCTGTACTTTTATTTCAACTAAGTTAGGTGTCGAACTCTCTGCCTGATTACCATCGCCAGTAAACCGGCATGTAGTTCTGCAATTATTTATTTCCCGCAAAAAAGTCTCTTGAACAAGTTCGACCGTCAGAGATTTTGGATGCAACAAGATTTATTTCGAACCCTAATATTACAATTTTCGATGGCCCCCAGACCCCTGCCTCGTCTGTTTCCGATGCCTAGTTACGGCCCTGTAGGTCAACATTTGATGAGTGGAATCATGCTGTTGGGTGTACATGTCAGTCTGATGTATGACGCTGACCTTGACCTCAATTTCAAGCTTCAATGACTAAAGTCAAGTTTTGTGATAAGTTCCGTTTCGCAGTAATATAAATGACACAGCAATCAATTTGACAAATCGAAGAATTGTTATTTGTACTTTCTACTATTTAAATCCGTGTTTGTATATATATATACTTGTCAACGTACATCACCTGACCTTGACCTCAATTTCATTGATCATGACTTAGGTCAATTTTTAATGAACAGCTCAGATTCTCAATGAATATACCTTGTAGATCAATGATTTAGGGTGTAAAGAATCATTGTTAGGTGCACATGTCAGCCGGACAAACTTACGGTTTAATCTTTATGCCCCTTCTTCATTCACGCACAAGCATAATAAAGTAGTTGCCCCTCCCCCACAAGCACTCCCTGAGAAAAGATTTACCAAACGATCAGATTTGTCGGAGGGAACAAACCATGACCTAAAATGCCATTGAGGCTGAGGAGGCAGCTGAAGGAAAAAAATAAATAAATGTAAGAAAAATACAATGCATTAAGACTTGACTGCAATGATTTCAAACAGTACTAGCCCTACAACTACTTAATCCCTTTATTAGTTAATTTTTCGACTATTGAGCTCAGTCAGTGCAAATGCCTAAGATAACCTACCCAAGGAGAAATACGATTTTCAAAAATCACCAAAAAACTGTTATTTCGTTATATTTTAGAAGTTTTGAGTAATGCACGAAAAAGGTTATGATTTCAAACCAGCAGGTTGGAAATCTCGGTCCGCTTTTCATTAATGTTACTTAAATGGTAATCCCGGATGGTAATTAACATTGATGGATTCATTTTCACCCCCTCCCCTTTCCCCCATTATGATACTTTATAATGCTATCTTCAATTAAGGTCATGTACTCACTTCTGTTCCTTTTCAGTTTCTTTATCCCTTTCTTTGGAATAAGAATCATGTTCGTCTCTGTTGGTTAACAGGGGAGTTTTCTCTTCACCTTCAGCCATGTCTTCAGTTTAAATGCACGAAATATAAATAATTTACTCAAAACTATATCTTCATAAATAAGTGACTGTTGTATTATATTTAGTTATTTCATCAGAGAGTGTCCTTTGGTCCGGACGTGAGTGAACTGTAGATGTCGTTTTTTGTTTACTTTAATAATTGTACCTATATTTAATATCGACAGCCTAGATTTTAACCTATGTTAAATGAAGCAATGAGCGAATGCACCTGAAAGGGATATTGACAAATGTAATCAAATATATTGCTTATATTTGATCATTTTGATAATACCTGCAGGTGGACTCCAAGTCACTGCGTGTATTACCAGCTCAGTTGCTAGTTTACGAAAGAATTTACTGTCAGGGAGCAACCATTTGATATTTAGGGGGGGTGGAATTAATTAAAGACATGACCAAAAATCCTCAGAATAAAAGGCAGGATGAAAAATGTAGTGGGAAAAAAGGCAGGACAACAACAGGTAGTAAAAAAAGGCAGTCTCGAAATTTTGCTGAAAAAAGGCACTACTTAAGAATACTCCATGACTCCCCCCCGCCCTTTCACACACACACACACATACACACACACATCAAATGGTTGCTTCCTTACAAAAACGTTACTATTCTTTATCTTTCGTACTTGCTGTTTGAGTACTTATATACTAGTATGTTCGTCACAAATCGTTAGATTTATGAGACAAATCTGATTTGTAAAATGTGAAAACTAAGGAGCACCGCCTCCAGCACTGCTCTGTCCTTAGATGGTTTTTGGTTTCACCTTTACGGTCATTTGGGCATTTTTTAAATTTGTTCTTCAGCCTTTTAAGTAATTGCTTTGGTTTTCGACATTTTAGACCATGAGGATAACTGATGAGTAGTATACGTAAGAAATTTACACATCTTGTGCATTAAAATTAGTATCCGAGAATTAATTTTAAAACTTTTTACTACGGCTGTTTGGAGTTGGATTCGAGCACAGTTTCGTATATCTGAAAGTAATATAGAAATCAGTGGCGGACCCAGGCACGGGGGGGGGGGGTAAGGTGCGTACTCCCCACTTTAAAAAAAGATGTTATATTATTGCCTGTATTTGAAGAACTAGACATATTGGAAAATGTCCCTATAAGTTATATATAATAAGACATATTTGAATTTTCTGCCCCCCCCCCCCCCCTCCTACCCCCTCTCCTAACCTATTATTACGGCTCGCTCCGCTCAGCAAACAAGTTTACGCCACCCTTATGCAGTATATGCATTATAGACTATGAATATGAAGATCACCATATCTTAATTTGATTGCCTTAAAAGGTAAAAAATCCAATAAATAACTGAATGACATTTATCTGAGACAGCATGGTTCAAATAGTGTATATAATCATAACTATATTTGGAAAATCAGTCATAAAATATGCGTACATGTTACCTAGATTGTTGACTCACTCTTTTAATTTGTCTTGAGATGTATGATTTCAATGACCGACTTTATTTATAGCAAACAATAATATCGGATACGGTTTTATTTAATTTATGCAAATAATCTGTTTTATTCCAAATAGACTGAATAGCAATAGCGCCCAAAACTCAAATCTATCTTGAGCAACTGCTAATTGAAATTTTCCGGACAAAATCATAAGCCCAGGACTTTCCAGTATTCAAAATTTAATAGCCCGATAGGACAATACATGGTTAAGACCACATAAAAACCTCTAGCTGTTTTTCCATGATCTATTTAATGTAATGTTGACATACTGATACATACTTCATATCCTTTCATTTTCATATATTTGTCAACGCAGATATTTATTAAACTATTTATAGAACATCTTCATATTTGTTTTTATTTTTGTGCCTTTGCTGAATGACTTTTGTTTCTATTTAGGGAGCAACCATTTGATTTAAATGGGGTTAGGATGAAATGTTTGATCCTGCCTATTTTTTCGCTAAAATTTAGGTCCTGGATTTTATCCGACCACTATCGTGGCCTACATTTTTATTTTTATTTAGACCAAAAATTTTCCTATGCCGTAGACACAGGCCCGGCATTTTTTTTCACAACTAAAGTGATCCTGGCTTTTCATTTTGCCAAAATCCCGGTCCTGCCCGTTTTTATTTCAAATTTCATCCTAAATTATTCACACTGTTATCCTTCTTGACTTACCATGATTAAATGGTAATATTAAAAACGTATGTTTTATATTGTAGGCACATTTATCTTTTCGCTGTATTGTGATGCCCTTGTTATCAAACTTTCTGCAGCGCCTCCTAAACCTATGAATGGAATTTAATGATACTTTCAATAAATTAGTGAGTAAGGGACGAGATCAAAAGTTCAATGTAGGATAAAAAACTTAATTCACATAGTTTTTTCACTGACCCCCACCCCCCCTCTTAACTTAATTTGGGAAAAATTGATTGACCAATATGGGCATATCCGAAAATCGATGTCGGATAACAAAACTTGAAACGATTTTTACCCCCCCCCCCCCCCCCCCCAACTATTTGAATTAAGTTTTTTATCCTACATTGAACTTTTGATCTCGTCCCTAACTGCCTATATGTAATGGTAACTACGTATGTGCAGCCCAAAAGGGTCTTTTTTTCTCATCTAAAATGTGGGAAAAGGTATACTATTTAACAGAAAAAACATATGATTAGGACTCATATTTCTAGATGAATGAAATTTCATTCTCTATTTTTTCTTCTGCATACAAAGATCTTTAGTTCTGATTGACTGTTTGTGAAAATACAAGGTAAAAGGGTCAGAAAAAGTGTGTGTTTTATATATATGATGAGGTTGGACTTTCTTGAAATCTCAAATATATATGTGAATAGGGTGGTACTCGAAAAAGCTGACCGCACACCTACTTGGCTTACTGGTTTCAGACAAGGAGATTTTTAAGTCAGCTTTTCTAGGGTCAACTTGCTGAACTATGTTCAGCTCGGCACACATGGATGGCCAGGGATCATTGGATACAATTCTGGAAGGACCATTGCTGCCAAGTTTTGTTTAATTGACCCTGTGGTTTCAGAGGAGAAGATCTTCAAAGGAAAGTTTACAACGGCGGATTACGGATGCCTAGTGATGGTACTAGCTCACCTGGCCCAAAGTTAATGTCACTGCGGCAGCAAAGTAATGCATATATCCCTCCTCTTGCAAAATTCATCATAGGCGAAATCAAGTCAATACACAATAGTGTTCGATAGAAAACTAGAGGCTCATAGGATCCTGTATCGCTCACCTGGAAATCATTTGCAGTTAATGACTTGTCATGTGACTGGTTTTGCCAAATTGTTCACTGGTTTCAAACGAGAAGATCTTTCAGTGAATTTTCCCATAAGGTCCTGTCTTGAAATATGTTTGCTTCTGGAGGCCATTTTAGATGGCGGACGAGGTCATCGTATATAATTTCGAAAAGAAGACCACCTAAGAACCACTGATGCCAAATTTTGTTCCAATTGGCCTTGTTGTTTCAGCTAGACAAGAAGATATTTAAGTAAATTTGCCATAGGGCCCTATGTTAAATTGGTGGACATCTTGGATTGTTGATACACTATTGACAGAGAATCACCTAAGGACCATTGCTGTCTGATTTTGTTCCAATTGGCTTTGTGGTTTCAGACAAGGAGATTTTTAAGTAAATTTCAGATAAAATCCTATATTAAACTATGTACAGCTGTGACGCTTATCTTGGATGGCGAGTAATGGCAATAGCTCACATGGCCCTTTGGGCCAGTCGAGTTAAACAAGAGTGGACACACTAAATGTCTCGTCTGAGCATCCACATGGACACAGAATAAAGATTTTTTGATACCCAACATTGTAACTACAAGCAAAATGCATTTAAAGAAATAGCTATGGTCAGGTGACATTTGTCTGAAAAATCTTATGCATGTCACGCAATCCTAAAATTACAACTAGATCCTCTCAAGAGCCTGTTTCGCTCAACTAGATGTAACTTGTCCACCTTCAGCAGGACTGAAAATTTAAGTGTAACAATTAGGGCTGGTTTTCTCACATGTACAATATAAACAAAGTTATCCTGTGGTGGCCATCTTAGTTGACATTCAAGGTTTTCAAACACATTTCTGAAAGAGGACTATTCGTCCGGACCATCGGACATAATTCTGAAAGAGGACCATCTAAGGACGATTGGTGCTAAGTCTGTTTACAATTGGCTTAGTGGTTTCAGACAAAAAGATTATTTAATGAATTTTCCCACGTTAAACTAAGTTCAGCTGAGGCAGCCATCTTTGTTGACATTCCGGGTCATCGGACATAATTTTGAAAGAGGACCACCTATGAACCATATTTCTATCAAGTTTGTTTCCACTCGGCTAAGTTTTTTTCAGACAAGACTTTTTAATGAATTTTCCCATAGGGTCCTATGTTTAACTAGGTTCGGCTGTGACAGCCATCAGACAAGTTTTTTTTCATGAATTTTCCCATAGGTCCTATGTTAAACTAAGTTCGGCTGTGGCGGCCATCTTGGTTGACATTCTGGGTCATCGGACACACTTCTGAAAGAGGACCATCGAAGGACCATTGCTGTCAAGTCTTGTTCCAAGTGGCCCAGTTGTTTCAGACAAGATCTCAAAATGAATTTCCCATAGGGTACTAGGTTAAACTAATTTCGGCTGTGGCAGTCAACTTGGTTGATAGTCCAGGTCATCGGACACAATTCTGAAAGAGGACATCTAAAGACCACTGCTGCCAAGTCTGGTTCCAATTGGCGATGTAGTTACATAGATTTTTGAAATTCTTCCCCCCTTTTTTCCATTTTTAGTCATAGCAGCCATGTCGGTTGAACGTCGGGGGTTTCCGGACAAACATTTAAAATGGGGCCACCATGGACCATTCCACCAAAGTTTGGTTCCAATTGGCCCAGTGGTTTCAGGAGATCTTTAAAGGAAAAAGTTTACGCCGGACGACGGACGCCAGGTGATGGCAAAAGCTTACATGGACTTTTACCCCAGGTGAGCTAAACATGTGACAAATCAAACGTGAAAAAAAGAAGTCATACTGTCAGACTGGTATATAACCACTTCCACTGACCAAATACTGTAGATCTAGTTAGTAAAACTGCGGAGAAGTCTTTATCACAAAAATGAATGGCAAGTCACTCTCGCATGAAATTCAGGTCGAGTGAGTGATGCATATGCAGCTATATCGGTCATAATTATGTTAGGTAACTCTGTTTAGACTTATTAACTGGTTACCCAATATCGGGAATCTACTGGTCCCGTTCATGCCAGGCATTCATCGTACTTCGATAACTCTGTATTGATTATAGCACGTTCTCCACGTCTTCACTTTAAAAAACTTTTTATTTGAAAAATGTAGTAACATTTCACATGGATTATAATTTCAATATATGAAATTGTGACAATAATTTATAATATGAAATTTATCACCAATTTAAACAAACTGTCAAAAGTACATAATTACACGTGATAAAGGGTAATGGTGCAAGTTTTTTTTAATTTTGTAAGCCGCGAGAAAAGCGATTTATTTGAGTTTTATCTGAAGAAATTTATTATGCGCAATTAACATGCTGTGTGTGTCAGGTAATTATAACTAATTAACGATTTGACATGTATATTGTACCTTGACTGTCCGGATGTTTATTGTTCCAACCGTTAATTAAGGTACACATGTACATTGTATGTATACAGGTAAACCGTTTGCTGACAAAAAACAGCGTGATTTCATTTTTAACGCCACATTTTTTGATAATTAATGCAACATTTTAATAAAGAGGTGTGTGTCTGTTTAAGGGAGGATCACAAAGAATGCAGTGATGAAATATAATTTCAAATGTCAGATAAGTAACATTTTATTTTTTAATAATTTATCTTTTTGGTATTTATATATTTAACATTTGACATATTATATGAGTAATTCAATTTACTCGTATATATATTTACTTTGTTATGGCAAGATAGAAGCTGATTAGGATGGGCGCCATCTTGAATAATAATAGTAAAAAATAACACTTTTCAAAATAGCTAATTTTCAAATCAGTTTGGAAGTGACATAATCAAAATTTAAACTATTGCAATTACGATATTTCGAAAAGTTATGAAGGTTTTACTCAAACAAATGATATATGAAGACCAAAGGATATACTTTATTAGTAACATCAGGGATCATATAATACTAACATATAGAGTTCCTGGTAGCATCCGAGACATAAAACAATATGTCTCTAGTAATATATCAATATCTATAGTATGCATATCCCCCCCATTTTTATTATAACTTCATCACACAAACATTATATAATAAAATCCTCGATTGAAAAGAAATGATGTCTGTATGAAATGATCCATCATCTGTGTTAGTTTTCATTAATACTGGCAAAGGTGCGATTTTTTTTTCATAATCTATGTTTTTAAAAAATGAATAAAACAAACATTCTACAGCAAACCAAAGAAATCATACTTATATACACATCATGTACATAAAAACTATCTTTTTACAAAATAAGCTTACAATGTAATAAAAGAATGCCAGTATAGCAAGAGTGATGGTATAGTGACCCTATAGCACTAAAGCAACAAAAAATAGACCATGTTATACAACATACCACCAACAATAATCTTACACATGATATAAAACAATAAAGAATTATTTTATTCCCAGTTTTTATTCAGTAAACTAAACCAAACAGACAAAATACTATATATTTGTTTCACTTCCGGTATCAGGTCGCCATATTACTAGAAAGTGTAAAAATTACCGATTTTCATTTGAGAAGGGACGAAGGAAAATCGTAAATTAAACTGACAAATATGGTCTAAAATGTTAGATATATATCTTATCTTTAAAATTGTCCGTGCAAAATTTCCGTAGACACCGAGTTATTGACATAGTTTGCCTGGTTTATAAGGGTTTGATCGTGAAATAGCCATTAATTACATTGGTTTTAATAAGCGTTCTGTACGAAATATATAGTCGTATTTTAATCGCTCAGGGACGAAACTTCCTCTGAATTTAAACTGTTGAGAGAAAAATATGTCAAACATGAATGTTTATACTACAAAATTGGTCGTGCAAAATAACTTGAAAATTAACCCATAGAGTATAATTTGAAAATTTATTGAACCCCATTGAAATTTCCCATTAGTAAGTCAAAACAATATGGTGGACCTATACGTCACGAAAGTCACGTGATGACCGCGATAGCTGGAGATGGAAGTTTCATTGATACATAATGCTTAGTTCCAAAGAAATGAACCTAAATGCAAATCAAGTCGATCAAGCGTAAAATGAAGGCCCAATTATTGCATGACTGCTCAGTACTACCCAAGGAACATCCACTGATGAATTTCATTGATACACAATGCTCAGTTTGAAATAAATGTATGGCAAGCCGTTCTCGTCAAAACTATTTTTAAACCCTTTTTTCGAAAAAATTACACACTGAGATTTAAAAACCTAAAATAACACACTGAGAAATCGAAATTACACACCGAGATTTTAAAATTACACACTGAGATTAAAAAAAATGAAAAATTAACACTCACTGAGAAATTTTAAAAAGACACATTGAGATGAAATAAATTGGAAAACACACCGAGAATTGTTAATTACACGCTGAGATTTCAAAAATACACATTGAGATTAATATGCAAATTACTAATGAATAATTCAACAGATTAATATCTTGGTCTCTAGAACTCTTGTCATTATAATGAAATGCGGTTCCTTCAACCAACATTCATAATAAATTTCAATACTTAACATCGTTTTTTTTGTAAAGAGAGAAAGTGGGTATTTTTCTTGTTCTTTTTGGTCTTTTACGTTGCATTTCTAATGTATTTTATAAAACATTTGGCGTCAGAGTGAAGGACTAACGAGTTCTGTCCCCTAGTTGTTTTAAGCTTGTAATAGATTAAGATTACGTATGCTAATTAGATATGTGCGTATATAAAATGCGCACAATTCTCAGTGTGTAATTTCAAATTCTCAGTGTGTGTTTTTCAGTTTATTTCATCTCACTGTGTCTTTTTGAAATCTCGGTGTGTAATTTTCAATTCTCAGTGTGTGTTTTTTATTTTTCGTAATCTCAATGCGTCTTTATGAAATCTCGGTGTGTAATTTCTTATTCTCAGTGTGTATTTTTAGGTTTTTTAATCTCAGTGTGTTTTTTTTTTAATTCTCAGTGTGTAAAATTTTCGAAAAATGTTTGAAACATAGTTTTGACGAGAACGGCTTGCCATATAAATGAACCTAAATGCAAAACTTAACCACATAGTTCGGACGTACGGACAGACAAGCGTAACTCTGTATGCCCCATCCACATTCGTGGGCGGGGCATAAAAATACTATGCAGGTAATTCAAGTATGAGATTGAGGACATTGTCGATTGATTGATGTCAAACTTGCATGTTTCCACAAAGAACTATCTATTGACCAAATATTGTGGGCTTAGGAGAGCTGCAAAGAAATGGAGAATATGACAAGTCGTTCAACCATGACATTGAGGTCAAGGTCTGCAGACAGGTGTCACAGTCAGATCGACATATACCAATCAAGAACTAACAATAGACTATATATATGCTGGCTCTAGGTGTTACAGTTGCTGAGATGTGGACTAAATCATGAAAATGTGATGAAAGTCATTCAAGCATGAACTTGGGGTCAAGGTCTGCAGAAAGGGGTCATATTGGCACTTAACCAATAACAATTGAGTGACCAAATATACTGGGACAAGGTATAAAAATCGCTAAGAATTAGACTTAATCATGAAAATTTGACACTAGTCACTCGTTTGAAATTGAGTTCAAGGTCAGGAGACAGGTGTCAGATAAGCATGCATCCAATGACAAATATCTACGGACCAAATATGGTGGGCCTAGGTATTACAGTTGCTGAGAAAATTGATTTGCCACGAAACTTGGACGCAGATTTTTACAAATGTTTAGGATGTCAATGAACCATGAAAACAAGGTCAAGGTCTGAAGACAAGTTTACTGCTGCTAAGTTTATATCATATGGTATCTGTGGACCAAAAGTCTTAAGTGTAGGTATTAAATAAGTAATACCTATAAAGGCGAGACAAAAACAATTAGAATCTCCTTTTTATTGCAATATTACAGCTTACTCAGTTCATGTTTGCATTTCACAGATTCTCTGTTTGAGGATGTCTCATCATATAAACAATATTCACATCCTTTCCTTTTGAAAAACTTTATTTTTCTATAGCGTAATCTCGAATTTTACAAGTAAACAGTTTTTAGACATTGTTTTCGGCAGAATCTTAAAAACAAATAGTGAATATATGGGAGAAGGGAAGCAATCCAATCGTCAGCTGAAGGGTGTCTTGGTGAAAAGAACAACGTACAGTTGGGCTCAGTTCTAACCTCTCTTTAGAACTGTCCTAAACTGTCAGAAGAACTGTTCTAGAATGGTTCTGGAAATGTCTTCCTGACACCTTTTGAACCGTTTATGATAGGGTGTGTCCTGACCTAGAACCATTTACGACAGTTCTATCGTAGAAAAATTCTTGAAGGTTCAACCCTAGAACCATTTATGACGGCTCTACCCTAGAACCATTGTGGACGGTTCTGCCTAGAACCATTCTGGTCGATTCTACCCTAGAACCATTTATGAGAGTTCTACCCTAGAACAATTCTGGACCCATTTATGAGAGTTTATGAGAGTTCTACCCTAGAACCATTTATGGAAGTTCTACCCTAGAACCATTTATGGAAGTTCTACCCTAGAACAATTCTGGACGGTTCTACCCTAGAACCGTATCTCTGACAGAATAGTTGAGAGGTTAGAACTGATCTCAACTGTAGATATCCCAGACTGCGTACGTGAATGCACCCTGTTAGTAGAATTATTATTAGCCGTCCAGAAAACGATCTCTTATGATTCTAGTTAGCCCAGTCTAAAGTGTTTTCTCTATCCCATTCATTAGAAAATACCGGAATTGTAAAGTGATACGTACACAGACAAAAATTCAGGGGTAATCCATCCATCTTAATATGGTAGTTCGCCGACAAAAGACACTAGCTCAGTGATATTTTATACCTCTGCTTTGTGGAACAACTACCGGCATTTGACCTTTATGGAAGGTCGGTGATCCGAAAGGTAAGAATTTGAAATTTGATCAAGCAGGTTGTCTGTATATTACATGGAGAAACCAGAGAATGACTTGCATTTGAATTCACTGATTGACGGTAGTATTAAAGATGTACAGCAAGGGGTGGGGATTCAAATGGAGTTCTAACAGAAACAAGTTCGTCTTGTGTGGGATTCATCGCCCTGCGGAATGGAAAAGAACTACCGTCATCCGATCTGCACCTCAAACACGTAACTACACATGTATATGACGCTATCTATTATCTTTTGATGTCAACAAGTTTCACAAATACTTATTTATATAGTTACCGACCATAAGCCATTGACTACGTATACGATGTATGGACCATAGAGAGGAGCAACTTATCCCGAATACCTAGATGGACACTATCTATTTGATGGATGGATTCATTTGTTTAACGTCCAGTTGGAATTATTACGTGCACATCAGGAGAACATATTGATGTGATATGAATATGAACCCTGCTTTGCTCTTGACCAACACGCTGAACGGAAGTACAAGTTCACAGGAAGACATGTCACCCCAACCGGCAATCTAATTAAAAACCGATCTCTCGATCGATCGAGGGAGTTTTTAACGTCCTTGACTACCTATTTAGGTCTCGCACGGACGGTTTATTTAATATGATTTCTTTTGTATTAAGTAACGTAAGTTAAGAGTATAATTTCTCGAAAAAAAAAAAAAAAAAAAAAAAAAAAAAAAAAAAAAAAAAAAAAATTTTGAGACAGTTTTTAGAATTTAGTGTTAGTGGCCTAAATATGTTCAAAACTGGTGATAGCCGAAATTTGATGGGTTGTAAGCCAAATGAGAGTTGATGTGGAACGGAATTTTGAATTTAGGAACGGCGGTATAGACGGTATTCCAAAGTCCTGGAGGGGTAAATGTCGTTGGCGGCTATGTCTATGATGAACAGCTAGGCAACGGCATCTTCGGTTCTGTTGTCGATGGTGTGATTTGCAAATCTGGAGTTCTAACTAGTCAGCAACCTAGCAGCTTTTTGGATATGATTTTCCTTTTTTTGTTTTATACTAATTTAGTTTATACTGAGAATGTAACAGAAAGTTAGTTATCTGACAGGAGTTCTCGCTTTTCTTACGTAGTTCCTGAGTTAAAACTAAGCTATCTGCGGATTAATGCCAAAATGTAGGATGCGACAAAAGACAGGGGATTCTTTATTTATTTTATTTATTTTATTTTATTATTTGTGCAGTATTATTTTAGGGGGTGTTAAAAGGGATCGCGTATGTTAAATAGTTGAATTGAGACAGAAAGTTAGTAGTCTTACAGGAGTTCTCGCTTTTCTGACGTAGTTCCTGGGATAAGACTAAGCTATCTGTGGATTAATGCCAAAATGTGGGATGCGACAAAAGTTATTACTGTCCTGACAGGGGATTCTTTATTTATTTTATTTATTTTATTTTATTATTAGAGCAGTATTATTTTAGGGGGTGTTAAAAGGGATCGCTTATGTTAAATAGTTGAGTTGAGACAGAAAGTTAGTTGTCTTACAGGAGTTCTCGCTTTTCTGACGTAGTTCCTGAGATAAAACTAAGCTATCTGTGGATTAATGCCAAAATGTGGGGTGCGACAAAAGTTATTACTGGCCTAACAGGGGATTCTTTATTTATTTTATTTATTTTATTTTATTTTTTGAGCAGTATTATTTTAGGGGGTGTTAGAAGGGATCGCGTATGTTAAATGAGACAGAAAGTTAGTTATCTTACAGGAGTTCTCGCTTTTCTTACGTAGTTCCTGAGATAAAACTAAGCTATCTGTAGATTTAAGCCAAAGTTTTTTTACCTATATGTATTTATGGTAGTTTATTTCTGAAATAAAGTTTACCAGCTGTGTATAGACATATTGCTGGTTATTCTTTTCGGGATTAAGTAATGTTTGGATGGTAAGATTGTCTATATTAATTTGATCCAGGGCTTGTCTAAGTTTTTCTCTGGCTGGCTCGTGCGCTGTACAGTGCAGCAGAAGATGTTCGATGTTTTCTGTTACGCCGCATGTTGTACATAGTGGTGAGACCTGCCGTATATATTGCCCTATTTGCCCAGCCAAAAGGGTATGTCCTAGTCTTAATCGTGTGATAGTTTTGGTGTGATATCTACCACCTTTATAAAAGGAATTTTTTTTAGTAATATTAGGATTAAGTTTATAAAACCAGGAGTCTTTAAACTTGTCCCACATATTTTGCCATTTGTTATTAAATATTTGTTTGACTAGTAATCTAATTAAAAACCGATCTCTCATTGCTCCCGTTTTCTGATATGTCGCGTGGGAGATCTAACGAAACCCGCTTTGACGTCACATGTGAGTGACCTCGTAGGTGTGTCCTGTTCGACCAATGAAATTGCGGCTTAGGCGATCTTGTAAGTTGATCGTGTTGTAAAGGGATATAACTCATTTTATTAACGAAGAAATCTTCAGTCCCCAGAATTCATAAACCTTTTTGATTGGCTTATTGATAGGAAGTCAACTCATTTGCATGTCATTATAAATTCATAAGTTCCAGTTCACTCACATGTGACCTCAAAGGGGATTTCGTTAGATCTCCCACGCGACATATCAGAAAACGGGAGCGATGAGAGATCGGTTTTTAATTAGATTGCCCCAACCGGATACATTATTCAGACTTCGAGCTCTTTACTTCTAAATACCGCGTAAAGTCTTTGGTTTAACCCAGCCAAGGAGACGAGCATGCTACCACCGAGGCGGTTTTCGACCAAACTGTTAACATGGACTTTCAAATTGAAGAAATTGTCATTCTTATTCTGTGTGTCAACAAAAACAACCAGTTGCACATTTGCAATTGTAGAAATGGGAAACAAAGCCGATGAAAAGAAATCACTTTGTGGAGATGAAGGGCAATTCGTTCCGTTTATATTGTAAATTGCCGGAAGATGAAAAAACCCAGACGCGCCTTTGCCACCGAGAAAAAAAACACACACAAAGGGAACATATGAAGAGGGTTTCAATGGGGAAAACCTCCTGGAAAAAAACCCCGAAACGTCAAATACGGTAGCATTTTACCAATGTTAGGCCGGAGATATGATCCATATAAGAAACGAGTTGATAACGCATTAATATCAGTAATCATGATTAAGGTATCATTTGATCTCAGATGTGGTAACCGGTAAAAAACAACATATATACTTCAATCGAATTCATATTTTTCCCGGAGAACAGTGGTTAGTATTCGTATTTATGGTTTGTGAAGGCGTGCAAATCTTGAAGAAAGCACTGAAAGGAAAATTCTGAATGAACACCTTAAAATAAAATTCTATGATACCAATTTTGATGCACAAGATGTGCACATTTCGTCCATTTATGACTCATTAGTTAATTATGCTCAAGGCCTAAAATTTTGAAAACCAAAACAACAATCCAAAAGGTTGATAAACAAATTAAAAAATGCCAAAATGACCCAATAGGGTAAAGCCAAAACCATATACAGGAGGGAGATACTCCTTAGTTTTTCACAAATTGCACAGTTTTGTAACAGAAATTTTTACGTATCAATTTCAAAATCAACAATTTTGCTTTGATTGATTGGTATGTTATTGTTGACCTTTCCTGTTATCAATTTTGTTGTTTATTTAACAGAACCTGCATTTGCCATCACATAAAGTCAAGACGTCAATATTAGTAACGTTTCTAAACTAGAGGCTTTTAAGCCTGTATCGCTCACAGAGATTTAACTTTTCCACCTTGAGCAGGACTGAAATTTAAGTGTAGCAGTCAATTTGGCTGGTTTTCCCATAGGGTCCTATATGTTAAACTAAGTTTGGTTGTGATGGCCATCTTGACTGACAGTCAGGGTCATGGGACATACATGTACCCGGTAATTCTGAGAGAACTATAAGACCATTGCTGTAAGTCAGGTTCGAATTGGTCATGTGGTTTCAGACAAGATTTTGAAATGAATTTTCATTTAGGGCCCTGTTAAATAAGTTCGGCTGTGGCGGCCACCTTGGTTGACGGTTTAAGTAATCCAACTCATTCTGAAAGAGGACCATTGCTGAAAAGTCTGGTTGCAATTGGCTCAATAGTTCAGACAAGAAGTTTTTTCAATGAATTTTCCCATAGGGTCATGTGTTAAACTATGTTCGCCTGTGGCTGCCATCTTGGTCGACAGTCTAGGTCATCGGACATAATTATGAAAGGGACATCTAACGACCATTGCTGTTAAGTGTGGTTCTAATTGCCCCAGTGGTATCAGACAAGAACACTTTTTAAAAATCTTTCCCATAGGGTCTTTTGTTAAATTAAGTTCAGCTGTGGCAGGGATATTGGTTGACAGACTTGGTATTCGGAAACAATTCTGAGAGGACAATTGCTGCAGTCTGGTTCCAGGCAAGAAGATTGTTCAATGAATTATACTCATAGGGCCCTATGTTAAACTAAGTTCGGCTTTGGCAGGCATCCTGGTTGAAAAGTCCGGGTCACTGGACATAATTCTGAAACAGGACCATCTGAGGACCATTGCCAGGCCAGGTGAGCTAAAAATGGGAGTTGACATGGTTAGTGTTTCTCTGCTGTCTTGTTCCAGTTATGTTTAGTATGTTTTGTTTTTTTTTATATTGATTTAGTTATACATGTATCCTTGTTGTATTTGTTTGTCATGCCTTTGGATTTTGGTCCTACAGACTTTTCCTACTGTCTTATCACTTTGGTATTAATTTTCCGATATCAATCAGTAAAAGTGATTTGGTTTATCACTATCTTACCCTTTCAGATTAGGCCACACCAAATTGATTTTTAGTTCTTTGGATTTCATCGCTCCGATGTTTTGACTGAAAATTTAAGAGAAACTTTTTTTCCGCTTAATTTTGCAAAAATGCTCAGATTTTGCCCCAAATTCTTCATTTTTCAAGAAATAAGAACTGAAAAGTGCTTGAATGCTCCTATAATTTTGTTAAAAATAGTGATTTTTTCCAATTTTGCAATATTTTGGTTAAAAAAACTTGTGCCGCATGTAAATTTGATCTTCGCCTGAAAAAAACTAGTCCTCAAGAAAAAAATTAAAATTAAAATTTTGATTGCTCTCACCTATTTTTGCCATAAAAAATCCGATGAACTACATTTCCATTTGGTGTCGCCTTATTTCCAATTTGGTGCTCCATGTATTTTGCCCATATCAATTTTTTACATTATGTTTTTGTTTTATATATTTTTGAAATACAACAAATGACAATGTAAGATTTGATCCATTTAATGTTGATAATATATCAAGTGGTCATACAAAACCTAAACATAAAAATGTTCACAAAATGAACCAATAAACAAAATATTTCTTAATGGAAATAAAGTCTACAGGGCTTGTAAACTAAATATAACTTCATATATTAATTTCATATTTTGTGAAAGAATTCACATTGGAAATAGACCATTTAAGATTTTATAAGAATTAAAATTAAACTACTTCTGTTCAAGTTGTCTCCCCTGTACGAATCAACTGTTTTGAAGGAAAAAAACTTGCAATATATGAGCAGATTTTTATCTGTACTGATTTCAATTCTATTCTTTGCATCGACATGGCGTAAAACTCCAAGCAATCAACCAATCATTTCTATTCTTTTCATCGACATGTTGTAAAACTCTTATCAATCAACCAATCAATTCTATTCTGTAAGTAACATGATACCAAAACAACTCCAAGCAAATAATAATCTAATGCAGTTATCAGGTAAAGATGTTTATCGCTGATGTTTATTGCAGAGATAAACATCACAGTTTGGGTTTATTGTAACACTGATATGGCCTGTATTTACCAGTCTGATTTTGGCAACAGTGTAAAAAGAGGGGAAATGACATTTCGGCACCAATTTTACTATCTTTAATAAAGGAACCATAATGGCCAAATCCGGACTTCCAAAAGGGGAATTCCACTTTAAAGCAGAATAAAATCAGGTCTGCATAATTAGAAATCAGGGGAGGTAATAAATTTTCAGTTCTTGATATCGCTCATTTAATGGGAATTTTTTGTAATATTGCACATATATCATCTACATGATTCTTAAAAAATACTAAACAGAAAACAGTTTGTTCTCAAATAAATAAAAAAATGTGCATAATATCCACATGATATGAAAACACACTCTGTGTAAAAATGAATAATGAAGACAAAAATTAACAAAACAAATTTGAATAAAAATAATACCTAAACATGTGCTAATGACACAATATATTATTAAGTACTTTTGCATAACAGATTATTAATAATTTTTAGACATGAATGTCAGGCTAGTGAACAAGTTATTACTGACGAACATTAAGTTACATTCTACTGAATGCTAAATAAACAAGAGGCTCAGTGGGCTGAGCCTGTATCGCTCACCTGGCAGTCACAAGCTTTTGATTTGATTTGACAGACTAGATTGATTTCTGGAAACTTTGTAAATGATTTACCAAATGATCTATAAATGCTTCATACCAAATGATCTATAAATGCTTCATACCAAATGATCTATAAATGCTTCATACCAAGTATAAGTTCATTGGCCAAACGGTTTCAGAGGAGAAGTTTTAAATTTCGACAAATCAGAACATATAAAGGTTTCTGGTGGACATTTTGTTTCACGTACCAGGATGATTTATGAAAATATTGTAAAGGACCTTCCGTAGATGCCCATGGTGGCCATTTTGTTTCATGGACTGGGATGAGTTATGCAAACTTTGCAAAGGACCTTCCATAGATGCTCCATTTAAACAAGAGGCTCACCAGAGCCTGTATCGCTCACCTGGAGTCTGGTTTTCATTGGACAATTAATCAACTATTTGACCAAGTTTGGTGCAATTGGTTCAATTGTTCAGGGAAAATTTGTTGAAGATTTATACAAATAAATGAATGACATTTATCTGAGACAACGTGGTTCAAATAGTGTATATAATCATAACTATATTTGGAAAATCAGTCATAAAATATCCGTACATGTTACCTAGATTGTTGACTCACTCTTTTAATTTGTCTTGAGATGCATGATTTCAATGACCGACTTTATTTATAGCAAACAATAATATCGGATACGGTTTTAATTTAATTTAATTTTAATATAATTTATGCAAATAATCTGTTTTATTCCAAATAGACTGAATAGCAATAGCGCCCAAAACTCAAACCTATCTTGAGCAAGTGCCAATTGAAATTTTCGGACAAAATCATTAGCCCAGGACTTTCCAGTATTCAAAATTTAATAGCCCGATAGGGTCAATACATAGTTAAGACCACATAAAAACCTCTAGCTGTTTTTCAATGATCTATTTAATGTAATATTGACTTACTGATTCTTTCATTTTCATATATTTGTCAACGCAAATATTTATGAAACGATTTATAGAACATCTTCATATTTGTATTTATTTTTGTGCCTTTGCTGAATAACTTTTGTTTCTATTTAGGGAGCAAGCATTTGATTTTAATGGGGGGTAGGATGAAATGTTTGATCCTGCCTATTTTTTTCGCCAAAATTTAGGTCCTGGATTTTATCCGACCACTATCGTGGCCTACATTTTTATTTTGACCAAACAATTTCCTATGCCCTAGACACAGGTCGGGCATTTTTTTTCACAACTAAAGTGATCCTGGCTTTTCATTTTGCCGCCAAAATCCCGGTCCTGCCCGTTTTTATTTCAAATTTCATATTGTAGGCACATTTATGTTTTCGCTGTATTGTGATGCCCTTGCCATCAAACTTTCTGCCTAAACCTATGAATGGAATTTCATGATACGTTCAATAAATGGGGGAATAACTGTCTATATGTAATGGTAACTACTTATGTACGGCCCAAAAGGGTCTATTTTTTTCTCATCTAAAATATGGAAAAAAGTATACTATTTAAAAGAAAAGAACATATGATTAGGACTCATATTTCTAGATTAATAAAATTTCATTCTCTATTTTTTCTTCTGCTTCTCATACAAAGATCTTTAGTTCTGATTGACTATTTGTGAAAATACAAGGTAAAAGGGTCTGGAAAAGTGTGTTTTTATATGATTAGTTTGGACTTTCTTGAAATCTCAAATATATATACGAATAGGGTGGTACTCGAAAAAGCTGACCGCACACCTACTTGGCTTACTGGTTTCAGACAAGGAGATTTTTAAGTCAGCTTTTCTAGGGTCAACTTGGTGAACTATGTTCAGCTCGGCACACATGGATGATCATTGGATACAATTCTGGAAGGACCATTGCTGCCAAGTTTTGTTTAATTGACCCTGTGGTTTCAGAGGAGAAGATCTTCAAAGGAAAGTTTACAACGGCGGATTAAGGATGCCTAGTGATGGTACTAGCTCACCTGGCCCAAAGTTAATGTCACTGCGGCAGCAAAGTAATGCATATATCCCTCCTCTTGCAAAATTCATCATAGGCGAAATCAAGTCAATACACAATAGTGTTCGATAGAAAACTAGAGGCTCATAGGATCCTGTATCGCTCACCTGGAAATCATTTGCAGAATGACTTGTCATGTGACTGGTTTTGCCAAATTGTTCACTGCTTTCAGTGAATTTTCCCATAAGGTCCTGTCTTGAAAATGTTTGCTTCGGGAGGCCATTTTAGATGGCGGACGAGGTCATCGGATATAATTTCGAAAAGAGGACCACCTAAGAACCACTGATGCCAAATTTTGTTCCAATTGGCCTTGTTGTTTCAGCTAGACAAGAAGATATTTAAGTAAATTTGCCATAGGACCCTATGTTAAACTGGTGGACATCTTGGATTGTTGATACACTATTGATAGAGAATCACCTAAGGACCATTGCTGTCTGATTTTGTTCCAATTGGCTTTGTGGTTTCAGACAAGGAGATCTTTAAGTAAATTTCAGATAAAGTCCTATGTTAAACTATGTTCAGCTGTGACGGTTATCTTGGATGGCGAGAGGGATCATCGGATTTACTTGGGAAAGAGGACCACCTGAAGACCATTGCTGCCAAGTTTTGTTTTAATTGGCCCAGTGGTTCAGATTTTAAAGGAAGGTTTACAACGACGGACGGATGACGGATGCCAAGTAATGGCAATAGCTCACATGGCCCTTTGGGCCAGCCGAGTTAAACAAGAGTGGACACACTAAATCTCTCGTCTGAGCATGCACATGGACACAGAATAAAGATTTTTTGATACCCAACATTGTAACTACAAGCAAAATGCATTTAAAGAAATAGCTATGGTCAGGTGACATTTGTCTGAAAAATCTTATGCATGTCACGCAATCCTAAAATTACAACTAGATCCTCTCAAGAGCCTGTTTCGCTCAACTAGATGTAACTTGTCCACCTTCAGCAGGACTGAAAATTTAAGTGTAACAATTAGGGCTGGTTTTCTCACATGTACAATATAAACAAAGTTATCCTGTGGTGGCCATCTTAGTTGACATTCAAGGTTTTCAAACACATTTCTGAAAGAGGACTATTCGTCCGGACCATCGAACATAATTCTGAAAGAGGACCATCTAAGGACGATTGATGCTAAGTCTGTTTACAATTGGCTTAGTGGTTTCAGACAAAAAGATTATTTAATGAATTTTCAGCTGAGGCAGCCATCTTTGTTGACATTCCGGGTCATCGGACATAATTCTGAAAGAGGACCACCTATGAACCATATTTCTATCAAGTTTGTTTCCACTCGTCTAAGTTTTTTCAGACAAGACTTTTTAATGAATTTTCCCATAGGGTCCTATGTTTAACTAAGTTCGGCTGTGACAGCCATCAGACAAGTTTTTTTTAATGAATTTTCCCATAGGTCCTATGTTAAACTAAGTTCGGCTGTGGCGGCCATCTTGGTTGACATTCTGGGTCATCGGACACACTTCTGAAAGAGGACCATCGAAGGACCATTGCTGTCATGTCTTGTTCCAAGTGGCCCAGTTGTTTCAGACAAGATCTCTAAATGAATTTCCCATAGGGTACTAGGTTAAACTAATTTTGGCTGTGGCAGTCAACTTGGTTGATAGTCCAGGTCATCGGACACAATTCTGAAAGAGGACATCTAAAGACCACTGTTGCCAAGTCTGGTTCCAATTGGCGATGTAGTTACATAGATTTTTGAAATTCTTCCCCCCTTTTTTCCATTTTTAGTCACAGCAGCCATGTCGGTTGGACGTCGGGGGTTTCCGGACAAACATTTAAAATGGGGCCACCATGGACCATTCCACCAAAGTTTGGTTCCAATTGGCCCAGTGGTTTCAGGAGATCTTTAAAGGAAAAAGTTTACCCCGGACGACGGACGCCAGGTGATGACAAAAGCTCACATGGTCTTTTAGGCCAGGTGAGCTAAACATGTGACAAATCATTCAAACGTGAAAAAAAGTCATACTGTCAGACTGGTTTATAACCACTTCCACTGACCAAATAGTTAGTAAAACTGCGGAGAAGTCTTTATCACAAAAATGAATGGCAAGTCACTCTCGCATGAAATTCAGGTCGAGTGAGTGATGAAGTTTCATTGATACATGGGTCATTTTCAAAAAAAGTCCATTTTCCTGTCCACCTATGTTAAAAAAATATTCAGACACAATGGCATTATTTTTTTGTGCTTAAACAAAAGTTCGCAATTTTTTCAAATCGGCACATCTAGAATGAGAACGATTTTCTCCTTGCGATCCAAAATAAATTGATTTTGAAGCTCAATATTGAGCAATTTGCGTGTGTCCGGACTGAGAGAACCATGTTTGCACATTATTTTTCAATGATTTTTTTGTATGTTTTCAAATCGGCAGCATTATTTTTTTGAATAGCATATAATTGAATTTTAACAAGAAAGTAAAGTCTTGAAGATATATATATATCTGCATATAAAAAAGTAAATTATGTTGGCGTCCATGAAATGCATGTCTGTCCTGTTACCGGTGCTAAATCTGCAGAGCAATAATTTTTGCCTGCAAATACGAATATCTTCTATGATGAAATCAAAAGTACAAATATTTTCCAAATTACAACCAAAACAATAGAACGTTAGAAGAAACAGAAGCGAAGTTATATAATTTTGTCTATCCTGTTACTGTCTGCCCTGTTACCCCTACTTGGTAAATGTATATGAAATATGTATATGAAAACCTTCGATGTCCGTTCCTGTTACCATAGAAAATAGCGTTTTACTAAAATTATATGTAATCAAAGAACTAAGTGATGGATTGATTCAAAAGTCCAATAAAAGCCGAATATAAGGAAGTGCTTCAGTTGGTTTTGCGTTGGTTGTAGCAATTTTTGAAGCATTTGAAAATCTATTTTAAGATAGTTTTTTCAGGAAACAATGTTAAGTGATATTTTTATCCCGTTAATGCAAAGAAATTAAATATTCTGTTATTGTTTTCTGAAGCACCACTAACGTACCTTTGAGAAATAATCAATACATTTTTCACATTTTTCCTGTTGATAGTAAAACAATTCTCACAAATGTGGTAACAGGATAGACAAAATTTTGCACCACCAGTCGAAAATGTGTCAATTATATTTTTATCTTATGTCATTAAGATTGCATATTTGAGTATTTTGTTCAAGAAGTATCATATATTTTGCAAGTTTAATAAATATGATGATTCAAGCAAATTGTTTTTTCTCAATTTTGCAATGTTAAAAATGCACATTTTTTGAAAATGACCCACATAATGCTTAGTTCCAAAGAAATGAACCTAAATGCAAATCAAGTCGATCAAGCGTAAAATGAAGGCCCAATTATTGCATGACTGCTCAGTACTACCCAAGGAACATCCACTGATGAATTTCATTGATACACTATGCTCAGTTTGAAATAAATGTATGGCAAGCCGTTCTCGTCAAAACTATTTTTAAACCCTTTTTCGAAAAAATTACACACTGAGATTTAAAAACCTAAAATAACACACTGAGAAATCGAAATTACACACCGAGATTTTAAAATTACACACTGAGATTAAAAAAAAATGAAAAATTAACACTCACTGAGAAATTTTAAAAAGACACATTGAGATGAAATAAATTGGAAAACACACTGAGAATTGTTAATTACACGCTGAGATTTCAAAAAGACACATTGAGATTAATATGCAAATTACTAATGAATAATTCAACAGATTAATATCTTGGTCTCTAAAACTCTTGTCATTATAATGAAATGCGGTTCCTTCAACCAACATTCATAATAAATTTCAATACTTAACATCGTTTTTTTTTTTTTGTAAAGAGAGAAAGTGGGTATTTTTCTTGTTCTTTTTGGTCTTCTACGTTGCATTTCTAATGTATTTTATAAAACATTTGGCGTCAGAGTGAAGGACTAACGAGTTCTGTCCCCTAGTTGTTTTAAGCTTGTAATAGATTAAGATTACGTATGCTAATTAGATATGTGCGCATAAAAAATGCGCACAAATCTCAGTGTGTAATTTTAAATTTTCAGTGTGTAATTTCAAATTCTCAGTGTGTGTTTTTCAGTTTATTTCATCTCACTGTGTCTTTTTGAAATCTCGGTGTGTAATTTTCAATTCTCAGTGTGTGTTTTTCATTTTTCGTAATCTCAATGCGTCTTTATGAAATCTCGGTGTGTAATTTCTTATTCTCAGTGTGTATTTTTAGGTTTTTTAATGTCAGTGTGTTTTTTTTTTAAAATTCTCAGTGTGTAAAATTTTCGAAAAATGTTTGAAACATAGTTTTGACGAGAACGGCTTGCCATATAAATGAACCTAAATGCAAAACTTAACCACATAGTTCGGACGTACGGACAGACAAGCGTAACTCTGTATGCCCCATCCACATTCGTGGGCGGGGCATAAAAATACTTTGCAGGTAATTCAAGTATGAGATTGAGGACATTGTCGATTGATTGATGTCAAACTTGCATGTTTCCACAAAGAACTATCTATTGACCAAATATTGTGGGCTTAGGACAGCTGCAAAGAAATGGAGAATATGACAGGTCGTTCAACCATGACATTGAGGTCAAGGTCTGCAGACAGGTGTCACAGTCAGACCGACATATACCAATCAAGAACTAACAATAGACTATATATATGCTGGCTCCAGGGGTTACAGTTGCTGAGATGTGGACTAAATCATGAAAATGTGATGAAAGTCATTCAAGCATGAACTTGGGGTGAAGGTCTGCAGAAAGGGGTCATATTGGCACTTAACCAATAACTATTGAGTGACCAAATATACTGGGACAAGGTATAAAAGTCGCTAAGAATTAGACTTAATCATGAAAATTTGACACTAGTCACTCGTTTGAAATTGAGTTCAAGGTCAGGAGACAGGTGTCAGATAAGCATGCATCCAATGACAAATATCTACGGACCAAATATGGTGGGCCTAGGTATTACAGTTGCTGAGAAAATGGATTTTACCACGAAACTTGGACGCAGATTTTTACAAATGTTTAGGATGTCAATGAACCATGAAAACGAGGTCAAGGTCTGAAGAAAAGTTTACTGCTGCTAAGTTTATATCATATGGTATCTGTGGACCAAAGATCTTATGTTTAGGTATTAAATAAGTAATACCTATAAAGGCCAGACAAAAACAATTAGAATCTCCTTTTTATTGCAATATTACAGCTTACTCAGTTCATGTTTGCATTTCACAGATTCTCTGTTTGAGGATGTCTCATCATATAAATAATATTCATATCCTTTCCTTGTGAAAAACGTTATTTTTATATAGTGTAATCTCAAATTTTACAAGTAAACAGTTTTTAGACATTGTTTTCGGCAGAATCTTAAAATCAAATAGTGAATATATGGGAGAAGGGAAGCAATCCAATCGTCAGCTGAAGGGTGCCTTGGTGAAAAGAACAACGTACAGTTGGGCTCAGTTCTAACCTCTCTTTAGAACTGTCCTAAACTGTCAGAAGAACTGTTCTAGAATGGTTCTGGAAATGTCATCCTGACACCTTTTGAACCGTTTATGATAGGGTGTGTCCTGACCTAGAACCATTTACGACAGTTCTACCGTAGAACAATTCTTGAAGGTTCAACCCTAGAACCATTTATGACAGTTCTACCCTAGAACAATTCTGGACGGTTCTACCCTAGAACCATTTATGACAGTTCTATACCTAGAACCATTCTGGATGGTTGTACACTAGAATCATTTATGACAGTTCTACCCTACAACCATTCTGGTTGGTTCTACCCTAGAACAATTCTGGACGGTTCTACACTAGAACCATTTATGACAGTTCTATACCTAGAACCATTCTGGATGGTTGTACCCTAGAACCATTTATGACAGTTCTACCTTAGAACCATTCTGGACGGTTCTACCCTAGAACCATTTATGGAAGTTCTACCCTAGAACAATTCTGGACGGTTCTACCCTAGAACCGTCCTATAATGGTCCTAGAACCGTATCTCTGACAGAATAGTTGAGAGGTTAGAACTGATCTCAACTGTAGATATCCCAGACTGCGTACGTGAATGCACCCTGTTAGTAGAATTATTATTAGCCGTCCAAAAAACGATCTCTTATGATTCTAGTTAGCCCAGTCTAAAGTGTTTTCTCTATCCCATTCATTAGAAAATACCGGAATTGAAAAGTGATACGTACACAGACAAAAATTCAGGGGTAGTCCATCCATCTTAATATGGTAGTTCGCCGACAAAAGACACCTAGCTCAGTGATATTTTATACCTCTGCTTTGTGGAACAACTACCGGCATTTGACCTTTATGGCAGGTCGGTGATCCGAAAGGTAAGAATTTGAAATTTGATCAAGCAGGTTGCCTGTATATTACATGGAGAAACCAGAGAATGACTTGCATTTGAATCCACTGATTGACGGTGGTATTAAAGATGTACATGAAGGGGTGGGGATTCAAATGGAGTTCTATCAGAAAGCAGTTCGTCTTGTGTGGGATTCATCGCCCTGCGGAATGGAAAAGAACTACCGTCATCCGATCTGCACCTCAAACACGTAACTACACATGTATATGACGCTATCTATTATCTTTTGATGTCAACAAGTTTCACAAATACCTATTTATATATAGTTACCGACCATAAGCCATTGACTACTTATACGATGTAAGGACTATAGAGAGGAGCAACTTATCCCGAATACCTAGATGGACATTATCTAATTGATGAATGGATTCATGTGGTAACGTCCAGTTGGAATTATTACGTGCACATCAGGAGAACATATCGATGTGATATGAATATGAACCCTGCTTTGTAGCCTGTTTCCCAGTCCCATGATGCATTACGTTTTCAGATGCATTGTGGGACGGGAACCAGGCTACCCTGCTTTGCTCTTGACCAACACGCTGAACCGAAGTACAAGTTCACAGGAAGACATGTCACCCCAACACTTATTGACACTTCGAGCTCTTTACTTCTAAATACCGCGTAAAGTCTTCGGTTTAACCCAGCCGAGGAGACGAGCATGCTACCACCGAGGCGGTTTTCGTCCAAACTGTTAACATGGACTTTCAAATTGAAGAAATTGTCATTCTTATTCTTTGTGTCAACAAAAACAACCAGTTGCACCTTTGCAATCGTAGAAATGGGAAACAAAGCCGATGAAAAGAAATCACTTTGTGGAGATGAAGGGCAGTTCTTTCCGTTTATATTGTAAATTGCTGGAAGATGAAAAAACCCAGACGCGCCTTTGCCTCCGAGAAAAAAACACACACAAAGGGAGCATATGAAGAGGGTTTCAGTGGGAAAAACCTCCTGAAAACAAACCCGAAACGTTAAATACGGTAGCATTTTATCAATGTTAGGCCGGAGATATGATCCATATAAGAAACGAGTTGATAACGCATTAATATCAGTAATCATGATTAAGGTATCATTTGATCTCAGATGTGGTAACCGGTAAAAAACAACATATATACTTCAATCGAATTCATTTTTTCCCGGGGAACAGTGGTTAGTATTCGTATTTATGTTTTGTGAAGGGGTGCAAATCTTGAAGAAAGCACTGAAAGGAAAATTCTGAATGAACACCTTAAAATAAAGTTCTATGATCCCAATTTTGATGCACAAGACTGTGCACATTTCGTAGATTTATGACTCATTGGTTAATTATGCTCAAGGCCTAAAATTTTGAAAACCAAAACAACAATCCAAAAGGTTGATGAACAAATTAAAAAATGCCAAAATGACCCAATAGGGTAAAGCCAAAACCATATACAGGAGGGAGATACTCCTTCATTTTTCACAAATTGCACAGTTTTGTAACAGAAATTTTTACGTATCAATTTCAAAATCAACTATTTTGCTTTGATTGATTGGTATGTTATTGTTGACCTTTCCTGTTATCCATTTTCTTGTTTATTTAACAGAACCTGCATTTGCCATCACATAAAGTCAAGACGTCAATATTAGTAACGTTTCTAAACTAGAGGCTTTTAAGAGCGTGTATCGCTCGCAAAGATTTAACTTGTCCACCTTGAGCAGGACTGAAATTTAAGTGTAGCAGTCAATTTGGCTGGTTTTCCCATAGGGTCATATATGTTAAATTAAGTTTGGTTGTGATGGCCATCTTGACTAACAGTCAGGGTCTTGGGACATACATGTACCCGGTAATTCTGAGAGAACTATAAGACCATTGCTGTAAGTCAGGTTCGAATTGGTCATGTGGTTTCAAACAAGATTTTTAAATGAATTTTCATTTAGGGCCCTGTTAAATAAGTTCGGTTGAGGCGGCCATCTTGGTTGACGGTCCAAGTACTCCAACACATTCTGAAAGGGGACCATCTAAGGACCATTGCTGCCAAGTCTGGTTTCAATTGGCTCAATAGTTCCGACAAGAAAATTTTTCAATTAATTTTCCCATAGGGTCATGTGTTAAACTAAGTCCGCCTGTGGCTGCCATCTTGGTTGACAGTCTGGGTCATTGGACATAATTCTGAAAGGGACATCTAACGACCATTGCTGTTAAGTGTGGTTCCAATTGCCCCAGTGGTATCAGACAAGAAAACTTTTTAAAAATCTTTCCCATAGGGTCTTTTGCTAAACTTCAGTTGTGGCAGGGATCTTGGTTGACAGTCTGGGTATTCGGAAACAATTCTGAAAGGACAGTTGCTGCAAAGTCTGGTTCCAGACAAGATTTTTCAATGAATTATATCCATAGGCCCTATGTTAAACTAAGTTCGGCTTTGGCAGCCATCCGGGTTGAAATGTCCGGGTCACTGGACGTAATTCTGAAACAGGACCATCTGAGACCATTGATAGGCCAGGTGAGCTAAAAATGGGAGTTGACATGGTTAGTTTTCTCTGCTGTATTGTTCCAGTTATGTTTAGTATGTTTTGTTTTTTTATATTGATTTAGTTATACATGTATCCTTGTTGTATTTGTTTGTCATGCCTTTAGATTTCAGTCCTACAGACTTTTCCTACTGTCTTATCACTGTGGTATTAATTTTCCGATATCAATCAGTAAAGTGATTTGGTTTATCACTATCTTACCCTTTCAAGATTAGGCCACACAAAATTGATTTTTAGTTCTTTGGATTTCATTGCTCCGTTTTTTGGACTGAAAATTTAAGAAAAACTTTTTTCCGCTTAATTTTGCAAAAATGCTGAGATTTTGCCCCAAATTCTTCATTTTTCAAGAAATAAAATCTAAAAAGTGTTTGAATGCTCTTAAAATTTTGTTAAAAATAGTGATTTTTTCCAATTTTTCAATATTTTGGTTAAAAAAACTTGTGCCGCATGTAAATTTGATCTTCACCTGAAAAAAACTAGTCCTCAAGTTAAAAAAAAAATAAAAATTTGGATCGCTCTCAACTATTTTTGCCATAAAAAATCCAATGAACTAAAACTCAATTCGGTGTCACCTTACATCCAATTTGGTGCTCCATGTATTTTGCCCATATCAATTTTGTACATTGTGTTTTTGTTTTATATATTTTTGAAATACAACAAATGACAATATAAGATTTGATCCATTTAATGTTGATAATATATCAAGTGGTCATACAAAACCTAAACATAAATATGTCCACAAAATGAACCAATAAACAAAATATTTCTTAATGGAAATAAAGTCTACAGGGCTTGTAAACTACATATAACTTCATGTATTAATTTCATATTCTGAGAAAGAATTCACATGTACATTGGAAATAGACCATTTCAGGTTTTTAAGAATTAAAATTAAACTACTTCTGTTCAAGTTGTCTCCCCTGTACGAATCAACTGTTTTGAAGAAAAAAAACATGCAATATATGAGATTTTTACCTGTACTCATTTCAATTCTATTCTTTGTGTCGACATGCCATAAAACTCAAAGCAATCAACCAATCATTTCTATTCTTTTCATCGACATGTTGTAAAACTCTTATCAACCAACCAATCAATTCTATTCTGTAAGTAACATGATGCCAAAACAAGTCCAAGCAAATAATAATCTAATGCAGTTAACAGGTAAAGATGTTTATCACTGATGTTTATTGCAACGATAAACATCACAGTTTGGGTTTATTGTAACACTGATATGGTCTGTATTTACTGGTCTGATTTTGGCAACAGTGTAAAAAGAGGCACCATCTTTACTATCTTTAATAAAGGAACCATAATGTTCAAATCCTGACTTCCAAAAGGGGATTTCCACTTTGAAGCAGAATAAAATCAGGTCTGCATAATTAGAAATCAGGGGAGGTAATAAATTTTCAGTTCTTGATATCTCTCATTTAATGGGAATTTATTGTAATATTGCACATATATCACCTACATGATTCTCAAAAAATACTAAACAGAAAACAGTTTGTTCTCAAATAAATAAAAAAATGTGCATAATATCCACATGATATGAAAACACACTCTGTGTAAAAATGAATAATGAAGACAAAAATTAACAAAACAAATTTGAATAAAAATAATACCTAAAATGTGCTAATGACACAATATATTATTAAGTACTTTTGCATAACAGATTATTATTATTTTTTAGACATGAAGGTCAGGCTAGTGAACAAGTTATTACTGATGAACATTAAGTTACATTCTACTGAATGCTAAATAAACAAGAGGCTCACCTGGCAGTCACAAACTTTTGATTTGATTTGACAGACTAGATTGATTTCTGGAAACTTTGTAAATGATCTTCTATAAATGCTTCATACCAAATATAAGTTCATTGGCCAAACGGTTTCAGAGGAAAAGTTATAAATTTCGACCAATCAGGACATATAAAGGTTTCTGGTGGCCATTTTGTTTCATGTACCAGGATGATTTATGCAAATATTGTAAAGGACCTTCCGTAGATGCTCCATATAAAAAATCAGTTCATTTGGCTTTACGGTTTCAGAGGAGAAGTTTTACATTTCGACCAATCAGAACATGTAAATGCTCATGGCGGCTATTTTGTTTCATGGACCGGGATGAGTTATGCAAACTTTGTAAAGGACCTTCTGTAGATGCTCCATATAAAAAATCAGTTGAATTGGCTTTACCGTTTCAGAGGAAAAGAAGTTTTAACTTTCAACCAATCAGAACATGTAAATGCTCATGACGGCCATTTTATTTCACGGACCAAGATAATTTATGCAACTTTGTAAAGGACCTTCCATAGAAACTACAGGGCAAGTTTCAGTTCAATAGGTCCAGGGGTTTCAGAGGAGAAGATGAAAATGTAAAAGTTTACAGACGGACGGATGACGGACGCCAAGTGATGACAAAAGCTCACATGGCCTTTGGGCAGGTGAGCTAAAAATTACAATGCAATAACTAAACCTTTCCTTAAAAAAAATAGTGCTCATAAAATCAATTCTCAAATACCCATGTATCTATCACCTATGAATTTCTAAAGGCCTGCAAGTTACTATAAAAATAAACCTGTGACTCTCGAATTTTAACAAAGAATAATTATTTTAAGGATAATAAAATTATTTAGAAATGCACGCAGTTGTTAGAATTTGTTGTTGTTCTTATATCGCATAATCAAAGTAATATTGCCAAACTCCTATTTGCAAATATGCCAGATTCCATAAAAAGTGGAAAACATTTACAAATTTTTAAAAAATACTGTTGTTTCTATTTTGATTCTATAAAAGGACATATACTAAAAAAAATTAGCTTTCTGTCTCATTTTCATTCCTCAATTTGCCACAATTTTTCAGTTTTTTATGGTAAAGAAAAAAACGAGTGTAATAATTTTAGTTTATTTTCTAATTTTAAAAACAGAGAATAGAAAACAAAATTATTCACAGATTTTTAAACAAAACTTTTTCATCTAACTTAAATGATTTTCCAGACTAAACTGACAAACATTCAGTACTTATATACATTTACCATTAACAACATTAATTTGCTGAGGAAACATTTGATTGATATACGTGTAGCTATTACCATGATTACATTTATAGCCTTTTATTACTAACAGACAATTTTACAAAAGAATTGGCACAATGTTACATTTCCGGGCACTAAAAATTATTTTAATTAAACAATATAAATCTTTGGAAATGAAGATTAAAATTTAAAAACATAACTGAATCACTAATTAAGTAAATTATAGCTATCTACAAGATAAGATAATTTTACGCTATTTGATGGAGTCATTTTCACAAAGATCTTAAAATCTGTAAAAAGAATATCTTGAACATCTTCTGATAAATTGTTAGAATGTTTGCATGTCATATCTTCACTTTTTTTTACCTTTTCTCCTGATTTTCGAAATTCCTTGGTTTATCAATTTCAAAGGCATAAAAATGTTTTTGCCTGCTGACTCCTGAATTTTTCTTCGTAACTGTTCTGTAAATGTCATAACAAACCAAACGAAAATTTATTTATGAAATTCTTAAAATTTCTTCATGACTTTTGGGAGACAAAACTTTTTCCTACGAATCTATCAAAAATTTCTCCCCTGCCAAGTTTACAATTGCTTGTATCTGACAAACAAGTATAAGAATCTACCATCTTGTTACAGATTCAAACTCCTTTTAAGGGGGTACAGAACACCTAAGGGAGTTAACTCTTTAAAAATCAGCTGAACGTTTTAATCACATACTTATAGTAAAGAGAAATCAAGCTTCTCAATGATCAAAACTAGTGTTTGTTAAACTGCTATATATCCAATGAAATTATTCTCGTAAGTTGTGTGGTTCAAATTTCTTGAAATTTTTATATTTTTGTCAACAGGTCAAGGTTAATATTTCATCAAAATTTTATGAAAATTAAACAAGCCAAATCTATTCTAGTCAAAGTGTTGGGTAGCCCTTTAAACTATAATAATTACATGAAATTCTTGGTGTTTTTTTCAAACTGACTTGCAAACATCCTGTGCCTCTATTCAGTATAACTGAGGTGGCAATTATATCAAAACAATATATACACAAATACACTAAGGACCATGAAAAGTTTACACACTCGTAACCTTCAGAAAACATGTATCATTGTGCTGTCATTATCTTTCATGTGAACTATCAACATGAATAATACTTTCTAATTTCACATAATTATTTTTAGAAAAACATCAGGATATGGTCATAGGTTTTATATCAATCTTTCTAAAAAAAAGACTGTTTAGCACTTTTAAATTTGTACTATTTAATTTAAAAAAAAATACTTGGACTAGGTATACAAAAAAATCATATTTTTCCAATAACCTTATCACATATCTTTACATAATGATATTAACTATAGCTGACATAGCGATTTCTAATATTTTCATCAACTTGCAATGGTGTAACAGAACATTAAGGTTATATCTGATGTGAAAAGAAATAAGAATAATTTGTCTGTATTTGAATATTTTTGTGTGAAATTAGGGGAATATGAGGCACATTTTATTCTTTTAGTAATATTTCATCGCTGCAAAATAATTAGAGTTGTTTCCCTTTGACTGTTACTAGTTAAGGTTTTAGATTGTCAAATGCAAAATGCTTGATATAAATAAAAGGATCAAATATAAATATGCACATGTTATCACTATAGTGTATGAATCTTTTTGTTGACATTTTATTATTAGTTTTTTTTCCAAATTTAAAATAAAAAATAATTTTAAAATAGGATCCAAATACATGTATAATTCCTTTGGTTTATATACTAAAAATAATAATTCGAAGTCACGATTAAAAAACTCCTCCACATAGTCATATCATATATATGTAGTACATTCCAATTATATAACATATGGCTTAGTACAATGTAGTTAAATTTACATATTAGCTCCAAAGTATGCTCATATTATCTAACTGAAAAAGCACATTTATAAACATGCACACAACTCTATCAGACAGCAACTTTTTTTTTTATAAATCTTCGATTCGTGTAAATCGTAACTTACTTTTAACAGAAAACAAAAGAGAGCTCACTTAAAATCGTTGATGCACATATTTTGTTTATTATGAAATGAAGAATCTACTCCAACACAATCGCCATATAATTTTACATTTATCATGATCAAAGTTTTTGGTCTAAGACGGCAAGCAAGATAATTTTCTACATTTTTTAAAAACTGGCTTAAATATAGATCATAGCTGAGCAAAAAGTCTAGCAAAAAATAAAACGATGATACTGAATTTGAATGAAACATTGCACATTTCAGCGTAGAGTTGTCATTATTTTGATTTTTGGTATTTGGCCTCAGTTCTTTGTATTCTTCACTGTTTTCACCGTTTATCTGAAAAAGAAAAAAAAATTATAAGGGTATTGATGTCCGTATGTCAGTGATTTTATTTCAATCTTTTTTGGAACAAAATGATTATTTCATTAAATTCGAAAATGCTGAATTTTCAATACAGATTTTTGTCCCTTGGATATACATGTACCATATCTGAAATGGTTAATTTACATATGCAAGTCTTTTTCAAGGCAAACAATGCATAAATTGGACTATCTTTAGTCTTCACGCCAATTTAAATACAATGTTCTTTTGGAATTATGTCATAACAAAAGTCAGAAACTTTTTGTACAGTTGGTACAGAGCTTTTTCCAGATATATGTAACAGCTACATGTAGATCCGGACCAGCCATTACACATTACACTTGTTCGATTCGCTCGTGTATGTAACAAGGTATTTGATTTTAACGAAAGAAATCTCTGTATTACTGAAAAATTATTATGCCAGGGATTTCGATATCACAAACTTGTCAAAACTTTTTTAAATTTTATCATCGGTACAAGGACCTCATTTGTAAATATAAATCAACATGCAAACATCTTATATGTTCAGGTATTTCACATCCCATCTTTTGTATTCTATACAAAGCACAAAAATGTCGTCATTCACCTGAAAGGCTAATCAAACCTTTAAACGGACTATCAACAAGGGATATAGTTATGATACTGTTGTCAAGTCATTAAAGATGGAATTTTTTGGAAATAATATTGATTCACTCATAGGGTATTTGCATCGGAAATAAACACATTTATTCTAAAACAAGTTGCTGGCATGATACGGGTTATGTTCTTTTCATATTATTTATGACAGCATGATACTAAACGCCTAACGGGAGGGATTGTGGCTGATTTTCTATATGATATAGACATAATCTTTCGATCAGGTTAATTGAGGTCTGGAGCTGGCATGTCAGTAACTGATAGTAGTCCCTTGTTAATATATAGTGATCATTGTCATTTTGCTTAGTTTCTTCTGTTACATTTTTTAACATCGGACTCGGACATCTTTTGAACTGAGTTTTACTGTGTGTATCGCTGTGTTTGTTTATTCCACATTGGCTAGAGGTATAGGGGAGGGTCGAGATCTCACAAAACATAATTAACCCCACCGCATATTAGCACCTGTCCAAAGTCAGGAACCACTAGCCTTTGTTAGTATTGTGCGTTTATTTTGGTTCATTTTATGTTTCAGAGTTTAGTGTGCCGTCCATTTTGCTGAACTAGTATACATTATTGTTTAGGAGCCAGCTGAAGCCCACCTGAAGCCCACCTGCGGGTATGGGATTCTCTCGCTGCATTGAAGACTCTTGTCTTCTGCTCTTTGGTCGGGTTGTTGTCTCTCTGACACATTCCCCGTTTCCATTTTTTATTCTAACTAATGTTTATCATTCTTACCCTACTTATATCTGTACTTCTTCAGGCAGTGGTTGCCAAGGTCAACAACATAAACATGGTGGTCTGTTGTTGTCGCTAGGCCACTGGGTCGCTTCAGTTTGTCATGGTAACTATCAATATTGAACATGAGTTTACCACTGGAATTTAGAATCTGCACATAACTTCTCGTCTTCTCGGTCTTTGTAGCAAGAATGAGACCACCTGCATCCACAGCCAACCCACAGAACTGGCCTTTACCTTGGTCTGGTATAACACGAGAAAATTTCCCATCACGACTAAAAATTTGCACTCTATGGTCTGCAACAAGGATTTCATCACATTTACCTACAACTATGGCACATATAAGTTTAAACTGTCCTTCTTTGCTTCCCTTACTACCAAATGTTGTCAAAAGTTTTCCATTTGGATCAAACATGAAAACTCGGTTTACACCATTGTCTGCTATGATTATCTCGCCTCGACTATTAACGGCTATGTCAATCGGTTCAACAAAGTCTTGATGAGTGAACTTGTTAATTACTTCCCCTACTGTACTCATGACAGTAACATATTTAGTTCTCCAGTTAATTACAGCTAAATTTTTATCTGGCGTCAAAGCGAGACCCGTACCTCCTTGATTTTCTAAACCTAGCGGTCCTATATGATGTTTGAATTTCCCAGAAGCATCCAAACATTTAATTCTACTGTTCCCAGTGTCCAATACATACACACTACTATCTTCAGTGTTAGTGACAACTCTGACAGGCTGTAACAAGCATTCTTCTCCCGACCCGCGGGAGCCGAATTTCATCACTGGATTATTATGTTCTGTAACATCTATTACGAAAGGACTTCCTTTCACCGGTCGATTAAATATGCTGACAAACATTTTTATTTTTCCTGGTTTCGTAGGTACATACTGAATTTCATAGGTTCCATCCACTTTGTCACGGATTTTTGATTCAATGATTTCTCCCCTGTCGGTTCTGACTTCTACAACAACAGGGTCAGATCCACTTGTACGAGGGTTACCATGGTAATCTACAGTCATCAAGGTAACAGACGACTTTAAGTGTGTAATGGCTTCCCCGATTTTACCAGAACACAATGCTGGGAATGTGGTACTTGTTTTTATTCGGCCATACTCACTCAGTAACTTAGTAATATCTTTAACTGCTGTATTATGTTTGTATTCATACTTTAGGAAGGAGTTTTCTCGTGGTTCCGAAAGGTTAGTGGTAGCATCTAACTTTTCATTTAAATCACCGATCTTTTGCGTTATGTTTCGGACTTCAACTTGGTACTGAAGACCATCACATTCTGCCTGTACTTTTTCTTTTTCCGTCTGTATGATATCCAATTGTTCCCGTAAATTTTTCCGTTTTTCTTCCCTTATTTTTCTCACCCACTGTAAACATTCATGACGCCTTTTATCAACGAGAGCTATAAGGTCCTGGAATGATCTATTAATACCTTCAACAGTTTTTTCAACTGATGTTTCTAAATTCTGCATTTCACTGGACACTGTGTCGTAAGCATGATTTAAATTCTTAATGCACAAATGTGCTTTATATAGAAGTATTTCTGACATTCTTTTAATGGCAATAGAAAAAGGTATTACGGTGTGTTCACTGGCCCCTCGACCATTATGTTCACCTCCTGCACACTGTGTACAGAAAACAGAGTCACAAGTCTCACAGAATAAAAGTTCTTGGTTATTATGAGTTGAACACTTTGGTATGACATCTCGTCTTTGCCTTGACATGAGATCTAACAACTGGTTCACTAGAAAACTTGGTGGAAATGAAGTGACTCCAGATCTGGGAATTCCTATATGTTCTCGACAAATTGGACAACGAAAATACCCTGTATCGTGTATCTGAGATTCAACGATTCTATCTAAACAACTTCTACAAACGGTATGAGAACATGGCAAAAGTTTCGGTGTGTGTTCTGTGCTGTCATATACACATAAACAAGTTCCACATGTCAGAAAACTATCGTTAAAATCTTCATAGTTGATCGATACAGTCTCCACTAAGGTTGATGACATCATAGCTGAAAAAAAAAAAAAACCAACTTATTGTAGATGTTGAACAGACAGACATAATCAGAGAAAATTAATTTGTACAAATGTACCTTAATCCAATCATTTCATTTGTTTGACATATGCATGTAAATAAAAGATGTTCATTTTCACTTTAGTCTGGCACTTTTTCTGGGATTGTAACTTGTTTGCCTTTTGTTTCAAGTACCATACTTCAGTTAGTTGTTGTTTACATGTGTTAATTGTATGACTATTTTTGTTTGTCTTGCTACTGCCACAGGTACGAGTGGGAGGCTTGGGTATACGTAAAAGTAGTTCAACCCTGCCACCTTTTTTTCTTGCCTGTCACAAGTCAGGACCCTTTGTCAAAGGTTGTGTTCACATATACATGGATGTATATTTTTTATTTCAGATATTTTGTAGCTTTGTCTGAATTTCTGCATAGCTTGTTAATATGGGATGACTAAGAACTTCTTCTACGGTGTAGGCACATGTCCCCATGTTGAAGGCTGTACTATGAACTGTTTTTAATTTGCAATTTTACCTCTGTTTCAGGGTTGTTACCATATATGGGAAAAACTTTTAAATATTAAGAAAAACGAACTTGTTCCAATTTTTTACAAGACGTGATTGAGAATCTAAAAATTATTATTATACCCGAGTATGTTTTTTCTATATAAAAATCAAGACAATAATTTTACTATTTTGTCTATTTCTAAACCTAAAACTATTTACAGGTCAGTAGTTTCCATTACTACTGACTGGTTAATAGTATTGGAGATATCTGACTGTTAAATTGTCTTTCGGTAAAATAAAACACTTACGAACGGCACATTTGGAGAATAGTAAGTTTACTATCCCCTCGATACCAAGTATTGCCTTCGACTATGCCTCAGGGCAATAATCAGTATTTCAGGGACAATAAACTTACTATTACCCTCATACACTGTCAATATGTATAAACTATTTTACAGCCTAAACATGTTACAATTATAAAACATTCAAATACATTATAAAAGTATACAGACAGTAGAACCCCTTCTTTACAAACAAAAATAGATCAATATACAGTTATTTAACTGTATTGAGGAATATAGCCATTTTATTTGAACGATACACTGACTATTTTCCATGACGCAGAGCAGAGGGAAAATAGTCAATGTGTTGAAGGGACAAATAAAATGGCTATATCCCGTAATTAATGTTAAATAACTGTTTTATTATACCTAAAATTTGAGGAAAAATGTAAAGAAAAATATTTAAAAATGTGTTTTCTCAGTAATCTTATTGAAAAATTAGGTGTAAGAACTGCTGCCCACTAAAACAAATGACCGACTGCAGTACATCACAAACTAAAAACCACGGTTTTCCTTAAGAGCCAGTTAAACATTGCAAGTTCCATGAAAAGACTTGAAAGTTGTTTAAGATCTCAGTTTGTCCGTTTTGATTTCAAAGTTCTGCTTTGTATCTCTGATAAACCTCTACCATCAACTTATACTTTACTTATCTATCTGTATCAATTAGACTGGAAAATATGAGGATGATCTATTCATATATATAACTAATTCAATTTGCACTAATTTAAACACACAATTATAATCATAAAAAGAAAAATATTTGAAATCGTGCCAGAGTTTCTAACACCACGTAGGTCACATGTACTTTTAACCGCTTTACCTGTTTGTTGGTGAAATGATCGTTATAAACTCCCGAAAGAAAACTGAGATTGGAATTCTTAATTAAGACTGTAATTTTCCCTGTGATTGGAAATATTTTTCTACAGAAGTAAAGTCCCCTAGGAAACCATTTTGCAGATGGTTCCAATGAAATGGAGTGCTAATTGAATGAACAAAAAATGATTAAGTCTCTAATCTGAGAGTAAGATTTAAAGCATATTTTTCTGTTTTAGTGACATAACAAAAAAAATAATTATTTGCACTATAACAAATGTTTAGAATTTAATTAAGGCTATTTTGGTTGCAGAGAAGGCTGTTGTGTTAATGGCGCAAGTCATCCCTGAGTGTGATGGTCATTGACGGTGAGGGAAGAATAACATCTAAAGTCTAAATTTGCTGGGTTTGTAAACAATTGTCCATATAGATTTTTCGTTATTAAGTTTTTAGGGTGGCAAGGCAATCAAATTAACTGACAAAGATTAACTATTTGCGAGAAATACAAATTTATCAGTTAAACTCAAACAACCCACACTACTGACCATCCAGAAAAAAAAAACAAAACAAAAACAATCAAAAAAATAAATGAATACATAAATGAATAATTAAATGAAGAAAAAATAAAGCATTCTTACCGCTATACAATAATTATCAATCCCGTCAGATAAAGACTGAATACTTAAAGGACATGCTGGCCAAGACTGAACTTTATCTTACACAAAAACACATCCTGTACAGGCTTCCTGATCTAAACTTTTGCTTCCTCCGTTTTTATTTTTACAGTTATATTTCACATATCTAAAAACAAGGACATTTTTGTCTTTTGCCATCATCTTGTATTAATTACATGTATAACATATTGCAGTGAGTCACAGTAAATAGCAAACAATAAACATTTGTCTCCAAATATATAACAGGAAAACCTTATCAGTATGAAAATGAAGGATATTAGGACAGATATGTGTTGATGAGGACACATTCTATTTTATTCATATTTAAACTGGGGGTTGTTCTATAGCCTTTCATAGTGACCTCAACCTAATATGTACAAAATATGTACTGTTTATGTAGACTTACAGAAAATAAACTGTTATCACAGAGATATGTCTCGCCTTTTTGTAATTTTGATTATGCAAATGTTGAAATCATAATAGCAATACCTTAACATCTTACACAAGTTATGCAAATATTCAAAGTCAATGAACCATGACTGAGTTACATGGTTAAACAATCTCCATTTAAATGAGATGTGTGAATGCTAATACAACTGGATACCAAATACCATTGACTTATTATAAGTCGTTCCCAAACCTAAATACAAAAATTTTGTGGGAAAAATTTGGTTGATTATATAGGGAATCACTAATGCGTGACTGGAGTGGCCCCCCTTAGGTCAGTCAGCACCCCCCCTCCTTTACAAAAAGTTCTGGATCCACCACTGATAGCAATACTTTAACATGTAAGTTATGCAAATATTCAGTCAATGAATATGCACGAATTAGCATACCTATGTGTAGCTTTTCAACCAAACCTCATCATGGCGAGACAAAAATCTTTTTGCTTGGCTTTGTGTCCAATAAAATATAATTTTGTTTGTTTACTTATAGTTACTTATAGTTGATTTCCAGTACAGGATCCCTCAAGGTTCCTCTTCACCAGACTCATAATATTGGTAAAGTAAGCAAACCATTCAAAGTCAATAGACCATGACTGAGGGGGTGGAGCCAAATAATCTCCATGGCAATGAGATGTGGCAATGATAATAAATCTGCATACCAATTATCATTGACCTACCACTAGTGGATCCCCATAAACTGACCTAATCACAAACTAATACATGTAAAGTAAGCAAACCATTCAAAGTCAATAGACCATGACTGAGGGGGTGGAGCCAAATAATCTCCATGGCAATGAGATGTGGCAATGATAATACATCTGCATACCAATTATCATTGACCTACCGCTAGTGGATCCCCATAAACTGACCTAATCACAAACTAATACATGTAAAGTAAGCAAACCATTCAAAGTCAACAGACCATGACTGAGGGGGTGGAGCCAAATAATCTCCATGGCAATGAGATGTAGCAATGGTAATAACATCTGCATACCAATTATCATTGACCTACCACTAGTGGATCCCCATAAACTGACCTAATCACAAACTAATACATGTAAAGTAAGCAAACCATTCAAAGTCAATAGACCATGACTGAGGGGGTGGAGCCAAATAATCTCCATGGCAATGAGATGTAGCAATGGTAATAACATCTGCATACCAATTATCATTGACCTACCACTAGTGGATCCCCATAAACTGACCTAATCACAAACTAATACATGTAAAGTAAGCAAACCATTCAAAGTCAATAGACCATGACTGAGGGGGTGGAGCCAAATAATCTCCATGGCAATGAGATGTAGCAATGGTAATAACATCTGCATACCAATTATCATTGACCTACCACTAGTGGATCCCCATAAACTGACCTAATCACAAACTAATACATGTAAAGTAAGCAAACCATTCAAAGTCAACAGACCATGACTGAGGGGGTGGAGCCAAATAATCTCCATGGCAATGAGATGTGGCAATGGTAATACATCTGCATACCAATTATCATTGACCTACCACTAGTGGATCCCCATAAAACTGAGCTAATCACAAACTAATACATTGTTGACGCCATCACCGCCGCCGCCGCCGACGCCGGAAACAGCATACCTATGTCTCGCCTTTTGACTCCGTCAAGGCGAGACAAAAATGTGTGTCTTCCAAGGAAGACATGTGTCGCCTACCTGCCCCCTCCCCCCCCCTCTTCAAAAATGTCAATTTTTAATGTTGATTTTTACAAAAAAAAAAATTTAATTTTCTAAAAATGAAATATATATGCACTCCTTTGCATTAAGGTTAATGCACAGAGAAAGTTTCATCAAATTCCTTCGAGCGGTTTACGAGTAGTTGAGGATAGAAGAAAAGTGTGACGACGCAAGACGACAGATAGTGATCCCTATGTGTCGACCATGCGTTCCGCAGGCGACACAAAAAAGAAACAAATTCACACATTTAAAAGTAAAAATCAACATAAACACTATATGTACTCACTTAATACTGGTACTTTTATGCCACATGAAATTAATTTTTATATTCTCACCCGTTCCCCATTCCAAATGAATATGAAAGGCAGGGTGGAATGTATACTTTTAAAAATTTTTCACTGCAAACAAAATAATGCTTTATGAGTTCCCCCTGCCAAATGAGAATAATATCCATCCAAAAAGGGATACATCTTACTTACTGAGGTTCCAACATTATGGCTTTTATGTGCAATAACACAAACATTTTTACAATACTTCATTTTTGATATGATGAGAAAACTAATCCATTAAGGAATAATGTGAATCAGAGTTGGGAAGGAGACAAAAGCATATGCAGAATGTTTACTATCAAAATGAATTATTTTGACTCAGAACAGTGTTCTTTCCAGGCCTATATATATAACACACTGGTATCACTGTGCTATAACTTTTTACCACTGTGATATAATTTATACCACAGTATTTGTACTGTAATTTTTTACCACTGTACATGTGTTATTAATTTTGACCAATGTTTGTATTTTTTTTTACTGCAATGATCTGTTCCCTTTTTCCTTAGTTTACATTAGGGAAAACAAGAATAATTAGAATTTAGTAAAGTTCTCAACAATAATTTATTATTTCTCATAAATCATTAGAAATCTTATCCATATACAATACATAGTAATTGTTGTAAAATATAAAATTTATTCGGGCAAGCTTTAGAACATGAAAAAAGACGAGCTTTAGTGAGCCATTTTCCGATGTTTCACAGCAAGCCCAAATAAATGTTGTATTTTTCGACAATGACTTTGTATCGTCTTTATCCCTGCAATCATAAAATTGCCCCTTTTGATTCATAAAATACCTAAAAATTACGTTTGAAGTTGAAATCCAGCTGCCAAGATGTAATCTGGCACATTTAAAATATCTCTACCTCTCTGCTCTCCTCAAGTAAACAAGTACCAGTAGACTTTATTAGGTCATTGACCTAATACGACTCAAGTTTATTCTACCCTTTATTAAGACCGCAAATGGCTTGACTGCAGGATAAAAATTCTTATAAGTGCCTTTATTAATACTAGATTGATTTGTTAAAAACCTGTGGGAATTTTCTACCACCATGGTATTAAAAGGCAGAACACCGAGGAAGGGTAGGGGATTAATTTTACATAGCCTTAAATAATACTCTTATGGGATATACTTTTTTAATATTTTTCTCTTTGGTCATTTCTGATGAACAAGCCAGAAAAAAAAGAGACCGAATATAATCGTACACAACAAATCACTAAAGTGCCATTATAAGAATGCTCCCTGTGAGGTATGTTACCCAAGAGCCAGACATAGAGTCCAATTTCAACATTCAGTGTTAAAAAATCTGTGCTTAATACAAGTCTGACTCACTCAATTTTTTAGGGGGATTTAACAATTGCACACCAACAAAATAAAAAAATTTACAAGAAGACCTAATATATACCATCAGTATCGCTGATTGACATTTTTTCACTCCCAATATCCACTAGGAATTTACCTTAATTCACCATTCAGAAACATCACTTTGAATCAATAAATCTATAGAAACATTACTGATTTCTATAACTTACACCCACATAATCTTGGTTTTATCACAATATACAATAACTGGATATCATTTTTCTCCATAAATAAATAATTCCACATCCTTTAAAAACATGGTTGTGCTGGGGGAGTTTGCTAATAGATAATAAGAATAGTTTAGCAAAGAATAGCTTCTTTTTCCACTAAGCCATGTAAGCCTAAATATGTTAACATATAAAAAGAAGAAGTGCATGGATCTCTGGACTGAAAATTGTAAAGTAATGATAAACATGATTTCATCTACAACATCCCTCCCCATACCCTCCAAAGGTAATAAAAAGAGGGAAAACCAATTATTGATAAATCAGAGGATCAATGGAGTTCTTGACTCAGGTTACATCCAATCAGTTGTATTTAATAGGATTGACCTCTGCAATAAATATTCAGTACAACAGCTAGGCAAATATATTCATTTTTTTATTATTGTGGAATTTAATAAATGTTAAATACTATTTTGAGATTTTCCAAACCTTTTCTGAAAACGAGGAAATTTTTCAGTTAAAGTTTGCCAAGGGAGATAACAGCTTTTCCTAAGATAAAGGTCTGGCTATATTCTTCAGGGTAAATATTGGCCATCAGGAACAAAAAACATTGTTGAAAGTTAGAAAATACAATATTGCAATTCTGAAAATTACATTTCAGAGTTAACTGAAAGCTTCGTACATATATTTTATAGAATTAGATAAGAAATTTGGCAACAATGTGTGTTGTTTTCTTCCTTTAACATATCTTATCACCAACGGAACTTATATATAAAAAAAAACCCTTCAAATTTGACTTACTTTTGTGAAGAAGTAAACGATTACCATACCATTTTGGATTTATTCTAAAATATGCCATTCTTGTGCTTTACAGTGAGTCTTATGCACAACCTTAATGGAATAAAGAATGGAAACGGGGAATGTGTCAAAGAGACAACAACCCAACCATATGTTAAATCTATATTGGTCAAAATTGTTAAGTTCACATAAAAATGTATTAAAACACCACAACTATACATATAACAAGACCTTATTTGGGGTCAAAAGGTTAGTTGGTTGGTTGGTTGGTTTATTGGGGTTTACACAAGTTTCGGCATAGTTCACAATTTACCGTGGTTACAAAGTGGAGGTGGGTTAACTTGAGTACCGGAAGAGAACAGCTGATCTACGTCAGGAAAACTGACAATCCTTGCCAATTAAGATTCTAATCATACAAATTTTGCAAACTTTTTAGGTTAACAACAGAATTTAAAAACAAAAACTGAGACTTTTGCAGTCCTTCAAAAATTAACACAAAAAATTCAGAACTGGATACATTTATCAAGGTATTTAAAAAATGGTGCTTCAATTGAACACAGTGACTTTAGAATCAAACTGTAAAACTTATATTAGTGAAAAAAAAATTCCCCATAAAATAATACTTACACAACATACACCATGAATTCCTATAGGATCTGGAAAACAGAATTCATCTGTCTGAATCAATATATATCATGTTGTAATGTCTATGCATACACCATATTACTACGTTTTAATATTTTTATGAATTAAAAAAAAAAACAGAACTATGATTTTACACATCTTCATGGAAAACAAATTTCTAATATCTATACAGAAAATTTGTGCCCGAGGACAATTTTTACATATGTAAGTCCTGTGTTAGTAACTTGTCCAGTAAACTATACAAGATGGGATAACATCTCAAATTACAACTATCTACAATATTTCATAATCTTAACAGTCAGCGATAAAACATTTCGTACATGTATTAGTACAAGTTGATATTATAAGTCATTACACGATGACTTTTCATATTAAAATAAATTTTCTTCAAACTTTAGATCTTTGATGTAATGATAATTGAGGGGATGCTCTGTAAAATATATCAAATATGATATACTGTTGGCATGGCCAATGATGCGAGCGCAGCAATACCAATAGCCCTTTCTAGAAACTCATTTCCGTTATCACGATTCTGACTCCAAAATTATAATTTGAAGCAACTTTTTCCCCTTACTTTACTTACTTTCGTTTCCGGCGAATGAAACTTTTTCTAGCCTTAGTATGTAGCACAATATGGCCATATACGCTTTAACAAATAAATTCACTTCGGATTGCATAATGGCTGCCCCCATTAAACAAAAACTTTTCTAAATAACCCATTTGCTCCTATAGAGCTCGCTGCACTTGGTATCATCCATTTTTCATTGATATATTTTGTTGATTTTCAGTGGGGGAAGGGGGAGGGGGAATGTTCTGGTCCTAGAAAAGCAACCTTCCACTTCAACTTATTACAATTTGTAAACCCTTTTTCATTTGGAGTACAAATGAACATATCCAAATCATTTCTACAACAAATTTATTGCTTCTAAAATTATTCTCACAAAATATTTGGTATACTAACCTTCCTCTGGTGAAAATGTTGCCATTTTTTCCTTCCAAATTCATATCATTGAAAGATATATATTGCAAATCCTACATTTTCTGACAAACTGACGAATCAGCAAATTTATCCCAACAGACCAGAGTAACAGTGGTATCAATAACAAAATCCTATAGAATTTGTCCTTGAATTTCCCAGAAACATTCACAGCTCTCAAGCAGCTATGTAACGAAAATTCCACTACACTATTTATAAATTTTCCCTCTTTTTTTTTAAGACATACAAGCATCTGCGTCAAAGAAAATGTTTCTTATACAAGTCGTCAGGGAAACTGACAAAATCCCAGAAAATAATTACATTGTATATAGGGAGAAAAAGTCAATAAAACGCCAGAAACAGTTCGCACCAGAATGACTCCATTGCATAACTATAGAAAACTGTCACAGAGTAGAACATGATTGATTTATAGCAGTCAATTTAGATTATTTCTAAAGCGACAAAAAATAACAATTTTTTTTAATTTGCCCTAATCATAATGTAGGTAATCCAAGGTAGTTTTCTATAATACAGGAATGTACTGATATGAAGAAAGCATAAACTAGATATCCCATTCAGGACTGAACCCTGCATGAAAAAAAATGTGTGAGTCTTCCAAGGAAGACATGTGTCGCCTGCAGACCTCAATTTTTACAAAAGATATTAAAATGTTCTAAAAATGAAATATATATGCACACCTTTGCATTAAGATTAATGCACAGAGAAAGTTTCATCAAATTCCTTTGAGCGGTTTACGAGTAGTTGAGGATAGAAGAAAAGTGTGACGACGCAAGACGCAAGATGACAGATACTGATCCCTATGTGTCGACCATGCGTTCCGCAGGCGACACAAAAATGGCATGTATTGTTCACTGCATTTAAATTAGCCTTCAAAAAGGAGCAAAATTTCTATATTAACAAGACTAATTAGACATCTGGACCTGCTTTGCATGCGGATAATGTGAAAGGTGTTGGAGTTTCAGATTACACAAACTAAGTATAACCCTTAAAACCTGATGTGCCTAAAAAAATTTCAATAAATGATAAATGTGACATTTTTTTTTCTCAAATCACTCCGAAAGGGGAGGTGCACATCTTCAATGTGTTTAGAATATGTGTACAAAATTTTAGAAGTGCTCGGTTTATGGCATTGAGTTTCTGATTATACAAAGTTAAGGTATACTATTCTGTGACAGACAGACAGACAGACAGACAGACTAACCCGACTCTTAAACATGTTTTTGCTTTAATAAGTTACATTGGCACATTGTATTATAATAAAATATTTTTATTTTAAATTTAATGCAGAAGATGTTCAAATTTTGTTGATTTACAACTCAAGTTTTGCTCAAGGCCTTAAATGTTAAAACCAAAACATTGCCAAAATTATCAGGAGGTAAAGTCAAAATCATCGAAGGACAGAGATATCCATATTAAATACCACATATAAGTATTTACACTAATTTTGAGTGATATTTAATCTCTCCTGAATCGTCATTAAAACTGAGATGGAAGGACAAATTTAACAGCTTACTCCTGGTTTTTATAGGAGTTCGTGTAATTGTTAATTTTTTTTTTAGTTTTCAGTGTTTATTTGTTGTGCTTGTGGTTGTTAATTTGTCTTCCCAGCTTTTGTCTGTCTAATGGATTATGTTTGTTTGGATTGCTCTTTAACATAATTTTTTCACTATTTCAGAGTATTTTTATGAAATGAAAATAAGGAAAAGTTCATGGATAAAATGAACGGGTTTATCATGGCAAATTTATGAAAGAATTTTATTTGTCTACACTAAACTATCAATTCAATACTGCATAACTATTTGAACAAAAGTAAACATTGTCAAGTTTTCGGTAATTTGACATTCCGTATTTTTGTTCCAAATATTGCACAGATCTTCAGTCATTGAAAGCTGAAGAAAGACGACTCCAGCTCACAGTAATTATGTAATAAATGTTGACTCAAATACAAATTATAAGACCTACTGATAATTAAATAATGTATTTCGTGTTTACAATAGTCAAATCAATATTTACTTTATAGCAAAAAATAGAACTTCATCATACAACGATTTTAAAACTGGAATAAACAGAGGGACTGTAATTATATAATATCCTTAAACGATTACTGTAAACAATTAAGTCGGCTTATAACATGGCATATTTCAATATCCTAGAAACAGAAGGAATCTATACAAGAAATCAATTGTACGAATACATGGAATAATTTCAACAGATCATAAACGTCTAGCCCAGTAAAATTTATGTGCCGTATTTCTTCTACTAAACTCCCCAGGGGCCAGCTCAGACGATTTTAAGAAGGAGAGGGGGTTTAGTTACAGAAATTAATTTCCGACTTTCGTTACTGTCCAAAAGCAGTTGAAGCATAGTTTATAGCTCTTTTCAGAAAGTCATTTCCGGAATCTTGTATTTGACTCAAAAAATATAATTTGATGCAGGTTATTTCCCCTGGTGGGCAGTAGAACTGCATGGATCTCGGCAATGAAGTCCAACAAAGAGTCAAGAAGCAGCTGTTCTAATCCATGTTAATTTAAACAGTATATTTGCTTTATATAACTTTAAGACTTATTCATGGTTTCCCCGTGCCCAACATACTTATAAAGGGAAATAACTCGTACTAAATAGTAATTTTAGAGTCAGATTTTTGCTTCCGGAAATAATTTCTAAAAAAGTCTATACACATTCCAACTGTACGGAATAATCAAAATAAAGTAGGAACATTATTGGTTTTCATCTGATTTTCCTTAATGACTGGATTAATTTCTTTGCCAGGTTCTTAAAAGTGAATGTAAATCAATTTTTTAACAGAAAATATTGGGCATGAGAAGTCAAAATGTCTTATATTCTAGAATTTAGGTAGTGGGCTTATAATTACAAATGGGCTTCAATTAGAGGATCTACAGTATCTGTGAGATATACAGCTTACATCAAGTTTTTTCTTACAATCTTCACCAAACATTATTTTTTGTTCTCAAAATTATAATATATATAGAAAGTTACATCCTTCAGGCTGGAGACTAATGGTTTCCGGTAAAAAAATTGTCTGACATATTTTTACATTAATAATGCTTACAAATGACACATGACCACAATATAAGCATCAAATGGCCTGCAAAACTCCTGGCATTAAAAACCAACAAAACTTGTCAAAATTCACTAAAAATCAGTATACTAGTAGTCACTTTTATCAATTTTTCAGCTAGACACGCCATAAAGTTTTTGTTGGACAAGGAAACTTTAATTGTCCAACATTGCTTCATAATCAATGCTGGAATCAAAGATATCTCAACACATTGATGCATTGTTAGAATACAACATACCCTATATTAAATGGATTGGATTGGATATTGGGATTTATGCCACTTTCAGCACTTTTGGCCAGTTTTCATTGGTGAAGGAGGCCGGAATACCTGGAGAGAATGACTGACAATGACGTCCACAATTGCTAAAATTCATACAAATACCCAGAAAAATTTTGACATCACCATTAAAAAGTGATTGTTCTACGACCCCATTAGGCCAAGTGGAGCTGACATTCTACTCTAAGATCAGAGTCAAAACAGCTCCCAATGAGTTGAATTCAATCTCACAATGTCAGTCCTGACTGGCTTAGTCATTACTAGTAGCTATCATGAATTAGCTACTAGACAACTCAGCTACCTAATTACAAAGACAGGCTGGAATTTAGACGGGCATCATATGTTTCTACGGAAGTGTGAATATCTTTCAGTTTACAATAAATATTCATTAAAAATTGATAAAACTGTTTGCAACATTGTTTTAATATGATACAATAAATTTCAATTTTCTTTTCATATACTTACAAAAAATATCAAACCATCATCTGAATTATTTATTCAGTCCATTTAAACCTTACACCATTATAAACCTGTATGACATCGATTTTTTACAAACGGTGAAAATCATGAGGAAGTTTATTATGAAAATTGTTCATTTTACATCGACATCTCGGTGGCACTACAATGGACTTTAAAAATGTAATTCTGTACAAAATGCAATATTGATGTTTGTTATATAATGTTATGTTAGATTACAGATAATGAAACAGTCAGAGTGAATAAGGAAGAAATTTCAAACAATATATGGCAAAAATTTACAACTTAATATTACTTTAAAATCTAACAACTGTTTGTAATATTGAATCTCTTTCAGGTTGTCACTTAGTTTTTCTTTTCTTTTTTTGAAAATTAGATAACACATTTGTTGATTTTACAGATTGATGGCTGTTGCTAATTAAAATATTTTTTTTATTTTGAAATCTTAAATCAAAAATTGACTACTGGAAATTCTGAATAAGAATGAAAAAACAATGAATAGGCCTTACTAACAACTAAAGACATAACATATATTGATGCTTTTGAACAGTATCTGTTTTTGTTTATGGATAAAATGTCAATTTCAGGGCACTTAATTAGTTACAATCGTTGGAGACCTTTTTTATACCTGGAGGAAGCCAGATTATCCTCGTTTATTAAAACTTGAGTTGACAAAGGACCTCAATATAAAATTCTGCATAATGCACATATATCTTTGCATATCCTCAATTATATTTTTACATATGCATAATATACATTGTATGTATTGATTTACACAGTTATATTCCTTTTTAGTTTTATGTGACCCAGTCAAATTAATATTAATTAACTTTTTGGGGACAACAAATTAAAGTAGATATATACTTATCCTGTAATGCAAGCTAACAATCTGAATAATTCATAAATATTTAAACATCATCTGAGAAAGTGCAACAAATTTATTTTTTCCCAAAAAAAGTTTTCAATCAGTGAGTCAAAATGATGATAGATTTAAATTTACCATTAATATTGTACTTAAATGCATAACAAATAATGATTTAACAAGGAAACAAGAAGTTTTTCTGCTGACTAATAGTTTTTTTTTTACAAAAGGTAACATACCTTCACTCATATCAATCTAATTCATAATTTTTTTTTTACATAAAACAGTATTTTGGAACATTTTATTTTAAAACTATTTCTGACAAAGCACTGAAAATCAAACTGCTCTCTATAAAACACCTATTTTTGACAAAAATGAAAATAAATGGAAATGGTGAGCTGTCAAAAGGGGCATAAATGGACTTAAATATACAAAATACACAAGTCGATTAAAACTGTGAAATAGAAAATCATTAAAAAACAACAACTAAGCTAAAAAGTTAGAATTACCCTACGTTTTGACCATTATAGGGCCTACATCACGAGCATCAAAAAATAAAAATAAAAAGGTGTTGACTCTTTGAAACCTAGAGTAAGACTGAGTCCGCACATAAAATGTAAACAAAAAGAAAATTCATTGACCTGACCATCGAACAATAAAAGTACTTCATAAACAAAAAGAAAATTTGAAAAAAAGAAAATTTTGAAAAAAAAATTTAATCTATTATGCGAAAACTCACAACTAATTCTGCAGTAATGATTAGTTATGCTATAATACAAAAACTTACATTATGATGTATCTATCCTAGTGTATTTACATCTCCAATGAAGCGACAGAAAAAAACACACCATATAACAACAAGAGTCTATTGTAGTATTAAGTGGCCTTACAGCATTACGCTGATTAGCCAATCAAATTATTGATTTATCGCCCCAAGTTCAAACGATCTAAACAAATATACATTATATTGACCGCCCTAAACACGGGTTAAACACATTGGACTATTTACATTCCGTAAACAAAGGCTGAATAATTCCCATTCACAGCTATTATCCAAAACCATGTTTAATTGTTTTATTCTTTTTTCAATAAACGAAGTCGGTCAAATATCATATGTTTATCATAATAAAATCTCTATGATTATCACTCTTTTCTTTGAACTTTTATCAAATTAACATTGAAAAGCTATCTAACTTTCTAAAGCACAATACAATGAATTTAAGTAACATATATAAAAAATTCTTGATAACTTTAATACATGACCAAACTCGACAGAGATCTGTTTAATTACATTTAATTCACAAATACTTTTGTTAAATATTAGTCACAGACTTACGGTCAAACACAAACAATCAACAAATATCTCTGAATTTATTTGACAAATCAACTTTCCCTGGCAACTGAAGTTAACAAAAAAATTTAAAAGTGACCACCTTAGTATCAATGGTTTAAACATAAACATCTTAAATGAAGAATTCCATTGAATAACATCTTCACCCATCACGACTTGTATAATTTAATTTGGTAGTAAGTTAATTTAATAAATCACAAAAGTAAGGATTTTTATTAAAATATCTTGATCTAGTCCCAATTTCTACAAATTAAATTAAAACATTCCATCTTTCAAAAGATTTCAATACCACCTGCGCTTCTGTCATTCAAATAATATTCCATGCAATAGACTAAAAGCAGGCATGAATCAAGTAATTTTGATGTGCAGATGGGGAGGGGGGAAGGAGGAGGGAGAAAAGAAAGGGAACATTGTCTCTTCAATTTTTAGTCCAAGTTACATGGATACTGAAAATTGCATGATCTTTCCATGAAAAAAAAAAAATTGTATCAGATCCCAGTCCCTCAATATAAGCCGATCTATCATAAACTTGCAGTGAACAAAGTGATTTTTCCTTTGGAATCTTTAAGACCTTCACTTTTGGATGTGCCAGTTATATGCAAAAAAAGGGGGAGGAGGGTAACATGTGCATAAATAATGTTCTAAGAAAACCTTCACTTTTGAATGTGCAAGTTATATTGCAAAGGGGGGGGGGGGGGTGTAAATTTGATAAATAATTTCACCTGAATTCACTTGATTCTTTCTACAATTCTTATTAAACAGGTTTTGTGATAACATGGGGTGAATTAGAAATAAAAATAAATATCATTTCACAATGAAATAAAAAAAAAAAAAAAATTGTCCTGCACTTTATACTTTTATCAATTTGTACAAAAATAGGAAATGACAACCTTCCAACACAACAATATCTGAACTAAAATATTCAAATATATAAAGCACAAAAATATCCTTGAAGGGCCTTCAACTAAAACTGGTAGGGTCATTAGTTACTGGACCATATCTGTGACCCATTTACACTACCTATTCATTGAGTGATGCATTCCATACATCCCTGCATTTTTAATTAAATCTGTGAAAGACCCGAACTGCCCATTAACATGTAAATTAAAACATGATAAAAAGCAGCTTAATAGCATTTACTCCATTCAATCCTGGCGATTGAATACAAAGTATGTTCTGTAACAACTAGATGATGACCATTTGCCGATTCATTAAAAGCCAAAATCAATTCAACTTGAGATTTTGTCTAGCAGAAAATTGAATTATAATCAATTTTCTTTCTTTTCATTCCACAAAATCTGACAATACTTAAAAGAATTAATCAACAAATTACTATGCTTACCTGATGCTTAATAGGATGGGCTAGGGAGCCTTGAGCTGAAGAGTTTCAGTGATCTTGATCATCTGGGTTACAGAACAGCTTACTCAGCAACCAAGCAAATAAATGTGTTCAGAGCTTGACTTTAATCAGAATCAATATCTTCTTCTTGGCATCTAAAAAGAAAAAAAAAACTTACTTTAGTATCAATTATCTTTATTTAATTAATATCACTTCAAAGAACTTTCTAGAAATAAAAACTATGTGGTCATCAAGGGAATACATTTTGACATTTTTTAATTTAAAGCTACATTCAAATTCTTCAATTCCTTTTTCAGAAAAAAAAATATTAATAAAAACTGTCACCAAACCTTTTTGTTTCCTCTTGTCCTAATATCTCTATTTTACTAGGAAAGGAAATTTTCCTTTTTTGTGGGAGATTCATTGATTTTTATGTCAGTTAATTATATATGATGTCAGCAGAAACAAATGTGATATTGTTGGATATGTGCAAGATTGTTACCAAAGGTTTGAAGCTTTCTGACTTGTAAGGCATATGTGCAAGATTGTTACCAAAGGTTTGAAGCTTTCTGACTTTCTGTACATGATTGTTAGAAAACAAAGAACATAAATGGAAATGGTGAGCTGTCAAAAGGGGCATAAAACGACTTAAATATACAAAATATACAAGCTGAATAAAACCAAATACAAAATTAAACAAAAACAACAACCAAAGTAAAATGTGAAAATTGCCAACGTTTCGACCAATATGGCCTTCATCACGAGCATGGAAAAATAAAAAGGAGTTGACTCTTAGAAACCCAACCCAAGACTGACTGTTATTTGAAATGTACAGAATTTTTGTAAAGACACAAGACTTTCATTGATACACAATAATTTGTTCGTTCTAATCACAAGAAAGTTTTTTTTTTAAACTAAATCGGATCTAAATAAAAATGCTCAGAAAACAAGCAATGTGTTGTCAAATTGTCAGCAAACCAGACCAAGCTAGACCAACAGGCCAGACCATACCAGACCAATGAGACCAGATTTTAAGAACATGCCATTTCTTAATCACTATTTTTAGCAATCAACCCAATATTCATCACAAAACGACAAACTGGATTCTTCTGTTGGAAAACCTGGTTAAAATATATGCTTCTGACTCGTAAAGGCTGTTAACTTTCACATAATTTCAGCAAAAAAGTCTAACTGAAAAGGTCCTGTGATGTACTTTCAGATAAATGAATAAATCTTTCTGTTTAAAAGCCAAACCCTGCAAATAATTAGAGACGTCCATCAGACAATGTTTATGGCTAAAATTTACATCTATAATGCATATATATATCTGAGAGGTTTCGTGCAAAAAGTTACTGTACAGGAGAACAGATGTCTGTCTTTGTATTGACAGCCCAGAGTCTATTGTTACATAATATTTACTTTCCATTACATATCTGTTGCATGTTAAGAGAAATATGCAAGATAACTAATGTCTGAGTCTGTTAAGTTTCAGTTTTGAGACCAATTAAGGATTTTGTTGCATGTCAGATCTGACCAAGGCAGATTTATCATTCTTAAAAGCAGTCTGATAATATATATAATTAATGCAATTATTTTCATCTAGAATCAGTCTTGACAAAGAATGATTGAAGATTAACAGGTAATGCCATATTTTCAGCTATATACAGATGAGAAAAGGTTTGAAATAAGGTACATGCTCAAATATATCTTAATCATTATTATAATAGCATTAATCGTACACAAAATTTCAAAAAAAAAAGATCAGAATTAAAGTAGCATTAGTTTTGATGCAGTTTCATTTTAGAACTTGAAGAGAGGATAGAGTATTTGGACTGTGTAACAAATGTATATTTATATATATATGTCTCTTTGACATATTCCCTGTTTCCATTCTCTATTTTATATATCTTTTATTCTGTTACTAGATAGATACTTTATTTCCAAATTAGGGCCCCAGGAGGGCATATTACAGAACACATATAATTTTAAACATTCACAATCATTGACAAATGGGAGACAACTCCCTCCTACAACACAGAACTCATATAGTTTTCAACACAATTAAATATGTACCAATATGCATGAACATCACTTATAAAAGCAAATAAAATGATTTACAGAATCTGTTACTTATAGTAAAATAAGGGAAACTTTGTTTAATAGTCTTAAGCTTGAAAATAGAGAATTTATAAACATGACAGATGATGAAAAACTGGTCTTTTTGCTTAACCCAACAAATAATAAACATATTAGAATGGTTGGCTTTTTTTTAAAGCAGTCATTAGAACTGAGGGCAGAAGTCTCATAATTCATTTGATATGTTGTAATGTCTGTTACTAATACTTATGCGTATAATATTGCATATGGTCTCCAAATTTGCTTTACATGTATTTGTATGTCTTTGTCACAAACTATATCTTTATGTTTAATGACAAATAAAAATTATTATTATATAATCTGAGTGCAGTCAGTAAAATTTAGATGTTTAACAATAACTGCCTGGAAAGCTAAAAAATGAACAATTTAAAAGTGAGAAAATCTAAATTAAAGTACAGCCAAACTTCTGTATAAATGGCACCCAAGGAATGAGAAAAATGTGCCCTTTATGAATGTGCATGACAGGGACAAATTGACAGTTTGCCCTTTATAGACAGTGATTTGCTATACAGAGGTGCTATTTATAGCAGATTTGATGCTGAAATATCTTTTGTAAAACTCAGACATTCTGGAACTACTGTCCATGTCTTAGTTTTCAGATCAATGTTATTTAAAACCAAACAAACTCTATACAAATCTTAGTATACAAACTTTAAATCTCTTATTAACTGTATAAATCATGATAATATTATGATAATCAAAATTTATCACTTCAGTTTATGTGAAAGTTATGTTATTTTTATATATGATTTACTGTCGGAAATATTTTGATGATTTGTTTGTATCTACGAACTGTTTTAAAATCTTCCTGTCCCTAGAAATACCAAGGTCACATCAATTCAACTTGTCAATTTTTATCCTCATCCCTTTTTATGGCATAATTCCAAAAATGTTCCCTGCTTATCATTTGGAATTTTTCTTCATTTCAGAAATAAATATAGATTCTACAACGATGACCAGTTGATTATGAAATTTATTAACTTGAGATAAATTTTCATTTTTAAACAAATATGAGGCAATGTCCGAGCAGTTTAAAAAAAAAATGAAAATTTAATTATCAAGAGTGGATAAATTTCATAATAAACGTGTCAAGACTTTTAGACTCTGTTTTTCGAATGACAATGTAAAACTCCAAGAGATCTTCCTAACGTTTTTTGGTGGGATATTTCACGTGTGGTGATATCAGAATTTATCAAACAGGTCAAGACATGTTTAAAAGCGCACAAAAATTAGAGAAATAAGTTTATCAAATTCTATTTTATTAAGATACATGTACCTTGATCTTGTCCAATTTCTACAAATTCAAGTACAGGTAAAACGGTTCATCCTTAAATGATCTGTTTATTTCATGTTTAGTACTTTGGTTGATAACAAAAATTTTACTTCAAGAGTTTGACCACATAATATCACATTCACTTCGTGGTTTTGATGTGCAGGAGGGAAACGTTGGCTCTTCTGAATTTTTAGTACAAGAAATTATGGATACTGAAATTCGCAGATACTGAAATTTGCATTATTATTTCAATGAAAAATTCTGAAAGATTCCATAGGTGAAAACCATTCCCAACATCCAATACATTTCAACAAAGACCCACTAACAAATACCAAAATTAGACCAAATTAGAGAAAATAAAACTGACGATAGTTTTTATTCAATACCTTACAGTTCTTTTGGGAAATTAAAAAAAAAGACGGTGTTAAAAATCAGAAAGTGTCTTCTATAGATGAAACCTACCAAAGCATGCAAAATACAAGATTCTTATTACATTGGAGCTTTGTTTACTAAAACTAAATTATCTTGAACACAATGTGTTTCTCAAAATAAACTCTTTTCACTAAAAATGACCATTCAATAGAATCTGGTAAATGGACCCTTACCCAATGAAAATTATTTTAAAATCATGCCGAAATTAAAAAAAAATTAACTTCAAATTGGCAATAATTTTGGCACGCAAGCTTACATGTATGCGTACCTGTATTCTGTATAAATCCCTATTAATCTGTATTACGTCACTATCTATTGTGCCTAATAGCAATAAATGGCATCAAGGACTTGTATATGGATGAAATGGGAGAACACGGTTTTAAGTCCTTTGCATATATCTTATTACCGTTAATGCATTTAATTTTCATTTAGTTGTGGATGACGCAAATAATTTTTTATCTTACCTACAAAAATAGAATACTGCATTATCAGACAGCAATATAGTTTTCCCGATCAATAAAAATATAGATATGTTACACTCTTATAAACCTATAAATGATTCCCATGAAAATCAGAGAAAAAAGAAAATACTAATCAAGTTAATCAATATAATTACCTTTGTCAATTAGATTTAACGAGCTGTCAGTCACTGCAGTAATTACATACAGTCGTAATTATTTCCAAGTGAACCAAAAAGCAAACAATGTTTTTTGATGTTCTTCCAATAGAACTATTAAAGACCAATTATGTCTGATTCTATTTCTGTCCAACGTTAATTATACTTTCAAGACAATAGGTCACTAAATATATATGCAAGATAAGAGCTGATAGCACTGAAATATACCACTAATTTCTGTGATATTATCTTTTATTATCTATGTTTATAAGTTAATATAATATAGGGGATGTCCCCGGACTTGAATGAATCCCCTTCACGATGGTGAATATATAAATGTTTGGAACAATTACTGACAACATGAAATAAAACAAAGGGTAGAGGTCATTTAATTGAATTTGAAAAAAAATGGTTAGTATTCTATATATTTATTTTCTGTTTTGTTTAGTTGTGGTTTTACGCCGTTTTCAGCACATTTGGCTAATTCGCGTCAGCCAGTTTATATTGGTGGAGGAAGCCTGAGTACCCGGAGAGAACCACCGACCTTCGGTAGGAAAATTGGCAATCCTTGTCAATTTAGATCGGAGTCGAACACACCCCGCCACAGGTGAGATTTGAACTCACAACCCCAGTGTTGACAGGCTAGTGATCATTAGAAGTCATGATGAACTACCTAGACCACTCGGCCACCGAGGCCCCAATTTTTGTGGAAGGTTGTTAAATTTATTAAAATAAAAACAATATTTCACACTTACACTATCGTCAAGGCCCTTAACTCTGGAGAAGAAAAAAAACTCCAAAGCCTAAATTAAACAAACACCAATCAACCAATGATTATGTTTGAAGAATTTCACATTTTTCGTTTAAAAACATAAGAGCGAAACCACCATGAGACAGTGTAACAAACTAGATGATTACAGATGTAATATTGACTGTGAGGTTGCAATAAAAAAAAAACTCCATAGAAAAACATCAAACGTAACAACAAAAAAATAATCATCCAAACCTAATGCAAAAATATTCAAAATTTTACATTTGTGAAATTATAGGAACTTTTAAAGGCGTATCACTTTCACGAATAGCTAGGTCCATTTTACACATTTTTTTCTAAATATTTTTAAATATTCTAAATGCATTTTTGTTTATAGCTTTGGATTTCAACTTTTTCCTGCCTCAATGAGCACTACAGATTGGAAAATTTTTTGAAATATGCACATAACAATGATCAGATATTGTATGAAAGAATACTTGACGTTTCTGCAGATGAACATAACTAAGCTTATCACAGCACACCATATATTGGTACAAGTCATCAAATTGATACTCAAAATTTTATTATTCTGAAAAATAATAAATTTTTTGGAGACTATCCTTTATACAAAGCCCTAAAATTCCATGAAGTCTCAGTTGCTTAACTTTACCATAAAAAGAAAAAAATACCCCCCTCCCCTCTTACCCTTCTTTTCCTTGGTCCATGGAACAAAAACTTCCACAAAATGCTGCTCAAACCATTAAATCCACAAGAAAAGCTTGTATTAATTATGCAACAACTCTCTTTTTATGGATTCTTATCAAAACAGATCAGTGAATTTACTTCCAAGGTCAAACAATATGTGTCAACTGGTTTATCAAATATTAATTATTGCCATAATATTATCACAGTTTCCAAGTGGATTTATGAATATTAATGAGTATAAAGTTGAATTAAACAATTCTATAAAACAGCAGAATATTAATTTGTCAATGAGGTGGTTTTTTTTTTATTAAGTTCAAGACTTAAGGGCTATTTTTGTGCCATGTGAGCTAAAAAGTATACAATTACAGTGTATACTTGTACATATTAAAAATAATTTAACAATTTCTCAAAAACTTTTCTTCCCTAGATTCAAACTACTGAACTTGTAACAAACCAAACCCTCTAGATGGAATGGACATTACCTTACAGTAACATGGCTTACACAGGTCAACTTTAAATAATCACTATTATCGATCAATGTCATCGATACATTATCAGTACATTTTCTAATTTTTCTTCCTTCCAAAATTACCAGAACTGGCCTTGAATAGCACCTCCTCATGTCTGAAATGGACTAGAGAATTTTTCAGGATTGTTCTTTGCTGAATCTCATACCACTCAAGGTCACAAATAAAATATTATTGTTTAACAAACATGTTGCATAAATCTTCTATAAATACGTCTATTTTTGGAATAGCAATATCTCCTTGGTCTTCTGGCCTAACTTTGGACTCACTGCATGCCAAATAAGTGACCCCCATTAACTGGTTAAAACTCATGAAAATATAAAGTCCTCCCACAGACACAATCTTTTAAATGCAAATTAACATAATAAGTTAACTGGCCTACCCAAAATCTGCTGATATAAAAAACTTATGAAAACCTCACCTCATTGCAAAAATAAAGACCACATACTGGTAACACCTGTTAACATCATGTGGTCAGTTTAAAAATCAGCTGATTTTACAGTTAGGACTTGTAACAGAAATGAACCATGAACTTACCCTCAAGTCGAGTGCCATAAACACCTGTTGTAAACTAGTGGGCGGGAACTTGTAACAACTGTCCCCTGGGGAAGAACAATAGGTGTAAAAGCTTACTATGAAAGTTGGAAATTAGATCACAGACATTTTATAAGTATTAATAGGATAAATCTATTCAATGTTAAGTAAGACGTAGACGGCCTAGAAATATCATGTTTAAATGGCCATTTAATTACAGTTATAAAGAGATTTGGTAGTCACCTTATAGAAAGGACTAAAATATGGCTTACTGATTTTGTTTGTGATTCTGTGGTTATTGTTACATAATGTATATTTTAGAACATTATTTTGTTTGTTTGTTTGGAGTTTTATGCCGTTTTCAGCACATTTGGCTATTTCGGTGGCCAGATTTTATTGGTGGAGGAAGCCAGAGTACCCAGATAGAACCACAACCTTTGGTAGGACAATTGACAATCCTTGTCAATTTAGATCGGAGTCAAACATACCCTGCCACAGGTGAGATTTGAACTCACAACCCAAGTGTTGACAGGCTAGTGATCATTAGCATTCATGACGAATTACCTAGACCACTCGGCCACTGAGACCCCAACATTATTTTGCTGACTTAAAGTATTCTGGGCAGAAAGAATGGATGGGCTACTATTTAATGTCCAGTGGCATTTATTACGTGCAAATCGGGGCGGGAATATGTAGATGTGATATGAAATATGGACCTTGCTTTGCACTTAACTGACACACTAGGCTGGATTTTTAACGTGCTAGATCATTAGGTATAAACACTCTGCAGGAAGACATGTCACCCCCTCGGACATATTATTCTGACTGCTGACCCCAAACTAGCTAATCTTTTATTTGTAAATGCTGCATGCGGGGCAAAGAAGCAGAAACCAATTTTAAAATCTTAAAATGGTTTGACCAGGCCAGGGATCGAACCTACAACCTTCCACAATCGGGGTGACATCCTTACAACAAGACCACCAACAGGCAGAATGGAAAATTAATCATGTCTACCAAGGATACATTTGATATAAAATAAGGAAATATGTGTATGGTGGCTCAATTCTTGACACAAAATCTATATATTTATGTGACAGAAAGTCCAAGAAAAAGAACATTGCCTTTGTTGTTGTTCTTCATCTTAAGGTATCTAGACCATAAATGACCATGTGATTCCTTCATTTTTCATATGTCCCGGATTTTCCATAAAACATAATGGACATATCTGCAAATAGCTTATCTTAAGTAGACAAATAAAGGGTGTTGAATATTTTTTCGATATTTGTCAAGAAGGCTAACATCATCAACTGGTACCCTTTTCTGCTTGCAATGAAAGTTCGTACTGTGAGCTAGTTCACAGTTTTAATGACTCTTGTTATCCCTAGATTACAGGCCAAACGTAGCCTTCTTAAAATAGGCTAGAAATGTGCTATTTTCATGACTTTTCTTGATAAAAGATAACAATTTAAATCAATATATGTACACTGTTGGAAATTACACAATTTATTTGTAGTCATTGTGAAACGGGGCAATGCTAGGTAAACCCCGCTTTTCTACCTGTTTCTAAGGCTTGTATAAATAAATTTTATACTTTCAGACATATATTGTATATTTATCTGCAAACTTCGGATATGCAATATATCTAATTTATTTTCATGGAAAATGCATACAAAGAATGAACTTTTTTTTCAACTTCTAAATAATTTCTGCTTGAAACTTTTGGTTTAAATCATTTTTTTGCCAAAAAGAAATAATTATCGGAAATGATCTATTATGGTCCCCGATACCTTTTAGTTAGTGAGGCCTAACAGTATAACAAGTAACTTCCATCCACTGCAAATTCAAGATGATTCCTAGCTTTGGCCATGGAGGATTCTTTTCCAAATAATATTTTTTTATAACAATGTTTAATGATCTTATGTTATGATAAGTATATATGTTCATGCCATAAGTGAGACTGTAATTAGAAATAAAGTATTCACCTACTATACAAATCATGTGTATTGGAAAACTGTAAAACCTCTCTAGGTGTAAAAAGTAATAACTGGACATTTCTATTAGATTATTATCAAAATAATGAATGTATTAGGGACCATCCAATACACATGACAACATCAAAGAAATGTTTTATATCTCACTTAAAAACAAGGATGAGTAACAGTCAATTTACTTTGTAATAAATTTTACACTCTACCAAAGAATTGTACATGTTATGGACAATTTAATGAATACTAAACCAGAGGGTTAAAGTGTGGTCAGCCATTTCCTTGGTTTTACAACCATCTGGTCACTAATACCTGCACAGCTCTAATCAATAAATAAAAATTCTATTCATTTTTTACTGAGGTTTATGACCATAATTCCTGGATAAAGAAATTATCAATAGAAAAGAGCTGTTAAAACTGGACATGAAAAGCACAGCTGGATCCACTATGTGGTTTCAATTACTGTAATACTGACATATGAATAGCTTGTAGATGAGTGTGGTTAGGTTAAACTTATTTATTTCTAGTGGATTGGGAAATAAGCTGTACTGCCTTATGCTTATCCATCTCCACTGAATTGGTGAAAAATTGGCATTTAAGCCTTAACTCTTTTCAATATCTACAGGGAAGTTTCTAACATGGTAAGGGTCTTTCCTACCTTAACGTGGCAGCCATAATTTTCTTTTCCATCCAAGGGACTAGCATCTTTTATCAAGAGTACCTCACAAATTATACAATGATACTTTGCAAATGATAGATTGTAATAATTTTGAAGGGAGTTCTTTTAAGAATATTATATGTTATCTGGGATATGGGCTCATATCTCCTGTCAGCAAAGCCAATCAAATTGGAGGATTAACTGGGATTCCAATAGAATATAACCTTTTGCAAAGACAAGTATTGGGCATCAGCCAAACAGGGACATATTCTATTTATATCATGATACTCTTAAAAGTGCAAATGATATAATGTAGGTTTTAATTATTTAGAAAGGGGGGGGGGGGTGGTTTCGGAATATCACCTTTTAAAAAGATAAAATATGATAAATGATGGATATTTGGTTACATTGATTTTTTTATTGCATGTACCCCTGAGGGCATAATATAGCCCAACAGGAGTATATCAAATTTATATCAGGATACTCAGAAAAGTGCAAATGATAGGTTTTAATAATCTAGAGCGGGGGTCTTTCAGGAATTTCACCTTGTGGAAAAGTAAACTAGGATAAATGAATGATATCTGATTACATTTTATGACATCATAATGATAAATACCTAAATAGAATAGAAAACAAAGCAATGGGGACCACCCTTTGATTTTACTGTTTTGACTCTTTGACTAGAAACATCAAATGCACATCTATTTTTAGTAACCAAAGCTGAGATATCATTTGATAGTAACTGGAGACATGGATTTTATTGTTATCTACAAAGCTTAATCTGCTAATTAACTAACCCATGTTATTCAAGGCATCCTAGCTGAACCAGATTTTGGACAAAAGTTTTCAACCTCATCAATTTAATATCTGTGGCAGGTGCCAATGTAATGCTTGGCAATCTGTTCATTGCAAGGTTAAATCCATGTTCAGTCTGCAGTTTATAGATATAAATGTATTATCTAATTATTAATTTACCTAAAGGTGATTTTCTTGACATTGCTGAATTAAATGGAGAACCACCTTCCTCAACATGTTAACCTTTGTAAAATGAGTTATCGCTTTTCATTGAAATTTGTATATCATAATAACCTATGACTATAATGAAATTGTAACCCTTGCAAAGCGTGTTTCTGATATATCTGAAGCCCCCACCTTGAAGCTGGATAGGAAAATGGTGCCTTTACTCTGATGAGGAGCACTTTGGTATATAACTGTAAAGTTTCCATAACTAATGCGACAATCTGTTGAATGAAAGAGTGCATTTATTCTGGAAAGGAATAAATATATCATGGAATATACATGTACCTTATATATTGTAAATAACCCATAAAAAAAAGAATTTAAAACAAGAAGAAATCTTATTTAATATGGAATAAATTTAGAAAAAATAATTTTTCTGAGGCATCCCTGAATTTAAGTTGTGTGAACATATTTTTCAACTTCAAAAATTTGTTCCGAAACTGTTGAAAATATTAAGGTCATTTAGTGATTTGAAGGTCACAAATATCCATTTTACTGACTCCCCTATCCTCATTGACTAAGTGATATAAAATTAATTTATCAGGTGAACTCTAGCCAAACCTTTTAGAAAATACAATAATGTTGATCAAAAACTATCATCTAAATTGACCCCTTCATAAAAATGTCTCTATAAATTATTCATATATTTTCATTTAATTATCAAAACAAACATCAGTCCATTGAGCATTGCATGACCTTTAAAGTAATTATTATATGGACCACAGAGACAAATATATTTATGATTACTTATCAGTGTCTCTTATTTGTTTCATGGTCCAATCCAAAATTTCTGTTTTTTTATACATCCAATTATTAACCAGTGATAAACAGTGTAAATGAACCATTTAATATAACGGGAAGTTCTTCAAAGATGTCATTTGTACAGGGCAGTTGCCCTGTATAAAAATTAATAGCACATTTGGCTATTTTTAGGCGGCCAGTTTTCATTGGTGGAGGAAGCCGGAGTAGCCGGAGAGAACCATCAACCTTTGGTAGGAAAATTGGCAATTTTTGTCAATTAAGATCGGAGTCGAACACACCCCGCCACAGGTGAGATACGAACTCATAACCTCAGTGTTCACAGGCTAGTGATCATGAGTAGTATTAATGAACTACCTAGACCACTCGGCCACCAAGGCCCCAGCAACATTTGAAACAAACATTGAAAAATACACAACAAAGAAGAAAGTAGCCATAAACATGTATATTCCTTAATGGATAATTAATTTAAGGATGGTCGCTGGTCATGTTTTGGTCTTTTCGTCAATTGTCAGAACCCTCGGGTTTTATCCATTTCTTAAACATTAAATTGTTTGCCCATGAACCCCCACTTTTTCTTTTATAATTCAATCATATATACCTTAAAATGGTATTTGACAAAATTTTATGAAATCCTTTTTATTTTTTCATACATTTTTGAGAGACTGAAGTTGCCAATGCAAAGACAATGAAAAATCCAGAGAAAACCTATTTCTTGCAAATTTTCAAGGCTTTATAGCTCTACAATGAGCACATGAACCTATATTTTTTTCTTGCTTATTTGTTTACTATTCATATGTTCTCTCAAACTAAAACACCTATTTCAAATCCTACGTATTTCCTATTAGACCAGCGATCATCCTTAAACAATATTTTCATTATCTCAAAAAAATTTTGTCCACACTGTCATTTTCAAAACCAAGATTGCTTAATATAATATTTCCCTCAAGTCCATTATTATCAATTTGTATATATTTTTGCCTGGTAAATTTTGACAATGATGTTTAGTGTGTGGTCCTATGTTAAAGCTGATGACTTATGAATTCATCTGATAATAATAAATTCATACCTGATTAAATTCTGTGATGAAAAAAACTATAAACTTTATCAATTTTTTTAATTCAAAACCAACTTATTTTAAACTTCAAAAAATGTATTTCGATCTATACTACTTAAATCCGATTAACAAATAATCATAGGTTCAAAGTCCTAAATGAACTGTACGAAAAACAATTAACACATTTTGTGAATCGTTGATCAATGAATTTAAATGACAAATTTCAAATCTGCTGACTGGCATTCTGTTTATTTACCATATCTACAATCTTACTAATTACTGTATACAATAGCATAATTTTACCTACATATTTTAAATGTTCTCCAAACAAAGTTAAAGCGATTGAAAATTGATTACAATATACTTGATAAGTGGTTCTATTTTGTGACATGTCATTAAATTTCTGATTTCATAGTTCATAATCTATCGGCTTATTATTTTTTACAGTTTGTGTCGCCATAAGAGGTGTCACCGCTTGTTTTCAGGGGGTAAAAACAATCACCTTGTGTTCTGTCATGTTTCAATTAAAGAAAAAATTAATTAATGGTTGTTATATACAAATGTCAATTATTGTTGCACATAAAGATACATGTAAATGTAGGTTTCAGATGATATGATATTTATATTGTTAAAAAAATATTTAATAAAACAAAATTATAGAAAGGACAAAAAAATACTAAAAAATGAAAAAAATTTAGATTTCATTCTTTTGAATTTCTTCATGTCCTTTTTCATAATTATATTAATAAAATTTGTTTCAGTTTTTGACTGTAATTTTATTCTAAGAAGAGTTTGAAAAAGGTATGAATAAGTCTCAAAAGAGAGCCAACACAAAATGATAGGAGTATGATTTTTTTGTTTTTTCATATCTTTTCTCACAGGATTTCTAAAAAAGTTCTTTCACATATATGAAACCTTTTTTTGTTTAACCTGATATGAAATAGCTGAACATGATGCATCCACACACAATTAAAAAATTCTTAATTAGTATTTTTTATGGAAATTACAAAGAAAAGCAAAGGAATCCCATCAATTGAATTTCTACAAAATATTCCCTGTATGTGAAGAGAGAACTTTTACTTGATGCAATACATAGAAAAGAGAATAGAAACGGGGAATGTGTCAAAGAGACAACAACCCAACCAAAGAGCAGAAAACAGCTCAAGGCTACCAATGGGTCTTCAAAGCAGTGAGAAAATCCCACACCTGGAGGTGGGCTTTTCCCTGTATGTGAAGAGAGAACTTTTACTTGATGCAGAAATAGAAAAGAGAATGGAAATGGCAAATGTGTCAAAGAGACAACAACCCGACCAAAGAGCAGAAAACAGCTCAAGGCTACCAATGGGTCTTCAATGCAGTGAGAAACTCCCGCACCCAGAGGTGGGCTTATATTGAATGATCTTTCCTAATGTCAACAAAAACCATATTTTGGTTATACATATTTTCAAACCTTACCCTTAAAATTCCTGCAATTCTTGAAGAATATGTTAAGTTTCAAAATCTTACCCATATAAAAAATTCACACATGGTCATGTTTAAATAATCACATCTATGTACTATGTAAATGTTTAGTCTGAAGAGAATGTGCAAAGTATGATTAAATTTTATTAAAGTTTAAATTTTCAGCCGATACAGAAGGTAATCAATTGTTCAAACTGAAATTTAAAATTTTAATTCCCAATATACATGTATGTGTTGTACATTTTTTTGTTCTTACCTTCTTGTTATACTGGCACTTTCTAACCAATATTTATTCTTTGATTCCAATATTCTGCTCAGTTCCGTTGTTCCGATGAATTTTGTTGAAAATGTTGATGATTTCCCTCTAATTATACAACCGGCGCTTTCTTTATTTAATGTCCGTCAATGTGTAACAAACTGCTCAAATGGTTAACTTCAGTATATAGACTTGATCACACCTTTGTCAATAATCTGTCAAATACAACACACAACAGGTTAAAACAGCCATTGTATAGAGGTTAAGTGGGGTGATGAATTAAAACGGTGTTAAGTTTCTTAGATTACAGTGACCAGTTCCACTATAATATGCTTCGTTTAGTTTCCATTCATAAAACAGGTAAGGTTCATTTAGTAATCATTCATTTACTGGTCTCGTATATTTTTGACACGTCAAAAAGTCAGACCTGAGATGTGCGATATGCTAATTATACCGATCATAATGATAAGCCGTTTACAAAGGTACAAAGCTTAAAGAGAATTTGATATAGCATAGATATTTATAGAAAAAATTTCTCAAATACTCTATACTCAAAATCAAATTTATTTTTACTGGACATTTGGTCCAACGTCATTACTACTTGAACAAGACTGAGCAAATTACACAAACTCGTTAAATTAGAAACCAGACATTTATAATAATATATCGGCAAAAGAATACCGAAGTGACAAAAAGTAGGAAAAATCCACAAATTCAAAGTCCACTGAAAAGACAAAAGTGAGGAGAATTGAACACAACAAACTCCACAAGGATACATGTATAAGTAAAAGAATAAAAAAACTTATAATAAAATAAACAAAACTAGAACAAGACAGCACAGAAACTACAGCACTAGCAGCGTGAACGCCCATTCAAAACATCAATGAATTGCATATACCTCTAAGGATCTAGTGATGCAGATCATAAGCTTTACAAATATCAAAAAGAATATGCATTAAACATGTACAGGAGGGAGTTGTCTCCCATTTGTCAATGATTGTGAATGTGTAAAATTATATGTGTTCTGTAATATGCCCTCCTGGGGCCCTAATTTGGAAAATAAAGTATCTTTCTGTATAAGAGTTGAGCCTAGACCGACATGGATCTTACAGTCTAAATGTTAAAGATAGTTGTATAAACATATGTTTATGTATCAGACAATAGCTAAAATTGGGTTTTCATACAAAACTTATCTTTTCGAAGGGAGAAAAATTTTCATTTGCTTCTGCTCCTACACTAGTCTGAAATTGCTATTTCATATTTTCTGTTATAAAAAAGTTAAATTTTGTGAAAACTAAGGAATATCTCCACCATAAATAATTTTGTCCTTCATTGGTTAATTGGCTCTACCCTTTTGGTAAATCTATCATTTTTGAATTTGCTTTTCAATGCTTTGATTATTGTTAAATTGGTTTTCAACATATTAGGCCCTGAGCACAACAGATGAGTTGTAAATGGACAAAATATGTACATCTTGTACATCAAAATTGGTATCCAAAATTTTATTATATATATACATGTATAATATTTTTGTTTTTACTTCAATTAAGGAGAAAATGATATTCATCCTCACCAACACTAAACGTAGTACATATAGTTACTAAGTTCAGTTCGATATGAACAAAACAGACCATCTGACTAATAGCATCATAAACCAGATATGATGAACTGCAGAGATCACTTTTACACAAATAACAACCTTGACAAGAATTAACTGTAAATGTACAAACTTTTACTTGTTTTAGCAGAAGACAGATATTTTGGACAATATATCAATTTTTTTTAATGACAGAAATCTACATCTCTGTTCTAACATTAAATTTTTCTTAATCTTTGACCCACATTTTTCTTCCAGCAATGTTTCAAGGGGAGATAACTCTACTATTCAACAGTAACAAATATATCTTCTTTTGTTAACAAGTTACAATAGAATATTAAACCTTCAGTAGTGTAGACCGACAAGTACAATTAATTTCTTTGTTCTGGAGACCTAGTAAAAGTAATAGGTCATTGATGTGTAGATATAGTAAGATAAGGCCTTTGATGATTAATTCCTTAAAACAAATATCACTCTCCCTGATCAATATCGGATAGTATACACAGAAATCAACATGTACAAACTTTAAAACTTCTACATGTACCATGATTGAATAAAAATAAACAAATATCACCAACTGATCATGCTTAATAAGATCAGACTGCCATCTCCCCTCTAGTAACCTGACCGACCCTTATTTTTTTTCAGTACTATAAAAATATCTGTCTGAATCACAGCAATTTCTGTCTCCACAAAAATGCTTGAATTCATAAAACGTGCAACCTCCCCAAGGTTGAAGTACAAAACCTACTAGGAATGCAGAATCCTGACAGTGGCAGTATGCAAAAACTAGAGGCTCATTTGAGCCTTTATCGCTCACCTGGCTTGATGAATCTCAACCAAAAGTGGACCAATTGTAGATGGTATTGTTGTCAACAATCCTGCAAAGTTTCAAAACATTTCATACATTTGTTTCAGAGGAGAACATTTTTGAAATCTGGCCAATCAATAAAAATGGCTTTCGGCAGCAATGATGTTCATCCATCTGGAACCAAAGTTGGAAATTTAATAGAGGTCTTTCCATACCTCATTCCTGCCAACTTTGGTCACAATCTGCCCATTAGTTCATGAGTAATTGAACCCCCGTCTTTAATTATTCCGTCATTATGGGGGGTTCAAAAGGAATTCCTATATCAACATCAGGTTGATCACTATATATCCCCCGCTTCGCTAAGGGGTTGTTCATAATTGTCACCAGTTTTCATGAGTTTACAAAATGCACGCTAGGGAGGACGGGGTTTTGAAAAATCGGTATAAAAGTCACTTGATTAATAAAATTTGTCCTGTTTGTAAGAAAAATTCATGCTGGTAATATTTATAGAATTCATGATGCTGTATTTTTGAACAATTTAAGGTAACAAAAAGCCAACGAACATCAAATCTCTTGGGCGTGTCAACTTATGACTCATGCTCGGGACTTGGTACATGCATTTTCATGGGATGTAACGATGTCTGTAGATTCACATTTCAAGTAAGGAGGGGTACCTGTTCAGAAAAACAATGTGAAAAAATGTTGATGTACACTTTTTGAGGGAGGATAGGGGTTTCCAAAAAGAGTGCTCTTTGTAAACTTGTGAAAAATGTTGACAATTATGGATGACCCCAAAGCAGGGTATACTAGTAATATAAAAATAAATTCATAATTTATCAAAATTCTAAAAAACTGAAATAATATATTAATCCATACACACCAACCGATATTTTTTAAATAAACCGCAGAAAAAAAATATCTATAACAATTATTGATTCACCATTACATAAAAAAAAACCTGTATCTCCTGAAGGTTATTTTCAATAAACACCAAACAACATGAAAATCTATACTTCATTTTTAACCTTTCTCTTGAAACGTAAACATTGACATTACATAAACAAACACTAAATACCAATATTGTTTACATAACATTAATGTCTCACCTGTATTGTATTGTACTTTGATCATGTTACATGTAGTAACTACAAACTGGCTACTATCAAATATGTGTGAAACCACATTAACCAAACTCACCTTGGTGTGTGTGTACCGTAAGCAGGTTCTGTAAATCATTTTATTTGCTTTTATAAGTGATGTTCATGCATACTGGTACATATTTAATTGTGTTGAAAATTATATGAGTTCTGTGTTGTAGGAGGGAGTTGTCTCCCATTTGTCAATGATTGTGAATGTATAAAATTATATGTGTATTGTAATATGCCCTCCTCTGGGGCCCTTATTTGGAAATAAAATATATCAAACAAGGGAAATAACTCTAAACTTCTATACATAATGTTTGATATTTTTTAATCAGATCAATCCTCAAGAACAAGCATCAAGCAAAGATTTCAAGACAAAGCAGTTGGAACTCTTGAATGGACATAAAATGTTAGTTGCATGATGATCAAATTAAATTTTTAATGTTTATTGCACTTAAAACTGTTACTAGGATTGGCTTAGAGAAACTGTTAAAGTTAATCTTAATCTCATTCAATTCTGTTTTTTCTTTAAAGAATAATTTCATATACTGACGGGAAAATTCCACTTCCAATTAAGTGCAAATAAAGTCAAATGTCCAGACTAAAATTTCAAATAATTTCAGAATAAGTTTTTATGCGCTCTTAACAAAATGAAAGATAATCGTTTTCTTTGGCCATTCAGCAAGAAATGTAAGGCAAGAACCTCTGTCCATTTTGTTTAAAAATTTAACAAGAAATTTTAATGAGACATTTTCATAAATTTATTCACAAAAAAAAATTGAAGTAAACTTATCAATAAGTCAATGAACTGTTCAACCTTTTCCTCTGACATTTTTTACTTAACTTATTTCCAAAACATTTTATTTGATCATGGATTAATACAATATATAAAACAGCAATAAACATTTCTATTCAATAAACGTTTATCTTAATTAGATTTAATTACCCTATAGAGAGGACAACTTACATATAGCCTGAAGCTACAGATCTTTTTCTGATTATTAAATACAAAGATGTCATCATCACACATGATTGAGCACAACAGATCACTGTATAATTAATATGGAAACTAATTTGTCTGACATAAATTTGATTTTTACAACTGCCTAGACTAATAATCATCGATAATACTACACTATTTTCCTATGTCCTAAATATGTACGCACTTCGTTTTTCAATTCTTAGGAAAATGACGCATTCTCTGACAGGAAATAACTTTCGACTTTCTTAAGGATTTTCAAGCATGTTCTAAGAACACTGGAAGTGGTCATCAAAATACTGTAACTTCCTTGCAAGTGCAAATATTGACACCGTCACTTAAAAATAAAATCCCATATATTTCCGTAAATCTTCCTACTTCATCAACATAATAAATATCTACATTATAAGACTGTAACAACAAACTACATGTAAATATCATCTTTGTGTAAGCAGGAAATTTTATACTTATAAAAAATTGCTTGTATTTGGATAATCTATGTCCCATAACACTGGAATAGTAACAAATGGGAATATATATCGTCAAAAAGTATACATACCCTCAGACCACCATTTGTAAGAATGTATAAAAGTTTGAAGAAAATCAGTCAAGGCATACTGCAATTAGTGTGTGACATGTGAAAAATTGCTTATATTTGGACAACCTAAGTCCCATAATTCTGGAACAACAAAAGTGAATATTGTCAAAAAGTATACAGACCCTCAGACCATCATTTGTAATAATTTGTTAAAGTTTGAAGAAAATCAGTCTAGACATACTCGAGTTCCTGCACGACATGTGGACAATTGCTTATATTTGGACAATCTAACTCTGGAATGACAAAAATTAAAATCTTCAAAAAGTATACAGACCCTCAGACCATCATTTGTAATAATGTGTTAAAGATTGAGGAAAAACAGTCAAGGCATACTCGAGTTAGTGAAAAGTTTCTTATATTTGGACAATCTAAGTCCTACATGTATAACTCCAGAATGACAAAATTGAAAATATGTGTTATGGTACGAAGTGTTGACCGACAGACAAACAGACGGACGGACAGACATTGGTATTCCATAATACTTCCCGTCTACAATGGGCGTATAAAAAGTATAACTAATTTCAAAATAATAAGAAAAAAAACAACTGACATGACCAAAGACATTTATTAAGTCACTAGTGCTATGCATATTCATATATTAAGGTGTTGTTCAAACCCTTCATGTAGATTTTCAGGAAATAAACTTTCAAGATTCAATACACTATAATAATCAAATCACTATGTTTATTATTCAAATTCCCAGAATAAAGCTCATGATTGACTTAGGTAAAGAACAAATCAGAGCCAAAGATTTATTGTTTAGTTGGGGTTTAACACTGTTTTCAGTACATTTGGCCATTTCGCGGCAGCCAGTTTTTCTTGGTGGAGGAAACCGGAGTACCCGGAGAGAACCACCGACCTTCGGTACATAAATTGGCAATCCTTGTCAATTAAGATCGGAGTCGAACACACCCCGCCACAGGTGAAATTTGAACTCACAACCCAGCGTTGACAGACTAGTGATCATTAGTAGTCATGACGAACTACCTAGACTACTCGGCCACCGAGGCCCCCGTCAAAGATTGAAGCTTGAAACATTAGCTACATGTAAGCTTAAGTGGCCAACCTTAGCTTGATTTAGTGAATCTTATTGCTCTGAAAATCAATTTTGCCCAAGCATAAATGATGAACAACTGAAGGCAGAAGATATTATTTTCCGGAGCACTTGAGTTCACTCCTGGTTTTTATAGGAATTCGTGTTGTTCATTGTTTTTTAGTTTTCAGTGTTTATTTGTTGTGCTTGTTGTTGTTCATTTGTCTTCCCGTGTTTTGTCTGTCTAATGGATTGTGTTTTTTGGATTGATCCTTAGGTATATTTGTCCTCTTTAGAAATTTACCAATTGTTAAATGTGTAACCTTAAACAATGACCAGCCATGTCTGGAGGTAAAGACACTACAAATTGTTGGATAACTTTAAATATCAAAGAACAATTGGTGACGTAAACTCTAGATCCAACCTGTGTCCACTTCAGCCTGTTATTAATGATACAAAAAGCAGTGCAACAACAAGAAGACCAAATTTTCCTTCATATTGTTTGAAGCAGACAGCCAGCCAACCAATGGCCATATACCGTCCATCGCCAAAAAAAATAATAAAAAAATAAAAATAAAAGTTTTTTTTTTTGAAAATCCAATTAAATATGACTTCCTTGATTACTTCAAACTTTAAGGAAATACTAAATATAAACTTTTAACACCTTTCCAAAATGTATATGCATACCTGTAAGATATCTGTCCATTGGATTTATCTATACACTGACCTCTACCACAAATGTCAATCAATGATATTAACCTACATTTCAGATGTGTTTGTCTCTAAGTCACACATTCTGCTCAATATATCAGTATATACTCCTTAGTAACCAATGCCCATTCTACTAATTATGTATATTGGGTTTACCTATATGACACCTGATAAGTATTGGGTGTACCTTATAACAAAGTTAATTAAACTGTACCTGATAGGACTTTACATAAATAATAACATGACAAACATATGTTTCATGTCAATATATCATTTTCAATTATATATTTTTGACAAGGTGATTACAGTTAGCTGTCCCCTGAAAACTTGCTATTAACCAATATATATTGGTGATGATATCTTGTTAATTAACAATTTTCTGCAATTTACACAAGGTTAGTAGAGGTCATCATTCCTGTTGACCAATTGCCCATGCACCCCACCATCATGAATTCTATGAAGACCTAATTTAATTTTTTAAAGATTTCCCAGTTAAAAGCCCTATCCATAAACTACAAATGTATCATTAGGCAAGCCTTAGACTATATCCCTTAAAAATCAAACCACCATCTTAGTATAAATGACCTTTCAACTGATGATCATACAAAATTTGGGTTCATCTGGCTACAAAATTTCAGAATAAAATATCAGATTTTACCCAGCCAAAACATTAGCAATTTTTGGAGAATTATACACAAACTTTCATACTTGTAGCCCTTACTGTGAAAAGGTTCTTAAGTAACTTCCAAATTTCTGTGGATTATTGTCGAGATTTTTGCATATCTATTCACGATATTACAATAAAAATATTTTGTACCTCTACTTCAGACAGCACTCACATTTTCTAAATGCAAGCATGTTTCCCAGACAGTAATCATGATTTTTAACAGATTTTTTTTATAGTACAAAAATAATTAAGATCGGCATTGGAAAAATAGTTTCAGTAATGGCCATGGGTTACCCGAGATTCAGGATTTTATGTAGCCCTAATTACAAGTATGGTATAATTCACATAAACAACACAAGATAGAGCCAAGCAGATATTGCAGAAGTAACAATATATGAACATTAAAAACAAACTTGGTGCATCTTTAAAGTGTTGTACATCTGGTAGACTGACACAATAAGTATTTAGTCATACATACAACATGTACACTAATTAACACTTAACATGCTGTGCTCTCTTAATGTCTAATTATTTCAATTTCTGCCAATTTGAGGAAGCAAATTTTTAGTTTCCTGTTTACATTTTCCAGATGCTAATGTTACAACAATTCACGAATTATTTTGGCTGTCAGGAAGGTTTTCACATGTCTAATTTCATTGATTATTGAAAAGTTGTACAGAACACTATAATTCCCATTTAATCCTATTATTGAGAAGATAAAGATTAAGACCAGTTCCCTGAGGAAATCTTTGTACTTTTAAATGAATAAATCAAGTTGTCATGACGAGTCCAATGATTCCTCAACAAGAACTTGAGGCGATAATCTTTGTACTTCTAAATGAAATCAAGTTGTCACGAGGAGTCCAATGATTCCTCAACAAGAACTTGAGGCGATAATCTTTGTACTTCTAAATGAAATTAAGTTGTCACGACGAGTCCAATGATTCCTCAACAAGAACTTGAGGCGATAATCTTCGTACTTCTAAATGAAATCAAGTTGTCATGACGAGTCCAATGATTCCTCAACAAGAACTTCAGGTGATGTGATTTTAAATCTAGAACTTGTTTATTAATCTAAATTATTAGAATTAATGAATGAAGTATATGTTTTATATTTTCATATTTATTCTGGCCATGCTGAATTGTTTTGTACAAATATACAATTTTTTTTTTTTTAACTATGCAAATTAGTTAAAGCTTGGAGACAGCTGTCAGCACCTTCAAGTATCAATAACTGCTTCAGAGGGTGTGGGTGGGTGCCAGTATAAAGTTGTTGTGGAAGGAATGGTTAGTGGGCAAACAATTTCGCTTCAAAAAGGTAAACTTTTTTCCAGTACACAAACCTTGTATATAAATGAAATTTACTGAAAGTATAGCTTCATGCCATGGTATATTGTCTTTGATGGGATACCTTTTTGTCACATTGATCTCACCCTACTTATAAAAAAGTAATAAATTTGAATTATTTAAAGAAACCCGTAGTTGAAGATGGTATCTACCTAATTTCTAACATAATAAAAGGTCCACTAATCATATAAGTGAAAGTTGTAGACAATAACCGAATTATGACTAAGGTTATTTACTCAAGTGAAAAATATATAACAGATGAAATCTGTTCAGGGAAAAATAATTGTTCTCTTATCTAAAAATCTATATAGATGTAATTAAATATAAAATAACCCTACAAAAAGTTTAATTTTTGTAAATTAGCATTTTACATGAACATTTAACATTTTTTCAATAGAAAATAGATCAACTTTTAACATGAAACAAAACTGGCATATAAAATACAAAGACAGAGTAATCTACGAACACAAATTTTCGTCTTCTGACACATACAAAATTTCATTGACTTTGGGCAGGCATCCATTAAGGCAGCATAGATATGAAATTTCATGAATGGGAATTTTAATCTTAGTTTTATAAGTTAGTCAGTATGTTAAATGTACCTCACTTTTGAAAATTCTAGATCTCCGACTGGCCTGGGCTATCAAAATAGCATTTTCCCCTTCTTTTGCCTAGATAAGACACTCCTACGTCAAATTAGTTAACCATCAAAATTGGAGAATTTTTAAGGTTCTGAATTTATACTTTATTCACTTTAAATTTTGACATATCAGATTTTATCTCAATTACATGTAGGGAGTTCAACCCACAGAGCTGCCTTGTGCATCCCCAGGTCTCTCAAAAATGACCTGGGAGACCCTTTCATTGGGGGGGTTGTCAGGTCTTAATAAAGAAAGCCTGATTGCAGACCATAATGGGTAACGTGTTTGGAGAATGGCACACTCCCTGCATGCTAAAGAAAAAGAGTTGACTGATGGCCGCTACAGAAGGCTAAATTATTTGACCCTACCCAACCATCTTCCTTTTACACTGGCAGTCAAAATCAGTTCCCCTTTGTTTGATAAATTGAACTGGTTCTTGTCCTGAAGAAGCGTGAAATATTTGCCTGAATAAAGCAGCAATCAATCAATCTCAATTAGGCTATAAACAATAAAATCATTTCAACCTTTGTCTCAACTTTAAAAAGTTTTTTAAAATTTTAAAATAATGTTAGGATAACAATTTTTCATATACTTTTTCAAAAAAGTAATTAAAAGTTTTATATTCATACCTTACACTAGAGTCATACCTTTACAATTATACATGAAGTTACCTCCCCTGATAGGACTTATATTAAACAAAAAAATTACATCAGTCAAAGTAACTTTGTTTACACAGACATCTGTTACAAATAACATGTGATATATGTCTAAAGGTACATATAGGTTAAATGTAAAACACTTATATTGAAAACTGACTTTATGATATCCTTAACATAGTTCCTTTCCTATTGTAAGGTCATGTAAAACCAAATAGGTGCAAAATTAACATCTGTATGGTGTATATCATATCCACTTGCATATGAACAACAATAGGAGACTGAATCAGCGTTGTTTGGCACAGTCAAAAATGGTGCTGCTTATCCCCCTTTAGCTCTTGCTGATAGGAGGGGGTTCATCCCAAAATTCATTGCCTAAGTCTTGATGACTAAAAATCCTGAATTTGCAATATTTTAATTTGAAAATCCCCCCCTCTTCATAATAAAAAACAAACATCCAATTCGAATTTATTTTCCCTCATCTTGAAAGAGTTTTTGTTCAATAAAAATTGGCAGACGATATAAAATATAACATGCATTATTCTATTCATATTGATCGCCTAAATAATCTTCATGACGTCATAAAAATTCAATATATCGGTGATGAAAATTCACATAAAATCGAAGATTGCGTCAGAATAAAAAAAATGTTTTTCTCAAGGGTCGTTCAACTCCTTTAAATCAACAGAACACTTAAAAAGCAAAAATTTGTAAACTCAAAATCAATACCAAATGTCTCTTCAACTGCTTTTTTTAAAGTCAGTTCCCTGAGGAAGTGATTCTGAAATTACTCCTAATTACAGCACTGACATTGTGCTTATCTCTGTCCAACTGGAAAATATCAATAATCATAACAATGCAGTGAGCCATTAAAACAACAATTCGGTGTTATTTATTACGTATTCTAGATTCATTTTTGGTTTTTTTGGTTTGATGATGATGATAGATACAATATACAGGTAGAACAGAGAATGGAATCGGGGATTGGGTCAAAGAGACAACAACTCGACCAAAGAGCAGAAAACAGCTCAAGGCTACCAATGGGTCTTCAACGCAGCGAGAAAATCCCGCACCCGGAGGCATGTACATGTGTATACATTGTCAGAAAATATAAAGTTTATTTATACGAGCCTAAGAAACAGGTTTATTTGAACGAACCTTAGAAACAGGTTTATTTGAATGAGTCTTAGAAACATTTTGCAGCAAGTACAAATACAAAATTTTTCATATTTTCTTAAAATGTACAAATTATATTGTGTTTATCCTGCACCACTAAACTGTAATCTGTTTTAGCAAAAAGGCATAAAAATTTGATGTTTTTGGCCAATTGGAAGTAGGAGCTTTTTTAGGTGTGTTACACATTATAAACCAGAAAACAATACAAACTATGGTTAAATGTGAGGATAAGGGTATCAGGAGACTTTATTAGGCTTATTAACTGACCCAATATCAAAAACAATATTGGACAGGCTAAAGGCATCGTTGCAGGATAAATGCAGATTCAAGAATACCAAATTCAATAAGTTTTGTGAATTAGAATATGAATTTCATTGAATAATATGATCCATGGTTCTACTAGTTACAGTACACAATTAGAAGAGTCACTGGGCCCATAGATTTTATGAAGTCATCACTGAGTTCCAAAATGAATATCACACTAAGCTTCCAATTGTTCATTATTATATTAATTCATAAATGATTTAAAACAACAGTGGATATTTATTCAAAATTATCTTAAATAAAACTATTTCACATGAATGTTTAAAAATGTGTGAAATTTGTTTAATATAAGTTTGGTTTTTGGTCTTCCAAATGTTTTTGGTTTTAATGCTGCTGATGAGAGGTAATTCCTTGAAATGTGTCGTATACAGCATAATATAAATTTACTATATCTAATATTAGTATCTTTGGATTGTTATTTTGAAACTCCTGGGATGATGCCTTGAGGGTATTCGCCAACCCAGTCGTCAGACTTGTCTGACATGATTATTCATTGATTTGTTACAGAAATTACCAGTATTTAGCAAAATTCAAAATAATAGAAATACTGAGGGCTCATTCCTTGTATTGCACATGGTAGATCTCCTTAGCTGAAATTTGGCTTCCTATTTCGGTATTTTTGGTTGAGTACTTCTTGTTTAATATAAGTTTGGTTTTTGGTCTTCCAAATGTTTTGGTTTTAATGCTGCTGATGAGAGGTAACTCCTTGAAATGCGTCGTATACAGCATAGTATAAATTTACTATATCTAATATTAGTATTTTTGGTTGAGTACTTCTTGTTTAATATAAGTTTGGTTTTTGGTCTTCCAAATGTTTTGGTTTTAATGCTGCTGATGAGAGGTAACTCCTTGAAATGCGTCGTATACAGCATAGTATAAATTTACTATATCTAATATTAGTATCTTTGGATTGTTATTTTTTATTCTATAGCACCAATCAAGATAACAAAAATTGGTATCTAATAAAACAGAATTAATTAATGCTGAGAAGCTTTTGACTGAAAAAGAAACTGATAATCTAATAACCATATTAGAAATAAAAACACAAATCAAATTATTAAAGAATAAAAAGAGTTGTTGACCAGACAGAATTTGTAATGAAATCATAAAAAATAGTACTTCAGTCATGTTAACAGCACTTGCCGAGTTATTCAATCTTATATTATCAACCTCAACATATCCAGACCTTTGGAATAAATCATTTATTGTACCCATATTTAAAAATGGAGATCACTCAAATCCATCAAACTATCGAGGCATATCTCTGATAAGTTGCTTAAGTAAATTATTTAATATGATTATCAATAACAGATCACTTGATGTCTTTGAGGAGAAAATAATACCTTACTAATTTGGATTTAAGAGAAATAGTAGAACTTCAGATGGAATTTTTGTTGTAAAATCTTTAGTAAATAAATATATCAATTGTAAAAATCAGAAAGATCTATGGGTGCTTCGTAGACCTAAAAAAAGCTTTTGATTCATTATGGAGATTAGGTCTTCTATATAAAATAATAAAGAATGAAAAGGTAGGAGCAAATTTTTATTATCTCATAAAACATATGTATAAAAATACATAAGCTACAGTAAAATCAAAGGAAAACTTATCAGACTGTATTTGTATTGATAGAGGAGTAAAACAGGGGGACAATTTGAGTCCCAACTTATTTAATATATATATACATTAATGATCTTCTGGAGATATTCGATAAAGTTGAAAACCAGTAATAATAGATAAAATGTCGATAACTGCTGAATGTTTGCAGATGATCTATTACTATTATCAGAAACTCCAGAGGGACTTCAAAATTGCATGGATAAAATAAGTTCTTACTGTAGTAGATGGCAGCCCTCAATTAATATTCAAAAAACCAAAGTCATGGTTTTCCAACAAAAGAATATCATTTACAATAAACATGACTTCTTCCTTAATGGCACAAATTTAGAAAAGGTTTTAAAATATTAATTTGTTGGAAATATTATAGAAGCTTCTGGAAAATTAAATTCTTCACACACTGAACTATCCAAGAAGGCAGCTAAAGTACTATTTTCAATTTTCAATTATCTTAATCCTTTAGAGAAAAATTGTTTGAATCACTTTTTAAACCAATTTTGATGTATAATTCTGAAATATGGTATATGGATTTCAATGAGAAATTGTCAAATGCATTTATTTGAGCACAAAATGGTGACTCAAACAAACTTGATATGTTGAGTTTTATTGATAAAAGCCAAGCTGAAAAAACACACCTAAGATTTTGTAAATATGTATTGGGCTTGAGCAAACAATCGGTGAACATAGCTGCAAGAGCAGAACTAGCTCAATATCCAATAGAAATTTTTATTAATTACAATCACTAAAATATTTAGCTAGAATTTCTGGTAATAATCCTCGATTAAATGATGCATTTTCTTTTTCTAAATCTCTGCACTCAGCTGGCACATATTCATGGTTCTCATATGTTAAAAACATATGCAAATTTGATGATATAGATCTACATGAAATACAAGATGTCCATATTTCTCATAAAAATACCTCTTTAAATAAAGACATTAGAGAACCAGAGGCTCCCTGGAGCCTGATCGCTCACCTGTGAACCTGAGCACCATGGTTGCCAAAATTGGTTCACATTTGACCGAAAGACGACCAATGCTGTTCTGTTTGATTCAAATTGGCTCAGTGGGTCTCATAGAACTCCTATGTTAAACCAAGTTTGGCTATGGCGGCCATGTTTGATTTCCGACCGAGTTAATTGAAACAATTCTGAAAGAGGACAACCTAAGGACCATTGCTGCCAAATTTAGTTCAAATTGACTCAGTGGTTAAGGACAAGAAGAAATTTTAGTGATTTTCCATTAGGGTTCTATGTTAAACTAAGTTCAGCTATAGTGGCCATCTTGGATCGTGGACTGGGTCAAAGGACATAATTCTGAAAGAGGACCATCTAAGGACCATTGCTGCCAAGTTTAATTCAAATTGGCTCATTGGTTTCATACAAGAAGAAATTTTAGTGATATAATTCGCCAAAGGGTCCTATTTTAAACTAAGTTCAGCTATGGCAGCCATCTTGGATCATGGACAGGGTCATCGGACACAATTTAAAAGAGGACAATCTCAGGACAATTGCAGCTAAGTTTGGTTCAATTAGGTGACCTAAAAACTAAAAGAAATATGAAAAACATATTTTTTGAAAAACTAAAATCAACTACAGACAGCAGTAAAATCTTTCTATATAGTAAAATTAAGACAAAATATGAAATCAATAACTATATTCTTAATGATTTTGAAAATAGAAAACTTGTATGTAAAATGCGTGTGTCTGAGCATTTTCTTCAAGTTAAAAAGGAAGACATACAAGAATTGAAAGAGAAGATGGGTTATGTAAACTTTGCCATTTAAATGTACATGTACTTGAAGATGAATATCATTTTTTCTTTACATGTCCAAAGTACCATACTTTGCAATGTAAACTAAATGAAAGCATAGCAAGTGTCTGTCCTGAATTTGAAGAATATGATGAAAGCAACAGATTAAAATTAATTCTGTCATTACCACAAATTTTGCAGTATACAGTTCCATTCATTAAAAAAGTCTATAAAACTGAGGAGGGTGGACTATACACCTGCATAATTGTAATTAAACATGAGGTTCCACATGTTATCGTGCAAAGTATATCCACTCTTTTTTTAATTTTGAAAATTGGAAAAACAGACGTGAAAAGTTTGACAAAAAATTTAATGAAAACATAAGGTATTGTAAAATTTCTAGTTAAAGACAAACAGGAAGTGGTTCCTTGACAGACCTGAAAATAGGAGAGACGATACAACTCATGGTCATAAAGCTGTAGGCCAAATTTCAAAACATTCCGTTGCACAGAAGCCGAGAAAAGTTTGACGAAAAATTTCATGTAAACATAAGGCATTGTAAAATTTGTATGTATCGTCAAACAGGAAGTGGTTCCTTGACAGACCTGAAAATAGGATAGACGATACAACTCATGGTCATAAAGCTACAGGCCAAATTTCAGTTTGAATGGGTGGACAGACAGATGGACAAGGTGAATCCAGTATACCACCCATTCAGTAGAGTGGGGGTAATTATTGTCTGTTGTGTTTATTTTATTGTTTGTGTTTGTTGTCTATATGCCTTCAACCCCTCAGGGTATAAATGTGCATTTGATTAATAATAAAGATTAAAGATTAGTTCTCAATAATTACAGCTCATTAAAATTTTGTTTTTTGAATATTTATTTCAATAATTTGATCAATTTGCAACAGAAATACGGTATGGTTCAATATTATTAACAATGACCTTGGTTATAATTTCGGAAGGTCAACCTGAACTTTATGACATTTACACCTGTTTCCTATTAATCAATAAATGTCTGAAATAGGATACCAGTTTTAATATATGACTGCATACCTGTCATTATCATAATTTGTGGACAGATAACTGTCAATTTAAATGATTTCTTTGTGCAACATATCTTCAGTTAGAAGTTTAAATATATGACTGAACAAAATTTATAAGCAATCAAGTATGTAAATATAACAGTTATGTAAGAAACATTTCTGACATATTTAAACAGCTATATAATGTATTATATCACTTATCCTTGAAGTCCTTATGGCTAAGTAATGATCATTTCACATTCAAAAGTAACATTTATTTTACATAAACTCAAATGGATAAGCACTTTATATATTTCGAGTTTTAAATTTATAAGCAATAATTTTTGTTAATGATACTAGACAAATATCAAGATGAGTACAGTAGAACTTCGATGGTTCGAACTCCAAGGGACCATCGGAACCTGTTTGAGTTATCGGTAGTTCAAGTCACTTAAGTTTGTTCAAGTACGGAAATTGCTAGTGCCATACTGTTGGTCTACCTAATCATAACCATGAAATATTTTTAAATTAAAATTTAAACAAGTTAATCACCAAATTAAAAGTAATCATGGCTTGTAAAAAAATTTAAATGTCAGGCTAATCTGTTTTTATCACATGTGTAAGTATTAGGTATCACGCTTGCCGATTTATTTGCTGAATTCCAGTTTTCCATGGTAAAATGTACAATTTTATCACTGTCAGGACCAACGTTTTTGTGCAACTTTTTAATAAATCGGTGTTCAGGAAACCAGTACTAAGCCATTGGCGGTGTTTAAGCAATCAGAGTTCGATTTACTGAAGTTCGACTATACTTCAATAATGGATTTTTCTGATTACAGCCAAGCTGTGAAGACATGAAGAACTTAATAATCTAAAAGTGCAGATACATAAAAAACTTCTTATGTTTTCATATTCTATTTCGAACATGGTGGAAAGAAGACATAGATAAAAAAAAAAAGTAGCACTTTTCACAAAAAATGTTAAGAGTAAAATTACTCCTTAGTCCTACAGATTCTAGTTGACTTACGAGTGATTTTACTCTTAATATATTTTGTGAAAAAGACTCCTGGCATTCACATTTGCATATGTCAAAACTTGATCAATTAGCCTGCTTGCAATTTTTTTCTATTGATTACCAGAAATTTCCATAATGAGGTGGAAAAATGTTGGAGATCATTAAATAAACTACTGATGCAATGATCTATAACATTTTTCCTCCTTCATTATGGAAATTTCTCGTTACTAATTATAGGACATGCACCATATGTATGGAATGTCTTGAAGCACAAAAGCTAACTTAATAAGACCGCAAACCAGGAAGTATAAATAACACTGAAAAATTTTGAGTAAAGTCTATAAATAGATACCTGAATACATTTGGAGCAATGATTGACAGTAGAACGTCAGCTGCACTTGACCCAAGATTCAGCTCCACTTGACCTTAATGATGTCATAGAACAATTACTTTTTTAATTGTGACGTCAAATTTTTCTTTGTGATGTAAAAAATTACGGGAATTTGTATGAATTTTAGCAATGGCTGACACTACTGTCAACTTGAGTATGCCAGTGTAAAGTTTGGAAATTAACCTCTTTTATAAAGGTCACTCTGTTACATGTAGCTTCGATTTGTGTGTTCTTTATACATACATAAAGGTTTGACTATAAGAATAGAATAAAGAATGGAAACGGGGAATGTGTCAAAGAGACAACAACCCGACCAAAGTCGAAGAACAGAAAACAGCTCAAGGGTACCAATGGGTCTTCAACGCAGCGAGAAAATCCAGCACCCGGAGGCGGGCTTCAGCTGGCCCCTAAACAATAATGAAGACTAGTTCAGCAAAATGGACGGCACACTAAACTCCGAAACATAAAAATGAACCAAAATTTAAAAAACAGACAATACTAACAAGGGCTAGAGGTTCCTGACTTGGGACAGGCGCAAAGATGTGGCAGTGTCAAACATGTTTTATGAGATCTCAATAAGAACTTTGTATGACAAAAGTTACCCATAAGCAATGAATAACAAATAACAGCTTTTGTATCAGCATATACATGTATATATAAACATGTCAAACTTAAATTGAAAGACTCTGAAAACGTAAATGGTAGAGTTTTCACTTTATTTTGTTAAACCAAGTTTTCCTATAATAGTACAGAAATGCTGAAATTTTTAGATATAATTCAAGGGAAATAACTCCACATTTTCTAAAATATATTATAATTTTCAAACAGAATAAACTAAAAACTGTGTTGTGAAAACTTAAAAGCTGTTAAGAAAGCTCCAATCCACAACAATTTTAAAAACCCAAATTTGGCTTCTTTTAAAGAAACAATTTTTTAAATGGTCTTATTAACTTTAAATTAACCAATTGTAGCATGCAATCATCTTTTTTACTTCTTCAACATTCTTTTAACCCCAAAAAATGAACATATAGTCTCTATGCTTGAATTCTCAGCCAAATATACCAATCTTTTCTCGGTAAATACAGGTATGAGGTTTAAGTATGCATGAAAACTTTCTAGCCTTGTTAATTCTGGGGTTACTAAAACAAACTGCAGCAAGCTATAATCAAACCTGCACATTCAGTACGACAAACTATAAAAAATACAATCAAGATCAAAAAATCTGATAATATGACTATTAAAATGACTCTTCTTAATGACCAAAAATAGAACAGAAAAAAAAATGTTATGTAGTGATGTACTTATACATGTACAGTAATGATGTCAGACTACTTTTTTATTATTACAAAATAATTATATAAGGCATAAACTATTCGACATGCTGCTGTCATGTAAATATCAATAATACATGTACATATGTTCATGTAAGTGTTCTACAATTTTATTATATATTTAGTATTAAATATAGGTTTTCTGTATATATACACAATAACAGTACTTTGAGTTGACATAAAATTAATATTCCGATGAGGCTTAGAATCAGGTAAAATTGGGAGAGTGTCCCGAGCATTTTCCCTGATTTGTGCCGAATTCTTATATCGACTTTAATGTCAAGTTCATGTCTTTATACTGCAATCTTTGGTGTCATTGGTTGATATTACTACCAATTTCAAGACCAAATATCACTTGCAAATACACCGTCAACGGATTTTGACTGCTCAAATAGAACGACTGCAGTATAAATATCAATAATACATGTACATGTAGATGTTCTACAATTGTATACATGTATCGTTCGTTATTGATTTTTCAGTTTTACATAAATTTTATTGACATTTTGGTTATACCAAGGCGAGCATTTTTATTGACACAGGAAGCAAAATAGGAAGAAAAGTGGCAACCTTTGACAAGATAATTGCTAATCCATGTTAATTAAGTATGACATAAGTTCTAACATGACATAGTTCAAAAATAACAGGTAGGAGGTTGTGAAATACTTAATTAACAGGTGTTAAACAAATTTTGCCATTAGAGGAGTTTCAATAATTCAGACCCATTATTAATGCTCACTACAAACTATGCAAATCATTTGTCTACCAAGAACCCTCTATGATCTGATGATATATATGCATTGGACAAACAGTTTAAAAAGGACAATCAATATAATTTAGTAACAGGAGAATGTTAACATTTAATGATTGTTACTATTTGACAGACTGAGCAGACGTTGCATTTGTGAGGGTCTGGATGGGAAGGGGTTTCTCAAATTCTAACTTCAGTTAATTTTTGACCCATTTTTACTATATTCAGTTAAGGCTGATTTTTTTCAGTCAGAAATTCAAATTTACAAGAATAGACTGACTTAAAATAGTTAGGTTTGTTATGGTTATAAGGGATAAATGTGACATGCATGTCTTTTAAAGTTGTTTAAAGTAAACTAATGCGACATTGAAATAACAGTACTTATTCTGTTCAGTTGTAATTTTCAGTAATTAGTAGTTTTTCCTCAAATCATTTATCCATTTTAAATTTATTCTGTACATTGTATAATATCATTATTTTCCATTCTTTATTTTTTAATTGCATTATCCTCTATGTAAATATTTTTAGGCCATTATTCTTTATTCTATAAACCCCATCCATACCATCATTTATACTCAGTTTAAAATTTGACTACGAGAGCTCAAATGCCCCTTCTCTCCCCCTTCTTAAAAATTTACTGAATAAATTACAAACAAACAAGACTTCACATGGGAAGACTTCATCAATTTCAACAAAAAATTGTTCATTTGTTGGCAAAACAATGCGTGTCCCTTTATATAGAATTTTCAGCGATAATCTAAATTCTAACATGACATAGCACAGACATACAAGAAATGAGGTTGTGAAATACCTCACTTAAAAGTACATACATAAAAATATGTCAGAATTTATTCTTACCCTATAATTTCTTCCTAATCTATTTCCTGGTCACCAGGCATAATCTGCAAACACAAAATTATAATGTTAAAGACAGTCCTCACAAATCAATAATCATGACCTGACTCATATATCTTCACGACAAAATATTCGTCTAATCCTGTATAGACCTTATACAAAATTTAATGAATTTAAATACAGAATTTCTAAAGATTTACACACAAAAAACATACTACTGTTTCATTAAAATCCCCCAAGCAGTAAATAGGATTTCTCTATTTTTATCACAAGTTTTTATGACAGTGTTCTGATTGGCTAATCTGTGACCTGACTGTAAGGTCAAACATCAGCTGATTGTAGAAACTGTGTTTGTTTATGTTGTAAATTACTCATTCATTAATGACAGGAGTTCAATTGAACTCTTATCTAATACACCTGGTATGTTATGAAAAAAAATATATCTTTGATTAGTTTCAAATGCAATGAGGTGTTCTAATGTTTACATTTTTTTTATTTATGCCCCCCCCCCCAAGTTCATTCCCCTCCCTAATAAATGTTGCTGCTTAAATATTGCACAACATCAAAAATCTCTTATCATGATTAACACCTTCAAACTAATATAACATTCTGTTTATCTAGAAATCCTTGAAGTTTTGAAAATGAAAAAAATAAACCAATATATTCCAGTGATAAGGAGGGAAATATTTCTTTACTTCAACAAAAATTATCTTCTCCCAGTATTAGTCATCTGATAATAATTTTGTCCTAGTTATAATATATTGATCTATTTATAGACACCAATAGGTATGATATGGAAAGAAGGGGGAGGGAGGTCACAACTGACTATATAAATGCTATTCAGGCATGACAAAAAGGGAGCCAAAAACATCAATTGGTAATGCAAGGGAGATAATCCTAATATTTCTAAAATTCTATCAGACAAATTATTACTGTAAGGGAAAAGACACAGGGCCTGATCTAGAATTTTCTACATGGAAGCTGTTATCATATTGATCTGTTTTAATTTTTTTTTCCCTTGTTATGTCAAATAAAAATCTACTTCTCTATCCTGAAGACTCCAAAAAAAAATATGTTTTATTAAAAATAAATTCTGACCCTTCTGTCACTTTATAGGGTTCATATACTGGTACACATTTATGACATAAGTTCTTGTTTTTTTTTGTTAGCTTAAAAGGAAGTGATCAAATAACATGTAACTGATTAATTGGAAATAACCTTTGTAATTGAAGAACTATTCAATAATCTGTGATGTCACGCATGTTGTAGAATACATGTATTGCTTTTTATAGAAAAATAAAAATTATTATTAAATGTCTAAATATTATGGCTTTAATCCAATACAATATAGATAAAAACAAAGAAGGTCAATAACCGTGTCAATTGTAATCCTGATAAAAATCATAGCAAAAACAAAATCACTAATGCTACCCTATGTCTCGACTTAACTGTCCTGCAATGTAGCATGTGTGTGCATGCATGAATGTGTGTTTGTGTGTGCATGCATGCATGCACATCAGATCACAGTATTTAATGTATTATTATCAAAAACCTTTTATTCAACATTATCTTTTATTTCAGGAAATATGTCAAGTTAGAACACAATCACAAATTTGCAAGCAAAGAATCACACTTTTCTTGCTGTTTTTTTTCTTAGTCACACATTCCTAACTTAATTCTACCTTATATAAGCATGCTGTATTTTGATTGGATAAGATGAATTGTATTTGTTTGTTTGCAAATTAAATGAATTTTAATCTTTTTGTTACTGTTCCATTATATTTGCTTCAAGGGAATTCAACAAAAGGTGGTACACGTACTGTGAAAAATACAACGCTAATCTGTTGTATTTGCTTCGAAAAAATTCCACAAAGCATGTTATATTTGTGAAAAATACAAGGCTAAATATAACAACCATGAAGTCTCAACGTAAAATCAACATTTGTTCCGTTTAACAGCAGGATAAGAATATTCGGTGGAATTAAAAAATATATATCATGTTTGTGTGTGGTATTTGCCAAAAATACCGGTTTCGAGGTTGGAGAAATTTCCCTCGCCTGATGACATTTATATTGGATGATAATTTTTTATTTCAGTTTTCCAGCATCAATATTCGGAATGGATTCTGAAATGTAACTAATGTGGTCCTTGGTTTTATAACAGTTCTGGACATCATCATTGCTCTTGGATGTCAGGGTCTCCAGCTTATACAGATTCATCTAATACTAATTTCTATAGACAGACCGACACACTCAGTACAAATGCAATGTGCATTTTTTATTCCAAATAATTATACAATATGGCAATCCTCAATGTGAAAAAATAAATAAGTTTGGCATATATTTATTTTACTGATGTAAGAAACCACCTGTGTGCTGGGAAACAAATAACAGTATTGGATAAAATCGAACTTTGAACATAATGGTTCATTCGGTGAAAGGTAAATTTTTATTTTCTAACCGACTTATCTTACTTAATACAAATCTTGGTCAGAGTCTTAAGACAGAAGGTGTCTGACAGACAACTTTTCCTTCACTGCCCAGGTACCTTAATGCTGTACATCCTTTAGGAAATTTGGTTTAAATAATAGACTGTAGAAAATAAGGGTTATTCCTAAAGGGTCAGCAGGCACTTCAATTAAAATTTCATGCGTAGTGATTATTTTTTTTTATAATTTCTAATAAAAGGAATAATGAATCAGAATTTTATCCAGAGCTGGGTAAATTAAAATATTCCTTCAGACATCTCCATTACTATTTCTGAAATATCCCCCTGTAAAACAATTTCATATAATATTTAAGCTTTTTCCTGATATTTTATACATACTTATATCCAGTAATGTGGTAACAGCATCAGGCTCTTCAATTACCCTTCTGTGACCTTGACCTTGTATCTTTGATAATCCACTCAATGAAAACAAATCTAAAGCTATAAAAAAAGAAAAAAGATCACTGACTTTAGTTTCTGGGTTATCAGATGTAGCAACAGATTTCATTGATGAGAATTTTCTGATAAGGATTTGCATTTTATATCATTCTATACAACCTGACCATCACTGGACATCATGATACACCCCTGAAATACATGATTACATGTAACAAGAGGCTCACCAGAGCCTGTATTGCTCACCTGGAGTCTGGTTTTCATTGGACAATTAATCAACTATTTGACCAAGTTTGTTGCAATTGGTTCAATTGTCCAGGGAAAATTTGTTGAAGATTTATTTTTCATAAGGTTTAATGTTAAAATATGTTCCCTGATGGTGGTAGTCCTGGCAGGAAGTTGATAAAATTAACCAGGAATAAGGGTGAACCTTAAATAAATGTAACAGAACCCGACCTCAAATTACACAAACCAATAACTCCTAAATAGAATTTGGGAATCCCTTCAAAATTTCAGGGTATGTAGATCTCAACATGGCAAACATTTTTCAATTTACATTTCACTTCTATCTCAAATAGTTTTAGAGATAAATGCAAAAATGTTAAAATTTTGAAAATTTGACAAAAAAAGGGCAATAACTCCTAAATGGGTTTTGGGATTTCATTTAAAATTTCAGGGTATGTAGATCTCAACATGGCAAACATTTTTCAAATTTACATTTCACTTCTATCTCAAATAGTTTTGGAGATAAATGACGAAAAATGTTAAAATTTAGAAAATTTGACGAAAAAAGGGCAATAACTCCTATACGGGTTGTGGAATTTCTTTCAAAATTTCAGGGCAGGTAGATCTCGTCATGCTGATCAATTTTACCCCATGTCAGATTTCGATATCTGTAACGGTTTTTAAGTTATAAGCCAAAAACAACACATCCAACACCCTTATATTCTATTTTTAGCTATGACAGCCATGTTTTACGTCAGATCAAAATAAATTGAGGATCGTTTGTAGAGGACATGTCATAGATCATTCCTATTAAGTTTCAAACCAATCGGCCCAGCGGTTTCAGAGGAGAAGATTTTTGAATGAAAAAATTTTGAAAATTTGACAAAAAAAGGGCAACAACTCCTAAATGGGTTTTGGGATTTTCTTTAAAATTTCAGGGTAGGTAGATCTCGTCATGCTGATCAATTTTACCCCCATGTCAGATTTTCGATATCTGTAACAGTTTTTGAGTTATTAGCAAAAAACAGCAATTTAGCCCTATGTTCTATTTTTAGCAACAGTAGCCATGTTTTTCATCGGATCAATATAAAATGAGGATCGTTTGTGGAGGACATGTCATATATCATTCCTATGAAGCCTTGATCCAATCTGTCCAGCTGTTTCAGAGGAGAAGATTTTTTAAAATGTTAACGACGGACTACGGACGCCGGACGACAACGGACGCCAAGTGATGGCAAAAGCTCACATGGCCTTTTAGGCCAGGTGAGCTAAAAATGGATCACTCCAACCAACTATATGGGTCATCCTTTCCTAATTGTGCAAACAACTAGGTCATCCTGACTTATCTTTGGAAAAAACGATAAAGGGGTGTAATTTTGACCTTCTTTATCTGTACATGAAATTATATATGTAATCTAGACTGACTCTTTTTAAAAGACAATGTCGGTCTCCAAACCTACTATTGTACATTACTTATTACATGTATACAATGACATATTGGAAAATATCTGCCCTAAAAAAATTTTACATGAGCTATATGGGTTTCAAAAATAATTTCATATTCATCAGATTAGGCCAAATTAAAGTTAATTGATACATTATCAACTCCACCCACCCTTCAGAAAAAGACCCATCCCATATATTTTTTATAACACCCTCCTATGGAGGGGAGATATATTGTTTTCGCTGGAGGACTCCGTCAGAAATTCTGTGACGTTCGTTTGAAATAACCAGTACATACATTGGACCCGAATTTTCAGCACTAATCACAATCTATTTCATCCAGTGCACCTGACTTTTCTATTTTCGATGAATCAAGTGATTAATCAGATATTCACTAATTAAAATCGCACTAAAAATAGAATACTCTGCACAGAATGTTATCAGAAGTGTGCAATATGACACTTGTTCTATTTTTAAAAACAGGTAAACCTTGGGCGGAACGCTATCATAAATGACATAAATACTCAATTTTATTTTAATTAAGATATATGGCATAATCCATTTTTTTTTATAAAATTTAAAAAAAGAAAAATTAAATGCTTATTTGTAAAACCACACACTATTATCTTAATATATGTAATAGTATGCACCTTAAAATTTATTGTGAATTTTCATTAAGCCCTTCATTAAGCCCTAAAGGGAAACAGTATTTATTTTTCTGATAGAAAAAGATATCAACGACATGTAGGAACATAAAAAATAACAGGGAGGAGCGATAAAGTATTCGTTTCGAATACATTTTTCTCTAATTTTTAATGGAATGTGATATTCAAAAATTTCTAGAGTATGTTTCTAATAAAAAAAAATTCATTTCACATATACAATGACTGTGAGTAGCCAAAACAATTACAAGTTCCATATCCTGAACAGCAAGAATTTTCATACACATTAGCATTTCCAAACATATACATTGATAGCAGAATTTAGTCTATGCAATAAAAAATAAAATACATCCACCCAACCATTCTATTTATTAGTCCCCTGCCATAATGCATGTTGTTTGGGACATAGAAATGCTGGTGTCCGTTTGTCTGTCACATTGATTTTTTTAGCGCTTTCAATTCTACATTTCTCAATGGATTTTAACCAAATTTATAATGAAGGTGTATTTTTACGATACCTTGATCAAGTGTGAAAACGAGCGCTCTCATAATTTTTGTGGGAGTACTGAACTTGACTTTGTTTTTTCCTATTTACTTCTTGTTAGTGCTCTCAATTCTACACTTCTCAATGGATTTTAATCAAATTTATATTGAAGGTGTAAGTAATAAATGTAGGTAAAAATCTTAGTTCAATACAGTATGTACAATGTAGGGCATGATATTTGTGTTGTATCCATATATATATGACTATATAACAAATTTATCCTTTAGGGTCAGAAGACTTGATGGTTCATTCAGATCTACTGTACACAAGACTATCTGGGTATCCAGGCTTAATTATATATACAATATTATATGGCTGATGACTTTATCCAGATCTATCCTTGTATCAAGATTATATGTGTCATTCTGATCTACTCTTGTACAACAAAACTATAAGGGTCAACCAAACTTACTCCTGTATACAAAATGATATCAGTTGTTCAGGTCTACTCTTGTATACAGACTATATGGGTCATTCAGACCTACTCCTACATGTACTATAAACAAGACTATTTATGTCATTCAAACATTGTACAACAAAACTATGTGGTTCATCTGGACTGCTTTCTTCAAATGACAAATATAAAATTAAAATTTGTAGAACAATTCAGAAAGACAAAGTCTATTTCTATATTTGTCATTTAAAGCTTTCTTGACTCTTTATTTGGGTAGATTTTCTTGGTTTTTCACTTTTGTGAGACAATTCCATGTTCTGTTTGCATGTATGTTCTTTTTTGTTATTCATTTTGAACAATGTATTGAGAACAAGTGATAAAAAAAGATTCATGCTGAATTCTGTGTTGAGTGATCATAAACGTGTTACCCATTCTGAATGGCTTAATTAAGTTACAAAGGTGGAGATAAATGACTTTTGTAGAGTATAAAATCTTTTGTTGACAAGTCCTGGTCTGCTGGGATTGACTAGCATTATTAAATGTACATTTGTTGTAACATAAAAATCATAAGGTTGAGTTGATTAACTTTATTAATGTTGTTGTTAAAGCTAATGATTCAAACTGGAAACCCGGAAAATGCATTTTACTCAGACTTATCATATTACAGTGCAACCCGGTTAATTGGATACCCTATTTGTCAAAGGAAACTATTCAATTAACCAATATATCAAGTTAACCGATACACCCATTTTGACCAAGGGAGATAACAAAAATTGACGATTGTAAGTTCAATGGACATTGAAAACCTGAGAGAGAATAATGTACCTGTTATTTATGCTTCCTGTTTTATTTGTGATGTCATTATCTAATAAAATAATAAACAAAATAGTTTCCTTTGTGTTGTGTACTTTATTTCCTGTATTAATTTTGTGCATTTCGTTTTGGTAACCACGTGGTAACTACACAACCTGGGTTTTGACCTCGATAAGAATATCCCATAGAAAGCATTATTTTCTATCAGCGACACAAAGTTTTCATTTTCTTCCATTTTGAGAATAAGCAGAATCATGCATTTTGGCGTATAGAACATCTTTAAATCAATAAATTTAGTTTAGAGATTATTTCTTCACTACATTGGGGATTAAATAATGTATCAAATACATGGTTCCTTCATAAAAACTTCACCCATGTCAGTCAAAAACCCACTGACATTTGAATACTAACATGCACACAGGTACACATTTTTCAAGCAACAAATTTACATACGAACTGAAAATCAATTTGCATATTCAAAAGGCAAAAGCATCGTTGATTATTTGGAACTGAATTAACATATAAATAAAATAAAAACACAAAATTATAAACATTTCTGCAGTAAAATGATGATATTTTAACAAAATCCCTACCTTTTAGCCCTAATTTCCCACCAATCGGTTGAATTGGCTCATTTCAGCCCCATTTCATCAGAAATCAGAACTTTCAACGTTTGGAAGTGACCCACATTTGTATAATTACCGCCAAATTTGACATATCCATTCCGGAGATAATTTGGAACTAACTTTTTTTCGGAATACCTTTTGGGTAAAGTATGTGAGGATAGGAAAACTCTGGTAAGTTCCAAATTATCTCCGGAATGGATATGTCAAATTTGGCGGAAATTATACAAATGTGGGTCACTTCCGGACAGTGAAGTTCTGATTTCATCAGAAATGGGGCTAAAATGAGCAAATACAACCGATTGGTGGGAAATTAGGGCTAAAAGTAAAAGGTAGGCATTTTGTTAAAATATCATTTTACTGCAGAAATGAGCAAAAAAGCAGACTGGATGGAGAACAGAAAAAAATTCTGGCGATTTGAAATTTGGCGCTCTCGGAATTGATTCCTCCCTTTTGTTATGGTATTATAGATCGGGGGCCGGATCAGTCACAGATGACATACTGTGTCAATAGTAACGAGCCCCTGTGACGTGATTATATAATTTGTACAGCAAGAAAGGTAGGGAATGTTGAAATAATACGTCTCGCCTTCGAATAACGTTTTAAATTCATTGCATTATATCGCTACCTGCAGGTTTAAAAAATTTCAGACTGGCTATCTGTGATTCAGGGGAGGTAATTCTTACGTGCCAATAAGATCCAAAACGGTAACGATTTGGCGGGAATACTTTCCGGTTTGTGATTTATGACATGATAATGACGCAAATCTACGTATGGAAGTAAAACAGTGGCTAAAATGGGGAAAGCCTGTTTCTGGCCCCAAACACCTGTGAATTTGCTTCCGAACGTAGAATTCTGTCTTAATAGAGAAGATTCTGGGTTTTTATAAAAATGTTTTATTGGGAACCTGCCCAGTTCTACCTCCATAGCTAGATTGCCATCACAGACCCCCATCACATACTTTTACCCTTAACGTATAGAGTTTTGTATGAACGTCGTCCACATGTTTTTTTCTATAACATCAAATGCCTGTATTAGTTTGTTATTTTATTTTGCTCTTGTGTGTGTAAATTCATGCAAAATTTCACATGAGTGGAGTATTGCATTTATTTGGCGGGCAGTTATAGAGCCTTACAATAAGTTACGACAAACAAAACTTTTTAGTTTGAACACAAGTTTTAAAGAGGACAAATATACCCAGGGAGCAAATAAAAAACGTAATCCTTTGGACAGACAAACCGGGAAGACAAATGAACAACCAAAAGCACAACAAATAAACACTGAAAACTAAATAACAATGAACCACACGAACTCCTATAAAAACCAGATGCTCCGGAAGGGTAGGCAGTTCCTGCTCCGTATACGGCACCCGTCATGAGGTTCAACAAAGTCAGTCCGGTGGAAGTCACAAATCGGTGGAGGCACATGAAATGATCTGAAATGTTACGACAGTGGGAACAGGTGCAACATCATCTTAGATATTGGAATACTGTAACGGTCAATCAGTTCCTAAGTTTTGACCTCAACTTATCCTGATAAAACCCTGTTAAGAAGCTTTTGGAAATCAGAAATCAGAAATCAGAAATTTTATTAGTATAAAATCCAAAACAGCAGGATTGTTACTAAAACAATACATAATAAACAATACAGAATCATACAATATATTTTTGATTATGAAATATTTTAAATTAATAGTTCAATATTTGCTGCATGCCTCCTACCAAGGGAAGTGATCTTACTTATAATATAACTCTCCAAACTTCGGAGCACCACCATGTATACAACACTAAAGTGTCTGACTGAAGAGGTGTGTTGTGGTATAAAATACATTAAATCTAAACATGATATATAATCAACTATGAGTTATTCACACTATCAATATTTACCATTTCCAATCTTGTATTGTACATGAGACTGATACCATTTATAATAATTTTACTTATATCATATTCATCACAAGTAAATATATATTCAAATTTACCTTGATCAATCATATCATTGAAAGAAGGAACAATTGCTACTATTTCATCGTATAGTTTTTCCGGAAATCAGATAATTTAGAGCAGCTGATGATAAAGTGATACTCATCTTCAGTACCTGAACTGCATATTGGACAAATTCTATTTTCTAATTTAGTTTTGTTAAATCTGCCAGTTTCTATTGCTAATTTGCTATTGCTTATTCTAAGCTTAGTAAAGTTATGAACAATATTTTTGTCAAAATTATAGAGTAAATATTTTTCCATTTGGAACTCAGATTTTCCTTTTCGAAACGTTCTTAATTTGTTACCATGCTCTGAGTTTTCATCATTATAAATAGAACTTTTCCAAAAATTTACAAAATTCTCATTTAATTTTAATACTATTGATTTTAATAGTTTTGTTTTAGAAAATGTTCCATGATTTTCCCATGTATGAGAGAAATTTAGTTTATTCAATAAATTTTTTCTTTTCGAACAGAAACCATCTGAAATGCATGAATTAGCTTGGTATGCATCATATAGTAACCTGTTATCAGAGTTTAGAATATGTAACCAAAATCCAATTGCAGATTTAAGTGCTTGAATCCCAATAGGATACATTCCCAATTCAGATAAAACAGCTAAATTTACAGCTGCTTTATTTACTCCCAGTAAATATTTAGCAAACTTTATTTGTATTTTGACAGGTTCCATAGATAAGTATTTAGATTCTAAACTTTTATCATTCTTTACAATGTTTACACACCATATTTCACTGCAATATAACAGAATAGGTGAAATACATGATTCAAATAATCGTATATGAGCAGATACATTCATTTTATCTGAAAATAACATTTTTCTTATACAGAATATTGCTTTTGAAGCTTTCTTGCACAACAGATTTATTGCATCAGAAAATACACCTGAGGGTTTAAAAATTATTCCTAGATATTTATATTCCATTGTCTGTTCAATGGTTGCATTTCTAAAAGTAAATACATCTTTTAAAATTTTCCTTCCAGGTTTATTAAAAATCATAATTTTAGTTTTGTCAAGGTTTATGGTTAAATTCCACTTTTCACAGTAATTGTCTAATTTATCTATACAATTCTGAAGTCCCTCTGCGGATTCGGATATTAACACCAGATCATCAGCATACAATAAACTTGATAGTTTTTTGAATTAAAAAGATCAGGTAAATCATTTATATACAATGAGAAGAGAGTAGGTTTTAAAATGCAACCTTGTTTTACTCCTACCTGGGATGAGAAAAAATCTGTTACTCCATCTTGTACTTTTACAGAAAATAAAACTTCTTTATACATAGATTCTAAAATGTCTAAAAAAGGTCCCTTAATATTGTATTTCAACAATTTATGAAAAAGAGCATTTCTGTTTATGGTATCGAATGCTTTTTTAAAATCTATGAAACAAGCATATATCTTTTTAGATGATTTAAACGCTTGATCAATAATAGTTTTTAAAGTAAAAACATGGTCTCTGGTCCTGCAACCTTTTTTGAAACCAATTTGTTCAGGCCGAATAATTTTATTTTTTTCTAAATATTTTTCAAGTCTATTAAATAAAACCCTTGAGAAAAATTTTCCTAAAACAACTGGAGAGAGCAATACCTGTATAATTAGATGGATCAGTAAAACAGCCACCTTTAAAAATTGGCTTTATAAAGTTTTCTCTCCACAATCTGGGGTACACTCCAGATTTGAAAATCAAGTTAAACAATTTTACATAAAGATCTACATTCAATGAACATGATATTTTTAACATTTCATTACATAACCCGTCTGAACCTCCAGATTTTTTATTTTTCAAAGCTTTCATAGCAGTTAACACCTCTTCAGTCGTTATGTTTTCATTTAACACTGAGTTACAGCACATTTGAAATTCATTATTGACACTATCATCATTATTGTTATTATCATAACTAGTATTCATTAAGTTTTTAAAATATTCAAACCATTCTTTGGGTAAAATATTGGAACTTGGGTCCGTAACATCTTTTTTATTTATAGATTTGACAGTTTGCCAAAATTCATTGGCGTTATTGTTGCCTGATTCTAATATTTTATTTACCATTTTGTTTCTAAATTGCCTATATTTTTTTCGAATAAGTTTGTTTAGTTCTTTTTTTTTAAATAAAACTTTTAAACGAAGTTGTTTGTTCCATGGTTCATCAGAAAGCTTTCTGCTCAGTTGTTTCAAACTTCTGTATTTAACTTCACATTCATTGTCATAGTATGGTTTTTTAATCTTTCTATGTTTAACCTTTTTTCTTGTTTTGGAGCCTTTTGGTGATCCTAAAAAGGCAGCATTATAAAGGGTTGAGGATATATTAGATACAATGTCATTTATTTGACATGTTTGATTAATAGAAGAGTTTGTGCGAGTCTTTGGTAGTGTCTCTAGATACTTGTCTAAATTTTGAATTATTGGTTTAAAATCAGTATTATTTAAGTTTGATTTGAATATTTTTTCACGTTCTGCTGTCCACCTGACTTTCTTTAAAGGGGGGTTTAAATTATTTGGTGGTGATTTTGTAATTTGAGACCTAATATTTACAGAGATTGGGCAGTGATCAGAGATTGTTGGATTAAAATTTTCAACTGTAAAATTTAGAATACTTCCAAGAAGTTCTGAACTACAAATACAATAATCATCTATTGAACATCCATTATGGTTGAAAAATGTTATTTTACCTTTTGAATCTCCCAAAGTTCTTCCATTCAAAATTCTTAATTGGGCATCTGTACATAGATCAATTACCTGTTTTCCATAGTTATTAGTTTTTTGAAAAATTTCTGTATTCCGAAATCTATGTACTGCATCTGCAGTATAGTTACTAGGCAAAAAATCATCTAGATTGTCATCGACTTCGTCTTTTATAAAATCTGACTCATTTGAATTAATGTGTGCATTTAGATCTCCAACTATTAGAATATTACCAAGAAGGGAATATTTTGTTATATCTTTATCAATTTTTTCAAAGATTTGTTTGTCACAATTAGTTCGTAGATTATATGATGAGTTGCATGGGGGTATATATAGAAAACATAAAAAGAGGTCTTTTTCAAAATTGAAGAATTTATAATCAAGTTTAAACCATATCAATTCACTATTAGACTTGTTCCGGATAAAATATTTGTTTTAAAGAAGGCAGCTAATCCACCTCCAACTCTATTATTTTCAGATTTTGTGACAGTAGTAATGCTCTTTGTCGAAAGTCAGGGTAACTCACGCATGCCCTTTAAAATCGAATAAGCTGAAAAACGTAGGCGCCATATGGAGGCGGTGCTATCCAAGAAGGGAAAGTTAACAATAGGAAAGTTGAAGTCATCACGTTTATCAACAAGTTTTGTCTTCAAATGTCCCTCATTGTCTATTTCAAGAAACAAATTCAAATATGAAGCGGACTCGTCTCAAAACAACTGGAAGATCTATCAAGTATTTTTCAAAACCATGCGCAACTTTAAAAATTCTATAATTAATGCACTTTGACATACCAATCATGTTTCCATTCCAAGATTGCATAAACTGATCGATTAATCTACTTTTAACCATTTTTGACAATGTAGTTTTAAAACAAAAAGTGCTCTCGGATAATTAATTTTATGGGAGTTACTGCCCTTGACTTATTTTTTTTCCTATCAACTTCTTGTTAGCGCTCTCAATTCTACATTTCTAGATGGATTTTAACCAAAATTGTATTGAAAGTTTATTTATCCGATACCTTGATCGAGTTTGTAGTATTCTTAATTTCAAGCCCACTGGGGTAGATGAGATGTAGAAAGTCTTGGAATTTGTCGTTATTTAACGAAAACACGTCATCTATATAACGAAAAGTGAAATTAAAGGATTGGGCTAGCTTCTTTTTGTTTTCACGTAGTAACCATTGCATATGAGTACAGAAACAGATCGGCGAGGAGAGGAGCACAGTTGGTTCCCATTGGAATGCCGATTGTTTGTTGAAAAATTAGACAGCCAAATTCAACAAATATGTTGTCTATGAGAAAATCTAACATGTCTGTAATTTCATCTTCAGAATACTTTTTGGCAGAATCGGCGTGCTTCTTCGCGAAATAAGCCTTTTTCTCTACCTTTTAAAAATCGGAATGCGTACTCGACTGAAATGCTTCAAGTATTTGCGCCAATTATTTTTTGCAATGTCTAACATTCAAATATCTGATGAAAATTGATAGATAAGATTCAGACATCGTAGAAACGATAGAAGGAATACACGAAATCGCTTTGAAATAGGGTACGGATTTAAAAAAATTCTGTGTCAAAATTCATGTGCCTCTGTGCATACATATTCATCTATGAAATTGACTAACCGGTTTAATTGTTATGTATTACTATTGAAAATGACCAATTAAAACCATGTTTATCATTACTGTGTTTATATTATTATTATATGTAAAAGGTACCAATTCTAGAATAGAGAATGGAAACAGGGAATGTGTCAAGGAGACAGCAACCCGACCAAAGAGCAGAAAACAGCCCAAGGCTGCATATCTGCCTTTTTACCGAATTTACTTCACATCATGGTTTGTGTTGTCTTACAATATACAATTAATATTCAGGTATAGATTGTATTCTGTTGTTTTTCATTAAAAATTAAATTTATTCCAAGAGTATTAGATTTTACTGTCTTGTTCTGATCATCTGTTTTTCCTCCTTTGGTTTTGTCTTTCTAGTATTTGTGTGTCGTGTGTCGGTGTTCTTATGGGTTCGTCTTGTCTTTTCTTTTCTTTTTGGTATTGTGGAAATCATCCACTGTCTTATTGCTTCGGTACTTTATTTAGACATTGAAAAGAAAGACACTGAGTTATAGAACAAACTATGTTTTGACGAAAACATTTTGCGCAATTACACAATTTTGCGGCTTATCTGGAATGCTGTTCGAGTGATCTAGAAATGTATTCAGTGATGTCTCCTTATTCTGCGAGTCCCTAATTCTACGCACCTGTCCATAATTCTACTTCCAAATGAATATTTAGAAATATTCGTGATTTGTTTTGTTAATTTTTAACATTTGTTTCATTTTAGTGTGAATCAGCAGTTCGTCTGTGTAATTGTTGTTCTGAAATATCTTTAAAAATGTAAAGACCCCATCCGTCAACGTCTTTCTTTGGCAAATTGAAAAAAATACTTTTATGAAACAATTTAGAATATTAAAATTTTCCCACCATTCTACATCTGCATCTGCTTTTGCTGACGAAATTCCTATGTTTAAATTACAACACCGTCAATGTTAATTTCTGAGCCAGGCGCGCAGAATTCAGTAGGGTTTGATAGTCTTACAAAAACAAATGTGTATGATGTTTCTTCACGAATTATCAGAAAATATTTAACAAATTTGAATTAATCTGCCAATTGTTTTCACAAAAGAATAATTATTCTGTGTCGTTAACAAATATTTGTGTGTCATTCATGGCTACCAGTCTTCAATTTATTACGAAAAGGCTTTGGTGCGCAGACACAGGTGACGGCATTGTAATTTTAGTATGAACATTTAAGAACAGTTTCAATAATATTTTTAATGAAATTATACTATCAGTAGATAGTAGATATGTTAAAATTACCCAAGTAAACAACACAAAATGGCAAACTGCAGACACAAAGTGATCGACAATAAATGGCTACCTTGCAGTACCGTGACCGAAGTAGAAAACTGAAAGCAAACAAGTTTCATTTTATACTTCGATACCCTTTGAAAATTCAGAATTCAAAGCTATTAGTAGTACTTTCAGGTGCTTTGGAAGGGTTAACATTTCCAGCTCCAGTAACAGCACTGTCATATTACATAAGTAAATAGAGAGCCCAAATTTATGTGTACTTAATATAACGCGTACTTCTGCTATTTATACTGGCTTTTCTTGGATATATTGATATCAAACATGCATGTAAGAAACGTATGAAATATATGTATACATTGTAGGTCCGGGTATTTTCCCATGTATACCTATGATATTCACCCGAGTACAGTACTTTTTCATATACTAAAATGCACATTCAAGAACAACTGGCTACCCTGGAAGCTTTCCAGAATTCTGTTATATATTATTCCAAGCTGTTAAAATCGCCTGACATGACGAATCCTAAAATGTATCACCGTTTCACTCATTTTACAATATGTTACTTATTTTTTACACTATATATCTGTAAAAACATATATGTCCGCTAAACGAACATCAAGGCTGATATCTACCATGTGGATCTCAATACTGCTCGTTTCTTTCCCCTTAATCCTAAAATTCGCTGTAACAGAGGGCGTATGTACTGGAAAATATGGAACGCCACAGCTGTCTTATGTTCATTTCCATGATGTTGTTATGTCCATTTGTTGTTTTATTAAGTCAAATTGTCTGATTGTGTTGTTTGTTCTTATGTTGTTCTGTTCAAATATTATTTTATTGAGTTAATTTCTATTTTGTTATGTGCAGTTATTATTTCATTCAGTCCAATCAATTTGTTGTGGTGTTAAAAGATCGTTTTGTTGGGTCAATTGATTATATTGTTATGTTAAATCATTATTTTATTACGTTAGATCAACTTATTATCATGTTAAATTATTATTTTATCAAGTCAAATCAACATATTGTTATGTTCAATCATTATTTCGTCTTGTTAGTCTAACTTGTTGTTATGTTCATTTGATGTTTCGTAACGTCCAATTAGTATAATGTTATGTTGTATTTTCATCACGTGATGTCAAGTAGCAACTTTATTTCATTGTGTCGAGTTATTATGTTGTAATGTTGAAGTATTATGTTGTAATGTTGAATCGTTATGTTGATCAACGTTATGTTGTTCATTCGGAAATGATCTTCGAGTTACTTCGGTATTAACAGATTACTTTGAGACCACTCCCAGTCTGCCATAAACTATATTCAACACCTACCCAAGTGTTTCGGGTACCTGTTCAGATAGATTAATAGGTTCAAGGCTACATCCATCATCAAAACAACTGAAGCCCCTGATGTTTTATTTTTAGGGATCAAACATTTTTTAGGGCGGGGAGGGGGGAGGGGGGGGGGCTAGGATCAATTTTGGAATAAAAAGGCAGGACCAGGATTTTGGCAAAATAAAAAGGCAGGATCACTGTAGGTGTGAACAAAATGCTGGACATTTGCCAATCAGGACATTTTTCGGTGTAAATGAAAATAAAAATGTGGGTCGAAATAGCAGCCGAAAAAAATCCAGGGCAAAATTTCCAGGAAAAAAAATAGGCAGGACCAAACTTTTGATCCTACCCCCCCCCCCCCCCCCCCACCCTCATAAAAATCAAATGCTCCCTTAAGACGTATTATCTTTAATTATTTTACAACGTATGTTGAGAAACTGATACATAAAGAGTCGCGGCGTTTAAATATATAATTTGAAGTATAAATTATATATATTATTGAGAAGTTTAATTTGAATTACTAAAGTTAATATCGCCTTTGGTTTATAATACTAATATGGTATCTACCATTCACTAATACTCAGAAACAAACTTTTTATAATGCTAAATATGTTCGTTTTGGCGTTCAAGATTGAATGAGTCTGTCGTAATTTATAAAATATATAATTTTAGGTTTTTACATGTATCTCAAATGTGGCTGCTACCTAAACGGCTGCTGGCATTTCAAAATGTTATATTCTTATATAAATATTTGTTTTTTAGACATTTCAAAAAAGTGGCTGCCAGCTTGCGCCTGGTTAAATACAGACCTAAAAATAAAAACAAAGCGCCACCGATATAGTATTTGCTACAAACAGTTAGGAAGAAATGATTTCACAAATTATATATTCAAACGCCTCTCCTCCCCCGCTGATTGCATAAAAAAACCACAAAAGTCTTGAAAATTACCTCACCTCGTCTAAAACGAAATAAAAACAGTATATCTTTCTCAAACGTATCCAATACGTAAATTATAACACAAATTCTCAATTGAAAATAATTTTTGTGCACAATGAGATAAAGACTTAGCATAGATTATTGACCAACAATTTAAGTGTGCGACTCTTTGTGTATCAGTTTCTCAACATACGTTGTAAAATAATTAAAGATAATACGTCTTAAGGGAGCAATAATTTGACTTTTAGAGGGGACTACGATCAAATTTTTGGTCCTGCCTATCTTTTTTCCCTGCAAATTTTGGTCCTGGATCTTTTTTTCGGCTGCTATTGCGACCTACATTTTTATTTTCATTTAACCAGAAAATGTCCTTATTGACACATGACCTGCATTTTTTTTGACACCTAAAGTGATCCAGCCTTTTTATTTTGCCAAAATCCTGGCCCTGCCTTTTTATTCCAAAATTGATCCTAGCCCCCCCGCCCTAAAAAATGTTTGATCCCTAAAAATAAAACATCAGGGGCTTGAGTCGTTTTGATGATGGATGTAGCCTTGAACCTATTAATCTATCTGAACAGGTACCCGAAACACTTGGGTAGGTGTTGAATATAGTTTATGGCAGACTGGGAATGGTCTCAAATTAATCTGTTAATACCGAAGTAACTCGAAGATCATTTCCGAATGAACAACATAACGTTGATCAACATAACGATTCAACATTACAACATAATACTTCAACATTACAACATAATAACTCGACACAATGAAATAAAGTTGCTACTTGACATCACGTGATGAAAATACAACATAACATTATACTAATTGGACGTTACGGAACATCAAATGAACATAATAACAAGTTAGACTAACAAGACGAAATAATGATTGAACATAACAATATGTTGATTTGACTTGATAAAATAATAATTTAACATGATAATAAGTTGATCTAACGTAATAAAATAATGATTTAACATAACAATATAATCAATTGACCCAACAAAACGATCTTTTAACACCACAACAAATTGATTCGACTGAATGAAATAATAACTGCACATAACAAAATAGAAATTAACTCAATAAAATAACATTTGAACAGAACAACATAAGAACAAACAACATAATCAGACAATTTGACTTAATAAAACAACAAATGGACATAACAACATCATGGAAATGAACATAAGACAGCTGTGGCGTTCCATAGGAAAACATGGTTCGTTTAATTTATGTAATTTTAAAAACATGAAATTTGTATTGTTCGCTTTTTTCATTTGCATAAATTTTGTAACATGTTTATCATTTTGTGTGGATCAACTCTTAAATATACAGTGTACCTTATTTTTCCACATATTACATGCATAGCAACATGAGACTTGCCTCCATTAAGACTGAGAACTCATACGATATAAATACGGATACGATATGAGAAAAAAAATATCATATTATGTTTATAACATTTCATAAAAGACAAATATTACCAGTTGGGAACAATTAAGATGGGAGACTCCATCCAGCTTTTCGGTCCAATCTCAGTAGCCACCGTCTTTCCATTGCTCTGGTCCCCCTGTATTTACGCATCCGCAGATTAAGTATTAAGACTTTGCGACACACAGTATAAGACATTGAGTATAATACTTGCAAGACTCTAGCGGGGATTTAAGTTTTAAATTCCAAAAATGGTTGATTTCGTTTCGTTTTGTTTTGTTCCGTTTCATTCCGTTTTTATTTCGTTTCGCACTTTACAGGTACCCCCCCCCCCCCCCAAAAAAAAAAAAAAAAAAAAAAAAAAAATCTGTGTTATCAATTGCACAAGATGTGCCTAATTCGTCGATTTACGACTTATCAGTTGTGCGCAAGTCTAAAATATTGAAGACCAAAACAATAATCCTATTGGGTGAAGAACTTATTCCAAAATTTCAAAAATGGTAAAGCCAAAACCATCTAAGGACAGAGCTATGCACGACGGAAACACTCCTTTGTTTTCATAAATTTTCACATTTTTTGTAACAGAAAAATCTAAAGTATCCATTCCGAACTAGAATCGAAATATTAGCTACTGTGCTAGTGAGAGGGTGCCTATGCTAGTGAGAGGGTGCCAATGTAGTGAGAGGGTGCATATGCTAGTGAGAGGGTGCCTATGCTAGCGAGAGGTTGCCTATGCTAGTGAGAGGTTGCCTATGCTAGTGAGAGGGTGCCTATGCTAGTGAGAGGGTGCTTATGCTAGTGAGAGGGTGCATATGCTAGTGAGAGGATGCCTATGCTAGTGAGAGGGTGCCTATGCTAGTGAGAGGGTGCCTATGCTAGTGAGAGGATGCCTATGCTAGTGAGAGGATGCCTATGCTACTGAGAGGATGCCTATGCTAGTGAGAGGATGCCTATGCTAGTGAGAGGGTGCCTATGCTAGTGAGAGGGTGCCTATGCCAGTGAGAGGGTGCCTGAGCTAGTGAGAGGGTGCCTATGCTAGTGAGAGGGTGCCTGAGCTAGTGAGAGGGTGCCTATGCTAGTGAGAGGGTGCCTGTGCTAGTGAGAGGGTGCCTGAGCTAGTGAGAGGGTGCCTATGCTAGTGAACTGAAGTTGGTAGTATTTGTGAAGTACTGTATTCAGAATTTGATAAAAGTTTGAGACTAATGAGTATCTCACTCATAGCGCTATTCTAAGATACTTTTTGACTTTAAGGTCGCGTTTTAAAAAAAATGAATTTAAGTACAGTTCTTCCTAAGCACCATGCAAATTTTAAAAAAAATATGATACAAGAAGATCTGTATTTTTATTCTTAGTAGACATGTTTTGGAAGAAGAAATATAAAAAATAATATATTGAAATCTTTAGTACAATAAAAATCTACAACATTATGCCATGCGAATCAAGTATAGAAAAATAGTGCATATAATTCATATAAAACACAAACGGATGATAGCTATAAACTGCTTATTTATTAATGGCAATAATTTCAGAAAGAACAACTTGTATTTCCGAAGATTTATTGGAAATGATCATGAGACTGAACTCAGGAAAGGGTAGGTTCTTTTTTCGCCTTTTCAGATATATCAACTATTTTAACTTTATTTGAAATTTGAAATTATGCAGCTGTAGACTCCACTTTCTTCAATACTATGGACTTTTTTTTATAAATGGGGCATCAAACCGCGTAAGGTCATTAGTAGATAATATGAGTTTTAGATCCTCAAAAGGTGGATAAATATTTATATTTGACAGTATTTTAATGATATTATTAAAGTTATTTTTTACTGCAAAAAGTAAACCCTAACGCGTAGTAACGGGTTAAAATGCAAACATTACATAAATTACAGCTGTGTACATAAATAACATACAACACATGAATAAAGTAAAGCAATTCCCTACTTGCAGAGCTCGGGATGCATACGTATTTTATCATATTTTGACAGAGTTATCGTTCCTCACAGCAGGTGTGATTTCGAGGTCACTCGTGGCATTTCAATAGAATTGAAGGAAAAAGATCGAGGAGTTCAAACAAAAAAGGAATTCCTTAAAAACAATATTAACTGTGCAATCGAGAACTTAGGACTTTTCCATTTTTTTCACTGGTAAAACACTGAAAATTTTCAAATGTATCCCAAGTACATAGAATTGACAGCGCATCCTATATAATCAGGAATTCCCTTCACCTTTCGGGATTTTCTGTTTTATCATTCGGATTGAAAGATAAATCGGCGTGTTCCTAGTGAGACACCTGCTGTAAAGAACGACAACTTTTGGCGGGATAGTCAACCGCAAGTCAGGAATATTGTCTTGGCTGGTCACATTTTGGATGATTAAAGAATAAATATATTGCATCTATTATCTCTTAAATTACAGTTTTGACATATTCTAGATTCAAGAATTAAACCAGCATTTTTTGCTACATTGAAAACAAACCCCTTTACACTGTCCGGAATCAACGATGTTTTAAAATTTGAGGATGTCAAGTTGAACAGGGGAGGAGGGTATAATCCGTTAACTGGTATCTTCACTGCACCAAGGAAAGGGCTTTACCACTTTTCATGTTTGGTAGTTGCATACAACGAACGTACTGTACATTATCAACTAAATAAAAATGATGTGGAATATATGAAAGGATACAGTCCAAAAGGGCCTTACCTATCAAGTACCATCAGTGTTCTCGTAGAGATGAGGAAAGGTGATAGAGCATACATCAAACATAGGAACAATTCCAGTGAACAGGTCATTGGCACAAATCATTCTTCATTTGCTGGTTACTTTATGCAAGAGTGAATGCGCGAGAAATAAAAGTTAGAATTTGATTACTGTAGTTATTTACTTTTTTTTTCAATAGAACAGTTTGTATCGATCGTCTGTAGATGTAATTTTGTTTTTGGTAACTTTATATCTCCTTTTAACATTCTTGGCCTTAAACACAAATTATATAAAAGATAAGCTGGCGACATGTGCATATCTTGTGCATCAACATTTTTGATTGGATGCCTCACCTGGTACATGAACTCAATGGTATACCGTCAGTTCACTGAGCTGATCATTGCTTTGAACTTGATACAGTTGTTCTAAAAGCGAAACCGCCTCGGTGGTCTCGTGGTAGCGAGGTCGCCTCGAGTGTGGAAGGTCGTGGGTTCGATCCCCGGCTGGGTCAAACCAACAACATTAAAATTGGCATTTGCTAATTCTCCACCAAGCACGCGGTATCTTAGAGTAAGAGCAAAGAACTGGTCGGTTCGGAGTCAGTATAATGTGTCCGAGTGGGGTGATATATTTTCTTGCGGACAGTTACCTCGTGAGCTAGCACCTTAAAAATCCGGCTGAGCGTGTCGGTCTAGTACAAAGCAGGGTTCATATTCATATCATATCAATTTGTTCACGTCCTGATATGCACTTAATGGTTGCCACTGGACGTTAAACAATAATTTGTTTATCCCCCAGAAAATGTTGCCCGTACCTGGATTTGCCTACTCTGTTTGAGCCCCTTTAATTCTATTTTATGGACTTGTGTTGTTGTTGTTTTGTTTTGTTTTGGTTTTTTTTTTATTTTTTTATTTTTTTTTTTTTTTGGGGGGGGGGGGGGGTGGTGTCCAGTTCCCCAACCTATTAATTAAAATAAATTTGAAAGAGTATGAATTCAGAATGTCTGTAAGAGTGGGTAAATGTGTCTTGATTATATGTTTGTTCCCGCAAGTACCCTTTGATTAGGCACTAAAATAATTTGAATATAAATATGAATTTAAACCAATATTATGACAAAGGCGCTATAATTTAAATCCGTAATAAGGCAAATTTCTTGGAAAAAAAAACTTTTATAGATAAGATAAGATAATGTTTATCAACCAATTAAGGGCCCTCAATGGGGCAATAAGATGAAAATTATGATATAGATTATATAATGGAGGAAAGGGTCAGTAAAGATACAATTTTAGATTCCAGAGGGAAAAATTTATTAGAATTTTGTATAGGTAATCAATTACGTATTTTGAATGGACGTATATGTGGCGATAGCAATGGTAAATTCACATGCTTCAAACCAAATGGATGCAGTGTAGTAGATTATGCTTTAGCTTCCCAGAGTCTACTCCAGGAAATTTTATTTTTTAATGTATCAGATTTTAAGGCAAATTTTTCAGATTGCCACTGTAAAATTACTTTTAAAATTTTAGCATCCTTCAAATATGAGATCAATAAATGTTATAATATGAAAGACTTCCCTTTGAGATATAAATGGGACACAGAAAATGTATTAACTTTCCAAGAATCATTTACACACCCTGCCATCCAAAATGAGCTTAAATGTTTTATGAATAAAGAAATTGTCTTGGACAAACAGAGCATTAATGATGCCACATATAGTATCCATTCAATTTATGATAAAGTGTGTAAAGTATCACTGAAGAAAAAGAAAAAAAAGGTAATTTCATGTAATAATAAAAAATGGTTTGACAGTGATCTGAGAAAAGTTGCAAAAACAAGTTGATGAAAAAGCTTTATTAATGTCAAAATTTCCAAAAGATTCAGTAGTGCGTGGCTCCTTTTTCAAACTAAATAAACAATTTTCTAAACTAAGAAAAAGAAAGAAAAGAGAATTTAAAGATAATATTTTGGCCCGTTTAAACAATCTAGAATCAGAAAATCCAAAAGAGTATTGGAATTTGGTTAATGAACTTCGTTATGAAAACAAGCAAGAAACTAAAAACAACATAGATGGTGATACTTGGTACAAATATTTTTCCCAATTATCATCAATTCCTGAAAATGAACATATAAAATCAAGATTAAAGGAGTTAAAGAATAAACTTGAACTATTAGAAAATTGTAACTTTGGATTCAGTGAAATTGACTACAGAATCACTTCAGGGGAATTACAAAAAGCCTTTGGGCAATTAACTGAAATCTGGCAAAAGTTTTGGATAATATTTCAAATGAAATGTTAAAGGTTTCACAGAGTTATATGAAAGATTGTATTTTAAAACTTTTTAATGCTGTTTTTCTAGCTGGCATTTATCCTAGTAAATGGTCTGAGAGCTACATTACCCCTATATTTAAATCTGATAACCAACAGAACCCTGAAAATTACAGAGGTATTGCCATAAATAATAGTATTGGTAAGACATTTAATATAATACTTCACAACAGACTTGATAAATTCCTATCTGATAATAATATTATAGATAAAACTCAAATTGGATTTTCTAAGAAAGCTCGCACTTCAGATCATATTTTTGTACTTAAGTGCCTAATTGAAAAATATGTTAAAAATGGTAAAGGTAAACTATATGTATGTTTTGTAGATTTCCGCAAGGCCTTTGATAAGGTTATTCACATTGGTATATTTCATAAATTGTTACAACACACTCATAATGGTATTTTTTACAAAATATTAAAATCTATGTATAGTAATGGCAAACTATGTGTTAAAGTAGAAGACAAAATAACTGACTTTTTTAAATATGATGTTGGAGTACGACAAGGCGACGTATTGAGTCCCACATTGTTTAAACTATTTATCAATGATTTGCCAGGTATATTGTCTAACATTTCAGATAATGTACATTTAGATAATGAAAATATATCATGTCTGCTATATGCTGATGATCTTATATTAATATCTGATTCAAAAGATGGGCTTCAGAGAAGGCTTGATACATTGTGCACATACTGTAAAGATTGGTATATGGAAATAAATGCGAAGAAAACAAAGATCATTATATTCAATAGGAGTGGACGACTCTTAAATGAATGTTTTAATGTAGGAAGTATTTCTATTGAATGTGTCAAACAATATAAATATCTTGGCATTGTCATTCAAAATACTGGAAACTTTAATGAAGCCAAGAAACAATTATTCCAAAAAGGCCTAAAGGCCTGCTTTAAACTATATAAAGACATGAAATCATCAAGTCCCCCATTAAAAACACTTTTACACTTATTTGATCACTGTATACAGCCAATTATTACATATGGATGTGAAAACTGGGATATAGTTAATATCACACCTAAAAGAAAGTCATTATCTCTCTATGATATTTTCAAAGATTGGGAATTTGAGAAGTTGAATTTGAAGTTCTGTAAATATATACTTGGTGTATCAAAGATGTGCACAAATGTAGCAGTCTTGTCTGAACTGGGAAGATACCCTTTATACATTAATGTGTTAACACATATGTTTATGTATTGGCATAGACTTGAAAATTCTCCATCTGATTTATTGAAAAAAGCCTACAATGAGATAAAGGCTTTTGATAGTAAAGTTACTCCTAGCTGCAATAATTTATGGCTTTCAAACCTTTATTTTTTTAGTGAAAAATTAGGTATTGACCTTAATTTATGTAAGAATTTGGGCAAAGGTAAATTTAAAAAACTACTTAAAAAACAGCTTAAATTAAATTTCCAGAATGATTGGAAGAATATGAGAGGTACATGCCTACAAGATCAAGGCAAGTTGGACTCATATTTCACATACAAGAGTAGATTTGACTATGAGAATTATTTAGATATAAAAAATCCCAAAAGGTATTTGCTTACAAAATATAGACTCAGTAACCATTGTTTAAGAATAGAAACTGGCAGACATGAACGCGTTATCAATATATCTGGCAAACATGAAATACTACCCCGACATGAGAGATTATGTTTATATTGTAATTTAAATTCTATTGAAAATGAAATACATTTCCTTCTGGAATGCCCTCTCTATGAGAACCTTAGAAAAGATATGACTAATTACATTAAAAAATACCCAAATTTACTTATTCTAAATTCGTATGATCTCTATATCTGGATCATGAGTAACGAAGACAATAGCTTTTTATCTATTTTATGTGAATATCTTGCTAATGGTCTGGAACTAAGGAAAACCAAAAAAAAATGAATATTTAATATCATTATTATCTCCCTTTGATCACTGACCATTTCCTCATACAGCTGACATTCAATTTATAAGCTATATGTTTTTTTAATTGCATTGTAATGTTTTGTTATTGTACTGTTTGTGTTATGCTCTTTATGGGCCCTATAATTTGGAAAATAAAACTTATTATTATTATTATTATTATTATTATTATTATAATAAGTAACAGAGTAACAAACAAAAAAACATTGAAAGTGATGAAATTACTTGACTGACAGAAAATTATAGACAACTGCAGTTTAATACATGACAGAAAACATTCAATATAAATAAATAAACCATGATTATCTAAAATATAAAGACTCAAGGCACATTAACATGTAAAAATTAGCCAACAGAGTTTAATATATCAGGATCTTCACCCGGATCTTCACAACTGAGAATATACTAGTAATATAACTTTTGTCTATCTGATAAATTTGTGAAGGGGAGGTGGGGACTTTTGGTGATATAAATTTAGACAGTAAATAAACATATGACGTAGTGGATCAATTTTTTCATTTTCAATTATTTTGTAAAAAAAATACCAAAAATGTTCAAAAATAAACAAAAAACCGCACATAAAAACATGACAAAAATAATTAGAAAGACTAGTAGCGTTTTTTATCGTTGTCATGGATTTGATATTATTAACATAAAAAAAACACACACATATTTAAATTTCTATAGGAAATCCCGTAATTAAAGTGACAATTGATTTATAACATCTTATTCACAAACGAGTTTACCTGTACTATTGAATTATATAATAGCTTATTTACAATGTGGACATTTTGAAGTTTACATCATTCCCGACGATTAAAATGGCGCAGTTGGACATGCCTTACGGATATCTTATGGTAAGATATTTATTTTATCTAGAAAAACTGGTTTTTCGTTGTTATGGATTTGAATTTATTAAACATGAAAAATTTATACACACGGATATGTATAACACGTGGTGTACGGTATTGACCAGTATGAATAGGCCTATGTACAACGTTTGATTATCCGATGGATTGCAATGCTGTACGTTATATCAAAGAAATGAATATTATGTGGGATGAATAAGGTGAAAGTTTGGTATGTACTGTTATTTTTTATGTGTAGCAGGGGCCAATATATGTTGGTAACGTTATATGTATTATTAATGTAACATTGTTTTGGTTAAAGCATGTGTATTTCTGTAGCTATAAATAACTCAAAAATACATGATGTTTTGTGTGTGTTTAATTGTAATAATATGGCGATATAAAACATTTCTGATTGTTATCCCCATATAGTGTGAATTTTAGCTACCCGTCCTTTTTGTTAAATTTTTTAATTTTGTCATAGTATAAAGATCGACATATATATGTGACACACATACAAACCAGGAAGACATATTTAGAGAGACTTCTGACCTCAGCAGCTTAATGACCATTTTAAAAAAGAAACCAATAATAATCTTGTACATCGAATTCGGCATCCAAGAATTTATTACATAATTATCTGGTTGAAGATGATTCAATAGACAGGATCCAATTTATTTTAAATTCAAATACTTTTATTTTCATGGAAATCAAATATATGATTTGTGACAAACAAAACAAATAAATCAAATATTACATCAAATTGATCAATATAACATTAAAACATAAGTCAAAATTAAAGTTTTGGGTCTCCCGTCCTCAGTTCTAATGACTAATAAAGGAAACTGTATTTTTAATTTGACTGTGAGATGTGGGGTTTAGTATTATTTTAAGTTTTATTATGTCATTTATATCAGTATCATCCCACTCAGGAATGTTTTTCATAAATTCAAAATAATTCTTCCTTATGGGGTTATATTTAGGGCATTTGATTTGTTTGTTTGTTTAGTTGGGGTTTAACGCCGTTTTCTGCACATTTTGGCCATTTCGGTGGAGGAAGCTGGAGTACCCGGAGAGAATCGATCCCGACCTTCGGTAGGAAAATTGGCAATCCTTGTCAATTAAGGTGGGAGTCGAACACACCCGCCACAGGTAAGATTCGAACTCACAACCCCAGCGTTGACAGGCTAGTGATCAGTAGTAGTCATGACGAACTACCTAGATCACTCGGCCACCGAGGCCCCTAGGGCATTTGAGAAGAAGATTTAAAATTATTTGAAGACTATCGAAATTAGGAAATAGACCCTTCCTTAAATTTTGGTTTATTTTACAGAAACATTGAAATCAGTAAATGTTTGGATGTAAGTATTGGTATAGATAAATCAATTCAATTCAATTATTTATTGATCATAGAATCTAACAAAGGATTATCAATCAAATACAATATAAAATTTATAACAAACATCAATTATATGATCAAAATAGACACAACATTAAACAGAGTTTTCAATGATTAACTGTGATCAACTGTGAATATCTGGGCTGAGTACATAAAACATTTTTTTTTAATTATTATTATTATTATTTTTTTTAACCATCCAATAATATCTCTTTTCTTAAACATTTCATGTATTCCCTCAACACTTTTTTTTATAATATCATAATCATTATTTCCTAGGATAAAATGATTTTTTTCTAATTCTGTTTTAGTGTAATAAGCTGGCATAAGTGAACTAATCTTATCCTAGGGCAAACTATAACAAAATGGAATTCATCCTCAACTTCAATTTGACAAAGAGGACCCGTTCTCTGATTTAATGGAGTATTCTGATGGCGCCCTTGTTCAATCAATAATTTGCTATGGCTTATTCTTAGTTTTACGAAATTTGAAACAACATATTTTTTTAATAGTAAATAAAACATAATTTTCCATATCAAATTCAGTTTTCAAAAGTCTATATGGTCTTAACTTATTTTTATTGGGTTTATTGTCATCTTGAAGTAGACATTTTCTCCAATATAATAAATAAAATTTTCTTCCGTTTTTTTTTGCGAGAAAACATCAACCTACTCCTAGAAAAAGGTGTTTGATTATCCCATACGTGTGCAAATCTAAACTTATAAAAACACCTGTTGAATTTTATATGTACAACTGTTTTAAATTTTCTTTATATGCATAGGAGACCATACTGGTAGGGCTAGCGGTTGTAAAATGATGCCAAAAACCAACTGACAATTTTATGGCATCAATTGCCATAGGAATAATACCAAATTCTGAAAATACTGGTTAATTAACAGCTCCTCTACCTACTCCTAATACAAATTTAAAAAATTTCAACTGTATTTTAACTTGTGGAAAGTTGAGATATTTTATTTCATAATCTATGTTTTCTCTGATAAGATAATCCAAGGAGCATACAATAAAATAGGCTTAACACATGATTTAAAATGTCTAAGGTATGTCTTTACATTCATATACTTGGAGAATAAAGATTTTCTTATACTGAAAATAGCTTTATTTGCCTTCTTACACAGGTGTTCTATTGCTACAGTAAAACTTCCAGAAGGTTTGAAAATAATCCCTCAATATGTATATTAATATGACAGTTTAATTTTGACACACGATTGTCATTGATCAGCGGTCTTGCAGCTGTCACCATATGCAAGGAAGACTATCAGTTTGTTAAATCAGATACACGATACATGTAACATAAAATGATTGAATTTTTTTATCTTGTTCTAAGAATAAGCAGAATAATTTTATTGATTTAAAGACCAAACATTGATCTATCATCCATCAAGAACAAACAAATAAAAAAATAACAAATACATCATTAACACAATAAGAATCAACAGTGAAAAAAAGAAAAAAAATTAAATGACAGTAGACATCACAACATATTATTCGTACCTACTGGGGTTATCTTTCTTTAATAAGACATAAAAGAACTTGATATCAAAATACGAAAATAGTTGCATGTAGCTGATTAACTGGTTACTGATTCTGCTTCAACAACTGATTAACCTTGTACATATTACTAATACCTAATATTACTATCTTACATAAATCTAAATCATGAACAGATAATAAAAATCCAATTTTTTCGATCTTTGTCATATTTGTAAAAGAAGGCACAACATCATATTCAAGCAGTGTAAAGATGAATTATACAACAAATCTTTAAAAGCATGTTTTAAGCTACAGAGATGCTTGTCATCATCTAACCCTAGTATTGCCACATTTTTACATCTTTATGATCATACAATTAAACCCGTACTACTATATGGCAGTGAAATATGGGGAATGTTTCGTACTGATTCAGCTGCTTGTAAAAAAGATAATGATTATATATTAGAAAAAGTTTTTGGTCAGGAGTTTTCTGAAAAATCTCATTAAAAATTTATGAAATATATTCTTGGTTGTACTTGAAATTTGTTGTTATAAAATCGTTAATTTTAAAACCTAAAAGGTTTCTTAGCTGTGACATTGAATGTGTTTTAACATTAACTTTCTTGGTCATGTGGATTACAATTTTCCTATTTGTTTATTACAATATTAGCGAGCGCAGCGAGCTCTATGGGAGCATATTGGTCATTTAGAAAAGTCTTTGTTTAATGGGGGCAGCCAGTGAATTTATTTGTTAAATCGAATATGGCCATATTGTGCTACATACTAAGACTAGAAAAAGTTTCGTTCGCCGGAAACGGAAGTAAGTAAAGTAAGGGAAATAACTTTCTTCAAATTATAATTTTAGAGTCAGAATCGTGATACAGGAAATTACTTTCTTGAAAGGGCTATTGCTTAATAGTAATAATGTTTTTTTTTTTAAATTTGGACATGAAATTGAACATTTTGTAAGAACAATTATTACCTTTAAAACATTTGGAAAAAGTCTCCTGAAGGTTTTCCTTTAAATTACTTTTGTCTGCAAAAATGAATTTTAATTTAACGAACTGCCGATGAAGCCTTACTTGTTAGTCGGGGGCCCTGTGTCCTAGTTCCGTCGTTGAACCACAAGGGTTCGTTTAATCTTATTTGACAACCTAATATGCTCTCTACTCAATGGAAACTTAGTGTATAGAGCATATTACGTTCTCCAAAAAAAAAAAAAAAATGCTGAGGGTTACGAATCTTGATCCCGATTTTACGGCGCAACAATTATGACGTCATAATGATATGGATTTTTCTCCCTGATATGAATTTTTGTCCCTGATATGGATTTTTGTTCCTTATACGGATTCTGTTATGAGAAGTTTACTTCCGGTAGTATCGTATGGGAAAACTACCAATATCAACGCTAAATATATGATAAATAAAGGTTTAGGAGATATATTTTGTCCGGTTTTTGTTATGTAGAGGTCCACTCATGTGAGGTCAAGTCAAGATCTGTATGTTATTTGTATGTTACTATATATATATTTAAACAGTTGCTAGAACTGAGGACAGGAGGCCCTTGATTCCATTTGCATTATAATTGATAACTGTCCTTTTTATTTTGTTTGTATTTGTTATGCCTTTGACACTTTATTGGGCTTAAATGATCAATAAAGAATTTGATTTGATTTGATTTGTCAAAATCCGTCTCACCGCGTCGGTCTAGTACAAGGCAGCGTTCTTATTCATACATGTTCTGGTCCTGATATACATGCATTAAGTGCCACTGGACTTTAAACAATAATTCATCCATCCATCCTATTGACAAACAAGAGACTACATATAACATAAAACCTCAAAATCACATTTTAGGCAAACTTCTTTCCTTGACTGTCTGTAGACCTCAGTTTATGGTATGCATTTTAGGTCACAATGCAACCCCTAGCTATTTTACTCTATTTGGATGTAAGCCCATATATTGATTTGATGTTGCCTTATAAAGTCGCTATACAGTCATATTTAACTTCGCCAGTTTTTAACTGCTCACAAATTGACCACTTTCTAAGTGTAACATTTGTTATCTCCCCTTGTTTCTAACTAATATAACAATAAACCTAAATCCTGTTTGACCTCATGTACACGTGAAGTATGCACACTGTATCCAATTACGGGGGCATAACTTTAGAAATCAGGGGAGGTAATTATTGTTAAATTGGTAAGAGCTCTTTTGCCCATTTGTCTTGGATCCTTTAATTGCTGATTAGCATTGGTGGTGACACATCTTCTGCAAACAGAGGAACTTAAAATATATATACTGAACCGCAAAAGAAACGTCGCTTTTTCAAAATGTTAGCAAAATTCAAAATAAATATTAATTAATGATTTTTATATAATCAGTATTACGATTACATCACCAGGTAAGATTAAATTACCTGTGAATTAAATTTTCGGTTGAATAATTTTCAGTTGATATCGTAGAGCGACCGTACCTAAAACCGCTCGTGGGACACACTTGGCGGTAATTTTTCTTAAATCTTAAATGTTCGTGAAATTCATGCTCCTTTATGGGTATAAAAGGCCGGAGAAAATTAAAGAGTGTTAGTATCAGTGTTGACACAGAAGCTATGCCACGTCTGACTCCACAACAGAGAGAACAGGCCATTGGTCGATTGGATGCTGGGCAATCTGCCAGAGTTATTGCCAACGACTTCAACTGTGCTGTTCGAACAATTGAACGTCTACGGACACGGTACAATGCAACAAACAGCACAAATGACCGTCCACGGAGTGGTAGACCCCAAGTCACTACCCCTAGACAGAATAGAGGCATTGTTCGTCACCATTTGATGAATCGGTTCACCCCAGCTGCCGAAACTGCCAGAAACACTGTTGGAACACATGGACGACCCATAAGTGATGCTACGGTTCGTCGGCGATTAGCTGCTAGAAACATGAGATGTCGCCGTCCAGCAAGAGGACCTATTCTTACTCCTCGACACCGTCAAGCTCGTCTTCAGTGGGCCACTCAGCGACAGAATTGGCGAAATCGACAATGGCGTAAAATCATCTTCTCTGACGAAAGCCGTTACTGCATTTCAACACCCGATGGCAGAACCAGAGTTTGGAGAAGACGCGGGGAACGTTACGAAGACAGCTGCATTCTGGAAACAGACGCGTGGGGAGGACCTAGCATCGTGGTATGGGGTGGAATCGGCCTTAACGTTAAACTTGGTCCAGTCATCTTTCAGAACCTTGGCCCAGGCAGAGGAAATGGCGTAACAGCTGCCCGTTACATCGACCAAGTCTTGACACCCCATGTTCAGCCCCATTTCGCACGTCATCAAAACAAGACTTTCCAACAGGACAATGCACGTGCGCATACCGCAAGAGCCACAAGAGACTTCCTACAGCAGAATAACATTAATGTTATGGATTGGCCGGCTTCAAGTCCAGATTTAAACCCTATTGAAAATTTATGAGACGAAGTTCAAAGACGGTTGAATAATGAGCAGCCAAGTCCGACAACTGCAGCTGAACTTTCACAAGCGTTTCAGAGAGTATGGGCACGTATTCCGATGGCGTTTATTAATCGGCTCATCAACTCCATGTACCGAAGATGTGCCGCAGTAATTGGTGCCGGTGGAGGACATACACGTTATTAACGGACGTGGGAGCACAGCATTGAAAACATGTGACGTTGCGACAATTGTGACGTTTTTGTGAACATTGTAACCAAAAGACTGTAAATCATTCATTAAATTTTGTAAAAATTAATTTAAAATATATAAATGTCACTTTGAAATAAATGTATTTGAACATGTCATTTTGTGCGACGTTTCTTTTGCGGTTGAGTATATTTACGACATATTGAAATATCCAACGGCACATTGTAAAATCAGGTTTAAAAATTCTGCTGGTTTGGATATAAAGACTGCACAGGTAATTCTACTGGTTTGTCCATAAAGAGTGGATGGGTATTACAAATACTAAAGTGAGGTCTTGGTGAATATTAAGATGAAATGGAAATTAGAATAAATACGTTTTGATCAATTAAAGGGTCCAAGAAGGGTATTTCTTAATTCAGAAAATTTCCTAGTTAAACTATTCCAATTATACATTATAAATGTTGTGTTTATTTTTCCAGATTTTGACAGACGCAATGTAGCAGTTGGTAACAAATGAATATCAGTTAATTACTAGTCGATTCCATAATCATTGTTACACATGGGAAGGGTAAAGTTGGTCCTTTTATGGCTAACAGTAGTAGTGGTGCTAATCTATTTCATACAGAGCAATTGGTTGTGGAATAACAATGATATTTCACCGACTTCACAATCTGTTGTTAGTGAGAGAATCTCGGGACTCCGTGCCACGTCTCATTCATCACATATCAAGTCTTCATTACCAAACATACACACAACAAAGCTTATGGACCCAGAAGCTCAGGAGGAACACGACTTACAGGTTATACTGGAAACAGCAAAGAAGATTTCCGAGAAACCAGTCCTAGTCACACTTATTAACGACGGTTATCTCTCTTTAGCACAGAACTGGTTATGTAATACTAAACACATGGGAATACATAAACAGGTGGGTGAATAATGTTGACCTTAAAGTTTTTTTGGAATGAACAAAAATGTGTGGTATAATAATTCTTTCAGGGATGATTTTAAAAACTTGCAAGCAAATGAAATAAGGAATCAAAGATAAAAAATATTACATATTTGATATACTTTCTTAGACCTATCCTTAAACCTATAAAACTATTATTTCCAAATATTTGTGCTGTAATTTGTGTATATTTGTGTGCATTACTACATAACTTCATTATATGATTTTGAGGTCATTATGATCAGTTTTGATTAGATTTGTATAGAAGTTCCAAGTGAGTGACACAGGCTCCTAGGGGCCCATGGTAAATATTATAGTATTATTTTGTAAGGTTTTCCATATTGGCTTAGTTATTGGTCCGAGGCAAGCCATATTGGACTGAGGCGAAGCCGAAGTCCTATATGGCTAGCCAAGGACCATAACTAAGCCAATATTGAAAACCTTGCGCAATTATACCTTAATTGACTAACCGGTGTAATATGTCATATTGACTAGTCAATACGGCTTATTGGACGGGTATGTGTCATATTGGCGTACTTTGTATTGTATTGACAGGTTTTATCATATTTAGGCTTATTTATCCCCGTACTTTGAAGAAGTTCATGGATATTATTATATCCCCGTCCGTCCGTCCGTCCGTCTGTCCGTCGTCTGTCTGTCCGTCCGTCACACTTTCTTGTGACATAAAATCCTCCTTCATTTTTAACTTCACGAATTTAATTTCTATACAGTATTGTCACATATGGTATGTAGATGCGCAATAAGGTTTTAGAATTTTCATTTTCAAGAATTGGGGCCCACACGTGTCTAATTTTGAAAATTTGGAATTTAAGCTAGTAACCTAAACTCCTCTTTTATTTTTTATTTTATGCATTTAATGTCTATACAGTATTGTCACATACTGTATGTAGATGCGCAATAAGGTTTTAGAATTTTGATTTTCAAAAATTGGGGCCCACAGGTGTCAAATTTCGAAAATGGGGAATTGAAGCTTGTGACCTAAACTCCTCTTTCATTTTTGACTTCATGCATTTAATTTCTATACATTATTATCACATACCGTATCTAGATGCGCAGTAAGGTTTTAAAATTTTGATTTTCAAAAATTGGACCCACAGGGGTCGAATTTTGAAAATTGTGAATTTAAGCTTGTGACCTTAACTCCTCTTTTATTTTTCATTTTATGTATTTAATTTATATAAAAGATTGTCACATACTGTATTTAGATGCGCAGTAAGGTTTTAGAGTTTTGATTTTCAAAAATTGGGGCCCACAGGGATCGAATTTCTTAAATTGGCAATTTAAGCTTGTGACCTAAACTCCGCGTTCATTTTTCATTTTATGCATTTGATTTCTACACAGTATTGTCACATACTATATTTAGGTGTTCAATAAGCTTTTAGAATTTTGATTTTTAGAACTCGGGGCCCACAGGTGTTGAATTTTGAAAATTGGGAATATAAGCTTGTGACATAAACTCCTCTTTCATTTTTCGATGTATGTATTTAATTTCTTTACGGTATTGTCACACACTCTACATAGATGTGCAATAAGGTTTTAGAATTTTAATTTTCAAAAATTGGGGCCTTTAGGGGTAGAATTTCAAAAATTGGGAATTACAAGTGGGTGACTGAAAGTTTTCTTTCATTTTTCATTTTATTTCTATACAGTATTGTCATACAGTAACACTGTATGCAGATGTGCAGTAAGGTTTTAGAATTTTAATTTTCCAAAATTTAAGCCTGTTTTTAAAGGTATAATTGTGTAGTCTAGTATTCTACTGTTAGTCAGTAATATTTTGTATGGAAAATAAGGACATCATGAGTTTAATGTTCGGTTTAGAATCGGAACTTATTGTTGTTTTACGTTTACAGGTCTTAATAATTACAATGAATGCAGCTGCCAAAGAGACCCTGCAGTTAATATCACCGGAAGTAAACGTTGTCGTTATGACAGTGGAAAGTTACTTACAGAAAGATCAAGATTATAGTCACGTGGGATACCTTCGCCTTATACTACGGAGAACCCGGATATTGCATACACTTCTGCAAAATGATATAGAGACGTTTTTATTTGAGTGTGATTTTTTATGGATTAGAAATCCTATACCTGTGTTTAGATCTCATGAAGGGAAATATGACATAGTTTTTATACATAATTCTGTAAACGCCAATTCTATCAATGGAGGATTTTTCTATATGTTCCCTACTTCAATTACAAAACAAGTATTTCAGGAACTTTATAATATGATGCTCAAACTAGCAACGAAAATAAAAAATATGCCGCCAAATAAGGCGGTCTCTGAGGGAGAAAACGATCAGATTTATTTATCAGCTTTAGTAAACAAACGTTACGCTGGGTTAAAGAGTACCATGTTACCCTTGTCTGATTTTCCGGACGGGAAATGGTATTCTTGGCCGGAATCAAAACGAAAGCAATTGAATCCATACATCATTCACAATAACTGGGTGATTGGAAACAAAAAGAAAGTTTCCCGTGTCAAAGAATGGGGACATTGGTTTCTAAAAGATGACAATACATGTGACTTTAATAGAGTAGATAACGTTACGAGGACGTGATGGTAATTTTGACTAGTGACCATATCATTTATTGTCTTGTCAGCATGTTCATTCCGGTATACTTTTATCTGTAAACAAGTATGGGTGGTATATATTTATGTTTTAAGTGGCATCATTGTTTGATATCTTATTCTTTTTTTGTACTGATTTTAAAAATGTAAGAAAATATGCTCTTAGCAGACAAATGCTTACTCTAGCCTACAAATGTGGAAGAACCTATAAGAACAGAATGCATTTCTTCAGGTTTTACGATAGTGCGTGTTGCATGTTTTAGGGTGGAATAGGGGGGTGAAAATTTTTTATATTTTCTTAATATTCAAAGCGGCCTGGAAATTATGCAAATTTTAAAGAATTATAAAGCACGAAATTGTTTTCGTATAGATCTGATACTGCACATACCGGTACTTCTAAAGTATAATCTATTTAATTTATTGGTGATTACATTTTTTGTTTATGAATCGTCCGTTGATAAAACCTAAAATTATATACGGAAAATTTTTTTCTTCCTTCACAATTTCTGCACGTTTAAATAAATCGAATTGTTGGTTTTGATTGGTTGTATACTTGTATTAATGATAAGAAACCCGTGGGCGCCATGATGGTAGACTGAACTATTCTTGAAACTGCTGTTTGTTTTTTAAACATCAACACCTTGCAAGTGGCATATTCTAAAATGTAGCCTGGCCTCAAAATTGGCTTGGCCTAAAAATTGGCTTGGCCTCAGATTTGTCTTGGCATTTAACTTATCTTACAAATTTCAAAATGTCTTTTTTTTAATAATAGTGTATCAGATATCATCTTGTTATAACTGTTGATTGATGGTGTAGATAAAACTCTGCAAGGTCAAATAAAACCTGATGCAGTTCTCTGTTAGAAATAACATTTCAAGTAAAACTATAAACCTGTCGTGTCTTTGGATTCAGTATATATTTCTAATGAGTGGTGGCTTATTCTAAATTTAAAATCAAACTTTCTATACTCAAAATTAAAATTACGAAAGTAATATTGTAAATTATATGTGTGGTTAGATTGGATAGATTTAAATAAAATAAGTTTAACATTTGTATCTAAATTTTGGGTTTTTTTCTTCGTATTTCTTTTTATTCTTATATTTCTTTATATATTGATTGCTAGTTTTAACAGTGTAACGGGCTTCCCTTGATTAATATAGAAGTTATACGTAACGGGTTTATAACCACTCTCCATTAGCAGCGCTAGTGGAGTACTCCTTTAGCTCAGTTGGTAGAGCGGTGGACTACTGAACCAAAAGTTCCGGGTTTGATCCCCGGTTGGTGCGGTAGTAATTTTGGGAGACAGATCATGCTCTACTGTTAAAAAATCCACGATTGTCAAAAAGAGCTAGTTGGCAAAAAGGTTGAAGTTGGATATCGTCATCGTAGGACGATGACTCTCGAGGTGGGGGAAGTGTAACGGGCTTCCCTTGATTAATATAGAAGTTATAGAACCGTAACGGGTTTATAACCACCCTCCATTAGCTGCGCTAGTGGAACACTCCTTTAGCTCAGTTGGTAGAGCTGTGGACTACCGAACCAAAGGTTCCGGGTTCGATCCCCGGTTGGTGCGGTAGTAATTTTGTTAGACAGATCATGCTCTACTGTTACAACAGTATACAGTACTGTCCATAATTCTCTAAAGGCCCTGAATTACATAATCTTTAAAGATAAATTTTAATTTGAAAACTTTCAATATTTTAGATGACAGATCTATTTCAGTTTTATGTAAAATTAGAACGTCAAATCATAAATTACCAACTGAATGTGGACGGTGGAATAACATTGTAAGAGAAGATTAAAAGTCGGTTAAAAGCCAGGACAAATCTGATGTCAAAATCACGAATTTGAGGCCAGTTAATTTTGAGGCAAAGCCAATTTTGAGACCAGGCTAATTTTGAGGCTAAGCTAATTTTGAGACCAGGATAATGTTGAGGCTAAGCCAATTTTGAGACCAGGCTTATTTTGAGGCTAAGCCAATTTTGAGGCCAAGCCAATTGTGAGGCCAGGCCATCAAAACACAGACTTAAAAAAAAAACTATGTAGTAATATATCTTTTGAAAGGTAATAATAATACCTATAACAAGGGAAAGTTTAATGTGATCACATTACGAACATTTAATTACTGTAAATTCAGAAATTATTGCGTGAATTTAATATTGCGATTGTATCATTTTAGACCAAAATACAATTTTAATTTTTGCGATATTGAGAAAAATCCCGCTTCATTCATATAAAAAATTCCCAAGCTGCGAGTTTAAATTATTGCGATTACAACCTTGTCGCATTTTTCGCAATAATAAAAACATCGCAATAATTTCCCGAATTACAGTAATTTATTTATTTACTAGACATTTAACCCACGCGAGCGAGGGAAAATAAGCATTTTTTGTGGTGGCCATATTGACTATAAAAAGTTGTTGCGGCCATGTCATTCATGGAACAGGAACTCATCATGGATGTTGTTGCAGACTTCATATAAACTTTCTGTTAAGTAGTTGGTATCAACTGATAGTTTCATGTCTGTATATGCTGTAGTATTCCAGTAATGGATGTTAATGCAAACTTTAACCAAAGTCAATGAATCATGAAATGTAGCTCAACGTGACCCAATTGTCATATGGCTGTTCGTTACTACCGAAGATGTATCCTCTGATGAAGTAGACTGTATGCCACGTGGAATTACCAAAATGGACCAGTCAAAATCTATGATGAAAACACAATTTTTATTGTTACAATTAATTCTGAAATGGAACTTGATGAAAAGCTTTCATTAAATACACATTTCATAATGTATTACCTTTTTCCTTCAGAATAAATATGAAAATGAAATTGTAGACGTAAACGTTTCCTTAGTGACGGAGGAATTTTTCCAAAAATGTCGTGAGTTAGGTAAAGCATATTTTTGGAAAATAATTGTTCCAATTGTTCCATTATCACCATGGGCAGGACAAGCGAGGCTTAATTTCACAAATATATCCAATAATGAGACGATAAAAGCATTTTAGTCTGGGCTGTGTGTGCTGTCCACGTTTATATTTATCAAAGTTGTCCGAGATTAATGATAAAGATGACCATTTGTTAAAAATATTTTTATCTAGGGATTGCAGGGAATTGTATGGTAGAGATATTTTTAGACAGGTACATGACAAATGTAAAAATAGATAATGGTTGGTTTTATCACTGTGCTTTGTCCAAAAAACAACTAAGTTAGTTATTCCCCTGAACTTTACCTTCTTCATAATCTTCAAAGTTCATAACCTTTACAGTTAGGAGAAATTGCTTTATTGTAGAAAACCAATCCTGAATACATGAGGCGGAAATATCCCCGGGCACTCGAAAAAGAATGTTTTTAATTTGTTTTATTCTTCCGTAATTTCAAACAGAAATACATTTAAAATATGTGCATACTTGTTTATTTAAATCAATGTGTCAAAATGATGCGTTCGAGAACCTTCTAAGGGATATGTTGGGAGAATTCATATCTGAAAAGTGCATACAAATTCTATTTGCACATAAACAAAACTGCAGTTTAAATTCATAAATGCAGATTGTCAAATCCGATAATAACCTTTATAATCTGAACCATACATCGTTTATTTTGAACCACGCGTTTTGCCGCCTATTCGGCTAATTCGTAAATTTAGTATTATAGATTTGCAAATTACACCCATACGGGTCAATGAAAAATATTTATTTATTTATTTAGTTGGGGTTTAACGCCGTTTTCAGCACATTTTGGCCATTTCGCGGCGGCCAGTTTTTATTGGTGGAGGAAGCCGGAGTACCCGGAGAGAACCACCGACCTTCGGTAGGAAAATTGGCAATCCTTGTCAATTAAGATCGGAGTCGAACACACCCCGCCACAGGTGAGATTCGAACTCACAACCTCAGCGTTGACAGGCTAGTGATCAGTAGTAGTCATGACGAACTACCTAGACCACTCGGCCACCGAGGCCCCCAATGAAAAATACACAATTTAACAAACACAATGCAATACATGTACAGATTAAACAAGACAACATGGGTATATAGACAAACGTGACAGAATAAAACAATTTTATGTACAGTAAATAATGCATAAAAAATAATACTCTTTATTAATAAAAAGCTAAGGGGCGGTTAGCTTTTTAGAAAAGCTATTGCTTGTATCATATTACAATGAGATATTTTGAACTCTACATCATTCCAGACGATTAAAAAGGCTCAGTTGGACGTGTGTTATATGGGGAAAATATACAAATTTTATTAAAAGTATTTTCTGTAATAATATGATTGGTTAACGTTGTATATATTTAGTTTCATAATTTAGCTTTTAGGAAAACATTCTTGTCATTTTAATTTCATAATTCTTTGATATATTTTTAAGTATTTGTTCTCAATTTTTCTTATTTGAGCTTAAGGCATTAGTGTCCATTCATCATTCAGTCTTTTTATCATAAAGTATAAAAAGTGCGATAAATTACATCATTAAGCCGAAGGTATTTTTGGCAGGGCAATTAGTTCTCACAGAAACTTTTCTTCCGTGTCAAAGGTGACAAGACACTTAGTCAAGTCCACTAAATTACACCAATCAAAAATTATATTTTGGAATTGTCCACTCTTACCTTGAGTAATTTTAAAAATTTTCTAATTTTGATTGGTTAAAAATTTATCGTGCTTATTGGCAAAAATTTGGTATTTAAGCTACATTTGGCCGGTTACAGGCACTTGATGCTTGTAGCCGGACCAAATAAAGTATTAAACTTATTTAAGTTTTAATTGTATTTTACAGGTTAGTCTTTTATATTATTTTATTTTAAGGTATCCGGACCATAAATGACCACGTGATTATTCAAAAGTTCCCGGATGTTCCATACAACGCAATTGAAATGACCTCGGTAATTATCGGCAATCTTCGGAAATGCCAATATAACTAACTTATTTTTACAGACTAACAAAGTGTGTTTCAACTTGAGAAAAATATATATATACAAAATCCCAGCTTTAAATTGTTTGGTTCAGTTGTTCATGGTCAAAAAGAGATACAATTTTCGATCATGGTCTATTATGGTCCGGATACCTTAAGTACAATTTATTTTAATGCAAGAATTACTTAAAAATTCCTATTTCGTAAAATTGATTTCAGTTAAGTTTAAGACATTTTAAATCATTCTTATAACGTTCCGTCTTAGTTTTGTTTAATTAAATTTGTGTAAATAAATTGTTTATTCACTTCCATTAAACTCTGATATGGTTATATGCATTCATAAAATTTTAAATAGCGTTCTCATATGTGCGGATATTGAGTACTAGGATTTATGTAAATCGCGAAAAGGGAGATAATTTGTAACTGCAAAAAGTTTTGAATGTGCGCTAAGTATTTCTGACAAAATGTCCAAAGCAAAGCCATATTTAATATTCCAAATTGGTTTAAACTATTTTTAGTAAGTTATTCATTATATGTATGTTTTATTTATTCATAAATTACATCAACTTTGCTAATATTTAAGTTCACAGCGAATGTCATTCTTTTGGACCTTTTCACTAAAAGGGATAATGTATATTTAATTTGAAACGCACATTTTATTATAATGCAGATTGGCTTAATGTTAATTGATTTAATTTAAATAATGTTTTTCTAACATGTCTTTGAAGTATTATTTAATTTTAAGTAAAAATTCATACATTGTCATTTTGTAAAGTGTATATTTTATGTGATGCATAGGCAACAAGTTTTGTTTATAAAGTTTAAGTCACAAAAATAATAAATAATTGAATTACACACTATGTAAAACTCTTCTATATATCGTCATTCACTTTAATTATAATTTATTGCATTCATGTCTATGTTATTTTATAATTCAGTCAATATACAATTATTTAGGCCTCATCATGGTCATAAATGACTCATACGAAATCTTATTTTAAGGATGATCGCTGGTCTAATAGGAAATAAATAGGATTTTAAATAGGTGTTTTAGTTTGAGAGAACATATGAATAGTAAACAAATAAACAGGAAAAAAATATAGGTTCATGTGCTCATTTTAGAGCTATAAGGCCTTGAAAATTTGCAGGAAATGGTTTTTCTCCGGATTTTTCATTGTCTTTGCATTGACAACTTCAGTCTCTCAAAGATGTATGAAAAAATAAAAATGATTTCATAAAATTTTGTTAAATACCATTTTAAGGTATATATGATTGAATTATAAAAGAAAAAGTGGGGGTTCATGGGCAAAATATTTCATGCGTAAGAAATGGATAAAACCCGAGGATTCCGAAAATCTGACAGAAAGACCAAAACATGACCAGCGAGCATCCTTAATAGTTGAATTGACTACAATGTACAATATTATTCAGGCAAGATACATATATTAATGCATCGCTAGTTATATAATTTCAATTATGACTTTATAATTCAGTCGGTATGCAGTTATTTATGTGTCATTAGAAAATCTCCATTATGCCATTGTTGCCATTATTGATCAAACATATATATGTGTAAATTGTTTATTGTTACTGTTGACTTGATGCTTGTAGCCGGACCAAATAAAGTATTAAACTTATTTAAGTTTTAATTGTATTTTACAGCCAGCAACCAACAACCGTAAGGTTATTTCTGTTGCCAAGTAGTTGAAAATTACACACGTTTCCCCGAATTAAGTCTCTACCGTGTTGGTACCGAGAAACACCGAACGCACAACACAAAACGTGCCTTACGGATATCTTATGGTAAGATAATTATTTTATCTAGAAAAACTGGTTTTTTCTTTGTCATGGATTTGATATTATTAACATCACGGGACTGACCAGTATGGTAATGTACAAAGTTTAATCTATTTCCACATAGCTACACAGACAAGGGGGTGTATCAAACATGTTAAAATGACTAAAAACTAGGTCGGTCCTGTGTGTTATGGTATCATAAGTTGTCAAATCAAGAAATAACGAGTTTATTACACCCATATACATAATTTCAATAGACCAACCTGTACTCAACCGCCTGTGCGTTTGATTACCCGATTGATTGCAATGTTGTACGTTATATCAATGAAATGAATAAGGTGAAAGTATGTACTATTAACTCTCGGGGAAATTCGATATCACATCATGTACAGTGTGATATCAACTAGTGATATCCAAAATCTTCCCATTTGATTGGTCGGAGTCCGTTCTATAATCCGAAGACTCATTAGTCCAAAGACCCACTGGTCCGGAATTTATTGGTCCGAAGTGCCATTAGTCCGAAGAACCATTAGTCCGAAAAATCGTTGGCCCGAGGTCCTTTAGTCCGAAAGTCAACATGATGTAATATCACAATTTATGATTACAAAAGGTAAGAGCTCTTTGTAAATGCATCTTGCATCTTTCTGCATGCACTTTTCACGATCTAGAGATCAAGAAAATGACTTTTTTTTGTTTTTGTGTGTGTGTAGGGGGGGGGGGAGGGGGAATAATTTCAAACCTAAAAAGATAGGCTACCAACCCTGGAGAAACAAAACAGACAAAGACATGTTGTGACAAAAGGCAGGAATTAATATCACCTGCAATGGAATAAAAGTATATTTTGAGAAAAAATTACGCCCTTGCGACAGATATGCAGCTTAAAAGTGCTAGGGTCAAAGATCACTTCCTATCAAACTCCCAGCTAACCCCACTTATATTTTCATTTTATCTTTTCCAATGTGTAAAGTCATTATGAGATAAGTATTGATACACTACTTTAAGTAAAGTTGTGTATGCCACTTAAATTTAAGGAAATTTTAAAATGAAATCCTAGTCTGAGAAACACTTAATTTAAATTTTATGTATCCAAGCGCTGAACCCCACAGAAATACATGTAACACAATTTTTTTTTTTCACACCGTGACATTTTTACCCCACAAAAATACTTTCAGTATTATGAATATCTTGGAATCAGATTAAGAAACCTCAATAAAACCCCTCCTCTCCCTTAAAGCTTGTGTCAACCCTGAACACTACTTTTGTCTGTGCGTTTCTTACGCGAAGTATCGGCAAACCTATAACTTTATTAGTTTTTAACGCAGTCGTCGGTCGTCTGTTCCTTTAAAGATCTTCTCCTCTGAAACAACTACCCCAGTTGGGACCAAACTTTGGTAAGAATAACTAAGCAGTTTAAACGGCCAAATAAAACTACATCCGCCGTTTAATTATCACATGCCTCTTTGTCAATGTTCGCGTAAGTTTTATCACATGCCTCTTTGTGATGCCTTTCCGGAAAAGTAGCATTTGCGGTTGATATTATAGACGACACAGTCGTCTTTATATAAATTCTATAAAAAATGCAAACATAAGCAGAAAAACTATCAGTAATTTAAATATCTAGACAAAGTGGAAGGTTCTTAATGAAAAATCTATTTAATAGCGAAACTAGTGCGCAGGTCCCAGGTCAGGAAAGTATAGTCACGCATGTCTTTGTCTCGGTTAATTTTAGTTTATTTATTGATATTCTGACATGGAAATATACCACTAGACATAACTACTCATGAATTTCTCTTGGGCGAGGCAGAGCTTAAGGCATAACATGTTGAAAACCTATACAACAATCCAAAGGCTAGATAAACGGAGATGACTTATATTTCTTCCGATCACAGGGAATGATCTACTCAAAACCATTGGATAGAACGATATATTCGGGTATTTCATAATATTTTGCTTAACGGTACATATACATAACTCAGTATACACCAAATTCCATATCAGACTCGGATTTCTAATTTTGATGCCCCGGGTCGAAGTATTAATCTTTTAATATTTAAAAATTGCATTTTTTTATGAGGTAACAAAAACCCAGTGCAGTTTGAAGGTTTTTAATTGAATTAAAGGGGCTGAAAGATACTAAATACTAGTATTTAACTTATCTGCAGGTTTTGGCTTTCATCTTGTACCTCGAAACAACTAAACTTGAAGGATTGTTATGGCCCCGATCTTGTGGCGATCGCCCTTTAGTGATCGGTCTGTACTGTCGGTAACAAATCGTGTCCGCTCTATATCTTGAGAACCTTTATGATTTCAAAGTTTATACTTGGCATAGATATTCACTAGCACCAGATTATGTACAACTATGTAGGTCAAAGGTCAAGGTAAAACACTTAGGTCAAAGTTGAGAACCCCATGTCGTGTCCGCTCTATAACTTGAGACTGGTTTGAAGTTAAGTGAAGATACTTGGCATGCTTATTCACCAATGTCAAAAAGGATGTAGCGATTATTGTGCAAATCTCTAGGTCAAATGTGGGAACCCCATGTTCTTTGGTAAAGATTTTGTCTGCTATATAACTTGAAAACGGTTATGAGTTCAGAGATGATACATGGCATGGTTATGCAAATCACCACCAAAAAGTATGTCAAACACTCTCAATCATGTCAGTACATAACCGGAATTGGTTATTACTTAAAAGTGCTTTATTACTAAGCTTAACTTCAGTTTATCCATACAAACTTTGGACCACAAGCTATTTACGGCGGGCCCACAGAGATGGATTCCATCTCCTTGATGTCTAGTTTATCCTGTAAAATGTTATCTGGAATAGTCAGCCAGCAATAGAGCAATCTTAAGCTTTTTTTTTCAACACAGAAATCTATCGTTGTTTGTACAAATGTATACTTGTATGTATTTATTTCAAGAAGTAATTAACTTACTGTATACCACTATCCTCAGTAGGCCGACCATGAAATAACTGTAAAGTACAATCAAGATAAATTTACACATAACACATGCTAACACTAGTTTGAAATGAAGCAGTCTGTTTTAGTCGTACAATCTTTGTGACTTTTAGGCTATACCATTTTCGGACTAAAGGCCTTTCGGACCAATGGGCTTCGGACCAGTGGGATTTCGGACTATTGGGATTTCGGACCAATGGGATTTCGGAATATAGATATGGACCCGATTGGTCCACGCGTGTTTGTGTAGAAAAAATCTTTTATTTTGATTGGTCAACAAGTTAGCTACACAATGGCGCCATATTTGAAATTCATCTTTGCATAGGAACATTTGACGTCACAGAGAAATGAACGTTAATATTTCCGACGGCCCGGACGCCGAATCACAAACAAAAATTCCTTAGGAATCATAAGAGAAATAGGTTAAACAAATAGTAAAAATTAGAGTTCGTTTGATTTCAACTCTCCTTATTTAATTTGAATTGAATAATAAACTCGCCAAAGGCGTCCACGTCCGTGTCCGCATGTGCGTCCACAGCCAGTTCTCAGTTACTAGTTGACATAGAGTCATCTGTTTTTGTGTGCAGGTGCACGTTGAAGAGACTGACCATGTGACATAAGATGGAGGTCGCATGACCCATATGACACGGTTGACTGGCTTGTTACTTTTATGTCAAAAATCAGTTTTAACATACAAAGTAACTTACAATCCTATTACTTGGTGTGAGGGCGCCTCTCGCGGAGTACTACAGCCTCTAACCAAAGTTAGGTCACTCTGACCTACTTATCGCACGACATTGACTTAGGTTAAGTTTTATGTCCGAGTTCAGTTCTCCAATAGCAAGCGACCTACAATCATATTACATGGTGTGAGGGTGTATCTCTGAGAGTAACATAGCCCCTCACCAAAATAAGGCCACTCTGACCTACTTACGGCTCTTCATTGAGTTAGGTTAAGTTTTACGTCCGAATTCAGTTCTCTGATACCAAGGGACCTACAGTCATATTACTTGGTATGAGGGTGCATCTTGGAGAGTAACCCAGCCTCTCACCAAAATAAGGTCACTCTGACCTACTTATTGCACTTCATTGACTTAGGTTAAGTTTTACGTCCGAGTTGAGTTCTCCGATACCAAGCGACCTACAATCATATTACTTGGTATGAGGTTGCCTCTCGAAGAGTAACATAGCCTCCAACCAAAATCAGCTCACTCTGACCTACTTACCGCTCTTCATTGACTTAGGTTAAGTTTTACGTCGAGTTTAGTTCTCCAATACCAAGGGACCTATAATCATATAACTTTTTCTATTTTCAAAGTTTGTTTAAAGTAAAAAAAAATCAGTTTGATATTGAGTTTTTATTTTACTATATAAGTATATTTTACTATCTTCTTTCACTGTTTGTAAATTTTTAAAGAACACACTTTTATATTCTGTTTCAAAGTGTAAGTTTAAGTTAAATTAAATTTCTATGGTAGTTTATTACTTTCAATTGGTTTTGATAAATGTTATTAGAAGTGCATATATTATCAACAAATGAAAACCAGGAGTAAGTACCAGCGGAGTGAAGGGACTTAGATAATAAGAATGCATCATTTAGTAAAGGATTATTGTTTCCATTTACACATCTACATAAGTATTTTAGGGATTGACATTTAATGTATGTATCAATGGGGTATTGTGCTAATTCAGCTCTGGCTGCTATGTTTACGGATTGTTTACTTATACCAAGGGTATATTTACAAAATTTTGAGTTAGTTTTCTCAAGGTGGCTACTGTCTATCAAAGATATAATATCAAATTTGGAGTTATCATTACCTTTTTTTATGCTTTTATTATTTAATGATAAAAATCCAAAATTAAAAAAACATTAATTTATTTGCCTTTTTATCGGTAGATAATTCCTGACCGGAATTTAGATTGGATTATCTCCCCTTTCCCGGACTTCTCGGTCGTCTCTTGGTCTTTCATCGGTCTTGTATAGGGTAAGGGTCTCGCCTCGAGTGTCGAGGGACTGATACTCTTACTATTAAGTCCGTGAGTATACGAAGAACAGAGGTACTGTTGGATTATCTCCCACTTTTCCCGCACGAGAGTATAGTCATGAGTAGCGATAAACAGCGACGAGCAGCGAAGAGCAAGAAAAGAGAAACGAAGTGCATCATAGAGCAATGAAATTGACGGCGAATGCTAAGGACACACTCCATTGACGTAGTGGTGACAGCATCAGCTGGAGATAACCCAACAGTACCTCTCTACTTCGTATACTCTCGGACGTCTACATAATAGTGAGAGTATCAGTCCCTCTACACTCGATGCGGGACCCTTACCCTATACAGACCGATGAAAGACCGATAGACGACCGAGAAGCCCGGGAAAGGGGGAGGTAATCTAATCTAAATTCAATTTAGGCATGACGTCACTTCCGTAAACGAATAATGGGAAAATGGCGGGAAACCACACTACTTCCGGTTGCGCATGCGCGCAAACCACTTCCGGGTACTTCCGGTTCCGGTCACGCATGCGCGATCGGCACATCCGGGCCCAGCTAGTGAATGACGTTACTTCTGTAAACAAATGGCGGGAAAACACACTACTTCCGGTTACTTTAGGTTCCGGTTACGCATGCACGGTCGGCACATCCGGGCCCTGGCGCGTGAGTTACATCACTTCCGTTAAAAAATTGCGGGAAAACCCACTACTTCTGGTTGCGCATGCGCGCACACCACTTCCGGGTACTTCCGGTTCCAGTCACGTCATGTTCGCCACGTCCACCACAAATACTAACTGAACTGTGCTCATATACTACTACGGTTATATTTGCTGAATCTGCAGCTGAATTACAACTGGCTCTGAATGCTATGTACTTGTATTGTGAAACATGGAAATTAAAGGTAAACGCTGCTAAAACGAAAGTTATTTTTTCTAAGAGCAGACAATTTGAAAATATCAATTTTATGTATGACAATGAAAGTTTAACAGTTGTAAATGAATTTCAGTATCTTGGTACTATTTTTTTTTTCTAAAAATGGTACTTTTAATAAAAATAAGGCTCGAATTGTACAGCGGGGTAGAAAAGCTATATGTATTATGTATTGAGAAAAGCAAGAAAACTATGTTTAATAGCAGATATATTGTTACAATTATTTGATGCAATGGTTGCTCCTGTCTTGTTATATGGTGCTGAAGTCTGTGGTTATGAAAATAATGAAATTATAGAAATATTATATTTAGAATTTTGTAAATAATTATATTATGAAAGTTAAAAAATGTACACCAAAATATATTGTATATGGTGAACTTGGTAGAGTACCTATGTCTGTTAATATAAATGCAAGGATGATTGGTTTTTGGGAACGTATTGTAACGGGTAAAAAAGAGAAAATATCAAGAACATTATGTGAAATATTGTATCAGTTAGACCTTGCTGATGTGTATCACTCTAAATGGTTAAATTGTGTAAAAGATATATTGTTAAAATGTGGTTATACAAATTGTTGTGATGATCAATTTGTCACTAAAAATTTTAATTTAACAAAGAAAGTGAGCAATATTTTTGTGATTCTTTTATAGAATCTTGGAAATTGCAAATTTTTGATGCACCTAAATGTACTAATTATAGAATGTATAAATCTGAATTTGGTCATGAAAAATACTCAACTATGTTACCATCTGACTTAATGTATAACTTGTGTAAATTTAGATGTGGTAGTCATAGTAGATTTTTTAGATTTGACAAAATTGAACGAATTTGTGATTATGTAATAAGGGAGAACTAGGTGATGAATTACATGTACTTTTTTTAAAGATGAAAGACAAAATTTCTCCCTGTATCGCTATTTGATGTTCCAAATGTAATTAGTTCTAGTGGATTAATGAGTAGTGACGAAAAATATGTACTCATAGGCTTATCAAAATACTTTAGAATTGTAAGTAGTTAAAATAATTACAACATTGAATAGAATAGAATAGAATAGAATATTTTTAGAATAGAATAGAATATAGAATATTTTTATTTCCAAAATTACAGGGCCCATAAAGGGAATAAAATCAGATACAAAAAAATTGATTGACATAATTGGTAATTACAACAATAAAAGTCACAGAGTACATGTAAATATATATTTAGTATATTAGCATTGGTCAGAATCAGAGCCAAAAACCATATATATATTGTGAAGAATAAAATTACATTATATGCATTCATTCTCAAATCATTAACTTGACTTAGTGTCAATATTCATACCTGATCTCCTTAATTCAAACCTATACCTAATCCAAGTACGTAGTTAAAATAATTACTAAATTGAAATTTCCTTTCATTTGCTTTATATGTTTGATAATTTGATATGAGTTCATGCATTGCCTGTTATTCGATGTATATAAACTCATGTAACTATACTATATGTATCATGCCCGTGTTGGGCCTTTAGATTATTAAAAGTTTCAAGTTTCTTTAGAGCAAAAAATTGTGAGTCAGTTCAATTAGATTTATGTTACTTCTTTTTCATTTTGACCTTTCTTCTTTTTCATACATTTATTTAATTATTTAATATAAATATTTGTGATTGATTTACTAGCTGAGTTGACTCCATCTATATTATTATCAAAATGGGTCTCTTGAAATGAGAGAATTGAATCGTATTTATGTTTTTCTGTTAGTTCATTTTCCAGAAGAACCTTTGATAAGCTTGTCCATTTAAAATTGGTTTCTTTTTTAGTTTATAATTTTGGTATTTTACTATTACACTTCAAATATGAAACAGTTTGATTATTTTCTGAGTAGGATTTTTTATTTTAAAATATTTGACTTAGGAAGTAATATCTCCAAGTAAATCTCCAATGAATCTACCATTAAGAATTCGAATTTGTTTAGAAACACAGAGATCCAGAAGACTTTTACCTTGCAAATTAAGAGTACTATCCGTGTATTTCTCTTAAAATGAAAGTCAGATTTATAGTCATTTGGTAAAATGTTTTCTGCATTTTTGTTACAGTCATCATAAATTATAAAATCAGGAGCTTTGGCTACTATCGGTAAGTTATAAACAATATATAACGTAAGCAAAATCATGTAAATATAGCTTTTGAACGGAAATGGCATGCAATACCTATATATGTATATAAATCTTCACACACAATACACTGTTTTAGTCATGTACAAGATGCCATCCATCACCAGAACAATAAATATTTTATGACGTGTGTGTGTGTCATGATACAACTAGATTATCCATGCTGCTTTTAAAAAATATTATCATGGAATTTATTCAAAATAAGTATATATATATTATATACTTAGTACTAAATAAAGGAAAATTGTATACGATACTGAAAGAACATTGTCAGCTGTATTTTCTACCGTGATGATATCGATATCATCACCCCTTTATCATACCCCTTAAAGTGATATTGGCCACGAGACCAGAAAAAAATTCTTCACTACTGTTGAAATATATGATGAAGCGTATAAAACATGTCAAAATCCGTATCACTCCTCAATCAATATTATTCCTCGGGCTGATATTGAAATCTCAGGGGTTATACGCCGGGGGAGGGGGGGGGCGCACTTACTGTATATGAGGTGCTAGGTATGTTCTGAGAAAAGGGGCCTGTTTTTTTTCGCAAAACGACTGTAAAGGGGTATACGTTTTTCTCTTTTCTACAAAGGGGTAATATCTGACTATCTGGAATGGGGTTATATATCAAGAACATCTGGAACGGGGTTATAATTTGAAGGAAACATCGAATTTCAGTCACAATCACATTTAAAAAAGAAACTTACATGGGGAAAACAAACATAAGACAAGTAGTTGAAGCCAAATCTGGATGTCAATGTTCTACATTTGGATTGTTGGTTAAACAGGGGTATTATTTTAGACACAGATTGTCTGTAATGGGGTACGTAACATGGTCAAATTTTGTCTGGAAAGGGGTCGGGGTTTAAATGTGCTGGAAGAACCCACCTGTCAATTTTTTGCCAAGGTCATATCATATGATTAGCGTTGATATGGATAGTTTTTCCCATACGATACAGCCGAAAGTAAACTTGCCATAACAGACCAGCGGGGCAAAACCATATCAGGAACAAAAATCCATATATCTGGGACAAAAATTCATATCAGGGGAAAAAATCCATATCAGTATGACGTCGTAAAATCTGGATCAAAATTCGTAACTTGCAGCTGTTTTTTTCTGTACGTCGCAAACGCTACACGCCAAGGATTTAAATAATAATAATGATAATAATAAAATGATGTCAGATCGGAAGGAATATTCCGCATAAATTGGTATATTCTTTCCCCTACCAGCTCTAATACCACGCAGGTCATTTGAGAGAAAGGTAGTTAAAATTTGTTTGTTGGTCACATTAGAAAGATATGATAAACAGTTTATGACACCCCATATTCCGTATCAGTCCCAATATCATCCCTTGATCCATAACGGCCCTCGACCAAGGCCTTTAGCTGATATGGGAGTATAGGAATGATATCGGAACTGATATGGAAAATGGGGTGTAATAATCTATACTTATACACAAGATGGATTGAAGGCTTTAAACACAAATTTTACACAAATAATACATAATAAAGGACAAAAATGACATGGTAAACAAACTGAAACAGACATAATCATCTTATGCAGCTTCTAAGTCCGCTTTCCTCCCTAATTAAGACCTTTTAAGAAAGGAACCAACACAGTGCATTAGTTCTTGGTCTGTTAAAAGAATATTCATTTTTTTGTTATCATCAAGCATTTGAAAATCTTCATGATACTGTTGGCAGTCCTGAAATAAATGTTCTCTTAACTTGGAGATTTTTAAAATTTTTAAAAAGAAATGATATTTACCGTCTACATTGGACTAAATATGAGATCCCCTCAGTTCTGAAGATGCAGAGACTAAATATATTACATCTGAGACGGGCATGCTTCTTAACTCATTCGTATATTGTTGTAATTCACATTTGTTTTCAGACAGACCTACAGCACAGCCAACACCATTCTGTGATGAAACGCGCATGGAAGTTATTAATATTTGTTTGAACTTTACTTATATAATTAGAGCTCCGCCACTTGGTGGCAGTCGCCCTATAGTGATCAGTCTGTCCGTCCATCCGTCCGTAACAAATCGTGTCCGCTCTATATATCTTGAGAACCTTTACGATTTCAAAGTTTATACTTGGCATGGATATTCACTAGCACCAGATGGTGTGTCATAATGTATGTACAGCTCTGTAGGTCAAAGGTCAAGGTCAAAAATTTAGATCAAAGTTGAGAGCCCCATGTCCAATTGTAAAGACCGTGTCCGCTCTATAATTTGACATGGTTTAAAGGTCACTCTATTCGGTGATGGTCCGTTCCAAGTTTTCAACATGTTCAAATTTTTCCACCGGACTGAACGGACTTCACCGAACTTCCCCGGACATGTAACGCATTCGCTGATTAAGGAAGGGACGACAAACGTATGTTAACGGAGAATAACGGATTGAAAATTTTGCTTTCCGTTCTCATTATCCGATAAGGTGTGACAGGGGCTTTAGTATTAGGTAGGTTTATGTGATGAATAATAGTGTTATCAACATAAAATTTCACATGTAGATAGATGTATATTTCAATAGTTATGGAACTTCCATATAGAACATAGACCTAATGAGAAACGAGACCGCCTCGGTGGACTCGTGCCAGTGTGCTCGCCTCAGAGTGGGGAAGGTTGCGGGATCGATCACCTGTCAGGAAAAACCAACCACATTAAAATTTTGGTATGTGTTTCTTTTCCGCCAGACACGCGGCATCTAGGAGTATGAGTACAGGACTGGTCGGCTCGGAGTCAGTATAATGTGTTCTGGTGGGGTTAGATATCTTCATTTCGACTGTTACCTCGTGAGCTAGCACGTTAACAAACATTTTAGAGAGGCCTGGCTTGAAAGATTTAAATATTCTGATGAATACAAAATTAAACATATCTTAAATCCTGTTCCATTGATGTTGTCCCTTCCTCATACCGGATTTGACATGGGCAGCATGGCGGGTGTCCTACAGACTGCTTACTCGTCCGGAGCACCGGAGTCTACCCCCGGTTTTTTGGTGGGGTCCATGTTGTTCATATGTTTTTAGTTTTTAATTGCAGTGCTTGTATTGTTTTCGTTTTGTCTTTGTTGTTCTCTGGGTTTGTCAGTTGTTTTCCCCTCCTTCGAATGTCCCTTTGGTATTTCTTGACTTTACTTAAATCCTACTACTACTAAACAAGTGAAATCCTTAGGTTCCTTAAAGAATCGCTAGAACTGAGGACAAGAGGCATTTTACCCAAACTGATTTCCTTGACTGTCTGTAAACCTCAGGTCATGGTATGCATTTTAGGTCACAAGGCAACCCCTAGCTATTTTACTCTATTTGCATGTTAGCCTATATATTGATTTGAATTTGCCTTATAAAGTCACTAAGTCATATTTAACTTCACCAGTTTTTAACTGCTCACAAATTGACCACTTTCCAAGTGTAACATTTGTTATCTCCCCTTGTTTCTAACTAATGTAACAATAAACCTTAATCCTGTTTGACCTCATTTGCACGTTAAGTATGCACACTGTATCCAATTACGAGGGCATAACTTTAGAAATCAGGGGAGGTAATTATTGTTAAATTGGTAAGAGCTCTTTTGCCAATTTGTCTTGGATCCTTTAATTGCTGATTAGCATTGGCGGTGACACACCATCTGCAAACAGAGGAACTTAAAATATATATTTACGACATATTGAAATGTCCAACGGTACACTGTAAAAACAGATTTAAAAATTCTGCTGGTTTGGATATAAAAACTGCGCAGGTAATTCTGCTGGTTTGGGTATAAAGAGTGGATGGGTATTAAAAGTACTGAAGTGAGGCTTTGGTGAAAATTAAGATGAAATGGAAATTAAAATAAATACGTTTGAGCCATTAAAGGATCCAAAAAGGGTCTTTTTTTAGTCAGAAAATTTCCTCGTTGAACTATTCCAATAATAACATTATAAATGCTGTGTTTATTTTTTTTCCCAGATTTTGACAGAAGCAATGTAGCAGACAGTTGGCAACAAACTTATATCAGTTAGTTATTAGTCAATTCCATAATCATTGTTACAGATGGGAAGGGTAAAGTTGTTCCTTTTATGGCTAACAGTAGTAGTGGTGCTAATCTATTTCACACAGAGCAAAAGGTTGTGGAATAGCAATGACATTACACAGACTTCACAATATGTTGCTAACAACACAGACTTCGAAAGTGAGAGAATCTCAGGACACCGTGCCACGTCTTATTCATCTTATATCAAACCTTCATTGCCAAACATTCACACAACGAAGCTTATGGACCCAGAAGCTCAGGAGGAACACGACTTAAAGGTTATACTGGAAACAGCAAAGAAGATTTCCGAGAAACCAGTCCTAGTCACACTTATAAACGACGGTTATCTCTCTTTAGCACAGAACTGGTTTTGTAATACTAAACACATGGGAATACATAAACAGGTGAACCTTAAAGTTTTTTTTTTGGAATGAACAAAAATGTGTGGTATAATAATTCTTTCGGTGATAATTTTAAAAACTTGCAAGCAAATGAAATATGGAATTAACGATAAAAAATATTACAAATTTGATATGCTTTCTTAGACCTATCCTTAAACCTATAATAACATTATTTTCAAATATTTGTGCTGTAATTTGTGTATATTTGATGCAAACATGATTGATAAATTCAGTTCACAGCAGGAACAGATTTCTGATTTGTCAAGTTTTGAAAAATATACTTTTCTGAAAATGTTTGACAAAGTGAAGGCATTACTACATATATACATCATTATATGATTTTGTGGTCAATATGATCAGTTTTGATTAGATATATATAGAAGTTTCAGGTGAGTGACACAGGCTCCCAGGGGCTCCTGGTAATTATTATTTTGTATGGACAATAACGACATCATGAGCTTGATGTTCGGTTTAGAATCGGAACTTATCGTTGTTTTACGTTTACAGGTCTTAATAATTACAACAAATGAAGCTGCCAAAGAGACTCTGCAGTCAATATCACCGGAAGTAAACGTTGTCGTTATGACGGTGGAAAGCTACTTACAGAAAGATCAAGATTTTGGTCACGTAGGATACCTTCGCCTTATACTACGGAGAACCCGGATATTGCATACACTTCTGAAAAATGATATAGAGACGTTTTTATTTGAATGTGATTTTTTATGGATAAGAAATCCTATACCTGTTTTTAGGTCTCATGAAGGGAAATATGACATAGTTTTTGTACATAATTCAGGAAACGCCAATTCTATCAATGGAGGATTTTTCTATATGTTCCCCACTTCCGTTACAAAACAAGTATTTCAGGAACTTTATAATATGATGCTCAAACTGGCAACGAAAATAAAAAATATGCCGCCAAATAAGGCGGTCTCTGAGGGAGAAAACGATCAGGTTTATTTATCAGCTCTAGTAAACAAACGTTACGCTGGCTTAAAGAGTACTATATTACCATTGTCTGATTTTCCGGACGGGAAATGGTATTCTTGGCCGAAATCAAAACGAAAGCAATTTAATCCATACATCATTCACAATAACTGGGTGATTGGAAACAAAAAGAAAGTTTCCCGTGCCAAAAAATGGGGACATTGGTTTCTTAAAGATGACAATACCTGTGACTTTAATAGAGTAGATAACGTTACGAGGACGTGATGGTAATTTTGACCAGTGACCATATCATTTATTATCTTGTCAGCATGTTCATTCTGGTATACTTTTATCTGTAAACAAGTATGGGTGGTATATATTTATGTTTTAAGTGGCATCATTGTTTGATATCTTATTCTTTTTTTTTGTACTGATTTTAAAAATGTAAGAAAATATGCTCTTAGCAGACAAATGCCTACATTAGCCTACAAATGTGGAAGAAACTATAAGAATAGAATGCATTTCTTCAGGTTTTACGATAGTGCATGTTTCATGTTTTGGGGTGGAATAGGGGAGTGAATAATTTTTATATTTTCTTTATATTCAAAGCGGCCTGGAGATTATGCAAATGTGCGAAAATTTTAAAGAATTATAAAGCACGAAATTGTTTTCGTATAAATCTGATACTGCACATACCGGTACTTTTAAAGTATAATCCATTTAATTTATTTGTGATTACATATTTTGTTTATCAATCGTCCGTTGATAAAACCTAAAATTATATACGGAATTTTTTTTTCTTCTTTCAAAATTTCTGCACGTTTAAATGCATCGAATTGTTGGTTTTGATTGGTTGTATACTTGAATTAATGATAAGAAACCCGTGGGCGCCATGATGGTAGACTGAACTATTCTTGAAACTGCTGTTTGTTTTTTAAACATCAACACCTTGTAAGTGGCATACTGTAAAATGTAGCCTGGACTCAAAATTGGCTTGGCCTCAGAATTAGCCTGGTCTAAAAATTGGCCTGGCCTCAGATGTTTCTTGGCTTTTAACTTATCTTACAAATTTCAAAATATCTTTTTTAACAATAGTATTATTCTAAATTTAAAATCAAACTTTCTATACTCAAAATTAAAATTACACAAGTAATATTGTAAATTATATGTGTTGTTAGATTGGATAGATTTAAATAAAATAAGTTTAACATTTGTATCTAAATTTTGGATTTTTTCTTCGTATTTCTTTTTATTCTTATATTTCTTTGTATATTGATTGCTAGTTTTAACAGTGTAACGGGCTTCCCTTGATTAATATAGAAGTTATACGTAACAGGTTTATAACCACTCTCCATTAGCTGCGCTAGTGGAGTACTCCTTTAGCTCAGTTGGTAGAGCGGTGGACTACCGAACCAAAGGTTCCGGGTTCGATCCCCGGTTGGTGCGGTAGTAATTTTGGGAGACAGATCATGCTCTACTGTTAAAAAACCCACGATTGTCAAAAAGAGCTAGTTGGCAAAAAGGTTGAAGTTGGATATCGTCATCGTAGGACGATGACTCTTGAGGTGGGGGAAGTGTAACGGGCTTCCCTTGATTAATATAGAAGTTATAGAACCGTAACAGGTTTATAACCACCCTCCATTAGCTGCGCTAGTGGAACACTCCTTTAGCTCAGTTGGTAGAGCGGTGGACTACCGAACCAAAGGTTCCGGGTTCGATCCCCGGTTGGTGCGGTAGTAATTTTGGGAGACAGATCATGCTCTACTGTTACAACAGTATACAGTACTGTCCATAATTCTCTAAAGGCCCTGAATTACATAATCTTTAAAGATAAATTTTAATTTGAAAACTTCCAATATTTTAGATGACAGATCTATTTCAGTTTTATGTAAAATTAGAACGTCAAATCATAAATTACCAACTGAATGTGGACGGTGGAATAACATTGTAAGAGAAGATTAAAAGTCGGTTAAAAGCCAGGACAAATCTGATGTCAAAATCACGAATTTGAAGCCAGGTTAATTTTGAGGCAAAGCCAATTTGAGACCAGGCTAATTTTGAGGCTAAGCTAATTTTGAGACCAGGATAATTTTGAGGCTAAGCCAATTTTGAGACCAGGCTTATTTTGAGGCTAAGGCGGCCAATTTTGAGGCCAAGCCAATTTTGAGGCCAGGCCATCAAAACACAGACTTAAAAAAAAAACTATGTAGTAATATATCTTTTGAAAGGTAGTAATAATACCTATAATAAAGGAAAGTTTAATGTGATCACATTACTAACATTTAATTACTGTAAATTCAGAAATTATTGCGTGAATTTAATATTGCGATTTGTATCATTTTAGACCAAAATACAATTTTAATTTTTGCGATATTGAGAAAAATCCCGCTTCATTCATATAAAAAATTCCCAAGCTGCGAGTTTAAATTATTGCGATTACAACCTTGTCGCATTTTTCGCAATAATAAAAACATCGCAATAATTTCCCAAATTACAGTAATTTATTTATTTACTAGACATTTAACCCACGCGAGCGAGGGAAAATAAGCATTTTTTGTGATGGCCATATTGACTATAAAAAGTTGTTGCGGCCATGTCATTCATGGAACAGGAACTCATCATGGATGTTGTTGCAGACTTCATATAAACTTTCCTGTTAAGTAGTTGGTATCAACTGATAGTTTCATGTCTATATATGCTGTAGTATTCCAGTAATGGATGTTAATGCAAACTTTAACCAAAGTCAATGAATCATGAAATGTAGCTCAACGTGACCCAATTGTCATATGGCTGTTCGTTACTACCGAAGATGTATCCACTGATGAAGTAGACTGTATGCCACGTGGAATTACCAAAATGGACCAGTCAAAATCTATGATGAAAACACAATTTTTATTGTTACAATTAATTCTGAAATGGAACTTGATGAAATGCTTTCATTAAATACACATTTCATAATGTATTACCTTTTCCCTTCAGAATAAATATGAAAATGAAATTGTAGACGTAAACATTTCCTTAGTGACGGAGGAATTTTTCCAAAAATGTCGTGAGTTAGGTAGAGCATATTTTTGGAAATAATTGTTCCAATTGTTCCATTATCACCATGGGCAGGACAAGCGAGGCTTAATTTCACAAATATATCCAATAATGAGACGATAAAAGCATTTTAGTCTGGGCTGCGTGTGCTGTCCACGTTTATATTTATCAAAGTTGTCCGAGATTAATGATAAAGATGACCATTTGTTAAAAATATTTTTATCTAGGGATTGCAGGGAATTGTATGGTAGAGATATATTTAGAGAGGTACATGACAAATGTAAAAATAGATAATGGTTGGTTTTATCACTGTGCTTTGTCCAAAAAACAACTAAGTTAGTTATTCCCCTGAACTTTACCTTCTTCATAATCTTCAAAGTTCATAACCTTTACAGTTAGGAGAAATTGCGTTATTGTAGAAAACCAATCCTGAATACATGAGGCGGAAATATCCCACTCGAAAAAAATGTTTTTAATTTGTTTTATTCTTCCGTAATTTCAAACAGAAATACATTTAAAATATGTGCATACTTGTTTATTTAAATCAATGTGTCAAAATGATGCGTTCGAGAACCTTCTAAGGGATATGTTGGAAGAATTCATATCTGAAAAGTGCATACAAATTCTATTTGCACATAAACAAAACTGCAGTTTAAATTCATAAATGCAGATTGTCAAATCCGATAATAACCTTTATAATCTGAACCACGCGTTTTGCCGCCTATTCGGCTAATTCGTAAATTTAGTATTATAGATTTGCAAATTACACCCATACGGGTCAATGAAAAATACACAATTTAACAAACACAATGCAATACATGTACAGATTAAACAAGACAACATGGGTATATAGACAAACGTGACAGAATAAAACAATTTTATGTACAGTAAATAATGCATAAAAAATAATACTCTTTATTAATAAAAAGCTAAGGGGCGGTTAGCTTTTTAGAAAAGCTATTGCTTGTATCATATTACAATGAGATATTTTGAACTCTACCTCATTCCAGACGATTAAAAAGGCTCAGTTGGACGTGTGTTATATGGGGAAAATATACAAATTTTATTAAAAGTATTTTCTGTAATAATATGCACAATTTCTTGTTAGAAATTGTGCCTGTTAACGTTGTATATATTTAGTTTCATAATTTAGCTTTTAGGAAAACATTCTTGTAATTTTAATTTCATAATTCTTTGATATATTTTTAAGTATTTGTTCTCAATTTTTCTTATTTGAGCTTAAGGCATTAGTGTCCATTCATCATTCAGTCTTTTTATCATAAAGTATAAAAAGTGCGATAAATTACATCATTAAGCCGAAGGTATTTTTGGCAGGGCAATTAGTTCTCACAGAAACTTTTCTTCCGTGTCAAAGGTGACAAGACACTTAGTCAAGTCCACTAAATTACACCAATCAAAAATTATATTTTGGAATTGTCCACTCTTACCTTGAGTAATTTTACAAATTTTCTAATTTTGATTGGTTAAAAATTTATCGTGCTTATTGGCAAAAATTTGGTATTTAAGCTACGTTTGGCCGGTTACAGGCACTTGATGCTTGTAGCCGGACCAAATAAAGTATTAAACTTATTTAAGTTTTAATTGTATTTTACAGGTTAGTCTTTTATATTATTTTATTTTAAGGTATCCGGACCATAAATGACCACGTGATTATTCAAAAGTTCCCGGATGTTCCATACAACGCAATTGAAATGACCTCGGTAATTATCGGCAATCTTCGGAAATGCCAATATAACTAACTTATTTTTACAGACTAACAAAGTGTGTTTCAACTTGAGAAAAATATATATATACAAAATCCCAGCTTTAAATTGTTTGGTTCAGTTATTCATGGTCAAAAAGAGATACAATTTTCGATCATGGTCTATTATGGTCCGGATACCTTAAGTACAATTTATTTTAATGCAAGAATTACTTAAAAATTTCTATTTCGTAAAATTGATTTCAGTTAAGTTTAAGACATTTTAAATCATTCTTATAACGTTCCGTCTTAGTTTTGTTTAATTAAATTGTGTAAATAAATTGTTTATTCACTTCCATTAAACTCTGATATGGTTATGTGCATTCATAAAATTTTAAATAGGGTTCTCATATGTGCGGATATTGAGTACTAGGATTTATGTAAATCGCGAAAAGGGAGATAATTTGTAACTGCAAAAAGTTTTGAATGTGCGCTAAGTATTTCTGACAAAATGTCTAAAACAAAGCCATATTTAATATTCCAAATTGGTTTAAACTATTTTTAGTAAGTTATTCATTATGTGTATGTTTTATTTATTCATAAATTACATTAACTTTGCTAATATTTAAGTTCACAGCGAATGTCATTCTTTTGGACCTTTTCACTAAAAGGGATAATGTATATTTAATTTGAAACGCACATTTTATTATAATGCAGATTGGCTTAATGTTAATTGATTTAATTTAAATAATGTTTTTCTAACATGTCTTTGAAGTATTATTTAATTTTAAGTAAAAATTCATACATTGTCATTTTGTAAAGTGTATATTTTATGTGATGCATAGGCAACAAGTTTTGTTTATAAAGTTTAAGTCACAAAAATAATAAATAATTGAATTACACACTATGTAAAACTCTTCTATATATCGTCATTCACTTTAATTATAATTTATTGCATTCATGTCTATGTTATTTTATAATTCAGTCAATATACAATTATTTAGGCCTCATCATGGTCATAAATGACTCATACGAAATCTTATTTTAAGGATGATCGCTGGTCTAATAGGAAATAAATAGGATTTTAAATAGGTGTTTTAGTTTGAGAGAACATATGAATAGTAAACAAATAAACAGGAAAAAAATATAGGTTCATGTGCTCATTTTAGAGCTATAAGGCCTTGAAAATTTGCAGGAAATGGTTTTTCTCCGGATTTTTCATTGTCTTTGCATTGACAACTTCAGTCTCTCAAAGATGTATGAAAAAATAAAAATGATTTCATAAAATTTTGTTAAATACCATTTTAAGGTATATATGATTGAATTATAAAAGAAAAAGTGGGGGTTCATGGGCAAAATATTTCATGCGTAAGAAATGGATTAAACCCGAGGATTCCGAAAATCTGACAGAAAGACCAAAACATGACCAGCGAGCATCCTTAATAGTTGAATTGACTACAATGTACAATATTATTCAGTCAAGATACATATATTCATGCATCGCTAGTTATATAATTTCAATTATGACTTTATAATTCAGTCGGTATGCAGTTATTTATGTGTCATTAGAAAATCTCCATTATGCCATTGTTGCCATTATTGATCAAACATATATATGTGTAAATTTTTTATTGTTATTGTTGACTTGATGCTTGTAGCCGGACCAAATAAAGTATTAAACTTATTTAAGTTTTAATTGTATTTTACAGCCAGCAACCAACAACCGTAAGGTTATTTCTGTTGCCAAGTAGTTGAAAATTACACACGTTTCCCCGAATTAAGTCTCTACCTTGTTGGTACCGAGAAACACCGAACGCACAACACAAAACGTGCCTTACGGATATCTTATGGTAAGATAGTTATTTTATCTAGAAAAACTGGTTTTTTTCTTTGTCATGGATTTGATATTATTAACATCACGGGACTGACCAGTATGGTAATGTACAAAGTTTAATCTATTTCCACATAGCTACACAGACAAGGGGGTGTATCAAACATGTTAAAATGACTAAAAACTAGGTCGGTCCTGTGTGTTATGGTATCATAAGTTGTCAAATCAAGAAATAACGAGTTTATTACACCCATATACATAATTTCAATAGACCAACCTGTACCCAACCGCCTGTGCGTTTGATTACCCGATTGATTGCAATGTTGTACGTTATATCAATGAAATGCATAAGGTGAAAGTATGTACTATTAACTCTCGGGGAAATTCAATATCACATCATATACAGTGTGATATCAACTAGTGATATCCAAAATCTTCCCATTTGATTGGTCGGGGTCCGTTCTATAATCCGAAGACTCATTAGTCCAAAGACCCACTGGTCCGGAATTTATTGGTCCGAAGTGCCATTAGTCCGAAGAACCATTAGTCCGAAAAATCGTTGGCCCGAGGTCCTTTAGTCCGAAAGTCAACATGATGTAATATCAGAATTTATGATTACAAAGGTAAGAGCTCTTTGTAAATGCATCTTGCATCTTTCTGCATGCACTTTTCACGATCTAGAGATCAAGAAAATGACTTTTTTTGTTTTTGTGTGTGTGTGTGTGTGTAGGGGGGCAGGGGGAATAATTTCAAACCTAAAAAGATAGGCTACCAACCCTGGAGAAACAAAACAGACAAAGACATGTTGTGACAAAAGGTAGGAATTAATATCACCTGCAATCGAATAAAAGTGTATTTTGAGAAAAAACTTACGCCCTTGTGATAGAAAAAGAAGGCAGAGTCAGATATGCAGGTTTAAAGTGCTGGGGTCAAAGATGATTTCCTTTCAAACTCCCAGCTAACCCCACTTATATTTTCATTTTATCTTTTCCAGTTTGTTAATGGCTTAAGTGTAAAGTCATTATCAGTTAAGTATTGGATACCCTACTTTAAGTTAAGTTGTGTATGCCACTTTAATTTAATGAAATTTTAAAATGAAATCCTAGTCTGAGAAACGCTTAATTTAAATTTTATGTATGCAAGCGCTGAACCCCACAGAAATACATGTAACACAATTATTTTTTTCACACCATGACATTTTATACCCCACAAATATACTTTCAGTGTTATGAATATCTTGGAATCACAATGGAACCCCTCCCCTTCCTTAAAGCTTGTGTCAACCTTGAACACTACTTCCGTCTGTGTACAGGGAAAAAATATTTACGCTTCTTACACGAAGTATCCTCAAAACTATAACTTTATCAGTTTAACGCAGTCGTCTGTCGTCTGTTCCTTTAAAGATCTTCTCCTCTGAAACCACTACCCTAGTTGGGACCAAACTTTGGTAAGAATAACCAAGCACTTTAAACGGGCAGATAAAGCTACATCCGCCATTTAATTATCACATGCCTCTTTGTCAATGTTCGCGTAAGTTTTATCACATGCCTATTCGTGATGCCTTTCCGGAAAAGTAGCATTTGCGGTAGATATTGTAGACGACACAATCGGTTTTATATAAATTCTATAAAAAATGCAAACATAAGCAGAAAAACTATCAGTAATTTAAATATCTAGACAAAGTGGAAGGTTCTTAATGAAAAATCTATTTAATAGCGAAACTATTGCGCAGGTCCCAAGTCAGGAAAGTATAGTCACGCATGTCTTTGTCTCGGTTAATTTTAGTTTATTTATTGATATTCTGATATGGAAATATACCACTAGACATAACTACTCATGAATTTCTCTTGGGCGAGGCAGAGCTTAAGGCATAACATGTTGAAAACCTATACAACAATCCAAAGGCTAGATAAACGGAGATGACTTATATTTCTTCCGATCATAGGGAATGATCTACTAAAAACCATTGGATAGAACGATATATTCGGGTATTTCATAATATTTTGCTTAACGGTACATATACATAATTCAGTATACACCAAATTCCATATCAGACTCAGATTTTTAACTTTGATGCCCCGGGGTCGCTGTTTTAATCTTTTAATATTTGAAAATTGCATTTTTTTAATGAGGCAACAAAAACCCAGTGCAGTTTGAAGGTTTTTAATTGAATTAAAGGGGCTGAAAAATACTAAATACTAGTATTTAACTTATCTGCACGTTTTGGCTTTCATCTTGTACCTCGAAACAAAACTAAACTTGAAGGATTGTTAGGGCCCCGATCTTGTGGCGATCGCCCTTTAGTGATCGGTATGTACTGTCGGTAACAAATCGTGTCCGCTCTATATCTTGAGAACCTTTATGATTTCAAAGTTTATACTTGGCATGGATATTCACTAGCACCAGATTATGTACAACTATGTAGGTCAAAGGTCAAGGTAAAACACTTAGGTCAAAGTTGAGAACCCCATGTCGTGTCCGCTCTGTAACTTGAGACTGGTTTGAAGTTAAGTGAAGATACTTGGCATGCTTATTCACCAATGTCAAAAAGGATGTCGCGATTATTGTGCAAATCTCTAGGTCAAATGTGGGAACCCCATGTTCTTTGGTAAAGATTTTGTCTGCTATACAACTTGAAAACGGTTATGAGTTCAGAGATGATACATGGCAAGTTATGCAAATCATCACCAAAAAGTATGTCAAACACTTTCAATCATGTCAGTACATAACAGGAATTGGTTATTACTTAAAAGTGCTTTATTACTAAGCTTAACTTCAGTTTATCCATACAAACTTTCGACCACAAGCTATTTACGGCGGGCCCACAGAGATGGATTCCATCTCCTTGATGTCTAGTTTATCCTGTAAAATGTTATCTGGAATAGTCAGCCAGCAATAGAGCAATCTTAAGCTTTTTTTTTCAACACAGAAATCTATCGTTGTTTGTACAAATGTATACTTGTATGTATTTATTTCAAGAAGTAATTAACTTACTGTATACCACTATCCTCAGTAGGCCGACCATGAAATAACTGTAAAGTACAATCAAGATAAATTTACACATAACACATGCTAACCCTAGTTTGAAATGAAGCAGTCTGTTTTAGTCGTACAATCTTTGTGACTTTTAGGCTATACCATTTTCGGACTAATGGCCTTTCGGACCAATGGGCTTCGGACCAGTGGGATTTCGGACTATTGGGATTTCGGACCAATGGGATTTCGGAATATAGATATGGACCCGATTGGTCCACGCGTGTTTGTGTAGAAAAAATCTTTTATTTTGATTGGTCAACAAGTTAGCTACACAATGGCGCCATATTTGAAATTCATCTTTGCATAGGAACATTTGACGTCACAGAGAAATGAACGTTAATATTTCCGACGGCCCGGACGCCGAATCACAAACAAAAATTCCTTAGGAATCATAAGAGAAATAGGTTAAACAAATAGTAAAAATTAGAGTTCGTTTGATTTCAACTCTCCTTATTTAATTTGAATTGAATAATAAACTCGCCAAAGGCGTCCACGTCCGTGTCCGCATGTGCGTCCACAGCCAGTTCTCAGTTACTAGTTGACATAGAGTCATCTGTTTTTGTGTGCAGGTGCACGTTGAAGAGACTGACCATGTGACATAAGATGGAGGTCGCATGACCCATATGACACGGTTGACTGGCTTGTTACTTTTATGTCAAAAATCAGTTTTAACATACAAAGTAACTTACAATCCTATTACTTGGTGTGAGGGCGCCTCTCGCGGAGTACTACAGCCTCTAACCAAAGTTAGGTCACTCTGACCTACTTATCGCACGACATTGACTTAGGTTAAGTTTTATGTCCGAGTTCAGTTCTCCAATAGCAAGCGACCTACAATCATATTACATGGTGTGAGGGTGTATCTCTGAGAGTAACATAGCCCCTCACCAAAATAAGGCCACTCTGACCTACTTACGGCTCTTCATTGAGTTAGGTTAAGTTTTACGTCCGAATTCAGTTCTCTGATACCAAGGGACCTACAGTCATATTACTTGGTATGAGGGTGCATCTTGGAGAGTAACCCAGCCTCTCACCAAAATTAGGTCACTCTGACCTACTTATTGCACTTCATTGACTTAGGTTAAGTTTTACGTCCGAGTTGAGTTCTCCGATACCAAGCGACCTACAATCATATTACTTGGTATGAGGTTGGCTCTCGGAGAGGAACATAGCTTCCAACCAAAATCAGCTCACTCTGACCTACTTACCGCTCTTCATTGACTTAGGTTAAGTTTTACGTCGAGTTTAGTTCTCCAATACCAAGGGACCTATAATCATATAACTTTTTCTATTTTCAAAGTTTGTTTGAAGTAAAAAAAAAATCAGTTTGATATTGAGTTTTTATTTTACTATATAAGTATATTTTACTATCTTCTTTCACTGTTTGTAAATTTTTAAAGAACACACTTTTATATTCTGTTTCAAAGTGTAAGTTTAAGTTAAATTAAATTTCTATGGTAGTTTATTACTTTCAATTGGTTTTGATAAATGTTATTAGAAGTGCATATATTATCAACAAATGAAAACCAGGAGTAAGTACCAGCGGAGTGAAGGGACTTAGATAATAAGAATGCATCATTTAGTAAAGGATTATTGTTTCCATTTACACATCTACATAAGTATTTTAGGGATTGACATTTAATGTATGTATCAATGGGGTATTGTGCTAATTCAGCTCTGGCTGCTATGTTTACGGATTGTTTACTTATACCAAGGGTATATTTACAAAATTTTGAGTTAGTTTTCTCAAGGTGGCTACTGTCTATCAAAGATATAATATCAAATTTGGAGTTATCATTACCTTTTTTATGCTTTTATTATTTAATGATAAAAATCCAAAATTAAAAAAACATTAATTTATTTGCCTTTTTATCGGTAGATAATTCCTGACCGGAATTTAGATTGGATTATCTCCCCCTTTCCCGGACTTCTCGGTCGTCTCTTGGTCTTTCATCGGTCTTGTATAGGGTAAGGGTCTCGCCTCGAGTGTCGAGGGACTGATACTCTTACTATTAAGTCCGTGAGTATACGAAGAACAGAGGTACTGTTGGATTATCTCCCACTTTTCCCGCACGAGAGTATAGTCATGAGTAGCGATAAACAGCGACGAGCAGCGAAGAGCAAGAAAAGAGAAACGAAGTGCATCATAGAGCAATGAAATTGACGGCGAATGCTAAGGACACACTCCATTGACGTAGTGGTGACAGCATCAGCTGGAGATAACCCAACAGTACCTCTCTACTTCGTATACTCTCGGACGTCTACATAATAGTGAGAGTATCAGTCCCTCTACACTCGATGCGGGACCCTTACCCTATACAGACCGATGAAAGACCGATAGACGACCGAGAAGCCCGGGAAAGGGGGAGGTAATCTAATCTAAATTCAATTTAGGCATGACGTCACTTCCGTAAACGAATAATGGGAAAATGGCGGGAAAACACACTACTTCCGGTTGCGCATGCGCGCAAACCACTTCCGGGTACTTCCGGTTCCGGTCACGCATGCGCGATCGGCACATCCGGGCCCAGCTAGTGAATGACGTTACTTCTGTAAACAAATGGCGGGAAAACACACTACTTCCGGTTACTTTAGGTTCCGGTTACGCATGCACGGTCGGCACATCCGGGCCCTGGCGCGTGAGTTACATCACTTCCGTTAAAAAATTGCGGGAAAACCCACTACTTCTGGTTGCGCATGCGCGCACACCACTTCCGGGTACTTCCGGTTCCAGTCACGTCATGTTCGCCACGTCCACCACAAATACTAACTGAACTGTGCTCATATACTACTACGGTTATATTTGCTGAATCTGCAGCTGAATTACAACTGGCTCTGAATGCTATGTACTTGTATTGTGAAACATGGAAATTAAAGGTAAACGCTGCTAAAACAATCGTTATTTTTTCTAAGAGCAGACAATGTGAAAATATCAATTTTATGTATGACAATGAAAGTTTAACAGTTGTAAATGAATTTCAGTATCTTGGTACTATTTTTTTCTAAAAATGGTACTTTTAATAAAAATAAGGCTCGAATTGTACAGCGGGGTAGAAAAGCTATATGTATTATGTATTGAGAAAAGCAAGAAAACTATGTTTATCAACAGATATATTGTTACAATTATTTGATGCAATGGTTGCTCCTGTCTTGTTATATGGTGCTGAATTCTGTGGTTATGAAAATAATGAAATTATAGAAATATTATATTTAGAATTTTGTAAATAATTATATTATGAAAGTTAAAAAATGTACACCAAAATATAGTGTATATGGTGAACTTGGTAGAGTACCTATGTCTGTTAATATAAATGCAAGGATGATTGGTTTTTGGGAACGTATTGTAACGGGTAAAAAAGAGAAAATATCAAGAACATTATGTGAAATATTGTATCAGTTAGACCTTGCTGATGTGTATCACTCTAAATGGTTAAATTGTGTAAAATATATATTGTTAAAATGTGGTTATACAAATTGTTGTGATGATCAATTTGTCACTAAAAATTTTACTTTAACAAAGAAAGTGAGCAATATTTTTGTGATTCTTTTATAGAATCTTGGAAATTGCAAATTTTTGATGCACCTAAATGTACTAATTATAGAATGTATAAATCTGAATTTGGTCATGAAAAATACTCAACTATGTTACCATCTGACTTAATGTATAACTTGTGTAAATTTAGATGTGGTAGTCATAGTAGATTTTTTAGATTTGACAAAATTGAACGAATTTGTGATTATGTAATAAGGGAGAACTAGGTGATGAATTACATGTACTTTTTTTAAAGATGAAAGAAAAAAATTCTCCCTGCATCGCTATTTGATGTTCCAAATGTAATTAGTTCTAGTGGATTAACGAGTAGTGACGAAAAATATGTACTCATAGGCTTATCAAAATACTTTAGAATTGTAAGTAGTTAAAATAATTACTACACTGAATAGAATAGAATAGAATAGAATATTTTTAGAATAGAATAGAATATAGAATATTTTTATTTCCAAAATTACAGGGCCCATAAAGGGCATATAATCAGATACAAAAAAATTGATTGACATAATTGGTAATTACAACAATAAAAGTCACAAAGTACATGTAAATATATATTTAGTATATTAGCATTGGTCAGAATCAGAGCCAAAAACCATATATATATATATATATATATATATATATATATATATATATATATATATATATATATATATATATATATATATATTGTGAATAAAAGAATAAAATTACATTATATGCATTCATTCTCAAATCATTAACTTGACTTAGTGTCAATATTCATACCTGATCTCCTTAAGGGACGAGATCAAAAGTTCAATATAGGATAAAAAACTTAATTCACTGACCCTCCCCCCCCCCCTCTTAACTTAATTTGGGAAAAATTGATTGACCAATATGGGCATATGCTTTGAGAGTATACTTTTTGTATCATGGGTCCTGTTTTTCCTCAACAATGCATGTATAATAGCTTTTATTTGCTTTAAAAGTCAAAACATATGTTAGCGCCGAACTTGAATCCGTATTTTTCAATCCAAAAATCGATGTCGGATAACAAAACTTGCAGAAATTTTTACCCCCCACTCCCAAACTATTTGAATTAAGTTTTTTTATCCTACATTCAACTTTCGATCTCGTCCCTAATTCAAAACTATATTTAAGTAGTTAAAATAATTACTAAATTGAAATTTCCTTCCATTTGCTTTATATGTTTGATAATTTTATATGCATTGCCTGTTATTCGATGTATATAAACTCGTTTCTCCTATTCCTGACGTGTTTAATCGGTTGGATAAGAATACATAAATATCTTTAACCACTTGCCGGTGATTAAATTTCTATGTGGGAATTACCGCCCTTTTTTCTACAGTTATTAGAGCGATAAACTAGAGAAGTCCCGAAATGACGTCTATGTAAACAAACTTCATAGCAACGACATTTTCTTGAGGTTTTTGTCGAAAATCTTAGGAGAAACAGATTCTCCTTCAATTTACTCGTGAGTTATGGAATTTCTCCACCCTCTATAGTTAAATTTTGGATTTTAACACGCTCGCTAAAGGCTCGCGTGTTGAAAATCGAAAATTTAACTATCTCGGGTGGAGAAATTCTATAACCCACTCGTACCTGAAGGAGAATCTATATGTAACAATACTACATGTATCATGCTCCATGTGGGGCCTTTAGTTTATTAAAGGTTTCAAGTTTCAAGTTTCTCAATTATAAAATCAGGAGCTTTGGCTACTATCGGTAAGTTATAAACAATATATAACGTAAGCAAAATCATGTAAATATAGCTTTTGAACCGAAATGGCATGCAATACATATATATGTATATAAATCTTCACACACAATACACTGTTTTAGTCATGTACAAGATGCCATCCATCACCAGAACGATAAATATTTTATGACGTGTGTGTGTGTGTCATGATACAACTAGATTATGGATGGTACTTTTAAAAAATATTATCATGGAATTTATTCAAAATATTTAAGTAAATATCATATATGTAGTACTAAATAAAGGAAAATTGCATATACGATACTGAAAGAACATTGTCAGCTGTATTTTCTACCGTGATGATATCGATATCATCACCCCTTTATCATACCCCTTAAACTGATGTTGGTCACGAGACCAGAAAAAAATTCTTCACCACTATTCAAATATATGATAAAGCGTATAAAACATGTCAAAATCCGTATCACCCCTCAATCAATATTATTCCTCGGGGTTACACGGGGGGGGGGGGCACTTACTATATGACAAAAGGGGCCAGTTTTTCTTCGCAAAACGACTGTAAAGGGGTATAAGTTTTTCTCTTTTCTACAAAGGGGTAATATCTGACTATCTAGAATGGGGTTATATGTCAAGATGTTTGATACACAAGATGGATTGAAGGCTTTAAACACAAGTTTTACACAACTAATACACAATAAAGGACAAAAAAAATGACATGGTAAACAAACTGAAACAGACATAATCACCTTATGCAGCTTCTAAGTCCGCTCTCCTCGGTAATTAAGACCTTTTAAGAAAGGAACCAACACAGTGCATTAGTTCTTGGTCTGTTAAAAGAATATTAATTTTTTTGTTATCATCAAGCCTTTGAAAATCTTCATGATACTGTTGACAGTCCTGAAATAAATGTTCTCTTAACTTGGAGATTTTTTAAATTTTTAAAAAGAAATGATATTTACCGTCTACTTTGGACTAAATATGAGATCCCCTCAGTTCTGAAGATGCAGAGACTAAATATATTACATTTGAGACGGGCATGTTTCTTAACTCATTCGTATTGTTGTAATTCACATTTATTTTAAGACAGACTTACAGCACAGCCAACACCATTCTGTGATGAAACGCGCATGGAAGTTATTAATATTTGTTTGAACTTTACTTATATAATTAGGGCCCCGCCACTTGGTGGCAGTCGCCCTATAGTGATCAGTCTGTCCGTCCATCCGTCCGTAACAAATCGTGTCCGCTCTATATATCTTGAGAACCTTTACGATTTCAAAGTTTATACTTGGCATGGATATTCACTAGCACCAGATGGTGTGTCCTAATGTATGTACAGCTCTGTAGGTCAAAGGTCAAGGTCAAAAATTTAGGTCAAACTTGAGAACCCCATGTCCAATTGTAAAGACCGTGTCCGCTCTATAATTTGACATGGTTTAAAGGTCACTCTATTCGGTGATGGTCCGTTCCAAGTTTTGAACATGTTCAAATTTTTCCACCGGACTGAACGGACTCCACCGAAATTCCACGGACATGTAACGCATTCGCTGATTAAGGAAGGGACGACAAACGTATGTTAACGGAGAAGAACGGGTTGAAAATTTTGCTTTCCGTTCTCATTATCCGATAAGGTGTGACAGGGGCTTTAGTATTAGGTAGGTTTATGTGATGAATAGTAGTGTTATCAACATAAAATTTTACATGTAGATAGATGTATATTTCAATAGTTATGGAACTTCCATATAGAACAGAGACCTAATGAGAAACGAGACCGACTCGGTGGACTCTTGCCAGTGTGCTCGCCTCGGAATGGGGAAGGTTGCGGGTTCGATCACCTGCCGGGACCAACCAAAGACATTAAAATTTTGGTATGTGTTGCTTTTCCGTCGGACACGCGGCATCTAGGAGTATGAGCACATGACTGGTCGGCTCGGAGTCAATATAATGTGTTCTGGTGGGGTTAGATATCTTCATTTCGACTGTTACCTCGTGAGCTAGCACGTTAACAAACATTTTAGAGAGGCTTGGCTTGACAGCTTTAAATATTCTGATGAATACAAAATTAAACATATCTTAAATCCTGTTCCATTGATATTGTCCCTTCCTCATACCGGATTTGACATGGGCAGCATGGCGGTTGTCCTACAGACTGCTTACTCTTCCGGAGCACCGGAGTCTACCCCCGGTTTTTTTGGTGGGGTCCATGTTGTTCATATGTTTTTAGTTTTTAATTGCAGTGCTTGTATTGTTTTCGTTTTGTCTTTGTTGTTCTCTGGGTTTGTCAGTTGTTTTCCCCTCCTTCGAATGTCCCTTTGGTATTTCTTGACTTTACTTAAATCCTACTACTACTAAACAAGTGAAATCCTTAGGTTCCTTAAAGAATCGCTAGAACTGAGGACAAGAGGCATTTTACCCAAACTGATTTCCTTGACTGTCTGTAAACCTCAGTTCATGGTATGCATTTTAGGTCACAAGGCAACCCCTAGCTATTTTACTCTATTTGCATGTTAGCCTATATATTGATTTGAATTTGCCTTATAAAATCACTAAGTCATATTTAACTTCACCAGTTTTTAACTGCTCACAAATTGACCACTTTCCAAGTGTAACATTTGTTATCTCCCCTTGTTTCTAACTAATGTAACAATAAACCTTAATCCTGTTTGACCTCATTTGCACGTTAAGTATGCACACTGTATCCAATTACGAGGGCATAACTTTAGAAATCAGGGGAGGTAATTATTGTTAAATTGGTAAGAGCTCTTTTGCCAATTTGTCTTGGATCCTTTAATTGCTGATTAGCATTGGCGGTGACACACCATCTGCAAACAGAGGAACTTAAAATATATATTTACGACATATTGAAATGTCCAACGGTACACTGTAAAAACAGATTTAAAAATTCTGCTGGTTTGGATATAAAAACTGCGCAGGTAATTCTGCTGGTTTGGGTATAAAGAGTGGATGGGTATTAAAAGTACTGAAGTGAGGCTTTGGTGAAAATTAAGATGAAATGGAAATTAAAATAAATACGTTTGAGCCATTAAAGGATCCAAAAAGGGTCTTTTTTTAGTCAGAAAATTTCCTCGTTGAACTATTCCAATAATAACATTATAAATGCTGTGTTTATTTTTTTTTCCAGATTTTGACAGAAGCAATGTAGCAGACAGTTGGCAACAAACTTATATCAGTTAGTTATTAGTCAATTCCATAATCATTGTTACAGATGGGAAGGGTAAAGTTGTTCCTTTTATGGCTAACAGTAGTAGTGGTGCTAATCTATTTCACACAGAGCAAAAGGTTGTGGAATAGCAATGACATTACACAGACTTCACAATATGTTGCTAACAACACAAACTTCGAAAGTGAGAGAATCTCAGGACACCGTGGCACGTCTTATTCATCATATATCAAACCTTCATTGCCAAACATACACACAACGAAGCTTATGGACCCAGAAGCTCAGGAGGAACACGACTTAAAGGTTATACTGGAAACAGCAAAGAAGATTTCCGAGAAACCAGTCCTAGTCACACTTATAAACGACGGTTATCTCTCTTTAGCACAGAACTGGTTTTGTAATACTAAACACATGGGAATACATAAACAGGTGAACCTTAAAGTTTTTTTTTTGGAATGAACAAAATTGTGTGGTATAATAATTCTTTCGGTGATAATTTTAAAAACTTGCAAGCAAATTAAATATGGAATTAAAGATAAAAAATATTACAAATTTGATATGCTTTCTTAGACCTATCCTTAAACCTATAATAACATTATTTTCAAATATTTGTGCTGTAATTTGTGTATATTTGATGCAAACATGATTGATAAATTCAGTTCACAGCAGGAACAGATTTCTGATTTGTCAAGTTTTGAAAAATATACTTTTCTGAAAATGTTTGACAAAGTGAAGGCATTACTACATATATACATCATTATATGATTTTGTGGTCATTATGATCAGTTTTGATTAGATATATATAGAAGTTTCAGGTGAGTGACACAGGCTCCCAGGAGCCCCTGGTAATTATTATTTTGTATGGACAATAACGACATCATGAGCTTGATGTTCGGTTTAGAATCGGAACTTATCGTTGTTTTACGTTTACAGGTCTTAATAATTACAACAAATGAAGCTGCCAAAGAGACTCTGCAGTCAATATCACCGGAAGTAAACGTTGTCGTTATGACGGTGGAAAGCTACTTACAGAAAGATCAAGATTTTGGTCACGTAGGATACCTTCGCCTTATACTACGGAGAACCCGGATATTGCATACACTTCTGAAAAATGATATAGAGACGTTTTTATTTGAATGTGATTTTTTATGGATAAGAAATCCTATACCTGTTTTTAGGTCTCATGAAGGGAAATATGACATAGTTTTTGTACATAATTCAGGAAACGCCAATTCTATCAATGGAGGATTTTTCTATATGTTCCCCACTTCCGTTACAAAACAAGTATTTCAGGAACTTTATAATATGATGCTCAAACTGGCAACGAAAATAAAAAATATGCCGCCAAATAAGGCGGTCTCTGAGGGAGAAAACGATCAGGTTTATTTATCAGCTCTAGTAAACAAACGTTACGCTGGGTTAAAGAGTACTATATTACCCTTGTCTGATTTTCCGGACGGGAAATGGTATTCTTGGCCGAAATCAAAACGAAAGCAATTTAATCCATACATCATTCACAATAACTGGGTGATTGGAAACAAAAAGAAAGTTTCCCGTGCCAAAAAATGGGGACATTGGTTTCTTAAAGATGACAATACCTGTGACTTTAATAGAGTAGATAACATTACGAGGACGTGATGGTAATTTTGACTAGTGACCATATCATTTATTGTCTTGTCAGCATGTTCATTCCGGTATACTTTTATCTGTAAACAAGTATGGGTGGTATATATTTATGTTTAAAGTGGCATCATTGTTTGATATCTTATTCTTTTTTTGTACTGATTTTAAAAATGTAAGAAAATATGCTCTTAGCAGACAAATGCCTACATTAGCCTACAAATGTGGAAGAAACTATAAGAATAGAATGCATTTCTTCAGGTTTTACGATAGTGCATGTTTCATGTTTTGGGGTGGTATAGGGGAGTGAATAATTTTTATATTTTCTTAATATTCAAACCGGCCTGGAAATTATGCAAATGTGTGAAAATTTTAAAGAATTGTAAAGCGCGAAATTGTTTTCGTATAAATCTGATACTGCACATACCGGTACTTTTAAAGTATAATCCATTTAATTTATTTGTGATTACATTTTTTGTTTATGAATCGTCCGTTGATAAAACCTAAAATTATATACGGAATTTTTTTTTCTTCCTTCACAATTTCTGCACGTTTAAATACATCGAATTGTTGGTTTTGATTGGTTGTATACTTGAATTAATGATAAGAAACCCGTGGGCGCCATGATGGTAGACAGAACTATTCTTGAAACTGCTGTTTGTTTTTTAAACATCAACACCTTGTAAGTGGCATACTCTAAAATGTAGCCTGGCCTCAAAATTGGCTTGGCCTAAAAATTGGCTTGGCTTCAGATTTGTCTTGGCTTTTAACTCATCTTACAAATTTCAAAATATCTTTTTTAAAATAGTGTATCAGATATCCTCTTGTTATAACTGTTGATTGATGGTGTAGATAAAACTGTGTAAGGTCAAATAAAACCTGATGCAGTTCTCTGTTAGAAATAACATTTCAAGTAAAACAATGAACCTGTCATATCTTTGGATTCAGTATATATTTCTAATGAGTGGTGGCTAATTCTAAATTTAAAATCAAACTTTCTATACTCAAAATTAAAATTACCCAAGTTATATTGTAAATTATATCTGTGGTTAGATTTAAATAAAATACTATTTGTATCTAAATTTTGGATTTTTTCTTCGTATTTCTTTTTATTCTTATATTTCTTTATATATTGATTGCTAGTTTTAACAGTATACAGTACTGTCCAAAATTCTCTAAAGGCCGTGAATTACAGAATTTTTAAAGATAAATTTTAATTTGAAAACTTTCGATATTTTAGATGACAGATTTATTTCAGTTTTATGTAAAATTAGAAGGTCAAATCATAAATTACCAACTGAATCTGGACGATGGAATAACATTGTAAGAGAAGATTAAAAGTCCGTTAAAAGCCAAGACAAATCTAAGGTCAAAATCACGAATTTGAAGCCAGGTTAATTTTGAGGCAAAGCCAATTTTGAGACCAGGCTAATTTTGAGGCTAAGCTAATTTTGAGACCAGGATAATTTTGAGGCTAAGCCAATTTTGAGACCAGGCTTATTTTGAGGCTAAGCCAATTTTGAAGCCAAGCCAATTTTGAGGCCAGGCCATCAAAACACAGACTTAAAAAAAAACTATGTAGTAATATATCTTTTGAAAGGTAATAATACAATCTAATTAAAAACCGATTTCTCATCGCTCCCGTTTTCTGATATGTCGCGTGGGAGATCTAACGAAACCCGCTTTGAGGTCACATGTGAGTGACCTCGTAGGTGTGTCCTGTTCGACCAATGAAATTGCGGCTTACGCGATCTTGTAAGTTGATTACGAAGAAATCGTCAGTCCCCAGAATTCATAAACTTTTTTGATTGGCTTATTGATAGGAAGTCAACTCATTTGCATGTCATTATAAATTCATAAGTTCCAGTTCACTCACATGTGACCTCAAAGCGGATTTCGTTAGATCTCCCACGCGACATATCAGAAAACGGGAGCGATGAGAGATCGGTTTTAAATTATATTGGTAATAATAATACCTATAATAAGGGAAAGTTTAATGTGATCACATTACGAACATTTAATTACTGTAAATTCAGAAATTATTGCGTGAATTTAATATTGCGATTGTATCATTTTAGACCAAAATACAATTTTAATTTTTGCGATATTGAGAAAAATCCCGCTTCATTCATATAAAAAATTCCCAAGCTGCGAGTTTAAATTATTGCGATTACAACCTTGTCGCATTTTTCGCAATAATAAAAACATCGCAATAATTTCCCAAATTACAGTAATTTATTTATTTACTAGACATTTAACCCACGCGAGCGAGGGAAAATAAGCATTTTTTTGTGGTGGCCATATTGACTATAAAAAGTTGTTGCGGCCATGTCATTCATGGAACAGGAACTCATCATGGATGTTGTTGCAGACTTCATATAAACTTTCCTGTTAAGTAGTTGGTATCAACTGATAGTTTCATGTCTATATATGCTGTAGTATTCCAGTAATGGATGTTAATGCAAACTTTAACCAAAGTCAGTGAAGCATGACATGTAGGTCAACGTGACCCAATTGTCATATGTGTATCCACTGATGAATTAGACTGTATGCCATGTAGAATTACCAAAATGGACCAGTCAAAATCTATGACGAAAACAACCACATAAATTGTCAATATTTTTGTTGTTACAATTAATTCTGAAATGGAACTTGATGAAAAGCTTTTATTAAATACACATTTCATAATGCATTACCTTTTTCCTCCAGAATAAATTTGAAAATGAAATTGTAGATGTAAACATTTCCTTAGTGACGGAGGAATTTTTCAAAAAATGTCGTGAGTTAGGTAGAGCATATTTTTGGAAAATAATTGTTCCAATTGTTCCATTATCATCATGGGCAGGGCAAGCGATGCTTAATTTCACAAATATATCCAATAATGAGACGATAAAAGCATTTTAGTGTGTGGCTGCGTGTGCTGTCCACGTTTATATTTATCAAAGTTGTCCGAGATTAATGATAAAGATGACCATTTGTTAAAAATATTTTTATCTTGGGCTTGCAAGGAATTCTATGGTAGATATATATTTAGACAGGTACATGACAAATGTAAAAATAGATAATGGTTGGTTTCATCACTTTGTGCTTTCTCCAAAAAACAACTAAGTTAGTTATTCCCCTGAATTTTACCTTACTTCTTCATAATCTTCAAAGTTTATAACCTTTACAGTTAGGAGAAATTGCGTTATTGTAGAAAACCAATCCTGAATACATGAGGCGGAAACATCCCACTCGAAGGAGAATGTTTTTAATTTGTTTTATTATTCTTCCGTAATTTCAAACAGAAATACATTTGAAATATGTGCATACTTGTTTATTTAAATCAATGTGTCAAAATGATGCGTTCGAGAACTTTCTAAGGGATATGTTGGGAGAATTCATATCTGAAAAGTGCATACAAATTCTATTTGCACATAAACAAAATTGCAGTTTAAATTCATAAATGCAGATTGTCAAATCCGATAATAACCTTTATAATTTGAACCATACATCGTTTATTTTGAACCACGCGTTTTGCCGCCTTTTCGGCTAATTCGTAAATTTAGTATTATAGATTTGCAAATTACACCCATACGGATCAATGAAAAATACACAATTTAACAAACACAATGCAATACACGTACAGATTAAACAAGGCAACATGGGTATATAGACAAACATGACAGAATAAAACAATATTATGTACAGTAAATAATACATAAAAAATAATACTCTTTATTAATAAAAAGCTAAGGGGCGGTTAGCTTTTTAGAAAAGCTATTACTTGTATCATATTACAATGAGATATTTTGAACGCTACATCATTCCAGACGATTAAAAATGGCACAGTTGGACATGCCTTACGGATATCTTATGGTAAGATAGTTATTTTATCTAGAAAAACTGTTTTTTCTTTGTGATGGATTTGATATTATTAACATGAAAAATTTATACACACGGGATTGACCAATATGATAATGTACAAAGTTTAATCTATTTCCACATAGCTACACAGACAAGGGGGTGTATCAAACATGTTAAAATGACTAAAAATTAGGTCGGTCCTGCGTGTTATGGTATCATATGTTGTAAAATCAAGAAATAACGAGTTTATTACACACATATACATAATTTCAATAGACCAACCTGTACCCAACAGCTTTTATTCCTTTAATATAACCAATGGACATAATACAAACACCCAACAATCAAAACACTGGCTAAATACATATATATTATAGAGATCCTAGAGAAAATATATGAGTAAAAGATGTACAGACTGTGCCATATTTTGGGATAAAATTTACAAACATACCCAAGGATTTTTTTGGCCGAATTTTCTATTATAAGCAATGGCGGGCTGGGTCATCGGATATACCACTTTGAAAGGGGGCCGTTTATGACCTGTTTGGCAACAAAAGGCCAGGTGCTGTCGACTATGATTAAAATGCAAAAGGTTAACGCAGGTGAGCTAAAACACGGGCATAGCCTCTACAAACCATGCATTGGTAATACGTGGCCATAATTTCTACAAACCATGGACATAACTTCTACAAACAATGAACAATACACGGGCATAACTTCTAAAATCCATGAACAAAACGGATAAATCATGGTCTTGACGTGTACAAACCATCGATAAAACACTGGCATAACTTCTACAAACCATGGATAATACATAAAGTATGGATAAAATACGGACGATACACCTACAAATTAAGGATAAAACACGGGCGTAATATCTAAAAACTATGGACAATACTGGGCATAACATCTACACACCATGGATACATCACGGGCGTAACATCTATCAACCATGAAAATACAGGCGCATAATATCTGAAAACCATGGATAAAACACGGAAGTAAAATCTATAAACTATGAACAATACAGAGGCATAACAACTACAAACAACCGATAAAACACGGGAAGAACTTCTACAACCATTGATAACACAGGGGTTTAACATATACGAACCATGGACAATAATACATATAAACAATGGATAATACGCGGACGTAACCATAAAGCACGGATGTAACCAGAAACCATGGATAAAACACGCACGTAACAACTATAAACTATTGACAATACAATGGCTTAATATCTACAAACCATGGATAAATCAAATAACTTTTACAAATTATGACATACAGGGCGTAACGTGTACAAAAACACGGAGACGTAACGTCTACCGACCATGGACAATACAGGGGGTTATATCTACAAACCATGGATAATACACGTACGTAACCATAAACCATGGATGTAACATGGATGTAACCACAAACCATGGATAAAACACGGGCATAACTTTTACAAATTATGACATTACTGGGCGTAAGGTGTACAAAAACCACGGACAATACACACGCATAACCTTTACAAACTATGAATAAAACACAGGCATAACATCTACAAACCATGGATAATAACCATTTCCTTAACCCTAACCATAACCTAACCCTAACCTAACCCTAACCCTAACCCTAACCCTAACCTAACCCTAACCCTAACCCTAACCCTAACCCTAACCCTAACGTAACCCTAACCCTAACCCTAACCCTAACCCTAACCCTAACCCTAACCCTAACCTAACCATAACCTAAACCCTAACCCTAACCCTAACCTAACCCTAACCCTAACCCTAACCCTAACCCTAACCCTTACCCTAACCCTAACCATAGCCATAACCCTAACCCTAACCCTAACAAACTATGGATAAAACATGGGTTGAACATCTACAAACCATGAACAATTCATGGGCATAACTTTTACAAACCATGAACAAAACGGATAAATCACGGTCTTGACGTGTACAAACCATCGATAAAACACTGGCATAACTTCTACAAACCATGGATAATACATAAAGTATGGATAAAATACGGACGATACACCTACAAATTAAGGATAAAACACGGGCGTAATATCTAAAAACTATGGACAATACTGGGCATAACATCTACACACCATGGATACATCACGGGCGTAACATCTATCAACCATGGAAATACAGGCGCATAATATCTGAAAACCATGGATAAAACACGGAAGTAAAATCTATAAACTATGGACAATACAGAGGCATAACAACTACAAACAACCGATAAAACACGGGAAGAACTTCTACAACCATTGATAACACAGGGGTTTAACATATACGAACCATGGACAATAATACATATAAACAATGGATAATACGCGGACGTAACCATAAAGCACGGATGTAACCAGAAACCATGGATAAAACACGCACGTAACAACTATAAACTATTGACAATACAATGGCTTAATATCTACAAACCATGGATAAATCAAATAACTTTTACAAATTATGACATACAGGGCGTAACGTGTACAAAAACACGGAGACGTAACGTCTACCGACCATGGACAATACAGGGGGGTTATATCTACAAACCATGGATAATACACGTACGTAACCATAAACCATGGATGTAACATGGATGTAACCACAAACCATGGATAAAACACGGGCATAACTTTTACAAATTATGACATTACTGGGCGTAAGGTGTACAAAAACCACGGACAATACACAGGCATAACCTTTACAAACTATGAATAAAACACAGGCATAACATCTACAAACCATGGATAATAACCATTTCCTTAACCCTAACCATAACCTAACCCTAACCTAACCCTAACCCTAACCCTAACCCTAACCCTAACCCTAACCCTAACCTAGCCTAACCCTAACCTAACCCTAACCTAACCCTAACCCTAACCCTAACCTAACCCTAACCCTAACCCTAACCCTAACCCTAACCTAACCCTAGCCTAACTTAATCCTAACCCTAACCCTAACCCTAACCCTAACCCTAACCTAACCTAACCTAACCCTAACCATAACCCTAACCCTAACCCTAACCTAACCCTAACCTAACCTAACCTAACCTAACCCTAACTTAACCCTAACCCTAACCTAACCCTAAAACTAACCCTAACCCTAACCCTAACCCTAACCCTAACCTAACCCTAACCTAACCCTAACCATAACCTTAACCTAACCCTAACCTTACCTAACCTAACCTAACCCTAACCCTAACTTAACCCTAACTTAACCCTAACCCTAACCTAACCCTAACCCTAACCCTAACCCTAACCCTAACCCTAACCCTAACCCTAACCCTAACCCTAACCTAACCCTAACCCTAACCTTAACATAACCCTAACCTAACCTAACCTAACCTAACCCTAACCCTAACTTAACCCTAACCCTAACCTAACCCTAACCCTAACCCTAACCCTAACCCTAACCCTAACCCTAACCCTAACCCTAACCCTAACCCTAACCTAACCCTAGCCTAATCTAATCCTAACCCTAACCCTAACCCTAACCCTAACCTAACCTAACCCTAACCATAACCCTAACCATAACCCTAACCCTAACCCTAACCTAACCCTAACCTAACCTAACCTAACCTAAACTTAACCCTAACCCTAACCCTAACCCTAACCCTAACCCTAACCCTAACCTAACCCTAACCTAACCTAACCTAACCTAAACTTAACCCTAACCCTAACCCTAACCTAACCCTAACCTAACCTAACCTAACCTAAACTTAACCCTAACCCTAACCCTAACTTAACCCTAACCCTAACCTAACCCTAACCCTAATCCTAACCCTAACCCTAACCCTAACCCTAACCCTAACCTAACCCTAACCTAACCCTAACCCTAATCCTAATCCTAACCCTAACCCTAACCCTAACCCTGACCTAACCTAACTTAACCTAAAAATAACACAACCCTAACCCTAACCCTAACCTAACCCTAACCTAACCCTAACCCTAACCCTAACCCTAACCCTAACCCTAACCTAACCCTAACCCTAACCCTAACCTAACCCTAACCTAACCCTAACCTAACCCTAACCATAACCCTAACCGTAACCTAACCCTAACCCTAACCCTAACCCTAACAAACTGTGGATAAAACATGGGTTGAACATCTACAAACCATGAACAATTCATGGGCATAACTTTTACAAACCACGGAAAATACACAGGCATCGACAAGTCATGGACAATACAAGGGCATAACTTTTGCTAATAGAGGATAGAACATGGGCGCAACATCTACAAATGATGGGAGAAACACGGGCATAACTTCTACAAACTATGACAATACAGGACTGAACTTCTGCAAACCATGGTTAATACATGGGCATAACGTCTACACACCACCGACGTTACACAGGCATAACATCTTCAAACCATGGACAATAAAGGGGCTTAACATCTATAAACCATGAATAAAAACGGGCATAACTATGGATAAAACACGTGCATTACTTCTAAAAACTATGGATAAAACACGGGCGTAACATCTATAGACAACGGATAAAACATGGGCTCAACATCTACAAACCATGGACAATACACGGGCATAATGTTTACAAATCACGAACAATACACAAGCATATCATCTACAAACCTTGGACAAACCATTGATAAAACACGGCCGTAACATCTGTAACCCATGTATAAAACGGTGTCATAACTTCTATGGATTATACATGGGCGTAACATCTACAATCCATGGCCAAACACATGCATAACATTTATAAACCACGGACAATACTTCAACAAATCACGTAAAATACACGGGCATACCTTCTACAGCCTATGGATAAAAGACGGGCGTAACATCTACAAACCATCGACATTGTTCGGGCATAACATCTGAAAACCATGGATAAAACACGGGCATAGCTTTTACAAACTGTACAGTAGTATATTTTTTCAGTCATTGTAATCTTTTTTTCCCCATTGTATTGTGTTGATGTTGGCATTCTTTTTGCATTTTATAGTGCACAAAATGAAAATTTGAAGAAAATTGGTCATAGAAGTCCCGATAGACATTACATTATGGTTATTGACATTTAAGGTGGTACCTAACACTACAGGGAGATAACTCTGTAAAATCAGCTAAACGTTTTAATAACGTTGTGTTGTTAAGGGAATATTAAGCTTTTCAATGATCAATATTAGTGTTTGTCAAACTGCTATACAATCAGTGTAATTTTTCTGATGAATTGGTTGGTTCAAATGTTTTGAAATTTTAAAATTATTGTCAATGGGTCAAAGTAAATACTTTGTCAAAATTTTATGAAAATTAAACGAGCCAAATTAATTTTAGTGAAAGTGTTGTGTACCACCTTAAAACAATGTTTTGTTGAACTTACCTTCATTGAAATATGACCAAAATGTTACAGGTGTACAATCCATTTCTACATAAGTTGAAAAAACAGTACGATAGAAGGTGGAACTCTGGTACAAGGAAATTGTTTCAGATCTAGGAGTTAAAAAATATCTTTGCTACTTGACCTTCTACCCTTCACCACATTCAGAATTGTATCAGATGACATGAATCTGATGATTTTATTTACAAAGTATTAAATTTTCATGTAGTTTATATCATGGATTCAATGTTACACATCCATTTGTATCTATTTGTCTATAGTGTTTTCTCTAGATTCATGGGTAATCAAAATGATAAGCAGAGTCCAATTTATCATTTTTTGTTACACTGTTACATTACCAATTTGTTTTATGTGCTTAAAAAGGAAATTTGCCCATGAGGAGACAACAGTGGTATTACTGGATATACATACCAAATTAAGACAACTCATCAAGTGTCTACCACCTCTGTGTAAAAATCAACTCTTAAAAATTCTATCTGTTTATTATTAAATATATAAACAAAGACAAGAAATAAAGTTTGACAAGCCATTGATATTCATATGACTTTCTAAAATAAACAAGAGGCTCCCAAGTGCCTGAATCTCTCACCTGTTACTTTTTGTGTAGATCTTGCATCAATGACTGTTTATGCTATTTAATATATACTGTTGCATTTTTTGCCTAAATGTTGAATCCTGAACCCAAATATATATGGTTACTAGGGACCTCTTCAATGGCATTGACTCTGGACTAACATTTGGACTTGTACAGTTAAATTATAGGGTCCTTAACCCAAATATATATGGTTAAGGTGGACTTTTTCATCAGTTGCTATGGACTTTGTCGATGGCATTGACTCTTGACCTTCCATTTTGACTTGAACAGGTAAATTGTAGGGACCTGAACAAATCATATCTGGTTAGTAGTGACTTTTCTATAAGGGGTTAATTGACAATTTTAGTCATGTTGACTTATTTGTAGATCTTACTTTGTTGAACAATTTTTCTGTTTACAGTTTGTCTGTATCTGTAATAATAACCTAAAACTGCAAATTTATTTTTTTTCTACAAAACTGGTGGCCAATAGGTAAAATTAATTGGTATTACCTGTTTGTATTGATCAAGACAAAAACTTTTTAAAAAGTTTGTCGAAATCAGACTTGAAATACAATTTACAATTTAGGGTGTTGGCCCTATTATGTTGTCTGTAATACATTTTACCGACTTTAAATAAATTTTACTTGACTTGACTTGACTTGAACCTGCAAAATATAATTGTTGTTTGTTTATACATTAAATATTAAAAAAACTTTCAATGAACTAGTCATCAAAAATGCATTTGTAGAGAAATTAAAGAATAAGGCCTAAAATGAAAAATATGTAATATTCCCTCTTACACCATCCTTTCTCACCCCCCAAAAAGGGGTTACTTGGACAAACAATATTTCATTTCCTTCAATTAAATCAACATTGTTTCAATTCATGGACATCATGGTCATGGACACAGATTATATATGATAACCTTGATTCACCAACAATCTTATAAAATTGTAAAATGGAAACTCATGTCGACAATTTTTTCCGAAAATGAAAATAACAATTTGAAAGAGCAAAAAAAACATGAAAAATAACTCAATGTAGATCATTTTTCAAGTAAATAACTTTCCTCAAAATGCTGATGGTTGTTAAGGTATGAGGAAGCGTAACTATTTTTCCATTGGCCTTATATTTAATAGAACATAAGTCCACCTTGATAGTAAAGTTTGGTTAAATTTGCTGAAGTAGTTTCAAAGGAGATGAACTTTAACATGTTTTCCCATAGGGTCCAATGTTAAACTATGTCCTGCTCTGGTGGCCATGTTTTTTGGCAGATCGGAAAAATTTCTGCAATCTTAGTAAAGGACCTTCCATACATCATTCCTGTAAAGTTTGTTTAAATTTGCTTCATTGATTTTCGAGGAAATGATCAATATGTGAAAGTTTACGGACGACGGACGACGGACGCCAAGTGATGGCAAAAGCTCACATGGCCTTTGGCCAGGTGAGCTAAAAATGTATATTATATTTGCATATCTTTAACAATAAAACGTGAAATGTGTTGACATAATTTCCAACTGGTACATACCTTTTCCTACTGGATTACACATACATGTAAACATGTATATATTTAGCTTTCTGTCTTTCATAATTAAAAATGACAAAAGATATCTATATGAATTTCTCAACAAACCTGTAAAATTAATTTCAACACACATATAGATTTGATAAACATAAGTAGGTATCAAAATGCAACTTTTTATTTTAAATGACTGCCAAGGCAGCAAAACATTTTTAGATAATTTCACATGTGTTAATGACCACATCGAAAAGCTGTTAAAACTGGGAAAATATCCTACTAGAACAGAATAATAGTTTGTGTGTATTTAAAGTACAATGAAAAGGTTACCAATAACAGAATGACATTAATACTAAGATCTCCTTAAATGCATAATATATGTAAAGTTTTTTTCATGTACATTTATTTGAATGATACATGATGATACATATTTACCATTCCTGTCATTAAAGTATAAATACATAATTAAAAAGTATATATATATTTTTTAAACAATACACGTTTGTTTAAGATAAATTGGGTAGTAATATCCCTTAACCAAGTTAACAAATGGAGATAAATGAATTTGTCTCCCTTTGGAACTCAGGATTAAAAGAGGTTACCCCCCTTGATCAAGTTACAAAAGGGAGACAACTGACTTTCATATGTTTCTCATTAGCTTGATTTTTTAGGATGTAAAAATTGGTTTGATCGTCGTCAGACACAAAAAAGATCCGATCGGAAACGAGGCAAAATATGCAGATTTTTGTCCAGGAATAGAATAAAGATTTTCCAAGCAGCTCTGTTTTCTAAGTTTTACTCTTAATTTCAGTTTTCGGATTATCTGATATGGTGCATGAACAGAGATAGCTTTTGTTTATCAAGTAGAAATGGTATATGTAGGTTTATGTTGTCTGGTCTTGAAAATAGTTGTCAACGTGGTGCAATTTGTTGATAAGATGTGGATACAAATGGAATGACAAAGTTTTAACTGACATTCAACCCTCTCAAATTTGATGAAGTTCTTTGCTTTAAAAAAATTGCTGGAAATTCCAAATGAGGAAAAAACTTTGCGGTTTGAATAAAATCTCAGTTTGAAAAGTTTAATGAAACCTTGTTGGCACTGATTTATGGATTTTCCCAGAGTGGCCTTGTGGTTGTAGCCAGGATAAAAACACCTTTGCAATTAAAGGTAATAACCAAATTACCGAACTCCAAGGCAGTGGTCAAAAGGAATACTAAACAAGAGGCTCCCCAGAGCCTGAATCGCTCACCTGTTATCTTTTGTGTACCAGTAGATCTTGCATCGATGATTATTTTTGCTATTTACTGTATACCGTCACAATTTTCTCCTTAATATTGACCTGTACAGCTAAAATATAGAATCCTGAACTAAAATAATATGGTTGCTAGGGACTTTTTCATCGGTTGCTATGGACTTTTTTAATGGCATTGACTCTTGACCTTCAATTTTGACTTGAACAGGTAAATTGTAGGGTCCTGAACCGAAATATATATGGTTGCTATGGACTTTTTCAATGACCTTGACCCTTGACCTTTCTTTCTGACTTGTACAGGTAATTTATAAAGTCCTTAACCTAAATATTTATGGTTGCTAGGGACTTTTTCATCGGTTGTTATGGACTTTTTCAATGGCATTGACTCCTGACCTTCCATTTTGACTTGAACAGATAAATTGTAGGGTCCTGAACCCAAATATATATATGGTTGGTAGGGACTTTTTCATCGGTTGCTATGGACTTTTTCAATGGCATTGATTTCTGGCCTTCCATTTTGACTTGAACAGATAAATTGTAGGGTCCTGAACCTAAATATATATGGTTGCTAGGGACTTTTTTATCGGTTGCTATGGAACTTTACCATGACCTTGACCCTTGACCTTTCTTTTTGACTTGCACAGGTAAATTATAAGGTCCCTAATCCAAATATATATGGTTGGTAGTGACTTTTTAATCGGTTGCTATGGAATTGTTCAATGACCTTGACACTTGACGCCCCATTTTACTTGTACTGCTACCATTTAATTTATTTCAAGTAACGCCCTAAACATCTGTGACAATGTCAGACCATTATTTTCTGTTTACATGTAAATAATATTTCAAGGGCAAAAACTACTATAAGGGGTCAATTGACGATTTTGGTCATGTTGACTTATTTGTAGATCTTACATTGCTGAACATTTTTGTTGTTTACAGATTGTCTTTATCTATTATTATATTCAAGATAACAACCTAAAACTACAAAATTTCCTTAAAATTAACCATTCAGGGGCAGTGACTCAACAAAGGGTTGTCCGATTCATCTGAAAATGTCATGGCTGGTAGATCTTACCCTGTTGAACATTTTTACCCAATAACAGTTTTGCTGTAAATGCTTTAGTTTTTGAGATATAAGCCAAGTGTGTAAAGTCTCACATTATAAACTCTATCGTTTCCTTGTAAGGCAACACCAACTTGATTTTTAGTTCTTTGGATTTCGCCGCTCCGATTTTTGGACTTTGTACGCGTTGTAAATTTAAGAAAAAAAATTTTGCCGCTTAATTTTACAAAAATGCTGGAAATTCTCCCCAAATTCTTCATTTTTGGAGAAATAAAAAGTGTTCGCCTGCTCATAAAACTTTTTTTGCAATATTTAAGTTCCGTGCCGCATGTAAATTTGATCTTTGCCTGAAAAAAACAGTTGCCATCAAAGCTAAAAAAAAAAACTAAAAATCAATATGGTGTGGCCTAAACATCTGATTATTTCATAATCTAATACTTGGAAATAATATTCTCATCAATAAAATGAATTTTTTAATCATGATGAAGTTTAAAATGGCTAATATTTTTTTCTACAAACATTTTACACATCTACATTTAAGTTTCCAAGAAATTAAAAATAAAAATTGTTCTCCCCCTAATAAAATTTTGTAAAAAATGGGTTTTTCCCAATTTTTGCAATATTTTAGTTTGAAAAATGTGTACCGCATGTAAATTTTATCTTCGCGCGACAAAAACTAGTCCTCAAGAAAAAAAAATTAAAATTAAAATTTTGCTCGCTCGCATCTATTTTGCCGTCCAAAAATCCAAAGAACTAAAAATCAGTTTGGTGTGGCCTAAATATGGTCACTAGTCAAAATCACCATCACGTTGTCTACTTTATTAAGGGGGTAGGCCTAGGTTAGGCCAAAATTTTCCACTCGTTTAATTTTTTTCATATTTTCGTAATGCATTATTTATGTCTCAATACACCACTTAAGAAAAATTTATTGAAATTCAACCACGCGTTTCCTTCACAGGGTTCATTTAAAATGGACATTTAAGAGGATCCCTTCATTTCGGGAGATGACACAAGTTAATGAATATTGCTACGTCTCATAACACATATGTTTGATTAAAAATAGTTATAATTGTTGAACTGAAGAACAAGGATATAGTCTTAATAAAAAATGAGAAAAATGGTAGAATTCATTCTTTACATGCAAATTACGAGACATGTTAGGAATTTCGTTCATTTTCAGTTGCCTCATTAAATATTCAAACAGTGCTGTAAAAAAAAATCTGTCGTTTAATTCTTACAAATAACTGTTAAAACAAATATCATATATATTTGTGTTATATGACAAAATACTATGAAATTTTAACCACAAGTTTTCACAAAATACTTGATCAATTTTGATATTAAGACATTGGGAAAAAAATAAAGATTGTCCCATTATACTTTTATTATATATTATTTGAAGCAGCATTATCATTCATTATATGTAGTTTATATATGCTATACAACAGATCATGGTTACAAGTATATGATATAAGGCAGAAAATATCTCAAAAACATTCGATTCATCAAATAAATGCTATTTAAAATAATCCTGAAAATTTCAGGAGTGTGACATTTTATGTGTGGTGAACTATCACTGCTACGGTATAAGACTAACAGGATAATGTGATATAAGCAACCACACACTGAGATGAGGACGTGATAAATACACAATCCTTAGGAGGGGGTGGCTAATTCAAGATTTTATATTACGAATTTACGGGACGAGTAGAAAATTCTATTAAGGATTTATGAAATTATTGCAAATATTGACTCAGCATTTTGTTCATTTCAAACGACTTTTTCAACATCTTAATCAAATGTCGGGTCGAATTGATATGGTACCATGCAAATATCTCCATTCCTGTCAAGACTTTTATACTGGAATAATGCTTGAACTTTGATAATTGAACGAATCAGTTCTAACAAAAAAAGTGCTGGGAGCATAATAACTAGATCCTAATCCCAGACTACTGTCATGACTGTGTGTCTCATATACTTCGGCAACTGAATTCTACATGAAATGCTCCAGACCTCACTATTATTTTTTATTTTTAATATAACATTTTTTATGTCTTAATGGTCAACATGGCTCAAACTTTCGGAGACGTAACTTGAACATATTCTGCAACGTCAAATTTATCATATATGATGAAATGCACAATAATATCGGAAAAACAGCTGTCGTTAAATATTTGGGACATTTCAACAGCGGAAAAGGCAACAATTCGTTATGACTATTGAAAACAAAACTTTTTACTTTCATTTTAAAGAAACTTTTGAGATATTCCCGAAAAACCACTTACAGTTTGAAAAAGACACACAGTAGAGCAAAAATCGCACCAAACAACGAGGAACAACAAATACAAAACACGCATTACTGGATGCAAAGTATCCCTGGTAACTACGTATACGGATTCGAGTGCCGTTTATCCTCATAGAATCCAATGTAAATAATCCGTGTAATCAAGATGCTTGCTTACAAACGCATCGACGATTATTAAAAGTCAATAGGAGTTATCTCCCTTACCTCAGGCCCGCCCTCTATTCCATCCCAAAACATGAAACATGCACTATCGTAAAACCTGAAGAAATGCATTCTATTCTTATAGTTTCTTCCACATTTGTAGGCTAATGTAGGCATTTGTCTGCTAAGTGCATATTTTTTTACTTTTTTAAAATCAGTACAAAAAAAGAATAAGATATCAAACAATGATGCCACTTAAAACATAAACATATACCACCCATACTTGTTTACAGATAAAAGTATACCGGAATAAACATGCTGACAAGACAATAAATGATATGGTCACTGGTCAAAATTACCATCACGTCCTCGTAACGTTATCTACTCTATTAAAGTCACAGGTATTGTCATCTTTAAGAAACCAATGTCCCCATTTTTTGGCACGGGAAACTTTCTTTTTGTTTCCAATCACCCAGTTATTGTGAATGATGTATGGATTAAATTGCTTTCGTTTTGATTCCGGCCAAGAATACCATTTCCCGTCCGGAAAATCAGACAAGGGTAACATGGTACTCTTTAACCCAGCGTACCGTTTGTTTACTAGAGCTGATAAATAAACCTGATCGTTTTCTCCCTCAGAGACCGCCTTATTTGGCGGCATATTTTTTATTTTCGTTGCCAGTTTGAGCATCATATTATAAAGTTCCTGAAATACTTGTTTTGTAACGGAAGTAGGGAACATGTAGAAAAATCCTCCATTGATAGAATTGACGTTTACTGAATTATGTACAAAAACTATGTCATTTTTCCCTTCATGAGATCTAAACACAGGTATAGGATTTCTAATCCATAAAAAATCACATTCAAATAAAAACGTCTCTATGTCATTTTGCAGAAGTGTATGCAATATCCGGGTTCTCCGTAGTATAAGGCGAAGGTATCCCACGTGACTATAATCTTGATCTTTCTGTAAGTAACTTTCCACCGTCATAACGACAACGTTTACTTCCGGTGATATTGACTGCAGAGTCTCTTTGGCAGCTTCATTTGTTGTAATTATTAAGACCTGTAAACGTAAAACAACGATAAGTTCCGATTCTAAACCGAACATCAAGCTCATGATGTCGTTATTGTCCATACAAAATAATAATTACCAGGGGCCCCTGGGAGCCTGTGTCACTCAGCTGAAACTTCTATATATATCTAATCAAAACTGATCATAATGACCTCAAAATCATATAATGATGTATATATGTAGTAATGCCTTCACTTTGTCAAACATTTTCAGAAAAGTATATTTTTCAAAACTTGACAAATCAGAAATGTGTTGCTGCTGTGAACTGAATTTATCAATCATGTTTGCATCAAATATACACAAATTACAGCACAAATATTTGGAAATTATGGTTTTATAGGTTTAAGGATAGGTCTAAGAAAGCATATCAAATTTGTAATATTTTTTATCATTAATGCCAAATTTCATTCGCTTGCAAGTTTTTAAAATCATCACTGAAAGAATTATTATACCACACATTTTTGTTCATTCTAAAAACACTTTAAGCTTAACGTTATTGACACACCTGTTTATGTATTCCCATGTGTTTAGTATTACAAAACCAGTTCTGTGCTAAAGAGAGATAACCGTCGTTTATAAGTGTGACTAGGACTGGTTTCTCGGAAATCTTCTTTGCTGTTTCCAGTATAACCTGTAAGTCGTGTTCCTCCTGAGCTTCTGGGTCCATAAGCTTTGTTGTGTGTATGTTTGGCAATGCAGGTTTGATATGTGATGAATGAGACGTGGCACGGTGTCCTGAGATTCTCTGACTTCCGAAGTTTGTGTTTCTAGCAACATATTGTGAAGTCTGTGTAATATCATTGCTATTCCACAACCTATTGCTCTGTATGAAATAGATTAGCACCACTACTACTGTTAGCCATAAAAGGAACACTTTTACCCTTTTCATCTGTAACAATGATTATGGAATCGACTAATAATTTGTTACCAACTGTCTGCTACATTGCTTCTGTCAAAATCTGGAAAAAATAAACACAGCATTTATAATGTTATTATTGGAATAGTTCAACGAGGAAATTTTCTGACTAAAAAAACCTTCTTGGACCCTTTAATGACTCAAACGTATTTATTCTAATTTCCATTTTCACCTGAATTTTCTCCAAAACTTCACTTCAGTACTTTTAATACCCACTCTTTATACCGATCCACTCTTTATAGCCAAACCAGTAGAATTACCTGTGCAGGTTTTATATCCAAACCATCATACTTTTTAAATCTGACTTTTCAATATGTCGTAAATATTTATTTTAAGTTCCTCTGTTTGCACTGTTTGCAGAAGGTGTCACCGCTGTTACGGCCAGAAATCACCTTTAAATTGTAGCCAACAAAAGACACAAATCAATAATAAAATTTAACAAGATTTATTATACACAAGTTTACAAGAAATATTATACAAATTGAAATGTCAACTTGACTGTTGAAATATATGTCCGATCCTTTTGACTTTTCTTTATCCGGAAATCTTCTCGTCATTGTTGTGGGAATCCAAACAGAATATTATGACAAATAAGTCACGATCTAGTATGATGTAGTTCACGTAAATAAATGTGTCAATCCAACATCTGAGAACAAAAGAATGTTAATGTCTAATCTGAAAGTTTAACTTTGGTGTCCGTATATATATAGATGTCACGGAAATCTCTAGAAGGCTGTAGAAGGGAAACTCGTAGAAACTGTAGAACGGAAACTTCTAGAATACGGTAGGAGTTTGAATTACACATCGTATATTATGATCATTCCAGAATTATTATGTAAGTCAAATAGAAAGTTTTAATCATTCCATCAGTATCTATGATTGTTCCAGTGATTTCTAAACAGCACAGTTATACCATTATTTGGTAAACAACTATAAGTATTATGTAAGCATATTATACATGTTATAAGTCCACACAAAACAAATTAGGCCAAGATAAATAAATATAATAATCACACAATGATATCATAACATCGCCAATACTAATCAGCAATTAAAAGATCCAAGGCAAATGGGCAAAAAGCTCCAATTTAACAATAATTACCCCCTCTTATTTCTAAAGCTATGCCCCCATAAGTGGATACAGTGTGCATACTTCACCTGCACATGAGGTCAAACAGGATTTAGGTTTATTGTTACATTAGATAAAAAATTACACTTGGAAAGTAGTCAAGTTAAATCTAACTTAGTAATTTTATAAGCCAACATCAAATCAATATATAGGCTTACATACAAAGAGAGCAAAAGAGCTAGGGGTTGCCTTGCGACCTAAAATGTATACCATCAACTGAGGTTTACAGACAGTCAAGGAAAGTAGAAGAGCGTCAAACAACACACAAGTATCAATGGAATCGAAAACACATCTCGTTGATTTATTGGTTCCTGCTAGATATTTAATACCTGTGGATCTTTCATTCTAAACCCAAAACAAAACCAGAAAGGAAAAGGAAATTACTTCCAACCAAAGTGACGAGAACCAAACGGCTGGAAAACACAAGTGGAGGACCCAGCAAAGTGGATAAAAACAAGAAATGTAAAAAGTGTCAAATGAACAAGAGCTTTGCTGAATTCTACAAAAACATGAATATTTGCAAGGAGTGTAGACGGATTGACAACGAGTGGATAAGACTTAATAGAGACATTATCAGAAAAGTGAAATCTGAACTGCAATCTCGAAACGAACACTTTGCCAAACGTTTGTGTATGAATCAACAAGCCATTGAGCGACCTGTAACTAATATAAGCACTTACAGGACGACCGGAGCTCATTCTACTATCGAATCCCTGGAAAGAACGACGTCTTAAATGTATACCTGTGACATATGTGGATACCAGTCCAAGCGCAACTTCAACCTAGAGCGACAAAAAAAGAATGCACACGGTATGGAAGAGGATTCAACAGACTATAGTGATTCAGTCTCAGACACCACCACAGAAGCCGATAACGAGGAATCGGAACAAAGTAGTGACCATGTATACAAAGAAGACTCCGAAGAGCAATGCGGACAGTCTCCATGGGATGTCATTTTGAATAGGACATTTCAAGTACATCAATCGGAATACTCACAGACAGTAAACGAACTAGTCGAAGCCGGGATGGGAATATGCCGTAGAAAAACGAAATATATGCTTAACCGTGTATTGAATGACTACGACCTACATTACCACCAGCTGAAGACAGCAATGACCCTATGTGACGGAGGAACTGGAACAAACAATAACATATTACAAAGAAAGCATTACCTCGGACTGATTTCCTGGCATCATGACATGAATAAAGACCCTGTACATAGAAAGATCAAGAAAACGGCTAAACGCTTGAGAGAAGAGGAAGACTGCGAATCAAAAGAATCATGGGAATATGCCGTAGAAAAACGACATATATATTTAACCGTGTATTGAATGACTACGACCTACATGTACCACCAGCTGAAGACAGCAATGACCCTATGTGACGGAGGAACTGGAACAAACATTAACATATTACAAAGAAAAACAGAAAAAATATAAAAAATACAAAAAATACAAAAAAATAAAAAGGGAAGGAGGGGTAATGCAGTCTATATATGTTTATACATATACATGTATATAGCCAGTCACAAGCCTGGACAAAAATGCAGAGCGGCCTTGAAAAAAATGAGGAGGGCTAATGCAACCTATCTTATGATAACCAGTCATAAGCCTGGATAAATGCAGATTGGACTTTCAAATGACCCGGATGTAAGGGTGCTCTCGCACAGATCCAATCGTTGACTAACGACAATCGACCACCACTAGCAGCAGCAGCTTAAACAGCGACAAGTAGCACAAAAAAAAACCGAAATGAGCACGTGGGTATAGTCATGAGTAGCGATGAACAGCAACGAGCAAGAGAAAAAACAGCGATGAGCAAGAAAACAGCAGCGATGAAGAACAGCAACAAGCAGCAGGAGCAGCAGCAGCTAAAACAGCGACAAGTAGCCCCCAAAAAACTTAAATGAGCACGTGAGTATAGTCATGAGTAGCGATGAACAGCAAAGAGCAAGAGAAAAACAGCGATGAGCAAGAGAAGAGCAGCGATGACGAACAGCAACAAGCAGCAGGAGCAGCAGCAGCAGCAGCGAAAACGGCGACAAGTAGCACCAAAAAACGAAATGAGCACGTCAGTATAGTCATGAGTAGCGATGAACAGCGACGAGCAAAAGAAGAGAAACGAAGTGCATCATAGAGCAATGAAATGGGCGGCGGTTGCTAAGGACACCTTCCATTGACCTAATGGTGACAGCATCAGCTGGAGGTAAGGGAACATAATCCAATCCTACCTTTGGGCCTCCCCTTAACGAAGGGAAAACATCACCCGCGATGAAAAGCACAGGAAAGGTGGGAGATAATCCAACAGTACCTCTGTACTTCGTATACTCTCGGACGTAATATGAGAGTATCAGTCCCTCGACACTCGATGCGAGACCCTTACCCTATACAATTCCGGTGAGACATGGCACATCCGGGTCCCAGCATGTGACTGACGTCACTTCCGTAAACAAACAATGGGAAAATGGCGGGAAAACACACTACTTCCGGTACTTCCAGTTTCAGCCACACATGGGACTAACGTCACTTCCGTAAACAAATGGCGGGAGAATACACTACTTCCGGTTGCACATGGACACAAACCACTCCCGGTTCCAGTCACGTCACTTCCGGTTACGTCATTTCTGCTTCCGGTGACTTCATATCCGGCACCTCCACTACAAATACTAACTGAAGTTTGCTCATATACTACTAACCGTGTCATCAGCATATAATAGTAAGTACAATTTGTAGTATACTTCAATATCGTCATTATCAAATACTACGTGTGAAATATTGCATACATCATTAAGACCATTATAAGCATGCGACATAAATTCAGTTAAATCATTTAAAAACTCTGAAAACAGCAGGACTGACCAGTTCTCTCCCTGCCGTACTCCAATATTAGATGAAAAAAAGCTGAAAGATAAGAACCATCTCTTACACATGACTTCGCATTTTTATACAGAAACAAAATTTTACCATCAATGCTAGTGCGTAATAGTTTTTGCCACAACAATATTCTATCTACTGAATCAAAGGATTTACGATCACAATATAATTTTTTTCGAGTACAGTTAATTATTACAGTACAAAAATTAAGTTATCATCAGAAGGACTTCAGAACTGTTTAAATAAATTTAGTGAGTACTGTAAGAATTTGCAACTTTCTATAAATGTTGAAGAATCAAAATAATGGTATTCCAACATAGAAATATATTGGATAATCAATATGATTTCTTCCTGAACGAAACAAAACTAGAAAAAGTATTAAAATATAAATATCTTGGAAATGTGATTGAAACATTTGGGATGTTGCATTCCACACATATAGAATTATCTACCGATAAAAAGGCAAATAAATTAATGTTTTCCATGTTTAAATATCTCACCCTACTTGATAATAAAAATATTAATGTTTATAAAAAACTATTTTAATCTTTAATAAAACCTATTTTGATGTATAATTCAGAAATTTTGTATATGGATTTTTATCATTAAATAATAAAAGCATAAAAAAGGTAACGATAACTCCAAATTTGATATTATATCTTTGACAGACAGTATCCACCTTGAGAATACTAACTTAAAATTTTGTAAATATACCCTTGGTATAAGTAAACAATCCATAAACATAGCAGTCAGAGCTGAATTAGCACAATACCCCATTGATACATACATTAAATGTCATTCCCTGAAATACTTATTTAGATGTGTAAATGGAAACAATAATCCTTTACTAGATGATGCATTCTTATTATCTAAGTCCCTTCACTCCGCTGGTACTTACTCTTTTTTCATTTGTTGATAATATATGCACAATTATCAAAACCAATTGAAAGTAATAAACTGCCAAAATAGAAATTTAATCTAACTTAAACTTAAACTTTGAAACAGAAAGTGTGTTCTTTAAAAAAACACAAACAGTGAAAGAAGATAGTAAAATATACTTATATAGTAAAATAAAAACTCAATATCAAACTGAATTTTTTTTTTACTTCAAACAAACTTTGAAAATAGAAAAAACCTTATAAAAATGAGAGCTAGGGACCACTTTTTAGAAACTGAAAGAGAAAACAGAATATGTCAAAAATGTAATTTAAATGAGAAAGAGGATGAAATACATTTCTTCTTCAATTGTCCAAAATATGACATGTTAAGACAGGATTGTTTCAATAACATCATTGACATACAACCACGTAAACATACTTATTCACCTTTTGAAAAAGTTAAAACTTATTTTATCTTCTAACGATCTTATGGGGTTTGATGCTCCATTTATAAACCAGAAATCCACGATTACAAAGTTCGCCTCGTTCCCCCACTAATTTCGGTGTGTGGCTTTGTAGCTCCTCGAGTACACCCTTACAGCAAGTAATATGATTGTAGGTCGCTTGATATCGGAGAACTGAACTCGGACATAAAGCTTAACATAACTAAATGAAGCGCGATAAGTAGATCAGAGTGATCTAATTTTGGTGGAAGGCTGTGTTATTCCCTGAGATGCACCCTCACAACAAGTAATATGACTGTAGGTCGCTTGGTATCGGAGAGCTGAACTCGGACGTAAAACTTAACCTAAGTCAATGAAGCACGATACGTAGATCAGACTGACCTAATTTTGGTAGGAGGTTGTGTTACCTCCTTAGATGCATCTTCACACCAAATAATATAATTGAAGGTCGCTTGGTATCAGAGAACTGAACTCGGATGTAAAACTTAACCTAAGTTAATGAAGCGCAATAAATAGGTCAGAGTGACGCAATTCTGGTGGGAGGCTGTGTTACTCCCCAAGATGCACCATGACACATAGTTATATGATTATAGGTCCCTTGGTATCGGAGAACTAAACTCGGACGTAAAACTTAACCTAAGTCAATGAAGAGCGGTAAGTAGGTCAGAGTGAGCTGATTTTGGTTGGAGGCTATGTTACTCTCCGAGAGGCACCCTCATACCAAGTAATATGATTGTAGGTCGCTTGGTATCGGAGAACTGAACTCTGACGTAAAACTTAACCTAAGTCAATGAAGTGCAATAAGTAGGTCAGAGTGACCTAATTTTGGTGAGAGGCTGTGTTACTCTCCAAGATGCACCCTCACGCAAAGTAATATGACTGTAGGTCCCTTGGTATCAGAGAACTGAATTCGGACGTAAAACTTAACCTAAGTCAATGAAGAGCGGTAAGTAGGTCAGAGTGGCCTTATTTTGGTGAGAGGCTATGTTACTCTCAGAGATACACCCTCACACCAAGTAATATGATTGTAGGTCGCTTGCTATCGGAGAACTGAACTCGGACGTGAAACTTAACCTAAGTCAATGTCGTGCGATAAGTAGGTCAGAGTGGCCTAATTTTGGTTGGAGGCTGTAGTACTCCCCGAGAGGCACCCTCACACCAAGTAATAGGATTGTAAGTCACTTTGTATGTTAAAACTGATTTTTGACATAAAAGTAAAAAGCCAGTCAACCGTGCCATATGGGTCATGTGACCTCCATCTTATATCACATGGTCAGTCTCTTCAACGTGCATCTGCACACAAAAATAAATGACCCTGTGTCAACTAGTAACTGAGAACTGACTGTGGACGCACGCGCGGACGCGGACGTGGACGCCGGGGGTACTACATTAGTCCCCCCCCCAACTTCGTTGAGGCGAACTAAAAAGTCCATAGTACTGAGGAAAGTGGGCTCTATAGCTGCATAATATGTGTATTTGTTTCCACATTTTTTATAAATTTATTTCTGTTCTACGTTATATTTATGTTATTTTAATGCTTAAATAATGCTGTCAACCCTTCGGGTGTAAATTTTCATTTCAAATAAAGATATGTTAATATTGCAACTGAATAAAGTTTAATTGTATGCTACTGAAATGTGAAGCTTGGGTTCCTGTAGTTTCTCCTATGTCATATTTAGCAAATAGTTCATTGTACTGAGGGTCATATGGCAGTATATGGACCGAAGCGCAGCTGAGGTCCATATAATTTTTGAGGGCGACTTACCGGTCCATATACTGCCATTTGACCTTCAGTTCAATGAACTATTAGCTATATTATACTTATTTCAATGCGAAAACGTTCCGAAACTTATAATAATAATTAAGCTCCGCCCACCAGTCCATATAATTATTAAGTCCCGCCCATCGGTCCATATAACGTTATATGTACCGGTTTCTTTAATATAGACAAATAGAGAGACAAATCTTAAAAGTATAATATATGTAGTTAAGTTTATGAGTTAATACAAACGAATCGACTGGTTTTACCATCGTTTATCTATAAAAAAACATTTACATTCATACATTTAAAAAACACACACAGACAAAAGACTGAATATAGTACCACTATTGCTGCGCTCGCATCATTGGCCACGCCAACAGCATATTAGCTACAGAAATACACATGCTTTAACCAAAACAATGTTACGTATAAGTTTCACAATGAGTGAGAATTAGATATCGAATGATATTCACACTGTATATTTAATTTGGATATAATAATAAACGAGCGAGTTTATTATTCAATTCAAATTAAATAAGGAGAGTTGATATCAAACGATATCTAATTTTTACTATTTGTTTAACCTTTTTCTCTTATGATTCCTAAGGAATTTTTGTTGGTGATTCGGCGTCCGGGCCGTCGGAAATATTTACGTTCATTTCTCTGTGAGGTCAAATGTTGCTATGCAAAGATGAATTTCAAATATGGCGCCATTGTGTAGCTAACTTGTTGACCAATCAAAATAAAAGAATTTTTCTACACAAACACGCGTGGACCAATCGGGCCCATGTCTATATTCCGAAATCCAATTGGTCCGAAACCCCAAACGTCCGAAATCCCACTGATCCGAAGCCCATTGGTAGGAAAGGCCATTAGTCCGAAAATGGTATAGCCCAAAAGTCACAAAGATTGTAAAACAGACTGTTTCATTTCAAACTAGTACTAGTATGTGTTATGTGTAAATTTATGTTGATGGTACTTTGCCGTTATTTCATGGTCGGCCTACTGAGGATAGTGGTATACAGTAAGTTGATTACTTCTCGAAATAAATACATACAAGTATACATTTGTACAAACAACGATAGATTTCTGTGCTGAAAAAAAAACAGCTTAAGATTGCTCTATTGCTGGCTGACTATTCCAGATAACATTTTACAGGATAAACTAGACATCAAGGAGATGGAATCCATCTCTGTGGCCCGCCGTAAATAACTTGTGGTCCAAAGTTTGTATGGATAAACTGAAGTTAAGCTTAGTAATAAAGCACTTGAAGTAATAATCAATTCCGGTTATGTACTGACATGATTGAGAGTGTCTTTTGATGGTGATTGCATAACCATGCCATGTATCATCTCTGAACTCATAACCGTTTTCAAGTTATATAGCAGACATTATCATCCTTCCCTGCGCTTCTATCAGCTTGTTGAGCAGCTCCGTAAAATTCGTATCAAGAAGCGAGTGCGCTGAGCAGGAGTTATCAACAGTCAGCAGGCATTATCAACAAATTCTCCCAACGTTTGGCAGCTTAGAACTTATTAAATAACTTTCAAAATTGCAAAATATTAATAAATATATCAAGATCTGGTGTTCCTTTTTTTATATTATGGCGTTTTATTTAAATGAATCTTGAAGAATTTTATAAAAGTGACATCAACAAAATGTGTCTTTCCTCGATGCTGATAATGTCTGCTGGGACTTCTTTCCGCTCTTTCCATTGCATTTCATTATTTGCGATTAAAACAATTTATTAAATGTACGCTTTATATTTTTATGTCCATATTTTCGCCTGAATTAGTACTAATACAACTAAATGATGTTTAAATATGTCGTCTCCTTGGTTAAAGTTGGGAGATTATTTTATGTTGCGCATATTTTAGTCAGAAGTTGTTTCGCGAATGGAGACGGACTATGACGTCACGAGGTTGCAAGTTTGAAAGTGGATGCTTTAGTTTCCCGGAAAATCAAGAACAAAGATTTCCAGACTGATTTTCTTTTAAAAAAATTAAAATACACCCTAATGTATTTTACATGAACATTCAGGACATATATATATATATACTTATTGGTATGGTAAACAACGTACGTGTGTAACAGTAAACTTGTTGTCGTTGCGATGAAGAATCCATACTTTTCCCGCGATAATTTGGAAGAATTTAGAACGTTTACAAATATTTACCTTTCAGATAAGTAATTAAGATGATAAAAATATTATTTGCATTTTGAAAGCTAGATATCGTAAAATATCATCCCGCTCGACAGAATATGAAGACTTGGGTCTCGTTCGCTACGCTCACTCGTCCCAAACTTCATATTCTGGCTCACGGGATGATATTTTACGATATCTAGCTGTCAAAATGCAGATAATATATACAAATCTTTACCAAAGAACATGGGGTTCCCACATTTGACCTAGAGATTTGCACAATAATCGCGACATTCTTTTTGACATTGGTCAATAAGCATGCCAAGTATCTTCACTTAACTTCAAACCGAGCTCAAGTTATAGAGCGGACACGACATGGTGTTCTCAACTTTGACCTAAGTGTTTTACCTTGACCTTTGACCTACATAGTTGTACATAATCTGGTGCTAAAGGGCGATCGCCACAAGAATCTTGGCCCTTAAAACAATCCTTCAAGATTTAGCTTAAAGTGTTAGTTTTGTTTCGAGGTACAAGGTGAAAGTCAAAACGGACGTGCAGATAAGTTAAATACTAGTATTTAGTATCTTTCAGCCCCTTTAATTCAATTAAAAACCTTCAAACTGTATTGTTTCTCCCGAGTTGGTAGTCTATCTTTTTAGGTTTGAAATTATTCCCCCCCACACACACACAAAAACAAAAAAAAAGTCATTTTCTTGATCTCTAGATCGTGAAAAGTCCATGCAGATAGATGCAAGATGCATTTGCAAAGAGTTCTTACCTTTTGTAATCATAAATTCCGATATTACATCATGTTGACTTTCGGACTAAAAGACCTTGGGCCAACGATTTTTCGGACTAACGGATCTTCGGACTAATGACACTTCGGGCCAATAAATTTCCGGACCAGTGGGTCTTCGGACTAATGAGTCTTCGGATTATAGAACGGACCCCGACCAATCAAATGGGAAGATTTTGGATATCACTGGTTGATATCACACTGTACATGATGTGATATCGAATTTCCCCGAGAGTTAACAGTACATACTAAACTTTCACCTTATTCATCACATATTATATTCATTTCAGTGATATAACGTACAACATTGCAATCAATCGGGTAATCAAACCCACCACCCTATCCAATACTTATTTACTTCTTTAATAAGAAAATTATTAGTACTGTTAGGCTTATTGGAGTAGTAACAAAGTATACTGTATGTACTGTACAGTATGATAAAGTATGCTGTTAGCTAGTTCAAACAGTATTAATAATATGATGTTAATAGTCTAAATAGATACAAACATCCAGTGGACTGAGATGACCATGATGCATGATCTCCTGCATGCTTGCAACAGCCATCTTTGATCAGGTCAGCACAAGAAAAGCTATTGTATAAATTTATAAATAAGCGTCTACCTCCTACTGTTGCTAGTACCAATAGGATTACTTGTCAATAATCAGATTATTTAGGTGTGTATTTGTGCATTTGGGGACGATGCCGGTTGTTAAGAAAATAGGCCAGCCAAAATCAGGCTGTACTCCCTCTCTCTTGTCTTGCCAGTCTTGGTAGAATCTCGGGATCCAGTGTTCAAAATTATGTAGGTCCGAACTTGATCCCCTCTCTCTCTTAGTAGAACCTCCTGAAGGGACCCCCTTTCAAAAATTGCTCATTCCATGTAAAGGCTTTTCAATTTGTGTAATGGTTGGCCATGAGATGCAACTAGCTTAGTCTTTAAACAACAGAAGTTACATGATTTGGTTCACACATGCAGTGCAGATATTAAACAAAATTATTTTGCCTATGGGAACTAATTCACCCTTTGCTTTGGATGTTGTTCCCAAATGACCCTATTTTTGTTCCTCAATGACAATGACCTTTGACGTCATGCAACAATCCAATTGCAATCTGTATCGTCAGTTTTGAACTTTGTGACGTCAAAAAGTACAGGAACCTGTTGTCATTTTCTGTAATGGTGGACGAAAGTGTAAATACGCCTATGGAAAAGGGAGATAATTCTCTTGGTGGGATTTTCTTATATTAGACATAACACCCCTGTATTGCACAAAATATCAAAAAAAACTTAATTGAAATTATCTAAAATACAAATTTTAAAAGAAGTTTGAGATAGATATTTTGTATAGGAAATTTTCAGTTTTTCAAGTGCATTTATTTTTCTATGGAAAATTGCCCATTCAAAATATTTTTTGCAGTCTGGAAATATAACTTTTTTTTACAATGGTAATTTTTTTATGTTCATTATTCCAGCAGTTAGTCTTTTTAAACTGCAAAAAACCATTACTGGAGTTGCGATTTATAGACTAATTATGGTGCCCTTCCCTTGAATTTGCCCCTGGTCTTATTCTTGACAATTTTACGGAAATTTAGATCCTGTCCATTCGTACGTCCTGAAAGTAGTTTCCTTTCTATAACATCAGTTTGGCGGAACTAAATGTTATGAAACTCATAACAATGCTTAATACCAGAAAACACAGATCCAATTCGAATTTGGGTACCATCACTTACTGTTCTTGAGTTATGCCCCTTTTAACTGGAAAAATTGCAATGTTGTCGCTTCTGTTCTCTAACTTAAGTTTGCCTCAACCAAATGTTATGAAACTTATACAAAATGCTTATTACCACAAAACACAGATCGAATTCAAATTTGGGTACCGTCACTTCATCTGTTTTGAGCTATGCCCCTTTTTAACTGAAAAAAATCACAACTTTTGTCGTTTCCAAATGTTGTGAAACTTAATATAACTTTGTTTTTGAATCCCTTTAATTCTTACATATGTTTATATACTACTTATGAATTGTGTTGTATGATCTCATGAAATGATTAATAAAAAATGTTTACAGTAAAAATATATATATATCATTATATTTCTGCTTCCTATATGACCCGAATTTTAGCCCTAGAACATTTTATGACTAAAAGATTCGATGTGAAACTTACATGTACATAAACCTGTAGCTTCAATCGATTGATTTGCGGAAAATGGACAAAAAAACTATGTTTTTATTCACAACTGCTAGCAGCTGTCATTATCATTGTGTATAAGTTTTGTAACATATGGTTATGGCAAACTAAAGTTGTTAGAGAAACAGGAACAATTAAATTTGTGTTTTTTCCAGATAAAAATGAGCATTCACTCAATAACGGTAAAGTGATAGTATATAGATTCAAACTCAATCTGTGTTTTGTAGTAATAAGCATTGTCTATAAGTTTCACAACATTTGGAAACGACAAAATTTGTGATTTTTTTCAGTTAAAAAGGGGCATAGCTCAAAACAGATGAAGTGACGGTACCCAAATTCGAATTCGATCTGTGTTTTGTGGTAATAAGCATTTTGTATAAGTTTCATAACATTTGGTTGAGGCAAACTTAAGTTAGAGAACAGAAGCGACAACATTGCAATTTTTCCAGTTAAAAGGGGCATAACTCAAGAACAGTAAGTGATGGTGCCCTAATTCGAATTGGATCTGTGTTTTCTGATATTAAGCATTGTTTCATAACATTTAGTTCCGCCAAACTGAAGTTATAGAAAGGAAACTACTTTCAGGACGTGCGAATGGACAGGATCTAAATTTCGGTAAAAATGTCAAGAATAAGACCAGGGGCAAATTCAAGGGAAGGGCACCATAATTAGTCTATAAATCGCAACTCCAGTAATGGTTTTTTTGCAGTTTAAAAAGACTAACTGCTGGAATAATGAACATAAAAAAATTACCATTGTAAAAAAAGTTATATTTCCAGACTGCAAAAAATATTTTGAATGGGCAATTTTCCAGAGAAAAATAAATGCACTTGAAAAACTGAAAATTTCCTAAACAAAACATCTATCTCAAACTTCTTTTAAAATTTGTAAAATTATTATTTTAGATAGTTTCAATTATTAAGTTTTTTTTATATTTTGTGCAATACAGGGGTGTTATGTCTAATATAAGAAAATCCCACCAAGAGAATTATCTCCCTTTTCCATAGGCATATTTACACTTTCGTCCACCATTACAGAAAATGACAACAGGTTCCTGTACTTTTTGACGTCACAAAGTTCAAAACTGACGTTACAGATTGCAATTGGATTGTTGCATGACGTCAAAGGTCATTGTCATTGAGGAACAAAAATAGGGTCATTTGGGAACAACATCCAAAGCAAAGGGTGAATTAGTTCCCATAGGCAAAATAATTTTGTTTAATATCTGCACTGCATGTGTGAACCAAATCATGTAACTTCTGTTGTTTTAAGACTAAGCTAGTTGCATCTCATGGCCAACCATTAAACAAATTGAAAAGTCTTTACATGGAATGAGCAATTTTTGAAAGGGGGTCCCTTCAGGAGGTTCTACTAAGAGAGAGAGGGGATCAAGTTCGGACCTACATAATTTTGAACACTGGATCCCGAGATTCTACCAAGACTGGCAAGACAAGAGAGAGGGAGTCCAGCCTGATTTTGGCTGGCCTATTTTCTTAACAACCGGCATCGTCCCCAAATGCACAAATACACACCTAAATAATCTGATTATTGACAAGTAATCCTATTGGTACTAGCAACAGTAGGAGGTAGACGCTTATTTATAAATTTATACAATAGCTTTTCTTGTGCTGACCTGATCAAAGATGGCTGTTGCAAGCATGCAGGAGATCATGCAGCATGGTCATCTCAGTGCACTGGATGTTTGTATCTATTTAGACTATTAACAGCATATTATTGTTACTGTTTGAACTAGCTAACAGCATACTTTATCATACTGTACAGTACATACAGTATACTTTGTTACTACTCCAATAAGCCTAACAGTACTAATAATTTTCTTATTAAAGAAGTAAATAAGTATTGGATAGGGTGGTGCCCGATTACCCGATTGATTGCAATGTTGTACGTTATATCACTGAAATGAATATAATATGTGATGAATAAGGTGAAAGTTTAGTATGTACTGTTAACTCTCGGGGAAATTCGATATCACATAATGTACAGTGTGATATCATCTAGTGATATCCAAAATCTTCCCATTTGATTGGTCGGGGTCCTTTCTATAATCCGAAGACTCATTAGTCCGAAGACCCACTGGTCCGGAATTTATTGGTCCGAAGTGCCATTAGTCCGAAAAATCGTTGGCCCAAGGTCCTTTAGTCCGAAAGTCAACATGATGTAATATCGGAATTTATGATTACAAAAGGTTAGAACTCTTTGCAAATGCATCTTGCATCTATCTGCATGGACTTTTCACGATCTAGAGATCAAGAAAATGACTTTTTTTGTTTTTGTGTGTGCGTGTGGAAGGGGGGGGGGAATAATTTCAAAACTAAAAAGATAGGCTACAAACTCGGGAGAAACAATACAGACAAAGTCATGTTGTGACAAAAGGCAGGAATTAATATCACCTGCAATCGAATAAAACTGTATTTTGAGAAAAAAGTTGCGCCCTTGTGACAGAAAAAGAAGGCAGAGTCAGATATGCAGGTTTAAAGTGCTGGGGTCAAAGAAGATTTCCTTTCAAACTCCCAGCTAACCCCACTTATATTTTCATTTTATTTTTTCCAATTTGCTAATGGCTTAAGTGTAAATGCATTATCAGTTAAGTATTGATACCCTACTTTAAGTTAAGTTGTGTATGCCACTTAAATTTAATGAAATTTTAAAATGAAATCCTTGTCTGAGAAACGCTTAATTTAAATTTTATGTATGCAAGCACCATGAGCACTGAACCCCGTAGAAATACATGTAACAATTCTTTTTTTTTTCACACCATGACATTTTTACCCCACAAATATACTTTCAGTATTATGAATATCTTGGAATCGGATTAAGAAACCTCAATGGAACCCCTCCTCTCCCTTAAAGCTTGTGTCAACCCTGAACACTACTCTTGGCTGTGTACAGGGAAAAAATATTCACGCTTCTTACGTGAAGTATCGTCAAAACTATAACTTTATCAGTTTAACGCAGTCGTCTGTCGTCTGTTCCTTTAAAGATCTTTTCCTCTGAAACCACTACCCTAGTTGGGACCAAACTTTGGTAAGAATAACTAAGCACTTTAAAGGGGCAGATAAAGCTACACCCGCCATTTAATTATCACATGCCTCTTTGTCAATGTTCGCGTAAGTTTTATCACATGCCTATTCGTGATGCCTTTCCGGAAAAGTAGCATTTGCGGTAGATATTATAGATGACACAGTCGGCTTTATATAAATTTTAAAAAATGCAAACATAAGCAGAAAAACTACCAGTAATTTAAATATTTAGACAAAGTGGAAGGTTCTTAATGAAAAATCTGTTTAATAGCGAAACTATTGCGCAGGTCCCAAGTGAGGAAAGTATAGTCACGCATGTCTTTGTCTCGGTTAATTTTAGTTTATTTATTGATATTCTGACATGGAAATATACCACTAGACATAACTACTCATGAATTTCTCTTGGGCGAGGCAGAGCTTAAGGCATAACATGTTAAAAACCTATACAACAATCCAAAGGCTAGATAAACGGAGATGACTTATATTTCTTCCGATCATAGGGATTGATCTACTAAAAACCATTGGATAGAACGATATATTCGGGTATTTCATAATATTTTGCTTAACGGTACATATACATAATTCAGTATACACCAAATTCCATATCAGACTCGGATTTCTAATTTTGATGCCCCGGGGTCGAAGTATTAATCTTTTAATATTTAAAAATTGCATTTTTTTATGAGGCAACAAAAACCCAGTGCAGTTTGAAGGTTTTTGATTGAATTAAAGGGGCTGAAGATACTAAATATTAGTATTTAACTTATCTGCACGTCCGTTTTGACTTTCATCTTGTACCTCGAAACAAAACTGACACTTTAAGCTAAATCTTGATTGTTTGTTTAGTTGGGGTTTAACGCCGTTTTCAGCACATTTTGGCCATTTCGCGGCGGCCAGTTTTTATTGGTGGAGGAAGCTGGAGTATCCGGAGAGAACCACCGACCTTCGGTAGGAAAATTGGCAATCCTTGTCAATTAAGCTCGGAGTCGAACACACCCCGCCACAGGTGAGATTCGAACTCACAACCCCAGCGTTGACAGGCTAGTGATCATCATGACGAACTACCTAGACCACTCAGCCACCGAGGCCCCGATAAATCTTGAAGGATTGTTATAAGGGCCCTTTAGTGATCGGTCTGTACTGTCGGTAACAAATCGTGTCCGTTCTATATCTTGAGAACCTTTATGGTTTATACTTGGCATGGATATTTACTAGCACCAGATTATGTACAACTATATAGGTCAAAGGTCAAGGTAAAACACTTAGGTCAAAGTTGAGAACACCATGTCGTGTCCGCTCTATGACTTGAGAATGGTTTGAAGTTAAATGAAGATACTTGGAATGCTTATTGACCAATGTCAAAAAGGATGTAGCGATTATTGTGCAAATCTCTAGGTCAAATGTGGGAACCCCATGTTCTTTGGTAAAGATTTTGTCTGCTATATAACTTGAAAACGGTTATGAGTTCAGAGATGATACATGGTATGGTTATGCAAATCACCCCCAAAAAGTATGTCAAACACTCTCAATCATGTCAGTACATAACCTGAATTGATTATTACTTCAAGTGCTTTTTTACTAAGCTTAACTTCAGTTTATCCATACAAACTTTGGACCACATGTTATTTACGGCGGGCCCACAGAGATGGATTCCATCTCCTTGATGTCTAGTTTATCCTGTAAAATGTTATCTGGAATAGTCAGCCAGCAATAGAGCAATCTTAAGCTTTTTTTTCAGCACAGAAATCTATCGTTGTTTGTACAAATGTATACTTGTATGTATTTATTTCGAGAAGTAATTAACGTACTGTATACCACTACCCTCAGTAGGCCGACCATGAAATAACTGTAAAGTACAACCAACATAAATTTACACATAACACATACTAGCACTAGTTTGAAATGAAGCAGACTGTTTTAGTCGTACAATCTTTGTGACTTTTGGGCTATACCATTTTCGGACTAATGGCCTTTCGGGCCAATGGGCTTCGGACCAATGGGATTTCGGAATATGGACATGGGCCCGATTGGTCCACGCGTGTTTGTTTAGAAAAATTCTTTTATTTTGATTGGTCAACAAATTAGCTACACAATGGCGCCATATTTGAAATTCATCTTTGCATAGCAACATTTGACGTCACAGAGAAATGAACGTTAATATTTCCGACGCCCCGAATCACAAACAAAAATTCCTTAGGAATCATAAGAGAAATATGTTAAACAAATAGTAAAAATTAGATATCGTTTTCTCCTTATTTAATTTGAATTGAATAATAAACTCGCCAAAGGCTCGTTTATTATTATATCCACATTAAATAACTCGAGTTGATATCATGCGATATCTAATTCTCACTCATTGTGAAACTTATACGTAACATTGTTTTGGTTAAAGCATGTGTATTTCTGTAGCTAATATGCTGTTGGCGTGGCCAATGATGCGAGCGCAGCCATAGTTGTACTATATTCAGTCTTTTGTGTGTGTGTGTTTTTTAAATGTATGAATTTAAATGTTTTTTTTATAGATAAACGATGGTAAAACCAGTCGATTCGTTTGTATTAAGTCATAAATTTAACTACATATTTCGTTTGTATTAAGTCATAAATTTAACTACATATATGACATAGGAGAAAATACAGGAACCTAAGCTTGATTTTTCTTTTTAAATCAAAAGAGAACATTGCCTTATTTTACATATGTGAGATTGGTAGAAAACACTGTTATAGTTACACATGACTTACAGTTAAAAGATCTTCATATTTCAGTAGCTTACAATTAATCTTTATTAAGTTGCAATATTAACATATCTTTATTTGAAATGCAAATTTACACCCCGAAGGGTTGACAGCATTATTTAAACATTAAAATAATATAAATACAAAGTAGAACAGAAATAAATTTTTAAAAAAATGTGCAAACAAATACACATATTATGCAGCTACAGAGTCCACTTTCCTCAATACTATGGACTTTTTAGTTCGCCCCAACGAAGTTGAGGGGGACTAATGTAGTACCCCCGGCGTCCACGTCCGCGTCCGCGTGTGCGTCCACAGTTACTAGTTGACATAGGGTCATCTATTTTTGTGTGCAGGTGCACGTTGAAGAGACTGACCATGTGACATAAGATGGAGGTCACATGACTGGCTTTTTACTTTTATGTCAAAAATCAGTTTTAACATACAAAGTGACTTACAATCCTATTACTTGGTGTGAGGGTACCTCTCGGGGAGTACTACAGCCTCCAACCAAAATTAGGTCACTCTGACCTACTTATCGCACAACATTGACTTAGGTTAAGTTTTACGTCCGAGTTCAGTTCTCCGATAGAAAGCGACCTTCAATCATATTACTTGGTGTGAGGATGTATCTCTGAGAGTAACATAGCCTCTCACCAAAATAAGGCCTCTCTGACCTACTTACCTCTCTTCATTGACTTAGGTTAAGTTTTACGCCCGAATTCAGTTCTCTGATACCAAGGGACCTATAGTCATATTACTTGGTGTGAGGGTGCATCTTGGAGAGTAACACAGCCTCTCACTAAAATTAGGTCACTCTGACCTACTTATTGCACTTTATTGACTTATGTTAAGTTTTACGTCCGAGTTCAGATCTCCGATACCAAGCGACCTACAATCATATTACTTGGTATGAGGGTGCCTCTCGGAGAGTAACATAGCCTCCAAGCAAAATCAGCTCATTCTGACCTACTTACCGCTCTTCATTGACTTAGGTTAAGTTTTACGTCCGAGTTCGTTTCTCTGATACCATGGGACCTACAGTCATATTACTTGGTGTGAGGATGCATCTCAGGGAGTAACACAGCCTCCAACCAAAATAATGTCACTCTGACCTGCATATCGCGCTTCATTGACTTAAGTTAAGTTTACGTCCGAGTTTAGTTCTCCGATATCATGGAACCTATAATCATATAACTATGTTTCATGGTGCATCTTGGGAGTAACACAGCCTCCCACTAGAATTGGGTCACTCTGACCTATTTATTGCGCTTCATTAACTTAGGTTAAGTTTTACGTCCGAGTTCAGTTCTCTGATATCAAGCGACCTGCAATTATATTACTTGGTGTGAAGATGCATCTAAGGAGGTAACATAACCTCCTACCAAAATTAGGTCAGTCTGATCTACGTATCGTGCTTCATTGACTTAAGTTAATTTTTACGTCCGAGTTCAGCTCTCCGATACCAAGCGACCTACAGTCATATTACTTGTTGTGAGGGTGGATCTCAGGGAGTAACACGGCCTCCAACCAAAATGAGGTCAATCTGACCTACTTATTGGGCTTTATTGCCTTAGGTTAAGTTTTTACGTCCGAGTTTAGTTCTCTGATACCAAGCGACCTACAATCATATTACTTGCTGTAAGGGTGTACTCGGGGAGCTACAAAGCCACACACCAAAATTAGTGGGGAAACGAGGCGAACTTTGTAATCGTAGATTTCTGGTTTATAAATGGAGAATCAAACCCCATAAGATCGTTAGAAGATAAAATAAGTTTTACTCTTTCAAAAGATGAATAAGTATGTTTACTTGGTTGTATGTCAATGATGTTATTGAAACAATCCTGTCTTACCATGTCATATTTTGGACAATTGAAGAAGAAATGTATTTCATCCTCTTTCTCATTTAAATTTCATTTTTGACATATTCTGTTTTCTCTTTCAGTTTCTAAAAAGTGGTCGCTAGCTCTCATTTTTATAAGGTTTTTTTTCTATTTTCAAAGTTTGTTTGAAGTAAAAAAAATTCAGTTTCATATTGAGTTTTTATTGTCGAGCCTGCGACTTTAGTCGCAGAAAGCTCGACATAGGGATAGTGATCCGGCGGCGGCGGCGGCGGCGGCGGCGTTAACTCACTTCTTAAAAGCTTTATACTTTAGAAGGTGGAAGACCTGGATGCTTTATACTTTGTATATAGATGCCTTATGTTACGAAGTTTCCGTCTGTCATATGTACATTGTCCTTGACCTCATTTTCATGGTTCAGTGACTACTTGAAAAAAAAATTCAGATTTTTTGTAATGTTAATTTCTCTCTTATTATGAGTAATAAGATAACTATATTTGGTATGTGCGTACCTTACAAGGTCCTCATCCCCATCAGACAGTTTTCAATTGACCTCGACCCAATTTCAAGGATCAGTGAACAAGGTTAAGTTTTGGTGGTCAAGTCCATATCTGGGATACTATAAGCAATAGGTCTAGTATATTTGGTGTATGGAAGGATTGTAAGGTGTACATGTCCAACTGGTAGGTGTCATCTGACCTTGACCTCATTTTCATGGTTCAGTGGTTATAGTTAAGTTTTTGTGTTTTGGCCTGTTTTTCGAATACTTTATGCAATAAGTCTACTATATTTGGTGTATGGAAGGATTGTAAGGTGTACATGTCCAACTGGCAGGTGTCATCTGACCTTGACCTCATTTTCATGGTTCAGTGGTTATAGTTAGGTTTTTGTGTTTTGACCTGTTTTTCGAATACTGTATGCAATAGGTCTACTATATTTGGTGTATGGAAGGATTGTAAGGTGTATATGTCCAACTGGCAGGTGTCATCTGACCTTGACCTCATTTTCATGGTTCAGTGGTTATAGTTAAGTTTTTGTGTTTTGGCCTGTTTTTTGAATACTGTATGCAATAGGTCTACTATATTTGGTGTATGGAAGGATTGTAAGGTGTACATGCCCAACTGGCAGTGTCATCTGACCTTGATCTCATTTTCATGGTTCAGTGGTTATAGTTAGTTTTTGTGTTTTGGCCTGTTTTTTGAATACTGTATGCAATAGGTCTACTATATTTGGTGTATGGAAGGATTGTAAGGTGTACATGTCCAACTGGCAGGTGTCAGCTGACCTTGACCTCATTTTCATGGTTCAGTGGTTATAGTTAAGTTTTTGTGTTTTGGCCTGTTTTTCGAATACTGTATGCAATAGGTCTACTATATTTGGTGTATGGAAGGATTGTAAGGTGTACATGTCCAACTGGCAGGTGTCATCTGACCTTGACCTCATTTTCATGGTTCATTGGTTATAGTTAAGTTTTTGTGTTTTGACCTGTTTTTCGAATACTGTATGCAATAGGTCTACTATATTTGGTGTATGGAAGGATTGTATGGTGTACATGTCCAACTGGCAGGTGTCATCTGACCTTGGCCTCATTTTCATGGTTCAGTGGTTATAGTTAAGTTTTTGTGTTTTGGCCTGTTTTTCGAATACTGTATGCAATAGGTCTACTATATTGGTGAAAGAATGAAAGAATTGTAAGGTGTACATGTCCAACTGGCAGGTGTCATCTGACCTTAACCACATTTTCATGGTTCAGTGTTTATAGTTAAGTTTTTGTGTTTTGGTCTGTTTTTCGAGTACTGTATGCAATGTGTCTGATAGCATTTACTTTCATTAGAAATACACGACAGGCGAGACATTTTTGTGTGTCCACTCTTGTTTTACTATATAAGTATATTTTACTATCTTCTTTCACTGTTTGTAATTTTTTAAAGAACACACTTCATAATTATCTCTACGTTTCTGTTTCAAAGTTTAAGTTTAGGTTAAATTAAATTTCTATTTTGGTAGTTTATTACTTTCAATTGGTTTTGATAAATGTTATTAGAAGTGCATATATTATCAACAAATGAAAACCAGGAGTAAGTACCAGGGGAGTGAAGGGACTTAGATAATAAGAATGCATCATGTAGTAAAGGATTATTGTTTCCATTTACACATCTACATAAGTATTTCAGGAAATGACATTTAATGTATGTATCAATGGGGTATTGTGCTAATTCAGCTCTGGCTGCTATGTTTACGGATTGTTTACTTATACCAAGGGTATATTTACAAAATTTTAAGTTAGTATTCTCAAGGTGGCTACTGTCTATCAAAGATATAATATCAAATTTGGAGTTATCATTACCTTTTTTATGCTTTTATTATTTAATGATAAAAATCCATATACAAAATTTCTGAATTATACATCAAAATAGGTTTTATTAAGGATTAAAATAGTTTTTTTTTATGAACATTAATATTTATATTATCAAGTTGAGTGAGATATTTAGACATGGAAAACGTTAATTTATTTGTTTTTTTATCGGTAGATAATTCTATATGTGTGGAATGGAACATCCAAAATGTTTCAATCACATTTCCAAGATATTTATATTTTAATACTTTTTCTAGTTTTGTTTCGTTCAGGAAGAAATCATATTTATTATCCAATATATTTCTATGTTGGAATATCATTATTTTGATTCTTCAACATTTATAGAAAGTTGCAAATTCTTACAGTACTCACTAAATTTATTTAAACAGTTCTGAAGTCCTTCAGGTGTTTCTGATAATAATAAAATATTATCTGCAAACATTAGACAATTTAAAATAGTTTTTCAAGCATAACTGGAAAGCATTTGTCATTAAACATATCAAGGATATCATTGATATATATATTAAATAATAAAGAACTTAAATAACCCCCTTGTTTAACCCCTCTTTCTATTAGTACTGGGTCAGACAAGTAATCATTTGACTTTACTTTGGCTTCAGTATTTGACACATATTTTTAATAATATTATGTAAATTTGAGGCAATATCCGGATTTTTTATAAGTTTAAAGAGAAGGCCAGTTCTCCATACTGAATCAAATGGCTTCTTCAGGTCTATGAAGCATCTAAACATCTTTTTCTTTTTCTGGTTAATGTATTTATTAATGAGAGTCGTAACAATAAAAATACTGTCTGTAGTTCGACTGTCTTTTAAAAGCCAAATTGAGACCTACTGACAAGGTTTTCAAATATACTTAACAATCTGTTATTAATAATAGAATTGAAAGGTTTGCTTGGACAGTTTGTGAGAACCCCCCTGTAATTGGAGGGATTTGAGTTATCTCCATTTTTTAAAATAGGAATAATAAATGATTTATTCCACTTATCTGGGTATTTGAAGAGTTTAATATAAGGCTGACAAATTTAGCCAATGATGTGAGTAAAACAGGACTGCTGTGTTTAATAACTTCATAACAAATAAGGTCTGGACCATTACTTTTACCATTTTTCAGTTTTTCAATCTGCGATTTTATTTCGGATATTGTTATATGTTTAACAGACTCTTTTAAAGTCAGATTATCTTCTCTTTTTTATAATTCATTTAATATATTACTTTCAAAACTTCTTATTGACTACGTCTGGATTTCCTTGATTTCTGAAATGTTCTGCAAAATGTCAAGTCAAGTTCCGGAATGATATCAGATTTATCTTTTTTATTGATGTGTTTTTTTTATATATTCCAAAGTTATTAATTTTTTTGTGGAAAAATAGTTGTAATTTTATTTATAATGTTTCTCTTATATATATCCTTTTTTTTTAGTCTGTGACATTTTCTTTAATTTTGTGATGTTAAAAAGCTAATCTTATACTATGGTCAAAGGGAGATAACTTAATTTTTGTACGGTAATAATTAACTGTACTCGAAAAAAATTGTATTGTGATCGTAAAGCCTTTGATTCAGTAGATAGAATATTGTTATGGCAAAAACTATCACGCACTAGCATTGATGGTAAAATTTTGATTGTAATACAACATCTGTATAAAAATGCGAAATCATTCGTTAGAGATGGTTCTTATTGTTCAGATTTTTTTAAATCTAATATTAGAGTACGGCAGGGAGAGAACTTGTCACTCCTGCTGTTGTCAGTGTTTTTAAATCATTTAACTGAATTTATGTCGCATGCTTATACTGGTCATAATGATGTATGCAATATCTTACACTTAGTGTATGCAATATCTCACACTTAGTATTTGATAATGACGATATTGAAGTATACTACAAATTATACTTACTATTATATACTGATGACGAGGTGAGTAGTATATGAGCACAGTTCAGTTAGTATTTGTGGTGGAGGTGATGTGGAGGTGCCGGATATGACGTCACCGGAAGAGGAATCGACGACACCGGAACTGGAAGTGACCGGAAGTGGTTTGCGTGCATGCGCAACCGGAGGTAGTGCGTTTCCCCGCCATTTGTTAACGGAAATGACGTGCATGCACAACCGAAAGTGGTTTGTGCACATGCGCAACCGGAGTAGTGTGCTTTTCCGCCATTTTCCCATTTTTCCAGATGTGCCATGCCTGACCGGAATTCAGATTGGATTATCTCCCCTTTCCCGGACTTTTCATCACGGGTAATGTTTTTCCTTCGTTCAAGAAAGGCCCAAAGGTAGGATTGGATTATGTCCCCTTATCTCCAGCTGATGCTGTCACCATTAGGTCAATGGAGTGTGTCCTTAGCAACCGCCGTCCATTTCATTGCTCTATGATGCACTTCGTTTCTCTTCTCTTGCTCTTCGCTGCTCGTCGCTGTTTATCGCTACTCATGACTATACTCACGTGCTCATTTCGGTTTTTGGTGCTACTTGTCGCTGTTTTCGCTGCTGCTGCTGCTCCTGCTGCTTGTTGCTGTTCGTCATCGCTGCTCTTCTCTTGCTCATCGCTGTTTTTCTCTTGCTTTTTGCTGTTCATCGCTACTCCTGCCTATACTCACGTGCTCATTTCAGTTTTTCTGGGGCTACTTCTCGCTGTTTTCGCTGCTACTGCTGCTCCTGCTGCTTGTTGCTGTTCGTCATAGCTGCTGTTCTCTTGCTCATCGATGTTTTTATCTTACTCTTTGCTGTTCACCGGTAATCATGACTATACTCACGTGCTCATTTCGATTTTTTAGTGCTACTTGTCGCTGTTTTCGCTGCTGCTGCTGCCCCTGCTGCTTGCTGTTCGTCGTCGCTGCTCTTCTCTTGCTCATCGCTATTTTTCTCTTGCTCTTTGCTGTTCATCGCTACTCATGACTATACTCACCTGCTCATTTCAGTTTTTCGGAGCTACTTGTCGCTGTTTTCGCTGCTGTTGCTGCTGCTGCTGCTTGTTGCTGTTCGTCCCAGCATGTGACTGACGTCACTTCGTAAACAAATAATGGGAAAATGGCGGGAAAACACTAGTTTCGTTTGCGCATGCGCGCAAACCACTTCCGGTTCCGGTCACGCATGCGCGGTCGGCACATCAGCTAATGAATGACGTTACTTCTGTAAACAAATTGCGGGAAAACACATTACTTCCGGTTAGTAAGAATGTATAAATCTGAATTTGGTCATAAAAAATACTTAACTATGTTACCATCTGACTTAATGTATAACTTGGGTAAATTTAGATGTGGTAGTCATAGTAGATTTTTTAGATTTGACAAAATTGAACGAATTTGTGACTATGTAATAAGGGAGAACTAGGTGATGAATTACATGTACTTTTTTTAAAGATGAAAGAAAAAAATTCTCCCTGCATCGCTATTTCATATTCCAAATGTAATTAGTTCTAGTGAATTAATGAATAGTGACAAAAATATATACTCATAGGCTTATCAAAATACTCTAGAATTGTAATGTCTATATTTAAGTAGATAAAATAATTACTAAATTGATATTTCCTTCCAATTGCTTTGTAATGTCTATAGAATAGAATAGAATAGAATATTTTTAGAATAGAATAGAATAGAATAGAATATTTTTGTTTCCCAAATTACAGGGCCCATAAAGGGCATAAAATCAGATACAATTGATTGACATAATTAGTAATTACAACAATAAAAGTCACAAAGTACATGTAAATATATATTAGTATATAAGCATTGGTCAGAATCAGAGCCAAAAACCATATATATATATATATATTGTGAATAAAAGAATAAAATTACATTATATGCATTCATTCTCAAATCATTAACTTGACTTAGTGTCAATATTCATACCTGATCTCCTTAAGGGACGAGATCAAAAGTTCAATGTACAATGATGTAGGATAAAAAAACTTAATTCACATAGTTTTTTCACTGACCCTCCCCCCTCTAAACTTAATTTGGGAAAAATTGATTTACCAATATGGGCATATGCTTTAAGAGTATACTTTTTGTATCATGGGTCCTGTTTTTCCTCAACAATGCATGTATGATGGCTTTTATTTGCTTTAAAAGTCAAAACATATGTTAGCGCCGAACTTGAATCCGTATTTTTCAATCCAAAAATCGATGTCGGATAACAAAACTTGCAGCAATCTTTACCCCCCACTCCCAAACTATTTGAATTAAGTTTTTTATCCTACATTGAACTTTCGATCTCGTCCCTAATTCAAAACTATATTTAAGTAGTTAAAATAATTACTAAATTGAAATTTCCTTCCATTTGCTTTATATGTTTGATAATTTTATATGCATTGCCTGTTATTCGATGTATATAAACTCATGTAACAATACTACATGTATCATGCCCCATGTGGGGCCTTTAGTTTATTAAAAGGTTCAAGTTTCAAGTTTCTCAATTATAAAATCAGGAGCTTTAGCTACTTTCGGTAAGTTATAAACAATATATAACGTAAGCAAAATCATGTAAATATAGCTTTTGAACTGACATGGCATGCAATACATATATATGTATACAAAAACTATTTATTAATCTTCACGCACAATACACTGTTTTAGTCATGTACAAGATGCCATCCATCACCAGAACGATAAATATTTTATGACGTGTGTGTGTGTCATGATACAACTAGATTATCAATGCTACTTTTAAAAAATATTATCATGGAATTTATTCAAAATATTTAAGTAAATATCATATATTTAGTACTAAATAAAGGAAAATTGCATATACGATACTGAAAGAACATTGTCAGCTGTATTTTCTACCGTGATGATATCGATATCATCACCCCTTTATCATACCCCTTAAACTGATGTTGTTCACGAGACCAGAAAAAAATTCTTCACCACTATTCAAATATATGATAAAGCGTATAAAACATGTCAAAATCCGTATCACCCCTCAATCAATATTATTCCTCGGGGTTTAACAGGGGGGGCGCGCACTTACTATATATGAGGTGCTGACAAAAGGGGCCAGTTTTACTTCGCAAAACGACTGTAAAGGGGTATACGTTTTTCTCTTTTCTACAGAGGGGTAATATCTGATTATCTAGAATGGGGTTATATGTCAAGATGTTTGATACACAAGATGGATTGAAGGCTTTAAACACAAGTTTTACACAAATAATACATAATAAAGGACAAAAATATGACATGGTAAACAAACTGAAACTGACATAATCATCTTATGCAGCTTCTAAGTCCGCTCTCCTCAGTAATTAAGACCTTTTAAGAAAGAAACCAACACAGTGCATTAGTTCTTGGTCTGTTAAAAGAATATTCATTTTTTTTTGTTATCATCAAGCCTTTGAAAATCTTCATGATACTGATGACAGTCCTGAAATAAATGTTCTCTTAACTTGGAGATTTTTTAAATTTTTAAAAAGAAATGATATTTACCGTCTACAATGGACTAAATATGAGATCCCCTCAGTTCTGAAGATGCAGACTAAATATATTACATTTGAGACGGGCATGTTTCTTAACTCATTCGTATTGTTGTAATTCACATTTGTTTTAAGACAGACTTACAGCACAGCCAACACCATTCTGTGATGAAACGCGCATGGAAGTTACTAATATTTGTTTGAACTTTACTTATATAATTCGTGCCAGTGTGCTCGCCTCGGAGTGGGGAAGGTTGCGGGTTCGAACACCTGCCGGGACCAACCAAAGACATTAAAATTTTAGTATTTGTTGCTTTTCCGCCAGACACGCGGCATCTAGGAGTATGAGCACAGGACTGGTCGGCTCGGAGTTAATATAATGTGTTCTGGTGGGGTTAGATATCTTCCTGTCGACTGTTACCTCGTGAGCTAGCACGTTAACAAACATTTTAGAGAGGCTTGGCTTGAAAGATTTAAATATTCTGATGAATACAAAATTAAACATTTTAAATCCTGTTCCATTGATGTTGTCCCTTCCTCATACCGGATTTGACATGGGCAGCATGGCGGGTGTCCTACAGACTGCTTACTCTTCCGGAGCACCGGAGTCTACCCCCGGTTTTTTGGTGGGGTCCATGTTGTTCATATGTTTTTAGTTTTTAATTGCAGTGCTTGTATTGTTTTGGTCTTGTCTTTGTTGTTCTCCGGAAATTGTCAGTTGTTTTCCCGTCCTTCGAATATCTCTTTGGTATTTCTTGACTTTACTTTACTAGTATGCATTTTAGGTTACAAGGCAACCCCTAGCTGTTTTACTCTGTTTGTATGTAAGCCCATATATAGATTTGAATTTGCCTTATAAAATCACTAAGTCATATTTAACTTCACAAGTTTTTAACTGCTCACAAATTGACCACCTAACAAGTGTAACATTTGTTATCTCCCCTTGTTTCTAACTAATGCAACAATAAACCTAAATCCTGTTTGACCTCATGTACACGTGAAGTATGCACACTGTATCCAACTACGGGGGCATAACTTTAGAAATCAGGGGAGGTAATTATTGTTAAATTGATAAGAGCTCTTTTGCCCATTTGTCTTGGATCCTGTAATTGCTGATTAGCATTGGCGGTGACACACCTTCTGCAAACAGAGGAACTTAAAATATATATTTACGACATATTGAAATGTCCAACGGTACACTGTAAAATCAGATTTAAAAATTCTGCTGGTTTGGATATAAAAACTGCACAGGTAATTCTACTGGTTTGGGTATAAAGAGTGGTTGGGTATTAAAAGTACTGAAGTGAGGTTTTGGTGAAAATTAAGATGAAATGTAAATTAAAATAAATACGTTTGACCCATTAATCCAAAAAGGGTCTTTTTTAGTCAGAAAATTTCCTCGATGAACTATTCCAATAATAACTTTATAAATGCTGTGTTTATTTTTTTTCCAGATTTTGACAGAAGCAATGTAGCAGACAGTTGGCAACAAACTTATATCAGTTAGTTATTAGTCGATTCTATAATCATTGTTACAGATGGGAAGGGTAAAGTTGTTCCTTTTATGGCTAACAGTAGTATTGGTGCTAATCTATTTCACACTGAGCAAAAGGTTGTGGAATAGCAATGACATTACACAGACTTCACAATCTGTTGCTAGAAACACAAGCTTCGGAAGTCAGAGAATCTCAGGACACCGTGCCACGTCTTATTCATCATATATCAAGCCTGCATTGCCAAACATACACACAACGAAGCTTATGGACCCAGAAGCTCAGGAGGAACACGACTTACAGGTTATACTGGAAACAGCAAAGAAGATTTCCGAGAAACCAGTCCTAGTCACACTTATAAACGACGGTTATCTCTCTTTAGCACAGAACTGGTTTTGTAATACTAAACACATGGGAATACATAAACAGGTGAACCTTAAAGTTTTTTTTTTGGAATGAACAAAAATGTGTGGTATAATAATTCTTTCAGTGATGATTTTAAAAACTTGTAAGCAAATGAAATATGGAATTAAAGATAAAAAATATTACAAATTTGATATGCTTTCTTAGACCTATCCTTAAACCTATAATACCATTATTTTCAAATATTTGTGCTGTAATTTGTGTATATTTGATGCAAACATGATTGATAAATTCAGTTCACAGCAGGAACAGATTTCTGATTTGTCAAGTTTTGAAAAATATACTTTTCTGAAAATGTTTGACAAAGTGAAGGCATTACTACATATATACATCATTATATGATTTTGAGGTCATTATGATCAGTTTTGATTAGATGTATATAGAAGTTTCAGGTGAGTGACACAGGCTCCCACGGGCCCCTGGTAATTAGTATTTTGTATGGACAATAACGACATCATGAGCTTGATGTTCGGTTTAGAATCGGAACTTATCGTTGTTTTACGTTTACAGGTCTTAATAATTACAACAAATGAAGCTGCCAAAGAGACTCTGCAGTCAATATCACCGGAAGTAAACGTTGTCGTTATGACGGTGGAAAGTTACTTACAGAAAGATCAAGATTATAGTCACGTAGGATACCTTCGCCTTATACTACGGAGAACCCGGATATTGCATACACTTCTGAAAAATGATATAGAGACGTTTTTATTTGAATGTGATTTTTTATGGATAAGAAATCCTATACCTGTTTTTAGATCTCATGAAGGGAAATATGACACAGTTTTTGTTCATGATTCAGGAAAGGCCAATTCTATCAACGGAGGATTTTTCTATATGTTCCCCACTTCCGTTACAAAACAAGTATTTCAGGAACTTTATAATATGATGCTCAAACTGGCAACTAAAATAAAAAATATGCCGCCAAATAAGGCGGTCTCTGAGGGAGAAAACGATCAGATTTATTTATCAGCTCTAGTAAACAAACGTTACGCTGGGTTAAAGAGTACTATATTACCCTTGTCTGATTTTCCGGACGGGAAATGGTATTCTTGGCCGAAATCAAAACGAAAGCAATTTAATCCATACATCATTCACAATAATTGGGTGATTGGAAACAAAAAGAAAGTTTCCCGTGCCAAAAAATGGGGACATTGGTTTCTTAAAGATGACAATACCTGTGACTTTAATAGAGTAGAGATAACATTACGAGGACGTGATGGTAATTTTGACCAGTGACCATATCATTTATTGTCTTGTCAGCATGTTCATTCCGGTTTGCTTTTATCTGTAAACAAGTATGGGTGGTATATATGTATGTTTTAAGTGGCATCATTGTTTGATATCTTATTCTTTTTTTTTGTACTGATTTTAAAAATGTAAGAAAATATGCTCTTAGCAGAAAAATGCCTCCATTAGCCTACAAATGTGGAAGAAACTATAAGAATAGAATGCATTTCTTCAGGTTTTACGATAGTGCATGTTTCATGTTTTGGGGTGGAATAGGGGGTAGGCCTGGCGTACGGGAGATAACTCCTATTGACTTTTAATAATCGTCGATGCGTTTGTAAGCAGAGGAACTTCGTTTCAAGCATCTTGATTACACGGATTGTTTACATTGGATTCTATGATCGAATCGACCAGGGATACTTTGCATCCAGTAGTGCGTGTTTGGTATTTGTTGTTCCTCGTTGTTTGGTGCGATTTTTGCTCTACTGTGTGTCTTTTTCAAACTGCATGTGGTTTTTCGGGAATATCTTAAAAGTTTCTTTAAAATTAAAGTAAAAAGTATTACACTATCTTTTGTTTGCAATAATCGTAACGAATTGTTGCCTTTTCCGCTGTTGAAATGTCCCAAATATTTAACGACAGCTGTTTTTCCGATATTATTGTGCATTTCACTGATATTTGCATCATATCTGACTTCACCACAGACAAATTTGACTTTGCAGAATATGTTCAAGTTACGTCTCTGAAAGTTTGATCCATGTTGACCATTAAGACATAAAAATTGTTATAATGAAAATAAAGAATAATAGTGAGGTCTGGAGCATTTCATGTAGAATTCAGTTGCCGAAGTATATGAGACACACAGTCATGACAGTAGTCTGGGATTAGGATCTAGTTATTATGCTCCCAGCACCTTTTTTTGTTAGAACTGATTCGTTCAATTATCAAAGTTCAAGAATTATTCCAGTGTAAAATTCTTGCTAGTAATGGAAATATTTGCATGGTACCATATCAATTCGACCCGACATTTGATTAAGATGTTGAAAAAGTCGTTTGAAATGAACAAAATGCTGAATCAATATTTGCAATAATTTCATAAATCCTTACTAGAATTTTCTACTCGTCCCGTAAATTCGTAATATAAAATCATGAATTAGCCACCCCCTCCTGAGGAGTGTGTATTTATCACGTCCTCATCTCAGTGTGTGGTTGCTTATATCACATTATCCTGTTAGTCTTATACCGTAGCAGTGATAGTTCATCACACATAAAATGTCACACTCCTGAAATTTTCAGGATTATTTTAAATAGCATTTATTTGATGAATCGAATGTTTTTGAGATATTTTCTGCCTTATATCATATACTTGTAACCATGATCTGTTGTATAGCATATATAAACTACATATAATGAAATATAATGCTGCTTCAAATAATAATAAAAGTATAATGGGACAATATTTATTTTTGCGTGAACCCCCTGAGGGGTTCATTGCGTGAACCCCCTGAGGGGTTCACGATTATATATTGGCGAGTTTTGGATGTGTCTATGGGCCACTCGATATCTCTCGGCCGGAAGTCGGAATAAAATTCTCGGAATGTCTCTAATGTTTTCAATCATTTATACAAAAAAAAAATATTCTAAAATATACAGGTAGTACTTTACGTCTTTGATAGGGCTATATTTCAACAATCAAACTTAAACAATAAAGACTTATTGTTTGAATATTTAAACCTATTTGCCTTTTCACAAAATATATGTGTTTTTAATAATGTGAATGTTTAAAAGCGCTGTGAAAGTTTCTAAACAACAACGCTATTATATTTGTTTTGATGCGACCCCTGTACACTGTGTGTATCTAGGTCAATTATAACGTGGCATTTTTCAGTGTCACGATAACATGAAACTAAATTATGTCTGAAGATTTAACCACGTGATATTGTGTATTTTTCATCATAAACTTGGGAGACAACATTCTGGTTTAAATATTTATATTAAATCGGAAAACAGAAAGATAATATTATTATTATTAAAAGATTTATTTTTCTACGTTAATTAATTCATACCGTTTTAGTAATGTTTTATAATTCATTGTTATTTACTTTTTTGTAGTGTAATATATCAATAAAACGGGAAAGGAAGATTTCAAGACAATATTGATGAAATATACGAATATATCAAAAACTTGAATTTTAGTTTTGGTTTATGAATGGTAGTTTTTGGAAATTTCGGAAAAGATTTTTAAATATGAATTTATGTTCATTAAATTTCAATTATTTTTTTATTTTTGTTTTTAAATAACAGTTAAAGTCTAATCTTCAAGTATCTGCATCTTTAACATATGTTGCAATTATGAGAATAGTTTGCATTGTTTTACTTCATAAGAAACCGTTTAAGTGTAAATTGCGTAAGTGTGATCATGAAAGCATGATGTGTCAATATTGTATATCAATAAATAACCCTTTGAAGACATCGCCTTTGGTTATTGTCTTAAAATTAAATTAGATGATAATTACGGACATGAACATCCCAGATACTTTGGTCACTTATGTAACATGAAATGAGGTTCCAAAAGGGAAATAATTTACCGATATATTCTTAAAAAGTGTTAATTCATTAATATTTTTTTTTATTAAGATGTATTATTATATCATAAACTCATATTTCTTTGAAATAATATAAGCAATATATCTAACCTTATTACAATGAAATATGCTTTGTTGTTTGGAATATTTTAGAATTGAATTTCATACTGAATATTATTTTTATGTATCATAAGTATGCATTAATAAAAATAAAACCATTTTCCATTCATGAATATTTTGTCTTTGTACTATATATTGGACCTGATTCAGCTGATTATGGAGTATGGAAATTTCACGAGTCATGCAAAAATAATTGATAAAAGGTAGATTTAGCAATGATTTGTATATATACAAATCCTTGGATTTACAAATCAGCAAGTTCATCCAGAACATGTTTTATTGTTTCCTCCAAAGCATACATACATTTGGTTTTTGGTGGATAGGCAACTCATTGCCAACATACTGTTATTTCAGAAATTATTGCCTGCATTTATTATTGCGATTTTATCATTTTAGAATAAAATGCAATATTATTTTTGCGATATTGTGAAAAATCCTATTTAATTCTTATAAAAAAATTCTTATATAAATAATTGCGATTATAAGCCTGTCACATTTTTTGCAATAATAAAAGCATCGCAATAATTTCTGAATTTACAGTATTATAAATCTTATTTTAAAAAAAAGTGGTCTTTATTTTTTGCAAGAGGTTATTCATTTGGTCTGGTGGATAGTTGTTTCATTGGCGACATATTTAAATTGTATAGAGTTACCAATATTTATCAAACATATCCCTGCCACATTCTGTATGTATCTGCCTGTAATTCAATGGTTGTTGTTTGTTGCTGTGTTGCATGTTTGATTTTTCGTTCCTTTTTGGGTACATTAATCAGGTCGTTAAACTTCCTTTTCTCGTTTGAATTGTTTACATTTGTGATTTCAAGGCCTTTTATAGCTGACTATGTGGTATTGGCTTTGCTTTTTTTGTTGAAGGCTGTTTGGTGACATATAGCTGTTAATTTCGGTGTTATAAGGTCTCTTGTGAAACAATCTCATCGAAATTCATACCAAATTTCTTTTTTATATTTCTTTGGTTTCCTTTATTCCTGAAGGTATATCACAGCACACCTCTTATATATAGCAATTATTAGTCATATATAAAGGGATTTTGATGGGTAAAGCCAAAGCCATATTCAAATATGAGGTCAAAAACTTTAACATTTACACTTATCTTATATGTCCTCATTGCTTACATTACAAATAAAGTATGTATGATTGTCACAGACAGCCTCAAATAATAATGCAGGATAATTAAAAACATCCAGGAAACAAATTATGTCGATATGAATTTTGAAAGTTAAAATGAATTGAGCCGGAAAATATAGCAACCTGAGGATTAAACATATGTTGCAAAGTCAATGCAATTTGCCTTAGTCACTTTAGAGTTTGCAGAAATTGGGAATTGTAATAGGATAAGGAATTTGTACATTAAACACAAAGTAAAAAATATCTACATTCCTATTCACTTGTGCAATAATCTACACACTATTACATATTTTCAATGATGATGTGACAACAAAACTCATCAATATTTATCAATATCTAATTCACAGCTAATTATTTCAAATCAAAAGCAAATAAAATCAACAAATGTTGGTGACCAGTCAGCAGTCGTAAGTTCACTTATTGCCTTTCTTTTTTTTTTAAAGGAAGCAACTTGTTTTCCCAATGTCTTAATATCAAAATTGATCAAGTATTTTGTGAAAACGTGTGGTTAAAATTTCATAATATTTTGTCATATAACACACATATATATGATATTTGTTTTAACAGTTATTTGTAAGAATTAAACGACAGAATTTTTTTACAGCACTGTTTGAATATTTAATGAGGCAACTGAAAATGAACGAAATTCCTAACATGTCTGGTACTTTTTACCTTTGAATTTGCATATAAAGAATGAATTTTACCATTATATTTCATTTTTGATTAAGACTATATCCTTGTTCTTCAGTCCAACAATTATAACTATTTTTAATCAAACATATGTGTTATGAGATGTAGTAATATTCATTAACTTGTGTCATCTCCTGGAATGAAGGGATCCCCTTAAATGTCCATTTTAAATGAACACTGTGAAGGAAACCCGTGGTTGAATTTCAATAATTTTTTCTTAAGTGGTGTATTCAGACATAAATAGTGCATTACGAAAATATGAAAAAAATTAAACGAGTGGAAAATTTTGGCCTAACCTAGACAACGTGATGGTGATTTTGACTAGTGACCATATTTAGGCCACACCAAATTGATTTTCAGTTCTTTGGATTTTTGTATGGCAAAATAGATGCGAGCGAGCAAAATTTTAATTTTAATTTTTTTTCCTTCAGGACTAGTTTTTGTCGCGCGAAGATCAATTTTACATGCGGTACACATTTTTCAAACTAAAATATTGCAAAAATTGGGAAAACCCATTTTTTACAAAATTTTAGGAGCGGGCGAACAATTTTTCTTTTTAATTTCTTGGAAACTTAAATGTAAATGTGTACAATGTTTGTAGAAAAAGAATATTAGCCATTTAAAACTTCATCATGATTAAAAAATTCATTTTATTGATGAGAACATGAGTTTGGAATTATTTCCAAGTATTAGATTATGAAATAATCAGATGTTTAGGCCACATCAAATTGATTTTTAGTTTTTTTTTTAGCTTTGATGGCAACTATTTTTTTCAGGCGAAGATCAAATTTACATGCGGCACGGAACTTAAATATTGCAAAAAAAGTTTTATGAGCAGGCGAACACTTTTTATTTCTGATAAAATGAAGAATTAGGGGCGAATTTCTAGCATTTTTGCAAAATGATGCGGCAAAATATTTTTTTCTTAAATTTACAACTCCGAAAATCGGAGCGGCGAAATCCAAAGAACTAAAAATCAAGTTGGTGTTGCCTTACAAGGAAACAATCGAGTTTATAATGTGAGTCTTTATAATACGTATCATTCCGGAGCATCTGGTGTTCACATTACTAGTACTTAAGTTTCTGTGCTGTCTTATTCTTCATGTAATTCTGTTTTGTTTATTATGCTTTTTTTATTCTTTTAGTTTAGTTCTTTAGTTAGTACCCTTTTGGTACAGTCAAACCGGTGTATAAAGAGCCCCCATGGGACCAAGATATGTACCCTTTATGAGCAGGTGCCCATTTTATGGAGGTTAATTTTACAAGTTCATAACGGGGATATTTTCACAGTGCCCTTGATAGAGTGATTCTATATATAGGTGCCCTTTAAATCAGGTTTGACTGTATTTGTTTGTCGTGTTGGTTTCCCGAGAGATTGTCTTGCCCTTGGATTTCGGTTTACCGGACTTTTTCCATTGTTTTGTCGCTTCGGTATTCTTTTGCAGATATTAATTGTGGCAACTTCTTAGCTATCTATAGATATGTTGTTCTTCAGTAAAGATTTTAGAACATGTTTGTACATTAGAGAAGAGACCACGTTTGGCGTGTTATCTAGATAGATTTTGTAAATATCGATGATTATTGACTAACAATAGAATATAAGCCTAAATATGATAAAACCTGTCAGTACAATACCAAATGTCAAAGTACGCCAATATGGCACATACCCGTCCAATATGCCGTATTGACTATTCAATATGACATATTAGACTGGTTAGGCATTAAAGGATCATATTGGACTAGTCAATATGACACATTGGGCTAGTCAATATGACACAAAGGTATAATTGCGCAAGGTTTTCCACATTGGCTTAGTTATTGGACCTTGGCTAGTCATATTGGACATCGGCTTCGCCTCAGTCCAGTATGGTTTGCCATGGGCCAATAAATAAGCCAATATGGAAAACCTTATGCAATAATACTATATTACTTGCCGGTCAACACGGACGTTGCGAGTTTGAATCCAGCAAGATTTTATTGTTGGGGAAAAGCCGGAGATAACTAGTAACCGAGGTAGGAAAACTGACATTCTCTTTTAGATAAGATGGGAGTCGTCACACCTCACAACGATGAGAGCTATGACCAAATGCCATACACTTGCAACATACAAATTACACAACCATTCCCCTGTCCCAAATCAATGAAAAACAATATCTCCCTAGGTTGTTGTGACAAGGTTCCTTAAACAACTCGAAAGAGCATTTAGTTGTTTAGCTTGAATCCCGGCTTGTTGAATGATCCTTAATTTCTGTTTACTGCTGTCAAAAGTATGCCCACCAATTTGTTTAACTATGAATTAACCCACCATTTCCATCGGAAATGCATGTACCACCAAGTCAGGACCATTGCGCTTATTTCCACTTTCCGGTGCTTGCCTTGATTTTACCTGTTATATATGGACTACCCCCTTTTTAGCTCACCCGGCCCATAGGGCCATGTGAGCTTATGCCACCATTTGCGTCCGTCGTCTGTCGTCGTATGTCGTCGTAAACTATTTCAAGAACCTTCTCCTCTGAAACTACTGGGCAAAATACCTTCAAACTTTAACTGAATGTTCCTCAGGGTATCTAGTTTATAAATTGTATCTGAAGTTTTGATCTATCAACAAACATGGCCGCTGTTGCTAAAATTAGAACATAGGGGCAAATGCAGTTTTTGGCATATATCTCAAAAACTAAAGCATTTAGAGCACAACTGTCATGGGTAAAAATGTTCAACAGGTCAAGATCTACCAGCCATGACATTTTCAGATGAATCGGACAACCCTTTGTTTGGTTATTGCCCCTGAATTGTTAATTTTAAGGAAATTTTGCAGTTTTAGGTTGTTATCTTGAATATAATAATAGATAAAGACAAACTGTAAACAACAAAAATGTTCAGCAATGTAAGATCTACAAATAAGTCAACATGACCAAAATCGTCAATTGACCCCTTATAGGAGTGTTTGCCCTTGAAATATTATTAACATGTAAACAGAAAATAATGGTCTGACATTGTCACAGATGTTTAGGGCGTTACTTAAAATAAATTAAATGGTAGCAGTACAAGTAAAATGGAGCGTCAAGTGTCAAGGTCATTGAAAAATTCCAAAGCAACCGATGAAAAAGTCCCTAGCAACCATATATATTTGGATTAAGGACCTTATAATTTACCTGTACGTCAAAAAGAAGGGTCAAGGGTCAAGGTCATTGAAAAATTCCATAGCAACCGATGAAAAAGTCCCTAGCAACCATTTATATTTGGGTTCAGGACCCTACAATTTTTCTGTTCAAGTCAAAATGGAAGGTCAGGAATCAATGCCATTGAAAGAGTCCATAGCAACCGATGAAAAAGTCCCTAGCAAACATATATATATTTGGGTTCAGGACCCTACAATTTATCTGTTCAAGTCAAAATGGAAGGTCAGGAGTCAATGCCATTGAAAAAGTCCATAGCAACCGATGAAAAAGTCCCTAGCAACCATAAATATTTAGTTTAAGGACTTTATAATTTACCTGTACAAGTCAAAAAGAAAGGTCAAGGTCATTGAAAAGGTCCATAGCAACCGATGAAAAAGTCCATAGCAACCATATATATATTTGGGTTCAGGACCTTACAATTTATCTTTTGAAGTCAAAATGGAAGGTCAGGAGTCAATGCCATTGAAAAAGTCCATAGCAACCGATGAAAAAGTCCCTAGCAACCATATATATATTTGGGTTCAGGACCCTACAATTTATCTGTTCAAGTCAAAATGGAAGGTCAGGAGTCAATGCCATTGAAAAGGTCCATAGCAACCGATGAAAAAGTCCCTAGCAACCATAAATATTTAGTTTAAGGACTTTATAATTTACCTGTACAAGTCAAAAAGAAAGGTCAAGGTCATTGAAAAGGTCCATAGCAACCGATGAAAAAGTCCATAGCAACCATATATATATTGGGTTCAGGACCTTACAATTTATCTTTTGAAGTCAAAATGGAAGGTCAGGAGTCAATGCCATTGAAAAAGTCCATAGCACCGATGAAAAGTCCCTAGCAACCATTAATATTTAGGATAAGGACTTTAAAATTTATCTGTACAAGTCAAAAAGAAAGGTCAAGAGTCAATGCCATTGAAAAAGTCCATAGCAAGCGATGAAAAAGTCCCTAGCAACCATATCTATTTGGGTTCAGGATTCTATATTTTAGCTGTTCAGGTCAATATTTAGGAGAAAATTGTGACGGTATACAGTAAATAGCAAAAATAATCATCGATGCAAGATCTACTGCAAGATAACAGGTGAGCGATTCAGGCTCTTGGGAGCCCCTAGTTTAGTATTCCTTTTGACCACTGCCTTGGAGTTTGGTAATTTGGTTATTACCTTTAATTGCAAAGGTGTGTTTATCCTGGCTACAACCACAAGGCCACTCTGGGAAAATCCATAAACCAGTGTCCACAAGGTTTCATTAAACTTTTCAAACTGAGATTTTATTCAAACCGCAAAGTTTTTTCCTCATTTGAAATTTCCAGCAATTTTTTTAAAGCAAAGAACTTCATCAAATTTGAGAGGGTTGAATGTCAGTTAAAACTTTGTCATTCCATTTGTATCCATATCTTATCAACAAACTGCACCACGCCAACAACTATAGTGACTGGTTTTTCAAGACCAGACTACATAAACCTACATATACCATTTCTACTTGATAAACAAAAGCTATCTCTGTTCATGCACCATATCAGATAATCCGAAAACTGAAATTAAGAGTAAAACTTAGAAAACAGAGCTGCTTGTAAAATCTTTATTCTATTCCTGGACAAAAGTCTGCATATTTTGCCTCGTTTCCGATCGGATCTTTTTTGTGTCTGACGACGATCAAACCAATTTGTGCATCCTAAAAAATCTACTGTCCCCCAAAATCAAGCTAATGAGAAACATATTAAAGTCAGTTGTCTCCCTTTTGTAACATGATCAAGGGGAGTAACCTCTTTTAATCCTGAGTTCCAAAGGGAGACAAATTCATTTATCTCCATTTGTTAACTTGGTTAATGGATATTACTACCCAATTCATCTTATACAAACGTGTATTGTTTAAAAAAAATATATTTACTTTGTAATTATTTATTTATACTTTAATGACAGGAATGGTAAATACGTGAGTTTGAAAAGTCCTTCTTAATATTTTGATGGACATCCATTTTTCATGACTTCGCGTTCAACATCAGTAATCTCAGTTACGTCATCGGCAAAATGGCACAGATTGAGAACCATGAATCCCTGTTCTTTATCAACTGAAAGTAAATACATTGTATATTTTATTCATTCGTATGTGTGTTTTTTCAATTACAAAAACTACACAAGTTGCTTGCTTCATGTTAGTCCGAGATTGCTCTGACGTCTGACGGCCTTTTTGTGATATGCTGGGGCCGTTGGACGTCAGAGCGCACTCCGTATAGAAAACATGGAAATTGCCGACCCGGACTTGGGGCGGCAGTTTTTAGACTCGAAATCGTAATTTACGATTTCGAGTCTAAAGATTACAAAGAGGATTACTGCTGTCACAAAAGCTTCTTAACCAGGGTTTCATCAAGGATAAGCTGATGTCATCACTTAAGAAATTTTACGGTCGTCAACACGAATTGATTGACAGTATTTCAATATCTAAGATGACGTTGGACCTGTTCCCACTGTCGTAACATTTCATGTTCCCCCACCGCTTTGTGATATATTTGTCCTCTTTTAGCTATAAACTATCGTATGTCTGTAAACCTAACTCCTCGAATGGATTTTTCAAAATTTGAGTACCTCAATAAATACAATGTATGAACTGACTAATCATTGGGCTGAAAGATGCAATTAGCCAATAATCATTGGGCTGAAAGATGGAATTAGCCAATAATCATTGGGCTGAAAGATGGAATTAGCCAATAATCATTGGGCTGAAAGATGCAATTAGCCAATAATCATTGGGCTGAAAGATGGAATTAGCCAATAATCATTGGGCTGAAAGATGCAATTAGCCAATAATCATTGGGCTGAAAGATGCAATTAGCCAATAATCATTGGGCTGAAAGATGCAATTAGCCAATAATCATTGGGCTGAAAGATGCAATTAGCCAAGTCGTAACTGAGACAATTTAACTTATCTGATTATCTTCAATTATGTCTTCAAAAGAAACAAAATCCTTTCGCCTGTGGAACTTTCAATGTAAAAGGAAGGTAAGTCTTTCAAAGATATTTTAATAAATTAAGTAATTACAACCCCATTTTGCATGAAATATGCACAAAGTGCGTTAAAAATATCGAAAATAATGGTTTGACAAATATTAGGATAGGTCTCAGTTAATTCAAATTTTTAATCTTTTTCAAATTTTCAAGTGCATTAATTTTCCTATTGGAATTCCTCTTTAGACAAAAGGCCTTGGAACGTCACAGAGCAGTCTGTATTTCGTAGATAAAACGGAGATTTGTCGGTATTTTGTAGAATCATCAGTTATCAGTCTTTCATGACAGATAAGTTTAGGCCAACTAAAATTAATTAGATTTTCATCCAACTTTTTGAAAAAAATGGGGCGGGTGGGAGGATTTTATTTTTTATTTTTTATTTCATATGAAACTATTTTGTAAGGTGTTATTAATATGTAAACGTTATAAAATGGCTTATACCACTTACTACTCTAAGAATCACGAAAACCATGTTGAATTGTTACAGGAAGTTAACAAAAAACGAAATTATTGACACGGATACCGGTAACGGAGATGAACAAAATCCGGAAAACGTAAATTTTAGAAAATAAAAAAAATCGGGGCGGCACGATTTTCGAGGGGCGGGCGGGGATGAAAATCTATCAATTAATTTTAATTGGCCTTACAAGAAAATTATTATTATTTCCCCTCTTCAAATTGTCTATAATTTTAAGTAACTTTCCGTAATCATTAAGAAAAGTTCTTTAATAATAATAACCTCACGGTAAATATGACGCGTATGTGTCGTTTACTTCATTTTGCCTGATAAAAAAGTATATCACTAGTTGACGAACAGGATGTTTGATGATATCAAAGAAAATTTTAAACACCGAATCAATTAAGGACTTCTCAACAAAAAATAAATCGAAAATCAAAAAAAAAAAAAAAAATTGATATAAGGCATTTTAACTTATTTTAGAGTTTTATATGTATTTTCACTAATTTGCGAGTTTTATATGTGGGATGGGTTTCTGACGTGACTTAAGAGAAATCTCAGACTAACGTTTTTGAGTATTGTGATTAACATTTACACCTGAGCTACAACAATTGGGTCATTGTTTTAATAAGACATTGATGTTTTGAGTTTGAATTTAGCTAAAAAAAAAATTAAAAGTAACAGTAATGATAAATATCTGAAAGTATTTTGTTAGTTTATTTTTATTTTCGTGGATGTAAGTGATAATACTACGCTTAATAACTGACAAGTGCTGACATTTTTCCTGCCGTATGTCGGTGTTTCTCTTCGGGTACTCTTGTCTCTCACCACCAATAAAAACTGGCCACCACGATATAATCATTTGTGCCAAAATGAAATCCCAATAAACCAAAATTTATGTTTTATCTTTCCATATATTTACCCTTGAGCAATGCTGATGAGATATAAGTTACTGAAACACATGTATGCACATTCCACCAATAGCGTCTTTTCATGCATTGCAGCGTTCTTTAAATTATGATGATTTTCATGAGTACAATTCATAGATCAAACTACAGGCAGAATATACGCGACATCTACCCTCCGTAACAAAGCTTTAATTGCCAATAAGCGATGTTCATGTCTATCATAAAGAAGAACGTTTACTTACATTTTAGGCTTTGAGCAGAATTGGGGAGTCGTAAATCGACGAAATGTGCACATTCTGTGCATCAAGATTGGTATCCAAGAAATTATTACTTACCAGAAAGAATGTATCTCTGTCCGACTTCCATTGCAATATCAGAATGGCATAGTGGATCTGGTATGGGATTGTATACTCTGTCCATGACTTGAATACCATTCAGATCTCCCTGCAACATAACAGACAGGTCAGTTTTCGCTTAGGACTAAACCAACACATTTCTTTAATTTTTTGATGACTTTTGTTGAATTTTTGACACCAGTACTTTTGTCTTTGGTATAAATTATTGCCCATTTTGTTGGTAACACAATTTATTTATCTATTACAATGCATCATCTAATGTCTAGTTGATGATCTAGTTGTCTTTTGATACACAACCCCCCCCCCCCCATTTCCTTCCATCGACCTACCTAATTAATGGTTTTAATTAATTGATGTGTCATTGTTCATCTTACCGTTTAGTTATCTTAACGTCTTAAATTACATATCAGCATACTAGAATGATGACGGATAAAACAACATTAAAGTTCATTATACGATACAAAGTTTTTGTTGAGAGTTGTATTCAACTATATTGTATCTGGGCTCATTGGGTGGAAGGCCTCAGATATAGGCCGGTTATATTAAAAAAATTGTCCATAGAATATATCCCGCGGGCAGCATATGCATCAGAATGGGGCTAAGTAAAATTTTATTATTTACAGCTTGGTCTGTCATTTAAGATTTGGTATGGACCGGCTGATTAATCAATGTATGGATCAATGGAATAAGTACAAATATTTCGTACCATGTGAGCAACAGAAAGCGACGTAACAAGACACACATTGTGCTACATTAGTCCTTACCCGGATAATATTTTGAACTTCGACCTTGTACTCTAGAAAGCCGTCAGGTCCATCACCTACTCCTGTCACATAGACTTCTATTACTGTAAAAAGTAATTTCACTCAACTAAAAATGATACATTACGATCAAGGTATATAACAAATATAAAATATTATATATAATATATTAAATGTCATCTGAAGGTTGTTGCATGAGAATTATGTTAACAACGCATATTTTGCCCTACAATGTATAATGAAAATCTCAAACAAAATAAACGTAGCATATCGAGACATTATGAATTGTGCAGGGGTGTAAATAATTTAACGTCTTATTTTGTTTTCTTTTTTGAACTTAGTATACATGGAGTTACTCAAGGACATGGCTGGACATGCTGAAAACAGAGTTCCATTCAAGATCATTCACCTATAGAACTTGTAGGATTGGTAGATGTAATTTATCAAATCAGAATTGCACTTTAAAAATTTAACCATCCTAATACACACTCACATATCCCTTTGGTTCATATCAAATCGTTATAGTAAGTTTCTACAATATGCTGAGTAATTCCAAAATTTGGTAATCTAATTAAAATTAGATCTACTAATTGCTCCTTTAAGTCACGGCATGTACATCTAACAAAATTCCATATTCCTTTTTGTTCTGGTGACCTTTTGAGAATCCTCGGGTTTTATCCTTAGGCTAATGCCTTCAAATCACGAAGAATGAAATCATATTGGCTGATAGGAAATTTCATCAAAACAGAAAGTAAAATGGAGTGTTGTTAGATCTACATGCAATGACTGAAAGGAGCAATTAGTAGATCTAATTTTAATTAGATTGAAAATTTGGAATTACGATTCGATGAAATAAGTCCTGGTGTGAAGTGTGTATAATGCCTGGCTGTTTGGAAGAAAACAACTTATGATTGAAAATATGTTCCGAATGAAAAATTGAAATTAATTTGCCTAGAGCAGATTTTGCAGCTATACTCGTACTTAAAAGTTAGAATTGAATAAACACTTTAAGGAAATAATAATGCATCGAACAGCATTCCTAGAATTTTGCAATAAAGCAGAATAATGTGAAAAGTTAACATTATCAATTTTTACGTATGACAGAGATAGGCATCTCTGTAATACATATAGATTCTCCTTCAGGCTCGAGTGAGTTATGGAATTTCTCCACCCAAGATACTTAAATTTTTTATTTTCAACACGCGAGCTTTAGCGTGTTAAAATCTAAAACTTAACTATCGAGGCTGGAGAAATTCTATAACTCACGACTGAATGGAAGGAAAATCTGTTTCTCCTATGATTTTCAACAAAAAACCTCAAAAAAATGTCGGTGCTTCGCATTTTGTTAACATGAACGCCATTTCGGAACTTCTCTAGTTTATCTTTCCAATAAACGTTAAAAAAACGACGGGAATTCCCATGCAGAAATTTTAAACACCGGGAAGTGGTTAAAGATATTGTGTATTTGTATCCCACCGATTAAAAGCGTCAAGAATAGGAGAAATATACTTGCATGTTCTAGCATTACACAGATTCTTGGGTATTTCTTCTCCTTGGATAATTTGGAATCCACCTTCACAAGTACACTGCTCCGAGTATTTAATACACAAAGACAAAATTAATGTTATTACAGCAAACCTCATTATTGTTGATTATCTGAAATAAACAAGCGTCTTGTATAATCGTTAAGGCCCGAAAGACGTTATAAAAGTAAGGAGTCTAAAAACTTCAGGTTAAGAATACGAGTTACACTTCGATTTTGAGTCGGAATCAGGTCTCTTCATTGAATTTTTTAAGGGCAAAATCACTCTTAAGTTAAAGCAGAACCTATATGACTTCAGAGTAAAATGACTTTGAGTATCAAATATTATTATTGTTTTTTCTCTTTTATACAAATGAAGGTGTCTTCTCGGATTAATATATGTTATTTATATTTATTTGAAATGTGATAAAAATTGCATTTTATGCATATTTCAACAACAAATATATAATTTCCAGTGCTCAGGACTAAAACTTCGCAGTGTCTCCAAAATGTTTTCTCAATGCTGAAGGTTTCACTTTCATTTTCGATTTTTCTTGAACATTTATCCACGTATATATTGGCAGAGTTTGTCTCTCGTGCAGTGTGGGCTCCTACGTTTTACACAATTTTGGCATATCTATTGTTGAGATTACTTCTCACCTTTGTACAACACCATTTCCCCCATTTTAGTCTGAATATTCATCTATTTTTGTTTACAGTCCATCCACTGTCTTTGACTAATTCACGTCTATTTATCACATTTCTGGATATGCCAGGTGATGTTTTGGATTTTCATGAGAGATTGTCGGCCACATAATGATAGTATTTGATTGTATTAAGTGTCCTTAAATCGCACAGATGTGCGTAATCGACATAGAGCCAAATACCATAATAGTATAATGATATTTTGAAATTTACATGCATAGGGATACATTATATCGTCGCTTATGTATAATGGGAACTATAGCCCTTTGCAGAAACTCATTTCCGGAATCACGATTCTGAGTCTAAAATTATAATTTGAAGGCTGGAAGGTAGTACATGTACTGGTTCGCTGCAATAAATAGTAAAGGATTAACTGTTTTTAAAACTTGTTAATTTGCATATAACGTTTGGTTTGTATAAATTTGGGAACTACTTACGATCTTTTTGCTTCGAACATACTTGTAATCAAACTTGATTATAAAGCTGGAAATATCTGTATATCAAAGTAATGAATAATTTCTATTTTCCTCCTACTGGTTGCTCTGCACTGCAGCGAACCAGTACTACGTCCCAACCAGGGAAATAACTTGCCTCAAATTATAATTTTAGAATCCGGAAATTAGTTTCTGAATCGGGCTTTAAGGCTGTCTTTAACTTGCAATGTAACTAAGGGATGAATAAAAACAATAAAAATGCTTTTCCTTTATAAAATATATGTAAGCAATTCATGTCAAAAGTCAATTACCCACCACATCCCTTCTTTTATATTCTAATTTATAAAAAGCAAATTATTTTTAAAACCTCATGCTTACCGACAAGTTGACTCGTGTTTTAAAAAGAAGAGAAAAATTCAGAAGAGACTATACATACCATGCTTACTGGTATTAAAGTTTCTCTTTCAATGTAAACTAACTTATCAGTCATAATGATATATTAGCCTGCATTTTGTAGAATTTATGTATTTTTTATTACAATATTTTGCTTAACTTTATGTTTTATTCTATTTTTATTGCTTTTATTTGTTTTTACTTTTATATTTTATATTTTTTAATTTTTTTATATTTTAATTCATTCATTTATTAATTACTTATATTTAGTCATTGTTATTATTTTTTATTTAAAAAAATTTTTTTTTAAAGAAAGGTGCAACCGAAAGCAGAAAGTTTATATTCAACATTGTTATAATTACACCCCAAACGTAGCGGGGTTAAACAGTACCTTATCTATCATGTTTGTACTTTCTTGTTTATATAATTGAATATATACTTACTGTAAAAGTATGAAAAAATCCTTACAAATAAAATTTTAATAAACACTCTTGCTGTTGTCAGGAAATCGAATGATCTGATATGAAATATTACATTCACCGGATGCTGTGGGAATATGATATCCCTATTATTATGATTTACTTCTGATAGTAAATAATAACAATATGTAAATTACCCAGTTATAACACTTTCGTTCCAAACCACTTTAAACCGTGACTCCATACTTATAAATACGTTAAATTGTTGTATTTTTCGTCATTTAGATATTGCCTTACAGTTGTAACAGTAGAGCATGATTTGTCTCCCAAAATTACCTACTGCACCAACCGGGGATCGAACCCGGAACCTTTGGTTCAGTAGTCCACCGCTCTACCAACTGAGCTAAAGGAGTACTCCACTAGCGCAGCTAATGGAGGGTGGTTTATAAACCTGTTACGGTTCTATAACTTCTATATTAATCAAGGGAAGCCCGTTACACTTCCCCCACCTCAAGAGTCATCGTCCTACGATGACGATATCCAACTTCAACCCTTTTGCCAACTAGCCCTTTTTGACAACCGTGGATTTTTTAGTTGGGCGCCAATGTAACAGTAGAGCATGATTTGTCTCCCAAAATTACCTACTGCACCAACCGGGGATCGAACCCGGAACCTTTGGTTCAGTAGTCCACCGCTCTACCAACTGAGCTAAAGGAGTACTCCACTAGCGCAGCTAATGGAGGGTGGTTTATAAACCTGTTACGGTTCTATAACTTCTATATTAATCAAGGGAAGCCCGTTACACTGTATTATATCTGTTTGATAACAGTGAATACCTTAAATTATAACGATTATCGCCATATTTTACTTACAAAATGACAGTTCATCATGTATAATATATCCACGTTCCTCTACATGTATGGCTGCCGTTTGTTTACAAGTTTATTATAATGAGTAATTGTACGGCGCGCCGTTCCCGTCAAAAATAGCATAGGTAAAATTGATATTCCTTTTCGCACATAAGACTTATTAAACAAAGTAAAGTAATAATATTAGTTATACAGTCAGTCACATGGGGGATACGGGAATGTATGGAGTGCCTGAAAAAATTTGGTATCGGGCAAGGCGTCAGGAATTTTTTATATTATGGCCTTTAGTATGTTTTTTTTTCTTTTAATTTTTGTGGGATGGAAAAAAAGCAAAACTAATATTATAAAGTTTAAATCATTTTTTAATAGAAAATAGTGAAAGCGAATCACGCGATTTCAAGGAAGAGGGATACAGATCGCGGAGACGGGATACAAAAAAAAAAAAAAAAATCAGGGTATGTAGCGAATCACGAGATTTCAAGGAAGGTTTATACAATAATTGATAAGGACTCTTTGTAGCCAATGGAAAGACAGAATTTTTAACAGAGTCTGGATAACAACTGATACTGTACTGGACAAGCTCCGGACAGCGATCCGTCTTCCTACGCAAGACTTAGTAAGTGAGATAGCTGTTTGGAGCTTGGTACTTGGAGAGCAACAATCGTCAATTCAGGATATATCGGGCACAAATGCGGTTTTACCGCAGACGCTTAGCGAAGACAGAAAAAGGAATAATTGCATCACATTAGAATTAGTTTTGGGGTAGATTTTGTGTTAATTGTTAATATAAATGCAAACATATTTGATCTTAAGAATTCAATACGTTGGCTGAACTTAAAATTGCGCATTGGTATTTGAACAAAAATTTAAAAACTTTATCCAGTCTTCATATAAATATTCATCTAAAGCATAGACTAAAGTGCACTTTGAACTATTCAGCGTGATTTTCAAACAGGGGGTTTGGCGACTTTAATGTTAGCATGCTAACAGTTTGTGTTTTGTTTATTTACGTCTAGTCCATGCGACAGTCAATGAAAATATAGGTTTCATATGTCACTCGGCGGAAATTTCTTTTGCCTCTTTTGTTACTACTGCTACTGAAGTCCTCGAGGGCATCACCCGTTCAGTTGCTGGTATTTCGATACTAGCCCGAAATTGATTCTTTAAATTTACTGTTCCAAAAATTTTAGCTTTCGTGAAGTATAAGGAGTATGACTCCCTCGTACATAGCTTCGCCCTCAGATGGTTTTGGCTTTATGCCCTACTTGCGGAGCTCGGAATGCATACGTATTTTATAATTTTTTGACAGAGTTATCGTTCCTCACTGCAGCTGTGATTTAGATTTTACTCGTGACTTTTCGCCAGAATTGAATAAAAAACATTGAGGAGTTCGAACGAAAAAACGGAATTCGCTACAAGCAATATTAACTATGCAATCGGGAACTTAGGGCTTTTCCATTTTGTTTTCACTGGTAAGACATTGAAAATTTTCATATGTATCCCAACTACATATAAAATTGACAGCACATCCTATAAAATTAAGAATTCCCTTCATCTTTCGGGGTTTTCTGTTTTATCATTCGGATTGAAAGATAAATCGGCGTGTTCCTAGTGAGATACCTGCTGTAAAGAACGACAACTTTTGGCGAGATACTTAACCACATGTCAGGAATACCCTTTGTGTCATTTTCGCATTTTTGAATTTATTTTCTCAAAATTTTGGATATAGTCATTTTACGCGTTGAGCACAACTGATGTATTTGCTCTTCAACTTTTTAGACTGTTGTTTTGGTTTTCAACATTTTAGGCCTTCAGCACAACTGATCAGTCATAAATCGAAGAAATGTGCACACATTGTGCATCAAAATTTGCACCAAAGAATTAATTTGTAAACACTGAACTGACTGCAAAGGAAGCTTACAAAAAATACATAAACTGTAAAATCACAGTCGAACTTAAATAACACTGTGATATCTGGTTTGTGACGCTTATAAATATTGAATCCGATTTTCGTACTAATAAAAAAATGTAACAGAATAATACTGAATATTGTATCCATTCAGTGCACTTAATATAGGAAAATTCAACCGTGTTCGGAAGTAAAATCTATCTTGCGTACTTTTTTAAAATTTATATCTAATTTAATTTATTTTAATTGCTCCTCAACTTTTTGGATTTTTGTATTGGGTTTCAACATTTTAGGCCTTGAGCACAACTGATGAGTCATAAATGGACGAAATTTGCACATCTTGTGTAGCAAAATGAGTATAAAAAATGTATCTGAAAATAATCAAGAAGTAAATTTAGGTTTATATCCTGCAATTGGCCTATTTACTAGTCAGAAAAATGTTATTGGATATTTTATTCTATATTTGTCTAGTAGAATAATATCTTCTCCTGGTACCCTTGTTTTCATTTGTATTGTGTTCTGGTTCACAGTGTTTATGAGGTCAAGTTCTATCCAGATTACGCACCAAAAATGGTATCCTTAAAAAGGCTAGAAATGTGCCATTTCATGAATTTTCTCGGTAAGAAATAAGAATTTGTACAAATGGATTATCGGCCCTGAACGAAACAGGCAAGAAATTCTCGGTAAACCTCGCATTTCTACCTGTTTTTAAGGCTTGTACAAATAATATGTATTTGTTTTCCCGACAATTTAAATATATTGTATATTTATTTGAAATATGGAATAATATTATCAGTATTGTGCAGTATTTTGTATCCGATCTGCAGGTCCAACTTTACGTCAATAGAACAAAAAAGAACAAAGACCGGAAATCAGATAATTCATACGACTAATCGTAGTCCCAACAACATTTGTGAACCTGGTAAGAGACAACTCAAACAATATTATGATTAGATATTTATTCCGTTTCTGATAAAATATAAAAATAACCATTTTCAATTTTCTCAATTGGAAAAAGATTATTTTTATATGAAGGATATATGTAATAAAAAATAATACACAGACGCGTCACGAATAACAATTTTCAATCTTCTAAATTGGAAAACAGTATGATGGAGCATCTTACATTATAGTTATAAAGATATAAGTAAAGTTCTCCAAGTGCAGCATCATTTTCAGTTTTAAGAACTGGAAAATAATAGCACCAACTAAAAAGTAAAACAGTTTTGAAATTAACCTTTTCAATTTTCTCAATTGGAAAAGGTAAATTGCAACATTTGGTCGAAGTAAACATAAGCCATTCTCGATTTAAAAAAAATGATATTTTACCGAAGTTCTGGCAAGATTAACAGATTTGTATACGCATTAAGAAATGTGTAAGGATGTTAGTTGTTAATCTTACTAACTAGATGTTGGCAGTATTCAAGATATTTTGCCAAAAATACCTTTGTCAATACAAAGTTGTGTTATTTCTGATTATCTTGTGGAATTTTGCACAAAGTTAAAAATCTAAATTTCCAGATCGTCCCGATTTCTGCACTACAGACCCTATTTCTGAGATCAAAAGGTAACTTGGATATCTAGTTGTCGTTTTCATTATCTGGCTTGGATTTTCATAGTATGTATATTTTTCCACTCTGAAGATTGAATTTTTGTCATGAATATGCATGTCAGCCGTACGAAATTCCTCTATTAGATACAATAAATTTTACATAAAGCAAACAGCCTGAACACACAAAAGCAAACGAAATGATTGTCAAGAGTCCGAATTCTTCAGGGTAGGGGGCTAATATAACCATTAAAGCCTTTAACATGTCCATCAGCTGGTTTAAGGAATTCTGCACTCCACTCACTAATCCTCGCTCCTTCTCTTTTACAGTTTGTAGAAACAGTTGTGTGATAGAGAGGTCAGCAATCCACAGTCCTGCAACAGAAACATGTGCTTATTTGATAAGAGCCATTTCGGTCTCCAAAGGAGCAGGGCAATTTTCTCTGAATTTTTACATTCTTTCAAAGCTTCAAAATCCTTTAGCAGATAGCCAGGTATGTGTCCTCTTAAGCCTTGCTAAAGGCATGAATTATAAGCATCAATTTCTTTTCTTAGAAATTCAGTACATAACGGACCTTCGCTTTTTAAATTTAAAATTCTGTATCTAAACATCTAAATTCATTATGTATGATCGGTAACGATGACTATCATTAAATTTAGTAAATATTAAAACGTGTTTAAATACATCAGTTGTGAGTGAAAGAAATACAGGGGAAATAGGCCCTACTCCGTCATGTATATATGATTTAAAATAGGAAATGTGCCATTTTTTTTTTTTTTTAATAGAATGAGAAATAATTTTGATGCACAGTTTATTGCGTCCTTTTACAACTCATCAGTTGTGCTCGAGGCTGGAAATGTTGAGAGACATTCACCCAAAACACTTTCTTAAACATACCAAATCTGGCAACAATTAACCCTCCCAGAAAGACTCCAATTGACAGGTATGTGTCTGGATCATCATCAGTCTCGGAGTCTGTCGGTGAAGTCACATTGTATTGCTCTGTGATAAGAGAAACATTCGATGGAAGTTGTGTCGTCAGAATATCTGTGGCATTTACTATCGTATTGTTTGCATCGTCGCCATTAAGTCTGTGAAGCAAATCAAATGGACTTCCGGCCAAAAATACGGATACCACGCATGCGCTTAAACAAGAAATTTGGAACAACATTCCACTTAATCCTGTCGTTTTAAGTCCTAAGTGTCTGCGAAGTACTGGGTATGCAAAAGTCCCGCTTATACCAAATAAGGACCCTACGGCCATAAATATTCCAAGCAAAGACTCAGAAATTCCCTGTGAATATGCGTAACCTACAAAAAAAGTCTTCATTATATTGCTTTTGTTTATACTTTTAAAAGTATATCAGGAGTCCATTGTTTTGATGCCTGTATTTCATGTATTTAAGTAAATGTCACATAATCATGGTATATATCAAGCAGATTTGTTTCTACACTTTGAACAACATGGAAAGCCTTTAAACGTAATCAAATGAACGCTTATAAATACAAAGCAAAATGTCCCATAAATCTAGAGTCAAGTATCGTTCTGCGCAATATCAGTAATGAATAGATCATTTACCACATACTAGTATTACTATTTTGAGTGTATTGATATGTCCCTTACTTCATAGTTATACGTCTCGCACACGGGCATACAAGGAAAACCTTTTGTCAGGATCGTTTTATTACTCAACTGAGGAAAAAGTTCTGATTTACAGGTTTACGGTAAATATGAATTCGAGGTTAAATCCCATGAGGCACTAAACCTAAGAATTTTAAAAAGTGATGCTGTCATCTTGAAACTCGCCAACAACGATAGAGAAAAAAGCATACACTATTCATCAAAATCAAGGCACAAACAGCGTACCCTGTATACACGATATATTCGATGTGATAACCAATTTTGTATTTTAAAATTTTCAAATACAGTATTTTGTTGAGAGCACCGAAGCTATTTATACATATCATTAACGGATTTTAAGCACCCAGTTTCTTAAATAATATCAAAGACTGAATCTGTTTGTAATAAACTTACCCACGGTAATGTTATCGAACCCAAGAACAGTCATATACAGAGTGGCTAGTCCAAGTCCGGCAAAGGCAACTTTGTAACCCATGAATGTTTTCCAACCTTTATAAAGAACTATAAAACTATAAAAAATAGTGTAACAACACTGTGTTTTTCCTTCTTTCATTTCTTCCTTGGGTTTAACACCAGATTCAAAGTCCGGTGATTTTTCACCCGGCGTTGCTCCATAATGATTAGATGTTTTATGCGCTGGTATGTCTCCATCTTCTTGAATGCCACTTTCTGTAAAATCCCTCTGTTTCGAATCATCATTTGAATGTTCAATTGTAACTGTTTGATCTGAACTATAAGCTACCGTAGAACTTCCACTTCCTATCAAAGGGGCCGTCTCATCCATAGTTTCTACAAAGCAAATCAACCTGTAACATTTAACATGCATATACCAAATATAGATGGTTTATGACAGAAATTACCAGTATTTAGCAAAATTCAAAAATAATAGAAATACTAAGGGTTCATTCCGTGTATTGCACATGGTAGATCTCCTTAGCTGAAATTTGGTTTCCTATTTCGGTATTTTTAGTTGAGTACCTCTTGTTTAATATAAGTTTGGTTTTTGGTCTTCCAAATGTTTCGGTTTTAATGCTGCTGATGAGAGGTAACTCCTTGAAATGCGTCGTACACAGCATAGTATAAATCTACTATATCTAATATTAGTATCTTTGGATTGTTATTTTTATTCATACCTTAAGTTTTCTCTTTTAACCCTGATACAAAGGATCAAGGTCAAGGATGTGTAAAAAATACCTAAATTAATTGAGTACGATGCGCATTTTAGAACCGACCTTAATCAGGCCTGTTCGTGACCAAAATTTGGAAAGTGAAAAAAGTAAACATCCAAAAATTGTGATTTGATCAAATCACCAAAAGAGCTGAAAAAGCGTAGCCTAAATCTAGATAAGACTAACTTTGCAGAAGGGACTTTTGGGCCTATTTTTATCAGAATAACTGGAAAAAATTATCAGATTTTATGCAATGGGTAGATGAACGACAAAGCTGTCCTTTTCATACATTATTGTCTCACTAATATACATTTCTGTACTGATGAAGCCGAACTTATCTTAAACTGGTCATTATATTGGTTGTCTTTTTTGTGCTTCTGAGACACATTTATCACGGTGCATTGAACTATTCTGGGGATTGTCACTTCTTGCTAGAGTCACACTAAAGTACAATATAATCGGATAGGTATGGAAAGTTATGCACAATGTCAGACTATGCATGTATCTTTTTTTAAATATATAGCTAACTATGCTCATTTATTAAACAATGCCAATTACAAGCATTTAAATATACCTCGTGCGTCGTCAACCTCTTCTCTCAACTTCTCCTTAGCTAATGCGGGTATCTGGTCGTACACTTTCTTTATCATTAGATATTCTACAACTAACGACACAGCATTCCAACCTGCCACAAACACGGCACCATAACCAAGGTGTAAAAAATATATCACTTGGCCTGTCACAATTGGAGCCGCGAGCTTCGTTGTCAAGTCTATAGACCTTAGTGTGGATGTCATGGCTACAAATATTCAGGACATTGATCGAGCTCAGAATTAAGTTTTAAACGTAAGAAGAGATATTTGAAAATAAACAACAAATTGGATAACAGGAAAGATCAAGAAGTATTAGCTTTTCTAAAAAGCTAGTCGTCTATTAGCTGTAAATATTTAACTGTACACATTAGAAATTAAATACAACATTGATTTTTTTATATTATTTGAACTTTTTTTGTGAATGCATCATGATTTTTTAGCATGTCCAGGGATGTATCTATATACATCCCTAGCATGTAGAAAATATATGTTCTTTAACGTCCTTTCTTAGAAAGTGAACTAGAGGTACTGTGAACACGCTAAGAAAGGGATACCTCCCGCCTGTAACAAATGATAGAGTGCAGTTATTTGACTGCGGACTAATCAAGCGTAAAAAGGCGGGGAAATTGCGGAACAAATGCTTCTCGTCTATCACCGTTAAATATATATTCTCACAAGAGCCACATTATATCAGAAACAAAATATTGCTTTAATCTTATATTGAAAAGGAGTGATGTAATCTATCTATTGAATGATATGGCAAGACTTTAAGATAAATACAAATCCTTGTTTATCTGGTTCCCGGAGCAGACGTACCGCGTCAAGCTTTCACCTCACGCACATGAAACCAGTCCTATTCTTGCAACAAAAATAATGAAATCGCTTCGACCGTGCTTGCGGGGTTGCGGCATTGATATTAAGCTGTGCATAATTTTAACCAATCGCATAGCCTTGCCGCATTCATTTAGAATCATTCAAGCATGAAATGTCGAATTTTATCCAATGAGACAGTAGTCTGTTATAATTCCCTGACATGTTTCACTTTTCAATTCTTTATAATCGTGTCCAGGGATACGATTAACCAGGGATACGATTAACAATGACACACCAATCAAACTCACATAGATAGAGACATGAAGTGGTTAACCAAACAAAAATCAGCAAACACTTTGTTTAAACAGATAACTGTCGAGAAATAATGCACATTTGATCCAAAACAATGATTATCTATGGAGGTGTGTTTAAAAAAATTTAGTCAAGGGAAATAACTCTCTTTACGTTTTACAGAATGAAATACTTCTTCTGTTATAAGTATCACAGACGGTTAAAACCTTCAAGGTCAAATTGATAGGATTTATTTTAATGAATCCCTCATTTATTAAATTGTGTGATTTTCAAAATACATCGAAGATCTTGGCAAAATGGCGACTGTAACTCCAGACTCTTTGATTACAATTTCAGTATCACATATTCAACATGTATTTTAAAATATTAACAATTGTATTAATTTAAACTTGTATAATATATTTATTTATTTACAAACATTAAAAGTATTATATCATAACACTGGATATAACGTCTATTTACATTGGTTCAAGTTTGAAATCCAAGAATATTTTATCATTTCTCGACTAGGATTTTTTTTTTTAACAAATATCCCTCCATTTCATTTACATTTTGATATGTTTTGTGGGTTGTGATTATCGCTGCGTTCTACAAAATTGTGTATAAACAATATTTGTTTATTGTTATCACATTGGTTATTGATAACTGATGTATGTTATCATATATATGTTCAATTTTATTGTATTTATCAACTTGATGTAAACTTGTTTTGTTTCTAAAATTTTGAACCGCGTTGAATTTTAAGCCATACTAGATCTTTATTTGAAATGTACAGAACTGCAGAAATCAGGAAATCAGTTGAAGATGTGCGTTCAACTCAATAGTATAAAAAAGAACTACAAAACATTACAGTTTCGGTTACTTTAGAGAAATTAAAGTAAAAACTTACTCTCTCTCACCCATTTACCTCTCCAGTCTACAACAATTGTTTAGGCTACACCAAATTGATTTTTATTTTTTTTTTATATTTGGATGGAAGGTGCGAGCGAGCGAAATTTTAATTCTATTTTTTTCTTTCTTTAGGATTCGTTTTTTTTTTTGGTTGAAAATCAAATTTACGTGCGGCAAACATTTTTTTAACTTAAATATTGCAAAAAATGGGAATAAATCCCTATTTTTACCAAATTGTAGGAGCGAGAGAACAATTATTTTTTTTAATGACTTGAAAAATGAAGAATTTTGGGCGAATTTAGAATTTTTGCAAAATGAAGCGGCAAAAATTGTTTTTTCTTAAAATTTACATAGTATCAAAATCGGAGGGGCAAAATACAAAGAAATAAAGATGAATTTAGTGTGGCCTTATGATTAGTTCTTAACAATATGCTGAGTTATTTCCAAATTTCCAGATTTTGCAGCTTTAGGCGTATGTAATTTTAATACTATAATTGAACAAACACATGAAGGAAATAATATAGCATCGATTCACATTCCTGGATTTTTTGTAATATAACAGAACAATGTGAATATTTAATAGTTGTTATGCATGAGAAAGATATGCAGGCGTGTTTTGTGTGAAACTATGATAAAGGCCCAAGTAATTACATGATGTAAGGTATTCTTACCACATAACAGTTGTTATACATGAGAGAGATACGTGTTTTGTGTGAAACTATGATAAAGGCCCAAGTAATTACATGATGTAAGGTATTCTTACCAAACAACAGTTGTTATGCATGAGAGAGATACATGTTTTGTGTGAAACTATGATAAAGGCCCAAGTAATTACATGATGTAAGGTATTCTTACCACACAGCAGTTGTTATGCATGAGAGAGATATGCAGGCGTGTTTTGTCTGAACCTATGATAAAGGCTCAAGCAATTACATGATGTAAGGTATTCCTACCACACAACAGTTGTTATGCATGAGAGAGATATGCAGGCGTGTTTTGTCTGAACCTATGATAAAGGCCAAAGCAATTACATGATGTAAGGTATTCCTACCACAGCAGTTGGTATGCATGAGCTGCTGTATGCATGAGAGAGATATACAGGGGTGTTTTGTGTGAAACTATGAAAAGGCCAAAGCAATTACATGATGTAAGGTACATTTGTATTCTTACCACTCAGTAAATCAGTATCTCCCTGACATAATTCTACTACCCAATCTCTTTCTATAACAATAGTATTGGCTACACTAGCAAGATCAGCACAGATTCCTAGCATTATAATTATTGCAAAACAAAGTCTGAGTAACCATTCATCCTCCCATTCTGCTTTGATCTCGTCTAGAAACTTGTGAACAACAAAAACAACAACACCACAGATTGCTACAAATATGTTTTGCGATGCCAAGGAAATTCTAGCAGCTGTAAAAAAATGGCAACCATTATGAGACAGAGTAACCTTAAATTAGTAAAACGAAAGATTATTAATGTTGTAACCATGAATAATAAAAGAAATACAATATGTGTTAAATTTATTGTAAAGGGTTTTTTCGTGTTTTGTTCACAGTTATTAGATCTTAAATGGCTGATTGGTCTGAAAAAAAAAATTGCTGGTCTGTCAAAACTGAAGTTATGACTTCCAACCCAGCTAAGATCTACTAGACTCCCATTTCAGTTGACAAGGAATTCTAGTTTTCCTGCCGAGCTCTGGTGTTTTCTATAGGTTTTTTCCGCCAATAAAGATTTGGCCTCATGGTTTAATATTACATAAATAAACCAACAAACTTTTGTTTCAATTTCACTTAATGTATTACATAAGAAATAATTCACGGGGGGTTATAGAGGTGAAGTCATTTACATATGGGCTGGGCCTTTATATTCGGATATTTTATACCGAGCGATTGCGAGGTATAAATTACAAAAATATAAAGGCCCAACCCATGTTTAAATGACTTCAAATCTATAACCACAAGGAATTATTTCTTTTCTAGTAGGAAAAGTACGCTAATTTTGCTCATTTGACTATTGTCCTACATTGTATATGCATCCGACATTGGTTTGGCCGTTCCATTTCTCTTGCGATTGATATGTTGCATTCTGCCCTATTAAGAGGATATTTTGAATAAAACTATTTTCATAAAATGACCATTTGCACTGTCAAATTATGCAATTCGTCGCTTGAACAAGGAAAATTAATAAAACTTTTTTCACAGACTTAAAAACAAATCCTACTATTGTTTCTGCGCATATTGTTTTTGAACGTTATTGTTTCGCAATTTGTCTATGACGTTATACGATATTCCTCGAAATTCCCATTTCCGGTAGCTATCTTGCAAGGGTTGCCCTTACCCGCCACCATTCTCCGAAACAGAGGTCGTTGTATCTCCTACGTCAATCAATTGACGTAGGAGATACAAGAGCATCTGTTTCGGAGATTGACCCGCCACTAGTGATGGTGCTCTGAGCTGAACATCTTGTTAAATATGACCAGTCTCCCGACCATTGAATTATTTAAGAGTTTTTCATAAAAGATAAGTGTGATGGAAATTAATACAATGCGACAAAAACAAAACTCATCATACACTTCGCCACACTAGAAAAAACTGTTAAAAGCCTCGAGTTAAAAGCACATGTCAAAGTTTATATGGCATAAAAATTAATTTTTCTCAAAACCAAAGTTTTAAGAAGAATAACAATCTGCTTGTTGGTTTTTTTCAAACAAATTTAAAATGAAAAGTTTCTAACAATCCAGTAGAAGCTATTTGTATAAAAAAAAGACCGCGCAATTGTTTCCGCCATTTTCCCCCCATTTTCGGTAAATATCTTTTCCCCTGACACGGTGACCATATTTTTTCTTATATTCTTAATCTGAAGAATATGTAAGTCTCCATTTTCTGTAAAAATTTAATTATATTATTAGGATATGTCTTTAAGGCCGTAACCGTCACGTTCAAAAATCAAGATGGCGCGCGGCCTACGTAAATGTGTACGGCTGTGTAAAACATTGTCATAATTGTATACAACTATGGTGGTTGTATCTCATGATTTATTTGTGAAGATAAACAATTTCGTGTGGAATTTCTTGTTAAGTTCACTCAGTTCGTGTTGATATAAAAGCCTTTATTCGCATGTGGTAAAAGTGGATATAATGGGTAATATTTCATTTGACGATGTATAGGACATCATATTATAATATTTATTCCTAATAGATACACCAAATTTCACCTCTGAGTCGAGCAGTCCTATCCACCCAGTCACCCAAAACAGTTGAAAATAGTAGAGTTGCAGCACCAGAGGCAAATCCATATATGGCTACCAGCTGTAACGAGTCCGGAGCTAATTCTACTAGAAACAAACCAATACCAAATTGCCACATCCGGTCACCCTATAATGGTTATAATTAAGAATAATTTCAGTACCAAATTCATAATTACTGTATTAACGATCTTGTTCTATTTTATGACGTCATTGTAAGAGTGTAGCTTCTATATAAACCATGTACAGTTCAAGATAACTGTTTCCTTTTTTTATTATTATATTTCATTTCTTTAAAACCTCTTTTTTCTCAAAATACATACCCATGCTGAGAGAAAATGGCTTATATACACGAACAATCGAGTTTTCAGAGTTATTCGTGGGCTATCTGAAATATACGTCAATAATATATTCAAATTCAAAAATCAAGAAGAATATACAAATGACAACACAATAATCACAAATATTATACAAGGTTTTATTCTTGGCATTAGATATGAACATGTGGTTTATCATCTAACCCTTTTACAAAAAAGCATAGCAGCCCATATTTATATAATAATGTTGTGTTTAGCATTGACTATGTGAAAATAGTAGCCAAGGTTGAAGACATCGTGCACGACCCGAAGGGTCAATCGAGGTCAGTCAAGACCAGTTTAGATTATTTCAGCAAACATGACATCATTCATTCTCATTATTTATGAAATGTCTCCACCGGTGCTCTATTGACTCAAGACAATATTTCTTATTTTGGTATTGTTATCTTGGTATTGTCTAAAATTTGTAAACATTGTTAAGCTTTAGACAGTCAAGTTAAAACAAAAATAAAAATGGTCATCTAAGATCAAATGTATATTAAAATGTTTGAAAACTATATTATTCTGGCAAATGCTGGTAAGATTCGTATTCGATTTTGTGTTATCAAGAGATATCTCATCACATGAATTAGAATAGTCTTTTGTGTCAAAATTTGTTGTTGAAGAACCGAAAACTTACCCATTTTCTACTGCTCCAGGTAATTCTCTCTGTCTTCTTTTGTATGTAGTATTTTCACAGTTGATTTACTATACAAAAAGACGAAAAAATTTTTTATGATACCAAAATTTGTATAAAAATTCAAAAATGATCTCCTTTTTGAGATTATTGATATTTTTTAATTTTTTGTTTATTTTACTTTTATTTTTTAAAAAAATGTTGCTTTTATTTTTCTTGATTTTATTGTTTGTTTTTGATACTAAACTTTATAGTATATCCTTTCGCAGACATAGATTTACATCAGTACTCATTGGAATTGTTTAAAATAATATTACAAATTATAATAATCTTTGTTTTACTGATTACTACAGCGACAATTTCAATACTTTTGTACTATTACAAAACGAGCTTCACAATTAACGACAAAACTCTTTGATACCAATTTTAATGCACAAGATGTGCACATTTCGTCGATTTACAACTCATCAGTTGTGCTTAAGGTCTAGAATGTTGAAAAGACAAACTAACAATCCAAAAGGTTGAAGAGCAAATTAAAAAAATACCAAAACAAGGTATAATTGAAACTGGATGCAGTTTCGAATGTCTCCCAAACGAAGCTCTTTCTCTTTCAGGGTATTTTTGGAATTCCTAGTGTTTGAAATACTGGGCAAGTGTACAAAGAGATTGAGTATATGCAAAATGTTTGATATATGGTATTCAATATCTGCAGTTTTATATGTTGTAATCGGTATTAACATGATTAACAGATGTTTTATCAAAATATTTTATTATTGAAGGTGCAATGGCCTCCACCTCCCCTTTAGCCATGCCTTTCCACCCAACATATATAAATAAAAAATATACAGACCCCCCTATGGTACCAAATGATTCGTCTTATCATAAGAAGTAATAATATATATGGTTATAGGGTGGGGATCTCAATGGTTTTCAGAATATTTAGTATTTTATCATTTAAGGGGTGGGGCATGACCCCCCCTCAGACCCCCCTATGGTACCAAATGATTCGTCTTATCATAAGGAGTAATAATATATATGGTTATAGGGTGGGGATCTCAATGGTTTTCAGAATATTTAGTATTTTATCATTTGAGGGGGTGGGGCATGACCCCCCCTCAGACCACCTATGGTACCAAATGATTTGTCTTATCATAAGGAGTAATAATATATATGGTTATAGGGTGGGGATCACAATGGTTTTCAAAATATTAAGTATTTTGTTATTTGAGGGGGTGGGGCATGACCCCCCCTAAGACAACGAAATGGAGGGTATAACATAATACCTCGCCACTTCGTGTGGCGGGGTATAAAAACTTAAATATCCAAGGTAACAGGTAGTATTTCCAAGTTAAGATCACAAATGATCAAGTTATATCACTTTTCCCATAGACTTCTATAGTAAAATTTTGCAAAACCCCACCCCCTTTTGAGACCCCCAAAATATATGTTCCCTCCCACAGATTGAAATTTTTTTTTCGGGAGGCGCATCTAGGAATATAGGCCTAGCAAGTCGTATGATATCAAGCGATTCCGTATATTGGTTTATGAGAAACGGTGCACACAAGTGTTCGAAAAAACGCGCCCGGAAAGAAGAAGAAAAAAAAAAATAATAATAATAATAATAATAATAATAATAATAATAATAATAAGAACTGAGCAAAAACAACATGTCTCCAAACTTCGTTTGGGAGACATAATGACCAAAAGGGTGAAGCCATCTAAGGACAGAGGATTAAAGTAGCGGTAGTATTTTCGACATCGCTTCATGTTAACAGCAAGCATTTAGAGGACAGCCCTTTTCCGTTCTATATATTTAAAGCGTCTTGTCTTTAGTACCGAACTCACTGGGTAAATAATTTTTCAAGAAATGAACATGACAGTTTTAACTATTTATCGTTTTTAGTGGATTAGCACACAATATCTTAATGTTTACATCCGTATTTTGTTTACACAACCAAGATTATTGTTATTTCTCCTAATGTTGACGTGTTTAATGGGTGGGATAAAAATTCATAATATTTTTAACCACTGCATGGGAATTTCCGCGGTTTTTTTTACGTTTATTGAAAAGATAAACTAGAGAGGTTCCGAAATGGCGTTCATTTGCAACGGCATTTTCTTGAGCATGTTGAGGTTTTTGTTGAAAATCATAGAAAAAACAGATTCTCCTTCAATTTACTCGTGAGTTATAGAATTTCTCTCACCTCAATAGTTAAATATTTAGATTTTAACAGGCTCGCTAAAGCTCTAAAAATTGACTATCTGGGGTGGAGAAATTCCATAACTCACTCGTACCTGAAGGAGAATCTATATTTATCTTTATTTCAGCATTACAAGATTTTCAAACAATAATAAGATCATCAGACAAAATAAAGACATGACATCGCAGACAACAGACGATCAAGATCAAACAAGATCAATTATGATTAGGTCAGCACAATGTTGAATAATGTTTCTGAACATTTTGAACAAACTCAAATTTCATTTTTTACTGTAACTGTAATTTTTATACAGACAAATTGAGAGTAGCGCTATTAATTTGGAATTGGCTATATAACACTGTATACCATTATACTGATCAACAAAAAATGCCGAGGTAATTCGTGATCAACTTCGGACCAGTATCAAAATACTAGCAACTGAACTGGTGATACCCCCGGGGACTTGGAGTCCACCACTAGCGACATCGACTCCGTTGTACTAATAAATTCTTTTATACCAATTGATGATGGATGAATGGATGAATTTCGCTTTGTACTAGACCGACACGCTTAGTCGGATTACTAACGTGCCAGCCCAAGAGGTAACGATCCGCAGTAAGACATATCACCCACCGGGACACATTATGCTGACTCTGACCAGACAAGTCCTTTGCTCTTACTCCTTGATGCCACGTGCTTGGCATCGTAATGAAAAAAAACAAACAAAATAGACCAGACAGCTACAGTACAGCTTCACGGTTTTGACAGGCACAAAAATATGGTAGGTTAAATAAAACGTATCACAAAATACCGAAATAAATTTGATGCACTGTATGGCCATTTCGTTGACTGAAAAATCATCAGCAGTGCTCGATATCAAAATATTGGAAAACCTGTTAAAGATATAATGATGAATTAAACCAGTTTCAGGGATCACAACCCTCCTACATTTCTTTTTAAAGGACGAACAGAAAAAAAAAACAAAGTAAAAAACCTAGGAATGACAAAAATAGAAAAGTCGACTTATGCCTGAAACACAATATTTATGAGACGCTAGGCGTAAGGGGTAGGAATTAGACACCAAAGAAAAATGTTAGAGCGCCAAAGAAATGATCGAAGTTAACTGGAAATTAGCTTTAGGCAATGATTCAATCGATCACAATTCTAGTAGGACGTGTAACTTATAAACTGAAAACATTCTGAAATTATGAGACAGGAAGCCCATGTTAGACAATCAAATCGTGGTGATGGCTGAAACAAATTTGAATTGATTATATAAACCCAACGTTTACCAGTGGAAATATATCGTGTAATAAAAGGACGACAAACATATATATAAGAATGATAAAAAAAGTGTATAATACATGTGTACACCATAAGCATCAATAAAAGTCGAAAGCAGAGCCTGAGATTTTTATTTGTGCGAGCTGGTGTATTAAACTCATACCTAAGTCCTCATGTCAAAAATGTAAACATATCTTAATTGGTATCTGACACCTCGTGTGGTAGAGTGAAATAAAACAGACCAACATTACTCCTCTCTCTATCCAAGTTTGTTTATATCGTAGTAAGGGACGAGATCAAAAGTTCAATGTAGGATAAAAAAACTTAATTCAAATAGTTTGGGGTGGGGAGTAAAAATCACTGCAAATTTTGTTATTCGACATCGATTTTCGGATTGAAAAATACAGGTCAATATACAGAACAAAAATACATTGTTGTGGAAAAACATGGCCCATGATACAAAAAGTATACTCTTAAAGCATATGCCCATATTGTCAGTCATTTTTTCCCAAATTAAGTTAAGAGGAGGGGGGGGGGGGGTCAGTGAAAAAACTATGTGAATTAAGTTTTTTATCCTACACTGAACTTTTTATCTCGTCCCTAATGACAATACAATGTACATACTGTACAGACACCATTTATTACAGCTATGTTATCACTTTTCTACAAAATTAAATTTTATCTAGAACCATTATTTTAAACACTTTAAATCTATTTTGAAAATCAACATATTCTATAAAATGAATTTTCATGATAATTCGACATATTTATTCATCAATTTTCTTCATTAAATTATTGGGGCGAAGTTATCTTTTGCTCAACTACTTTGTTTTAATTGTTTCATGTATTTGTTTTATCAACATATTCGTTATATAAGAGTTTTCATTTATTGCTGTAACCATCAGCTTGACAAGTACAGAGTTTCATTGCGATTTGGAAACACATGGGGTGTTTACCACATCAAATTATTATGGCTTTCCATTGGGTAACACACATTTTTCTACTTCACTAATAATGAAACCTAATACAGATCGACTTAGGTATAATACCCAATGCCTATTTTAATTGTTGTTATTCATATTTCATTGATCTTAAAGTTGACCAAAATTACATTTTGTTCTTTAAAATCAACTTATTAGACAATTTGAAAGATATTTTAATCATACATACTTTAAGGCAGATTATCCAATTAATATACACATTAAACAGAACGTGGTCTGAATTAATTTATGTGTTATCATAACCGTAAAGATAACTACTTATTTACAGTGACAGTAAATAAGTCCTATCAATTTCTATATCACAAGGATTTCTGACATAAATATGAATAAAAAGATATGGGAGTTATACAACGATCACCAGTTTATTATGAAATTTATCAACTCGAGATAATTAAATTTTAAAGGCTTGTCTGAGCAGTTTAAAAAATGAAAATTTAATTATCGAGAGTGAATAAATTTCATAATGAACGCGCCAAGAGTTTTAGAATCTATTTCACTAATGACAATGTAAAACTCCGAGAGGACTTCCGAACGATTTCACGAGCCCTATTTACCCAACGTGTATTGATATCAGAATTTTTCAAATGGGCCAAGAAATGTAAAAATGCGCACAGAATTGGAGAAAATATGGTAACACAATTACATCTAAGGGTTGTCGTTTGGAATTCAGCATTGACCCACAGCTCACATTCCAGACCTCCCCCTTTCCGAGAAAAGCCGAACAGTCAACAAAAGTTTCATCATTTCCTTAAATAGACACAATATACCGTATAAAAACACTTATCACGGTTAATATACAAGAGACAATACTGTGAACACAGAGTCTAGGCTTGAGACAAACATTTATATATACAATTATGCGATTAACAACATTTTCCTCTGGTTGGTTTGAATTTTTAATTGAAAACCTTGTATCGAACATATTTTATACATCGAATTCTTGATTTTTAAGTGTTCTTGAAGTTGTAAAGCAAGGTATGATACCAGACACAAGTTGTTTACTTTTTCCTTTTTCGATATTCAATTTTGAAAAAAGTCCATTCTCAACATTTTTTCTTCAAAAAGTTAATTTTGATATTCATTTACTTTTTTGCATTTCCTTTTTCGATATTCATATTGGCATTCGTCATTTCGATTCATGTTTTCATTTAGACAATTATAATTTTCATTTCCTTATTCAAAAATGTCATTTTGATATTCTTATTTTTTCGATATTCATTTTGAAATTCGCAATTTTTTGATTTTGACATTCAAAATTTTCATTAAGACATAAATTTTCATTTCCTTATTCAAAAATGTCATTTTGATGTTCATTTACTTTTTCGATATATTTTGACATACGCCATTTTGATTTTGACATTCAAAATTTTCATTTAGACATTCATAATTTCCTTATTAAAAAATTTCAACTTGTGTCTGGTAAGTATGACGATATATGTTATAGGTAATATTTTTACCTGTCATTGTGCGAAATGAGTATGACAATTTTCCTTTGTATTTTTCTTACAACATTGGGCCAATTTTAAAAAAGTTATTCAATGGTCATCAAAAGTATTAGATACTACAACTATTAGATACTACAACTTTACGGTTTAAAAAAAAACTTTCCACATACATTATCATATTTTTATATTTCAGGTACCTAAACATGGCTACAAACTACAATTTTAAGTGTTTATACCTAAAATTTGATGTTAAGAACATTCAGAATCAAGAATAAAATCTGTAGGAAGTAGACCTTGGTCATGTATTTCAATAACCAATAAATTTATTTTGGTTCTTGATGTCTTTCGATACAAAATTTTACAAAAACAAAAAACTGCCATTTTCAGCCAAATTGCCATAACGACAATATCCAAACCTCTTAAACATACAGTTGTTTGAGATAAAGGAACAAATATTGCCAAACTGTTAAACCACAGTGTTCAGACTATTCCATAATAAAATTTCACTGCGTTTTAACTACTTTGGGATTTTGACCACATAGCTGAACTAATTTCAGAGGACATTGGTCATGGTCCTTTGTTTGTATAGTGCCTGCAGTAAGGTGAGATATTTTTCTCTGTTTCGAAGGCCTTGCAGCTACTTTATGGTGAAGAATAGCGATACAGGCACTTTCCCTTGGCTTCTACATTCGTTTCCAACACGTATAGATTTTGTGTCGAGAATAAATCAACCGTACAACTTTTCGATACTTGTCTAAATGGCAAATTTGAAAATTTTGTCAATTTTCACTTAGTCTTTTTGACAAAATTTGCTTTGCCCCCTAACTAATACAAAAACTTTTTTACATCTTGTTTAATTTTAAAAGTACAGAATGATTGCTGTATTATGGTTTCGTTTATTCAAATCTTTTATTCTTGAACAAACCGTGCAAAACATACGCGTTGTGTGATATTTCATAAACAATCAATCAATGCCACGCAGCAGACAGAATCCTGGACAAAAAATAGCATAAAAAAGCACAAATTACAAACATAAACACAACAGAGAGTCAGAATAGTCTCACCTGGTACAGACACCAAACAGTGGTGGAGTTAAACCGGTTTTATAGGTACCCCCCACCCCCCCCCCCCACCCCCCTTGACACTTGGGTGTATAAAACTTAATATAAAAGCCAATACAGTATGATTACCAACATGAATGATACAATTATAGAATACTTATAACTGTGTTGACGAAACTTGGTTGAATATAACTTCAAGATGGTGAATAGCGGTTGTTAGAACTGATGTATCAATTTTTTTTAAATTCATTATAACGACATTGGGAAAAATAAAACACCTTTCCATTTCTTCAGGTTGAATATAAACGGATATGGTGGATATGTTAAGATCCCATATTTGAAAACAGATATATTATCTCGACACACCATGTGGCGAGATCAAAATGTTCGAGACAAAACAATAAAATGGATACATTATTGAACGCAACACTTTATCAATCAATTCTTTGATACCAATTTTGACGCACATGATGCAGAAGATGTGCACATTTCGTCGATTTGCGACCATCAGCTATGCTCAAGGACTTAAAATTTGAAAACCAAGACAATCTAAAAAGTTGAAGAGCAAATTAGAAAATGCAAAAATTACTAAAAGGGTAAAGCCAAAACAATCTTTTCCCACTTTTTTGTCGCTTCGGGTTTCTTTAACATTTGTTAACAGTAACTTTAAATTATAAAATCATCAAATATATTGGAATTAAGAAAAACACACGGAAACACACACAAGTTACTAAAACATTCCAGACTTCAGACATAATAACTTTTGGTGGGCTTAAATTGGTTGTGAGGGATCCAGGCTCCCCCATATGTATAGTCAGAGGCAGAAATTTAAAAAGAATAGGCAAATAGTAAAAATAAATCGGATATGTATCCAATCTAATACAAACATACCCGAACTTTAATCAAAGTAATAAAAACAATCTTCAACTGAAACTGTCCAATACAATAGCTTATTGATTTAATATTGTAACATCACAGCCTATATTTTTCCTATTCAACCGTGATGGATCACGGGAGAGCAACCCACAGAGCTACGTAGCGTGTCTCCAGGTGTCTGATAGCGGAGCCCCTCTCGCAGGAAGGGGGTGGTTGTCAGTTCATAATACGGGAAGCCTGACTGCGGACCACAGTGGGTAACGTGTTTGGAGAATACCATGCCCCCTTGTACACTAAAGCCCTTTCTGTAGTTTTCGGAAAAGAGTAGGCTAATGGCGGCTACAGAAGGATAAATTATCCGACCCTACCCAACCATTCACTTTTTTACAGTGGCAGTCAAAAGAAGTTCCTCTTTGTGTCCCGTCCTGTCCCTATTGGAATTGTGTTTGATAAATTGTTGAACTGGTTCTCGTCCTGAACAAACACGAAATATTTGACACTGGACACGTTGAGCAAACAACAATCAATCAATCAATCCGGTATTTGTCAAGCATGAGTTGCGCAATGACATATTCATAAAAAATTTAGTCATTTTTTATGCAGGTCACGACCTTATATACGTTATATATACATCTGACAACTAACAAATGTGCTTTAAGGGGGTACAGAACACCTAAGGGAATTAACTCTTTAAAAATCAGCTGAACATACTATTAGTAAAGAGAAATCAAGCTTCTCAATGATCAAAAATAATGTTTGTCAAACTGCTATATATCCAATGAAATTATTCCCGTAAATTGTGTGGTTCAAATTTCTTGAAATTTTTATATTTTTGTCCATAGGTCAACGTGAATATTTCGTAAAAATTTTATGAAAATTAAACGAGCCAAATCTATTCTAGTCAAAGTGTTGGGTACCCACTTAAGTTAAAGATCATCGATGCATTTCTTTTTGTTTATACCCATACATAAACAAGAGAAACTATATCTACAAACACGTATAAATACCTTAATTTTCTAGTTTTACGTCAACAACATGATTTATTTTAACAATTTTTATTCTGAATTTAGTCTGATCTATGACAAATATACACATATTGTTGCCTAGATACATGCACATGTTGTTGAGCAACAATTTTCAGTTGGTATAATGGATTTTGTCTTCGCTTTTTAAATGTAGGCACATGTAAATCTTTTATTGGCTCCATGAAATATTCCATTATATAAGGGGGTACAGAACACCTAAGGGAGTTAACTCTTTAAAAATCAGCTGAATGTTTTAATCTCATACTATTAGTAAAGAGAAATCAAGCTTCTCAATGATCAAAATTAGTGTTTGTCACAAAATGCTATATATCCTATGAAATTATTCCCGTAAATTGTGTGGTTCAAATTTCTTGAAATTTTTATATTTTTGTCAACAAGTCAAAGTAAATATTCCATCAAAGTTTTATGAAAATTAAACGATCCACAGTGTTGGGTACCCCCTTAATTATTCTTTTTTACATTTATTCTGCATACTAATTTTGAATCCCTTTTCTTTAAATTCGTAGAAAATCGTAAAATGCTAGATATTTTTGTACATTAGAGTATTCTGAAAGTCCTTGATGGTGAAGACATTTGACCATTCAAATTTATTCGATAGACCTTTGTCTGCATTGTCATTGTAACTTATGTTTTAGAATCGCTTTGCATTTGTTACAATCGAGTTCCCTCTGAATTATCAACAACTGATACGTTTTTTTCCATTTCTATTCCGTCTTTGTCTTTTGCCCATTCCTGTATATCACCCCTCGCAAATCGCCCAAATATTAACATCCCAAATATACAGAAAGCTGCACAAAGATAAAACACATTTCTCCACTCTTCTGGTGTGTCCTACAATAACAATACATGTATCAAATATTTTTGAACTGATCTAAATTCTTTTCATTGATCAGGGTATGTTTATAACTCAAACAGGGAAGATGCTAACATTCTCTTTTTTTTAGTTGATAAAGGAGTAGGGCTACTTTCCTAAGTATTTGTTTCACTCATAACCATAGATTTTTCAATCTTAAATATTTACCTACCTTTTATTGTAAACGATTGTATGCAATGCATTTTTATATTGGCAAACAAAAATTATATGCTTAATCGTTAAAAACTTTTATACCGCCAAATGTCGTGTATTTAGGCGAATTTGGTCAATTTGCATCACTTGATAAAATATTGCCAAGAAGGACATTCAGAACCAAAACCATTCTTATTTCATATGAAAGGAAATACATAATCTCACTTACAGCCAAAAATTCTTTCTGGTTCTGAGTGTCCTTCACTTTGAAAAACTGTCTTAAAGACGTTTATATTGGCAACTTTGTGTTAAAATTGTCACACAAAGCGATATTCAGGTATGTAGAAAAGTTTTTAGTAACTGACTTGTTAGTTATTATTAGCAAATCTTTAGAGATAACGTACCCTGCTATGCCTCCAGAGATTTTGAAAAGTTGTAGGCGACTTTTGAAAATGATCCTTGAAATAAATAAAGGGGAAAATGACTCTACTTCTTTTCTTTTTTTAGGTTCTTTCGGTTTCATTGCTTCAAATGATTCTAATAGAAAACAATAATGTCGCCTTTTAGTCACTCCTTTCATGTTTGTTTGTTTTTATTGCTCACAATTTCCTTACAGAAAGTATAATAATGTCCCAATGAGGCAAAAACAATATCCTTTCATTTTCATATGGACAATAAAACCAAACACCTCCCACAATATGGTCACAAACATATCATGAAGATTCATATTAGATCATCTATATGTAAATTGCTACCAAAATTTGTTTAGACAATATCAAATTTAACAGAAGAAGACTTGTTAACGGAGCAAGACATGCTTACCCTTCTGGGTCTCATGCTGTCACTCCCGGGTTTTAATGGGAGATCTAATTGGTTGTAATTTAGTTTCTGTGCTGTCTTGTTCGAGTTTTGTTTAGTCTATTATACGTTTTTTATTCTTTTAGTTATACATGTATCATTATGGAGTTTGTTTGTGAATTGTGTTCCATTCTCCTGACTTTGTCTTGTCATTGGATTTCGAATTTGTGGACCTTTCCCACAGTTTTGTCGCTTCGGTATTCCTTTGCCGATGTTTACATGTATTTTCCAATACGATCATTTGACTCAAATCTGAAGGAGAACCATTGTTGCCAAGTAATTTTTAAATTAATTTTCTCAGAGAATCATAAGTTAAACTAAATTCGGCTGTGGTAGCCATCTTTGTTGATAGTCTGTGTCATCGGAAACAATTCTACCAAGTGATGTCAAGTGAATGGCTTTAAATCTTAGTTTATACTATCAGTCGATATGACTACTAGTGTAGTTTAAATCTCCGATGGTATCAACAAATACGTAGTGTTTGTTTCGGGACGACATTATTATATTTTTTTGTTTCAGAAAGTTGTTAAATTTAAAGTTTTCTTAGAACACATTGAAATGTTTAAATACCCAAAGCAAAGTTGATCTCAAGCGTTTTGTATTCGTCCTTGGAAACTAATTCCTAAAATACTCGATCATGATACCAAAAGTACTATCTTTGGTATTCGTACGAAAGAGGACAAATATACATAAGGAGCAAATCAAAAACCGCAAACCATTGGACAGACAAACACCGGGAAGACAAATGAACAACCACAACCATAATAAATAAACACTGAAAAATAAAAAAAAATAAAAATGAACAACACGAACTCCAATAAAAACCAGGAGTGAACTCAGGTGCTCCGGCAGGGTAAGGAATTCCCATTCCGTAAACGGCACCCGTAGTGATGTTCAATAAAATAAATTACCTGTAGGGTCTTAAACAAAGATACAAAAGCTCACATATAAAAAGCAGGATGAAGAAAACTTATCTTGAAAAATAGAATTCTTAAAAGGGTTTATTTAGATTCTATTTATATACACTTATTTGTAAACAAAAAAAAAATCATGCATTATAAATTATATAAGACTGCAAAAAAAACAATTATAAGAACAACATAACATGTTGCTTACATTTGGTGTTAAGGCACCTGCTACTATTGGTGCCACCATGCCAGGAATAGTAGCGAATGTATTTGTTATTCCGAATAAAACCCCAGCATATCTATAACGAAACAGAAAAGTTTACGTTATCACAATACGTCATCATGGCCCTCCTTCCAACACTTATGTATAAGTATGTAGCTAAAGATGTAAGAAATGGAGATTAAATGGATTCATTAAAATGTTTGTAACCATTTAGTGCCGATTGTTGACTTTGTAAATATATCTGGTTCCTTCTCTTTGAAATTGTTCAATTGGTTCGAGACCACAATTAATTCATAGTGCATTTTTATATTAAAATTAAATTGAAAAGGTCATACCGACACAAACTTGAAATTTTTCCCATGTGCAAAGTATATTTAATTCCTGTCATAATGTCAAAATCAAAATAAAATCATCAGTGCTAATTCAAACTGATACTGACAAAAATATCTTCTGATAACTGGGTAACTGAATCCTTGCAGACAGCAGACGACAACCTAATATTGACCCTTTTCTAAATCCCCACTTTTCCTTCTGAAAGTTCATTCAATTTTTTAAAACATCAACGTTGGACATTTTACTAACAAAAACCGTTTAAAAATTCTTTTATAAGGGGCAATAATAAATATGGAGGAAATAAAGTAAATTGATCGAGCGGATATTATTTGTTGACAATGAAAATTGCGCATTTATTCTGGTCTCGGGCGGAATTACACGCTCAGTGAACTGCAATAAGTATAAACGTGATTAGGCCAATGTAAAAATGTGCATATTTCAATATTCAGGTTGTTGGTACTTATCTACATAAATTCTTCTTTGAGTCATGATTGATGATTATTTTTCCAGTTTGATACTAAGAAATAAAAACTCTTTGCCCATGAGGAAAAATTTCAGTCGAAGTCATTGTAAAATTCAAATTTGAAGCAATTTATCAATGTATAAACTCGACGAGTTCAGTCACAAACTGAATAAAGTCCGAATGTGAATGACCTGGTCGAGTTTATACACCGATAAATTGCGGGAAAACAACTCTTATTACTTATAATTCTATAATAACTACACTTTTCGTCAAATTAAGAAAGAAATGAGCGGTTTAAAACGGCACTCTTTTACTAGCTCACATATTCATATGCTGACTGGGGCCTTGGTGGCCAAGTGGTCTAGAATCTCACCTGTGGCGGGATGTGTTCGACTCCGATCTTAATTGACAAGGATTGCCAATTTTCCTATCGAAGGTCGTTGGTTCTCTCCGGCTACTAATGCTTCCTCCACCAATAAAAACTGGCCTGCGTGAAATAGCCAGATGTGATGAAAACCGCGTAAAACCGCGTTTAACCCCAACTAAACAAACAAACAAACATGCGCTGAACGTCATTTATTGGAAAATAAAAGATCTCAGACGCCACGTTGTTAATCAATCAAATCAAAAATACAAACCGTATTAGAATTATTTCAATTTAAAGTACACTATAAAATAAATTAATTAATTTATAAATTTATTATTGTATTATTGGAAATGTACTTCGAATGAGTCTTACTCTTAACTGTTGGGTACTAAATGTTAAGAGATTCTGTAAAAAGTATATTCATTACTGATACACCTAGTACATTTATACTATCATTAAAATGCATGCATTTAAACCATTCATGATCATGTTTTGATAAATTTAATAAACCACACTTTGATTTCCGTTGTGCAATTAATATCTTTGATAAATATCATGAATATATTTATGATACATTGTAAATATTTACTTTGGACCGAAGTCAACATGATTTACGGTATATCCTGCCCTGTTAAACCCAATGAACATAACAGCCACTGACAGGAAAGCTATCGCCATATATCTCTGTTCACATGATGTAAAACCAGTTGCTACCAAGAAAACGGCAGCTCCCGTGAAGGCTTTAAACAAAAGCATTTAGTTACAGTTAAAAAGTGGCGAATAAAATGACAAAAAAGTATCTAGTTATATTTTATATTCTAAGGTCATATTTTCATTAGACTTGTTACTCAAAGATTCTTCCGATGTTAAGATTTGATGTCAGAGAAACAACCGACTGTAGTCTAATAGTGCGAAGCTACCCTGAATATTAAATACATAGATTTTAATTTTGTAGTTTGGTTGATTTTGTTTACATATATTTTAGATTTCTACAATGTAAAAAATACTTAAAGTAGCAAATGTAACACGACGATAAGCAGCATAACAGACATGAAATAACGCAACGTATTGCGCCAGGATTTTGTGGCAAGCCAAAAGGATAGCCACAGTCATTAACCAAATATCGCGAGCAATAAAATCTACGGAGAATTTAAATTTATCTTCTTGTATAAAGTCTTCTAGATATAATTAAATCCAACGTTTTATCATCAACTGATTTTAATAATTTCAATGGCATACCTATGATACCACAAAGACGTCTCGTCATTGTAGTTGATAACCATTTTCTTGATCGCACAAAATCAGCCATATATCCTACAGATAGAGCTGATACTGCCTGACAGATGTATGGTAGGGCCATTAACAAACCATTCTGTTTAAGTATATATACGTCATGTAAATTAAAATTTGGTCAAGTCACAGTGATCTTCAACAAGAGGAACATACAACTTCAAACGTGCACTTATCACCGGTTTGAGCGGAATCTTTTCAAAATCTCGATCACGTCAAACTATAATAATACTTCTAAATGCACTAATGTCAAATGTTTTGGTGTTTAATTATTCTTGGTTTTTGTTTTGTGCAGTACCGACGAGTACTACTAAATTAACATTTGCTAATGGTTCAAGGCATTAGTTGGTCCTCAAAATAAGGAATGTTCTGTTACATTTTATTTTTCTTGTCATTTCCATTGGCTGTGTATGATTTTATTTTTTGTACTGTTATTTTAGTTATGTACACCTATATTCCTGTTAATTCCAGATATTACACGATTTCTACTGGATAACTCGTGTCGATTGCAAAGGAATATCAACTGAAGCAATTAATGTCATTTTCATAAATTAAAAGATTTTAAAAAAATCAAAAGGCACTTATAACAATTATTTTCGGTATTTTCGGTATTGGACTACAGTGCTTTATTGTTGGAAATAACTTGATTTGAAGATGTTGCCAGCACTGCTAAATTTTGAACTGGTACAGATTTATAACCAGGTGATGTCTAAAGTTAGAAACAATTCCAATAAGAAAAGTTAATTTATGTTTAGTACTAAAAATCATGTTTTTTTTCTACTATTGCATATTAAACAGGAAAATTGATGTGTAATTCATGTACATAAAAACTATCACTTGCTAAACCTTTGTACATGTAACATTAAAGTGCACATTGTGTATAGTTTTTTTTATCTTGTAGAGCCTAAAAGAATGCAAGAGGTTCAAAGTTCACCACCAAAAAGAAGATGGTCATTACATACTAATATTTTCAAAGCTTTTTACTATTCTAAAAAACTTTTTAAATCTAGTTTTTTTTTCTTGGCTCATCTCAAGGGCCTTAAAATCACAACCTCTCCACTAAATTAGCTATCTCAAAATTTCTAAAGAGTCAGTTCTATGTACCATAGCCGGTTCATCCTTTTCTGCATGTAAACATCCTTGTGGGACAACCCAGGATGTTTCGATCAGCATTGCATTAGTATGACCCTTATACCAACGATTAGGTTATACGTTGAGAAACGTTGATCAGTGTTGTGATCATAATACAAAAACAGCTGAATCTTAATAACTCAGAGTTAAATGAACCTTAAAAATTGTGTTAGATAACTTTGATTTTGAAATACAAACAGCTGAGATTAAAACAGTCAAGTTTACATTTCTCAGTTATAACTAATTTTACAATTACGCTTACACTTTTTATGTTGAACTTCAGTACAGCTTTTATGAAGGCTGGTAGGCTTGTTAGTAGCGTATAAGTAGTCCAGTTACTACACACATGTGCAGTAATGCAGGCAAAAAGAGCTGGTGATTTGGCTAATTCCATCCATGGCACCTTTGATGTCTGATGAATATAACAATTATATTGATACCGACTTTACTGTCTAACATATATCTGTATGTGCCTTATGAATGTTTATAAGTTTTTAGATTACCCTTGTGTTTAAGTCCAAATTCTAACATGGTATGGATGCTGATGCCTTTATGTCAAAAATTTAATGTTTTGTAGTCTGATGCTATAGTCAAAATTTGAATCTTACCGGATGAAATGTGAAAACTACAATCATGTGGACCTTTTTACGCATCACATCTAATGAAAATCAAGTTTAATGTTTTCAAATTATGGAACCTTCTCATGGTATCGTTTTTCCATGATATTGTGCTATTCACGAGTTTTTTTTTTCAACGCAAAAGCTATTATGACATCATTTATTATCACGATAAACTGATCTTCAATTTATACCTAGTGACCGTTTTAGATTTCAGTATTTTGCAGTTCCAAAATGAAAAGGCCTAAAATTATCGCTTCGTTGACTCTTTTTCTGTCCTTTTTGCCATACAAGATTTGAAATAATTCATGTCAATCATACTTTTATAGTTGATTTTAACATCGGTAACAGAATTTATTTAAATTTTTGCTCGCTTATACTTAAGATTAAATTTTACTAAAAGAAATATTACCCATGTTAAAATCTTCAACAAACGTATGTCTGAACAAATTATTCCTTATAAACTACACAATGTATTCAATACTTTAAATAATGATTTGACATTAGAAAACGGCATAATTTGGGACAGACATTTGGAGCATGCGTCAAAGTAATATTGCTTCAACTGATGTTTTGGGGGTTTGGTTTTTCTTTTTATGGTAATTTATTATAATTTATTTATAATTTTCGTTTTTTTTTTAATTTTTGATTTATTCAATTTATATATTTATTTTTATTTTGTTGTTTTTGGTTTGGTTTTACGTGAAATATGGACAACTACTACATAATTGTATTTCAGGTTTAAATGTTAGCATTTAAACAGGTGTTTAATGTATATTTACCCTTTTGGTGGTATCAAATTCTATTGCGTTATTGATATAATCACGTTCGACCTCTGTTATCCAAGGGTGATCGGAGGGTGTGTCACGTGTAACCAAAAACCAAACCACTACCCATATACTTGCCAATCCGCCTAAGATAAAATATTGCTATCTTTTATACATAGATATGAAATATCTGGAGAAAATTGTAAAATATATATATTTTTAAAAACTGCAAAACTAAACCCAAGAAAACGTTAATAGTGTTATACCTCTCATATAAATTAGATATTATTCGCCAATAATGATCAGATTTAAAAAGAATATAGAACCTGTTATGTAGAAAATTGAACCCCATCCGTTGTCAAATCCATATTCACAGAGAAAACCAGACGATGCAAATGTAGCTACATTTCCAAACATTGTTCCTGAAATAGAAGTAGAGAAAATTTTCATTGAACATATTTGTATCTTCTCAAAATGTAGCATTATACCTAGAAGATTTTTGGAATTATTTCCTCAAACATTCTGGTTCCGGAATTCCAAATGTTCGGCCTTTCGCAAAACAAGTTCAAAGGGTTAATATCTATGGAAAACAAAAGAACCTTCTTCATGGAGCATGTGCACCGCGACGTCTTAACAGCGTGTTACAGAATCATTGTAAATGAAATTCTTTGATACCAAATTTAAATTAAAAAAAAATACCAAAATGACCAAAAGGGGTAAAGCCAAAACCATCTAAGGACAGAGCTATGCAAGAGGGAGATAAGAATCTCAGTTGAAACCACAAAACATCTGAAATTATGAAATAAAAACTATACTCTCCAATATACACTAACAACACAATTGAACGTATCACGACTGAAAAGCCTCTCGACCAGGCATACCAATGTGGCAGGTTATAGTATCTAAGTAAGTTTTCAGTTTCCTTTTTCCAAATAATCTTCAAAAAAATTAAACTCGTATGTTTTCTCATTGAAGCAAATCAGACATCCGATTCATTTCAATAAATATAACTTGCCTAAATATGAGACTGTAACGAGCTTGCTTCTTTCTAATGGTGGAGCCCAACGACCCCACATTGATTGCATTGCTGGAAATACAACGCCCTGGAAAGAATATATATATTTATATGTCAGAAGTATAAGATTAAAATATCAAAAAAACCCTGAAAGGTGGCATTAAAAAAACTAGAATCCAAAAGGAAATACAAAAGTAGAAAAAAAATATTCATCGAAGTTCTTGATTAAGACAATTATAAAATTACATATATAATTTGGGATGATTATAACTAAAATAGAAAAACATTATTTAAAGCTAGAATTTCACCTGAGCCTGTATCGCTTACCTGGCTTCTATAGCCCATTTGAAAATCAATCAAAAAATGTAAAAGCGACTTTGATATTTGAATCTCAACAAAAAGCGGATCGTTTGTAGAGGGTATTGCTGTCATCAATCCTGCAATGTTTCAAAACATTTCATAATGTGGTCTCGGAGGAGAAGATTTGGAAATTTGGCCAATCAAAATAAAAGATGACATCTGTTGTCCATGTTGTCCGTCCAACAAGAACCAAAGGTGGACAATTTGTTGAGTTCCATCCATACATTATTCCTGCGAGCTTTGGTTACAATCTGCCCGTTATTTCCTGGGAGAATGACGACAAAGTAGATAGGAATTTTGAGCAGCCGCAGCCGCAGCCGTCTGGTTAGTGGCTGAATCTCAACCAAAAGTACATAGTTTTGATTAGAGTATTGCTGTCATCAACCTTCTACAAGTCTTTCCATACATCGTTTCTACAAAGTATGATTATAATCCGCCAAGTAGGTTCAGAGAAGATTTGAAAATTTTACTGACGACGAGCGACGGACGCAAAATGATGACATAAGCTCACATTGCATATTGGCAAAAAGGATGAAACAATGAAATGTATTAAATACTTATCAAGATAAGTGGTCGTTAACTAATATGATTGTTTGTAGTTGATGTACCGCAGTCACTGGGTTGATGTCCTTAATCTATCCATCAACACTATTTTGTAATAATGAATTTATGCTAAAATTTCAAAACTTTCTAAATTCAAAGTAAACTACCTCGTGCATAAATAAAGTTCGAGTTTTGTTTTGTTTTTTTTGATAATTTGAATCGTTATTTGTAGTAGGTCGTGTCCCTTCCATTACTTTTGTTTCTTTTCTTTTTTGTGGAATTTCATGTTACTTGCAGTGTTTTGATTCTATAATCTCAACTTCTCGTTCATATTTTTATAGTAATTGTCATCTAGCGAAGGCTTGTCGATTCTGTGGCTAGCATTTACAGATTCAGCAGTGCCAAGAATTTCAGTTTCAGAAGAATAACTGTCAAAATGTGCATGCTAAGCATAAAATATTGTTTATTATGCTCTTATTGTGATGGATGGATTATTGTTTAACTTCTATTGGCAATTATGACATGCGTATCAGGACGAGAACACGTTGATGTGATATGAGAATAAGCCATGTTTTATACTTGACAACACACTGACCTGGATTTTAAATGTGCAATGTGCTAGCTCACGTGGTTACAGTCCGCAGAATGACACGAAGCACCAAATAGCGATTTTAAAATTTTTGGTATGACCCGGCCGTTGTTGGAATCCACGATGTTCCGCACTCGAGGTGAGTACGCTGGCACAAGACCACCGATGCGGGCTCACTTTGTGTTTGATAGATAGGTGTATTAAGATATTGTATGAATTTATAGTTATGAACTTCCTGAACTTGCATGCATTGTATATGCATATATTATTGTAACACTAGATTTTCGTACCGTTGCTAGACCGATAATGATACGCAGCACATAAACTATTATAACAGACGTCCTGGCACACACAGGAATCAGAAGAGTGCAGATACAGGATATTGCCATGGTAACACCGAAGACACGCCTACCTCCAAATCTGTCAGAAATCCACCCACCGGGTATTTGCGTTACAATATAACCATAGAAAAAGGAAGCCAAAAGTGTAGATCTGATCTGTTTGTTCCATTCAAACTCCGCATTCTGTAAAAACAGAAGATATATTACAAAATCCATTAAATATACAAGGAAAAATAAATAATTTTTAATATCAGCATAAACTTATTAAATGTTGCTAGATATAATAACATTAAATAGACTATATCAACAATTTTAATGCACTGCTGGCAATCGACCAGTTCTCGCCCAGAAATACCCATTTTTCGCTACTCCCAAATGAACTTGAAAGAATACATACAATTATGTACAAAGTTATGATGAAGAGAACTGGTATTACTACTTTGACAGTATATATGCATATTTACTGTGAGTGTGAAAACTGCTTGTCATTTTCTGTATTTTTTGTCTAAGAGTAAAGAAAACTGCACAAAAAAATAAAAAATTGCTTTTTTGTTGCGAATATCAACAAAATACGCCAAAGGAGCACACAAATAGATTTTGAGGTTGGGTAGAAAATGACCTTACTGACCTTAGTCCTTTTCTGACTTTAGATCTATGACAGTTTACAAGTATATCTGTACTTTCGACGAAAAAGACAAACCGTACCTCATTATAGATCTGTCTTTGTGCGGCTGTCCCTGAACATTCTCCAGTCGTGTTTAAATCTACACTGTTAACAACCGATGAGTTAGGCAACTTAACCATACAAACGATTCCTACACTTAAGTTTACACGTAATGCGTAGACGAACGTAAATCCAAAAAATGCCACATAAGCAAGAATCCAACGTTGAGAGCAACAACAGGGAACATCTAAAAGGGTAAATTTAAATAAGATTGGTGCTCATTCTAAGATATGTTTTCAAACTTGTAAATTGATATTACCTGAAAACTAAAAAGTCGAAATTCCTCTCAACAGAAAATTGTGAAAAAAACTGAAACACAATTAAATTTAGGAAAACAATGTAGCTAATTCAAACTTTCATTCATTTCATAAAACCAGAATATAAAAAATAAGATAAAAACTAAAGCATTTTTGTGTATTTTGTTTACAATTTGGTTTGAATGGTCCTTATGTTTCGAATGAACATAGATATATTGTACATGTCAGTTTAAAGAACAATTCTTCAGTATCATAAGACATGCATTTCATTGGAAATTAATGAATAAATCCACATTAGTCGATGCCACTGCTAGCGGACACCCAGTCCCCGAAGGGATCCCCAGCTCAGCTGCTACTATTTCGATACTAGCTCGAAATTAATACTTAAAATTTACCGTTTCAAAATTGTAAAATATTTGAAAACTAAGGTGTATCTCCCTCGTGTATAGCTTCGTCCTTAGATGGGTTTGGCTTTATCCCTTTTTGTTATTTTGGTATTTTTTAATTTGTTCTTCAACCGTTTGGATTGTTGTTTTTGCTTTCAACATTTTAGGCTCTGAGCACAACTGATGAGTCGTAAATCGACGAAATGTGCACATTTTGTGCATCAAAATTGGCATCAAAGATTTTTTTGCATCTTTCTCGTACTAAGCTTCAACAATTTTAAAGACAATCATCGACAAGCAACCGCAAAATGAAATATTGATATTGCTGCTGCTGTCACTGAAGAGATTGGTACTTTTTTAAAGTCTTTTTTATCGATCTCAAATAATTCAAAATTCAACACTTTTTATTGCTATATAAGTCAATTGACTTGTGACAAAAACATATACGCAATGACAAAACAAATGCAACATGGTGAAACATAGCAGGCAAACACATTGAGAGCTTGGTAGAGTCTGAGAGTCTCTTGTCCTCAGTTGAATTGACCTTTTGATAAATGATTCTAGACTGTGTACCTGTCTAAAATTTGTTGGAATTAAGATTTAATTTTTCCATCGACATATGAGTTGTGATTAGTATATTTCTCAATGTGCACTTCGAACAAAAATTTTTAGCTCAACTCAGAATCTTTATAACAATTTAGATACAATTGCGTTTTAAAGGCAACATAATTTTGATTACAGAATTTATATAATTTGTATTGACGTGAAATTTTCTTATGTCGCCCTAATTATAGTTCCAAAATATGATCACAAATTATAAACTTAGTTATCAATTTACGAATTTCAAAATTTGGGATAAAAAATTTTTAGACAGAGCTCTGGTTCTGTGTTGTATTCCAAAAATTTATACAAACTCAGTTTATTCTGTCATTAAAGGAATATAGTTTATCTTCAAATGATTCAACAATAAAAAATCATAGATCTCTATTTTCAAAATCGGTTTCAGAGATTTTAAATCTCTTAAATTATTGTATGATAATTTTTCCAATAAATTTAAGTAATGATATCTGGAATGTATACCAAGAATAAATATTTTGTGAGTGAAGTGAGCTCGGGGTATTCGCCAACCCAGTCGTCAGACTTGTCTGACATGATTATTCATTGATTTGTTACAGAAATTACCAGTATTTAGCAAAATTCAAAAATAATAGAAATACTAAGGCTTCATTCCTTGTATTGCACATGGTAGATCTCCTTAGCTGAAATTTGGCTTCCTATTTCGGTATTTTTGGTTGAGTACTTCTTGTTTAATATAAGTTTGGTTTTTGGTCTTCCAAATGTTTCGGTTTTAATGCTGCTGATGAGAGGTAACTCCTTGAAATGCGTCGTATACAGCACAGTATAAATTTACTATATCTAATATTAGTATCTTTGGATTGTTATTTTTTATTTACAGCTTGAAAATTTCGCCAATCGGAATTATCGCGATTTTTCATTGGGCACAGTGTTTTCACCGATCGTTAAAATATGTAAATTTAGCGGACTTTGACTTATCTATGCACAAATGGAAATTTTGACAATATTGATTATTAATGTGTTAAAACAAGAACAAATTACCAGTATTTTTTTTAGAAAAAAAAACAATATAAAGATTATAGATAAATAGACATTAAAAAATCAGCTGGGAGCCTGGGACTCACCATTCATGAAAAATTCGTAGAACCCTGAATGCCAGCACACTTTAGGTGCAAAGTGAAAGAAGGTAAAAAGAAATGATTTGAATAAGCAAACAACAACATATCATACATATTAGATACACAAGTTGATCTAAAGGATGTTTCCAACTAAAACGCCTACCTACCGACCGTATTTTTTTCAGGACGCAACTGGAACCACACATATATATATTTTTGGCCTAATGCTTGTCTACCAAATTCAGCTGGAGAAGCACATTTCCTTTCTCCCAGTAAATATTTGCAAAATGATTAATGAGTCTTTTCAAAGGGAGTTTTATCGACAAAAATAAATGTATCAATATTATTTTGACTTTGTTTAGACCGGGGTTTTGCCCTATATGAAGAAAGATGTTAGTCCATTGAAAAAAAACTTCTGAATTATAGGTTAAAACAGGTCTGACAATCTATAATACTAAATTTACGAATTAGCCGAATAGGCGGCAAAACGCGTGGTTCAAAATAAACGATGTATTGTTCAGATTATAAAGGTTATTATCGGATTTGACAATCTGCATTTATAAATTTAAACTACAGTTTTGTTTATGTGCAAATGGAATTTGTATCCACTTATCCGATATGAATTCTCCCAACATATCCCTAAGAAGGTTCTCGAATGCATACTTTTAACACGTTGATTTAAATAAACAAGTATGCACATATTTTAAATATAATATTATTTTTGTTTGAAATTACGGAAGAAGAATAAAACAAATTTAAAAAATTCTCCTTCGAGTGGGATGTTTCCGCTTCATGTATTCAGGATTGTTTTTCTACAATAACGCAATTTCTCCTAACTGTAAAGGTTATGAACTTTGAAGATTATGAAGAAGTAAGGTAAAGTTCAGAGAAATTCCTAACTTAGTTGTTTTTTTGGATTGCTCGGATGTTTACCTTGCACAAAGTGATAATACCAACCATTATCTATTTTTACATTATTTGTCATGTGACCTGTCTAAATATATATATCTCTACCATACAATTCCCTAGATAAAAATATTTTTAACAAATGGTCATCTTTAGCATTAATGACGAAATTTATCTCGGACATCTTTACTGGGACTATTATACTAACGGGACTGGAAACTGGTACGCCAATCAGTGTAGTTATACTCAACATCACGGTCGTTAAAACGTGAGCGAGACTTGACGATACGCCATATTGTTTTGACAGCGTGCTTTGATCGAATAATTTCTATAAGTTGTTTTTATAGTTAATTGAAAAGATAATCCTTTATGTAAACATGATTACTATTATGATAAAAGGTATTTCCATCTTTGACAGTTGTTATTAATCACCAAATCCCGCCTTAAATGTGAAAAACTGACATTTAAAGGTTGAAATTTTTCCGGATGACTACAGCGTGGGGACTCTGTGGGAAAAATGATTTACAAAATTTCTTATAACTGTTGATTGAAAAGAGATACGCGAGTTCTGTTTGTTGTTAAATCATATTTATTGATTACAGGTTGGATTGACCTATTTTTAATGTCGCTTTTTAAAGTGAAAAGGGGAATATAAATCTCCTTCTCATTACAACAGGAAACCACATGCAGGGCTCAAATAAATTATACTGCTCCTATAAAATTGCCTACTCCTATTTACGTGTGCAATATTTGTAGTAAAATCAGGATTTTTGTTGCTTAGTAATGGTCTTCGGGTGGCATGAGCATTTGACTTCGTGAAAATATGTACAATAGGCTCCACAATCAGAACTACAAAATTAGGCCTTTCACAGCTATTGCTGCCGTATATAAGCATATTGAATAGGGGTAGATTTTCTTATAAATGGAGCTGAAAATGCTTTACCAATGTTTTTCCGAAATCATATATATATTCAATTCGTTAAAATAATTAAATAATTCATATATTTTTAATTTTTTGTTCAGCTAATTATATTTTTTATTTTAAATCCACCTATTTTAACGGTATTAACATGCTGACATGTTCGCCGAAATCAATATTGTTTACATGTATCGAAGGCTAATTAACCACGTGACACGATAAGCTGTCAATCAAAACAAAAAATCAATAATCCGCTATCGGGACAATGAAATCTCAACAGACCGATCAGTTTCCAGTCCCGTTAGTATATTAGTCCCAGATCTTTATAAACGTGGACAGCACACGCAGCCACATACTAAAAATGCTTTTATCGTCTGATTATTGGATATATTTGTGAAATTAATCCTCGCTTGCCCTGTCCATGACGACAATGAAACAATTGGAACAATTATTTTCCAAAAATATGCTCTACCTTACTCACGGCATCTTTTCAAAAATTCATCCGTCTCTAAGGAAATGTTTACATCTACAATTTCATTTTCATATTTATTCTGAAGGAAAAAGGTAATGCATTATGAAATGTGTATTTATTGAAAGCTTTTCATCAAGTTCCAGTTCAGAATTAATTGTAACAATAAAAATATTGACAATTTATGTGGTTGTGTTTTCGTCATAGATTTTGACTTTGAGGGAACCTTAAGGTTCATTTTGGTAATTCTAAGTGGCACACAGTCTACTTCATCAGTGGATACATCTTCGGTAGTAACGAACAGCCATATGACAATTGGGTCACGTTGACCTAAATTTCACGCTTCATTGACTTTGGTTAAAGTTTGCATTAACATCCATTGCTGGAATACTACAGTATATATAGACATGAAACTATCAGTTGATACCACCTACTTGACAGGAAAGTTTATAGGAAGCCTGCCACAACATCCATACTGAGTTCCTGTTCCATGAATGACATGGCCGTAATAACTTTTTAAAGTCAATATGGCCACCAAAAAAAATGCTTATTTTCCCGCGCTCGCGCGGGTTCAATGTCTAGTACTATCTAATAATTTGCACGTTAGCTTCACTGGCAACCAATGGCTAACAGATTTATTTACCTTTTTGTCATTGTTTGTTAAGTCTTTTGTAGTTAAATAAATATTACCATTTCTGTTTAGCACAGAACACAAAAATTTGTATTTTTAGACATTTCCAATATATACTTGACAGAAGCTGATCGACTGTAATATATTTTCTATAAATCTTGACGTGTTTAATCGGTGGGATAAAAATACACACTTCCCGGTGATTAAATTTCTGCATGGGAATTCCCGCCGCTGTTTTTTTTACGTTTATTGGAAAGATAAACTAAAGAAGTTCCAAAATGGCGTTTATGTAAACAAAATGCGGTATTTTCTTGGGGGTTTTGTTGAAAATCATTCAATTTACTCTTGAGTTATAGAATTTTTCCACCCTCGATAGTTAAATTTTAGATTTTAACAAGCTCGCTAAAGCCCGCGTGTTGAAAATAAAAAAATTAACTATCTAGGGTGGAGAAATTCCGTAACTCACTCGTAACTGAAGAAGAATCTATTTTTATGACATATTTAGTAGTAATAAGTTTGATTTTGCATGGCAGGCTGACCGTTAATGAGTGTTCCATTTCTGCCATAGATCTTTAAAATCTATATTTCCCCTCAATAATCAATATTTGCCCTTGAAAATCAAAACTTGCTCCCAAAAATCCACATTTGCGTATATTCTCAGTGCAGATCGATAAAATTGTTTCTGCGATATTTTTTGTTAAAAATATATTCCTGTTGAATTTATATTCTGATTATTTTCTTCAGCCTAAAAATATGTGATAAATAGATTATAACATAGCATTTTACATATATTGGGCCTGGTTTCAGCCATCGATCCATATTGGCCCTTGGGTAAATCCTCGGGCTCAATATGGGAGTCTCGGGTTGATACCAGGGCCAATATAGAAAATTCCATGTAATAATCTGTAAGGTTTTGACAATAATGGCTCTCCATAGATAAGAAGATGTTAAAAAAGAGCTATATCATGATATCACACCCTGCATACATTTCGGCAAACCGCGGATAAGAATCTGGCTTCGAGGTAAGAAATATCCATTTTATACATTACAAACTGATATTAAATCGGCGGATTTCATATCACGTTCTAATGGTAAACATAGATATTTCTTACCGCGGATCCAGTTTTATCTGCGGTTTGCAGAACTATATGCATGGTGTCTATATAGTGTTCTGACCTTTAAAGGATTCCATAATGCGTTTAGTCCAGAAAGTAAGATATTTCAAATAAAATCAAACATTAAACACACTACGAAAGTTGTAAGAAATGAAAATAACATACAATAATTTACAGATATAATAATAAACTATATATCATTTAAAAATAAAAACAATGTCCTTAAGCTAATTACATTCAATGTAAATTTCAGTGTATGTTAGGTAATATACACTGAACCGCAAAAGAAACGTCGCACAAAATGACATGTTCACATACATTTATTTCAAAGTGACATTTATATATTTTAAATTAATTTTTACAAAATTTAATGAATGATTTACAGTCTTTTGGTTACAATGTTCACAAAAACGTCACAATTGTCGCAACGTCACATGTTTTCAATGCTGTGCTCCCACGTCCGTTAATAACGTGTATGTCCTCCACCGGCACCAATTACTGCGGCACATCTTCGGTACATGGAGTTGATGAGCCGATTAATAAACGGCATCGGAATACGTGCCCATACTCTCTGAAACGCTTGTGAAAGTTCAGCTGCAGTTGTCGGACTTGGCTGCTCATTATTCAACCGTCTTTGAACTTCGTCCCATAAATGTTCAATAGGGTTTAAATCTGGACTCAAAGCCGGCCAATCCATAACATTAATGTTATTCTGCTGTAGGAAGTCTCTTGTGGCTCTTGCGGTATGCGCACGTGCATTGTCCTGTTGGAAAGTCTTGTTTTGATGACGTGCGAAATGGGGCTGAACATGGGGTGTCAAGACTTGGTCGATGTAACGGGCAGCTGTTACGCCATTTCCTCTGCCTGGGCCAAGGTTCTGAAAGATGACTGGACCAAGTTTAACGTTAAGGCCGATTCCACCCCATACCATGATGCTAGGTCCTCCCCACGCGTCTGTTTCCAGAATGCAGCTGTCTTCGTAACGTTCCCCGCGTCTTCTCCACACTCTGGTTCTGCCATCGGCTGTTGAAATGCAGTAACGGCTTTCGTCAGAGAAGATGATGTTACGCCATTGTCGATTTCGCCAATTCTGTCGCTGAGTGGCCCACTGAAGACGAGCTTGACGGTGTCGAGGAGTAAGAATAGGTCCTCTTGCTAGACGGCGACATCTCATGTTTCTAGCAGCTAATCGCCGACGAACCGTATCATCACTTATGGGTCGTCCATGTGTTCCAACAGTGTTTCTGGCAGTTTCGGCAGCTGGAGTGAACCGATTCATCAAATGGTGACGAACAATGCCTCTATTCTGTCTAGGGGTAGTGACTTGGGGTCTACCACTCCGTGGACGGTCATTTGTGCTATTTGTTGCATTGTACCGTGTCCGTAGACGTTCAATTGTTCGAACAGCACAGTTGAAGTCGTTGGCAATAACTCTGGCAGATTGCCCAGCATGCCAATCGACCAATGGCCTGTTCTCTCTGTTGTGGAGTCAGACGTGGCATAGCTTCTGTGTCAACACTGATACTAACACTCTTTAATTTTCTCCGGCCTTTTATACCCATAAAGGAGCATGAATTTCACGAACATTTAAGATTTAAGAAAAATTACCGCCAAGTGTGTCCCACGAGCGGTTTTAGGTACGGTCGCTCTACGATATCAACTGAAAATTATTCAACCGAAAATTTAATTCACAGGTAATTTAATCTTACCTGGTGATGTAATCGTAATACTGATTATATAAAAATCATTAATTAATATTTATTTTGAATTTTGCTAACATTTTGAAAAAGCGACGTTTCTTTTGCGGTTCAGTATATATAATATAGTTAAAAACTTGTTACAATATTCACATTTTCTGTCTTGTTCTAGTTTTGTTTAGTCTATGATACGTCTCTTAATTTTGTTAGTTATACAGGTATCCTTGTGACGTTTGTTTGTTGTGTTCCATTCCCTTGACTTCAATGACTTATTTTGCCGATATTTATAAATTTACTATATCTAATATTAATATCTTTGGATTGTTATTTTGAAACTCCTGGGACGATGCCTCTGCGTGGTAGATCCTAGATCCCCGAGGGTATTCCCCAACCCAGTCGTCAGACTTGTCTGACATGATTATTCATTGATTTGTTACAGAAATTACCAGTATTTAGCAAAATTCAAAATTAATAGAAATACTAAGGGTTTATTCCTTGTATTGCACATGGTAGATCTCCTTAGCTGAAATTTGGCTTCCTATTTCGGTATTTTTGGTTATGAGTACTTCTTTTAAAACAAGTTTGGTTTTTTTCCAAATGTTTCGGTTTTAATGCTGCTGATGAGAGGCAACTCTTTGAAATGCGTCGTATACAGCATAGTATAAATTTATTATATCTAATATTAGTATCTTTGGATTCTAAAGATTTATTTTAGCTTTTTGCGAATGGTTTATTTATATGAAAAGTTCCTTTTAATTCTTAATTGGATTTAGCCTTAAAAATTTACAATTTATATTAGAAGTACATAATTTTCATTAACATTTAAGCTTCTGCGTCTCTGACATTGAATTTAAGACTTATTTGAAATATTCACATAAAATGTTTTTATATGGTTTTAAAATAGCAAAGTATTGTAATAATTAAAAAAAATGTAATAATTGCTGTGAAATAATGTTAACTACGTCGGATGTTTTGCATACTGAATACATGGATCTAGTTCTAATATGTAGATCTACCACCCTAATTCTGGTATTGTTCGGTATATAATATTCAAATATAAAGGCACGTCCCATGAATTATTTCTTAATTAAAGAGCATTAGTAATGTGAATTATATCTGGAAGAAGCATAAACTACTGAGTAACGCAGTGGCGTAGCTTGCATTAAGGCAGTCTGTCAGTCGTCTAAGCTAAAATTTCAACTTTACTTTTTAACCAGTGTTATTTTCAATATAATTAATACAGTTGGTCGTTTCCACTGGGTCTCTTAAGCATAAGATGAAGGGAAAAATGAGCCGAAACGGTTCCCTCCTGTCCTGTTCGAAAGACGAAGGAAATATTTGCCTTACCTTTAGAACACGGCAAGCTACGACAGTGTAGCGGTACTGGTAACCAGAAAACATGGGAAATGGCGACATGATACAATGACACCTGTATATTTTGAATGGAGAATAACTATGCCAGAGGTATCTTTAATCATAATACTGATATATACTTATATAAACATGACTATGAATATATATACATGTAACAGTTGAAATAGTGAACGCATTGTCTATAAAATAAATTCCAGCCTGTATTAAGTTGTGAAAAACCGAAAACAATGCATGATGACATTTTAACAAAAATATTTTGACCTCACCTTGATGTGGTTCCTTATCAAGAAAAGGTTGTAACGGAGATTCTTTATCCTGACTCTTTTCCATTTGTGTTGTACCATTGACGCAGATTAATTTAATTCATCTCACGTTCGTCTAACTTTGGGTGCGTGATGGGGTCAACATTACATTTGAAAATCTAGGTTGAAATTCATTTTAAATTCCAGGACGCAGTTGTTCAACTTATTTAACCCACCGATAAATCTAAATGAGGGTTAAATTGTGAAGAAATTTACTGCATCTAACCTCTTGTTAAATTTAACTCTCGGTAAAACGAGTTGAACAACCGGGCCCATGTATAGATCATTGAAAATGAGAGTAATTGAAGTTATAGCCAAATTGATAGGTTTTACGGCTTTGAATTTTCAGTGATATTTTGTGTGTGTTCATATTTCAGATCTGACAGCTTCACTGTTGCAATACAAAGACATAGTATGATCTACCAATTTAGATGCACAACATGTGCGCATTTCAACGATTTACGACTCATCTGTTGCGCTATTTAAATTCTGGAAGATATAAATCTTTTATTAGCTCCATGAAATTTTCCATTATTTAAGGGGGTACATAACACCTATTTGAGTTAACTCTTTAAAAATCAGCTGAACGTTTTAATCACATACTATTATTAAAGAGAAATTAATAATCAAAATTAGTCTTTGTCAAATTGCTATATATCCAATGAAATTATTCCCGTAAATTGTGTGGTTCAAATTTCGTGAAATTTTTATATTTTTGTCAACAGATCAAAGTAAATATTTCGTCAAAATTTTATGAAAAATTAAACGAGCCAAATTTATTTTAGTCAAAGTGTTGGGTACCCCCTTAGTTATTCGTTTTTACATTTATTCTGCATACTAATTTTAAATCCCTTTTCTTTAAATTCGTAGAAAATTGTAAAATTTATTCATATTTTTGTACATTATAGTATTCTGAAAGTCCTTGGTGTCGAAGACATTTGACCATTCAAATTTATTCGATAGACCTTTGTCTGCATTGTCATTGCAACTTATGTTTTAGAATTGCTTTGCATTTGTTACAATCGAGTTCCCTCTGAATTATCAACAACTGATACGTTTTTTTCCATTTCTATTCCATCCTTGTCTTTTGCCCATTCCTGTATATCACCCCTCGCAAATCGCCCAAATATTAACATTCCAAATATACAGAAAGCTGCACAAAGATAAAACACATTTCTCCACTCTTCGGGTGTGTCCTACAATAAAAATACATGTATCAATATTTTTTTAACAGATCTAAATTTTATAACTTAAAGAGGGAAGTTTTTAACATACTCTGATTAAGATGGCATTATCCATCGGAACGTTGGTAATAAAATGACTTTATATGTCTTTATTTGATATACGCGTTAAAATTTTAGTTGATAAAGGAGTAGGGCCACTTTCCTCTGTATTTGTTTCACTCATAACCATTGATTTTTCAATCTTAAATATTTACCTACCTTTTAATGTAAACGATTGTATGCAATGTATTTTCATATTGGCGAACAAAAATGATATGCTAAATCATTAAAAAGTTCAACTTTGCTACCGGCAAATGTCGTGTATTTAGCCAATTTGGGTCAATTTGCACCACCTTTTTAATTATTACCAAGAAGGACCAAAATCATTCTACTGTCGTATGACAGGAGATACATAATATTTGTATTAAAACTGTCTCCAAAAGCAACATTGGGGGATATAGAAAAGTTTTTAGGAACTTACTTGTTAGTTAGTATTAGCAAATCTTTAGAGACAACGTACCATGCTATGTAGTGTTTGTTTGGGGACGACATAACTATATTTTTTTGTTACAGAAAGTTTTTAAATTTAAAGTTTTCTTAGAACACGTTGAAAGGTTTAAATACCCAAAGCAAAGCTTATCTCAAGCGGTTTGCATTCGTCCTTGGAAACTAATTCATGCAATACTCTATCATGACACCAAAAGTAATACCTTTGGTATTATTCTGAAAGAGGACAAACATACCTAATTAAGGAACAAATCAAAATCCATTGGACAGACAAACCTGGGAAGACAAATGAACAACCACAAGAATAGTAAATAAACACTGAAAACTATAAAAAAAAAAACCAAATGAACAACACGAACTCCTATGAAATCCAGGAGTGAACTCAGGTGCTTCGGAAGGGTAAACAGCTCCTGCACCGTATACGGCACCCGTCGTGAAATTCAACAAAGCCAATTACATGTAGGGCCTTAAACAAAGAGACAAAAGCTCACATATAAAAAGCAGGATGAAGAAAACCTATCTTGAAAAATAGTATTCTTAAAAGGGTGTATTTAGATTCTATTTATATACACTTATTTGTCTTGCATTATAAATCATATAAGACTGCAATAAAACAAAAACAAAAACAAACAAAAAAAAACCAAAAAAAATTACAAGAACAACATAACATGTGACTTACATTTGGTGTTAAGGCACCGGCTACTATTGGTGCCACCATGCCAGGAATAGTAGCGCATGTATTTGTTATTCCAAATAAAACCCCAGCATATCTATAACGAAACAGAAAAGTGAAATAATATCAGTTAACACAATACGCCATCGTGGCTCTCCTTCCAACACCTATGTAAAAGTAAGTAGCTAAAGATGTATGAAATGGAGATTAAGAGGATTCTTTAAAATATTTGTAGCCATTTAGTGCCGATTGCTGATTTTGTAATTATATCTGGTTTCTTCTCTTTGAAATTGTTCAATTGGTTCGAGACCACAATTAATTCATAGTGCATTTCTATATTAAAATTGAATTAAATAGATAACACTCACTCACACTTGAAAATCTCTCCCATATTCAAAGTATACTGTCATATTGTCAAAATAAAAATAAAATCATCAGTGCTAATTCAAACTGATAATGATAAAAATATCTTGAGGTAATTGCATCCTTGCAGACAGCAGACGACAACCTAAATATTAACCCTTTTCCATGTAGCCAAACAACTCTCTAAAACATCAACTTTGGAATTTTTTTTAACAAAAAAAAATTCAAAAATGCTTTTATAAGGGCTAAATATAAATATGGAAGAAATACCGTAAATTCACACAGGGAATTTTATTTGTTGACAATGTAAAGTGCGCATTTATTGTGGTCTTGGATGTATAAACGTGATTTAGCCAAGTGTAAAAATCTGCATATTTCAATATTCAGGTTGTTGGTACTTATCTACATAAATTCTTCTTTGAGTCATATTGATGATTATTTTTCTAGTTTGATAATAAGAAATAAAATATCTTTACCCATGAGAAAAAAAAATCATATTTGAGTCGAAGTCATTGTAAAATTCAAATTTGAAGCAATTTATCGATGCATAAAGGATACCACTTCACTCACAAACTGAATAAAGTCCGAAGGACGTTATGTTAAGTTTTTGAGTGACCTGGTCTAGTTTATACACCCGATAAATTGCGGGAAAACAACTCATATTACTTATAATTCCATAATAACTACACTTTTCGTCAAATTAAGAAGAAAGAAATGAGCGGTTTAAAATGGCAATCTTTTACTAGCACAGATATTCATACGCTGAACGTCATTTATCGGAAAATAAAAGATCCCAGTCCACGTTGTCGACCAATCAAAATTGGAATAATTTCAATTTAAAGTAAACTATAAAATAAATTAATTAATATATTAATTTATTTTGGTATTATCGGAACTGTAAGAATGAGCCTTTCTCTGTTGGCTGCTGAATTTTAAGAGATTCTGTGAAAAGTATATTCATTACTGATTAAACTGGTTCTATTATTAAAGTGCATGCATTTAAACCGCTCATCACTGTTCTGATAAATTTATTAAACCACACTTTGATTTCCGTTTTGTTATTAATATCTTTGATAAATATATTTATAATACATTGTAAATATTTACTTCGGACCGAAGTCAACATGATTTACGACATATGCTGCCCTGTGGAATCCAGTGAACATAACAGCCAATGATAGGAAAGCTATCGCCATATTTCTCTGTTCACATGATGTAAAACCAGTTGCTACCAAGAAAATGGCGGATCCCATGAAGGCTTTAAGCAAAAGACAAAAGCATCTAGTTACTGTTAAAAAGTGGCGAATTAAATGACAAAAAAATATCTAGTTATATTTTATATTCTGAAGTCATATTTTCATTGGACTTGTTATTCAAAGATTCTTCCGATGTTAAGATTTTGCCGCCTTGACGTCAGGGAAACCACGTGCACCGGCTATAGTCTATTAGTGCGAAGCTACCCTGAGTATTAAATACATATACTTTAATTATTAGTTTGGTTGATTTTGTTAACATATATTTTAGATTTCTAAAATGTAAAAACACTGACAGAAGCAAATGTAACACGACGTTCGTTGGACGATAACCAGCATAACAGACATGAAATATCGCAACGTTTGTGGCAATCCAAAAGGATAGCCAAAGGCATTAACCCCATAACGCGCGCAATAAAATCAAGTGAGCATTTAAATCTATCTTCTTTTGAAAAAAACAGTCTTCTACGTATACTTTAAATCTGACGTTTTATCATAAACTGATTATAAAATTTAAATGGCGTACCTATGACACCACAAATACGTCTCGTCATTGTAGTTGATAACCATTTTCTTGATCTCACAAAATCAGCAATATATCCTGCAGATAGAGCTGAAACTGTCTGACAGATGTATGGTAGGGCTGCTAACAAACCATTCTGTTTAAGCATACATACGTCATGTACAATTGTAAATTAAAATTTGGACACCGAAATAGAAGCTGGTCATTTGGTTTATTTATAATGTAATGTTGAAAAGGGAGAAGAGATCGTTGTTTATGTATTTTACTTGACCCAAAAAAATCAATGCAAATAACAGCGCTGTTTCCTTTAATTTAAAGTCACAATGAGATCTTTAACAAGAAGAACATACAACTTCAAAAGCGCACCCATCACCGGGTTGACCGGAATCTTTTCAAAATATATATCACGTCAAACTTTAATAATACTTCTAAAATGCCCTTATGTCAAATGTTTTGGTGTTTAATTATTCTGGGTTTTTGTTTCGGGTGTCCTCAATTTGGACTTGAGCAGTACAGACGAGTACTACTAAAAACTCGAGTATATGAAATCACAGAATATCGATAACATTTGCTTATTGTTCAAGGCATTAGTTGGTCCTCAAAATAAGGGATGTTCTGTTACTTTTTCTTTTTCTTGTCGGTTCCATTGCCTGTATATGGGTGTTAATTTTTTGTACTGTTATTTTTTAGTTACATCATGTACATACACCTATATTCATGTTGATTCCAGATATTACACGATTTCTACTGGATAACTGGTGTCGATTGCAAAGGAATATCAACTGCCCCATAATGTCATTTTCATAAATTATAAGATTAAAAAACATTCAATAAGCACTTATAACACTTATTTTCGGTATTAAACTACAGTGCTTATTCCTTGATTTTAAGATTTTGCAAGCACTGTTCTACATTGAACTGGTACATATTTTTTAAAACAGATGATGTCTTAATTTAGAAACAATTCCGGCAAGAAAAGTTAATTTGTGTCTACTATTGCATATCAAGCCAGAGAATTGATGTGCAATTCATGTACAAAAACTATCACTTACTAGACCTTCGTACATGTAACATAAAAGTGTACATTGTATATAATTTTCATTTTGTAAAGCCTTAAAGAATGCAATAAGTTCACACTACCAAAATCAAGACGGTCATTACATAATAATATTTGCAAAGCTTTTTATTATCCTAAAAAATCTTTTTAAATCTTGATTTTTTATTGGCTCACATCAAAGGCCTCAAAATCACAACCTCTCCTCTACATTTGGTATCACAAAATTATTATAAAGTCAGCTCTATGTACCAAAGTCGGTCCATCCTTTTCTGCATTGATTCATGAGAACATCCTAATGGAACAACCCAATATGTTTGGATCAGCATATAAATATGACCCTTGAGCCAAAGATTAAGTTATGCGTTGTAAAACGTTGATCAGAGTTGATCATAATACAAAAACAGCTGATCTTATCTCAGAGTTAAATGAGCCTGAAAAATTGTGTTAGATAACTTAGATTTTGAAATACAAACAGTTGAGATTACAACAGTCAAGTTTACATTTCTCAGTATTAATTACGCTTACACTTTTTATGTTGAACTTCAGTACAGCTTTTAGGAAGGCTGGTAGGCTTGTTAGTAGCGTATAATTAGTCCAGTTACTACACACATGTGCAGTAATGCAGGCAAAAAGAGCTGGTGATTTAGCTAACTCCATCCATGGAACCTTTGATGTCTGTTGAATATAAAAAAAATAAATCGATAGCGACTTTACTACCAAGTTGTCTAACTTATAATAATACCTTATTAAAGTTTTATGGACGTCATCATGACTTCGTTGACAGGTATGAAAAAACCTTTTCCCATATGAAGATGGACCTGTTCCATTGATATTATCCCTTCCTCATACCGGATGTGACATGGGCACCATGGCGGGTGTCCTTCAGGAAGCAGAGAGTGCTTACTCTTCCGGAGCACCTGAGTCTACCCCCGGTTTTTTGATGGGGTCCATGTTGTTCATACGTTTTTAGTTTTTAATTGTAGTGTATGTATTGATTTGTTCTTGTCTTCGTTTTTCTCCAGAGTTTGTTTCTATTTTCCCCTCCGAATATCCCTTTGGTATTTCTTAACTTTACTTATATCTGGGTGTGCCTTATGAATTTTTATATGTTTTTGGATATACATTGTGAGATTGTCATTCATTGTTAGATTTTTTTCCTATTATATTGTCTGTGATTTCTTAAATGATTTTGTAAATGTGACTTCCAATACGCAGCTTAAGTCCTCTTAAACCGTTCCTAGGGACAGTCTTTCTAACATGGCATGCTCCTTTCTTTGCAAAACATATATTAAATATTTAATATGTGTAGTCTGATGTTATAGTCAAAATATGAAATGTAAATACTATAATCATGTGGCCCTTTTAACGCCTCAAATCGCAATATAATCAGCTAATGAAAATCAAATTCATTGTTTTCAAATTATTCACTTGCTTCTTCAACGTAAAGATTATTATGACATCATTTATTACCACGATAAACTGAATTACCACTTTATACCTAATTAACGTTTTAAATATCAGTGTTTTGCAGTCCCAAAATCAAATGGCCCTCACTTGAAACACCTAAAATTATCGCTTCGTTCACTCTTTTTCTGCCCTTTTTTGCCATATAAGATTCGAAATAATTCATGTCAAGCAAACTTTTAAGTTGATTTTAACATGGGTAACATGATTTACTTAAATTTTACAACTGTTACGATGTTAAAATCTTCAACAAACGAATGCTGTTATATATCTGAACAAATTATTCAATATTCACCATTCAATACTTTAAATAATGATTTGACATTACAAAACGGCCTAATTTGGGACACACATTTGTAGCATGCGTCAAAGTTATATTGCTTCAACTGATTTTTTTGGGAAGTTTGGTTTTTGTTTTTATGGTATATTATTATTATTTATTTATAATTTTTCGGTTTTTTTTTATTTTTTGATTTATTCTGTTTTTATATTTATGTTCATTTTGTCGTTTGTTTTTGCTTTGGTTTTACTTGAATATGGACAGCTACTAAATAATTGTATTTCAGGTTTAAATATTAGCGGTTAAACAGACGTCATAATGTGTATTTACCCTTTTGGTGGTATCAAATTCTATTGCTTTATTGATATAATCACGTTCGACCTCTGTTATCCATGGGTGATCGGAGGGTGTGTCACGTGTAACCAAAAACCAAACCACTACCCATATACTTGCCAATCCACCTGAGATAAAGTATTGCCATCTTTTATACAGCGAAATGAAGTGTATGGAGAAAATTGTAAAATACATAAAGGAGATGGTATGATTTCAGCCATTATTTGACACCACCTGGCATAAAAAAATAAAATTAAGATTTCAGATTCGAATTTATATCATTTTAATCGTATAATGATCGAACGTTCACAATCTATCAATCATTGTACAAAATTCCTTCCCATGATGCAACAGTGATGTCATGAACTTCTGCTAAATCAAGAATTTAAAGAAAATTGTCACATAATGAGTGTTTTCACAGTAGATTATGATGTCTTACATATTTTTTTATTGATTTTTATTGCCGTGATTGCAGAAATTTCTTGTTAAAAACAAAACACATTCCTTAAAATGCAAAATTTTAAGAGCACTTAATGATAACTGAGAGTATTTTTTTCATCACTTTGTGACCTTGCAATTCAATAGGTCAAATATCAGGCCAAATCATACCATGTCCTTTTAAAAAACTAAACAACTAAATCAAATAAAATGTTAATATTATTTCATTCGCCAATAATGATCAGATTTAATACGAATATAGAACCTGTTATGTAGAAAATTGAACCCCATCCGTTGTCAAATCCATGTTCACAGAGAAAACCAGACGATGCAAATGTAGCTATATTTCCAAACATTGTTCCTGAAATAGAAGCAGAGAAAATTTTCATTGAACATATTTGTATCTTCTCAATGCAAAATGTAGCACTATCCCTAGAACGTTTTGGAATTATTTCCTAAACATTCAGGTTTCGGATTTCCAAATTTTCGGTCTTTTGCAAAAACACGTCCAAAGAATAAATTTCTATGGAAAACAAAAGAACCTTCTTCATGGAGCATGCACCCCGCTATGTGTTAACGGCGTATTATAGAATCACTATCAATGAAATTCTTTGATACCTATTTTGATGCACAAGATGTGCACATTTCGTCAAAGTACGACTCATAAGCTGTGCTCAGTACCTAAAATGTCGAAAACCAAAACAGCAATCCAAAACGTTGAAAACAAATTAAAAAATACCAAAATGACCAAAAAGTGCAAATCAAAACCATCTAAGGACAGAGCTAATCAAGAGGAAGATAAAGAATTTCCGTTGAAATCACCAAAAAAGTCTGAAATTATGAAATATAAACTATACATTGGTAGCCTTGAGCTGTTTTCTGCTCTTTGGTCGGGTCTCTTTGACACATTCCCCGTTTCCATTCTCTATTCTATACACTCCAATATACACTAACAACATATTTGAACATACCCCACTGACAAGGCTCTACACAAATGTGGTAGGTTAAAATATCTAAGTAAGTATATAGTTTCCCTTTACCAAATAATCTTCCAAAAATTAAACTCGTATGTTCTCGCTCTGAAGCAAATCTGATATCCGATCCATTTCAATAAATATAACTTACCTAAAAATGAGACAGTAATGAGCTTGCTTCGTTCTAATGGTGGAGCCCAACGACCCCACATTGATTGCATTGATGGAAATGCAAAGCCCTGGAAAGTAAAAATATATATATATCAAAAGTATACAGAAATAATATGCCAAAAAAAAAACATGAAAAGTGGGATAAAGAAAAACAGAATCCACAAAGAAAAACTGCAAAATTAGAAAATATTTATTGTCTCTTCAATATTAAAGAACAGACACTTATACAATTACATATATATCTGTGATGATTATAAACTAAAATACAAAGAAATGATTAAAAACTACAGGCTCATCTGAACCTCGCCTGGCTTCAATTTGCATCTGTCCTTCCATATAAAAGTCCTGCCGACATCAGTTACGATTTGCGCAAATGATAAAAGTCATTTCCCATATGGTTTCAATGGAAACTTTAGGCACCAGCAGCGGTCAAGTAAGGGCTGAATCCCAACAAAAAGTTTATCGTATGTACAGGGTAGTGCTGTCATCAATCCTGTAAAGTTTCAAAACATTTCATAATGTAGTTTCAGAGGAGAATATTTTGGAAATTTGCCTATCAAAATCAAAGATAGCCTCTCGCGGCCATGTTGTCCATCCAACCAGAACCAAGTGATAGATAGTGTGTGGAGACCCTTCAATACATTATTCCTGTGAACTTTGGTTACAATCTGCCCATTATTTCCTGGGCAAATGTTAAGAAAGTCCATGGAAACTTTAAACAGACGCAGCCGTCGGGTGAGTGGCTGAACTGAACGAAATGTGGGTTGTTTGTAGAGGTTATTTATGTAATCAACCAACTAGAGGTCCCTCTATATATCATTCCCACAAAGTATGGTTGCAATCCATCAAGTAGTTTCAGAGGAGAAGATAAAAATGCGAAAACTTTACGGACGATAGATGATGGATAACGGACGACGGACGTAAACTGATGTTTATGCTCACATGTCATATAGGCCACGTCAGCCAAAAAAAAAGATGGAACAATAATATATATTAAATTGTAGTCAAGATTAGCAGTCGTATGATACAACAGAGTTTGTTTTTATTTTTTTAGTTGATGTACTGCAATCACTGGGATGATGTCCCTAATTCAGTAACACTAAACAAACGATTTATTCCAACTCAGAAAATTTCAAAACTTTGTAAATTTGTTCAGTTTTACAAAATTCAAAGTAAACTATCTCGTGCGTTATTTGGGTGCGAATTTATTTATATATTCATTTATTTATTTATATTAATTTATTTTTTTGTTTTTTGTTTTGTTAATAACATAACTTTATTTGCACGAAAAAAAAGTTGGGTTAAGCAATACACATATTACAGAATAAACAACAAACACAAATTAATTGGAATGCTACATATCTTACAATAACAAATATAGAACTATGTTTTTGGGCCAATGAGAACCTCATGCTCGACTTTCTAATGATCGCTTTATAAAGTTACACACATTGAGAAAAACTCCTGTATCAGAATTAAGAATAATTTTTATTTTTTCAATACAGTCGAATTGATCAAACTGAGGAAACTTCAATAAAATCGATAAAAGGAGAACGGAAATTATCATTTGTTTTACGATAAAAGAAAAATTGATATTCATCGTCCAGAATTTTGCAAAATTTACTAATTCGTTTATTCCGTTGAATATTTTTGTAACGTCCAAGTTCTATTTCCAGATTATGATCGCTTATACGAAATTTTGTTAATGTGCATAGTTAGTTCTAGTAGGTCATGTCACTTCCATTTCATTTCCCTTTTTTGTGGAATTTCATGTTACTTGCAGTGTTTTGGTTCTATCTTATCAAATTCTCTTTCATTCGTTTGTTGTAATTTTTGTCTATTTATCTTTTACGCATTCACATGCGAACGCTTGTCGATTTTTTGGTGTGCATTTACCATTGTCGGCAGAGCAAAGACCTTCAGTTTCAGAAGAAAACTGTCAAAATGTGCATGCTTAGCATGAAAGTTTGTTTATTATGCACTTATTGGGACGGATGGATTATTGTTTAACGTCTCCATGTGTATCAGGACGAGAACACATTGATGTGATATGAGTATAAGCCCTGTTTTGTACTTGACGACACACTGACCTGAATTTTAACTGTGATAGCTCACGTGGTTATAATCTGCAGAATGACATCTCACCCTACCCGGACACATTATTTTGACTCAGAGCCGACCAATTAGTATTTGTTCTTACTCCTGAATGCCGCGTGCTTATCGAAGAATCAGCAAATATTCCGCAGTCGAGGTGAGCACGATATCACAAGATCACCGAGGAGGTCTCCTTTTATGTTTGATATATAGATGTATTAAAATATAGTATGAATTTATTGTTATGAACTTCATGAACTTGCATATTTGAATATATTATTGTAACACTAAATTTTCGTACCGTTGCTAGACCGATTATTATACGTAGCACGTAAACTATAACAACAGACGTCCTGGCACACACAGGAATCAAAAGAGTGCAGATACAGGATATTGCCACGGTAACACCAAAGACACGCCTACCTCCAAATCTGTCAGAAATCCACCCACCGGGTAATTGCGTTACAATATAACCATAGAAAAAAGAAGCCAAAAGTGTAGATCTGATCTGTTTGTTCCATTCAAACTCAGCATTCTGTAAATACAGAAAACATATTACACAATCCATTAAATATTCAAGGAAAAATAAATCAATTTTAAATTCATAAACTGATTAAATGTTACTAGTTAGGTATAATAACATTAAAAAGAATTTATCAACCATTTTAATACACTAAAATTATTGGACCAGTTCTCGCCCCGAAGTACCTATTTTCGCTACTCCCAAATGTACTTGAAAGGATACAAACAAGTGCGTACAAAGTTGTGATGAAGAGAACTGGTACCTACTCCTTTGTCAGTATATATGATATTCACTATGAGTGCGAGCATTGCTTGGCATTTTCTATATTTTTATCTTACAGTAAAGAAAACTGCACAAAAAATTAGAAATTGCTATTTCGTTTCGTATAATAAATACGCCAAAGAAGCACACACTTTTTATTTGTTGAGGTTGGGTAGAAAATGGCCCTCATTGACCTTAGTCCTTTTTTTTACTTTAGATCTATGACAGTTTACAAGTATATCTGTACTTTCGATGAAAAAGATTAGCTGTACCTCATTGTTGATCTGTCTTTGTGCGGCTGTTCCTGAACATTCTCCAGTCGTGTGGTTTAAATCTACGCTGTTAACAACAGATGAGTTAGGCAACTTCACCATACAAGCTATTCCAACACTTAAGTTTACACGCAATGCGTAGACTAACGTAACTCCAAAAAATGCCGCATAAGCAAGAATCCAACGTTGTGAGCAACAACAGGGAACACCTAAAAGAGTATATTTAAATAACGTTGCTGCTCAAGATTTATTTGAAAACTTGTAAATAGATATTAGCAGAAGACTAAAAAAATCGTAATTCTTTCCAACAGAAAATTGTCACATTTGAAAATTCTTTCATACAGAGACACGTGGCAGAGAATTTCTATATCATAAAACCTGAGTATAAACTTAATCATTTGTGTGTATTTATGTTACTAGTTGGTTTGAATGGTCATTATATTCTGAATGCACATAGATATCTTATATAAAGTTTAAAGAAGAATTCTTCAGTATCACAAGATATACATTTCATTGAAAATTAATGAAGAAATCCACATTAGTCTATGCCACTGCTGGTGGACTCCGCATCTCCTAGAGGATCCTCAGCTCAGTTGCTAGTATTTCGATTCTTGCTCAAAATTAATATTTAAAATTTACCCTCGTGTATAGCTTCGTCCTTAGATGGTTTTGTCTTCATCTCTGTTGGTTATTTTGCTATTTTTTAATTTGCTCTTCAACGGTTTGGATTATTGTTTTGGTTTTCAACATTTTAGGCCTTGAGCACAACTAATGAGTCATAAATCGACGAAATGTGCACATCTGTGCATAAGAATTGATATCAAAGAATTTATTACATCTTTCTCGTACTAAGATTCAACAATTTTTAAGACAATCATCGACAAGCAACCGAAAAATGAAATATTGATATTCCTGCTGCTGTCACTGAAGAGATTTATACATTTTTACTATCTTTTTTATCGATCTCAAATAATTCAAAATTCAAAACTTTTTATTGACATATAAGTCAATTGACTTGTGACAAAAACATATACGCAATGACAAAACAAATAAAACATGGTGAAAGATAGCAGGCAAACAATTAAGAGCTTGGTAGTCTGAGAGTCCATTGTCCTCAGTTGAATTGACTATTTAATAAATGGTCCTAGACTTTTTACCTGTCAAAAATTTGTTGGATTTAAGATTTATTTTTTTCATCGAAATTTGAGTTGTGATTAGTATATTTCTTTATGAGCACTTCGAACAAAAAATCGTGGCTCAAATCAGAATTTTTATAACAATTTAGAAAGAACTGTGCTTTATCATCAACAGAATTTTGATTACAGAATTTACATAATCTGTATTGACGTGAAATTTTCTTATGTCGCCATATTCTAGTTCCAAATTATGATCACAAACTATAAACTTAGTTATCAATTTACGAATTTCAAAATTTGGGTGTTTTAGAGCTCTGGTATTGTGTTGTATTCCAAATATTTACACAAGTTCAGTTTATTCTGTTCATTAAAGGAATATCTATACAAGTTCAGTTTATTCTGTTCATTAAAGGAATATCTATACAAGTTCAGTTTATTCTGTTCATTAAGGAATATTTATACAAGTTCAGTTTATTCTGTTCATTAAAGGAATATTTATACAAATTCAGTTTATTCTGTTCATTAAAGGAATATTTATACAAGTTCAGTTTATTCTTTTCATTAAAGGAATATCTATACATGTTCAGTTTATTCTGTTCATTTAAGGAATATTTATACAAGTTCAGTTTATTCTGTTCATTAAAGGAATGCATTTTTTCTTTTAATGATTCAATAATAAAAAATCATAGATCTGAGTTTTCAAAATCGGTTTCAGATATTTTACAACTCTTAAATTATTGTATGATAATTTTCCCAATAAATGTAAGTCCTCTGAAATCATATCTAGAATAAATGTATACCAAGAATAAATATTTTGTGAGTGAAGTGTTCTACAAAGCCCATATGATTCTCTAAGCAGGAGATTAATGTCATCTGTGTGAAGTCTAGCGAAAATGTAAAGAGGATGAACTTTAGTAAAATTCTCCATTGGTTGTCTACCAAATTCAGCTCGAGAGGCTTTTGATGACCATTTCCTTACTCCCAGTCAATATTTACAATACCCCGGTCTTTTTTGCGACAAAACTAAACGTATCAATATTATTTTGACTTTGTTTAGCTCGGAGTTTTGCCCCTTATAAGGGAAGATGCGAGTACATGGGAAAAAACCTTCTGAGTTATAGGTTAAAACAGGTCTTACAATACTATCAAATAATTTGCACGTTAGCTTCAGCCCAACAATGGCTGACAGCTTTAAATAGGTTAAAACAGGTCTTGCAATACTATCAAATAATTTACACGTTAGCTTCGCCCCAACAATGGATGACAGCTTTAAATATAAAGCAAAAAGAAGTTTCTTTGGCATTTTTGTTAAGTCGTTTATAGTTGAATAAAGATTACCATTTCCGTTTAGCAAAGAACCCAAAAATTTGTATTCTTAGACATTTTTAATATATACTTGACAAAAACTGACTGACTGTAATATATTTTATCACATATTTAGTAGTAATACGTTTGCATAGCATATATGACCGTAAATGAGTGTCCAATATTTGCCCTAGAACGTTAAAATCCATATTTGCCCCCGAATATCCATACTTGCCCTCAAAAATCCACCTTTGCTTATATTCTCAATTCAGATAAATAAAATTGTTTCTGTGATATTTTTTTTGTTCCAAATACATTCCAGTTGAATTTATATTCTGATTATTTTCTTCTGCCTGAAAAATATGTGATCAATAGATTATAACATGACATTTTCCATATAATTGGCCCTGGTATCAACCATCGTCCCATATCGGCATTTGGGCAAGTCCTCGGGCTCAATATTGGACCCAATATGGAAAATGCCATGTAGTTATTTGACAAAAATGGCTCTAAATAGATAAGAAGATGTTAAAAAAGAACTATATAGTGTTCTGACCTTTAGAGGATTCCATAATGCGTATAGTCCAGAGAGTAAAATATATTAAATAAAACCAAACATTATTTACAATACAAAAATTGTGATCGTAACAAAACAAATGAAAATTACATCCAATAATTTAAATATATGATAATAAATTATATGTCATTAAAGAATACAAACGATGCCCTACAGCTAATTACCTTCAATGTGAATTCAGTGCATGTTAAGTAAAATATATACATTTTCTACAGATTTATTTTAGCTTCTTGTGAATGGTTTATTTATGTGTAAAGTTTCTAGTATTTCTAAATTGGACTGAGACTTAAAAAATTAATATGAGAACTACAGAAATATTACCACGCAACAAATAATTTTCATTAACCTTTTGGCTTCACTGTCTCTGACATTGGATATAAGACGAAAGTTGTCGAAATATTCATATAAAGTGTTTTTATATGGTTTTAAAATGGCAAATTATTATAATCATTAAACAAAAATGTAATAATGTCTGTGAATTAATTTTAACTACAACGGACGTTGCATACTGAATAAATAGGCCTAGTTCTCTCATATAGATCTACCACCCTAATTCTGGTATCGTTCGGTATATAACGTTGGAATTTAAAGGTACATCCCATGAATTATTTGTTAATTATAGAGCATTAGTAATGTGAATTATAACACAACCATCTGGAAGAAGCATACAGTACTGAGTAAGGCAGTGGCGTACTTGCATTAAGACAGTAAGGCAGTCGTCTCAGCTAGAATTTCAGATTTAATTTTTAACCAGTGCTATTTTCAATATGGTTTATAAAGTTGGTCGTTTCCACTTGATCCCTTTAGCCTAAGATGAAGGGATGAATGAGCCGAAACGGCAACCTCCTGTCCACGTCCTTTTTGGAAGACGAAGGAAATGTTTGCCTTACCTTTAGAAACGGCAAGCTACGACACTGTAGCGGTACTGGTAACAAGAAAACATGGGAAATGGCGACATGATACAATGACACCTGTATATTTTGAATGGAGAATAATTACATGTATACCAGATGTATCTTTAATCATAATACTGATATATACTTATACCAACATGACTATGTACATGTATACATGTAAAAGTTGAAAAAGTGAAAGCATTGTCTATAAAATAAAATTTAATACTTAAATTCCATGCTTTTATCAACTTGTGAAAACCGACAACAATGAATGATGACATTTTTAACAAAAAATATTTTGACCTCACCTTGATGTGGTTCCTTATCCAGAAACGGTTGTAACGGAAATTCTTTATCCTGACCCTTTTCCATTTGTTTGTACCATTGACACAGATTAATTTAATTAATCTCACGATAGTCTAGCTTCGGGTACGTGATGGGGTCAACTTTACATTTGATCATTCCAGGACTCAGTTGTTCAATTTATTTAACGCACTGTTAAATCTAACTGAGGGTTAAATTGTGAAGAAATTTACTGCACCTAACCTCTGGTTAAATTTATCTCTCGGTTAAACGAGTTTAACAACCAGGTCCAAGTAGATAATTGAAAATGACAGTAACTGAAGTTTAACCAAGTATCATAAAGTACTATTAAAATGTTGCATTTTCAGGAATATTTCTGTGTAATTGTAAGGAAATCAATGAAAAAGACCATTTCACTCATTTTTGGACCTTTGAATTAAAATTTTTATATGAGCAACAGCCTTGTCCAAAAAGAAATTGCACTGAATTGTGTCTTTATGTAAGACAAACATTATATTAAAAAATTCTTTTTGGGTAAGGCTGCTGCTCATAGTTGCTTTGATCAAAATCTACTGTGAAAATACTCAATTTAACAAATTCTTGATTTAGCCGACGTTCATGGCGTCGCTGTTATCACAGGAAGGAATTTTGTACAATAATTGATAGATTGTGTAAGTGCGATCATTATTCGATAAAATGGATGCAAATTCTAACCTGAAATCTTAATTTTAATTTTTCATGTCAGATAAGGTCAAATAATAGCTGAAATCATATCATCTTTTTCCAGTTACCTTATTTGATCTTTTGTAGTGTTATATGTGGCAATCTTGTATGAAGTTAAAATTCTTTGATACAAATTTTGATGCACAATAATGTGCGCATTTCTTCGATTTACGATTCATCAGTTGTGCTTAAGGCCTAAAATTTTGAAAACAAAAACAAAATCCAAAAAGTTTAAGAGGAAGTTCAAAAATCAAAAATGACCAAAAGGCGTAAGCCAAGACCATCTTAGGACAGAGCTATGCGCGAGGGAGATATTCCTTAGTTTCCACTTATTTTACAATTTTATAACAGTATATTTTAAGTATAAATTTCGGCTGGTATCGAAATACTAGCAACGGAGATACCCTGAGGGAAATAGATTCCACCAGCAGCGGTATCGCCTCAGTTGTAAAAATAAAATTCTATGGTTCTAAGATGTACAAATTTCGTCGATGTAGGACTCATCAGTTGTGCTCAAGGCCTAAAATGAAGAATTTGTTTATCATAAAGCCTTCTCCTTAGATGGTTTCTATAGACCTACCTTTTTGCATATTTGGCTTTTAAATATGCTGAACGTTGTACTGGTTTCTTATTTCTTATTTTCGCTTGTAGGACATGCTGTGAGACAAACATTTTCGAACTAGTCACATACATTGCATGAAAGTTGCATTAATGTTTGGTATAATGTTTTAAGGGAGGATTTTATCAGTTGGGAATTTAGCAATTCAATTCTTTTTCGTCACTACAAGAATGAATCGACCGTGATGTAGAGTCATCTTACATGTACAACAAGGCTTTGGTATGTTAGCAGAAAAATAGAATATTTGCATTAGAGAAGTTATAATCACAAACTTTGTCCTCATATTTTCATTTAGACCCTTTCTAGTTAAAAGTCTAAGAATGCAATGCATGTAAGTGACAAGTCCGACATTGTTTCTTACTGATTTTTTTTTATAAATCCAACAAACCGAACAATATTTATACAAGCTGTCTTTGAAAAACCATCAGCTCAATATTTGATTGATGAGATACGAAACAAATTAGAGTATATGAACGTAATACACGTGCATTTAATACTATTCTGTTTGATTATATGCTATTGACATCTTTTTTTTTAGTATTACCAAGGTCTTAACTAGGTTGAAATATATAGTGAGGCAAGGGTTTCTTGTGGAAGCTATAAAGCAAAGCCGCGTCTGAAGACTTATTTATTAAAATAGATCATCATATAAAATTAGAGTATTTGTTTGAACTGCAAATGAAACGAAAGGATATCCCCGCCGATGGTTACTGTTTAAGGAATGTTTTCAATTTTTGAACAGGTTATACAATATAACCTGGTTTGGGTCAGTTTACGCATAATAAACCGCGAAGCATGTATAAATAATCCACATGTCAAATTAAGATTAATCCGTTGATGATGTCACATGACCAAACTAGGTTATACAGTATAACCAATGTTGCTCTATGCTGTTCAGCCAACCAAAGTGCAGTATTCAAATCAAATTAGATTATAAACATTTATCCTCGCATTTCTACCTGTTAAATAAATTGCAACTTTTCCGGCAATGTACACATAGTGTATATATCTCCGTCTTCCAAACATTCTTCCTGCACATCTACACTTTAATATTTACAGAATTCTACCGAGTGGTCACCTTTCTGGTAATCATAATGTATTGAGTGTGAGAATATATAAAGAGGGAAGGGGGTTTTGGGTACCCATAAATAATAATATTCTGACCGTATGCTGATTTTATGTGTGTGCTTTGTGCTATTTTGTAAGAGGTTGTGTCTGCTTGATAGCATTGATTGGTATGTCATTTTTTACCTCTCCAGTTATATATTTTTCCTTTATATTTATGTTTCAGTCTTGTTGTATCTTTCCACCTATCATTTGTTTTGTTAAAAAAAAACAGACTATTAACTATATCACGTTTAAAGATCGAAGGTAAATATAATTATCATCTAAATATACAAGTACATTTATAATTCAATTTGATTAACTTTGAGACACCGTAAGTTTTGTCTTTGTTTCTCCTTCACTGTCTTTGGCCCATGGCTGAACTTCACCACGAGCAAAACCCCCAAAGACGATAGTGCCAAATACCCAAAAGGCTCCACAAACATAGAATACATTCCTCCATTCTTCTTGCGTATCCTGCATAAAATGAAAAAGGCTCACAAATCTTATTTCTGTTAATTTTGGATTTAACTTTCAAATTATATTCTTTCTTTGGCTAGGCACCTATGACGGATCACGGGAATTCAATCTCAAAGAGCTTCCTAGCGCGTCCCCAGGTGGCGGGTAGGGGAGATCGGAAAGCCTGACCGCGGACCATGTTTGGAGAATGCGCACTCCCTGCACGCTAAAGACCCCTTCTGTAGTTTTTGAAAGAGAGTAGACTGATGGGCGCTACAGAAGGATAAATTATCCGACCATACCCAACCATCCTCCTTTACAGTGGCAGTCAAAATTGGTTCCCCTTTGTGTTCCATCCCACCCCTTATGTGAATTATTTGATAAATTGAACTGGTTCTCGTCCTGAAGAAACATGGAATATTTGCCACTGGACGTTAAAACAATCAATCAATCAATCTTTCTTTAGCCTAACTTCGCTTGTTAATGTCTTTTTGTTAAAATAAATTATGCTGCTGCGTATTATTCTAATATGACGTGCGCTTTCGCAATAGAAACACATCCGCGTTCTAAATAGAAGACATGCACACAATTCGTTGTTGACGTGAAGCTTGAAGCACACATGAAATGACTGAACTGTTTTATTTTGTTAATAAAATAAAGTTTCAAAGTTATATTCTTCCATCTCACTGAATCTTTTTTTCATTTATCGCTTTACGAACATTTAGCAAAGCTCGAAATACAACAACGATAAATGTCACGCGAAATGTTGTGACAGTCGAAAGTGCGAAGTCACAGTCCAAGGTATAACATCATACGTTCAAATGATCCCAGATCGACAGTCAAAAACGGAAAATCATACGTTATACAGGATCTGGAACGATGGAATTTGCTTTAAAATCTCACAAATTTATTTTGTTTGTTTAAAGACATTTTACTTTTTCCTGCGAAAGTGATTGCATTGTTAAAATCGACATGGCTGCCCTTATAGGGTTCGTTTTGATGCATATTGTCCTGTTAGAATCGAAATAATTCATTGTTGCCAAGCCCTATGGTCATTTAGTTTTAGTAAAACCTTTATTGTGAGTGAAACTTTTACTCTATAAAATATTTCGGTATGCTAAAAGTTGATTTTAAAATAATGACAACAAATTAATTATTTTATTTATTTCTTATAATTTTTATGTTCAAGATTCATGAACTATTGCCAGTGTCATAAATAGTTCTAGGGTAGAACCGTTTAGAATGTTTCTAGCGTAGAACTGTCATAAATGGTTCTAGGGTAGAATTGTCCAGAATGGTTCTAGGGTAGAACTGTCATACATGGTTCTAGGGTAGAACTGTCATAAATGGTTCTAGGGTAGAACCTCCAGAATGGTTCTAGGGTAGAACTGTCATAAATGGTTATAGGTCAGGACACACCCTGTCATAAACGGTTCTAAAGGTGTCAGGATGACAGTTCTAGAACTGTTCTAGAACACTTCTTCTGACAATTTAGGACAGTTCTAAAGAGAGGTTAGAACTGAGCCCAACTGTAATGCCTACCAATGTTAAAATAACCATAGAGCATGACACCAATGAATTATTTCTAAAATCAGTATCATGTTGAACTTCTGTTTGCCTGCAACCGAAATCTTTCGTTTTTTTCATATGAATGCATTTTATGATCTCAATACAATAACGAAAATGAAATTTCTAAAAAAAAATTATAAGATTGATTGTGAAATGTCAAGTAATTCTACACGCTGCTGATAGAAAATTAAAGTAAAAACAAAATTATTTTGTAATGTGCATCTGCGTTGTCAAAACCATTTATTTTTCTCAACCTTTCGAGATAATATATTTACAATAAAAATAATACTTACATTAGGAGTCAGAGCCCCGGCAACAAGAGGGGATACCATTCCAGGAATGGTTGCCATAGTATTCGTGATTCCCAACATAACTCCTGCGTACCTGGTGTAAAAAAACATAGAAATAGACTCTTAAAGTCGACTTAACAATCGGGAAAATAGAGAAAAACAGGAATAATTCCCATAATTTTTTTACAAAATTTGATACTGTTTTCTTACCACATGGACAGAACAGACCGCTATTTGGGGGGGGGGCGGATTTTTCTGTCTTGTACATGGGTGAGAAAAGCTGCACGATCTATTTCCCAGAAAGAAATTATATACATTTTCAATCAACGCGCCCAGAAGCACGTTCCATGAGTTATGACGTTATAAAGGGGAGTATATATTTGAAAGCCATAGGGGTAAGAAAAAGAATCAAACTCCATTATTCCAAACCTCGGGAAGGATTTTAATTGTCTCTGACTCGGCAAGCCTCGTCACAGAACGTTTGAAATCTTACCCTCAAGTGTCTGATATTTCTCGATCTTGCATTTGAACTGGTGTTAGATTCTATATATCTCCGCTGTAAACGGAGTGTAAAAATTCTATATAAATTTCTTTGTAGAACTTAGTGACGATTTGCAGGTGTCGTTATTTTCTACTGCAATATTTGTAGGATGCATGGGCTTTTCAACATAGATTTCAAAGTTATATCAAAATTACATTAGATTATGTATTTCTATTGTGAACAATGTGCACAGTTAAAATTAGAATGCTTTGTTTCAGTAAGATGTGCATTTAGGAATTTTTTTTCAAAATTTCACCACTAAAACTATAAACATTAGTGTTTTAACATTACAGATTTATGATTCAAAGTACGAAAATTTATTAAAATCGAACAAAACAAATTATAAATAATTACTTTGGAGCAACGTCAATATGATTCACAGAAAAGCCTGCTCTCTGTATTCCGTTAATGGTAACACCCAAACATAGGAATATCACAGCGAGATATCTTCTTTCGCATGGCACAAAGCCCGTTGCTATTAAAAATGTTCCGGCTCCAATGAAGGCTACAAGAAAATAAGCAATTATGTTAAGAAATAATATATATTTTACTCTTTCGGAGCCTAGCAGAACTCATAAATATAAGGACGTCAGTGATATGTATGTGTGTTGTTCATTTTTCGAGAAACATAATAAAAGTGTTTTATTTTGTCCACATGTATCATTTGTGAATTCAAAATTGCAGTTACTGTAACAGTTCCGTAACGGGCGGTATACATCGCGCTTACGTGAAAAAAACACAAAGAATCACATACGTAGCTAGATGAATTGTGAACGTAGTTATTTAACTCCGCATACAAATGCTATCAAAACACATTTACGGAGTCGGGAAGAGAGAAAAATGCCTAAAAAATTAATGAACAAAAATGATAGCCTAAAAAAATGCCTAAATCAATCATATTATAACCAATGAAATACTGTTAAATCAACAGGCTTGTATGTCAACATCATTGGACACTTAGAAAATCAGCTAGAAAACAATTAGATCCGCAGATTTAGAGAAAAACTACCTAACTGAATAGAAAAAGCTGGTAACGTTTACAACTCTTTCTTAAATTATACGTATATTTTATATAACAATGTGAACAAACTGTCTTATTTTATTATACACAAATGTATTTCTACATGGTCAAGATGGATTTTATACTAACGTCACTTCAAAGATCTCGACATTATACAAAAGCCCAAAAGCCGTGCAATAATATGCTTCTCGGTAAAATAAAATTATTTGACACCAACTTTGATGCACAAGATGTACACATTTCTCGGATTTACGACTTATCAGTTGTGCTCACGGCCTAAAATCTTGAAAAAAGAAATGTATTGGAGTTCATGGCTTGCATGAAGTGTTTGTTGAATCAAAATGACAGTAAAGACGAGCCACAACCATTACTATTGATCGAAATAACTTACTAAAACCATCTCTTAATTCACCTAAATAACATACAAAAACCATATCTATTGACCTTTATAACATACAAAAACCATATCTATTGACCTAAATAACATACCAGAACCATCTCTATTGACCTACATAATATACTAAAATCATCTCTATTGACCTAAATAACATACCAGAACCATCTCTATTCACCTACATAATATACTAAAATCATCTCGATTGACCTAAATAACATACCAGAACCATCTCTATTGACCTACATAATATACGAAAATCATCTCTATTGACCTAAATAACATACCAGAACCATCTCTATTGACCTACATAATATACTTAAACCATCTATTGACCTACATAATATACTTAAACCATCTATTGACCTAAATAACATACCAGAACCATCTCTATTGACCTACATAATATACTAAAATCATCTATTGACCTAAATAACATACCAATACTTTGAAATGTTCTTCGTGTTTGTCTGGTACTTAATATTCTTTTACGTCTGAGGTAATCTGCCAAATGTCCAGCCGACACAGAAAACACCGAGGAAAAAATGTATGGAAGTGCAGAAAATACTCCATTCTGTTAAAATATTTTAAAAAACTAATACTATACTGATTTCACGAAAAGTGGGATAAAACAAGAAAATAAATAGTTGCCCAAACCAATTTTTATTTACTTTTGTAAATACAAGTTATTTAACCAAAGACTTGAACGATTAGATGAGTTCAGCACAGATACAGTTTAACAATACATAATTCAATTTTAACTGTTATGAACTTGTGTTAACCAGTCTGTATGATATTTTATCTTGTTTTGGTCTTCGTATCTTCATTTTATCTAAAACAAATAAAACGAGATAGAAATGACCGGTTAAAAATAAAGTTCTTTGATACCAATTTTGATGCACAAGATGTGCACATTTCGTCGATTTACGAATCATAAGTTGTGCTCAAGGCCTTAAAAGTCGGACACCAAAACTACCATCCAAAAAGTTAAAGAGCAAATTAAAAAAAAGTCCAAATGACCAAAAGAGGTAAAGCAAAAACGATCTAAGGACATAGGTATGCACGACGGATATCTCCTTAGTTTTCACAAATTTTACAATTTTTTAACAGTATCAATTTCGGGCTAGTATCGAAATTCTAGCAACTGAGCTGGGGATACCCTAGGGAACTTTGATTTCACCAGCAGCGGCATCGGCTCAGTGGTGACAGCTGTATGACAAGGAGGACCACATTAGTGTGGTTATAAATAGTCTATGATCTTCTTTTCGATTGCCAATTCATATAAACTAAATTGTACTTACACTTTTTATATCAAATTTTAATACTGTTTTCATGAATTCTGGTAAACTAGTTAGCAGTGTATACCATCCCCAGTTGGCACACATATGACAACATATTCCTGTCCATAATGCCACCGACGTACACATCTGTTTCCATGGTACAACAGACGTCTAAATTTGATATATAAAAATTCATATTGAAATTCGAAAATTTTATAAAGAGGACATGACAGTTAATACAAAAAAATCTGGAAGTAACACCAGATACTGCGGAAGGGTACGTATGTCATGCTCCGTTAACACACAAAAGGAGGTGTAAATGTATTTTTGCATTACTGAGGCAATTCTGCTACAGCTTGTTAGCATGTCATCAAGCGAGTTAACCGTGTATAATTTCAAGATACGGGTTTGAAATCTAAGCTGAAAATAGTTTACATTCCTTAAAAGTAACACCTGAACTACTAAAAGCTGACGTTACAAAAAATGTGTTTATTTAGTTTAAACATACTCTTTTTGTTGTATCGTATTCAATGTTATCTGTTATATATTGCAGTTCGGCTTTAGTTATCCGAGGATGTTGAGCTGGGGAATCTCTGACTTGGTAAAACCAAACAATTGTCCAGATAAAACTCAAACCACCTAGTAATATAAATATTAACCTTAACATAGAATTTATGTGTAGGCTAATGTTTTATAATATACAATTATAGCCTTTAGAGGAGGTCGATAAAACATGCATCGACCGACATTTTAAAGGCTATAATTGTTTTATTATAATATTCAAATTCACAAAATATCAATCATGTTCTATTTCAATAACCAACGAACTAACCTGTGCTTTACGGTTTTGAATCTCTGACATTTTCCCTATATCCTTTTCATTATGTTGATATTGAATTGAAAATGACAATATTAACAAAACAACATGTAGATATCACATATTTAATGAACTTCCGAAGTAAGAATGAAAGATCGATTCTGATTGGTCCTTAGACTAATCCAACAACCAATCAAAATATCGCTTTATAAATTTGTTGTTCTTAATTCTATTTTTGGAATAAGGGGGTCTTTCAACTAAATTATTTTTAGAAACTCTTAGTCTTTCAACATTTTTAATTTTTTTTATGGAAACACCTATTTTACAAGCTTTTTACAGGTTTACCATGTGATCTATTTTGACAAATGACAGCTTTTGAATTATACAATATTATAATAATAATTTATATTATTTTCTCATATTTAACAGCTAAGTTTTAATTTTACAGTATCGAACCATTAATAATAATTGGCATGAGATCTTTGTTAAACGAAGGTTTGAAATTTTTCTTGACAAGCACTAAATAACATAGAACTTCGGACCAATTATTGCTGTGAATAAATAGCTTATGTACCTGTGATGTAAAATATTGACCCCCATCCGTTGTCAAATCCGTATTCACACAAAACACCAGATGCAGCGAATGTTACTATTATACCTACAGTTGCACCTATTGATATATTATACATATGCATGTAACATGTGTAGCAGATATTATTCCATTTTGTGTAAAGTCCAAAATATATAAAAACTTATATCTTTTAATTTATATTTTATTTGCATTTATCTGTTTTGTTACTGCTATTATTGTTGTTGTTGTTGCTGGTGTAAACGCTATGTTTTACGTTTTGTTTTTGTTTTTACCTGTTTTCTTTTTGTTGTTATTTGTTTTGTTTTTTTTTGTTTTTTTTTTTTTTTTTTGTTTTTGTGGAACTTTAATGTTTGAATCATAATTCTAAAGTTAAAATAATAATCTGTATTTTAGCATGTCATATTTATGTTTATTATTTATATTTAGATAACAGTTATATTTATTCAGGTAAGGGTAAAACAAATTCCTTTTGTGTAAAATAATTCCCATAAATCAGGATCAACAACATCAAATAAACTGCACAGTTCTTACCAAGAATGCAGCTTCAGTTAAGAAACAATGTGATTAGAAAAATAAATCCATTGAACAGAATCCATTCTTTACAAATGAGGATTCATATTATTAGTTGGAAATATAATTATGCTCTAGTTAGATGTGTGTTATTATTTTGAAAGATGAATCTACATCTATCTATTGCTTTAAAGATTTAAAGAAAATTCTATTTCTAAAACTTAAGTAAGGTATAATGATGTATTCTCCCTTTATTGAACAATTGAGCACTTCAATGCAAGGATCATCAGCTGGATTACCCATGATTCTTCTTTCTTCCTTTCGGATTTCCGAGAAGAAAGTCGTATTTTGGATTCTATAATTTTAATGTATTTTCATCGGGTATTTATCACGCAAAATAGGATTGCTTATATAATTTGGCTCTGAATACTTTTCCATGAGGACAGCTGAAAAGGTCAATCCATAAAGGTGCTTCCTATATGTAAATACATTAATTTGAAAATAAAGGTAAAAACTTGCCAACATATGATGTAGCCACAAGTTTACTTCTTTCAAGTGGCGGGGCCCATCTACCCCATAATGAATGACCGACCGGAAAAACCACTCCCTAGTAAAAAAATCAAATCCTATTCAAATCATTATATACGCTAACTAGCTGAAGGCTTAATTGTATATACTGAACCGCAAAAGAAACGTCGCTTTTTCAAAATGTTAGCAAAATTCAAAATAAATATTAATTAATGATTTTTATATAATCAGTATTACGATTACATCACCAGGTAAGATTAAATTACCTGTGAATTAAATTTTCGGTTGAATAATTTTCAGTTGATATCGTAGAGCGACCGTACCTAAAACCGCTCGTGGGACACACTTGGCGGTAATTTTCTTAAATCTTAAATGTTCGTGAAATTCATGCTCCTTTATGGGTATAAAAGGCCGGAGAAAATTAAAGAGTGTTAGTATCAATGTTGACACAGAAGCTATGCCACGTCTGACTCCACAACAGAGAGAACAGGCCATTGGTCGATTGGATGCTGGGCAATCTGCCAGAGTTATTGCCAACGACTTCAACTGTGCTGTTCGAACAATTGAACGTCTACGGACACGGTACAATGCAACAAACAGCACAAATGACCGTCCACGGAGTGGTAGACCCCAAGTCACTACCCCTAGACAGAATAGAGGCATTGATCGTCACCATTTGATGAATCGGTTCACCCCAGCTGCCGAAACTGCCAGAAACACTCAGTCTGTTGGAACACATGGACGACCCATAAGTGATGATACGGTTCGTCCGCGATTAGCTGCTAAAAACATGAGATATCGCCGTCCAGCAAGAGGACCTATTCTTACTCCTCGACACCGTCAAGCTCGTCTTCAGTGGGCCACTCAGCGACAGAATTGGCGAAATCGACAATGGCGTAACATCATCTTCTCTGACGAAAGCCGTTACTGAATTTCAACAGCCGATGGCAGAACCAGAGTGTGGAGAAGACGCGGGGAACGTTACGAAGACAGCTGCATTCTGGAAACAGACGCGTGGGGAGGACCTAGCATCATGGTATGGGGTGGAATCGGCCTTAACGTTAAACTTGGTCCAGTCATCTTTCAGAACCTTGGCCCAGGCAGAGGAAATGGCGTAACAGCTGCCCGTTACATCGACCAAGTCTTGACACCCCATGTTCAGCCCCATTTCGCACGTCATCAAAACAAGACTTTCCAACAGGACAATGCACGTGCGCATACCGCAAGAGCCACAAGAGACTTCCTACAGCAGAATAACATTAATGTTATGGATTGGCCGGCTTTGAGTCCAGATTTAAACCCTATTGAACATTTATGGGACGAAGTTCAAAGACGGTTGAATAATGAGCAGCCAAGTCCGACAACTGCAGCTGAACTTTCACAAGCGTTTCAGAGAGTATGGGCACGTATTCCGATGGCGTTTATTAATCGGCTCATCAACTCCATGTACCGAAGATGTGCCGCAGTAATTGGTGCCGGTGGAGGACATACACGTTATTAACGAACGTGGGAGCACAGCATTGAAAACATGTGACGTTGCGACAATTGTGACGTTTCTGTGAACATTGTAACCAAAAGACTGTAAATCATTCATTAAATTTTGTAAAAATTAATTTAAAATATATAAATGTCACTTTGAAATAAATGTATGTGAACATGTCATTTTGTGCGACGTTTCTTTTGCGGTTCAGTATATTATCGGGTTCGAGGTTAGAACAGTATGTAATATAATATCCAGATTTATAGTATAGCAAACGAAGGGAACTCTTTCGTTAAGAGGTGTCAGAAAATTATTCTGATAGACCTATAGGAGTAAAACCAATATTAGATTTTGCCATAGCATTCTATGTTAAATTGTCAACCTTCTGTAGAAAATTTATGTTGATTTTAAATAAAGTGAGAGGCTTATCATTTGAAAACAGCATCATATCAGTTCTTTTTTTTTCGAAATCTTAAGTGATAAATAAAGCGATTGAAAGCCTAAAGGATTATAACATCCGGCGCTGATAACGACTATTTTCTTTCTCTAAATCGTCGTATTGCTGTGCTCGCTTTTTGACCAGGCATGTGGTATATTACTTGTATGTTATCGGGAATGAAATATCTGCAAGATATCAATCCGCTGGCCGGATTAAATTGCATTGGAAGGTTTATATTTTCACGTGGTTCATGCTATTTTCTGTTCAGCTTTAAGACGTAAAGCCTTTCTCGTAGTAAAATATTTCAAAGGTGAGTAACCAAATATTAATGAAAGCGTGGATAGTAAACAGTACGTGCTTATGCAACAAGCCTTTTAAGGTAATCTTTGTTACCGTAAGATTACCATAAAAGGCTTGTTGTATAAGAACGTGCTGTTTACTATCCACGCTTTCATTAATATTTGGTTAAAACAGATATAGTACGTAACTCAGGTAATTTTTGCTGGCCGGGTCTAAAAGCAGGATTGTGTCTGCTATCTTTGGTCTGTTTTTCTTTAATGCCAATAATTGGTACCAAAAGTTTAAGTACTAGTGTATCCTGATTGATTTTACTTTACCAAACGAATACTTTTAGGTACACGTATTACACGAATCTGTTAAAAAAACATTAGTCCCTTCTTTTTCATCCTTGAGCGCTACAGAAGAGACGTTATTTGTGCTAATATACAAGTTTGTACATACAGATCGCATCATAAGTGGAATCACAATTATTGCCGATTGTAAAAAAAAATAGATACCGTCGCAAGTCCTAATACAACTCTTGAAATGTATAATAATATGACAGATGTCCTGGCGCAGATTGGTGTTAGGATTGTTGCTATGGCTGCTATTGTCATGGAAACACCAAAGACACGCCTTCCACCGAATCTATCAGCTAACCATCCACCAGGAAGTTGTGTAAATATATATCCATAGAAAAATGACCACAATATTGCAGATTTGGTAGTTTTGTCCCAGTCAAATTCTCCTCTCTGAAAAACGTACAACAATTCTTTAAAAAATTGATTTGCTCATATTTTATTAAGGAAATGATGAAGTATTGCTGTCAACGACGAATTTCATTTGTCACAACACTAGAGTCATTACAGTTGATATATATGTAATGGTAGCTTTTGTTTCTAAATTTCCCGAACAATCGATTGTTTTTTTAGAGATCGTAGCATCAAACACAAAGAAATTTCTAAATAATTTCCAGTTGAGGAAAGTGACATTTAATGAATACAGAAGTGTTTGGTATTATTTAAAAGCACATGCGAAAGTCCAATAAAATGCAAGTAACAGCTGATGTTTATGGTTCGCAAATTAAAAGAGAGATTATCCATTGTGATAAATTATAGAATAATACGTGACCTAATCTATATCGGTATCATCCCGAGATTCCCACATCGGACTGAGGACTTGCCCGAGGTCCGATATGGGTCGCGGGATGATACCCGGTCCGATATGGATTAGGTTATGTATTAATCTGCTCATCAAACACTGCCTAAGTACTTATTTCGAACGCACTCGGTCTGAAATAGCCATATCAGCCTGACCACATGACTCAACATGTCTGATATGGCCATAACAGCACGGATAGGGGAGTGCAGCTTGGGTTGTTCACTTCCGGTCGTTACACGCAAAAAGCATCATTTTTAGTACTAAGTATATGATAATTCAATTTACATGACCACCTGAAAATAATTCAAATGGAGAATAGCAGTGTTTTGGTATTTTGTCGCATTTCCATTTTTATTTTGACTTTTTCGGTTTGCTTGGGCATAGATGGCTTCACCTGGGTTTTTCCCGTGACGTGTTTTTCTCTCATTACAATTAATAAGTTGAATTCAATGTTTACCGGTAAAGGATATCAGTGATTTCCGTTTATCATGTTTATTTTTTGTCTAAATTCCTTTGTTTTGGGGAGTGAACGTTTTTTTCTGTTATCCTGGCCATTCGAATTTTTGATTTATTACTTTGTTATGGGAGAAACTATCATTCATACAGAGAAATGTAGGATAAGCAATTCCAACATTAGGATAACATATTTTTATTGTCAATTCCAACATTAGGATAACATATTTTTATTGTCAGATACTCGACAAGCCTCGTGTGTGACAGGAAAATGTGACGCCACAAGTAGACTCTATTCTATATCTCTCTGTTTGAAAGATGGTTGTATATTTTTGCCATTCCTTTTTATTCTGTTGATTTCTAATGATTTTAACATTCCAATGGTTTGATCGGGTGTCAATCCGTAAATACACATCGTACCAAATTTAGTATATCGAGAAATACTATGATTTACCTATAGACTACAGATGCTTTTTCATAAATATAATATATATTACATTTTCACTTTTTCTATTATCTGTCTCCAACTCCCCACATTGATTCTGAGTGACGTTTGTTGCATATGACGTCACAACTGATCTATTATCAAATGGCGCCCTAACCATACACACTAGAGCCACACTGATGTTTACTCTTACAGCATACACGTTGAAATATCCAGCAAAACACAGGTATGCTAATATCCATCTCTGTGAGAAGATCGTCGGAATTTTTTCTATGATAAAATAATATATCCGAACCGGAATTATTAGCAAATGCAAAATTGTATGGTTAAGTCACGTGACTTTATTCTAATTATATACTAGTCAATAAAAGAAACGATGCATGGTAACACATTTTTCATATATACATATTTTCATATAGCTGTACTAAGCAGAAAAATAGTCCCACACGTCTGATTTTTATAGTAGATTGTTTTCTCATTAAAAGCATGGATTTTGTGCAAATAGTTTGAAATAAAAATCGCATTTTTAAACCAAAATTAAAAAATCGGTATTTTTACCCCGTTATGTGAATCATAATGTCTGTGTGACAAAAGATTTGAGTTTTTTTCTACGAATTTCAGCCACTGGATTTTCATTTTACAAAATATGTGTCGATTTTCTTCTCGATTTTCCGCAAATTTAATTTAACCTTTTTTGGAAATTTCCATTTTCCACCATTTCAAGTTTTTATCCAAATTTCAAAATGAGACGCATTAGATCAAGAAATGAAGTAGCAAACCACTCTTTCCTCATACTTAAGTCTTTTTAAGGAATTACCAAGATATTTGGTTCCGAACTCGTGTATCGTCACTTTTGTTGACTTAGTATATATTGACACTATTTCAGTTTTTCAATTTTTCTCACAGTCTTCTGTGTTACTGAATGCCTATACCAGCTTTTATTTAGTATGCTACAGAAAGATATTATGAAAATAAAAAAAGACATGGGGATTGTGTCATTTCGAGAATATCCGGGAATCCCATCAGATTTAATATCATAATTTATTGATATTTACTGGCTGACAACCCTATCTCTTCGGGTACCGGATTTAACTATACAAGTTTTTTTTCTCTATCAACTAGAAAATATCGGTTAAAATTTTAATATTCATTTTATGAAATCGACGTATATTTCTAAATTTTCCTAAATGGCAAATGGTTCCTCGCATTTCATTTTTAATACAGAATCTAATGTAGAAGGCCAGAAAAAACTTTACGCTGAACCAACGGATGCCATTCTCACATAATCTTCGGTAGTCAAGGGTTACAATCCGCTCCTATCCTCTTCTGTGCTGCCAAGAGATTATAATAATCAGTCATGGTCTAAGATGTGAGATGGGACAATTCCACCCGAGGGTTCACATTTTCTCGTAGAAACTGTCAGAAACGAGGCTTGCTGAGTTTCTGATGATAGAAAATATGAACCACAGGATGGAATTGTCCAGTCTCACATTTTTTACCATGATTGATTATCACATTTCTCGGCCGAATACTTAAAGAAATAAACACGGCGACCATGACACGAAAATGCGCTCTATTAAACTAGCCAAGCTAGTGCAAAATAAATTACATATATGAAAAGATCGTATGCGTTTTGGTTTTGTACCACAGGTACAAAACTTTAAAAAGATATCTTTTAGGTTGCGCTTCAGGATTTTTTCAAATTGAAGCGATGTTATTTTCGACGTTGTTTTTTGCATTGTTACGTCAAAGGTTGGTCATGTGATGTGAGATACATGAATCTCACATTGGTGTCTCACACGGAATATAACTGTCCCAAACACATAGAAATGTGAGAAATACATATTCTTAATTAATGGAGAGATCAGATCGTTACCCTTTACCCGCGAAAAAAACATCTTGTTCAAAAAATTATTTTTTATATTTTACTAGTATCTCATTTAATATTTTGAGTATCAAGATTTAACTGCAAAAATATTGATGATATTTACGGCAACTTTTATATGTTATATATATCATGAATTCTTACCTTTCTTCGGACTACCGTTTTCAATAAAAGTTTGTAATTCTCTATCCTTACGATCTGCCATTATTAACTATAGACCTAATTTTACCCGTGGTAGTATATTATTATTCAGATCACGTGTAATGAGTCTCAATGTGTAAGGTTAAGTAAGTATGCTCCTCTTGTCCTTCACTTAGTGAGGTAAATGTTAATACTTTCTCATACAAATATTCTGTCAAATGGTTAATATTATTTTGGGGGAATTCTACTAAATTCTTTTGGGGCCTCGGTGGCCGAGTGGTCTAGTTCGTCATGACTACTAATGATCACTAGTCTGTCAACGGCTGAGGTTGTGATTTCGAATCTCACATGTGGCGGGGAGTGTTCGACTCCGATCTTAATTGACAAGGATTGCCAATTTTTCTACCGAAGGTCGGCGGTTCCCTCCGGGTACTCCGGCTTCCTCCACCAATTAAAACTGGCCGCCGCGAAATAGCCAAATGTGCTGAAAACGGCGTAAAACCCCCACTAAACAATAAACAAACTAAATTCTTTTAGAAATTTTTTTACTGTGACAAATAAAGAAAACACTAACAAAAATGACTATACTGATATTAAGAAATGAATTTTTTATCTTTTTCCTTTTAATGTGTATTCATTTACCGTTTTATTTTGACTGCTGGTGTTTCTGAAAACCTAAAATATCCTTTTATATATAGATGTATACAAAATATTGGGTGTAAAAGGCGAAATGAACAAATAAGACTGGAGTCATTCGATGCCAATCTAATTAAAAACCGATCTCTCATCGCTCCCGTTTTCTGATATGTCGCGTGGGAGATCTAACGAAATCCGCTTTGAGGTCACATGTGAGTGAACTGGAACTTATGAATTTATAATGATATGCAAATGAGTTGACTTCCTATCAATAAGCCAATCAAAAACGTTTATGAATTCTGGGGACTGACGATTTCTTCGTTAATAAAATGAGTTACATCCCTTTACCACACGATCAACTTACAAGATCGCCTAAGCCGCAATTTCATTGGTCGAACAGGACACACCTACGAGGTCACTCACATGTGACCTCAAAGCGGGTTTCGTTAGATCTCCCACGCGACATATCAGAAAACGGGAGCGATGAGAGATCGGTTTTTAATTAGATTGATTCGATGCTTGCGGCATTGTGTTGTTTTCCTACATTGAAGACCATTTTGTAAGCTCTGTGTGTTTATTTATTTATATACTTGTCATTTTGTGCTTGTTTATAACTTCAAATGCATGTACCAAGTCAGGAAAATGTTTTCCAGTTGTTCCGCTGGTTGATACGGTTGGGCTTCTTTTCGGTTTTGTCAGTGTTTGTAGACTTTCCCCTGTTGAATACACCTTGGAAAACGGTACCTTCATTATGATCTTTATTTGAAACTTCACTCCATATCCGTTTTTACCTACATTACACGTATAATACATACAACCTCAAGAAACTATCATAAAGCAAAAAGGAAGTTTGATTCTAACGTGATTGCCTTCCGTTTTCCTTTCCAACCCCACTTGTTCAGAGTTTTTTTGTTTTTTTTTTAATAAATTTTATTATTATCTATCTTACACTTAGCATTACTATTATTGTAATAACCCTTTTAAGATCTTTCAAAATGTCAAATAAGTCTATTTTCTATATCAATGACATCAATATTGGAGTGCAATATCCTAGAATATTGCACACTATCTTTCTTTTCGTTACCGTTACGTTGCTGTACAATCAATACAATGTATATAAAAAAGTATATAGCATAAGATTTTTAGACAAAAAACAAAGGTGGTAGAAATGATAAAAGATATCAGGTTCTGTAAATTCAGAAATTATTGTGTGCATTTATTATTGCGATTCTATCATTTTAGACCAAAATGCGATTTTAATTTTTGCGAGAAAAATCCCACTCATTCATATAAAAAATTCCAAACTGCGAGTTTAAATTATTGCGATTACAATCCTGTCGCATTTTTCGCAATAATAACAACATCGCAATAATTTCCGAATTTACGGTATCTTATTTTATATTCTGATTGTCAAGAAAAAATCGGATAAGCGTAAAGTCTGCATAACAATGGATATTCAAGCAATACATCAAATCTAACTAAAAATACAAAAAACCGCATAATATTCTTATATTCTGGCTGAAAATTTGGTTGTGAAACAAATCAGACTATAGATAAAAAATAAATGTCCTTAATTATAAGGCAATTTGATATTATTTTGTACTTTTGAACAATACAATGTTTTATGGTACGGTAAAGGGTTGATATCTCACTGTGTATCTTTACAGTTATTATTAGTTTAGTTGTTTTTAAAGTAATAAACTACAAATGATGAGAAAACTTTATTACATTTGAAAACCTAAGACTAATTAGTCCAGTCAATCTAGCATAAATTTGACCCTAACCTTAAAGTAATTGCAAAAGAAGATTTTTAAGTTTTAATCTTTACCATTATACCCCTAATATACACAGAAAAAAGTCTAACAAAATCTAACTTGAGGAGGACTAAAAAATCACGATTTTAAAATTCCTATGGAGATTTGCATTGAAAATGGGAGATAACTCTGCAAAAAAGGTAGAAATATCAATAAAAATTGATACAAAATTATAATTTTACCGCTTCTATTCAGCAGAATGTACTGATTCTTGATATTTTATCCGTCTTTAGAGTATAACAAACAACTCTAAAGGTGTTTTCATATCTTTTATCAAGCTACAACCTAGATTTCGTAATTCATTAGTTGACCATTTATTAAATTTTTCAACATGTCAAGGTAAAGAATCTCAAATTTAATAAAAATGATTAAGTACATATTCTTCTTTTTGTGGTTTAAAGTTTCTTTAAACAAGGTAGATGCTGAAAAAATATAATTTACAGATATAAACAATACCAAATTTTCACATTATTTTTTCAAAATGGTCACGAAGCCACAAATTTGCAATTTCTTTAATGAAAAATGTGCCAAAAAAATAAAAATACCCATAACACTTCGGTTTTGTACATTTCATGAGCAGAAGATTATATAATATAGTCAAATACGAACTTATAACCCCATCAAAGTATCATACTTTACATGAATTTTAAAAAAATCAACCAAAAACTGACAAAAAAGACTAATTTTTGCAGAGTTATCTCCCCTTTCCAATGTTAATTTCCATAGGAAAGTAAAAATGCTGATTTTGAGTTTTCCTCAAGTTAGATTTTATGGGACTTTTTTCTGTGTATATTTGGGGCTTAATGCTATAGATTAGAACTAAAACATTTTCTGTTGCAATAAGTTTGAGGTTAAAACTTAGTTTGACTGGACTAAATATCAATATCCCCATAATATACGTATGCAAAGGTTTAACAGACCGGTAAAAGAATACCGAACGGACAAAACAGTGGGAAAAGTCCGTTATTAGAGATCCAAAGGAAAGACAAAGTCGTGAGAAACAAAAAGCATCCATGTATAACTAAAATAATACAAAAATATAATAAACTAAATAAAAACTAAAATATATTGGTTTAACAATCAGACACTGTAACATTTCTTATTGTTTTTTCATCATCGTCTTTTGCCCATGACTGAACTTCGCCACGAGCAAAACCACCAAAGACGATAGTTCCAAATACATAGATAGCAGCACAGACATAGAATACATTCCTCCATTCTTCTTGAGTATCCTGTGTAAAATATAAAATACATGTAAGGTCACATTACGCTATTATCCGCAGATTTGCTGTCTTTTGCATGGTTAATTTCCTCGAACAGTTTTTTTTTCTCATTCGTTTACCTCCCAATGCCTTTATATCGTTTTTGTTTCTTTGTTCCTTCAACTTAATACAGAATAAAATACTTACCTAGAAACAAATACTAAGGGAATACGATACAGTTGCAAGAGCAGTTAATGATGTCGCCGAGAACTGAGTAGAAGCAATTTAGTTTATAGGTCTTCATTACCAAACATTTCGCAAAGATTGCTGTCTATATGTTTGAGAACATTTATAAACAAAAATGTTCAATGCAAGTTATCTTTTTTTCATGAAAAAGTTAAGATCTCGAAAAATGCAACGATTAAATTCAAATACATGTAAAATGCATGCATTTTTTTAAATGATCCGTATGTTTGTAGTACTGTCTGTATCTGTATGTGCTGTTTATAACAAGTTTGGTTGTTTTTGTTTGACCTTTTATTATCGGTGTACTATTCAAATAAAGTTATTATTAAATTTATTGTCAAAATCAATCTATAACATCTTAAAAACTATCTCATAAACATAAAGTATTCTTTTCTTTATATGGAAAGAATGAACAAATATTTACCCTATGTCAAAGTTTCAGCAAAATCAGTAGAGGAACCTAATGTATCTTATTTCCTTAATGGATTTGCTTTTTGTTTCCTTTATGTCCGTCAAATTCATAATGTTATGTAACTATATTAATGAAGGTGATAAAATATTTAAGTTTTTGTCAAATTAACCCAATAAAGATGCATTGAACAATTTTTCCCGCCTGTCAGACATATATATTTTCAATAAATTGTGTATAAAATTAGAAAGATACTTACGTTTGGAGTCAAAGCTCCAACAACGAGTGGAGATAACATTCCAGGAATGGTTGCCATAGTATTTGTGATGCCATACATAGTTCCTGCATATCTGTAACAGTTCCGCAAAGAGAGAAAAAACAGTTATAATTTCAATGCAAATGAACAATTGTGATTTGATAAGTTCTAGTAGTTAAATGCAGTTATTGTTTTTTCTTTAAATACGGAATTTGAAGTCAAAGATCATTGAAATTCGAAGTAAAACAGACAAAATTTTGGCAAAAACAGTTTTCAGCGCAAACACAGATAACATAAATAATTCGTAGACACTAAATTTAAAAAAGATATTATATATATATATTTTTTTTTTTTGGGGGGGGGGGGGGGGGAGGGGGTAAAATTTGCAATTAGTTTTTTGTTTCCTTTATTGGTAGTTTTTATAGTTACTCCACATGACCGATAAGTATTTCTATCGTGAACAATATGCACTATCAAAGTTAGAATGTTGCGTTTCAGTAAAAAATGCATTTATAAAATATTTGTTCAAAATTGCATCTCTGAATACTACAGTCATTGCTTCTTGAACATTTCAAATTTGCAATAGGAACAACGAAGTCTATTAGAATCAAACACAAAAAATACAAATGAATACTTAGGAGCAACATCAATATGGTTGACAGAAAAGCCTGCTCTCTGTATTCCGAAGACACTGACAGCCAAACATAGGAATATCACAGCGAGATATCTTCTTTCGCATGACACAAATCCTGTTGCTATCAAAAATGTTCCGGCTCCAATGAAAGCTACAAGAAAACTACAATTTCTGTGAACAAAGCTCACAAATGTATATCCCCCTCTATGGCTATAATAATATACAGTAGTGTACAAGTCCATGCTTGTCTAAAGGAAACCCCCAAAATTATTTTGATCAGGAAAACAAAATAGCGGGTTCACAATGGAAATGTACAGTACAGATTCCTTGAAAGTTAAAAAAAAATCCATTCACTGGTTTAGGAGGAGCTGCAGACGGGGCATGCTAACCCCCAGCCAGACTTTTTACATTACGATATTATGAATAAATGGGAAAGTCAATTTTTTATCTGTGGAAAACGCCAAAAATTATTTTGATGAAAAATTAAATAGGTAGTCCACAATGGCAATATACTCTTAAGATTCCCTGAAAGTTTCTCAGAAATCCATTGAGTGGTTTGGTAAGAGTTGAGACGGAGCCTGTCTACCCCCCTTACATTACATTTAGAAATGGCAAAGTCCATGTTCGTCGGTAGAACAACCCCAAAATAATTCTGATCAAAAATTAAATAGGCGATGCACAATGCCATTTTGTACTGAAGTTTCTGAAAAAGTTTCACAGAAATCCATTTGCATGCATGAGTACTTTTAGTAAATAGGTGTGGACTGGTGGACGAACGGAATTCCCAATCACTATATACCCCCTTCTTCGCTAAGCGAAGGATACAATAATTTAATCTTAGTTAGAAAAAAACATTTCATTTTTTCACCCTGCTACATGCTTAAAGCACAGCACCGAATATTAAGACAGTGAAATGTAAATGTTGCTCACTTTCTCCGAAAGTAAACCGTTCCTGTTTTATTTTCTCATATCATGAATATTTTTTCCAATTTTGAGGTTCGAAATAAAATATCTTTTTATTCGAGCCAAATTTAAAAAGAGTACTGTTTGAATGCATATAATGCACATACTGACAAACCGATAAACACAATTAAACATTGTAAACAAAATGTATTAAATTCTGTAGTTGAACAGTTAATAACCCATCATTGGAAAAGGATGTCAAAAATCAAACACGGACCACTTATACTCTCGTTGGTGATAGAAATCGAATTGAACTTAACTCTCTGTTGTGTTTACGGTTGTGCTTTGGGCTATTTCATGTTATTTTTGTCCAAGGTTCTGTCCAGAGTTAATTGATTGGTATGTCTTTGGTGACCTTCCTGTTATCCATTTTGTTTTTTGTTTTTTTTTGTTTTTGCAATTACATGCTTGAGTAGTTTGTGAATCAAAATGGTGGAAAAGACGAACTAAGTTAAAACTCTCTATTAACCTTCACTTGTAAATAACATACCAATACTTTGAAATGTTCTTCGTGTTTGTCTGGTAGTTAGAATACCTTTACGTCTTATATAATCTGCAAAATGTCCAGCCAACACAGAAAACACAGCAGAAAAAATATATGGAAGTGCAGAAAATAATCCATTCTGTAAAAATATCAAAATTAACATAACAACTCTTATACTATACTAAATGCATGAACATATTACTAATAAAAGTTAGGAACAAAATCAAACCAATTTAAATCTTATCAGATACATTATTGTACTTTTATTTAAAAACAAAAACAAAAAAACATTTATGGGTGTTTTGTGAGTGTTGGCCTACAGTTCATACGACAAAACGACAGCCACAAATATTGATGTAAATACTAGGCATTCAAGCAAATTCGACAGAGAACAAACATAAACACAACATTTCAGTTGTAAAATATGGCATAATCATTAGAAAAGAAAGAACAAAACAGATATACTCGCTTGGAAGAGAAATAAACATAGTCGATCAATCGTTACAAATTTCATTTCAAAATGACATTAAAAATTTTCTCCCGAAGTGAACACCTCCTCAACAGTTTACCACGCAACAAGGTTATCATATATGTTGCTGACCTACTTACATACATAATGACGTATTTCGCCAGCAACTTCAGGGGATAAGGAAATACATAAGCCTTCTTATTTCCTGTATCTTGTATTCAATTGTCAATATGTAAAGTAAAAAAATACCAAAGGGATATTCGAAGGTGGGGAAAGTCGAAAACAACTGACAGAACCGGAGAACAACGCAAACAAGACCAAAACAATACAAACACCACAATACCTTAAATTGTACTTACACTTTTGATATCAAATTTCAATACTTTTTTCATGAATTCAGGTAAACTGGTTAGCAGTGTATACGACCCCCAATTGCCACACATGTGACAACAGATTCCCGTCCACAATGCAACTGACGTACACATCTTTTTCCATGGTACAGCGGACGTCTGATAGATAAAATATCATATAAAAAATCTTTGTCGGCTCAACCAAATTAAAAGCTGACGTTACCAAAACTTGTTTAACTGATTGATTGTATTGCTAAAAAAAATTGAAGCTTTTTGCCTTTCCAATTTAACCATGAGGTTATTTTATAAAGATAAAACGCATTTTGTTCAGTGCATTATCATGATTATACGAAATAATCTTTTTTTTTTAATTTTAATTGTTGAAAATACTATTTTATTAAATTGTTGTGGATTTAATTTTTCAGTCATTTTATGTGAATAGCATTTAATTTTTTGGTTTAATTCAGGTTTCAAATTTGACCGGACTTCAGCTACCATATGAAAGCCCGTTTCATTTTACTCTTCACGTGATATTTTGACTTTTGATCATGATTCTAAGCGAAAAAGTTAGTATTTGAGTTTATTTTGGTATTCGGACCACCATGAACTGACCACGTGATTATTATAAATACCCCGGATAATCCATACAACATAACGGTAAAAGACTTGGATAGTTTACGGCAAACTTCAGAAACACTATATATGTAACGAAAACAAACTACGAGTTTCTAATTAGGAAAAATATATATACGCAAATCATGCTTTAGACTTTTCGGGTTAAATTATTTTCCGCCAAAGCGATTTATTATGTTAGGAATTCTACATGTTTGTATATGTGAGTTGTCTCCCATATACGGAGTTATCTGCCTTTGGAGAAGGTGACTTCAATAGATATCAATAGACAAACTTTCACTTTTCTGCAAAATATTTTTTCTTCCTAACGATATATTATCCTCAAAAGACATTAATGATGTTTTCAGATATATTTTCCCCACATTTTTTGTTTGATGAAGGCCTTCTTCAATTTAATATTTTTTGGAAAAAAAATAGAAGTGATTGTTGCCTATTATTTTATTCACAAGACACCTTCTGCCAGGAAAGATAACTCATGCATATGGGAGACAACTCAAACATCCGCAAATAGGGAATACCTTAAGTTGACCTTATGAATATTCTGTTTTATTTAGTTTAAACATACCCTTTTTGACGTATCATATTCAATGTTTTCTGTTAAGTAATGCAATTCAGCTTTACTTATCCTGGGATGTTGTGCTGGAGAATCTCTGACTTGGTAAAACCATATAATTGTCCAGAGACCACTCATACCTCCTAATATATTAAGAATATTGACCTATGCATTCGTTTGGTTATAGGCTCATACATTTTTAGCTCACCTGACCCAAAGGGTCAAGTGAGCTTTTCTCATCACTTGGGGTCCGGCGTCCGTCGTCGTCCGTCGTCCGTCGTTGTCCGTCGTCCGTCGTCCGTTAACTTTTACAAAAATCTTCTCCTCTGAAACTACTGGGCCAAACTTGGCCACAAGCTTCATTAGGGTATCTAGTTTTAAAAATGTGTCCGATGACCCCGCCTGCCAACCAACATGGCCGACATGGCTAAAAATAGAACATAGGGGTAAACTGCAGTTTTTGTGTTATATCTCAAAAACTAAAGCAATTAGAGCAAAACTGACGGGGTAAAAATGTTCATCAGGTCATGATCTACCTGTCATGAAATTTTCAGACGAATCGGTCAAACCTTTGTTGGGTTATTGCCCCTGAATTGTTAATTTTAAGGAAATTTTGCAGTTTTAGGTTATTATCTTGAATATTATTATAGATAAAGACAAATTGTAAACAGCAAAAATGTTCAACAAAGTAAGATCTACAAATAAGTCAACATGACCAAAATCATTGATTGACCCCTTATAGGAGTTTTTCCCTGTAAAGACGGCATCCAGCGTAAACTTTCCTTTAAAGATCTTTTCCTCTCAAACCACTTGGCCAATTGAGACCAAACTTTGGTGGAAAGGTCCTTGGGTGGCCCCCTTCCAAAATTATGTCTGGCATCCCCGACTTCCAACCGAGATGGCTGCTGTTACTAAAAATAGAAAAAAAGGGGGGTGACTTTCAAAACTCTTCTTATATGAAACTACAAGTCCAGTTGGAACCAAAGTTGGCAGTAATAGTTCTTAGGAGGTTCTCTTTCAGAAATATGTCCAATGACCCGGACTGTTAACCAAGATGGCCGCCACAGCCGAACTTAGTTTAACATAGGGCCCTATGGGAAAATTCATTGAAAATCTTCTTGTCTTAAACCACTTGACCAATTGGAACCAGACTTGGCGGCACTGGTTCTTAGGAGGTCCTTTTTGAAAAATGTTTCTGATTTCGTGGACTGTGAACTAAGATGGTCCTTAGATGGTCCTCTTACAGAGGTGTGTCCGATGACCCGGACTGTCAACAAAGATGGCCGCCACAACCGAACTTAGTTTAACATAGGACCCTATAGGAAAATTCATTGAAAAATCTTTTTGTCTGAAACCACTTGACATATTGGAGCCAGACTTGGCGGCACTGGTTCTTAGGAGGTCCTTTTTGAAAAATGTTTCTGATTTCGTGGACTGTGAACCAAGATGGCCGCCACAGCAAAACTTAGTTTAACATAGGACCCTATGGGAAATTCACTCAAAAATCTTCTCGTCTGAAACCACTCGACATATTGGAGCCAGACTTGGCAGCATTGGTCCTTAGGAGGTCCTCTTTCAGAATGTGTCTGATTTCGTGGACTGTGAACCAAGATGGCCGCCACAGCAGAACTTAGTTTAACATAGGACCCTATGGGAAATTCCCTCAAAAATCTTTTGTCTGAAACCAAAAAGCCAATTAGAATTAGACTTGGTATCAATGGTCCTTAGATGGTCCTCTTTCAGAATTTTGTGCGATGACCCGGACTGTCAACCAAGATGGCCTTCACAACCGAACTTAGTTTAACATAGGGCCCTATAGGAAAATTCATTGAAAAATCTTCTTGTCTGAAACCACTTGACATATTAGAGCCAGACTTGGCAGCATTGGTCCTTAGGAGGTCCTCTTTCAGAAATATGTCCGATCACCCGGATTGTCAACCAAGATGGCTGCCACACCGAACTTTGTTAAATATTGGACACTGTAGGAAAATTTATTTTAAAATCTTCTTGTCTGAAACCGCTTAGCCAGTTGGAACAAGACTTAGCAGAAATGGTTCTTAGATGGTTCTCTTTTAGAAACGTATCCATTGACCTGGACTAAACCAAGATGACTGCCACAGCTGAAATTAGTATAACATAGAATCCTATAGAAAAACCACCCAAATTGACTGCAACACTTAAATGTTTAGGTCTGCTCAAGGTGAAAAGTTAAATCCAGGTGAGCGATACAGGCTCTTGAGAGCCTCTAGTTTAAAATAACATATCTGAAATATTTACTGTTTTCTCATATTCAACAGCTAGATTCAAATGTCTGTTAATTAACAATCTAGAAGCATCAACATTGAAAACATTACCAGTTGATCTTTGCCGTGAGTGCTTTCATTTTGTTGAATAAACTTTTTCCGTTTTTTTGTTGACAAGAAGGAAATGAAAAAGAACCACGAACTAATTATTTATGTGACAGATTTCTTATTAATGTAGTTGAGTCTTTTATCTAAAGTTCTCTAAGGGAATGCGATATAAAATTGACCATATTTGTAGCTTATAATTTACCTGTGATGTAAAATATCGAACCCCATCCGTTGTCAAATCCGTATTCACATAATAAACCAGAGACAGCAAATGTTACTATTAAGCCTACCATTGCACCTGTTAATATACGTAATATGTACCATGTATAGTTTTATGAATAAGCATATTTTTATTTATTTTCAATAAAATATGTTTTCAATGCAATTATAATTTAGTAATATCTAGAAAAGGTAAAAGCTATATTTTGTTTTGATATTATGCAATTTGTCTAAAAACAAGATGTTGTTTATTGTTTTTTAATAAGTCATTCTGTAGAAAGTTCTGGACATTTGTGAAATAACAAGAATTGTATATAGGTACTACGCACCTGATGGTGGCAGATGGGTAGATATACTCTACACTTTATTTCTACTGTGGAAGAATTACACAGCTGGACTTGTTATTGATTATAATCCTAGAGACTTTTGAAGATAGGGGAGTGGACTATCGCTTTTCTATGGAATGTTCGTTAATGGAAGAACTGTTAGGAACATTATTTTGAGAAGTGAAACAATTTGAAATTGGAAGGACTTTTGAAAGAAACCGGATATAAAAAAGAACTCCGTTAGCTGTAAATATTATTGTAATTACGAGGTATTTATTTGTAAAATTTTGTATCATTATTAAATTATATTATAAAAAAAACACTAACTGATTATTATATCTTTCCTTTCGTAACAGCGGGAGAGATTCCCTTTAGCGAAAAGTCTTAAATATATACAACAGTAACAAACCTCTGATCTTAAACGACCATTATAGTCTAGTTTAGTCTTACTTAGTCCTGATTTTTTGCGACACTATATTTTTAAGTAAGATTAAGATAACAAGATCAAATCAAGACACGTTTTCTTGTGATCATTCCAGATGGCTCAGTTCAATTTTAGATCAGTTTAACAGGTAAATTTAAATATTCCTTAATTCATTCTTAAATATTATGAACTGGTCTGACTTTCCAAATCTTGATTGGCTGCTAGGCAATCATGGCCATTTAAGATCAAAATTGTACTTGTGATACAAAATCTTTAAATCCTAATGTGTTTTCATTAACATTTTTTTTATATTGATTTATTTTATTATTATCAGATTTAAAAACAAAATCATTGTTATTTGGGGAGGATTCTCTTAGCGTTGAAAATAAAATGCATTTTGTGTCCACTAATACTAATGAAGTCGGATCAACAACATCAAATGAACTGTCACAATACTTCTCACTAGCTAACGATCAATCTAATTAAATTAGTTCTCCACACTTGCTCCTTATTTTCGTTCGGTTGTTTATATGTCGCGCGGGAGATCTAACTACAGCCGCTTGAGGGTCATGTCAGGGTCAAATTAGCTGTAGCCAATCAGCAATGTGGCTATAAAATCTTACGGTATTGAACTGGCATAGAAGTTATTGTAGCGTCTAGAGTAAATCCGAATGTAAAATAACAAATATGGCAGCCTCCATGCGATTTTTAGCTCACCTGGCCATAGGCCATGTGAGCTATTGCCATCACTTGGCGTCCGTCGTCGTCGTCGTCTGTCGTCGTCGTCGTCGTCGTCGTCTGTAAACTTTTTCAAACGTTAACTCGTCCTAAACTACTGGACCGACTTCAACCTAACTTTGCAGAATTGTTCTTTAGGGCATCTGGAAAATTTCTATCGTTTAAAATTTTTGAAATGTCGAAAAACATGGCTGTCGTTACTATAAATAGAACATAGGGGTAAATTGCTGTTTTTTGCTAATAACTCAAAAACCGTTACAGATATCGAAAATCTGACGGGGTAAAATTGATCAGCATGACAAGATCTACCTACCCTGAAATTTTGAAGGAAATTCCAAAACCCATTTAGGAGTTATTGCCCTTTTTTCACATTTTTGGCCTTTTTTTTTGTTATTATTTCAAAAATCTTCTTCTCTGAAACTACTATTCAAAATCATATGAAACTTGGTAAGATTGTTGCTTAGGGTACCCTGCATAGAACTGATGTGGGGATTTTTGATTCGTCGAAAAACATGGCCGCTGTTACTAAAAATAGAACATAGGGGTAAATTGCTGTTTTTTGCTAATAACTCAAAAACCGTTACAGATATCGAAAATCTGACATGGAGTAAATTTGATCAGCATGACAAGATCTACCTACCCTGAAATTTTGAAGGAAATTCCAAAACCCATTTAGGAGTTATTGTCCTTTTTTTGTCAAATTTTCATAATTTAACATTTTTCGTCATTTATCTCCAAAACTATTTGAGATAGAAGTGAAATGTAAATTTGAAAAATGTTTGCCATGTTGAGATCTACATACCCTGAAATTTTAAAGGAAATCCCAAAACCCATTTAGGAGTTATTGCCCTTTTTTGTCAAATTTTTAAAATTTTAACATTTTTGCATTTATCTCCAAAACTATTTGAGATAGAAGTGAAATGTAAATTGAAAAATGTTTGCCATGTTGAGATCTACCTACCCTGAAATTTTGAAGGGAATCCCAAATTCTATTTAGGAGTTATTGGTTTGTGTAATTTGAGGTCGGGTTCTGTTACATTTATTTAAGGTTCACCCTTATTCCTGGTCAATTTTGTCAACTTCCTGCCAGGACTACCACCATCAGGGAACATATTTTAACATTAAACCTTATGAAAAATAAATCTTCAACAAATTTTCCCTGAACAATTGAACCAATTGCAACAAACTTGGTCAAATAGTTGATTAATTGTCCAATGAAAACCAGACTCCAGGTGAGCGATACAGGCTCTGGTGAGCCTCTTGTTATTTCATAATCTGAATCGTTAAAAGTTATTGTTTTTAAGTTTACCAACGAATTCCAATGGACTCAGGTGAATTATTAACACCGAGAAAAATATAAATGAGAACAAACAGTTGTGTATTGTGTGGATTCTCGTTCATAAATATTGAAATTTTGGAAACGGGATAGTGGGTAGAAAAAAGAGTCTTCAAACAAAAACTGAAGTTGAACCCCGACAGGGTATTAGAGCACCTCGTTGATTGGTTACTTGTAAATGACTTTCTAGACGCTGATTGGTTGGTCAAAGTTCAGCAAATTTGACCCTATACATGACCCTCAAGCGGCTGTAGTTAGATTTCCACCCGCGACATATAAACAACCGAAAGTGCAGAGAACTAATTTTAATTAGATTAACTAACGATAGAGATGGAATAAATAAACTTTAGTTACTTAATCATGTTTGTGTTAATATTCAAAGTTTATGATAAGTTTTAGAAGAAGAAATCCATTCTACAACCCTAACTTAATATTATACAAAGATATTTGCTTAAGTTCAGATAAGTCTCTTATTTTGTAAGATGAATCTACATGTATCCCTCATTCCTTTGTAAGAAAATGATTTGAATAATTTTCCGAGAAGATACTTGGTAAGGTAAATGCAGTAAAGATGTTCCCTTTATATACAAGTTTGAAAATAAAACTTGCCTGAATATGATGTAGCCACAAGTTTACTTCTTTCCATTGTCGGAGCCCATCTACCCCATAATGAATGGCCAACCGGAAATACCACTCCCTATATTAAAAAATATTTTTTAATTCAAATAATTATATACACTATCCTTGTCGTAGACTTAATTGTATAATTGGGTTCCAAATTAGAATTCGGTGCAAACTAAATCCTTGTTATTTTGCGAAGGCAACATACTCGGAAAGAAATAGTCACCGGTTTAACTTCCGGATGTTATAATCCCATAGGTATATGGCCTTAAATCGCATAGACATTCCACGTTTGCGGTGAACGAAGCTTTTCCAAACCTTAGTATGTACCACAACAAGGACCATTTTACCTTGGATAGTTTTCTCCGCTAAACAAAACTTTTTCTAGAAGACCAATATGATCCTGGCTTTGTTGTATTTATGTTTGTGTCTTGTGATCTTTTATGTTGAGTTTTGTGCAGGGTTCCGTCTAATGCGTGGCATTGATTGATTTGTATGTCATTGTTGACCTTTCCTGTTATCCATTTTTTCCTATAAGCGCTCGCTGCGCTGCTATCAGAAGTTTTAACTAGTAGTTTATCTGATAGAGATTAATTTATAATTCGCACTGTAAGCAACAAATGTTGTTTTTGAGCTAATTTTACAAATTCCCTACTTGCAGAGCTCGGGATGCATACGTTTTTTATCATATTTTGACAGAGTTATCGTTCCTCACAGCAGGTGTGATTTCGAGGTCACTTGTGGCATTTCAACATCATTGAAGGAAAAAGATCGAGGAGTTCAAACGAAAAACGGAATTCCTTAAAAACAATTAACTGTGCAATCGAGAACTTTGGACTTTTCCATTTTTTTTTCACTGGTAAGACCTTGAAAATATTCAAATGTATCCCAGCTACATAAAATTGACAGCACATCCTATATAATGAGGAATTCCCTTCACCTTTCGGGATTTTCTGTTTTATCATTCGGATTGAAAGATAAATCGGTGTGTTCCTTGTGAGACACCTGCTGTAAAGAACGACAACTTTTGGCGGAATAGTCAACCGCATGTCAGGAATAATGATGAGTACATCTATTGTATGAAATCTGTTCGACCATATTTTGGACTATTATTACGGCGTTTCAATTGTTCGGCCTTCATCATTACTGATTAGAAAAAGTTTGTGAAAATATGCATGTAATTGGAATAACATTGTAAAAAAATAGATACCGTCGCAAGTCCTAAAACTATTCTTGAAATGTATAATAATATGACAGACGTTCTCGCACAGATTGGTGTTAGAATTGTTAATACGGTTGCTATTGCCATGGAAACACCAAAGACACGCCTACCGCCGAACCTATCAGCTAACCATCCACCAGGAAGTTGTGTAAATATATATCCATAGAAAAATGACGACAATATTGTAGATTTGGTAGTTTTGTCCCAGTCAAATTCTCCTCTCTGAAAAACGTACAACAGTTCGTAGAAAATTACATTACCGCATATATTAAAGTTATTATAGTCTGCCCTTTTAATATTCGTTTTTTTTTCTAGTTTCCCTACCCGATGGAGGTTCTTTGCAATGTCACAGAATCAAGGCCATTAAAACGTATTTCCAATGAAGGAATTAAAGCGAGATTACAAAATACAGAAAGAATGTTTGGTAGTTTTGCAAAGCACGCAAGACAGAAAAGTTAAAAAAAAATCAAATTACCGGTACAAGAAAAATGCAATAACAGTAATTGTTAGCAAGGGAGAACGTGTCCATTACGATAAATTCAATTTAAGTTGGCCGTATGAAAAGACATTTTTCTGAATAAGTAGAATAGCAATGTGATGAACTTTTCTCGTTTTTCTGTAATAGGTTTACCATCAACTACCTCGAGCATAGATTTTTCCTTCACCCATTTAAGCCTGGGTTTTTCTCTCTTTACAAAGGTGGAAGAGAATCCTTGCTTTACATCATGTGACAAAAAAAACGTAATATAATTTCAGCGAAGTCATAATTTCAAAAAATTCGAATTTTCGGGAAAACTGTTAAAGAAATTGCTTATAGATAGAAAACTCTTACAAAATTGGCAGTTAAATTTAGTAGCTAGTTTCATACTTATAATATAAAGTTTAATTACTATGATCATTTTGGTGGTTAATGACATGCTTGTTTTTCTCTAGATTCCGTCGTCATTTCTTGTTGTGACGGCAATTCTCCTACCGATCTGCATTTCGGTCTGAACTGACAGAAAATTTATCTTTTATACGGAAAGTTGTAGGATAAGACCGAAAATATGACGCCTCGTGTGGAATTCCCGTATCTTTCAACTCTCTGTGTGAAAGGTAATATCAAGTTTTTTGTAACTTCATTTCATTTTATTTTTGTCTTTGGTTATTTTCAACTTTACAAAGGTTTGGTAACTAGCGTTCCTGATGAATATCAATTCAGATCGTACCAAATTTATTATTTCCATATATATGTTTATGTAAAGTCTACAAAACCACTGCTTTTTTCATATATATAATATACATTACATTTTCACTCTTATGGCTTTGAGTCTCCAACTCCCCACATACATTTTGAGTGATATTTGTCGTATTTGACGTCACAATTGATCCATTATCAAATGGCGTCCTAACCATACACACTAGGGCCACACTAATATTAACTCTCACGGCATAAACGCACAAATATCCAGTAAAACAAAGGTATGCTAATATCCATCTCTGTGAGAAGATCGTCGGAACTTTTTCTATGATAAAAATAATATACCCTTACATAATAATTACATAATAGTTTCTTAGACCACACTAAATTGATTTTAAGTTCTTTGGATTTCGCCACTTTGTAAATTTTAAGAAAAATTATTGCCGCTTCCTTTTGCAAAAATGATGAAAATTCGCCACGTATTCTTCAATTTTCAAGAAATTAAAAATAAAAAAGTGTTCGCCCTACCGGTGGCCACATCAGGTACTTTTTTGGGAGAATGATACGATCCTTGCATGTTTAATAAACATTCTGTAGATTTCCAGAAAGGTTAGGTTAATGGCCACTACAAAAGGCTGAACTGAATTATCCGCCCCTTCCAAACTCTTCATCCTTTTCCAGTGGCAGTCAAAATTCGTTCCCCTCTTATCCCCTTTTTATCGTTGAACTCGTTCTCGTCTTGAAAATGCCACTGGATGTTAAGCAAACGGTAATAAATCAATCAAATTTAGAATGTCGGTTTCAAAATTTAAACAAAAGTAAGCTGAAATCCTATTTATCACTACAGTTTTTAAAATAGGACGGTCTGATATTCTACATATCAAAAGAGCTGATAGCGAATTCAAATTTTATATGTCATAAAATATTCAAATTGACTTCAAGTAGAACCCGCTTATTTAAATGGATTTCATGTTGAACCAAATTGACTTCAAGTAGAATTGACTTCAAATAGAACTGCTTATTCAAACTGACTTTAAGTAGAACCGTCAAAATTTGTTTTGTTAACTGTTAAAGACTTTGCAGCGAATTTCACGACAAAGAAGGTTAACAAAAACATTGTGCAAGAAAAGGTTCTTAGTAATGTCATGGCGGTCGAGTATAACGTTCATTTATGCCAGGGTGGATAAGGGCGCGACAGATCCAGTAATGGGGTTGTAATCCTTAATTGTCACAAAATACACATATAAGTACGATTATGATATTTATTGTTTACTTAATCCAAGCATATACACAAGCAAATTCTTTAGATATTAATAAAATGTAGGTTTAACTCCAATCATAGTGAAGTGGCTGCTTAAATCCATTATAATCAAAACAACCAGGCACTTAATACTTCAAAAAATCATCATCACATTAACATATGCTTCCAGTTACGGTAAGCTACATTTTATGTCACACAACAACACAAAAAAGAACACTCACTTCCAGTTACGGTAAGTGATGTCTTAAAACTATCCATGAGGCTTCATGTTAGGCAAGCTAACAACAAATAGCCACAAATTGCGTCGACGACTAATAAAATTCCACTAACAATATTACAGTGCCTACTTAAATCCCAAACTCCATATTCCTATCATATCTATTTCTATCCATCTAACTATATATATCTATCTAACTCACTAATAATTAACTAACAAACCAACCAACAGCAGAACTAAGGCCTTTCTATACATTTTGCCACCAAATATTCACCCAGAATCCACCAAAACACTTAACCTATATTTCACCAATAAACTGTGACCTACTTTGCCATCAAATATGCACCAACTATGCACCAACCTCTTACACAAAGAAAATCAATCAAAACTGACATAATTAAAACAAAACACATGCTGATACTGTACAGCGACTATGAAACATAATTTACTACTTAGTTATCGCAATTGATTGTCGTATTTCTACATTCAAAATAGTTATTAAAACTATCCAGACTAATAACCCACTGACTTTTCTAATTCTGTTAACGGCTTTTAATATTGAATTAGTCGTTATAATATATAGTTTACTATGAACCCCGTATTGCCTCTCTACGTTACATATGGAAACTGAATAACCTTGATATCCCCGTTGATTAATTTAGACAACTGACTATTTGTTCTCGTCAAGAGATATTTTTATTATGTAGATATTGCAGATGTCAGTGATACTTTGTTTCAGAATCCTCGAAAAGCATCGAGATAATTGAATTGTAATTTCACCGATCAGGAACAACAAATCACATGTAAATTATTAAATAGTTCTCCAACCTATCGGAAACCCTGAAAACAGGAAAAGAATACGAGACGTATAAGTTATTAGAGTTTGTCCTTAGAATTTTTTGACAGATTTGATTCAATTTAATGTTATTTGCAGGTCTCACATCAAAACCACACAAGAAGGGATTCCCCAAAATCATAAAAATATACGATTTTTTGCAAAGTATTGACGAAAGCAATGTTTCATAAAAAAATCAAAATTCTCTGAAAAAGAACAATGCTCTAGAAGTAATAGTTAATGGCAAATGAGAAAGTGTCCATTGCGATAAATTTATTTTGACTTGGCCATATGAAAAGAAATATATCCGTGTTAAGTTATAAAGCTGGTCTTTTTTCGAGACATATGGTGTGATACGTCGATTGAATGTACAATGACTTTCAATATAAAAACTAAGATGGAAACGTTGTCATTAAACAAACTAAAGTTTTTGAATATATTAGAGATACATTTTGTAATCACTGTGGATTTTTTTATAGTCGTTATCATGAATCGGTTGATCGTAACAGTGTACCGATATCAAAAATGACCAATTTCCACACAGTGATTGACATCCGGTAAAGCGAAGTTCAGCATAGCTGTACCGGGACGGAAGCGAACAATTGCCAAAGTTTGAAAAAGGATATTGGACAATTTTTTGCTGCTGCGGCCCTTGCTATTTATCGACTACTTCCGAAATGATTTTTTTATACTACAATGAACACCATATTCGTAGCAGGTATGCTTGTTAAGTTTTTTTTATCCAATATCATTTTGTGTTATTTTTTTTTTTCATACATATCAACCCACACATCCGCCTTTCCCTTACATCATCATTAACTAAATAAATTTTATGGGAAAAAAACTGCTATGTGTAGTTTATGAGCGATTTTTTGCATATGTCTTATTGTCTACCCGTGCGAAGTCTAATTATAACAGTGAATCTGACGTATGAAGGCAGAAAACTTTACACTGAATCAATTACTGCCATTCTGAAAAAAATACATTTTTTTTGTACAAAACTATGCTTCTTACGACACATATTCACGTTAGATTGACGAGACTTTCTGTAGAAATATTGCACAGCAAGTTTTGTGGATATATATATATATATAATAAATATATTTCTTACCTTTCTTCGGAATACTGTTTTCAAGAAACGTTGGTAATTCTTTATCTTTATTATCTGCCATTATGAACTATAGACCTACTTTAGTATATTATATCATTCAGATCATTGGTAATTAACCTCATTGTTAAGTATGCATCTGTTGTCTCTTATCTAAGGGCTTTACTTGGGGGTACTCATATTTTTTATTACCATGGTGTCCCACATATTTTGAATAGTAAAAAAAATAATTATACCCATTCAGAGTTATGATGTTTACTTATATTCATAATGTTCAATGACATTGATTGTTCATGATAAATAAAATTGAACATTGCGACATTCAAATTGGTTATTTTTTCCAATTTTTCTCAATATTCAGATTCCCTGTTTAATTCTGTGAATGAAGAAAATAATAAGTAAAATAATTATTTAAGGATGATCGCTGGTCTAATATGAAATAAATAGGATTTGAAATATGTGTTTTAGTTTGAGAGAACATATCAATAGTAAACAAATAAGCAAGAAAAAAAGTAGAGCTTCATGTGCTCATTTTAGAGCTATAAGGCCTTGAAAATTTGCAGGAAATGGGTTTTCTCTCGATTTTTCTTTGTCTTTGCATTGACAACTTCAGTCTCTCAAAATGTATGAAAAAAATAAAAAGGATTTCATAAAATTTTGTCAAATACCATTTTAAGAAATATATGATTGAATTATAAAAGAAAAAGTGGAGGTTCCTGGGCAAAAAATTTCATGTTTAAGAAATAGATAAAACCCGAGGATTCCTAAAATCTGACAAAAAGACCAAAACATGACCAGCGAGCATCCTTAATAATATAACAGACTTAATTGGTAACTTTTTATTTTTATAGCAGTTTTTTGTTTTGACTGCTAGTGTTTCTGCACGATATAGAAGAGCGATAATATGCTCTATATATACGTATACATTATACAAAATAGTTATACGAAGTATGTAGAAAAAGCAAAAATCAACACAAACCTTTATGATAAATGTAACTTAAGTTGAATACTTCAGAAACTATTATATGGAAGTCTTCCAACGTAAAAGGGTCGCTAACATTACATATAAAGATTTCAGGTTAAGCAAACGGTAATCGATCAATCAAATTTAAAATGTCGGTTTCAAAATTTAAACAAAAGTAAGCTTAAATCCTATTTATCTCTACAGTCTTTAAAATAGGACGGTCTGATATTCTACATATCAAAAGAGCTGATTGACTTACGTAGAACCCACTTATTTGAATGGATTTCACGTTGAACCAAATTGACTTCAAACTTATTCAAACTGACTTTAAGTAGAACCGTCAAATTTTGTTTTGTTACTTGTACTTGTACTACAGTTTTCAAATTAGCGCTCAGCAACAATCAATCTCTTCACGTGTTGAAATCAAGGGAATATTGTCTGTTTGTCGCGAATCAATTCTCCATATTTTTCATCCTGATCAGATTTTGAAAAATATTTTATGTAACGTTGAAGCTCTTTATAGTCTACCGTTTGTCCTACCTAGTTCGGCAACTGATTTCTTGATGACAAGTCTTGGCGTTATTGGAATTCTCTACATTTGAAATAACAATTAGGTACATCCAAAAAGGCAAAGTGGTTCAAATGTTTGGAAACAAATATTTCACACATTCAGCAACGTCACATTTGTATGTTGTAACGTAATATTAAATCAATAAACTGCACATGGAAAATCCGCTCTAGTAAAAAATTGCGGTATTTCAGCAGTGGAAAACACAAAATAGTTAATAACAAATGATCGAAACAAAAGGTATAGCAATATTTTTTACTTAATTTGTTTTAAAGAATAAATAGAGAGATTCCCGAATCTATCGTTATGGAATATCAATTGACAGACTAATCTGTTCTCTTCAGTTGTTGTAGAATAATAGGATCGAAGTGAAGACCGAAAAATCTTCAACGAGTTTTTAAAATTTACGGTCTTTCCAGATTGTAGCGCATCGAAACGAGGGAAAAGACGCTGAATTTTAAAAACGAGTTGAAGATTTTCCAGCTCTTCACTTTTGAATGAGTAAAAGGGCATATTTCTTCCGTGAATACTCGATTTTAAGTTTCCTGTTCACAATTTTATTCTAAATTCCATGTATTTATAAATTTAAATATATATATTTTTCTTTTTTTTTCTTATATTATTATACTATAATTATATATTCTTATCATTTGGTATAACAACATTTTTCACCACAATTTCATTATCTTTATCGATATCTTTGTCCAATGCCCATGGCTGTATTTCACCACTTGCTAAACAACCAAATAACGTTGCCCCAGCTACATAAATGCGGCACTGACATAAAACACATTCCGCCATTCTTCTTGTGTATCCTAGAACAACATTAGATCTTATAAAATTTATGGTAAAGGATGAACAGGGGCGGTAAGTTTCTGGATAGCTGCTCCAGAAGTAGTATATACCGGAACTGGAAATAATGTCACTCACATAGGGTAAGGGTTGAGACTGGCTTTTATAACTAAGGTAAGGGTTAGAGCTAGAATTTGTACAATAGAGCTAGTAATATGGGTTAGATAAGTGAATACAGGACTAGATGTATATATTAACTGCCCCTGTCTGGACTAATCAAATGAAGTTTCATTATCAGAAGTCAACACATTCCTGAATTAAAGCTTCTTTTCGTGCTAAATCAGAATGTTTCCGAAATACTCTTTTCTCTTCCAGTAAGACTCCATAATTTTCATCGCAAGAGCGGGCTCATTTACAGGCCCGCGTAGCATGGATGCGGCCAATTTTATGTCTATAGAAATAAAAATGTCACTAGATTACGACTAAAAGCACAAAGAACACCAAGGCCGAGAAAGGAAGTCAATAATCCCTGCTCCTGCTCTTCTTCCTCAAAAAACCGAAATGAGCATCAAAGTATAGTCCTGAGCAGCGATGATGGGGACGAAAACTGATGCGTACAATCCAAAGCAGCAAGGAGTCGTGAAAAGCAGTATGAGCTTGGACTGAAAGCGAGGAATATAGCGCATCAGTGATGAAAAGGAAGGATCACCTCCTAAAAATAACTATCTCATCTGATACTGAGGTTGTATTACCTCTTGGTGAGAATGACTTCCCCTCAGTAGAAAGAGCGTAACATTGAAAATGAGAAGCCAAACCATCCTTGTCACAAGTATTAGAGCTCTAGGTCACATTGGCCGGAAATCCGACCTCTCTAGACATCTCTCTAGATGGCGACTTACGACACCAAGGACACCAAGACAGAGACGGCAAGAGTAAGAAGCTTTTCTTCCTCTCCTTCTCCTCCGCTTCCTCATAAACCAAAATAAGCACAATTGTGTAACAGTAAATTTTAAGTATCAATTTATTGTCGGGCTAGTATCGAAATACAAGCAATTGAGCTGGAGATAAGTTTTATATGAACAACATTTCATTTTTTCGATCCGGAATGCAAATGACCTTTGGAGTTCGAAGGACAAACGGATATTCCATTGTAAGGATGACGTGGATTTGGAGATGACCTTGTAATGCAAAATATAGGTAGGATACCGTAATTAATGCGCAATTTGTGATATCCACAAATATAAATTATATTTCTTTTTTAACAAAAATAACTTTAACCAGAAGTTTAATCAAGAATTTCGTAGATATATTGTATTATCTTCGCTGTTGGTATGAGGTGTCCATGAACACACATGTAAGTTAGGTTTTATTGCGTTTCCGAAGTTTGCCGATAATTACCGAGGTCACTTGCCATTACATCCGGGACATTTGGAAAAATCACGTGGTCATTTATGGTAAAAGACTAACTTATTGGTTTTGCATTTAGAGCTTTATGTTCCTCAATTTTTTATTTATTTATTTTACATTATTAAAGTATGCAAATTATATATTCTTATTATTTGATATTACATTAATTTCAACTACAACTTCGTTATCTTTATCAATATCTTTGTCCAAAGCCCATGGCTGTATATCCCCACTCGCCAAACAACCGAATGCAGTTGCCCCGGCTACATAAAATGCCGCACTGACATAAAAAACCTTCTGCCATTCTTCTTGTGTATCCTAAAACAACATCAAATCTTCATATTTGTAAATGAAATTAAAAAAAATAATTAAAAGGAAGAACGATATCACACAAAATGAGCAAGCTCTTTGAATTCGGCAGTTCATTATCTATAACAATAACAATTCTAGTTAACGCTAGGTGCTGCACTGGGCGGAAACATCGAGTGTAAACATTATATATATCTGGTACCCAAATCGTCTATGCTAAATATTTTTTAACCCAGTTTTTAGATAACTTCCGGAAAAACAGCTCCGACTGGCGTAGGTGAAATTGCTATCTATAGAGCAAGTACCAAGAAATGTATGGTCGGAAAGTTTATTGCATAATATAGCACTGAACAGTTTCAATGCATTGTCAGACACGAAATTCAACGAATTACGTAAGGCCAATCGGACGAATGAAAATGAAGACATGTGGCATATTAGTGTAAGTGTACTTTTCTTCCAATACGATGTCCAGAAGTTCCGGGACATGATATATCCTAGCATATTTCTTTCTTTAACTGTTTATGTTTATTCCGCTGGATATAAACTTCTAGTGTAACAGTCATGGATCGAATTTTTACCCTAGTCCTTTTTTCAAAAGGAAAAAATACTACTGGAAAGGATCGGCTGTTAAAATAGCGCCTAGCCACAGGCAACTCATCACATACGCGCAATTGACATCTAATTCCGCAATGATATAAACAAATCATATGTTTTGGTAGAAACATGTCAAATAATCACAAAAATATTCTTACATGTGGAGTCAGAGCGGCTGCTGCTATTGGTGCCACCATACCAGGTATTGTTGCGCATGTGTTTGTAATACCATACATCACTCCACCGTACCTTTATTTGGGGTAGAAAAATGACACTTCATTTTCGATACAGATGATTGGTTGGATTGACAAAATACTAACCACTGTATCAGTGATGTTGGACTGGAATATGTTTGAACTAAATGTCTCGTTCCAAAATTAATTGCATCCCTCAAACCAAAGTCATTAAAATTGGTATTTGCTGCTTCTACGCGAAGCACGCGGCATCTAGTAGTAAGAGCAAAGGCTCGGAGTCAGTATACTGTGTCTGAGTGGGGTGATATGTCTTCCTGCGGACAGTTACCTCGTGAGCTAGCACATTAAAAATCCGGCTCATCGTATCGGTTTAGTACAAAGCAGGAATATGGAATGCCATAGCTGCCTTATATGTACTTATTTCTATATATGCACATACTTGTCTATATATGCACATACTTTATCTATATATGCACATACTTGTCTATGTATGCACATACTTTATCTATATATGCACATACTTGTCTATATATGCACATACTTGTCTATATATGCACATACTTGTCTATATATGCACATACTTTTTCTTTATACCTTTTCTATTTTCCATTTACGGTATAGATCGCAATTTTGACCTTACATTGTGTTTTGTATTACATGTATTTTATTCAATGTTTCAGGTTATTTTAGGAGATTTTTCAGGGCAACCCTCCTCAGAGCTATGCCATCCCGTATGTCAACTGAGTTTGTCGATTCCAGATATATTTGTTTAAAACCAGGGGACACCCACTAAGATGCAAATATGTATAGCAAAGTGTCTATCACCTAGTATGTGTGGATTAATAAAAAAGTTGTTGTTTAAGGCAACGACCATTTTTTTATGTGGGGGGGGGGGGGGGAGGCTGGGATTTTCACTGTGCTCTTAATTTATTTTAGAAACCTTCCTTTGACAAAATATTTGTTTTCCTATGAGAAGGAAAGCGAAAATTGTTTTCCTATCATGTGTTCAGGATCATGATGTATATTCCGCCTATTAGTTGTCTTCGTTGGAAGGAAACGTTTTGAATTCTAGTTGAAATCCGAAGTTCCGTGTTGAGAGAGAAGCCACGCTCTTCGAACGATAGAGAACCCTATCAACAACTCTTCGGAGGGGTCCGTAGGTGGCCTGTTGATAGGTAAAATATTAACAGAATAATTTGAGACCACTCCCAATCTGCCACAAACTATTCAACACCTACCCAAGTGTTTCGGGTACCTGTTTAGATCGATTAATAGGATCAATGCCGTACCCATCATCAGCGACTCAAGCCTCTGGTGTGTTATTTTTAAGACGTATTATCTTTAATTTTTTTGTTCAGAAACTGATACACAAGGAATCGGACACCTAGTGGTCAGTAGTCTATGCTTTTCTATTTTGTTTTTGTTCACACTGTGTTCAAAGCTTGTTTTCAGTTGAGAATGTGTGTTGTAATTAACGTATTGAATACTTTTGAGAAAGATATACTTTTTTATTTCGTTTTAGCCGAGGTGAGGTAATTTTCCAGGCTTTATGTTTTTTGTACGCAATAAGCGGGGGGGGGGGGGGGGGGGGGGGGGGGAGGGCGTTTAAATAAATAATTTGTTTCATCATTACTTTCAATAATATTCCAGTGTTTTCTGATAATTCTTCCTAACTGTTTGAAACAGGGATTAAATTTTGTAGCAAATACTAGCGGTGGCGCTTTGTTTTTATTTTTAGGCCTGTATTTAAGAGTTTTTTCTCTATTCGTTAAAATAGCCTTAAACAACAACTTTTTTATTAAGCCACACATACTAGGTGATAGACACTTTGCTATACATATTTGCATCTTAGTGGGTCTCCCCTGTCTGTAAGCAAATATATCTGGAATCGACAAACTCAGTTGACATACGGGATGGCCTAGCTCTGAGGAGGGTTGCCCTGAAAAATCTTCTAAAATAACCCGAAACATTGAATAAAATACATGTATTACAAAACACAATGTAAGGTCAAAGTTGCGATCTATACCGCAAATGGGAGGATATGATCATTTAAAAAAAAGTATGTGCATATATTGAAAAAGTATAAAGAAAAAGTATGTGCATATATAGAAAAAGTATAAAGAAAAAGTATGAAGGAAAAGTATGTGCATATATAGACAAAGTATGTGCATATATAGAAATAATTACATATAAGGCAGCTATGGCGTTCCATACAGGGATTATATCACATCAACATTTTCTCATCCTGATATGTACCTAATAGTTGCCGCTGGACGCTAAACAATAATTCACCCATCATCTTTCCAAAGTTAATTGAACACATTTATTTGTCTGAGCAAATATTCTATTACCATACTTATTTCAAACTCCATCTAGAAAGTTTAGATTACAATAGACCTATTGACAGTAGAACTTCAGCTCCACTTGACCCCAGTTTTCAGCTCCACTTGACCTAATAGTAAGGACGTCGTAGAACAATTGCTTTTTTTAATTGTGACGTCATACTTTTTCTTTGTGATTTCAAAAAAATACGGGAATTTGTATGAATTTTGGCAATGGCGGACGCTACTGTCAACTCGTGTATACTGTTGTTACGCAACCTCCGACACAAGGGTTCGGCTCTCCGATCATTTCCGAAGTTCTCTGATTCTACTAAAACAGAAATCTGAAACTATCACCTAATTGATTGGCTGTAGGTTGTTTAACGCCCTGATGGCTATGTTGCAATTATATCACGGCGAAATTATCAACTGAAAATTTCAATACGTGTATCTCAAAACCGTGTCTCAACCACAGTTATAACTAATAAAGGGATAATATCCTTGGTGACTTGGGGGACTGCCTTAATCTATTAACAGCAGTATCACTACACCTAGTCAGGTGTTTATCTTATTATTCTATAATTCTTATACGATTTCCATATTTTGGAATACGTTCATATGATTGGCCAAGAAGACTTCCGGTAACGGTTTTTGAAAATTATTTATTTTTGGATAAAGTTGCAACAGAACTACTTTTCGTCAGCAATGTAAACAGGATTCATACACCAGCCTATCTCGATTAACAAATACACAATGGTTATTTCGGGGAAACTATTTTCCTCAAATCCAATTTTGAGGATTTATAAGGATAAAACATATTTTAAAGGAATTTAATGTGTATAAAACTGACTTTTATTTATTTGTGAGTGAATTGGTCCATTTTAAACACCAATGAATTCCTCTAAAATGTGTTTAATCCTATAATAATCCTTGGAACTAGATTGATTTATAACGCGACTGTTACCTTTTACAATGAGGAACCAGAGTGAGTTATCTTTTCCTAACCAATGTAGGTAAGGGAGATAATTAAATTCTCTCCCTTGTGTCCTGTGGCTAAAAGGGAGACAAATTGATTATCCCCCTTACCTACATTGGCTAGGAAAATATAACTCACTCTGGTTTCTCATTACTCAGTTCAAAACCATTTCTTAATATTCTCTCTTAAGTAATGAAAAATGTTTGAAAAGGAATTACATCCAGTAGTATCCGTAAATGACAATCTAACGCTTATGTCCAAACATTGGTTTCGTCTTAAGGATGATCGCTGGTCATGTTATGGTCTTTTTGTCAGATTTTCGGAATCCTCGGGTTTTATCAATTTCTTAAACATGGAATTTTCTGCCCATGAACCCCCACTTTTTCTTTTATAATTCAATCATATATACCTTAAAAGGTATTTGATAAAAATTTTATGAAATCCTTTTTATTTTTTCATACATCTTTGAGAGACTGAATTTGTCAATGCAAAGACAATGAAAAATCCAAAGAAAACCCATTTACTGCAAATTTTCAAGGCCTTACAGTTCTAAAATGAGCACATGAACCTATATTTTTTTCTTGCTTTTTTGTTCTCTCAAACAAAAACACCTATTTCAAAATCCTATTTATTCCCTATTAGACCAGCGATCATCCTTAAACATACAGTCGAATGTTACATGTAGCTTTCGGTCATATCCAAAATATAAAAACGAATTAAAAACGATAAACAGCAATCTCACCATCGTTTATTTGTTTCAAATGATACTATGATAAATTGTCATGACACATTTTTTACAACGTTTTAAAAACGTATATAAACGTGATGTAAGCTAATAAATAAACAAATCTTACTTTGGGCCTATATCTATATGATTGACAGCATAACCTCCTCGTGTAAAACCCGTACACAACAAAGCACAGCACAGAAATACAACAGCAAGTTCACGTTTTTCACATGGTACAAATCCAGTCGCTACTAAAAACACAGCTGATCCTATATGAGCTATTGAAAAAAAATGCTTCCGTCAATGTTTTTTGTTTTGTTTATTATTTGTCTTTTTATACATTTTTTTAATTACCTTTTTTGAGGTGATAGAATAAAGATGTATGAAAGAAATTCATGACATTCGAAAAACACTTTTGTTTATCTTAAGTTTTGGTACTTCTATAACATTACAATTATGTTTACATGTAATTGGTTTTTTTATTAATTCGATATACTAGTAATAATATAATAAATTATTTTCTGAGGTTAGGGAATCACTGTCTCCTCGTGATTTAGCCTGTGACATTTCATATATAACATGTATGAAACATGAAATATTCTGGATTTTTCGGAAGATCGGAACTATTTTTCATCAGTTTATTGGGATTTGTTTTTCTTCTATATGTATCGCTACTCAAACATTTTTGCTCTTCATTGAAGTTTAGAGTTACAGAACGATGCAGAAAAAAAGTGTTGATAAGCATTTTCCCGAAGAATTAATCCCCTTTGGTTCTACGGTTACAGCCACCACGAGAAAGGCTTTCAAATGTCGAATTAATATTGTAATACGCCTAATTAGCAATCAAAGTAACTTTGCAGCCGTGCAACACATGCAATAATGAGATTATGGACTTTATCAAAGAATTTCGCCCAAACCGGTGTTATGAACTAACAGTGGGTGTAATGTGACTTCAAGATGAAAAACAGCAATCAAAGCGCTTTTCTTTGCTAAAATTTTTATTTATATATCATATCCAATATTTCCTGTAATTATCACTGTCTACTTTGCCATTAATTCAGTACTGCAATATTTCTTCAGATTTATGGTATACTTTCAGCCGGACAGATTTTGAACTTTGTGTAATGATTAAATGTTCAGCAACCTTACCGATGCCCTGAAAAAGGCGTCTTGTTTGTGTCGTAGTTAAAATTCCTCTACTGCGGAGTAAATCAGCAATCTGTGCAGACGTCAAGGCCATGAAAGCTGAACAAATGTACGGTACTGCTGATAAGGCTCCATTCTGTCAAAAATTATGGTTTTCAAAGTTATCAAGTTTTGTCAGTATCAAGTTCTATCTAGTCATATTATCGAAATACACACATACATACATACACTGCAAATGAGTTAATAGTAAATAGATGTAGAAAAAAAATAAATGTTGTGATATTTGAAAAATACATTGTCCATTATTCACATTAATAGAAATAAATTATTTGACAACAGTAATGTCGGCACTAAATTGCCCTATACTAACAGTTATCCGTATAAACAAAAAACAAAAGGTACATTTACATAATGGGCGTGGCAAAAAAGGAATAAAACTGAAGTCTATCCCTTAATATATACAAAGTAACCGCTACATTAATTTAGGAATCTATGAAGTAGTTTAGGAGCGTAAAACGATTCTGTGACGGAGATTAATACACACTGAAGAAAACTCCTTTTGTGCCTGCGCAGATGTACATGATGGCTCTTTATTCGAATTCTGGCAAACGAAACTTTTTTTCTGTGTGACTAATAAGCTCCTATATATTTCATATAAGCGGATTTATACATTTGTAACAAAAAATTTAATTTATATTCGGAGTTACAGCTTTGCATGTATATGGAGTGTGGAAGTCCCTCGTCACTAAACCAAGTTCTCGGTTGTTTATTTTTTCAGTGACATGGACATCGTTTTAACTATATTCTAGCTGAAAGTTTTAGAAACGAGTTAACACCAATTACAAATGTACTAGCAAATCAAGCACACAGTACAGATATAGTTTTTATTATCTGGAGTTCTCTACTTTTTAAGACTAAATATTTTAAGTTAGGATTAGAATTGGTTAAACGATATGGGTAGTCGGAACTACTTTGCTTTGTTCATATATTTATAACTTACGCTTTTAATATCATATTTTAAAACGCTTTTCATAAATTCTGGAAGACTGGTAAGTAATGTATATGTTCCCCAGTTTCCAAACGTGTGGGCAATAATAATTGCCCAAAGTGGAGCAGATCTTGCCATATCTTTCCATGGAACTCTTGCCGTCTATAAATACAACCAAAACATTGGTAAGAATAAAACGACTTTAAAGTACTATAGAACCTGTATGTTATTTTTTGGTAGTCATTTCGAGAGATTGTGTGTTTCTTGTTTGTCATGGTAGTACTTGGTGACGTATAAACCACATAAAAAGAACTTTATAAACTTTATGTCTGTGTTTTAATGAACGGACTTATGGTTTGGCAAACCACAAACCGCTTATAATTATATTCAAAATAATTAGCTTTCGAGATGAAAAACAGGCGTTAAGGCACTGTTCGTTTTGGATTTTTTAATTGTATGGATTACAAGTAGTTTAATTATCTTTATACGAACCACAAATCCTATTTTCCGTAATTGTTTGTGAATAAACGAATAGTTATCCGTATCTCTTTGAGACGCAAGTTAAGTTGATAGTTTGTGTGTGCAAACAGTGTGGTTGTGATTTCGTGCAACCTTGTGTTTCTTCCAATTATTTCTGGGGTTTTTTTTATTTATAAAATAAAACACATATACCAAAAATGTAGCCTAATAAGTTGTCAAAAGAGGCACGTTGGAAGAAATACTGTAATAAAAAGTTTCTTAAATCTGTTAAAATTATTCCCAATAAAAGGGGAAGTCATATATATATCAATGTTAATTTAATTCCCATCAAACATTCAAGGTTTCAGCAGGCGGCCTTCTTCAAAATGAAAAATTGTATTCAAAATCACCCATTCTGCCGTTGATGGAATAGCAGGAATGTGTGATTTTGAATATAATTTTTCACCGGCGAAATTTTGGAATGTTTGATGGGAATTAAATGAAAAAGTTTCTTGACAGGCGTATCTGGTGCAAGTTTAATATTTGTACTACAAAATTTCAATTTTTTCAGCAATAATCTTATACCCTTTTTTCAGCATTATATTCTACGTTGGCCACGATATAATCTCTTTCAGCTTCAGATATTCTCGGGTGTCCACTTGTAGTGTCTCTAATCTGGTAAAACCATATGATCACCCAGATACACGTCAGTCCACCTATGTGAATCAATAATAAAACGGATAAGGCCACACAAAATTGATTTTTAGTCCTTTGATTTTTTATGGCAAAAATTAGAGCGAGCGAAATTTCAAAATTTGTGAATTTTTTTTCTTCAGGACTAGTACACATTTTTTTTCAGACGAATGTCAAATTTAACTTCGGCTAAATTTTTTTTTAGCTAAAATATTGGAAAATTGAAAATGGAAAAAATATCTCTTTGCCAAAGGTCGTGTATATAGGCGATTTGGGTAAATTTGTATTCTTTATTTAATATCACCAGGAAGGACATTCAGAACCAAAACTATGAAAGGAGATACATACACTCGCTTTCAGCCAAAAATTCGTGTTGGTTGTGAGTGTCCTTCACATTGAAAAACTGTAGATGAAAGACGTTAATTTAGTAAATTTATTTTAACTACCATTTGGTACAAAACATACTTCTTATTTCATAATTGCAGTTTTTTTTTACTACATTTACCTGTTAAATAGAATATAGAGCCCCAGCCGTTGTCAAATCCATAATCACACAACAGGCCTGAAGACGCAAACGTAACGACTGTCCCTACCCAAGCACCTGATGAGGAAAAAAAGTCGATAATGGAGACGTATCGTTCGTCTGTCTTTGTTTTGGGTTCATGTTTACCAATATTTTAGAAGAGGTTCAGATATCACAGCTGAACATCTTGGCCAAACTTCAAATCTTCTGATAATATTTGTTTGTAAATTTCAAATTAGATTTTAGGTCTATTCATGATATGAACAATTACAATATGATTAGCACTCGGCCTTAATTTCTCCATTCATTTGTACAGGTTTTTGTACAGGGTTGAAATATCATAGCTGGACATCGCCATCTTGGCCTTAACTTTTTTTTCTGAACTTTAAAATCTTCTATTTTTTTGCACAATGAGATTATAAGTCAATTGAGAATTTACAATACGATTAGCACTCGTCTTTTTTCCATTCATTTGAAAACCTACAGGTTTTTGGACAGAATTTTTTTTCCAGAAAGGCCATCCCATTGCCCTGACATTTTTTAATGGAAAGTAATTTGAGAGATTCATTCACCTACCTGCGTGTATATAAGCTTTTGTATTAATGCTTTTTATGCTGAACAGAAAGGTTCAATATTTTTTATATCTGAGATGTGTTTGTTAAAATACTTTTCGGAAGAATTAAGGGGGTACCCACCACTTTGACTAATATAGATTTGGTTCGTTTAATTTTTATAAAATTTTGAAACAATATTTACTTTGCCCTGTTGACAAAAATATAACAATTTCAAGAAATTTGAACCACACAATTTACGAGAATAATTTCATTGGATATATAGCAGTTTGACAAACACTAATTTTGATCATTGAGAAGCTTGATTTCTCTTTACTAATAGTACGTGATTAAAACGTTCAGCTGATTTAACTCCCTTAGGTGTTCTGTACCCCCTTAAACTAAGATTTCTAATACATAAATAGACATACCAACTTGACCTGTTGAGACGAGTTTAGTACGTTCCAGTCGTGGCGCCCATCTTCCCCACATAGACTGTCCGGCTGGAAAACATGTTCCCTTTTAAAGTTTAAAATAATATCGCTTTCAAATAATTGTAATGCAAATACCATAAAACTCGTTAATTGAAGATCAGATTTCACGTAGCAACGGTTACTTATGGGGGTACCCAATACAATGACTAAAATAGATTTGGCTCGTTTAATTTTCATATAAGTTTTACGAAATATTTACTTTGACCTGTTGATAAAAATATAAAAATTTCAACAAATTTGAACCACACAATTCACGGGAACAATTTCAATGGATATATAGTAGTTTGACAAACACTAATTTTGATCATTGAGAAGCTTGACTTCACTTTACTAATAGTATGCGATTAAAACGTTCAGCTGATTTCCAAAGAGTTAACTCCCTTTGATATTCTGTACCACCTCATGGAACCAAAACATTTAAATGTAACAGAAACCAAGAAATCTAGAGTTGAAATCCTGCTTACGGACTTTCGAAAATTATCAACAGCAAATTTCAAAACACCAATTTAAAAATGAATCAATTAAAAACAAAATATAACTAGAGTACTCTCGGAGACGACAGTTATACCCGCACCCCACATGTGTTTCATCCAAGTGGTGATTTTGATGCAAATTTAGTGTTAAGGACAAAACTTACCCCGAGTTAAAATAAACAGTGCAAAGTTTATTTTACGATCAAAGATCTTTATGTTAATCATCAACAGCATATTTTGATAATTATAATACTTCCTATATGCCATAAAATTGTGTGTCGGGAATCTTTTTTTGCATCTGTCCATCATGGACAATCTATCTCTGAAGAAACAAGAAGCCTAGCGTAAAAATGCCTCAGAAATTAATGTTTTAAGCATATTTTGAAAATTCGCTCATTTTCGGTCCCAATTTTCGCTCAATGAATGAAATCAAAATTTTAAAACCTTATTGCGCATCTACATCATATGAACAATCATTCTATAATCAAAGTAGAAGCCTAGCATCAATAATCAATAAGGAGTTGATGTCACAATTATATTTTGACAATTTGTTGATTTCGTCCATTAAGCAAAAATGAAAATTTTGAAACCTGTCTTTCCATCTTTACACCATGGACAATTTACCTATAAAGAAACAAGAAGCCTAGAATAAAATATGCTTCAAAAATTGATGTTTTAAGCATAGTTTGAAAATTTGCTCATTTTCGGTCCCAAATTTCGCTCCACAAAATTTTAAAACCTTATGCGCATCTACATGACATTGACAATCATTCTATAATTCGCTCGTTTTCGGTCCCACATTTCACCCGTTGAGCGAAATCAAAAATTTTAAAACCTTATTGGGCATCTACAGGATACATGCAACACTTCTGTGAAAGAATTAAAATGCTATATCCAAAACTGAATGAGGAGTTGATGTCACAAGAACGAGTGACGGACGAAAATACAGACGAACAGACGGTACGACGGACGGACGGACGGAGACAACGACAATATACCGGCAATGCGGGTATAACAAGTTGTCAACTACCTATATTTATTAATTATTTTATTTCATTTATTTATTGTTTTTTAGCCGATAAAGTTGATTTTGATATATACGATGTTGAAATATGGTTTTATATATACCCTTAAACATTTCATAAAACTCCTAAAAAGTTGGTCAATCTGATAAAAATAGGCTGTTCTGATATTCTCCGCTCTCGAAAGTTCGTAGAATATCAGAACAGCTGATTTTAATCAGATTTTCTAGTGGGCATAGTTTCAACAATTTCGTTCTAGCGAACATTTCAAATTAGTACAACCCAACCCATATGAAACTACTTACATTCCCATGAATTTAATGTTAAAAAAAGAAAAATATACTTACTGTAGCAAGACCACAAATAATTCGAAGTATATATAATAAAATTATATTGGTTCTTGCACACACGGGCATGAGAATGGTTGAAATACCGGCAACAGCCATTGCTGCTCCATAAACACGTCTACCACCAAACCTGTCAGCCAACCATCCTCCCGGAATCTGAGTAATGGCGTAACCATAGAAAAACGACGATAGAAGTGATGATTTTGTGCTTTTGTCCCAATCGAATTCAGCTTTCTGTAACGGAATAAATATGTAAAAATAGTATAAAAAAATAATAATATGTAAACCCAATTTTAGTATAATGCGTAAAAGGTCTATATTTATGATTTATAGTTTTTAATACCCCCCCCCCCCTCCTGAATGTACTTTTTTACTATTTATATATGTTATATAGGACTCTGCTCTAAATATTGACTATTAAACGGTTTTACATGTTACAGCACTACTTTACTTGTAGGTAAGACCAATTTACTTTGACTTGGGGTTCATTTAGGGACGAGATCAAAAGTTCAATATTGGATAAAAAAAACTTAATTATAGTTTTTTTTCACAGACCCCCCCGCCCCCCTCTTAACTTAATTTGGGAAAAATTGAATATGGGCATATGCTTTGAGAGTATACTTTTTGTATCATGGGTCCTGTTTTACCTCAACAATGTATGTTTGTTCTGTATATTGACTTGGACATCACTTTTAAAAAAAAAATTGGAAAAAAAGTGATGTGTATTTTTAGTATGCATCAAAAAAGGCACTGTTAAATTATAATTTTTTACAAATCATTCAAAATTCACGATCGATAAAGTGTTTGAACGACGTAGATACTATGATTGATTTCGCCCCAATACTCTCGGCCAAAAATTTGCTTTTCGGTACGATTTGATGGCTTTTATTTGCTTTAAAAGTCCAAACTTATGTTACGGCCGAACTTGAATATCCGAATTTTTCAATCTATAAATCAATGTCGGATAACAAAACTTGCAGCGATTTTTATCCCCGCCCAACCCCCAAACTATTTGAATTAAGTTTTTTATCCTACATTGAACGTTTGATATCGTCCATTATTTGAGTAATATTGCTTTTGAACTTTGAACTTTGAAATGGTACATTGAGTAATTTACTAGCATGTACAGAAAGAAATCCTATAGATCACAATTTTTTTTCACTATAACTCAACTTACTGCCAGTCAGACTGCCAGGAGCTATAAATTATAAGTAGCCATGCGGAGTTTAAGTCATTAATAAGTTAAACCTAAACAAAAGTGCGTGTTATTGAACGGTGAACACATTTATAGCGGGCATAACTACGTTTTACCTCGTTTTCACGTTCCTGTTCCTCTAGTGTTCCACACTGATCATGTGTAATGTTGGATGAAATGTCCAGGAAACTTGTGTTGTCTATTGGAGATTTTACCATACAGACAATAGCTACGCTGATATTCACCCTTACTGCATATGCAAAAAAGTAACCCCAGAAGAACAAGTATGCTAAAATCCATCGCTCTGAGCACACAACAGGCACTGAATCTAGAATTCGACAATAATCTATTATAAAATTGTTTTATTTGTGCATTAAGAAGATCAACAGATGATTTTTATCAATAATTGTTTAATAAGTCCGACGCAATCATACGCATTTAATTTTTTTTCGCCAGATTTGCCAAAAGCCTTTAAAAGAATATCGTGTCAGAATATTTTTTATCTTATGGCAAATATGGTATTGAGAGCAAATACCGGCTTTTACTCGGTAACATATACACAAAAATAGTCATGTTATTTCCGGTTAATTGCCCTCAATACGTTAATTTGGCAAATTTGTGTTAAAACCGTCTCCAAAGCGATATTCAAGTATTTAGTAAAAGTTTTTAGAAACTTATTAGCAAATCTTTAGAGACCACATACCAGGCTCCGCCCACAGAAATTGTGCAATAAAGGCTTTAGGCGACACGTTGGAAATGGCCCTAGAAGTGAAATAAATACAGAGGCAAATGGCACTAATTCTTTGGACAAACAGTAAAATTTCTTTTATCAACTATATATCTCAGATCTATACATATGTATATTCCCGCTGGCAATACACATCACAATGTAATAATACATTAAACTTTTACTTTTCAATGTTTTCTTAAAATACGTTACCTTTATTCCATTTTTTCGTTTCTGTCTTAACATCCTTTTCCATTTTGAATACGAACTGATCCGATTTATTAACCTCCCAACCCTGTCAATATTACGATGTGCCGACAGGGTTCTGTTGAATAATGGATACTTTGGAATGAAACACTGGGTCATAAGATAAACTTAACCTTTCACTTCAATTATCATCAAATGTATGACAATCATATACTCCTGAAATCCAGTTTGCTGTGACTTGTGACAATAAATTACGAAAAAGCCACCGTTGTTGGATTTTTTATTAGCTTACTGTGACCCTTACCCATCAAGAAAATCTTATTTTTTTCAATATCAATGGCTTATGTTTTTGTCTTTTCTTTTTTTTTCTGTTTCTTGTTGTCTCTGTGTGTTTTATTCTGTGGTTATAATTTTGTTATTTTTATTTTATTTTCTCTGTTACTATATCTGTCTTGGCTATTCGGTTTATCTAAGGTCTAAGGATTTTGCCAGTCTGCTTATTGCTTCGATATTCTTTTCAGTTATATGTTTCCTATATAAATCGGGAACATTGGCTTCTTGCTAAGCTAGCAGAGTGATGAAGGCCTATTTGCACTTCTGATTGCTTTGCCCATTTATTCCTGACTAGACTCAGTTTTATTTATAAAGTTTGAAGCTGCACCGTACATTAATCTAGAATAATAATAAATAAAGCTATTTTTTATTGGTCAACGTCGTGACCTCCGACTTTACTGTTACGTCAGATTACGGTTGCAAGTCGAAAAAAATCTATGAAAAACAGCCTAATTCAGTTAGACGATAAATTAAACAGAGAATATTTTATCTCTTTTGGAAGATAGAAACAACCTCAGTAACATTTCAGTCATGATGTTTTTAACAAAGACAGAATATAACGTTGACAAAGAAGTTAATGCGACAGTAATTTACCATAAACACGACAGTAACTACGAAATTAATGTCAGTATCTGCAACTATCTTAATTGTGCGGTTGTCTTATTGTTGGTCAGATTTTTGTCGGTGGATAACGGTATTTTACCCAAAACTTTACCTGTTTATTGTAAGATTTCCTGATGCATATCTACATATTAAAATTAAAAGATACATGTAGCAGTTATCTAAAAATTGTAAATAGTACTGCTTAAATTTTACGGTAGCGGTACACCTGGTCTTGCTGAAATTTGAGGGTTGAGTTTTCAACCCCATTGTTGAAGATCTTCCAGCCATTTCTGGAGAATAGCATATTATATGTTATTGCATATCAATAAAAAAATATATATACAATTTCATTGGTCTAAAAGCGATCACATGTCCTTTTGTATTCTGTGGTATTGATACAATTAATCAAAATTTCTGTCTTCGCAATTGCCGGGCAATACCAGATAAAGTTCGATGAGAGTTACTCCCCTTTAATAAAACGCAAAAGTGATTCGGAATATTGTTGACAGGCTGAAAAGTTAAATCTGTGAAATAATCAGATAATGTGATATTATTTCTTGATGAGAATTGAAATAGTGTTTTCATTCACATTGTCATTTGTATTTGTTAAGGTTGTTACTTGTTGAAAGTGAAAAAAAAAATTCAAAATTGAACTTTTTATTTGCTTTGGACATATCAGTTTCCCTGTCCGTACCATAACCCTCGGGCAGTCCGTATATCCTGATATTGTCCTATACATCAGTAACTATTATGCACTTACGTCCAGCGGGGGGCTACTCCCAATAAGTATGAGTTTGTCGAGGTAAAGGGTCGAATTTTTACGATCTTGATGTTTAGAACATCATTAATGTAAAATTGTATGTAGTAGGTTTATAATGTTTTAGGTGCATAATTTCATGCTTAAAATTCTTATCTTTTGAACATTCTTCACTTTTTTTCTCTCTTTTCAATATTCTTCCCATTTTTTCATTCTTCAATATTCTTCACATTTTTTCACAATGTTTTTGTTGAATATATATTCCTGAAGTAAAGATGTTATAATTCTAGCATTTTTTCTAGGACAGGGCATGTTTTTTTATGGTCTCTCTTGAATTGGGTCTTTTTTTTTTGCAAGGGCAATTGGCACACATACACATATATTATGGTCAAGTGGTTTAATCCCCACGGAATGTTGGCAACAGACCCATAGCCCCAAAATTAATATCACACTCACTTCCGATTGGCAAATATCATATTAATTTGTAAATGATTTAAAACGAGAGTGGGTCTTTATTCGAAACATTCTAAATAAAACTATTTCACATGAATGTTTAAAAATGTGCGGAAGTTCAAGATTTAAATGGTGGACCCCCGGATTTTCGGGAAAATTGCATGCCCCCCTTTTTCAAGCTTATTTTCAGGCAAGGAAAGCAACGGGACATATATTTTAATTTACTTTGCATTATTCAGTTACACTTCCGCCACAACGGAATGCTATAACTTTGCTATAAATTAATATGGGAATTCATTAAATTTTATTGCATATTGGGGTACCTCCATATGGGGAATAACATAGAACAGCTAATTGTTGTTTGTAACCTATTATTATTATTAGATAGATAGATAGATAGATAGAAAGATAGATAGATAGATAGATAGATAGAAAGATAGATAGATAGATAGATAGATAGATAGATAGATAGATAGACAGACAGACAGACAGACAGACAGACAGACAGACAGACTTTATTTCCAAATTAGGGCCCCAGGAGGGCATATTACAGAACACATATAATTTTATACATTCACAGTCATTGGCAAATGGGAGACAACTCCCTCCTACAACACAAAACTCATATAATTTTCAACACAATTAAATATGTACCAGTATGCATGAACATCACTTATATAATTGAATTAGAATATCTGATACAGATTACATCATTCAACTTTCACCTACATACAAACTTACTTATGTGCAGTAATTTACATGTGTGTCAAGTATGAAGAAAAACACATATCAATTATTCTTTCCTTATAACCTTGAGACACAATAATGAATGTAAATATATCACAAGGTAGGACAAATATTATAGTAAAATACATACTTGTATTATGCATGATTCTACATTGAATATTAAAATCAAGATTGATTAATTTAATTAAACAAAACAAAAATGGCCGTTCAACTTTAAAAGGGTTTTTACTCGCGATGTAAAGCATTTTACTACTACAACAAGGCTCATTTTTCATGAGAGAAAAGGTAATATATATATTTTTTAAATTAGTCCTTTAATACAAATCACTATACCTATGAAAAAGAACCATTAGATCAAATAATTTTTTTGTGAAATTCTAACTCTAAACTTTTGACAGAAATAGGAGACTTTATAAAGCAATCTACAGAATTGCAAAAATGAGGTCCTTGTTGGTCAAAGTAATAACAGTATTTATAATAAAAGGTGATTTATCATGTATTTTTTATCATAAATTCTGAATTTGTGATTTTATATGTTTGTTTGTTTATTTGTTTTCTTGTTCATGTATTTGCTTGACCCATATGGGTGTAATTTTGGAAATAAAGAATTATTATTATCATAAAAAGTTGAATTCATTACGCATATATCTTTTTAAAATTACCCGATTTTGTAGTTACATTTGTATGTGGAACGGAATGTGATACCATTTTTATTTTTTTTAAATACAACTTATTGTGCCAAAAGAAAAGTTTTACAAATATGTACAAGATTCTAATAAATATTAAATGTATTTCTTTATTTATTGGATTTGAAATAAATATGAAAACTTTAGCAATACACTTTTGAAATTTGTATATTAACAGATAATTTAATAGAGAACGAAACAAATATAATTTACGAATTCCTGATTGTAACTTGATGGTGCATTAGCATTCTCATTAAAACTCGGTCTTCACCTTCTGCCGACATGTTTTTGTCCTGTTACATGCACTTAAAAGGTACAGCCACTGTATTCGCACAGATCATTGGGTTCGCTGCAGATAGCAGTCGAAAGTCATTATATATGAAGCCTTCTTGGCGAGTGAGAGTAGTTGTTAATATTTTGCATTGTAAGACTTTATTTTGTGAAATTGTTTTCTACCGGCTATTAAGATCCCTGCTAAATCCCAATGTCTGTCTTACACAAACCAATGAAATCGTTCTAAACAACGTAAACAACCTTACAATAAAATCATTTCTACCAAATCGAAAACCTCGTTACATCCTGAAGACAGTCAAACACAAATATTTTAATCATATTTGGATAGCGAGTGCTGCATTGGGATGCAAATACATGAACCATATTTGGAGAGGTCACCACACAGTGTTGATCCTTTTCAGTCATGTATGTTACGCGCCACAGTGAAATGTCTTCGTTCATAATAAAACACATCTTTTATTCTAGGTTTGGGTGTTACATGTATTATTTGAAATAACACAAATTTCATCGTGTATATTTATCTTTTGCTCTGTTTATTTAAAATCAATGGTATATCCATAAATCGACCAAATAACACACTGTCTACATTAAAATGTCCAGCGACCTTCGTCTGGAGCCAAATCTAGGTCTATACATTGTTTACCGTTATTAATTCTTAATGAAATATTACTTAGAAAATCGCACAAATACGTTATGACCCAGTGTCTGTAGTAAAACGATTTTGTCCACCATCTAAATTTCCACGGTACTACATGCTCTGGGTCATGACTTATGATATCGATCTCTGGGTCATGACTTATGATATCGATCTCTGAGTCATGACTTATGATATCGATCTCTGAGTCATGACTTATGATATCGATCTCTTAGTCATGACTTATGATATCGATCTCTGAGTCATGACTTATGATATCCATCTCTGAGTCATGACTTATGATATCGATCTCTGGGTCATGACTTATGATGAACATGATGGTATCTTTACCGTATTCTATGGAACGCCACAGCTGTCTTATGTTCATTTCCATGATGTTGTTATGTCCATTAACACCACAACAAATTGATTCGACTGAATGAAATAATAATTGCACATAACAAAATAGAAATTAACTCAATAAAATAATATTTGAACAGAACAACATAAGAACAAACAACACAATCAGACAATTTGACTTAATAAAACAACAAATGGACATAATAACATCATGGAAATGAACATAAGACAGCTGTGGCGTTCCATGGTATTCTCACATTTCTATGTGTTTGGGACAGTCATATTCCGTGTGAGACACCAGTGTGAGATTCATGCATCTCACATCACATGACCTACCTTGACGTAACAATGCAAAAAAAAAAAATCACGTCACAATGCTAGAACGTCAGAAAACACACAACTTCGCACAAATGGTACGACAACGTCGAAATTAACATCGCTTCAATTTGAAAATCCCTGAAGCTCAACCTAAAAGATATCTTTTTAAAGTTTTGTACCTTTGGTACAAAACCAAAACGAATACCATCTTTTCAAATATGTAACTTATTTTGCACTAGGTGTCTAGTTTAATAGATCGCATTTTCGTGTCATGGCGGCCATGTTTATTTCTTTAAATATTCGGCCGAGAAATGTGAGAAAAATAATCAGTCATGGTAAAAAATGTGAGACTGGACAATTCCACCCTCGGGTTCACATTTTCTATCATCAGAAAGTCGGCAAGCGTCGTTTCTGTCTGGAAAATGTGAACCCTCGAGTGGAATTGTGCCATCTCACATCTTAGACCATGACTGATTATTATATTCTTAACGTGGGATTTTCTGCTGCAAATAATTGAAAAAAAAACATTAATAGTGCATAAATCGGTTTTATTTTTATTAAAACCTCCCCAAATCTAATTCGCGCTCTAAAATATTAACAAAACATGGTCTATATATGTAAAATGAACTAGATTGAATGTGTACAAGACGTATAATTACAGGATTAACCAGATTCTTTGGAAAACAGGAATAAAAAGAACACCGTAAGCTCCTCAATCAAACCAGAAATGGAAGAAAAGAAATCAGGTATTACCATTTAATATATCAATATATCTTTATTTGGATTATAAACCCAAGTGGGTAAGGCAACAACAAACAAACAAACAATTAGAATTATAGAACAGAATGTTATAGATCAAAATTTATATGTCTAGTATTAATATGATATGAATGATCTAGCCAATGTGGACCTTATCTTCGCTGTTCTAGACTGCTTTATTAACTACATTCGTCAAAACATCCATATCGAGAAAAAGTTTTAATTGGTCAAGAGAGACAAGCTGACTTAGGGGTATCTGAAATCTTACTATTAAAAGAATTACAAACTAAATCCCAACTTTGTAAATATATAAATGTAAGTTCACTCAAGGGTTCGATCAAAAATCAGGGGTGATGAAGATTAGTAAGGTATGAGATAACTGACCTTCTCCTGTTTTGATCTTTTGATAAAATGATTACACATAATAACAATAAGACAGTTATCAGTGTTCAAGGTTTATTTCAATAATACTTTAAGTTAAAATTGTGTGATATGTTATACGTAAGACATTCGGCTCGATAATATATCTCATAAGTTTTTAATTATGACAAATATAATTAGTTTAGACTAGTTTAAAATTATGTACTAAAACTAACAAAAGAATGGATAATTCAGAAGATGATGAAAATAAGTCACCTTTCATAGAAAAACGTAGTCAGGGTCATGACATTGATGATAGTGAAGAAGGTAAGGGCTTGCTTATTTTTTCTTTTCTTTTTCTTATATGGTAAGTAATTCATAATGAAGTATACGATATTTATAAGAATTCTCTTGAACTCCCTTTAAAAACAGAGTGACATCAGGTGCTCTGAAAGGGTAAGCACGTACTTTTAACGGCACCCGTCACATTGCCAGTAAGTAAGAGTCCGTGAAGTGTCAAGTCTGGTGAGGTGTCAAGTCCTGTGAAGTGTCAATTAAAGAAGGACGTGAAATCTAAATGAAGGTATCTAGTATCATACGTGAGATATAAACTTTGAATCGTCCAATCAGTTCGTGATTACGACCGTTAAACTTTTGGAGTGATGAAATTAACAGAGACTGAACCTAATCCTGTCTTCGTAATTAAATGTCTCTATCTATATCTAAGTGAAGTGATATACAAACAAAACTTTCTAAGTACTAATAATGTCATAAGTGTAATGATACAAACATTTCTAAGTACTATTAATGTTGTCAGGATAATAATAAGGTACTTATGCAGTTGATTGTATGTTAAAATTTTGGTTAATTGTTTTGGCATGCAAGATTTTCAGTTTTGAACACTACTTATGAATCAAAGGTTGTACGCAATATTCATACATACTGCATTCAAACCTATTCTTGCACATCTATAATACTAAATTTACGAATTAGCCGAATAGGCGGCAAAACGCGTGATTCAAAATAAACGATGTATAGTCCAGATTATAAAGGTTATTATCGGATTTGACAATCTGCATTTATAAATTTAAACTACAGTTTTGTTTATGTGCAAATGGAATTTGTATGCACTTTTCCGATATGAATTCTCCCAACGTATCCCTTAGAAGGTTCTCAAAGGCATCATTTTAGCACATTGATTTAAATAAAAAGTATGCACATATTTTTAATGTATTTCTGTTTGAAATTACGGAACAAGAATAAAAAAAAATTAAAAACATTCTCCTTCGAGTGGGATGTTTCCGCTTTATGTATTCAGGATTGTTTTTCTACAATAACGCAATTTCTCCTAACTGTAAAGGTTATGAACTTTGAAGATAATGAAGAAGTAAAGTAAAGTTCAGAGGAATTCCTAACTTAGTTGTTTTTTGGATTGCTCGGATGTTTACCTTGCACCAAGTGATAAAACCAACCATTATCTATTTTTAAATTATTTGTCATGTGACCTGTCTAAATATATCTCTACTGTAAGCCCTAGATAAAAATATTTTTAACAAATGGTCATCTTTATCATTAATGACGAAATTTATCTCGGACATCTTTGACAAATATAAACGTGGACATCACAAGCAGCCACACACTAAAAATGCTTTCACCTTCTGATTATTGGATATATTTGTGAAATTAAGCCTCGCTTGCCCTGCCCATGATGACAATGGAACTCTAACTAACTCACGGCATCTTTAGAAAAATTCATCCGTCACTAAGGAAATGTTTACATCTACAATTTCATTTTCATATTTATTCTGAAGGAAAAAGGTAATGCATTATGAAATGTGTATTTAATGAAAGCTTTTCATCAAGTTCCAGTTCAGAATTAATTATAACAATAAAAATATTGACAATTTATGTGGTTGTGTTTTCGTCATAGATTTTGACTTTGATGGCACCTTAAGGTCCATTTTGGTAATTCTACGTGGCATACAGTCTACTGCATCAGTGGATACATCTTCGATAGTAACGAACAGCCATGACAATTGGGTCACGATGACCTACATTTCACGCTTCCTTGACTTTGGTTAAAGTCTGCATTAAAATTCATTTCTAAGAATACTACATGCAGCACATATAGACATGAAACTATCAGTTGATACCACCTACTTGACAGGAAAGTTTATGGAAGCCTGCCACATCATCCATATTGAGTTCCTGTTCCATGAATGGCATGGCCGCAACAAATTTTTATAGTCAATATGGCCACCACAAAAAAAAGCTTATTTTCCCGTTAAGGTTGTCACGATCATACTATATTGGTTTTTTCGGTTTTATACACAAAATCGGTTCGGAATAGGTAAGGGGGGGGGGGGGGGTTTGGGCCCCATAAAACCGTTTTAACCAGGCCAATGTTAACCTTTTTCTACAGACTATTAATATATTGTGTTTTTTTGTGTTTTGTTCTCCGTGAAGGTCTCTTGATTGATTAGTATGTCGTTGTTGACCTTTCTTGTTATTTGTTTTATCATTTTACTAATAACACTTTTAATTTACAGAAAAGGTACCCTGTTTCTGCTCGCAGAGATGGATTCTTGCATACACGGGATTTTTCGGTTTTTTATTAGTGTATGCATTGCGGGTGAACATAAGTGTGGGAATTGTTTGTATGGTCAAGACCGACAACTCTTCTGTAATATTGGCAGCTACTAATACAACAGACGGTAACTGTGTACTGAAAACGAGCAAAAGGACATATGATGTAAGAAAAAAAAAAAACATGTAAAATGTAGTAATTTATAAATTATAACTTTATTTGCATTATAAACCTTAGTGGGTTAGGTAAATATAATCGACAATAGTTTACTGATAAAATTGAACTTTTGATCTATATTATTTTATAAAATAGTTGAAAAGTTTTTTAAAAAAGCTAAGTGTAGTCCGCGCGTGAGAGTGTTGAAAGATTTGAAACATTAATCTAAGTTAGCCCAAATCGATCATTCTTCAGTAAACACATCTTATATAAGACTCAAGGATTCTGATTGGTTGATAGTCGGGCTATTTTTTCACAAATCATCTCATTTTCCTTTCCTGTATACAAGCAGGTGTGTTTATATTTGCGATGTGAATTTTTCCTTTCTACACTCTACAGACATACATGTATATGCGAAAAATATCCCTTCAGTGGGGCGCTTGTAACGTGATATTCTGTGTATCATAAGCATTAATTTAATTTGTAAATCTCAAACGGCGCCATAGAAGATGAGATTTAAGAAATTAATATAGGAAACCGTCATAAAAAGAATAACTTATTTTAACTGAGTGTATGACGTGCACATGTCTTACGAGTGAAGAATTTCTCTTGTTGCGTGCAACAGTTTAGAATAAGCATTTATTTAACTTTTTTTGTAGAGAGCAGAATTTGACTGGGATAAGACACTTCGCCAGACTATATTAGCGTCATTTTTCTATGGATATATTGTCACTCAAATTCCCGGAGGATGGTTATCGGATAAATTTGGAGGAAAGCGGGTATTTGGTGTGTCTATGGCTGTATCTGGTCTTGCAACAGTATTACTTCCAGTTTGTGCACGGACGTCTGTGGTTCTTGTGTATATAACAAGGGTTATAGTTGGTCTTGGAACAGTAAGTACATACGCTGTGGGGTTGTCGAGCAAATAACGACGGTATTTGTTAGATTTCTTTGACCTTTATGCACTAATGCGACTTGAGATGTCCGGACCAAAATAGATCCTGACCGTAAATAATATTTCTTTCTGACCCGAAAGACGTACATGTATTTAAGATCGTGTGGCGATCGACTTCTCGATGTATTCACTTAGGAGACGGGATGTTGTCCTCTTAATATTAACCCCATATCCGTTCTATTTATAAGAATATATATTGATCAAACTTATAAACGTGAATAATGATCATAATAAAACACAAGACACAGAAAAATAATCTACAGGCATCACAAACTCTTATAAAAAGCAAGGTCCTTTTTCAAAAGTTTTCGTAAGACCACTATTAATCGTAAGTGTAATCTACCTACTATTGGTGTCCTGGAACCAGTCTTGATCATACTCTTAGGAATGTTTGTGAAACAGGGATCTGTCACTCAGGACGGAAAGTACATACTGATTTTATTAGCATCGTCTATCCAATAGTCAGTTTAAGAGGAGATATAAATCGGTAGAGGATCACAAAGAAAAATTTTAATACACTACCCTCATACTTTCGTGTTTTTTTTTATAGGGAACCGTATTCCCCGCATTACAGTCTATGTGGGGAAGATGGGCCCCTCCTCTAGAGAGAAGTAAATTGGTATCCGTGGGATATATGGGTAAGTAAATAATACTAATATTTTGCCGATAATGTTTTTAGAATATTACATTCGGTTTATCAAGTGGCTTTTAAAAGTAAAACGGTGAAAGCCAGAAGTGCATAGTCATGAATACATAAAAGTGAAAAATAAACAGAGGAGCAAAATTCCCAGGGAATACTAAGGTTTTCTGAACCCGGTTTCTGGAGGAGTTAGCCGTTCTTGTCTATCCAAAATCGACCATCGTGATGGTCAATGTGATGTCAGGTAAAAAGTAATGTAATGTGATCTGGAAAATTGGAAAATTGACAAAAGTTTTTTTTTATGATTGAGGAATTTTTAAAGCAATTTTTCAAATTCTGAAACTACAAATCGTTATTTGAATAGCCAGTTGTGCCAACAGCTGATTAGTATTCAGAGTACATGTATTCAAAGAATACATCTTGTACTTGCAGTGTCAATGGACCTTTAAATTTCGTTTCCTATCTTTACGCGTTCCCTGATATTCGGTATATTTTAAAATCTGAAGTTTCATTTTTTGCAACAATACCAAAATTACATATACATCATGTACATTGTACTACGAGTATTGTCTCGCTGTTTATCTTATGGACAGGAACAATGTTTGGTACAACGATAACCTTTGCTACATCCGGGCTACTCTGTCAGTATGGGTTTGACAGTGGATGGGGTTCAATATTTTACATAACAGGTATGTCATAATCATTTTATGTTTCTATACAGTAGTTGGGGCCTCGGTGGCCGAGTGGTCTAGGTAGTCATGACTACTAAAGATCACTAGCCTGTCAACGCTGAGGTTGTGAGTTCGAATCTCACCGGTGACGGGGTGTGTTCGACTCCAATCTTAATTGACAAGGATTGCCAATTTTCCTACCGAAGGTCGGTGGTTCTCCCGGCGCGAAATAGCCAAAATGTTTTCTCCGGGTACTCCGGCTTCCTCCACCAATAAAAACTGGCCGCTGCGAAATAGCCAAATGTGCTGAAAACGGCGTAAAACCCCAACTAAACAAACAAACAATCTATACAGTAGTTTCCAATTAGCGAATTTCCTTTTCTCGTACAATTTGTACTTGTTCTTGTTTGCTAGTTGTTACTTTGAAGTGAACTCTGGAATACATACAAATACATATATATATTTTTTGTTCGTGATTTTTTGTTTCGTGTTGTTGTTGTTGATTGTAACTTTTTGATTTTGAATTTTGACACCTTAATCCAAAACAAAATAAGTGCTGGTCAATTGGTTTTGTCAAACTGTTGACAATGGGTCACTCCCACTCGGGTACACCTAGCAGGGTGCATGTTACCGAATGTTAATCGCTGTATGGAATTTGGCTTTTTGCATTATGTTCCAGTATTGCACGTGTTAGTTCTCACATGCGCATTAACCCGACTTCCGTTTTTACCTATTAATGTTATCTTAGTTAAAAACAAACTTTTTTTTTGTAAGATGTGCGTCAATAATAATTTCTTTGAATAAAATCTCTAATGAATTTATTTTTAGGCGGATTGACATTTATTTGGGTGATAGCTTGGTTTATCCTCACTGCCGACACACCAGCAGAGCATTCTAGAATTACACAAGCTGAAAGAAATTACATCGAATCAACCATAGAATATGATACAAACAAACGGGCAAGTGTTTGTTTATCGCTGTTTAACATCAATTTAAGTGAAGAATTTGCTGCTGTTTTTGGTGAAGAAATGAAATGTATTAAGTAGAAGAGGGTCGTACACTCAAGGGGGATGGGGGGGGGGGGGGGTATGAATACGGGCGAACGAAAAAAAAGATGTCATTCAAAATCAAAATTTGACCTGCTAGATAATAATAATAAAACATAACCGTGTACCACTCTAGTATAAAAAAAACAGATACGTTACCTGGGTACTGCTTATGGGTGTGAAACAAGTGCTTCAAAAAGTCACCTGAGAGATTTATTAAATTTATTGGGCGCGCAGTTAAGATTACCATAAGAGGCTTGTTAAATATAGCACGTGCTGTCTACGCTTTCGTCAAGATTTGGTTACTCTAGACATTGTTACATTGTACAGCTGAACGGATAATAGCAAACAACATGTGCTAATATATAACTTCTTTGGTAAACGCCAATCCCCACAATAAAATTTTATTTCGTCACGTGGGTTGACATTTTGCAGTTATTTTTGGGCGATGTACAAAATTTCTACAAGCTTACACATTCAAATTTTTACCTTCTTTTGTGTCTATGATTGTAAGATAACCCATTCGCAACATGAATACAATTAATACCTTGCTTTTATGTTTAATGGAAGAACGATCGGGTTCGTATAACAATATAATGAGACCCAATAAAACTACAGAAAAAGGACTAAAACAAGATCATATCGTCTTGCTTTGGTCATTTATTTTCTCTAGACTTTGTATGATGTTGTGGTATGAAATCGATTCCGAAGTGCCAAAAGACTGATACTCTAGTCTTGATGAAAGGGCTTTTTTTAACACCGTTAGTACTTTGAGCGTCATGCTAAAATGCAGTATTGGAAGTACTGTAACTTTCCATCCTTTTGTATGAAAATTTAAGAGTATCGGGTTCGCGTCAACGATATAGGTAGAGCCGGCGTATGGCCTTCACGAAGCAATGGCACCCCCCCCCCCCCTCCCCCCACAAGCACTAAATGGCTAAGTATTAATTCATCTCTCCTACGTTTTTCTTTTATTTACCTCGTTTCATGATTAATATCTATTTCAGACTGGAAAAGCTCCTTGGAAAGATATTGTCAGATCAAAAGCTCTCTTTGCCTGTATTGTAGGCCATATGTGTAACAACTGGCAACTATACACACTACTTACAAGTTTGCCGACGTTTATGAAAACAGTTTTAAAGTTTGATATTAAAAGTGTAAGTATTAGTACAACCCTACATTATAGTATTTCAGTGTAATTTCTTGATAAGCCACTTCCTATTGATAAGTAAATTCAAATCAGGATAAATTCGTTAAAGGATGCATAAGTGTATATCCAGTTACGAAGATGAATAAGGTTAATACAATTCATATTAGGCTTGGCGTTGCCTCATCCGATATGAATTTTTGTTCTGTCTAATCTGCACAGAAATAATAAGTATTACTATCAATAGTATTTATTACAATTTTATTTTTCCTTTAAATGATGTTTATAAAAATACTTGTTAGATTGTAATTCTTTTAAATGTTCAGGGTCTCTGGAACGCTTTATCGGTTAATAAGATCTGAATTGGTTTTATGTAACTGGTTTAAAACGGAAAATTATTAAAATCGCGCTATAGGTATTTCATTTCTTGTTATTTTTTGTATAATTCTTTAATTTATTCTTCACAGTTTATTATATACTAAAATGACTGATTTAATTATTGTCCTGTTAATGTAACCGAGTGCATCTGACTTCCTGGTAGTAACTATTTCACGAATAAAATGCATTATCCACGGTTCATTGTGTTCCAAAACGATTGGTTAAATTGTTGTGCCGAAAATATAAAGTGCCTCAGACTTCCTACCCTTATAGATATTTTATAACCATACATTTTAAACTGTGAAATTATAATTCTAGAACGGTGCCCTGTCTGCAGTTCCTTATATCTGCCAAGCCGTTGCAGCTTTTATTGGGGGACAGTTGGCGGACATTTTGAGATCTCGTGGGATATTGTCAACTACAGCCGCCCGACGACTGTTTGAGTTAACTGGTAAGATATTATTATAAATAAAGGTAACGTAATACATCTGGTATACTGGTCGGATATGTAGGTATCTGTCTAACTAAAAGAATCAAATTTTACGTCAATTACATCGCTATGATTGTTTATGACTGTTTTCGACTCGCATGTTAGTATTTCCAAAAGTAGAAGTAAAATGAGTCCAAATAAATGCTTAAATCAATAGGTTAGAAGGTCGAATTTAGTGAATATCTCTGCTGGTGGATTCAAGTCACCAAAGGTACTTTTTAAAAAAAGTACGGAATTCAAAATACTTGCTGTTGATTAAAAAGTGGCTGAGAGTATTCATAGACCGCAGGATGCTGATTTAATATTTATTTACTGTAAACTATTGAAGGTATTGAAAGTCTTTTACTGAAAAATATTTTGACGATTCATTTTATTATTTAAATGATGCAGAAAAAAAAATTAAAAAATAAATCCTAGCAGCAATGAACAGGTGGGATTTCTTGGCTCCTTCATAAAAGAGACAATGTTTTTTTGACTTTGTGTGTGTGTTGTTATAATTTTACTTTGTATTGTTGTAACCAAACGGGTTTATTTTCTGCAATTTTGAATAAACTGTTTTTCGTTAGTATATTCTACAAAACACAAAACATAACTTTCATATCGTAATTAACTTTGAACATTTTTTTTTTTTTTGCAGCCTTCTTTGGAACTGGTGGGTGTCTCATTATTACAGGCTTTATATCATGTGACTATCGCGAATATGCAGTGGTGTGCTTAGCACTGGCAGTTGGATTCTCGGGTCTTGTTAGAGCGGGACATATTGTAAATCATGTCGATTTTGCGCCCAAGTATGTTGACTTTTCTAGTTTTTTAGAAGAACCACATATTAACAAATTACGTTTTTTGTTCATTGTCGTTTACTTTATATACAATATCAAATGCACAGATAATAACTTCAAATAACTTAAAAACATGAATTTTCCGAAAGTTCTATCAGTTAAATGAAGAGAAAAGAAAATCATGAGAATTATAGAGTTACTCCCCTTTTGACAAAAAGTCAAAATAGTTCAAAACCTTGCATATATTCAGCTATATAACAACAGGGACTATACTAACAGTCCCAGATAACAACTTTATTCAATAAATGCACAATTATACCCGTACGGGTTGATGGCATGCATGTCAAAAAATCATAAACCAAACAAACAAGTAATAAATCAAGAACATTAATTGATGTACTATAAACTATGTATATAGTACCAGAGTCCAATCTCCTCAATATTAAAGACTTTCTAGTGAATGGAGCTGTAAATTGCATAATTTGATATGAAGAAAGAAGTGTTATTTTTTTTTTCTTTTTTTTTTATCAAAGTTTTTAAATTCTGGACATATTTTATCAATTTCTGTTTCTCAAATTTGCCGAAGACATTTATATTTAGGATAAGTCAGGAAAAAATGATTCTCATCTTCTAATTCTAAATTACATTGTTTGCATATACGGTTTTCCCGTTTTAATCTTGCGTATCTTCCTCTTTCAATTTCTAGGAAGTGGTCACTAATTCTCATTTTGTACATTAGTCATTAATTTGTAATGAAATTATACTTTATGAAAAATCTAATTAATTGTACACAAAAAAATGCAAAATCCGCTGGTGTAAAATATTTGAGGCAGTGGAAAAAACAATAATTATTTATGATTATTGTGACTAAAGGCAGTGTAGTACTTTTTACTTTCGTTTTCATAAAATATTTTAGATACTCATGAAAAACTACTTGAAGTTTGATAAAAGACATGCAGTTTATTTTATTTTGAAAACAAATGTTTTTTTCCCTAGTTATTCGAGTTCGAGCGAATAAGATTTCACTGTATGTGCAAATTTAAACAAATCATGCCTCATTTGCAGCACCCGTGGCCAAAAATGTGGATAAACTCCACAACAATTTAAAACACATTCCAGACCTCATTCCAGTCTAGTCAATTAGCCCAAAGAAGGTGATCCTCAGTTACAGAAAATTTATAATTTTAAAAAAGTAAATATTTTGTTTAAATTTCACATCAATCCGGAAATTTTCCATTCCCTTCGGTCCTTATATTTTTTATGGAATGACCTACTGGGCCCTGTTCACAAACATTCGTACGACTCAGATTAGTCATAAGTGATCTGATTTCCTGTTTTCAATGTCTTTGTTCTATTGATGTCATGCAACCAGTATCGATCTTAGTCATACGAATGTTTGTGAAACGGGGCTCTGGTTCATATTCAGTCAAACCTGCTTTAAAGGGCACCTCTATATAGCAAATCACTGTCTATAAAGGGCATATTCAAAAAGACCCAATCATGAACAAAGCTTGTAAAATTAACCTGTGATTAAAGGTCACCTGCTCATAAAGGGCATTTTTTCTTGTCCCTTTGGGTGCCCTGTATATACAGGTTTGACTGTATTGTTTATGAGTGGACCGAATGGTCCGTACACAGCTGTATTGCCATATGCCCTTAAGTGACATGAATTATTTTTTCATTACATTACACTAAGCTAACTTAATTAACAACGTTTTAAATAAATCTGTTGCTTTCTTCTACAATTTAATTTAAATCCTTAATTTCTTTGTAGGTATGCTGGTATAATGTTTGGAATAACAAACACATTTGCTACATTGCCTGGAATGATTGCTCCGATAGTTGCCGGTGCTTTAACACCAAATGTAAGAATATATTAATTGGCTCACTATTTGGTCAAGTTACATTAGTATAAATTAAACGAAAGAACCATATTGTATGTATATTCTACACATTATTATACAAAACCATGAATTTTAATTTTAATTTATATCTACTTGATTTTGAAATTTAAAAATTTTGAGCAACCAACTAATCCAACACACGCACACCCCTTTCGCCAGACTATTTTTATTTTAGAAAATCCGGTCTGGTAAAGGTAAACCAATTTGCGTTGGTTTAAAATTAACATTAGTTTCTCAAGAGATGTCAAGCCTTGGTAATTTTTTACAAATTTTCTATTTTTACATTTTCATATAGGTTATCGCTACTATTTCATTTTCATATCATACAAATCTGACAATTTTTTCTTACATATTTCGCAGGATACTCAGGAAGAATGGAGGAACGTCTTCTACGTCTGCGCTGGATTTACAGTTTTTGGTGCCATTATATTCGGAACATTTGTTAGTGGCGAAGTACAGGACTGGGCGAAAGACAAAGAAGATCCACCGGAAGAACTTCAGATGAGAAGAGCTTCAGCATATGTAGTTCCCGTTCCTCAAACTTGACCTAGAAAACAGGGATTTATATTTTTGTATTGATGTGTTCATTTTATTTTATAATATTAGTATTAGTTTTGCTGCGTTCCAAAATAAGTTTTACTGTTGATTTTTTTTCAATTTGTCGGAATTTAAAGATGTTTGCTACAAATATTTTAATACTTCTTGATTCGTCCTTTTCTTAACATTAATTTTTTTGCCTAGTGCTCCCAAAATGTCCTTAGTAATGGTGTTACATAAGAATTATAAGAGTCATGAATCATGAAATTCTCGTTATATACAAGGGGCCTCGGTGGCCGAGTGGTCTAGGTAGTTCGTCATGACTACTAATGATCACTAGCCTGTCAACGCTGGGGTTGTGTGTTCGAATCTCGGTGGTTCTCTCCGGGTACTCCGGCTTCCTCCACCAATAAAAACTGGCCGCCGCGAAATAGCCAATATGTGCTGAAAACGGCGTTAAACCACAACTAAACAAACAAACTCGTTATATACATGTTAATACCTTTTGAAAACAAAACCTTCGCATACAAAACGTTTGAAAAATCAATAGATATTTCAGGATAGATTTACAATTGCTTTTATCACGAAAATAAGCATAAGAACCTTTGATTATTTTAAATCACTCTGATTTCTTTGCATCAGAATTGGTATCAAAGAATTTTATGTTTACCACTGAGTCCATTCCGCTGCTGGTGGACTCCAAGTACCCGATGAATACTTAAAATTTACTGTTATATAATTGTAAAATTTGTGAAAACTAAGGAGTATCTACCTCGTGCACAGCTCTGTCAGACGATTTTGGCTTTACCCCTTTTGGTAATTTTGGCATTTTGGAATTGCTCTTCAGCTTTTTGGATTATTGTTTTGGTTTTCAACATTTGAGACATTGAGCATAACTGAATTGGCTTCGTATTTTCAGACAAGCAGATCTTTGAGTGAATTTTCCATAGGATCCTATGTTAAACGAAGTTCGGCTGTGACGGCCATCTTGGTTCACAGTCCACGAAATCGAACACATTTCTGAAAGAGGACCTCCTAAAGACCATTGCTGCCTAGTCTGGCTCCAATTGATCAAGTTGTTTTAGACAAGAAGATTTTTCAATGAATTTTCCCATAGGGCCCTATATTAAACTAAGTTCGGCTGTGGCGGACATCTACGTTGATAGTCCAGGTCATCGGTCACACCTCTGAAAGAGGACCATCTAAGGACCATTACTGCCAACTTTGGTTCCAATTGGCGTTGTAGTTTCATAGAAGATTTTTTTTTTTTAATTTACCCCCCCCCCCCTTTCTATTTTTAGTAACAGCAACCATGTCGGTTGGAAGTCGGGGATGCCAGACATATTTTTGAAAGGGGGCTACCCAAGGACCATTCCACCAGGGTTTGGTCTCAATTGGCCATGTGGTTTCAGAGGAGAAGATCGATCTTTAAAGGAAAGTTAACGCTGGATGCCGTCTTTAAAGGCCAAAAGCTCTTATAAGGGGTCAATCAATGATTTTGGTCATGTTGACTTATTTGTAGATCTTACTTTGTTGAACATTTTTGCTGATTACAGTTTGTCTTTATCTATAATAATATTCAAGATAATAACCTAAAACTGCAAAATTTCTTTAAAATTAACAATTCATGGGAAATAACCCAACAAAGGGATGACTGATTCGTCCGAAAATTTCATGGCAGTTAGATCTTGATCTGCTTCATGTCAGTTTTGCTCTAAATGCTTTAGTTCTTGAAATATAAGACAAAAACTGCAGTTTATCCCCATGTTCTATTTTTAGCCATGTCAGCCATGTTGGTTGGCAGGCGGGGTCATCTGGCATATTTTTTAAACTAGATACCTAATGATGCTTTTGGCCAGGTTTTGCCCTGCAGTTTCAGAGGAGATGATTTTTGTAAAAATTAACGGACGACGACGGACGACATACCACAAGTGGTGAGAATAGCTCACTTGACCCTAATAAAAATTAGGAAATTCCCATAGAAACAAAATTCGTCATTCGCAATCAATTCGAAGAAATATCCACCGACACAAAAATGGTCTTATGAAAATATGGCTTTAGATTATGTTATATAATAAAATATTATACTTTTACATCTTTACTACTCTATTTATCTATGTTATCTTAGCCGGTCCAAATAATGCTATATGGACCGGCTGTACATTATAAGGACCGCCTCGTTTTGGCGAGATCGATTAAATTCGATTAAATGCCAGAAAAGTATAATATAACAAATAGTTCATGACACTTCGGGTCAAATTTCAGTATATGGATCGGTTGTTCGCCCTCCAAAAATTATGTAGACTTCAGCTTCGCTTCGCTTCAGTCCATATAATTTTTGTCGGGCGAACAACCGGTCCATATAATGCCATATGACCCTCGGTGTCATGAACTATTTGTTAAATATGATATATATACAGTCAAACCTGTCTATAAAGGGCACACAAGGGTCCAGAAAAAAATGCCCTTTATGACCAGGTGCCCTTTATACAGAGGTTAATTTACATGCTTTGTTCGATTTCATGAATGGGGCTTTATCACTGTGCCCTTTATAGACAGTGATTTGCTATATAGAGGTGTAAATATTTGCAAGTTAAATATATAAGTGAAAGTAAATTGTACTTTATAACTAGATAATTTGACTTACATTGCCAAATTTCTACTTATAAAAATTATATTCACTCTTGTTTTTATATGTGTGTTTTGAGCTCTTTTACATAAATGATTTTTTCACCTCAAGGTCTGTCGATAGATTGATCTTTTCTCATTTCTCTCCCCCCCCCTCTCTCTCTCTCCCTCCCTCCCCACAGCAGTTGTTAATAAAAGAATTTTTGAGTATCGTCAATGAGAGGTATTTCTATCAACCTCGTTAGAAACTCCTTTCAGTCAAATTATTTCACGATATCCTAGTCCTAGATTTCTCTTACGTCAAACTGCCTATTTCTGAAATGACTAGGGCTATTGGACGTCAGAGTGTACTTCATATATAAAATAGGAAATATGCAGATTCTATCCGCAAAAGTCGTGTATAAAGGTGATTTGGGTCAATTTGTACCACTTTTTGGAATATCACCAATCAATATTTAACTAAGTTCAGTGTGGCAGCCATCTTGGTTGACAATCCGGGTGATCGAACACATTTCTGAAAGAGGACCTCCTAAGGATCAATGCTGCCAAGTCTGGCTCCAATATGTCAAGTGGTTTCAAAAAAGATTTTTCAATGAATTTTTCCATAGGGCCCTATGTTAAACTAAGTTTGGGTGTGGCGGCCATCTTGTCGACAGTCCGGGTCATCGCACAAAATTCTGAAAGAGGACCATCTAAGGACCATTGCTACCAAGTCTAATTCTAATTGGCTTAGTTGTTTTCAGCAAGAAGATTTTGAGTGAATTTCCCATAGGGTCCTATGTTAAACTAAGTTCTGCTGTGACGGCCATCTTGGTTCACAGTCCACGAAATCAGACACATTTCTGAAAGAGGACCTCCTAAGGACCAATGCTGCCAAGTCTGGCTCCAATATGTCAAGTGGTTTCAGACAAGAAGATTTTTCAATGAATTTTCCTGTAGGGTCCTATGCTAAACTAAGTTTTGTTGTGGCGGCCATCTTGGTTGACAGTCCGGGTCATCCGACACACCTCTGTAATAGGACCATCTAAGGACCATTGCTGCCAAGTCTGGCTCCAATATGTCAAGTGGTTTCAGACAAGAAGATTATTCAATGAATTTTCCCATAAGTTCGGCTGTGGCAGCCATCTTGGTTAACAGTCTGGGTCATTGGACATATTTCTGAAAGAAAACCTCCCAAGAACCATTACTGCCAACTTTGGTTCCAACTGGCCTTGTAGTTTTGAAATTCACCCCCCCCTTTTTTTTCTATTATTAGTAACAGCAGCCATGTCGGTTGGAAGTCGGGGATGCCGGACATATTTTTGGAAGGGGGCCACCCAAGGACCATCCCACTAAAGTTTGGTCTCAATTGGCCCAGTGGTTTGAGAGGAAAAGATCTTTAAAGCAAAGTTTACGCTGGATGCTGTCTTTAAAGGGCAATATAATAATATTCAAGATAATAACCTAAAACTGCAAAATTTCCTTAAAATTAACAATTCAGGGGCAATAACCCAACAAAGGTTGACTGATTCGTCTGAAAATTTCATGGCAGGTAGATCTTGACCTGATGAACATTTTTACCCCATGTCAGTTTTGCTCTAATTGCTTTAGTTTTTGAGATATAAGACAAAAACTGCAGTTTACCCCTATGTTCTATTTTTAGCCATGTTGGCCATGTTGGTTTGCAGGTGGGGTCATCGGACATATTTGTTAAACTAGATACCCTAATGATGATTGTGGCCAAGTTTGGTTCTATTTGGCCCAGTAGTTTCAGAGGAGAAGATTTTTGTAAAAGTTAACGGACGACGACGGACGCGGGACGACGGACGACGGACGCGGGACGACGGACGACGGACGCGGGACGACGAACGACGGACGCCAAGTGATGAGAATAGCTCACATGACCCTTTGGGTCAGGTGAGCTAAAAACTCGCTTACAGCAAAAACAGTTTTGGTTCTGAGTGTCCTTCACTTTGAAAAATTGTCTTGAAGAGGTTAATTTGGCAAATTTGTCTTAAAACTGTCCCCAAAAGCAATATTCAGGTACGTAGAAAATTTATTGGTAACTTATTTGTTTGTTACTATTAGCAAAATTAGAGACCACATATATATATCAGATAATGCCCACAGAAAGTTGGAAAGACTTTAAGCGACATTTTTAAAATGGCCCAAGAAATGAAATAAATACAGGCGAAAATGGCCCTACATCTTTTGTGACAACTAAGGAGAATATACCTCGTTCATAGCTTAGTCTTTATGTGGTTTAAGCTTTGTGCTTTTGGTCATTTACGCTGTTTTTTATTATGCTTTTCAATAATCTGGATTATTGGTTTGGTTTTCAACATTTTAGGCGTTGAGCACAACTGATGACTCGTAGAATTCGGCGAAATATCCACATCTTGGGCATCAAAATTGGTATCATACAAGTCTGTCTGCGTTTTCATCTATGTTTAAATGTTTCGTGTTTCTCATGCTAATAATAACGGCCACGAATTGTTCTGGAGTACCTGCAGCCCTAGTGGTAAAATGTTTAAAACACTGTTAAGAGATAGAACGGTAAATGAAGAAAAATGTGAAAAAAGCCAAGAAAATAAAAACACCTTTTGTAGAATAACTTTTATTGGATTTTTACCACATAACATTTAAAGCAATCACTTAACAATATAAAGAAAATAACATGGAATACCTATGTGAAACATTCATAAAAATTGGTGGGGGGGGCCTCTGGCCATTTATATTAGAACTTTATTTTCTTTTCCAAAAAGCAATCAACATTCTACAGAAACCAAATGTTTGTATATTTGTGGCATCTCTGTTGTTAAACAAAAAAAATCAAACAAACATATGACCGTATCAATACACACATGGTGGCATAATTCCCGGAAGTTCAAATGTAAACAGGAAACTTACAGATTCCCTGTTTAAAGCATTCAGATTTTGCAAAGAAAAGATTTAATTTCAAAACCATCAACCAGCAATAAACGGAAGTGAAACATTTTGATACCATTTATTGGGATATATATCAAGCAGACCTTCAAAGATAGTTCGATCTCTCCTACAGGTTAGTATTTCTGTATTTCTGTGTTGTCAAAATCTCACTATACACGTACTTGTACTCTACGTCAATATTTTTTTTCTAAAATAAGTACATTGGTTATTGAAAAAACGTATTGTTTTTCTTTTATTGCTTTTCTTTCTCTGGTTTACGTATAGCGGAGACTTTAAACTCTGTTATTTTTTTTTTTCAAACATCTCAATATATTTTATCCTCTCTTGCAGATAATGCAAGAAAGCCATCTCCAGCTAAACGATTTAAACTTTATTTACCTCTAATTTACCTGTAATGAGCCAAAAAAAATCGGCGCAAGTGAAATGCAAATCTGCGCAAATGCAAAATGCCGTGTTTATTTCCATCAACAGCTATAATGTACCTACATTTACATCCACTGGTTTGAAAGAGGGGGCTTAAGATCTTTTTTTTTTTTAATTTTCCAGATAATAGTAACATTGATTAACAGTCTATATATCGATAAACCTTGGTTGACGCCAAAGAACTAATTAATACAAATCTTAAATAGTCCCCTTTTCCGACCTATCATATATTTTGGCATAATTTTCAATATTTTTGGAACTATGATAGAGGTCATTTTTTTTTTAATAAATCAAGTAATTGATGTTTAAACTTGGTTTTTTTGTTCATTAACTTTAAATTATAGCCTTCGGACTTGATTATGTTTGTGAGTGAATCGACCGAATTAACACATCAATAAATTCGTTCAAAAACATGTTAAAATTAATCCCAAATCATATTTTATGACCATTTAAATTTAGGTTATCCAAAGAATCGTGATATAAAATAATGTGAAGATTTATGATATTGCTTTACGCGTCAATTTCGTTTCATAAAAAAATAACACATTCATGATATTTACAAATTTTTAATTGTATATTATCAGACCAAAAATTGGGACAAATTTTTTTATACAAGGTTTAGAAGCTGTAAAATAGTATAAATATAAATTCTACACTGATGACCACTTGATTATGAAATTTATAAACTCAAGATAATTGAATTTTCATTTTCGAACTGCGAGGCTTATCTGACCAGTTAAAAAAATGAAAATTTAATTATCAAGAGTGGATAAATTTAATAATTAACCCGTCAAGAATCTTTTTGTTGTTGTCTTCCTGATTCTCCCACTTTTATAATCCCTTATATAAATATATCTAATTAGGGAATGTTGTGAGAGTACTTATAGTTAATTTCTGATAAAGATCAAAGGATGTCGGCATTCCAGGAATAAACCTACCTGATAATTATAAGTCTTCAAGTGTTTAATCTTTTTAAATCAAATGAAAATGTTGCTATTTTAGACTTCTTTTACTTTTTGTGTCATATTTTTAACTACTTGAAATTACAAATAAACATCTTATTTTCTAAATTTATATCAGGATATATGATCCCTGTTTATATGAAAGGGTGAAAAAGTACTAGATGAAATAAATTATTTATTTCTCATTTGATTAATTTATTTTTGGGTTCTGAATTTAGGTTCTCTGCAATTCAAAAGCTAATTTATAGCACTCAAGCTAAAATATACCTGTAACTTTCATGTAATCTGTTATAACATAATGGACTTGCCTCTCAGAAACTCAGAAATAACAATTTTCACTGCCCCCCCCCCCCCCCCCCCCCGTATATTGACTCGGACATAACTTTTAAAAAATAAAAAATATTGGGAAAAAGTGATGTGTATTTTTAGAATGCATCAAAAAAGGTTAAATTTATAATTTTATACTTATCATTCAAAATTCACGATCGATAAAGCGTTTAAATGACGTAGATACTATTATTGATTTCGCCCAAATACCCTCCGGTACGATTTGATGGCTTTTATTCGCTTTAAAAATCAAACATATGTTAGGGACTAAGGTTACACTCCATAAATTAATAGTACCATTTTCTATGTGAAGTGAGCTAACAAATGTCATGGTCTTGTGCCATCTTCAGAGTAAATAATACCCATATACATATATATATATATATTCTGAAAGGCCATTATGTTAGCATTGTTTCAATCATGATAAAATAAATAAAAAATATGCATGGAAACCTAGTTGGCATAGCAACATTTCAAATTTTTCATAAAAAAGCTTTAAAAATGTTAAATTTCACTCCACTTCGGCTTAAAATTGAGGTCTGATGCAGCGTTTCAATCCAATTTTTCAGATTCTGCTTAAAATTCCATTACATATGTGGGAAAAAAAGTTTACTTTTCAGGCTCTTTTTTCACAATTTAACTTACCAGTGCAGGTGCCGATTATCACTGTCAAAGTTTTACACACTACATGTCAATTCACAAGTCCCAGTTTATGACCCCCCCCATTACTTGTCAGAAGCAAAATCAGTTAATGTTTTCGTATATTTTTTTTGAACTAAAATCTATCCTCTATCAGTCATGATTACAATTTTGAGGTTAAGACATTTATTATTTATCTATCATGTAGTCAAACTTTACTAACTCTAATAATTAATAAAATTCTTAACCTAACTTGAATCTTTAGATGTCGTCCCTAAATGATGTGCCATTTTGTCTTTCCTAAGCCTAAATTTACTGAATTTGAAAAAGTCACTTTCTCACTAACACATCATTTTACCCTGGTGTGGAAAATGTGCAAGTTAAACAACTAGATTTCGTACAGAACAAGTCAGGAAAGGACAGTTTGGTTTAGGAGGTCATTGTCTTTCATTCATTGTCATATATTGACCCTTAGTGTTAATAAAAATGAGAAAAAAAATCTTAATAATTTTCTTTCTTAATTACAAAAAACATGTTAAAAGGTCATTATCAACTTAACTGGAAAAAAAACATCAACAACACTGATTTTGTTGAAGAACAGAAATTATTATTACTCTCCCATCATATAGGTATTTACAAAATATGAAATTTAGTCTATAGCTGATTCTTTCATCACACATGTATTTAATGCAATTTTAGTCATTTAAATAGAACAGACTATAGTATTGCTTGGTCACTGATACCTGCGAAGTTTTTGTTTAGATTTTCAAGATTGGGGTAATTAAAAGTGGGAGAATCAGGATTAAACCCTTTTTGTCCAATGACAAAGTAAAACTCCGAGAGGTCTTCCGAACGTCTTTTTTTTTCGCCGGAAATTTCACGAGCATTTAACCAACGTCTGGTCATATCAGAATTTATCAAACGTGTTAAGAGATGTATAAATGCACACAGAATTAGAGAATGCGGTTTATCTAGCTTTTAGAAAAATGTTAAGGCTTTAGTAAAAGCACCATTTGCTTTACATTAACAGTCAGATAATTCCAATCTTCTGTATTTATGCTAAGTTGAGAGTTATGTCACGTGAAAAAAGCATCATTTCAGTTTCTTTCCTTCAGATATCATCTCATGATCATCCTAACGTGTATAAACTAAAAAATGAACCTAGGAATTTAAAAGTATTTCATATCTAAGTCTCCATCATTTTTACTGGTAATCTTTGATAGTCTACAAAACTGCTTCAGTTTCCATAAAATTCATTTCAAAAATTTAAATACCTGACAGTATCTTTAGCTTTCCATAGATACCAAATAATATTAAATATATTGTGTTAGATGGAAAAAAATAGTAGTTTACAGAACTGTGTTTTATATGCCCCATTTTCAGCTATGTTCCAAACGGGGACGTAAAGCAATAGTCGTGTTTATTTTACAAATTTAATTTTATTATACTGACAATTTGAAAGCTATTGTCCCCTTTTCGGCACGATTTTTTGCAGAAAAAGCATAAGTTATGTTAAATAAAATCGACGTGAATCTTGTGACTGTCGTGAATTTACATATGTTTGCCAATTACAGCCAACGCATTGTTTTAACTCTACACCATATATGGTACAGTGACAAAAAAATATACAATGGTACCCCAGAAATGGTACATTCTCAGTTCGAAACTGTATTGGTCACATTTAGCCTCGCTTTTCTAGAGAAAATATCTCCTGCTGCACAATAGAGATCATACGTCTGAACACATTGTGATAAATAAAATTTTGCAACAAATATCTTTCTCTTCTTATCTCTCTCTCTCTCTCTCTCTCTCTCTCTCTCTCTCTCTCTCTCTCTCTCTCTCTCTCTCTCTCTCTCTCTTTCTATCTCTCTCTATCAAAATCATTCACAGTCAGAAACACCCGTATACTTTGGTGAAGTAACTATCCCAGCTGAATTATCTACATTTCTTATACAACCTTCAAAATGTCCAGTTTTTCCCTGAAATTGAAAACAAATTTCAGTTTTAAAGGATTTGTCATTTGAGCAATAAAAAATAGCTATTTTGGATGTACAAGTTAACAGTTTATATTGGTAATGTTTTAGTGTTGTGTTTCTAACACCCGTACAAAAGTCATACAATACCAAAAGTTTTTTTTAACAAGTGCTACTTTGTGAAATTCCACGCAAATTTTACTAAACATGATGACTTATAGATGTTCTTATGCGTATCAGAAATTTATACTAAAATCTCATCTTCACGTTGAAATATTTTTTTCCTGTGTGTTCTCTGCTTTCTTTCTGTACGTTTGTCGAGACCTTCTGTGTATCTCTATTCCTCACCATGAACCAGGATACGTTTTCTCTCCGTGGGTCGTATGTATGTTTAATATTATAAGAACTGATACATTAAATTCGATGTTAATAACCTTAATTTTCGCACATTTCTATCAAGGATATCCCATTAACTTACAAAAGTTTAATTTCAATACTTTATATATATAAAACCTTATTCATTTAAAGGTAATATGACACTTTGACACTTTATTTTTTATTATTATTTTCAATTAGTAAGTCCTTCATTTTGATCATTTCATATCGTGATTGATTTCTTTCAAATATTGTTAAGTACTTTGTATGTTTTTGAATGAATTGAAATAATTTTAAATTTCTTTAAATATTTAATTAGAAGGCAAAATGTCAAAAACTGACACCTGACACCTTTATAAAAGTCCTCATGGGTCTTGTGCCATAGCAGATATAGAACAAGCAATTTAATCAATTGTATTTTTGTTCTGGGTAACTATACTATGTCTGTGGAAGGAAAATAAGTTTTGGGGACGCATTTTTTATCAATAAGGGAAGAGCACTGATTTTGACAGTAGTGGCACAAAACTGAAGATACTGCATATGATTTTTGATTGAATGGATGGTAAAATACGGCTATTGTCAGTTCGTTTTAATATACAGTCAATCCTGCTTTAAAGGGCACCTCTATAGTCTCTATAAATCAAATCACTGTCTATAAAGGGTACAATCAAAAAGTCCCATTCATGAACAAAGCATATAATATTAACTTCTGTATAGAGGACACCTGCTTATAAAGGGCACTTTTTCCGGACCCTTGGATGACCTTTATAGACAGGTTTGACTCTATTATAGTCTAATTCATGATAATGTCTGTACCGCATGTTCCATTATACCTATTTACAACCTTTGGACGTTTTCCAGAACTGCTAACTGTTTTCTTTTTTTTACTTTTTTTTGGGGGGGGGGGATTCAATATGAGAGTATATTTTTTACGTCTTATTTATCATAGTATAACTCAGGCCCGTCAAATAGTTCCGAATTGCAAGTTGTAATAAATAGTTATATTTACCTCAAAACTATTTACAAAATCTACATCTGTTGAATGTATGCCTCCCATTGTCATTGATGAAAAGCCTTTGGCGTCACAATCAACTCTGTAATTAGAAAAATAATGTTTGCCATCTACCGTCAATCGTCCTCTTCTTCTCTTTCGTCTATATACAATCTGAAAATAAAACAGAAATTTTTTATTTAAGTTCTGAGGAATATGCATAAAACCAAAAGAACTGTAGTCCGAAATTCCTGTGACGCCAAGTAGCCTTGTTTTAGACAGTTGGACGGTCCCAGCCAATTCTAAAACAAGCCGTTAGACGTAAGAAGAATCGAGGACTAGTAAAAATTATACTTAGAATAAGAAAGTGTACTCAACTTTCGGGCCAATGGTTTTATCAGTTTTGGAATAAACATTTCCCTTTCAGATCTCTCATAACTTTTTATTACTTTAATTTAGACGTATTTTCTTTCGTTTCAATATCGTACAGTGCAAACGATCCACCTAGCGACCAAATGAGCCTGAATGTTCCCTTTGGTTAACATCGTGTTAAACGTGTGCAATATGCTTGTTTTCGAGCAAACGTATCACATTTTTTACTTTCTGTAGAAATGTATATAGTACTGTGATTTGCTTCAAGAACTACTGTCTAAATTCTAATGATCTTTATGAAGTACATAAATAAATAAATAAATAAATAAATAAATAAATAAATAAATAAATAAATAAATATAAAAAAAGTATTCAAATAAATTCAAAAATTCAAAAATATTAAAAATACCATAATCCGAAAGAATAAACCACAAAATAGATAACAGGAAAGGTCAACATTGACATACCTATCAATTAAAGCAACCCAACCGACAGAACCCCAGACAAAAAGCAACACAAAAGAGCACAAAACAAAAGTATGAACACAACAGAGAGTCAGAATAGTCCGATTTGGTACAGACACTGAACAAGGGTGGGGTTAAACCGGTTTTATGGGTACCCAACTTACTTTATGCCATTTTCCGTCATCGACTTTTGCTGCTGCAACTGTAAGCACTGCTTCTAGCCGACGACACTTTATATGGTAAGTCAGGAATCCTGATGCTATTTCTACACCAACAAATTCTCTGTCATTTTCGTTGCTTAGGTAGAACAGCACTCCACTCAGAGAAGTCGTCTTAAACTCAAAACTCAAAGCATGTCTACATAGACAAAAGATACAGAACAATAAATACAAATGTATACTTTGTGTCTGATACTTAGATTAGGTTTAATTGTACATTTATCACTTAGGAAATTTTACGGTTGTAATCACGATATGATTGACCATTACAGTGTTCCAATATCTAAGATGATGTTGGCCCTGTTCCCACTGTCGTAACCTTTCATGTGCATCCACCAATTTGTGACTTCCCCCGGATTGACTTTGCTGAACTTCACGACGGGTGCGTATACGGAGCAGGAACTGCTTACCCTTCCGGAGCACCTGGGTTCACTCCTGGTTTTTATAGGAGTTCGTGTTGTTCATTGTTTTTTAGTTTTCTGTGTTTATTTGTTGTGCTTATGGTTGTTCATTTGTCTTCCCGGCTTTGTCTGTTCAATGGATTACGTTTTTTTATTGCTCCTTAGGTATATTTGTCCTTTTTATAAACATGACTGGGCAACTATCATTTCCGATAATTTTATAAAAATAAAAATTTGCATTTCCGGAAATTTTATAAATCATTTCCGATAAAAATGTATATATCATTTCTGAGATTAAATAATTATTAATAAAAGGTAAAACCGTATATAGGTATGTATAATAGGTGATATGCATCTGAGCTTTGTGCTCACAGTTTACTCACAAAAATCTGGAACTATGGAATTTTGTTGGAACATGACGGTAGTACACAGAGCCATATCGTGGCAAAAAACCTATTATCGTTGATGGATATGTATAAAAGTAGGTGAACAAGTTGAAAAATGGAGATGTTTTGCACGAATTTGTATGTGTAAATAAGAAATGTAACAAGTTCTGAAGACCACAAATGAACATTCTTGTGGGAAAGAATTGGATCCAAGAGTAAATGAATCCATATTACATGTATTTAATGTGATCAAAAAACGGATATGGAGTGAAGTTACAAAGAAAGCACAAAATCACAAGTATAAGCCAAACAAAGATCCAGAGATCATAAGATGGTCTTCAATGTTGGAAAACCAGACCATGCCGCGAGTCCTGAATAGCCCCAAAATAATTCATGAGTAGTTATGTACTTGTGCCCAGTTGTACAATATCATGTCAGAATATCAATAGATTAACTAAAACAGTAACCGAGACGAATACACCCATGAACATACTTTCTTGACTTAGGACAGACGCTTGAAATGCGGCGGGGCTAAGCCAGTTTCGTGGAGCTCCAACCCTTCCCCTTTTTAAAATATGACGAAGGAAAACTTTTAAAAAAAATCAAAACACACTATAAAAGTCTATTAGATATGCTTCCAACTCCCACTACTCTAACAAGCCATATAATTTATGTTTTCGGAAATGATATATCCTACTTCAAATTTCCAATGAAATAAATCTCGGAAATGAAATCTTTTTTGATCGGAAATGATAAACTTCTGGGTGTCTGATACAAAACAAATCTTATAACAACTCTGAACTAAAATTTTATGATATATTGTTACTGACACTCTTCGTCCGAATATGCGTGAAAAAATATGTAAAACTTCAATTATAATAATAATAATAAAATACCGATAGTCGGACGTTCTTGATAAAACGAAAAACTTGTGGCTGTCTGATATTTTCATAAGCGAGCTCGCTCTTAAGTGTATCAAATTTCGGATATATATGTGTGTACATGATCAGGGCCAAGTATTCTACAATTGAAAAAGTTTCGGTAAGATGGCGGCGGCCGCTGCGTCCATCGTAACTCCTCTGCCATTCTACAGTAGGGGGCGTGAAAATGTACGAGAAGTTACGCTAGGTAAAAACGGAAATTATCACTAGGCGCATGTCCCATGAAATCATTAGTTCATTCGTCCCTTTATTTCTCGGACCCATTTTCGTATTTACGTCCGATTTAATTTGCATAAGATGTATTTCGACCTAATTCGATAAATCTAAATACCAAAAATTAAAAGAAGGCACAAGCTTCGCTCGCTCCTCAGGTCGCACCTGTCTCATATTAACTATTATAATTGAAGTTTTCATAGAATTGGTGGTTATTTTTAAAGTTTTACAAATTTCTTCAAGCATATTCTGACAAAGAGTGTCAGTAACAATATGACATAAGACTTTAGTTGTTAAAATTACCAAAACAGTATGCAAGTATGATCAGTATTTGGTGCCAACTGGGTAATCAACATTGCAGCATTTGCCCAATAAAAACTTATTGTGTCAACCCAATGGTGGTTTTGTTGTCCTAAATTTTTGTTTATTTTTTTCACATTTGGTTTTACTTTGATTTTATTTATTTTAGAACTGTTTTTTTTTTGGTTTTATTATTCCTTTTTACGGGGTTGCAAAAACAGAACGATGACTGTGATGTCCTGTGATGTTTAAGTGACTTCAACACCAACAATATTAGTATAATATCATTTAAAAACATTTTTGTAAGCTTTTATCTAGATATATTAAACATAATTAAACAGGCTTTATAACCATGCACTTTTGTTATAAATTTTACCAATGTAGACACTTATAACATAATTATCAGCCTTTTATTGGTGTATTTGAATTTACTGTGTAAATACATCTCATGCACCGATGCGTTTTAATTTACCGCATTGTATGATGAAATGTATAAGGTAATTGCCTTTTTCTATTTGTATTAATGTTTGGCGACCTAAATATAGGCGTTGTAGTTGAATTTAGACTTCCTATTTACAAAATAAATGACTTAACATAGAAACATGAATATATGACCCTTTATTCCACTGTTTTTCAACCCATAAAAAGAAAGTGCAATCAAATTACTAAATTATTTGAAGTGCTTGCATAAACTCGAGACTATAGCTAGCTATCAGAATAGAGTCCTTAAGGAACATTCAATTTATAAAATGATATCATGTTTTTGTATAAGGCTTTAAGAATCTTGAGAGTAACCTTTATATGTGTACTTTTGGTACTAGTAGATATAAAACTGCCCCATTTCTGATCATTTCACTGGTTACATAAAAAAAATCGGGCTCTTTTGAGCGCTTTACTATCTAAACAAACTGATGAGAATCTTTTTTTTTTGTCTCGTAGTAGCATGCTAGCCTTGCTATGGGGGGTCGTAGGTTTGTTCAAAGGTCACAAAAAAGACTATAGTCAGTATTTGTTGACCTTTCGCTGCATTAAGACTAAGAAAAAGAATGGTCGGCTGGGTATCAGAATATTTTGCACGGGTGGGGTGACATCTCTTTCTATACAGCCATAATTTATGAGCTAGCATGTTAGAAATCCGGCTCAGCTACAAAATTTTCATCAACCAGTATATGTATTGTTTTGAGAGATAAAAAACTGATTGAACAACTTCACGCCCACTTATCTCTCTCATTCATAACGGTTAGCTATGGTTAAATTATTACAATATGCCGACTAATTTCAAAATTTAAGGGATGTGATCGATGAAATAGTCCCCTTTTCGGGTATGTATATTACCCCAAGTAGATAGATACGTTGAAAAATATGTTCCGAACCAATATTGGTTATGAAAGAGATTGAAATTTAGTTCATTTTGCAGATATACTCCAATTTAATAAGCTAGAATTAAACAAACACACTTAGGAAATAATATTACAGCGAAGTACGTTCTTGTTTTTTTTTTAAACTATTCAATAATAAGCAGGCGTGAACTTTACTAAGGGAAAATGCATAGGCCAAGTGATACTGAAAAAGTGATATTGCCTACATATCAAATTTTATTTTTTATGTTTATAAAACCTGATATTTGGACAAAAATTTTTTATTATGTTAATTTATGATAAATAATTATCATACCAATAACCTACCCGTTTGCAAAAGGTTTCTGTAATGCGTCAATACGAACTCTGCTTTTCTGTAATGGTTCAATGTAAACTCCCCTCGGACTAAGGATATTAATTGTAGACTGGAAAAAAGCGAAGATATATGTAAAATATATGTTATGTGTTATCGTTAACCTTTACTTTGACAGATGTCAAAACATGAGCAATATACTTACTGTATAGTTATAATGGGAAAAATAGCCACAAAAATTTGGACAAACCCGAGGATACAATAAAACATGTACAAACTAACAGGTATGAACAATGGAAGGTCTTACTGCGTATCCAGCACTATGCGTGCTTGGTGCTGTGGTTTGTGATGTTGTACAAGTTTTTTTGATGATTTAAAAATCCAATATAAAATTTCTCTGACAATAAAATGAAATATATTCTGAATCCAACTACTAGCCAGCAATTGAAATCTTTAGGCTCCTTTATTAAACAGTCTATGGAACTGAGGACAGGGGGCACTTGAGGTCATTTGTTGTGTGTTCAATGTTTTATTTTATTTTATGATAATATTGTTGTTAATTGTGATTGTTACAATGCATTTGACCCCCTTTTGGGTGTAATTTGTGCTTAATAAAGTAAATTAATGTCAATTCCTCCGTGATAACAACCATAAAAATAATACTAAAGTATTGACAAAATTCTATACATTTATTGCATATAGTGGGGGGTATGATATTGAGATGTGAAGAAATCGTCATATTCCCCCCCCCCGCCCCACTACCATGCTATAAATGTTTTATTATACTGAATAAAACCAAAGATATTTTGATTTTCAAGGTGTAAATCACATGCTTTTTTCCCAATATATTAAGAAGACAGCTTTATACTTTGGGACAATTTTTATATAAATACAGTAAAGAACATGCTTTTTTCAATCGAACTTGATATTTAGTTTGTGTCAATTTTTCTTACTGATATCAATACTGGAAGAGTAGCGAGATTCCCGAAGGGGTGGAACATGATTTGAATTTGATGGAAAATATGAAGATTTATTCATGTCTATCGCAATAACCAATGAAATTTAGTTCTACATACAATAAGTCAATTGAGGTATAATAATATCATTTATTGAACCCTACGTATGTTGCTTTTGTAACAATATTCAACAATAGTACCAAAAGTCATGGCCTAAGAAAATGTCACGGCCTATCTACATGTAGTATATTTAAATTAAGATCACACCCCTGAAATAGTTCTATATCGTCGAGTTCCGGGGCCGGTTTCACAAAGCTATCTGAAGACCTGTCATAAGATATATCTTAGGACATATTTTAGGATCCTCTTATGACTATCTATGGACATATCTTAGACCTCGTCTCGAAGCTGTCTTAGGATGATCTTAGCAAAGATGTCCTAAACGTGTCGCAAGTTGAATGTTAACATGATTTTATGAAAAAAAGTTAATATAAATGTAGTATGTGTTTCAAAATATTGCTAAACGTATTGATGAATATTACCTAATTAGATAATTAGATAATTTGAAAATTGGTTTTTAAAAGAAAAAAAAATGAAGTGCAATTATAAAGAATCTATTAATTAGACAGACAATATATATGTGAAAATTAAAATACAAAATGAAAAAAAAGAATGAAATAATAACTACATTTTTTCTACAAGTGAGTTGAATTCAATTTGTCACTGTATCGGTTAAAGGATAAAATCGTGCATACTTGTTATAAATACATGGAATGCTCATTGTTGTTAAATCAATTTACAATTCCGTCAGTCTATAAAGACACAGTTATGATCCTAAGACCATCATAAGACACCTTCCTTGTAGTCCTAACTTTATGACCAACTTTAAGAGATGTCCTAAGTTAGGAACACTTTGTGAAACCGACTTAGGACTAAGATATGCTAAGACAGCTTTGTGAAACTGGCCCTCGGTTCTGTAATATTATTATGAGCTCATTCAGTTAAGAACAACACACTGCACTTCTTACTTGCTTTTTTAGCAGTAAACATTTTTTTGGTACAAATTTTTATCCACAAGATGGAGATCATTCGTCCTATAAACACATAGGGACAGATGAAATACCACTTTGTTTACCAAAAAATTAAAAAGTTTATAACTATTTTTGGAAGTTATAAATTAGAATTAAAAATATTTTATAAAGTTTAATATTCAAAAGCATATTCCATTTGTAAATAATTACTATCGTATCAGAGACGAGTTTCAATATAAACTCCCCTTTTTTCTTTAGTAGATTTTTCTATTTTCTCCTTAAAATTGTTAGTTTTAAAAACGTTATATTATATTATGGAAAATGTTTCAGTACAGCGTTAACGTTGAAAATCCATGTTTTTGTAAAAAAAAAATCACATTGTAGATATTAAATTTTCAATTCCTTGAACTTACCAATTTGTTGCCTTTCTTTTCGTCCTAAATTCCACGGTTTTTTATAAAAAGTTTCAGAATTAATGCAATGTATTTTGTTTAATACAGTGAAGAATATGGGCAGATAACTCTTTCAAAAGCATACAAAAGTAACATGAAAACCCAAAACTCACACCAGAAGTCGTCTTCAAAATCTGTACAAATATATTCCTAAATCTTTTGAAAACATTTGAACAAAGATTGAGCTTGGAAAAGACATTTCACATAACTTTGCTATTAAATTATAAAAAATTTTACTCACCTGGCATTTTTGATCAATGGTCATACCCTTCACAATGTCAACCAACAGTAATGGTATCACGATCAAGCCTCCAAATGTCACGGGGAATTTCATTTTCAAAAAGCCAAACTACTCTGTTCCTACTTTTTCTTATTTTTCTTATAGTTCCATTTTGGCACGTTCATGAATATTTATACCTCTATGGATTTATTTCTTTCGCGGAGTAATACACGTAACGCACAAATTAAAATCGTTGAAAATTTATGAATGAAGTAGAAAACGTTGTTAAATTCCCTTCACGTGATATAAATGAAATAACAATCAATAGATGATTTAATTACGTTCGAAAAAACGTAAACAAAATTCCGTGATGTGTAAAATTACAAGAAACGTCAACAAACACTTAATAAGTTGTTACATATTTTATTTATCTTCAAATAAGTCCATATCTTGAGCAAATATAAAAATATCGTGTATTTCCCTCCCACGCAGGTATTATATCCTTTTTTATCTGTGTCACTTCCTTGTGAAATTTTACGACACTCGAAAAAAATGAACATTTAAGTACGAAAATATCCTCGTTTCAACAAATATGGAAACATTTTATTGGGTGTGACTAAACATCGAGTTCGAGTTCGAGTTAAAGTTAGAGTTACAGTTCGAGTTAGAGTTCGAGTTAAAGTTAGAGTTAGAGTTAGAGTTCGAGTTAGAGTTCGAGTTAAAGTTAGAGTTCGAGTTGAAGTTCGAGTTAGAGTTCGAGTTATAATTCGAGTTCGAGTTGTTGTTCGAGTCAACTCGAGATATTAATTTCTAATGTCATTTATCGAGTTCCATTTCGAGTTAGAGTTACGGTTCGAGTTAAAGTTCGAGTTAGGGAGCAACCATTTGATTTTTATGGGGGGGGGGATAAAATTTGAAATAAAAAGGTATGACAAAGAAAAAGACAGGATCACTTTAGATGTGAAAAAAAATGCAGGACCTGTGTCGATCAGGAAATTTTGGTTTACATGAAAATAAAAATTAAGGCCGCAATGGCGGCCGAAAAAAAATCCAGGACCAAAATTTCGACGAAACAAATAGGCAGGATCAAACATTTGACCCCCCCCCAAAAAAAACAAAACAAAATCCCCAAAAAAATCAAATGGTTGCTTCCTTATTTACAGTTGACATGATAAAATTCTGCTACGTGGCCCTTTAGAGTGCTTCATCTGCTAATAATTTCAGATTATAATTTTTTCAATAAAATGTCAATTAGAATATAAGCGTTCTTTTATTCCTGGTGTAGACAATCAGTCCTAGCAAAACAAGCCAACCAGACTCTACCATCCGATCTTCAACATGCGGACGGAGGTATATACAAACTATATTTGCCCCAATTTTGGCTAGAGGTATAGGGGAGAGTTGATATCTCACAAAAAATGTTTAACCCCGCCGCACTTTTGCGCCTGTCCCAAGTCAGGAACCTCTAGCCGGTTCGGTGCATCCTTCGACACAATTTTGAAACTGGACATCCCTTAGAGGAGGTGTTAAACGTGCATTCACATAGGGTCTAGTGTGAAACTCAGTTCGGCGGCGGAGGCAATTATGGTCGCGGAGGTCGGAATTACCGGATACCGTTTTGGAAGAGCATTAAAGTAAAGTTTGGTTGATATTGACTTTGTAGTTTCAGAGGAAAATATTTTTAAAATTTCCTTCCACATTTTCTATAATTAGCTCCGGCAACTATCTTGGTTGAAAGGGGACCACCCAAGCACTATTCCACCAAAATTTGGTTCCAATTGGCCCAGTCGTTTTAGAGGAGAAAATTTTTATATTAAAAAACAAAAAATACAAAGCTAAAAATCGACAATTCATGGGCAATAACTCCAAGACGGGTAATCCGATTTCTACGAAAATTAAAACGCAGGTAGATCTTGTCCTCCTCATCGTTTTTTCCTCGCCAGATTTTCTCTAAAAGGCATTTCTTCTAATATAATTTTCAGAAACTACTGTCTGACCTATATGCTCTATATTTAGTACCATAGGCCATGTGATTTGACTTGGGGCATCCTTTGACACTTTTTTCCACTAGACACCTTAGTGATGACTCGGGCCAGGTTTGATTCCAATTAGCCCAGCAAGTTCAGAGTGTAAGATTTTTTCAAAAAAAATTACGACGGCAGATGACGGACACCAAGTGATTGCAAAAGCTCACATGGCCTTTATGATTTTTTGTTAACATGATATGCAATCGGCCCATCTGAGACAATCAGTAAACTATTCACATCTTTTATATTATTTTGAAGGATATAGTTTTGTATCACAACTTTAAATCTCACAATTCAGTGTACAGATTAAGGAAGGTTTTAAAAACTTTTTTTTAATTATATAGAATCCACATGCATTTCGATTTAGGGAGGACGTCATACTTAAAGGGGGGTTGAACAAAATAAATACACGTATTTCGGACACTGGGGGGGGGGGGGAGCAGGTTTCGTTTTCAGGTTGTGATTTTATTGAAATATTAACATAATAAAATGGACAAGAGTAAAACTATATGTATGTCTCTTCCACATTCGTTGGTGGGACATATGGAGAAAGAGAAAAGGAAAACGCTATTTTTTTGTGGTCAAATTTCTTGATTTTGCTATATATTTTGGGGGTCCCAAAAATTACAGGTATCTTTGGGGTGCGTTCAAAAAGACGAAAAAATAGCGTTTTTAACCTGTTTTATGTGGTAGAATGAAAGATTTTTCTGGGTCTGAAAAATTCAGAGATATCTTTATGGGGGAGTCACCAAATTTAGGTATTTTTTTTACGAGCCTATGTAGAGGTAATTGTTTACCTACCTCCCCCTAAACTTAATCCGTAACTCGAAATGCAACTCAATAAATGATATTAGAAATCAATGTCTCGAGTTAACGCGAAGATTAACTTGAACTCGAATGATAACTCGAACGCTAACTCGAACTATAACTCGAACTCGAACTCTAACTCGAACTGTAACTCGAACTCGAACTGTAACTCGAGCTCTAACTCGAACTCTAACTCGAACTTTAACTTTAACTTTAACACTAACTCTAACTCGAACTCGAACTCGATGTTTAGTCACACCCCATTTTATTATAATGAAAATGGTTAGCGTTGTGCCTTGACAAAACTTCATAAGTTTGCAATTATATTTAAATAAACTACATTGCCTTTGAAACATTTGTGTAAACGATTTTGCAAATAAAATATTATATTTTTTTTCTTTAAAGAGGGTCTTTATCGTTCCAGAACAAGCGAGTGACAGGTGATATGTCGCGCGCATTCTGGTCTCGCATAAAATATAAACATAACTGCATATATTCTGCATTAAAATTGGTATCGAAAGAATATCTTTAATTGTTTTATTGCTACATAAAGGTAAAAAAAAATTCTCCCGCACCAGGAATTCGTCTTGTTTTGTATTTTGATCTTACGGATTAGTCCTGTCCTGTGAGCAATTGCCATCAACTTTGCGTGCGTCGTCCGTCTGTAAACTGTTCATATAATAATTCTTGTTACTGCTAACAAACATGGCCGCCAGGCCAGAAATGGACTTTTATAATTTGGTACTTTTTAAAGATTGTCTTTTCCGAAACTTTTCGTAAATGTTCATTGCAAAATACTATCCAAAGTTTGATACGTTGGTATTGATGACTGTCCCTACAGGATTTATTTAACTTTGACCTTAGGTAAATCTTTTTATTAAAGTATCTATCGACACCCGTGAAAATATTCAGTGGCAAATGAAATCCAGATGATCGATACATGCTCCTGGAAGCCTTTAATTTATGCTGGTATTGATGGCAAATTTTTTAAGTTGCTTGTGCAACTATACTGGTCAGAAGTCCGGACCCCGGAAAACAATTTAGAATTTGGATTATCCAAGAATCATTCCATTAAAGATTGGCAAAGTAGTTTCAAAACAAAACGAGAGATTACTAAGATTTACGACGAACGCCAAAGGATGACAATAGCCCACCTGGTCCTTAGATGAGCTGAAAAGCACCGAAAATAAAAATCCTTCATTAATATGAACCAAGATTAAAATTTATGCGTAGGACGCTCTTTTTCTGGGTTAATCTTTATCTGCTTAAGCGATATATTAGTGATTTAAGGTTCTCAATAATCTGTAGAATCGAACCGTAATATTCCTTTGAGGTAGTTTCAGACAACTTACGTCTTCAAGTCCTTTCCATGGGGAAGGCGGCACTGGCTAATTCTCAAACAAATCTACAAACTTAAAAGGTCATATTTATTTTTTCTAACTTCCTGGCTGATTTACTAGCACTTAATTACTTTATTTATTTATTCATTTATTTAGTCATTTTATTTTAATTGATTGATTTGAATTCTGTTATTTTTATTTATTGTATTAAAGTTGAAAAAAATATTAGTGTCAAGACTGCCTACTGCAGTTCCAATGTTAAAAATTACTAATTGCAAAACATAGCTAGCAATGTCTTTGAAATTTGGCATTGTATGGAATCTATTAAGCATACGAGTATCATTTATATATCAAATTAATTTCTTTGAACTGCAGTACAATCATAAAACTTTAGGATACCAAAGGAACAAAAATTCCGGATATCTGATAAAACTAAAAGGTAAAACGTTAAAAAAAACAACAGAGAAGAAAAGAAAAAAATTAAAGCAAAGCTTGAAATACCTACCAAGTGAAAAGAGGATAAACTTCTAGCTATATCGTTGGTCGACTTCCTTTCATGTAATACCGGCTTCTTATATATAAATGATGCACTGTACCTAAATAATAACCGTTTTACAGACTACGCATGTGTCATTAACCAGCTCGAGCTTCTTAAAGTCAGTAACGATGTTCCTTAGTCTTCTTTCTGTTGATACAATGGCGGACCCTACAATGGTATAGTCACTCACATTTTGACTTTCACATCGTAAACTTCGATTTGTTTTTAATTATGTGCCAAAGAACCTGCGTTAACACTGTATGGAATATTTGTTTCACATGTCATCCTATATTGCGGGGCATGCATTACTTGAACTTTTCATATGGAGAGTCCTTACCGCTAGGAGGTTACTGTATACAAAAAAATCATAAAATCGTTAAAACTGTTAGAAACTTTTATGATCGTCTTTAATACGAAATGAATAATTGTTACTGTCGAAGAAAGTTTGGGGATCGCTCCGTGTGTCTGTATGTCTGTCCGTTTATCCTTCCATCCATCACACATTCACACTTTTCTTGTGGTATTTTTGTCTTGCAAATGGTGGCATATTTGCTTTGTCAAAGTCATCTTATGATATCTACGCCTTAATTGCGATTACTAGTGGAGGTAAATACATGGCAGCATGATGGGTGGGGCATGCAGACTTTCATATGTGTATTCGTTTCGGGCATTTTTATCTCTCCACGGTAGTCTGCACAGTAATACATGTAGCTTTATTAATTATGTAAAAATGGCACTTTCACCTCACGATTTTAACGTTGACGTATACTGACAGTTCAAATGATATACCACTGAGGAGTGTTGGGGAATAGTACCTCTGTTTTTATTTGCGTATGAGTACAACAGTATCCGACCATCGGCTTTGAGTACCTAAGCTAGTTTTTGTAGTAATAAATCCATTGGTGTGTAAACGATCGAGAGCGACTCACAAAAAGAATTAAGTCCTATGGACTATATATAAAGTTTGTTAGTGAGTTGATTGAGTTTACACACCAGTGAATTCCGTAATTCTTATTACTTATAATTCCAACAAACTGTAAGGAATTTTACAAGATGAGTTTAATGTTTAGCCTGTAAAAACAACACTATTTCTCCCGTTTAAGGATTTATACTCCGATATTGTTCAAAGAATCGTTGACCAATGAAAATTGGCCTTACAATCAATACTGGAATTAATACAGTATTGATGAACATATTTGACCATGACATCTAACTTTATTCGTCTATAATACCATTTCTTCTTGTTATCCCCGCACTTCGAAGAAGTTCGGGGATAATGTTATCGCCTTCGCCCGTCTGTCCGTCCGTCCGTCACTCTTTCTTGTGACCTAAGCCCTTGGGTCACTTAATTTCTGTACAGTATTGTCACATACTATATTTAGATGCACAATATGGTTTTAGAATTTTGATTTTCAAAAATAGGGGCATTTAAGCTTGCGATCTTAACTCCCCTTTCATTTTTCATTTTATGCATTTAATTTCTTTACAGTATTATCACACAATGTATGTAGATGTGCAGTAAGACTTTATAATTTTGATTTTCAAAAATTGGGAAAAAATAGGGAATTGTATAGGCTGGTAACCAAAACTCTTCAGATACGGTTGTGAAAAGTTACACAGGGATACAACATGTAGGGGGTGCGGGGATATCTGTCGTTTCTGACTGCCTCAATCTAGGTCTTGCTTGCAATCCTCTTGTCCGTAATCAGGCAATTTTTTCCGTATGTTTATGTATGCCGGGATAGATAATTGGGAGTTTGATGGGTAAAACCTGTTTGATCCGACCACTTTTCTGTGATCATCCTGACTCATATAATTTTTTTACTTTGTTCATTTCATCTTTTCTTACTGGATGTGATGTTGTTAAATGGTTGGTATGCCATTGTTGATGGCCTGGGAACCCTTATTATGATTAATTTAGTGCATCACCAGCTCAGTTGCTACTATTTCGATACCGATACTTTAAATTTGACAAAACTAATGAGTGAATTTGAACTGATGAGTCTTAAATTGATAAATGTGCACATCTTATGCGCTAAAATTTATATTGTAGAATGTATTAATTTTCAGTCTTTATGTTTTATGTTGTGAGTTCTGTGATTTCTTTTGTTCAGACGGTTGTCGTCCACTGAAACGTATTTTCTGTCCTTCGCATTGTTCTCTTTCTGTATTATTCGCTTTTATTCAATGCGAAGTTAAAAAAAGAGAAAGTCTGATATCAAAGTTAAATCCAAACTTGTAAGCATTATCAAAATATGGTAAATTGGAAGGAACAAGTAACATTCACATACGTACCACGATTCTCGAAAAGACTCAGTTTTCTGAAAGGACATCAAAACCCATGGGGTCATTGTCTTCGGTCTGATTTATTAGGAATAAAAGAAATTTAATGACCAAAAACCTTATTTAAAAAATCTCATCAACAAAATTCCATATCAAATAAAATAAAGTTTAGCCGTATTTTCAAGTACTAAAAGGGCAAGAGACCTTCGAAATATTTCTCATAATGTACCGATTGTTTTTACGAAATAATCACCCACTTGACATTGATGATTCAGATCACTTTTTTTAATTAGTCAGGTACACAAGCAAATTTGTTATTGAACTATACATATTTTGACCTTTCAATATTTATTTACATTTGACTGAGTTCACCCGAAAGAGTAATAAATTGATAATTAAACCTGTGTAAATTTCATAGGTCTTTTTGTCTCTTTGATGTTGGCTATCATTTTGCAATATTATTCATTTACACCATTAATTTAAAATTCCAGGTGAAATATTGATTCGTTTACATTTAAGGGTTATTTTGAAAAAAGAAATTGTTTGATGGAGTTTAATTGGGATGTAGATGGGTTTTCTATGACACATTCTTTGACACAAATTTTGATGCACAAAATGTACACATGTTGTAGATTTACGACTCATCAGTTGTGCTCAAGGCCTAAAATGTTGAAAACCAAAACAATAATCCAATACTTGAAGAGCGAATTCAAAAAATGCCAAAATGACCAAAAAGGTTAAATCCACAACCATCTTAGGACAGAGCTTTGCATGAGGGAGATACTATTTAGTTTTCACAAAATTTAACATTTTTGTGCTAACAACTAAGCAGGTGATACCTTCGGGGGGGGGGGGAAACGTTTTGAAATGATGTAAGGTTCATCTTCTTTACGCATATTGTCCACTGGTATTTTTTTATGGGACTTCGTCATTTCGCACTTCTCAACGTCACTTAATTGTCACATGACAATTTGTTCTGGAGCAAAATTGTTACCAGAACATAATTTGGTGAACTATCCTGAGTGTGCATTGCTACATTTTTCCATTTTGTCCATATTAGGGCCTGAGAAGGGCATACAACATATAGCAATTATTGTTAGAACAAACCATTCCAGACACAAGATAAGTCAAACTGAACACATTAGTACATATATGTGAATAAGGGTGGAACCATTTATCGGGGTGGGGGGGGGGGGGGGGTGGGGGTGGGTGGCTAGGATCAAATGTTTCATCCTGCCTATTTTTTTCGTCGAAATCTTGGTTCATGTTGATTTTATTTTCGGTTGCTATTTTCATTTAAAACCAATGAAATTCCTAATTGACACAGGTCCTGCATTTTTTTCCATACTTACAGTGCTCCTGTCTTTTTATTTTGCCAAATCCTGGTCATGCCTTTTTATTTCAAATTTGATTCTAACCTCCCCCCCTATAAGAATCAAATGGTTGCTCCCTAAGTACATCCGTTAAGATCCCCAGTGTTTTGCGTGACATAACTCTGTCGTTTAGATGCTCGATTAGCCAATTTTATCCAGGGTAACCACACTATCAAGGTCACACATTTTCTATCGTGGATGACATCATCAATGTAATTATTTTATTTTTTAAGACACAGTAATCATAAACATGCAATAAAGCGGAGATGATGTAATATTTACAGATTATTATTAATTGAAAACTTCAATATTTATCCGAAAACTATTATTTCAGGATAGCCGATTTTTTTTTTTTACTTCGATGACGTGTAAGTATGACAAAGTATGTCCGAAAACCAGTTCAAGTTTAGAAAAACATATGTTCTTATTAATTTAATAGAAATATAGTTCCAATCCCAAATAATTGACATTGGCAAACCATTCAGGTTTTATACTTAACATGCTTAAGTATCAACAGTTTGCAGCAGAAGACTGGTGCCGTTCATGGAGCGCGATATTCTTACCCTTCATACCCTTCAGTAGCATCTGGTCTCGCTCTTTTTAGCAAGTGTTAACTAGTTTTGTGATGCCTTGTTCTGAAACTTTTGCTCTTATGTCGTTTCTTTGTAGTACATGTATTTATTTGCTGATTTAGGGAACAAACAATTGATTTGAATGGGGGTGGGGGGATTGGGACGGGGGGCTAGGATGAAATTTGAAATAAAAAGGCGGGACCAGGATTTTGGCAAAATAAAAAGCCAGGTTCACTTCAGGTGTGAAAAAAATGCAGAACTTGTGTCAATCAGGAAATTTTTTGGTTTAATTGAAAATAAAATTTTAAACCGCGAAAGCCCCCGAAAAATAATCTAGAATCAAAATGTCAGCGAAAAAAAAAATAGGCATCCTAGCCCCTTCCCTAAAAATCAAATGGCACGCTCCCTTAATTTCCTCTCAAATTCACGTTGCCTTTGGATTTTGGAATTCTGGAATTTGCACACTGTCTTATTGCTTCCGTATTATATTTTCAATATTCAATGCATGGATACCCATTTTGGAGTATATATTTCCATATACTTTGAGCTTGCCGACGAAAATCAACTCGGACATTACGCACATTCGACCACTAATTATATTGTAGGACACACATTGAGAGGCTTTCAGAATTCACATTAGGAAGAAACAATTTACCGCTCAATCTGTTCTTATTTTCTCATGAAGCTGACGTTTTTGAAAGACCAACAACGAGAAAAGGGAAGAAACTATCCCAGTCCTTTTAATTTATCTATACCGATTATTGACTTACTTACATCTTGTCTTATAAAGTTAGTGTGCGACCAAAGCGACCACTGACGCACCCACTTCCTGCTTCACATTTGCCAATCTGTTTTGGATTTCAGATGAAACTTTAGGCAAGACAATAAAGATACACATCCATTAAATTTGTGGAATGGTCATATGAAAAGTCTGGATGTGAATATATCATATGCAATAGTTACAATTCCTTTTTCAGTATAAAAATAATTCAAACTGGAATATCTATTCCATACTGGGTAATCATTTGCTAGTTTGCCAAAAAAATATTGATAATATACATGTTGACTTCGATGATAAAATTTAACTTCAAGTTTTAGGGTTTTCTCATAAGTACTAACAGTGTCCCTTCTTGTAGAATTTTTCAATTGCACTACAAATATTTGCTTAATGTTCGTTTTGGAACGGTAATGTTTCATCATATGGAGAATATATATCATATGCTATGCATGTACATGCAATAATAATATACATAAGTATTTCTTTGTCTGTACCGTTTGGGCTATGAAACAATAAAGATGTGTTTGAGAAGTCTTAGAATACTGATAAAATTATGATAATAAAGAATCTTTAATATGTATTTTATGTCATGAAAGATGTTTCTATCCACTTGCTTTGCCTAGCTGCCCTTTTAACTGCAAGCATTCATTACTTTGTAATTTTAGGTCTGGATATTTATTTGGTTGTCTGTAGTTTCACATTTCATTTTTATTGTATGTCTCTTTTGTTTCATTTTCCTGTCATTGTCAACGGGAGTTGAAATGGATACTACTTACAAACTTAAATAATTTAACAAAGCCTGTTCAAAGTTGAGAGTCATTGGTAGTACTTGCCTTTTGGGGCTGTATATGTACTTTTATTTCGGACATTTTATCATTGGCTTCATTAAGAGCTCATTATGCAGTGTGGGTTCAAGTCAGATATTGAAGGCTGCTCGACTTTTCGTACTTTTGGAGTCCCGTTTCTGGGGCACGTTTCCAAAATATTCGTACGAGTATACTACAATTAATCGTAAACGTGATCTTGATTTATGGTCTTTAGTGGCTTCTTGGTCTTGTGAATGTTTGAGAAACTGGTACCCGGGTTGTTGTCTCATCGACAGTTACCCTTTATCTCTTTTAAATGTTTCGTGAGCACTTGGGATTGAATTGTATTTAAACTAATAAGTGCTTTAGTTATATTTTCTGCTATAATTCTGCCTACGATAAGGGATTATCGCATATGTAAATACTTAAAAACATTGTTCCTTACAATTTGCCCATTTATTTACGACTATCAATTGTGTCGTTATGTGAGTGTTCTAGTTTGACCTAAGAACTATATAAGTAATATATTTGTATATACGGTGTAAACAACCTTTTTCGTGTTTGCTTAAGAAAGGAGAAACTCTTCTTTTGGTTTACTGATTTTCAAAATTCATTAAAACGCGATAGATTGTTTTAAATGCAAGTTTCATGTATATATTTATTGGAATTGATTAATTACTGCTGAGTTGGTACAAATGTAGTTTGTTATTACTTCATATAGTACCTGGCTGACATTTGATATTTTACCTGTTAAAAATTCTGATTCATTCCATAAGTTCTGACTAATAGAAGACTACTGGGAAAACTTAACTTAAAGTAGGCCAACCTTAAATGATTTGTTATTCATTTTGTTTTCACAATAATCAGTTCTACAATATGTTATGCAATTTTTTTTTATTTTATTTTACATGCTATGATTCCAATTTAGCTGCTGCGGATGTACATGTTACTACTAATTATGTCTCGTCAGCAGGGCTCAACGCAAAACATTTGGAAATCGAAACAATGCAGTAATGAAACGTTGCTCTTCAACCTTTTGTAGGGTGATTCAAGTTTCAAAGATTAAGCAAATAATTGTTCAAGAACTGAGTTGTACATGTGTGGAATTAACATCTTTTTTTATAGTGCCAGCCATGTGTAATGGTAAGACATTGTGAAAAATATGGAGTATCTGCATCATGCATAGCTTTGTCCTTTGTTGGTTTTTGGTTTTACTCCTTTTGACCTTTTTTTGGCATTTTTGAATTTGCACTTCAACTTTTAGGATGGGTGTTGTTATGGTTTTCAACATTTAAGGCCTTGAGCACAACTGATGAATGGTAAATCGACAAAATAAGTACATCTTCTGCATCGAACTTGTATCAAAGAATTTCATTTATTTTCATTTTAATTTTTTTATGCAAAAGGTCTTTGCATCAGTAAGACTAATAAACTATTTAGACCCGTGTAATTGTATTGCTATTGTTTTGTTTTGTTGTTGTTGTTGTTGTTGTTTTTTTTTTTTTTTTTTTTTTTTTTTTTGCTTTCCAAAATTTTGGTGATGATTGTACCCGGTGACGTAAATCCAGAAATGTCCAACGTATGCAAGGAATTTAGATATATGAGTTTATTATGCTCCGTATGCAATAGCAGCAGGGCATATAGTGATTCGGTCTGTGTGTCAGTCCGTACGTAGGTTAAAATTTAGATTGAATTTAGTAGTATAGGGAGTAGATGTCATATCAACATGAAAGTTCGTCACTAAATCCACGAAGATAGGATTTATTCAAAATTAAGGTCAAGAGGTGGTGTTGACAGTTCACGATTTATGAATTTGTTTGGAAACGAGGCACAGTGTTCATTGGACACACATATTCTTCTTTTTTGTCTCTTTTTTCATGTTTAAGTACGAAAGTTAACGAGTAATCTGTCTTTAGATGGTGATGACTTTATTTTTTTTTGTCATTTTGGCTTTTGAATGTTGTTTAATAATTGTTTCGGTTAATTTCAACACTTAAGTAATTAAGCGCAACTGATGAGTCTTAAATCACCGAAATGTGCACATATTGTGTTTGCATGTTGTTATCATGGAATATTTACGGACTGGACATCATTTGTGTTGCTTAAAACCGTAATTAAAGTTGAATGCTGAGAATTTTTCAGTAGTGTACGTTGCTGCTTTGCTTTACTAAACTAGCTGAGATGGAAGTAAACATTTGTCTTTCTTAATTTTGAAGTACCAAATTTTAAATGGGAATTAGCCTACTCGACTTTTCATATAAATATGAATATATATTATCCATCAGAGTTATTCTTGGTGAAAGATTTAAATATAATACCAGGCCTTAAATAATAGGTAAACAGATGATTGCTGTTGTTTATCTTAAAGCCATGATTATTAATCAATATGAACAATCTTACTCCCGCTGCTAGTGAGTTATCCTTTGTACAATGATGAAATATTTATCCTTTTAAAGCAAAAATTTACACAATTGCTGAAAGGTTGTATTCATTTATTTTTTATAAAAAAAAAAAGATGATGATTAGATACAAGACAAGGGGTGCTTTCCATTATGCGGTACGTTCCAATTGAACCAAAGATTCGTGTTCCATTATTGGTCTGTACCACAGTGATTCTTACAGACGAACCGGAAGAAGAATAAGTGAAAGTCGGTACATACGGGTACGTACCGCATAATGGAAAGCACCCAAGGACGATTCCCTTTATACCAAGACAAAGACTAAATATGCTGTTGCTGCTATATATATTTTCTTTGGCTGAAAAAAAGAAAAAAATATATATAATTTAATAAAAAAATAATTCAAATATAGACTTAATTCTAATCCCATGATGGCCTCTTAATAATGTCATAAAATCCTAAGAACGTAAGGATACTTGGCCTTTCAACAGCAAGCCGAAAACTATTTTTTTTTTTGGCATTAGAAAAGTTATGTATGTGTCAAAATATAAAGAATTGTATGTCATTTTTATACTTTAATAATAATAATAATCTTTTTTTATATTTTGAAGGAATTTATCAAGGTGTAAACTCGGGCGATTCACTCACAAACTAAATTCAGTCCGAAGGACTTTATGCCAAGTTTGCGAGTGATAAGCCCGAATTTACACATTGATAAATTCCGTAAAATTAACCTTTGTTCCTTATAATTCCAAAGTAATGCAGAAATATGACGTTTTCCAATTTGAAATTAACATTTTACTCATGCACTATTTTGCATGCGTACGTATTCATATGTACGACCTCATGAAAGGAATTTATCAAGTTATAAACTTTTTACCGGAATTTTTGTAAGCCAATGAAATTACTGCATTTGATTTTTTGAAAACAAAATAGGAATTATTGTCATATAATAAACAAATTAAATGTCTGTGACAAAAACATATATCTATTTATATATATATATATATATCAATGAAATAAAAACAAAATATAGATCAATTAATTCAATCAAGAAAATATATATATATATATATCAATGCAATAAAAACAAATATAGATCAATTAATTCGATCAAGAAATACGTAGATATATGCAGTTCTAAAATTCACTGTACGCCTCGTCCATCATAATTTCCAGTAAGAGAAAGAGGAATAACTCGTGTGAAGCTCTGGAGATAAACTTCCGGGAAGGGCAAATTGCTTTGTCATTATACGATTTTTAAAAGAATTCTTGTAATTTAAATTTTCTTTGAATAAAGAGAAAGAAACCATTAGCCATCAAGAATTTGGACATGAATGAGAACTGTGACAGTAAGAAAAAAATTGAGTGAAAGTCAGGCGCTGTTCCTTAGAAGACAAAATGATTTTAATTTTTTGTTGTCACAGAGGACACCGGGAGGAAATTAAAAAAAAGAAGATTTTTCTTTTCGAAAAAAGACTGAAAATCATCTCCCTTAGTACTGGATATCAAATATACAATATAGAATCAGTTACTTTATGGCTGAAGTCAGTGAAGCCATCAGATTAGATTTATTCTAGATCAGTCATCGATAAGTCACCCACTGACGAAAAAGTCTATACAATAAAACAAGAAAAACTGCTTAATTTTCTCAATTTTTGAATGAACGGGAAGATTCCAAAAATTACCGGCTAAGAAATTGGCTTTCAAGATTAAGAAATTTCTCTTTCTTTGTGGGTCTAATTTTAGCGGTCAAAGTGTTAAATGTATTTGTTTCTATTAGGTTCCTGGTTTTATAACGTATGAAAAGGCGTTCCATATACGTAATAACAAATTGCACACGAAAATATGATTATGAGACGTTATATTTGTTTGTTAAGTTGGGGTTTTACGCCGTTTTCAGCACATTTGGCTATTTCGCGGTGGCCAGTCTTGATTGGTGGAAGAAGCCGGAGTACCCGGGGAGAACAACCGACATTCGGTAGGAAAATTGGCAATCCTTGTCAATTAAGATCGGAGTCGAACACTTCAAGCAACAGATGAGATTCGAACTCGCAACCTCAATTTTGAAATGCTAGCGATAATTAGTAGCCATGACGAACTACCTATAGATCACTCGGCCACCGAGGCCCCCTGAGACTTTATAACAGAAGACATTCTTTCTAAAGGTTTTTGCGAGTGTAGCATATAAATATATCTGAAACTGTATATTATTTTTCTTATTTAAACAGTAGTTCAGCTAAGAAATATATGTTATTGTCAAGGTGAAGACTCGCTTAAAAATACAAACCATCAAAGTATTACAGTATCAACAATTTACAATTTATTTCACTTTAGGGAAAAACCATTGGATTTTTATGGGCATCAATGAAGTGATCGTGAATACCGAAAATGTTTTCGCAGCATCTGTGAGTCTGTCTTTTTTAAGCGCACTTATAAAAGTGTATTATCATTGTTTAATTTCTGTTAAAAGTCAGTCCTCTTTTTTTTCATACCAATTTTGATCCTGCTTTTTCATCTAATTTCTGATTCTACCATCTAAAAAATTCCTTCCTTGCCCAGCCACAAAGAAAGTCATTTTATATTTTTTGGAGGGGTGGCTTTTTCACACCTAAAGTGACCTGTATTTTTATTTTGACAAAATGCTGGTTTTGCCTTTTTATTCCAAATTTGAACCTAGCCCCCCTAAAAATCAAATGTTTTCTCCCTTACCTACGTGAATTAAGGCCAGGGTATACAGCAGAAACCGCCTGTTCTGTAACATCCTGGGTCCATTTCAACATTGCTGCATCGATTATTTAAAATCGTCATTTGATCCATTGCAGAAAGAGGTCGAGGCGTTGTTCCGATTCCCCTTCCCCTTCCTAAAGGATTTGGTCCACGACGGCCATTTCTGCGTAGTGGACCTCTATGTGGTGGTGGTGGTGGTGTTGCTGCTGCTCCACCTTCAGCGGCTTCAGGGTCTGCGGCTGGTTGACCTAATGTAGCCATATTGATACAGTAACCGCCATCCATCCTACAGTTGCTCATCATATCTGTTTAAAGACAGAAACAATGCGCGTGTTATCTTCACCATAAAACAGATTTATACGCATATGTTTGAACACAAGCGCCAAATACTTATATATTTATTGATATAGTTGAAGTTTTACGCCGTTTTCAGCACATTTGTCTATTTCGCGATGGCCAGTTTTTACTGATGGAGGAAGCCGGAGTACCCGGAGAGAACCACCGACTTTCGGTAGGAAAATTGGCAGTTTTTGTCAATTAAGATAGGAGTCGAATACACCCCACCACAGGTGAGATCATGTCGAACTACCTGGACCATTCGATCGCAGAGGCCCCCAAATTCTTATATAAGTATCAAGCCATATAGAACAAACAAAACACATAAATAAATACATATATAAAAAATGACTATACGGTTTTCATGATAAATTTTTTGATGCATAAGATGTGCACATCACTTGTGTTCGAAAATGTTGAGAAGAAAATCGAACGAAAGTTGACCAACCAGGACCTCACGATCTCAATATAATGCTAATAATTGCCGTATAAAGGTACATATATCAGACAAAAGGTTATAAAAGGGTGCTATTTTTTCCGAGACAGAAAAAATTAAGATTCGTATTTATTATTTTAATTTTTATATAGCTTAATAGCTTATGTTTAATATCATTTAACAGTTTAACAGGAAAAAGATATACAACTTGTATAGTCATTCAGGTCGAGATATATTTATCCAGTACACTAGATTGGGAATAGAAAAACATGTCTGAAAAAAGGAACATTTTGATCTTTAAAATTAAAGATTATAATGATAAAATGTATCTGTGATTTCAAAAGTACGCAAAAGTTGCAATAAACAAGCATGATCCTATATCTGACTATATACCTTGTAAAATATACACACATTATATTCAGTCACTGTAATGCTATAATTCCAGTTCACACTATATGCATTTTTCAAAAATATCATCTCCTGTGCCCATAGCTCAGAATGTGGAAAGCGTTAAAATTAAACCACACAAAATATTTAAGGGAGCAACCATTTGATTTTTTTTATGGTGGTTGGGGGGTGGGGGGGGGGGGGGGTTGACTAAAACGAAATGTATGATCCTGCCTATTTTTATTCGCCCAAATTTGGGTCCTGGATTTTTTTTTTCATTTAAACCAAAATATTTCCTGTTTGACACAGGTCCTGCATTTTTTTTCACATCTAAAATGGTCCTGGCTTTTTATTTTGCCAAAATCCTGGTCATGCCTTTTTATTTCAATTTCATCCTAGTCTCCTATGAAAATCAAATGGTTGCTGCCTATAACATTAAATTAATATTAAAACTGACCTAAACAAAAGAAAAAGTTCCAATGGCAAATAAGCATAGAGTAACTTTGATTACATTAACTAGGGGCTCTCAAGAGCCTGTATCGCTCACCTGGTTTAACTTGTCACCTTGAGCTGGACTAAATATTTAAGTGTAGCTGGCTGGTTTTCCCATAGGATTCTATGTTAAACTAGGTTCGGCTGTGGCAGCCATCTTGGTTGACAGTCCAGGTCAATGAACACATTTCTAAAGGAGAACCATCTAAGGACCAATACTGACAAGACTTAGTCTTGTTCCAACTGGCTCAGTGGTTTCGGACAAGAAGATTTTTTTAATTTTCCGATAGGGTCCTATATTAAACTATGTTCCATCTTGGTTCACAGCTAGGGTCACCGGACATAGTTCTGAAAGAGGACCATTTAAAGACCATTGCTGCCAAGTCTGGGTCCAATTGCCCCGGTGGTTTCAGACAACAAGATGTTTAAATGAATTTTCCCATAGTGTCGTATGATAAAATAAGTTCATTTTGGATCACAGTCCAAGTCATCGGACAAAATTCTGAAAGAGGACCTCTTAAGGATCATTGCTGTCAAGTCTGGTTCCAATTGGGCAAGTGGTTTCAGACAAGATTTTTCAATGAAAATGTAATAATGTTTTTCGCATTTTTCCGTATTTTACTTATAAATAGACTTAGTTTTTCTCTCAGTTAACATTAAATACATTCTGCAGGAAAACTAAACAACGACTTTAAAGGCGCCATCCAAGAACCATTCCACTAAAGTTCGGTTTAAATTGGCTAACCAGTTTCAGAGGAGTTGAAAATGTAAAATTACCACAGGGTCACTGTTAAACTAAGTCTGGCCATGGCAGCCATGTTGGATGGCGTTTGGGGAAACAGGACATACTTTATAAAAGAGGCCAGCCAAGGGCTATTGCACCGAAGTGTGATTCAAATTGGCTCAGTGGTCCCACACGGCTCCAATGTCAAACTAAGTCTGGCCATAGCAGCCATTTTGGATAGCGCCCGGAAAAACCGAACACATTTTCAAAGGGGACCATCCAATTCCACTAACGTTTGGTTTAAATTGGTTCGGTGGTCTTAGAGAAGTTAACAAAAATTTTACAATTTCCACAAGAGTGCAATTTTAAACTAAGTCCGGCCGTGGCAGCCATGTTGGATGGCTTTCGGGGAAACCAAACACAGTTTAAAGTTTGTTTACATAGACGTCATTTCGGGACTTCTCTATTTTACCGTTCCAATAACTAGGAAAAACGGCGGTAATTCCCACGTAGAAATTTAATCACCTTTTTATCCCACAGATTAAACACGTCAAGAATAGGAGAAATAACTTTTATTAATGCAATAAAAGACCATACATACAATGCATTATACAATTACACATAAACGTTAATAATGTTCAGTTTTACACATTAAAGAATCAAGACTGGGTGGGTCTTCTTTCCTCAGTGGCTGTTCAATAAAAGACGATACAACCCTAATTTGTTTTGGCGTTGATGGGTTTAAAATTAAAAGTTTTTGCAATATCACAATAATTTAAGAAGATTTAATACTCGTCAGTAAAATTCAGAATTAGTTTTTTCCTGAGATTGGCATTGATTTTACAATTAGGAAGAAATGAGGCTCGTCCTCTATAACATTGCATATTTTGCATAGTCTGAGATCTAGGTATTTTATAATATCTACCAATCTCGATTAAAATTGTATGGTTACTAATTCTAAATTTTGTGATTTTTTGCCTAATATTTTTATTTAGATGTGATAAATAATGTTCTATGGTGAATTCATTATTTTTTTAAGGATTTATAAAGAAAAAATTGTTATCCTCGTTTAAACTTTCAATTCTGTTACTGGTTAAGTTCTGATATTATTAATCAGTCTTGTTTTTTATTATTATTATCCCCGCACTTCGAAGAAGTTCGGGGATATTGTTATCGCCCCCGTCCGTCTGTCCGTCTGTCCACAGGAGTTGAATATTTTAAATTTGGAATTTAAGCTTGTGACCTAAACTCCTCTTTTATTTTTCATTTTATGCATTTAATTTCTATACAGTATTGTCACATACTGTATGTAGATGCGCAATAAGTTTATGAATTTTCATTTTTAAAAATTGAGGCCCACGGGTATCAAATTACGAAAATTAGGAATTGAAGCTTGTGACCTAAACTACCTCTTTCATTTTTGACTTATGCATTTAATTTCTATACAGTATTATCACATACCGTATCTAAATGCTCAATAAGGTTTTAAAATTTTGATTTTCAAAATTGAGGCCCACAGTGGTCGAATTTTGAATATTGTGAATTTAAGCTTGTGACCTTAACTCCGCTTTCATTTTTCATTTTATGCATTTGATTTCTATACAATATTGTCACATACTGTATGTAGATAGATGTTCAATAAGGTTTTCGAATTTTGATTTTCAGAACTCGGGGCCCACAGGTGTTGAATTTGGAAAATTGGGAATTTAAGCTTGTGACCTAAAATCTTCTTTCATTTTTCATTTTATGTATTTAATTTCTTTACGGTATTGTCACACACTGTTTATAGATGTACAATAAGGTTTTATCATTTTGATTTTCAAAAATTGGGGCTTTTAGGGGTCGAATTTAAAAAATTGGGAATGATAAGTGGGTGACTGAAAATTTTCTTTCATTTTTCATTTTATACATTTTATTTCTATACAGTATTGTCATACACAGTACACTGTATGCAGACGTACAATAAAGTTTTAGAATTTTAATTTTTCAAAATTTGATCCTGTATTCAAAGGTGTAATTGTGAAAATGTGTACAGATATACAAAATGTGGGGAGTGCGGGGATAGCTGTCGTTTCCGACTGCCTCATTCTGGTTTCCGGCTTCAGAATCTGCACTTATAAGTTATGACTAAAACATAGGTAGTTTGACGTAAAAGGAATCTAGGACTATGGCCATACCAAAACATCCCTTTTCAGTGAGGCGAAAACGGTTTCGTGTAACATTGTACCTGAATACAAGTTTTTTGTCGTGCTTGGCATGTCCAGGTGTAAAATATTAACATTTAGGAATGATTAATAAATATACCGAAAATTATTTATTTGACTGACATAAAATGACTATACACCTATTTTTTTTACGCACATAGTGTATAATTATTTTTTAAATTTATTACCCGTTGGACTGCTATCGTCGATAAAATAAAATTAAGCTTGTGTGTTCAAGGAGCCCCCCCCCCCCCCCCCCTACGCAGAAAAAAATGGGATCAAAGTTTTTTTAACTATGCTACTGTTAATATAAGAGTAATATTAAAAGAGTATGTACCAGCAGAACCTTTTCAGAATAACAGAATTGTAGGTGGTCTTTATTGTTTGACTGGGTTCCTCTGCTTGAAAATTTTGACGGGACTCAAGCCTCTTTTGATTTCAATAGACAAGACTTGTCTCTCAAAAGCCATAAAAAGATTTATAAGTCCTATGAAGAAACTGGAAAAAGCTTATAATTCCGTAAAATGGATATAGCCGTTAAAGCCATATTAGTCCAAACCTTGGACAAAAAAATTAAAAATATGATTAATCCTTTAGAATCTTACAATTTATAAAATGGTCTTTTTTTTCAGTTCAAAATCAAACAGTGATTGAAATTACACGAAAAATTAGTGTTTTGTTTTTATAACACATTTCCATGTTTTGTTTATGTTATGACAGGTTGTTCGGACATAATATGGTCGAATCTATGACATGATATAAATATGTCGTAAAATTTGTTGTTTTAGACAAAATTGCCCGTCACCATAAATAAAACTGACAAGTAACTATGAACGACATGACAGATTCTTAAATGAGATAGAACGACTTGCGCGTTGTCGTAATTTATGATAGCACAAATAGATAAACAATAAAGCAATGGCGACATGTATATAAATATCACGTTAAGATGACCATTTATATAAAGTTTGGATATTTATATCATGGGACGTTTGTGACATTAGAGAGAAATATGTATATCATTAAAAAAAAAGTCTAATAATAAATTCTAGAACAGTCCAGTAAAATAAGAAATTTTTCCACTCAAACAAGTTAAATTTTACAATTTGAAAACAAGACTCGCCCAAAGTTTAAGAAAAATTAAAAAATGATAGCGAAAGAGTCATACAGAAGACACTTGTAATATCTAAATTTTGAAGCCGTTCCCGCAGAACATGTGTTCTTCCGTAAATGGCCATTTTCCGTGTGAGATGACCCGTTGTAGATTGGTTCACGCGACATCATCTCCGCTTGCACGATTTGTCATCTTCCACTCTTTTATACCAATCAAATCAAATTTACGGAAATATACTATACTCATTCAGAAGTGAAGAACTGGAAAATCTTCAACTCTTTTAAAATTCGTCATTTCCCTCGTTCTGATGCGCTCCATTCAAGAAAGGCGTGAATTTTAAAAACTCGTTGAACTCGTGAAAGAACCTATTAATCTTTGTGTAATACGTAAGCAAATACTGATGCCGTTTTTCAAATCGATAATTGTCAAATGAAGTAAATTGCAAGGAATCTTACATCAAACTTAAATTGACAAATGAAAAGCTTGTAACAAGTGTTATATCTAAAAATTGCACTATAACACCCCTACAATACTCCTAGATCTAGAAATGATACTAAATTACCACAAGTTTTAGCTTTCTAAAAAGCTGTGGACTGCTTCGCTGTATATTAATTTATGGTAATATGTGAGCATGTAGTTGTTGATTTAGTATTGGAATTGTGGTATTCTTAGATATTGATTGATATGAAATGTGTCTTAGACTTGCAATATCAATTTTTGTAAGCGTTCTGTTGACCAGTAAAATTTTCCGCTCGAAAACAACAGACACGACTCTGGAGGTGTGCCTAGATTGGCAGAAGTTATAAAGTAGAGATCATGCATTTTTTGTTGTAAACATAGAATTATAGTGTATACTATTAATCAAAACAAACCGTGTGTATTGTAGATTAACAAAGCAAATATACACGTATTAATAATTGATTTCAATAATGAATTTAAGAATATATGAATATTACAAAAACATGTAATGACAGTTGATCGGAACTGATATACACATAGTTAATTTTCCGGCTTTTGATGACTTATCCTGAACGAGTAAAGTCTGTAATTCTTTATCTCATTTAAACCAATGGCTGTTGCTGTATCTCAGTCGCATCATAAAGTAACCAATCAGCGATCAGTAATTATTTCAAGATGGCGTGTATGTTTACTGAAACTAATAGCTCCTCACCGTGGTGCGAAGCAAAAATACAGGTGTTGGGTTCTATGTCCTAACCCGAAAGATTTATTATATAGTAAAAAAGTCACAAATCAAAACACAACTAGAAGGACATAAAAACGTCTTTTTGTAACATATGCAAAACAAAATAACATCCTTTGTTGGGTGTCTTATTGTGCTTGACATTTTCATGTATAAAATGAGTTTATCACATATTTGTAATTCAGAAAAATGTAATGGACTCCTATTTAAGTGTAAAAAAAACAACACATACACAAAAAAGATATCCTTTTTATTTAAAAAAAAATCACAAAAATTTGGTCAAGCCGAAGCCGTAAACAACAAAATATGAAATCTTTATTTGCATTGTTTGCATTATAAACCCAAGTGGGGAAGACAAAAATTAAACAATCAGAACACATATTACAGATTAGAATTTATATGTCTATTATTAACATGACATGAATAATCTGGCCAATGTGGACCTTATCTTCGATGTTTTTAAGACTACTTTATAAAATCAACAACCTCCGGCAAAACATCCATATTAAGGTCGAGACAAAGTTTCAATTTGTCAATAGAGCCAAGCTGGTTAATATTTGGGTATTTATCTATAAATGATTTCGTCAAAAACTGAACACGGGTTAAAAATAGTATGCACCTTTTTAAAGAAAATTTATACAACGATGTATTTTGTCTTCATCAAAGCTCAACATACCCTTTCGAATGTTCTTTTTGTAATTTTCTTCAGAACCGATATTATTAATGATATCTAATGCAGCTCAGTTGTTAGTAATTCGATACTAGCCCGAAATTGATACTTAAAATTTACTGTTATAAAATTGTAGAATTTGTGAAAGCTATGCACGAGTATCTCCTTCGTGCATAGCTCAGTCCTTAGATGGATTTGGCTTTACCCCATTTGGTCATTTTGGTATTTGTGAATTTGCTCTTCTTTTGGATTGTTATTTTAATTTTTTTAGGCCTTGAGCACAACTGATGAGTCGTAAATCGACGAAATAGGCACATCTTGTGCATCTAAATTGGTATTAAAGATATAATAGATAAGTCCACACCGAATTTATTTTTAGTTCTTTGGATTTCGCCGCTCCGATTTTCGGACTTCGTAAATTTTAAGAAAAAACTTTTTTGCCGCTTCATTTTGACAAAATGCTGAAAATTCGCCCTAAATTCTTCATTTTTCAAGAAATTGAAAATAAAAAGTGTTCGCCCGCATCTAAAATTTGGTTAAAATAGGTTTTCTTTCGATTTTTTGCAATATTTTAGTTAAAACAATTTGATCTTCACCTGAAAAAATCTAGTCATAAAAAAAACAATTAAAATTTCACTCGCTCGCACCTATTTTTGCAATTAAAAAATCCAAAGAAATGAAAATCAATTTGGTATGGCCTAAAAGTAGATATGATCGATTTGGCTATACTTAAGTTTTGTTAACCTCTGTCTCAAAATTACAAAAAAAGGTTTAGTGTCCACTGGAGGTAATTATATAAAATTCGCACTGTCTTTCATTTGTATTTTAAAGTGTGTGAACCAAATTCTAAAATAATGAACAAAACCTCTGACCAAGTTTAACCTTGTAAAATTGTTTTAAAATTCGTCAAAATGCTACTAGTATAAAAAGACATTGAAATAAATATCCGCATCATTTTCCCAAAAACTGCTAAAAATTTCAAACTTTTTCTACTCACCACGAAATTCTCCGCCGAATTGCGCAAAACAAACCGAAGCCAGAAGGATGATGGCCAGTACACTACATGTTGCTTGTTGCATTGTGCAACGGACTAGTATTAACGTCCACTTTCAAACGTCCAGTCTATATTTTTGCCTTGTGACTTATATCTGATATGCATATGACACGACATCTATAAATAATAGGGCAATAAACACCGCTCCCTGTTAATGTTTTTTGTTGAGTTGTCATACAGGTAGGTAATAGTGATTACTACGGTCACGTAGTCAAATATTGTTTTACCGCTGTAAGGGACGACATCAAAAGTTCAATGTAGGATAAAAAAAAAACTTAATTCACATAGTTTTTTCACTGACCACCCCCCCTTTTATTAACTATTTGGGAAAAATTGATTGACCAATATGGGCATATGTTTTGAAAGTATACTTTTAGTATCATGGGTCCTGTTTTTCCTCAACAATGTATGTTTGTTCTGTATATTGACTTGGACATCACTTTTAAAATTTATTGGAAAAAAGTGATGTGCATTTTTAGTATGCATAAAAAAAGGCACTGTTAAATTATAATTTTATACATATCATTCAAAATTCACATTTCGCCCCAATATTCTCGGCCAAAAATTTGCTTTCTGGTACGATTTGATGGCTTTGATTTGCTTAAAAAGTCCAAAAATATGTTAGGGCCGAACTTGAATCCAAATTTTTCAATCTACACTGAACCGCAAAAGAAACGTCGCACAAAATGACATGTTCACATACATTTATTTCAAAGTGACATTTATATATTTTAAATTAATTTTTACAAAATTTAATGAATGATTTACAGTCTTTTGGTTACAATGTTCACAAAAACGTCACAATTATCGCAACGTCACATGTTTTCAATGCTGTGCTCCCACGTCCGTTAATAACGTGTATGTCCTCCACCGGCACCAATTACTGCGGCACATCTTCGGTACATGGAGTTGATGAGCCGATTAATAAACGCCATCGGAATACGTGCCCATACTCTCTGAAACGCTTGTGAAAGTTCAGCTGCAGTTGTCGGACTTGGCTGCTCATTATTCAACCGTCTTTGAACTTCGTCCCATAAATGTTCAATAGGGTTTAAATCTGGACTCAAAGCCGGCCAATCCATAACATTAATGTTATTCTGCTGTAGGAAGTCTCTTGTGGCTCTTGCGGTATGCGCACGTGCATTGTCCTGTTGGAAAGTCTTGTTTTGATGACGTGCGAAATGGGGCTGAACATGGGGTGTCAAGACTTGGTCGATGTAACGGGCAGCTGTTACGCCATTTCCTCTGCCTGGGCCAAGGTTCTGAAAGATGACTGGACCAAGTTTAACGTTAAGGCCGATTCCACCCCATACCATGATGCTAGGTCCTCCCCACGCGTCTGTTTCCAGAATGCAGCTGTCTTCGTAACGTTCCCCGCGTCTTCTCCACACTCTGGTTCTGCCATCGGCTGTTGAAATGCAGTAACGGCTTTCGTCAGAGAAGATGATGTTACGCCATTGTCGATTTCGCCAATTCTGTCGCTGAGTGGCCCACTGAAGACGAGCTTGACGGTGTCGAGGAGTAAGAATAGGTCCTCTTGCTGGACGGCGACATCTCATGTTTCTATCAGCTAATCGCCGACGAACCGTATCATCACTTATGGGTCGTCCATGTGTTCCAACAGTGTTTCTGGCAGTTTCGGCAGCTGGGGTGAACCGATTCATCAAATGGTGACGAACAATGCCTCTATTCTGTCTAGGGGTAGTGACTTGGGGTCTACCACTCAGTGGACGGTCATTTGTGCTGTTTGTTGCATTGTACCGTGTCCGTAGACGTTCAATTGTTCGAACAGCACAGTTGAAGTCGTTGGCAATAACTCTGGCGGATTGCCCAGCATCCAATCGACCAATGGCCTGTTCTCTCTGTTGTGGAGTCAGACGTGGCATAGCTTCTGTGTCAACACTGATACTAACACTCTTTAATTTTCTCCGGCCTTTTATACCCATAAAGGATCATGAATTTCACGAACATTTAAGATTTAAGAAAAATTACCGCCAAGTGTGTCCCACGAGCGGTTTTAGGTACGGTCGCTCTACGATATCAACTGAAAATTATTCAACCGAAAATTTAATTCACAGGTAATTTAATCTTACCTGGTGATGTAATCGTAATACTGATTATATAAAAATCATTAATTAATGTTTATTTTGAATTTTGCTAACATTTTGAAAAAGCGACGTTTCTTTTGCGGTTCAGTATATAAATCGATGTGGGATAACAAAACTTGCAGCGATTTTTACCCCCACCCCAAACTATTTGAATTAAGTTTTTTATCCGACATTGATAGTTTGATGTCGTCCCTAAGTGCCCCTCAGAAACCGAATTTAAATCAAATAGTCAGGGCTCGTATTCATAATTATTAAGTGTTATTCATAAAATATCTTAACTTAAGTATTTCATCATTAAATTCTTAAATTAAGGAAACCCCGCCCATCGCACTTAAATGGTATTCATAAAACATATTAAACTAAGAAAACACTTAAGTTTCCCCTTAACTTTAGGGTAGATGGGTACCAACCTTAAGTATCGCAAAATCAAATTTTTCTCTTTTAAAATTGTCCACAAACATGATTTTTTAGGAATCATAGTATAACTATACTCAAGAACACATATTCTCTCATTTTTACTTCAACATTTTAAACATTACATAATTGTTTTCTTAAAAATTGAAATTGATTAGTTGACAATAATTCTCCCGGCTTATCAATGCATTCATACATGTATCTTATATTTAAAAAAAATACACCAGAAATTATATGTTTTTGTGTGTTCTGTGTCTTTTAATGAAAAAAGGGTTTAAATCTTAAATGAATTTATTCGATAGGGGAGGGAGGGGCTTGGAAATCTGAAGGACAGTATGTATATAATATAAGAATCAAATAGTCGTACATATTTAACCACACTATGTAAAAGGTGTAAAGGTTGATGCGGAAAAAATTCCAGTATCAAAGATAAATAAATTTTTAAGAAATATTCCCCGCGGCCAGTTTCACAAAGCTGTCTTAGGACTAAGCCATGTCTTAGGATTGTCTTACGACTAGTGTTAGTCCTAAGTCGGTTTCACAAAGTTCTCCTAACTTAGGACATCTCTTAAAATTGGTCATAAAGTAAAGATTACACGGAAGGTGTCTTATGATGGTCTTAGGATCATATCTGTGTCTTTATAGGCTGACGGAATTTAATTTATTGCAAGTATGCACGAATTTATCCTTTAACCTTTTTATAACCGATAGAGTGAAAATTGAACTCAACTCACTTGTAGAAAAAATGCAGCTATTATTTCATTCTTTTTTATTAATTTTGTATTTTAATTTTTAATTTTTTTTATTTTCTGAATTCTTGCCGAAAAAGATCTTTTCCTCATTTACTCTTAAGAAATACATGTAGCTTTTATGAACAATAAATTTCTTAACCTTTAATTTCTCCGTGAGAAGAATTTCTACGATTCCATTTAATCAACGGTTGTGTTATAATGACTAAAAAATATCATTTTTACACCGTGAGTCTTGGTCTTCTTTTGTTTTTCCATCTCTTTTTGTGTATTAATATTTACATGGCACAGTAATGTGAACAGAACTCAGTCAAACTCTCAATCCTGTTATTCAGCTGTTAAAGCGGTGTTAACACATTCTTTATATTAATCTTTACCAAATTAATATATTTAAGATTATTTTTCATGTTATTTTTTTATTATATTATTTCAAGCACTCATTTTAAAGTCTTCGATACCTAAAATATTTACTGCATAGTAAGTACCAAAAACATCGAGGAGTTCCCTATTGTTAAATACTTAAGTATTCCTTAGTTAAGATGTTTTATGAATACCACTTAGATTGTTTCCTTAACTAAACCAGGAGTGAACTCAGGTGCTCCGGAAGGGTAAGCAGTATCTGCTCCGTATACGGCACCTGTCATTCCTGTGGTAGTGACAAATCGGTGGAGAGACATGAAAGTTGAAGTCACGTTTGTCATAAATTTTTTTCTTCAAATGTCCTTCATTGTCTATTCCAAGAAATAAATCCAAATATGAAGCAGACTTCAATGTATCTGTAGTATCATTTCCATTTATTTTTCTTGTTATTTGTAGTATCCTTAATTTCAAGCTCACTGGGGTAGATGAGCTGTAGAAAGTCTTGGAATTTGTCGTTATTTAATGGCCACACGTCATCTATTATAACAAAAAGTGAAATTAAAGGATTGGGCTAGTTTCTTTTTTTTTCACGTAGTAGCCCTTGAATGAAGTCCGCTTCATATGAGTACAGAAACAGATTGGCGAGGAGAGGAGCACAGTTGGTACCCATTAGAATAGACGCTTAGCTGAAACCTGTATTGCAAACCCTAAATCAAGTGTCAAGTTAAAATATATGATAAAGTGAACAATACATATCAAAATCCGTGTCACATGCCGTATCAACCCGAGTAGCCAATATCAACCGAAGGACCGAAAGCCCGAGGTCTGATATTGGTCGAGAAACAGCCTGTTATAACACTATAATACTCAATGACATATTTCTTGTCGGGTAGTTTGTCTTAAAGCATATGCACAGCCTAATTTCCAACGAGCACCAATATTTGAATTTAAATTTCTATATAGGACTGATCAATTACACCTATGCTGAATTCAGGTTCTTTATAAACAGTATATTTTAGATGTCAGAATGTTAATATGTTTGTTTGTTTGTTTAGTTGGGGTTTAACGCCGTTTTCAGCACATTTGGCTATTTCGCGGCGGCCAGTTTTTATTGGTGGAGGAAGCCGGAGTACCCGGAGAGAACCACCGACCTTCGGTAGGAAAATTGGCAATCCTTGTCAATTAAGGTGGTAGTCGAACACACCTCGCCACAGGTGAGATTCGAACTCACAACCGCAGTGTTGATGTTAATATGTAAAATTCTAATAATTCTTATATTTCGGTATTTGTGAAGATATTTAACACTGGCTTAAGAAATGATTTACTTGATAAATAATTAATATAAATCTTTACAGTTTTAGATAGGTATAAATTATTTTATTATATAATCCCCTGAGGGTTTAATGACAACATAGAATTAAGGATTTGGGAAGTGTTAGATACAAAGGGATTTCTTGCTTGTAACTTTAGTTTTGATTATGTCACAAAGACTTGATAAATTGGAAAATAGATAAATTAGTATTAATATGTAAAGTAAAGATATAAAGTATCAATGTTATGTATAATTGAATAATGAGAAACAGAATATATATCAGTTGACCATGTAGCTTGTTGGATAGTTATTTGACATGTTGTTAATGTACATTTCTACATGAACTTAATATGTTAGTTGTTATTGCTGAATATTGAATCCTGATATAATAAACATTTATATATAGAACTTTGAATCTGTGTTAGGTTAGCATGAATTCATAAGAAAGAAACACAACCAGTTCCCCAACTAACATTATGAATAACCAGGTCAGGGATTGGTGTAGTCCTGGCCTTGGTTATACCTTTTCCAATATATATATATATATATATATATATATATTATACTTTTACATTTTCACTACTCTATTTATCTATGTTATCTAAGCCGGTCCATATAATGCTATATGGACCGGCTGTACATTATATGGACCGCCTCGTTTTGGCAAAATCGATTAAATTCGATTAAATCCCAAAAAAGTATAATATAACAATTAGTTCATGACACTTCGGGTCAAATGTCAGTATATTGACCGGTTGGTCGCCCTCCAAAAATTATATGGATCTCAGCTTCGCTTCGGTCCGTATAATTTTTGTCGCTACGGTCCGTATAATTTTTGTCGGGCGACCAACCGGTCCAGATACTGCCATATGACCCTCGATGTCATGAACTATTTGTTAAATACATGTATTCCAGAATATTAATTTTCAATTACGATAAATTTAACTTGCATGTATATAAAAATATTTCTGGATTGTTACATATGTAGGAAACTGATCACTGATTATAACCAATGTTACCATATATATGCATCTGCATACATAAACATTATTTGTGCATTATAGAACGATTATATAACTGAAGATATTTTTAGAAATAAGTAAACTGGCCAGGTATGGTACATCATAATCAAATATGTATTAATCTCAAATAACAGTGTGATAATGTTACAGCTCTTTTTTTTTTTTTTTTTTTATTAAAACTGCATTATATTTGGTCATGAAAATCATTTACAATTAACATGGTTTCGAAATCTCAAAGGGAGGACACAGTAGTTAACTTTCACCCAAATGCCATACTTGATATCCAAGATGGCGACAGGGGATGTCGAAAGAAAAATTGTACCCGATTCAATAATTACTGCTCTCCTTCGACAATATCTCGTTAATATATATTATATTAAACTATGATTAATGCTAAAAGGATAAAATTATATCAAGTATAATATATCTACCTTTCTTGTGTTAAAATAGTTACTGATCACCCCCGGGGTGTTAGGTATGTTCTGACAAATGGGGCCGGTTTTTTTCGTAAAACGACTGTAAAGGGGTATACTTTTTTCCTCTTTTCTACAAAGGGGTAATATTTGACTATCTGGAATAGGGTTATATGTCAAGAACATCTGGAACGGAGAAACATAGAAATTCAGTCACAATCACATTTAAAAAAGAAAATTACATGGGGAAAACAAACATAAGACAAGTAGTTGAAGCCAAATATGGATGCCAATGTTCTACATTTGGATTGCTGGTTAAAAAGGGGTATTAATTTTAAACACAGGTTCTCTGTAACGGGGTATGTAACATGGTCAAATTTTTTTCTGGAAAGGGGTCGGGGTTCAAATGTGCTGGGAGAACCCGTTGTCAAATTTTTGACAAGGTGCCCTCCTCCCGGATGATCACCTCTCATTTCCTCTTTGTCTAACCTTTGACCTACGCTTATATGCATATTCACCAATTCAGGTATCCATTTGCGTTTATTAATATATATTATTTTCGGTACAAAACATGTTGATATATGAAAATACATATCATAATAAATATGTTCATGAAATTGTTTTGATAGCAAGATTCAAATATATGAGTTGATAAAGAAATCTATTTTGCACTAGATAATGTCAGCGTATTCACATAATAAATAAACAGCTGCGCCACGAGCGCATGATACGCCCGTCGTCTTGTGAAAAAAAAACATAATAAATGTTTTTGGAATCCTCCTTTATTTTGTGGAGCTGCTGATGGAATGTATATGGAATCCCGGCAAAACATAAGCTTGTAAACTTTTAAGCAATAGAGATACGGTGCGAAATGTGACCAAAAAAAGACTACCTTTTTTACCAAAAAGCTCAATAAAAATTCAATAACTCAAAAATAAAATAAAGAATCATCACGAAAAAGTATACAGATCTTCAGATTAATATAACAAAGCAGTGTATAAAGTTTTAATCAATAATCATAAATCGTTTTTGAGATACGGCGCGACATGTTTTAACATAAAACTCAAAAACTCTAAAATAAAATTTTTAATTATCACCAAAAAGTATACAGAACTTTTGATTAATATAACTAAGGTGTGTAAAGTTTTATGCAATAACCATCAATGGTTTTTGAGATACGGCGCGATAGGGATAATTATACCCTTTTCAAAATTTCACCACTTTTTAACAAAAACCAAGGGCCAACATTCATAGTCAATTAAAGTACTTTCATAATAGTATTCGGATATATACTTGAAAATGCATGATGACCATCTTCCTATTAAGCCAAGTTTACACAACAAGGGTTACCGGTACGTTGCCGCCTTTTTCTGTGCAGTGAATACAAAATTTCAAAAAATTGTCAAACATTAATTTTCACATGAATGTAAAATTCTTTCATATTTTTATACGCCTAATTCATCCTACAACATGATAATACATGCTTAGTACACACTGACTTTTGTTCAATCTACAATGTTCTTATATTTTGATCTGAGTAGGGTACTCAATTGATCAACCTAGTACCTGGAAAGTAAATACTACTATTTTCCCTATACTACGGATAGCCATCCTTGTAAAAAGGCTTGGTTACTATGGAAAGCGGACATAGAAGCTGCATCAGATGATTATGTCTGTTTCAGTGTATTATGGTGGCCGGATGCGGCAATTTCGCTTCGCGTTTTCGCATTTTCTCCTTTCACTTTCACGCGAAATCGAGAAATCGGGAAAGCGAAAACGCGAAATCGAGAAATCTATTTCATTTCCAGTTTTCGCTTTTGCGTTTTCGCGTTTTTTCTTTCTTTGATTTCTCGATTTCGCGTTTTCGCTTTCTCGATTTCTCGATTTCTCGATTTCCCGATTTCCCGCTTTCTCGATTTCGCTTTCTCGATTTCTCGATTTCCCGATTTCTCAATTTCTCGATTTCTCGATTTCGCGTTTGCAAAGTGAAAGGAGAAAACGCGAAAACGCAAAAAGGTAAAATGGCCGCATCCGGTCACCATAGTTTATTTACCGTGTCATTGTTTTTATTTTGTATGTTTTATTTGTGTAAAATTTGTTTAAAAACCTTCAACCCATATTGGGTATAATTGTGATTTCATTAATACAGATACAGATACAGATATTTTATTTACTAATCACATCGCCCACAAGGAGCAGATTAATTACAATGAATCATACATAAATCAAAATAACTATACCAAATAAAGAAAAACAATGATTTGTGTTTATTTTCTTGATTACAGTAATGGTAATTTTAGTTTACACAGCCCAAAAGGAAATAAAAAATAAATTAAATTAAAATAAAATGTAAGGACATTATTAAAAGTAAGAGTAAAAATTAAAGTTATTACTTATCAAATATTGAACTAGAGATTATCTGAGGATCTCCAGCTGTACATCTCTAAGTGTTGGTTTTTTTCTTAATTATAAGAGCACGGTTCTCGAATAATGAACTTACCATTTTAAATAGTACATTAATAATATTTTTATCTTCGTTACTCATGATCCATATAAATTTATTTTCGGAATTAAGTATATTAAAGTTTTTACAGCTTTAACTAACAGAAATCATATAGGCGGTTCTCTATACTGTTGTAGATGGGCACATTCCACAATGAAGTGTACCTCATCCTCAACAGCATGATCACGTAGTTTGCATAGTCTATCTTCAACATCTAAATTAATGTATCTACCTTTTTCAACGTTAAGTTCATGAGAACTTAACCTTAGTTTTAATAGTATACTACTCTGTTCCTGAGTGTCAAGGTTGAGATAAGGTTCAAGTTTAAAACAATATTTAAATTTTCTATATGTTCTGAGCTTGCTCTCGAGAGCTTGCTACCATGTTTAGCATTTGTTATATTATTTAGTTGGTGGGACCATATCTCATTAAATTTAATTTTAAGTCTATTGTTTCACTTTATTAATAAGAAAAGTACTTTTAATAAACTAAATAAAGAACCAGGAATTTGTTGTCATATTCATATGTCAACTTGTTTTATTTTTACAGTACATTCGCGCATGATGTCTTGGATCAGTCCATTCTGGACTTTCAGATCGGTCATTAGAATAATCTCAAAATGGAATACTCTATATAAGCTATGTTTTACTTGATGGTCGGTTCAGTCCACCACAAAGTAAGTACTAACTGGTACTATTATAACTGATAATAAGTTATAATAGTCCCAGGTACTAAGTATATGCATGATAAGATGTGTTATTGTTTTTCTCGTTAATAGTAACATTTATTAATGAAAGCACAGTTATATCCAATATGTCATTTAAATATATTAGAAGATGAAGCTCACTTCTTCTATAAATGTCCAAAATATACTTCCATTAGAGAATAATTTGAAAAACCAAATGTAAACATTTTTAAAATAGAAAATAATGAAAATGGATTTGAAAAACTTGCTACAATATTGTCTCTATCGGTTCACTTGCAATATGTTGCTCCATTTATTAAAAAGTCACTTATACTGAGAAAAGTGGAAAAATAATTGCATGGTTCACCACAGACAATATATTGTCAGATTCACATATAGAGTCATATAGGTTTCATATGTTTTGTTCTTATTATGAATGTTATATTGTACTCTATATGTTTGTACATATATATGCTTTCAACCCTTAGGGGTACAATTATGCATTTCTAAATAAAGTTATTATTATTATTATATGGGTTGAAGGCTTTTAAACATAAAAAACAGCATAATAAACATGATAAACAGACAAACTAACACAGACATAATCATCTTATGCAGCTTCTTAGTCCGCTTTCCTCAGTAACCAAGGCTTTTTAATAAAGGGAGCCAACATACCGCATCAGATCTGTGTCTGTTAAAAGAATATTGATTTTTTTGTTATAGTTCAGTTTTTCAAAACCTTCATATTTATTGTTTTGAAAAAAGTTTTGTGGAAACAATGAAGGATCTCCCTCATGCATATATAGCTCTGTCCTTATGTGTGCCAATGTTACCCTTTGTTCATTTTGGTATAAACGTTTAATTAAAATGGCAATAATTGTGAGAGTCCTTAGGCCAATAAGTAGTGCTTTCCTTGACCAAATGACTGAACCTAACCGCTGCCTTAAAGCTGAGCACTTTTTTTACTGAAAATAAAACCACAAATTAAAAAAATAACAATATTGATTCAAAAAACTATGGCCATAACCCTCAGTCAGAAACTCGTAAACCGGGCGAATGAGAAATGAAGAATGTTATTTTACGATAAAACAAAAAATACGAATTTAGCCCACATTTTGCATTTATTGTCAAATCACACGAAACAGCTTGAATACATGAAGATATAATCCACTTGAAATTTTTAAAAAATGCAAAAATTTAAATACATAAAACCCTCAATCTTTATTTCCACTAGTTGTTTTGTATCTTATTTTTATTTTCAAAATTTCAGAATATAGCTGTAATCAAGAAGCACAAATATTCAAACTGAAGTTTTTTTTTCTCATAAACGTCATGAATACTTTAAACAATGCTATTTGATATTGGTGATATTGGTGATATAAATGCGGTAGACGCACCATATTATGATAGGACCAGAACAACACAGTTTAGTCCCAATGGGCCCCAAAGATTTCGGTGAAATGATATTTCTATTATTATAATAATGCAGATTTTTATTACTATTTTTTTAAGCAACACAGGGTTATTTTGATAACGAATGAAGGGGGACCTTGGTCAAACTGATCAGGGGAGATAAATCTAAAGAATTTTTTTATACACATTTTTAAAGGGAACACGTCGGGGGTATTTCACCAAAGTAAGGATGAATAAGCCCTGTAGATAGTTTTAGAGAAGTTTTTTTGTTCTATCTGGCTGACTTATCCACTTTAGTAACGGCGGTCATATTGGCCTTTGCATGCAATTGTGTAAGAAAGGCAACCTAATTAGGACCTTTCCATCACAGCCAAGTTGGTATCAGTTTACACAGTTAATTTTAAAGAAGATTTTTTGGGGGGATGGGGGGAGGTGATTTATTAATTTTAATTTAGTAACAGTGGTCCTCAAGTGGAGCATTTATATGTGTAGTTTACGTTGTTTATTTAACATTTTTCCACTCCTTCCCCCTATTGTGCTGATATTCGAACTAAGTGTTTCCCATTAATGCTTTTGTTGAAAATATATTTCATCATTTTTGCGACTTTTGTATTCTAAACTATTATAAAACGAAACTGTTTAGTACATGTATATTTAACTTCATTCCGGTACAATGGTAATGGGCCCATAAGGTTCTACCTTTTGCGGTTAACACTAAACTGCTAAATGAAAACTCCAAGATTTTAAGCAATGGTTTAAAATTCTCACAATTTTAAAAATTATAATTCTCCTTGGTAATGTCAATATTACAGAAGACAGATAATTAATTGAATAAGTGACGGGTGTCTGCATGGTTCTTCTAGCTGATGTAATTAACATAAGATCCTTTACAATTTCTGTGACATCATAATGAGTAATGATGGTGGACAAATAATCAATCGTATTCTGATAGCTAAAGGTGACAATTTGTTTTAAAATGTCATTGTCTAATATCTTTCAATAGTATTGTGAGCAAAGCTCACAAATACACATCTCCCGCTATGGCTACAATAATATGTCCACATCTATCTATGCGACCGCCCCCCTCCCCCCGACCCCCCCCCCCCCAAAAAAAAGAGTAAGAAAGAAAAAGAAATTACGTGGTGCACAGTGGCAATGTACACTGAGTGTTCCTTGAAAGTTTCACAGAAAGACAATAACTGGTTTAGGAGGGGTTGCGGACAGGGCATGTCTATCCCCCCTACATTACATGAAGAAAATGCGAAGTCCATGTCTGTCAGTGGAAAAGCCCCAAAATCACTGTGATAAAAAATAAAATATGTGGTGCACAATGGCAATTACACCGAGGATTACCTGAAAGTTTCACAGAATTTCATTCATTGATTTAGGAGGAGCTGCGGACGGGACATGCCTACCACCTTTCCACCACCCCCCCCCCCCCCCCCCTCCTTTTCCTCAATCATTACATTGTCTGTCAGTGGAAAACCCAAAACATCGTTCTGGTCCAAATAAAATAGGTGGTGCACAATTTCACTTTGTACTGAAGATTCTGCGTGAAAGTTTGAATCATTTTCACTCATACATTGTATTGTATAGTGTAAAGTGTACGTCATCTCTTGTGGGTTCTTGATTTGAAATAAACCATTCTTATTCTTATTCGTATATAGTATCTTGTACAAATACATCCCCTGCCAAATAAATATGTGAATAATGTAGAAGGAATGTGTCGACTTACGAAGACTAAACTAAATAATCTCTCGGCTACATATGTCATATATTGTTCACACAAGAATGTCGCATAATGGCAGATTAGATTGTCCGTATTGAAAATAAGGGAGCAACCATTTGATTTTTATGGGGGGGGATTAGGATGAAATGTATAATGTTTGATCCTGCATTTTTTTTCGCAGCAATTTTATTCATGGGTATTTTTTTTTAGACGCTATCGCAACCTACATTTTTATTTTCAATTAAACCAAAAAATTCCTGATTGGCACAGGTCCTGCATTTATTTCCGAACCTAAAGTGATCCTGGTTTTTTTTATTTTGCCAACATCTTGGCCCTGCCTTTATTATTTCAAATTTCATCCTAGCCCCCCCCCCCCACTAGCTTCCCCCTGAAAATCAGATGCATATTCCCGAAGGGAAAAATCAGACTTTGTCTTAAAAAAATCTTTTCTCTGTTTATTAAGATTCTGTTGTTTGATTTGTTTTCTCTGTTTACTAAGATTCCGTTTGATTTGCTTTCTCTGTCTACTAAGATTCCGTTTGATTTGTTTTCTCTGTTTACTAAGATTCCGTTTGATTTGTTTTCTCTGTTTACTAAGATTCCGTTTGATTTCTTCATTGATCATTTCTTTGTGTCAATTTTATGCATTGCATTTGCATATATGTGAACTGATTAAAACTCATATGAATTAGTAGTGAACATTTGTTAAACAATTTAACCTAAAAATAATCCAAAATCGGTGCCCTCATAACTATTCACGAGAAGCCGCATGCAAGCTAGCCCCCCCCCCCTCCAAAAAAAAACAAAAACAAAAACAAAAAACAAAAACAAAAACAAAAACAAAAAACAAAATAAAAAAAAACACAAAAAAAACACACAAACAAACTTTTTCCCTCAAGGCGATTGATGAAGTATAAGTTCAAGTTTTTCAACCGCCTCGGTGGTCTCGTGGTAGCGTGCTCGCCCCGAGTGCGGAAGGTCGTGGGTTCGATCCCCGATCGGGTCAAACCAAAGACATTAAAATTGGTATTTGCTGCTTCTCCGCCAAGCACGCGGCATCTAGGAGTAAGAGCAAAGACTGGTCGGCTCGGAGTCGGTATAATGTGTCCGAGTGAGGGGATATGTCTTCCTGCGGACAGTTACCTCGTGAGCTAGCACATTAAAAATCCGACTTTATAGCGTGTCGGTCTAGTACAAAGCAGGGATCATATTCATTATCATATCAACATGTTCTCGTTCTGATATGCACCTGGTTGCCACTGGACGTTAAACAATAATTCATCCATCATCAAGTTTTTCAATTAAGGGCCCCATTTAAGAGGCATATAATGACAACACAATACAACAAATTGATTAGATACATATATACAGATAATATTTTTTTTTAAACAATAATACTGATTAATAACAGTATATATATGTGTGATTCTCCCCACACGGGCGTGTTTAAAAAAGAAAAGTAATGAAAATATAAATTATACTAGACATTGAACCCGCGCGAGCGCGGGAAAATAAGCATTTTTTTTTTGGTGGCCATATTGACTTTAAAAAGTTATTACGGCCATGTCATTCATGGAACAGGAACTCAATATGGATGTTGTGGCAGGCTTCCTATAAACTTTCCTGTCAAGTAGGTGGTATCAACTGATAGTTTCATGTCTATATATACTGTAGTATTCCAGCAATGGATGTTAATGCAAACTTTAACCAAAGTCAATGAAGCGTGAAATTTAGGTCAACGTGACCCAATTGTCATATGGCTGTTCGTTACTACCGAAGATGTATCCACTGATGAAGTAGACTGTGTGCCACGTAGAATTACCAAAATGAACCTTAAGGTTCCCTCAAAGTCAAAATCTATGACGAAAACACAACCACATAAATTGTCAATATTTTTATTGTTACAATTAATTCTGAACACAGGGGCCCGACTTCTGGATATTTATTTCTTTTTTGTTTTCTTTTTTTTGTTGTTGTCTTATTTCATGAGTACTTTTTAATAAATATTTACTATAACCACGCAAATTATGCGTTTATTATCAATGTGCTATACACTATCCACGTCCTTATACTAAACAAGGACGTATAACTAACATACGTCCTTGTACTAAAAAGTCCTAAAGGGATATAAGCCGCCATTTTGGATTTCCTACGTCTGCCACGATTAAAATCAATTAAAAATACTTCCATGTCACAATTTATTTCATATCTGCCCTCAATCTCCTCCAAAATGAATGATCTTCAAAATCCAATCATCATTTTACCAAGCTACGACATTAAACTCGATAATTTGACGCGCGAAGTCAAAACTTATCATATTTCGCGTCGAAAGCAACGTTCCTCGTAACTTCACTATTGAAGTCAAAGGGACGCAACTCTGATTCTTATTGACTTGTACATACTGTTATATACAGTAACGTTGCTTTCGACCCGAAATATGCGAACTTTTGACTTTGCTTGTCGAATTAAAGAGTTTGATGCCGCATCTTGGTAAAATGGTGACTGGATTTTGAAGATGATTCATTTTGGAGGAGATTGAGGGCAGATATGAAATAAATTGTGACATGGAAGTATTTTTAATTGATTTTAATCGTGGCAGAGGTAGGAAATCCAAAATGGCGGCTTATATCCCTTTAGGATTTTTTAGTATAAGGACGTGGATAGTGTATAGCATATTGATAATAAACGCATAATTTGCGTTGTTATAGAAAATATTTATTAAAAAGTACTCATGAAATAAGACAACAAAAAAATAAAATAAAAAAGAAATACATTTCCAGAAGTCGGGCCCCTGTGATTCTGAACTGGAACTTGATGAAAAGCTTTCATTAAATACACATTTCATAATGCATTACCTTTTTCCTTCAGAATAAATATGAAAATGAAATTGTAGATGTAAACATTTCCTTAGAGACGGATGAATTTTTCAAAAGATGCCGTGAGTAAGGTAGAGCATATTTTTGGAAAATAATTGTTCCAATTGTTTCATTGTCGTCATGGACAGGGCAAGCGAGGATTAATTTCACAAATATATCCAATAATCAGACGATAAAAGCATTTTTAGTGTGTGGCTGCGTGTGCTGTCCACGTTTATAAAGATGTCCGAGATAAATTTCGTCATTAATGCTAAAGATGACCATTTGTTAAAAATATTTTTATCTAGGGAATTGTATGGTAGAGATATATTTAGACAGGTCACATGACAAATAATGTAAAAATAGATAATGGTTGGTATTATCACTTTGTGCAAGGTAAACATCCGAGCAATCCAAAAAACAACTAAGTTAGGAATTTCTCTGAACTTTACCTTACTTCTTCATAATCTTCAAAGTTCATAACCTTTACAGTTAGGAGAAATTGCGTTATTGTAGAAAAACAATCCTGAATACATGAAGCGGAAACATCCCACTCGAAGGAGAATTTTTTTAATTTGTTTTATTCTTCTTCCGTAATTTCAAACAAAAATAATATTACATTTAAAATATGTGCATACTTGTTTATTTAAATCAACGTGTTAAAAGTATGCATTCGAGAACCTTCTTAGGGATATGTTGGGAGAATTCATATCGGATAAGTGGATACAAATTCCATTTGCACATAAACAAAACTGCAGTTTAAATTTATAAATGCAGATTGTCAAATCCGATAATAACCTTTATAATCTGAACCATACATCGTTTATTTTGAACCACGCGTTTTGCCGCCTATTCGGCTAATTCGTAAATTTAGTATTATAGATGTCCACCTCATCCCTTATCCAGATGAGCAAGCTTTACAGGTTGTTCAGCAGAAGAAGAGACCAAGGGCCGATTCATCTCACATATATTACATATAAATTGTCTGTGCACGTCTATAATTCTATAAAATATATAAACACCATAGTGGACCTCCTCGTGACTAAAGCACAGCCGAAAGTCAATTGTCTGTTCTGTGCAGAAGTCACCAAGGGTAGATACTAAAGGTTCTAGTGTTTTTATATAATATAATTTATGTATATTCTATCTTTTTTGAATGACTTAAATAATTATCTGTCAAACTCGCTCTAGACAACTGAAATTATTTATATACATATGAAAACAAACTAGTATGAGGAAATGAAATAATCTAGATGCAAGTGATGTGACCATCTCTAATGAGGACAACTATGTTTATTTATGAAAGTGCAAATGCCATACAATATCTCAAAGTTCTCATTATTATTAAGCCAAATTAATTTTTCAGTGTTATTTAAATTACTGACGATGTAATACTATTTTCATTAATTCAGTTCTATCATCATATTTTTGACATTTAAATAAAAAATGATTTTCATCCTCAACCTCATCAGATAGTATATGGAGATATGATAATTAATTCTATCATATATATAATTATAGTAAATAAGTAGTATATTTTACTGTTTGGTAAAATGCTAAAAATGCCGAAAAATCACTGAGGATTTGCTTTGCGGTCTGTTATGAAAAAGTAACCCAAAATTTGCTCTGCGGGCTGATATGAAAAATTATTAACTGCTTCCGGAAATTTTATGATAAAAAAAGCATGAAAAGATCATAACATGACATTCATTATATCAGCCCTCGAGCTAAAGCTCTCGGGCTGATATGAAAACCCAGGGCTGATGATGTATCTGATGTGAAAAATTTCATGTAATAATCTGTATATCCAATTAACTGTTTTATTAACATAGATTACAATTAATTAATTTATTTGCAAAACATAAAACCCTGACGGGTTCAGCAAATACAAATGAAAAATGACAAACATATAAGAACAAAATGATTCAACATGTAAATGAATTATATATAATTAAAATAGATATTAGTGACCAGTGTGGACCTTATTTTCGCAATTCAATTGATTGCTTTATATAGTCGACAACGCTGGGCAAGATATCTGATATAGGGTCAAGAACGATTTTAAGTCTCTCTATTGAACTAAGCTGGTTAAAATTGGGATAAAACCTTTCGATTTTACGTAACAAAATATTTCGTATCTCATTACTTGTTTTACAGGTAAAGAAAAAGTGATGTTCATCATCTAGTGTTTTACAAATTTTACAAACTCTTTCTTCTCTGGGAACTTTTTTATAGCGACCTACTTATTACAGATAATCAAATAGAGCTGCTGTAAATAATACTTTTTGTGATACTCTTGCATTAGCAGAAAAATATTCTTTTGAGAAGGTTCATTCTAAATTTTGTAAAGCAGTATTAGGACTGAAAAAGACAGCCACTAACATAGGTGCTAGATCAGAATTAGGTAGATTTACTTTGGACTCTTATATAAAAACTCAAACACTCATGTACTTTTATAGAATAAACTGTAATGATATTAATCCCCTGGTTAAAGAATCTCTACACACAAACATAAATTTACATTCCGCGGGAATTTATTCTTGGTACGCATATGCAGATAAAATTTTTAAAGATATGCAAATAAACCCAGAAAATAACTCTAATATCAATGTACCTTTTAAACAATCAAAAAACGTTATAAAATGTAATATTAAAAAGTGTATTATAGAGGAATATGAAAAAAACTACTTTAAATAAACTTTCAAAATTAGATTCCTCATCCAAACTTTGTCTCTATGGGAAATTAAAAACTAATTGTCAGTCTGAGGAATATCTAAATTGTAACAATTTTATACATAGGCAGTTACTCTCAAAATTTAGACTTAGTGATCATTCCCTAGGCATTGAATTGGGAAGGTACAGAAACATCCCAAGAGCACAAAGATTATGTAAAAAATGTGACGATGACGATTTCCATTGTATTGTGACATTATTAACATATCATTGGGTTCTATTTTTTTGGCTTATATAAAAGACTATGTACCATCATTTCAACATCTTGATGAATTTAATAAACTAAAACACATTCTAAACCCCATTCCTGAACTTGTTTGTCATATTGGAGTCTTCATTAAACAGTCTTTAGAACTGAGGGGGTCAGACCCATGTCAGACAAGCTCATGATTGTGTTTTTTACATAAATTTATAATTGAACTTTTGAAATATGTTCTATTATATTGTATTGCATTGTATTTAAAATGTATATGTGTTTGTTTGTATTGCTTGACCCTTATGGGTGTAATTTTGCAATAAAGAAGTTTATATGATAATCAAAGGCGGCCTGTATATATCGTAGTTGATATTCGTCTTCAAGTAGGCTTATCCTGGGACTATTATACGGTCTGAATGGTCCCCGAACACCGTAATTTGAACGGTAACAACCAGATGTTTCTAGTGGCCCCAGTGTGAGAAGATAGATCAGTCTTATTGAATGTTCAGCTTGAGATATAATATTTTTTTGGCAGTCGGGGTCGCCCTTCAAAGACTTCAAAGTTACTTTTAAAACTGATTTTTCTGGTATTAATTGATGGAGAATTTAAAATAAAATTTCAGATTTATTTTAGAAACGCCAATCATATCGTTACTTTTGGCAATTCCATTCATAAATTCCCAACGAATGTGCAAGACGGTGTCGTATTACACTAATGACGTCATCGTTATTCGACATGAATGGAAAAGGAAGCTGCATATTAACCGGAAGTTGTTGTAGTGAGTAAATATGTGTGTGGAATTTTGTAAACAAAAGCCTAAAAAACGAAGGAAAAACGTTTTGAATTCAATTATCAGTTAAGTGAAGACTGTGAGACGCTTTCATTGGTAAGTGTGGAGTAATTTAGTGTCAGAATGATTCTAGAAAGTAGAAAATAATTCTTGACTTGTTTACAAATGAGTCATCGCATCAGCCATCAAAAGCATGATTATTTCATTTGCTCTGTGCGAAAAAGTATTCAGAGTCCCATATAGTACGAAGTGCATAGGAATGCGTCCTCATATCTCTTCTATATTGCCTGTTCTACATGTATTTCTTGTTTTTTATAATTTTTTATCGGTTGGGGGGGGGGGGGGGTAGTTCTAGTTCTCATCATCATGTACAATACACCTTGTAGAACCATTTGTTTTTTATATTGGAGGAAGGTGCAAGGGTTCATAATGATCTGTAGCAAACAAACGTGTAAAAATAGATAAAAAATCATTCAGATGAAAAAATTGAGTAATGATGTTCAATAAATCTGCAGTAACATTTCTGAAATTCATGTGATATCATTGATCCCATTTTACAAATGTATCTCACAGGCACTGTTTTCAGCAGCAGGAATGAATAGAAAACAAAAACATTTTGAAATAAAATCCAGAATTAAATTTCATGAGTGGATTTTAAAAAGCTAGTGTAGAATAATTTCCCTTTGCATACAAACACAGACACACATTCTAGGAATTTGACTAAACGTGATAAAATTTCACATTGACATGAAAAACAGAAAATTCTCCATGTAGGAAGAGCCTAATGAAAAATGTGGCCATTGTATTTGACTACGAGTGTTGTATTATTTTTTAAAATATAAATTCCATGATATAATTAAGTTCAATTTTATTTCATTGTAGACTTTGTTATTATATTTATTTTTATACATAGATTATGGGGCATGCACACTCAAAAAAGAAAAAATACAAAAACAGCAAGGAGCTGGCAGATTATATCAACAGGAATGTTCCTAATGTGGATTATTACCATGTAGACAAATTGTCCAACTACAGTGAACCATTTATGTACAGTTCATCATTACCCCAAAGCAGAAGAAAACAGACAATGATTACCCATGATTCCTCCAAAGAATCCATTGTTACTCAAAATTCCTCAAAAGAATCATCAGTATTCAATAAGGATAACAATTTGTATAAAAATATTAAAGTTGATGATCATCCAGCTCTCACAAAATTACAAAATGAACAGAATAGTAGATTAGAAAAAATGGAAGAAAGGATGAGTCAGATCAGACTTCATGCAATGCAAGAAGCAGACAGAAGAAAATATGCATATTTATTTAAATCCAGATCACGACAGAGTCCCACTAAAGACTTCTTGATTAAAACAAAAGAAAACAAATTACGAAAAGCAGACATCTGTGATGAAAATGAAATTAAAAAACCTGACAATTTGAGTAATATTAAAGATACTGGGGAGATAATACCAGTTACTGTGGTGAATGATTCATCAACGAAATCCACTCAGAAAGTTCAGAAATCCAGCATCATCCCAGCTTTTGGTAATATTAATCTGAGTAAGTACAATATGCATTTTACCTGTGATATATATTACATATTACATACATGTACATGTCTATATTTAAATTAATTAAGGGGAAAGTCCATTTTCTCCTTAAATAATGCAGAAGTAATACATACTGCTTGTCTCCCTTTTAAATTAGAATGATTTTTACGGTTACATGTACAATTACAATTTACTTGCGTTCCTGTAAAAATGGTTACAAATAAGACTCGACGAAAGTGATTAAATGTGAATGTGATTAAAAAAAATGTAGGATTGATAAATCATCTGAAATCCCAAAGGTAGATATACATAAACAAGTAATTGTGTATTTTTTTTTTAAAAAAAATTCAGACTCATGAATGCTGCCAAAAAAAGCACAAGCCCCAAGATCCCTTCTGTGCCCCTATAAAAATCAATAAATGCTCCCAAAATCATGGAAATGGTGTTTATATTCAGTATTTTTTGTTTTCAGATAATCCAAAGACAGTCCTTCTCCTGCCTTTCTTGTTGCCTATATTTTTATTGTTGTTCCTGGTAAGAAGTATTTCTGAGTCAGATGGATGGAAGAAAGAAGAACAGAAGAAAAATTAAGCTGCTTTTGTATATATTTACATGTAAAAGCAACATAATGGTCAAAATGTGAAAATCTTTTAGGGCAATTGAAATCGACTATTAATTAGTCTATTAAAATATGCCCTGATTAATTTTTTACATTTTCATTAAGTAATATTATGAATTTCAGAATTATTTTTCATCCCTTTTCTTAAAACTGAAGTGATACATTGTAGTAATGTTTTTATTGTAAATTTCATGTTGTAATTATTTGCTGTAAAACAGTTTCTAGGGTAAAAATTCAAAACAAAATACCCCGATCAATTTTGATTTTTATTGTTTTTTTTTGTTTTTTTGGGGGGGTGGAGGGTCAGAGTATATGTTTTTCTGCCATTAGGAAAATTGATCTGACGTGATGAAATCCAAATTTTTAGTATGAATACATGTTTGTATACAAGCTTCGTATAGAAATCCTAATCACTTAAATTAATAAGTGAAAATTAAAGATTCTTAGTTTGTTTGACTTTATTTTTGTTTAAAATCCTATTTCCTTTTTTCTGCCTCATAATAAAAGTATTATCAGTGTGTGACTGTCATATGACAGTGGAGCAGATTTTGAAACTTGTATTTTTGATAGTTCATTCTGCTTAAGGATTGCGGCCGGAGCTGCCAACTTTATACATGTATTTCATATGGATGTATACATGTAATTTATTAAAAATACTTGTTTGCAGCCTTCATTTAATGAAATGCTTTTATTATTACTTTTTGTGATTATTTGGCACTATAGGGCCTAGGTATATTTTTGTACAAAACTATGCTGTTTATATGTACATGTATATGTATAAATGTGTTGAGTGAGACTACTATACACAGATGCATTATGGTCCTTCATACTTGACCCTAGTAACAATCAGAAAATTATGTCCCATGGTCCGTTTGAACAAATTTGGCCATAAAAAATAATCCAAAAAGTATTTAAAAATTTTCTTTTCAGAATTACTTGACCAATTCGGTCCAAAAGAGTTCCCTTGTCCAGTTTCTGGACTTTGGACCAAGTATGAAATTACAGAATTAGAAAAAAAAATTTAAAATCTTTTATGTCCAAATGTATTGGGCCAATTTGGACAACACATTGATAAAATGGTTTTTGGATGATGTTTCAAATTCTCTGTGAAAATCCACTGCATTGGGTAAACAATTGGAAATTTTTTCTCTCTCCCCTGTACATATTTCTGAATTCAAAAATGTTATATTTGACAGTAGAAAAAGTAATTTAATCTGCATTATACTGAATTAAAATCTTTCACATTAAAGTAATAATCAGAAAATAGAGTGTAATTTAAAAACATATATCACAGAAGTCCACAAGTCATACTGAACTCCACAGGTCACAACTAACTCCACATCTCATTGCGTATATTTAAAAATACAATTTTCTTTTCAGTTCATATCTGAAGGGGCATAAAAAAGTAAGTGGTATAAACTTAATTCATGAATGTTACCATGTAATAGATTGTTATTTCATAATTTCATATATTTTAATTATTATTAGAAGGAACAGTATTTTATGGAAACCAAATGGTTTGTGATACATAGTCAGAAAATCAAATATATTGGATCATTAAAAATTTATATACAGCTGATAAATTATTTTTAATAATCTTCTTGTTAATTGAAATTTTGCTATAGAATGCACGTGTAAACTAATTGAATTAGGGGAGATAACTCAGAAGAATTACACATTGTATCAAAAGCATACTGGGGTGCTGCCATCTTAAATGTGTTCTCAATTGTCTGAAATGTATCCCTCATTTCAATTTTATTCTCTTTGTTTTTTTAGCTCACCTGGCCCAAAGGGCCAAGTGAGCTTTTCTCATCACTTGGCGTCGTCGTTAACATTTTACATTTTGAACTTCTTCTAGAGAACCACTGAATGGAATGAAACCAAACATGGCATGAATGTTCCTTATGAGGTGCTGACCAAGTGTTGTTACTTTGTAGCCGATCCATCATCCAAGATGGCCGCCAGTGGGGAACTTAGTTTAACATAGGACCCTATGGGAAATGCATACAAATGACTTCTTTTAGAGAACCACTGAATGGAATGAAACTAAATCTGGCATGAATGAACCCTTATAAGGTGCTGACCAAGTGTTGTTACTTTGTAGCCGATCCATCATCCAAGATGGCCGCCAGAGGGGGACTTAGTTTAACATAGGACCCTATGGGAAATGCATACAAATGACTTCTTTTAGAGAACCGTTGAATGGAATGAAACCAAACATGGCATGAATGTTCCTTATGAGGTGCTGACCAAGTGTTGTTACTTTGTATCCGATCCATAATCCAAAATTGCCACCAGCGGGAGACTTAGTTTAACATAGAACCCTATGGGAAATGCATACAAATGACTTCTTTTAGTGACCCACTTAATGGAATTAAACCAAACATGGCATGAATATTCCTTATGAAGTGCTGACCAATTGTTGTTACTTTGTAGCTGATCCATCATCCAAGATGGCCGCCAGCGGGGAACTTAGTTTAACATAGGACCCTATGGGAAATACATACAAATGACTTCTTTTAGAGAACCGTTGAATGGAATGAAACCAAACATGGCATGAATGTTCCTTATGAGGTGCTGACCAAGTGTTGTTACTTTGTAGTCGATCCATAATCCAAGATGGCCGCCAGCGGGGGACTTAGTTTAACATAGAACCCTATGGGAAATGCATACAAAAGACTTCTTTTATTGACCCACTTAATGGAATGAAACCAAACATGGCATGAATGTTCCTTATGAGGTGCTGACCAAGCGTTCTTACTTTGTATCCGATCCATCATCCAAGATGGCCGCCAGCGGGGGACTAAGTTTTAACATTGGACCCTATTGGAAATGCATACAAATGACTTCTTTTAGAGAACCACTGAATGGAATGTAACAAAACATAGCATGAATGTTCCTTATGAGGTGCTGACCAAGTGTTGTTACTTTGTTGCTGATCCATCATCCAAGATGTTTAGAAGTCTATCAGAAAATTGTAAAAAAAATTCTGAATGGTCACAACTTGACCACATATTCAAAAATAATAATGATAAGATGTCTTCAGTAGCTATTGTAAGACTACACTAAGATGACCTGTTTTTAATTTTAAATACTGTGTCAAATTAAACCAATCTTGGTCTCAATCATTATATAATTTTACATAATTTCCAAAATCACATTAGATACAGGTGAGTGACACAGACTCTTGAGAGCCTCTAGTTTGTTTTTGTTTTAACCATCGTGTGAGGCCTTTAGTCAAAATAAAATCATTAAAACATAAATTTAAAATAAATGTGCAGATATATGGAACTTTTTTTTTATCAGTTAGTAAGATATTGGACCTTTTTTAACTAATGATCAAATAGAATCCAAAATTTTTTTTTCTATTGTGCGTTTTTTATATATGAACAGGTAGAATTTCCTCTTGGATAATCAAAGCAATTTAAGATATCTGTGAAAATTTAGTTTCACAGGTTTGAGGTCCCTTCATAGGTCAACATTGTATGTATAGTGTATGTATTTTATTTAAATGAAAAGTGCAATATTTTGTTTATATATACTCAGAATTGTGCAATTTATATTTAATTTTTGTTCTTATCTTATACTAAAACTGATTGATTTATTTTTATATCTGTTTTTTTTTCTAAAATTATTATTTATATCATTGGAAAGCCATGGTTGATTATTCTATGATATTTCCATCATCTAAGTGTCCCATGGGTTATGGGGATAAAAATGTATAACAGTCAACCTTTGGTCTCCAGTGCTAAATTTTCTTAAATTATTTCATTTGTTTGCAAAATGAAAGTACAATTGTAGCTGTGTAGTTTTAAAATGTGAAATATTTATGTAAGTGATTCTAAAAAGAAACTTTACAAACTAAAACATTTTTTTCTGTCATGTGCCATGTATAAACTTTGTTTCATACTTCCACCAGTATTTGTATAGTTAAAACTTTTTTTTATATACATGTATCAGAATGAATTCTCTATTTTGTAAATTCTGTAGGAGTTGTCTCCCATTCTGGAAGGTACTATAGCATAACAATAACAAATAAATTCAAATTTTTTAATGTTTTTCTGTAAGTAAGAACGTAGGGCAAAAATAGTGCGAAAAGTTTTCATAAAATGCAAGTTCTAAAGAAATTGGATTTTGAAGACATGTTTTTTTTAAAAAAAAAAGCAAACCTAATTTAGTTGCTTACAATATTAAAAAGATGACCAGATGGGAGTCCTCTTTTAAAAATATCTGTATTAAAATTGGGAATATATTAATATAATAGCTGTGTTAATTTCATGTATATTGTAATCATGTACCAGGTTTATATACATGTACATGTAGTTTATACCAGCAATCTGCAATGAGAGATTAAACAAGATTAATTCACAAATATTTTATGAATGAACTGTAATTTACTAGAGTGAAAGCAGAGCTTTTACATGTATTTCACTTGTGAATTACCTTTTATATTTCACTTGGAAATATTTTACTATAGTCACATATGATAATTTTTATTTGTATTTTTAATGTTTGATATTTTATTGTATCACCTGCATAGCAGTGATGACACATAAGGATCACTCTCATCATCCTGCAACATTATCGTCGTCAAACTTCTCCATTTTGAAAGTCCTCCTAAAAGTATCAACAGATTTCCGTGAAACTTTTAGGGAATCAATGCCTTTGTGTAATGTTTATTCTATTTTTTAACAAATGATTTTAGGGTTTCCATATCAAAACATGGACTTTGTAATTTTTTTGTAACTTTCTTTGAGAAAATATTATTTAGGTTAATAGGGGAGATAACTCCAAGAATCTTATTATATAGGTAATTATTAAATGATAAGGAATTTTGCTTTACTCTGATTGGTCTAGACAGCTTTTTATGAGTTGTACCTCTTTCGAGGTCTATTCGGGATTTCCTATTGAACAAGCAGAACCAAGAATTTATTTCCAATCTGCCAATCAAATTGCGTGTTACTACAAACTTACGAATGATGGCATTACCAAACATTACAAACTATGGACAAATAACTGTAAATTATAATGTGTCTGACCAGGTCCATATAGTCATGAGTAGACCTCATGAAAAGTCAATAATTGTTATAAAGTTAACTCTATTCCTCAGCTTTGGTAACATATTTTGTTGTAATGAAATACTGTTCATCTGTTTTACATTGCTGTTTGGGTATATTGTCATGTAATGTCATTGAAGTTAGTCCAGTCTTACAGTGTGTCTCACATATTTCAGCAACTGAATTTTACATGAAATACTCCATACTTCATGATCATTTTATACATTTAAAACAACAATTCTGTATGTCTTAAAAGTCACATGCCTGCAAGTTTTCCAGCATTTGAGCATTTTAGTCTTGATATATTCCTATATAAAATATTTTAAAGGTATTAGATTTCCGGTGTTTGGCACCTTCTGACTTTCACCCAGGAAGTCGACATGGATCAAACTTTCAGAGGCAGAACTTGCATATATTCTGCAATGTCACATTTGTTCGTGGTGACATCAGATATCATGCAAAAATCAGTCAAATTCACACAAAAATTGGAAAATCAGCTGTCATAAAATTATTGGAACATTTCAGAGGTTGAAAAGACAATAATTCATTACAGCTATTGGAAACAAAGGGTATTGTAATACCTTTTAGTTTCATTTTAAAGAAATGTTTGAGACACATGGTAGAACTATATTTCAATAACATTTATTTAGGGGTCATCCATAATTGTCAACATTTTTCAAAAGTTTGCAAAACATACGATAAAAAAGGGAAGGGGTTTTCAAATTCAACATTTTTATTTTATGCTTTAAAAAATTGGTATATCACTTCCGCCGATATTCGATAAAATAAGAGAATACATGCTGGTGATATTTATAGAATTCATGCCGCTGACAAAGTTCTGAACAGTATATAAACTTTTTTAATAGCATATTTCACCCATAGGGGTCAAGCTTTATAAGAAGCCAACAATGAAATGGAAAAAAACTTCAGCATGTCAACATTTTACTGGTGCTCTGGACGTGGTACATGATTTTCAAGGAATGTAAGGATGTTTGTAGATCCTTTTTCCCAGCATTACATAGAAGTACCTCTTAACAGTAATTATAATGTTGAAGTACACTTTTGAGGGGGGTAGGAGGTTCCAAAAACAGTGCTCTTTGTAAACTTGTGAAAAATTTTGACAATTTTGGATGACCTCTTCCTTACATAAGATGTAGACATCTCTATCTGTAACTCTTCCAGAATCAGTGATTTATGGGAGCAAGCAACACAGGTCTTCCATAGAACACTCAAAACTTTAAGCTTCTAATGAGAACAAAAAGTCAACAAAACTTTATAAATTTTGAAATTATAAAGTATTTTAGTAATAAAAAAATTATTATTATATGTTGTTGAATTCCTATGTTGTTGGCACAAGAAATGGGCATATGATGTAGGTGTGAGTTACAATTTCCTTCTGTTGGCACAGGAAGCCTAATTGGAGTCAATTTACACAAGTCAGGACACTTGGTTTGTATGATTTGGTGAGGTAAATGAGGTGACTCAAAAGTACACTGGGATGTGCCTGCTTTAAATATATTCAGGGTCGTTATGATACATGTATATCCAGTTGCACTGAAGTGGTATAAAATCCCAATAAACTATACCAGGTACTAGAATAACTAGAACAATCATATTTGTCAGCCTTACTGTGCATATGTCACTTTCACAGTTCAGTGATTCAAGTCCAATTTTTGTGAGTAAGTGATAGTGTATTTATCTATCTATACGAGGGTAAGGTATATATGGTATCTGACATAAGTCATCTGAGTTTGACCTAAAGTCAAGGTCCAGTGATTTACGTCCAGTATTGTTGATAGGTCCATTTCTCATCAAGTGATAGTTCAACTGTATTAGATTTGTAATTATTCCTTATTTGGTATTTATTGCTATTTGGCAAATGAGACCTGATGTTGCCTTCGTGTTCATATAACCTTCAGATGAAAGACTATTTATATATGACAATGCAAACATAGTCATTAAGCAGCGAGACATTTTACTGTGTTGCATCTATTCATACACACTTTCATGAACAAATGTACATAAGGGATATTTTGCAACTCTCTTTCCTTAATTTTCTTTGTCCATGTCTATGACCCGAAAACCCATTGGTTCGAAAGGCAACAGTCCAAAACTTGTATCTAAATTTGAATCTGTTTTTTTGTTTGTTATTCTTTAGGCTGTCTAGTCCTTAGCCATGATTTTGCACGGCTGGTGTGAAGAACAGTTTGTTCTTTTTATATTGATGCTTCAGTTTTTGTTCCGTATTTGCTCTAAGGGATCAACCAGCTGATTTTGACGGGGGAGGGGGGGGAGGTGCTAGGGTCAAATGTTCGATCCTGCCTATTTTCTTCGTCGAAAATTTGGTCCTGGATTTATATTTAAACCAAAATAATTCCTGATTGACACAGGTCCTGCATTTTTTTTCACACCTAAAGTGACCCTGTCTTTATTTTGCAAAAATCTTGGTGCTGCCTTTTTATTTCAAATTTGGTCCTAGCCCTCCTCCCCTGCCTCCCCTCCTGTCCCCCCTAAAAATCACATGGTTGCTCCCTAATCTTGTTCAGTTTGTTATCTAATTCTTCGTAGCATTTTTTTTGTGTGTTACTGGAGTTAGTGTTGTAAAAAATTTGCTTAATCTTTGGATTTTAATAGTATTCTGGTCGTTCTCCGCTGTCTTAGCTCTAGTTCTGGTATTCTTTCCAGATATTGAATCTTGGGAATATATTTTTGTCTTTGAGTATTATTTGTGAAATGTAAATTATCGGAAAGTTATTGCATCAACTTTTGATGTCCGCAAAATATAATCCCCTTTGTAGTTCGCTGCATTTTTTCCAATATTTTTTTTTGGAGAGAGGACCTATAAAAGCATATTTACATTGTTTCTGTTCAATATTTTAGCAGAATATTCAAAAGTTATGTTTTGGGGAGGCGAAAGTCAAAGGTTTTTGTGGTTTTATATTGTTGCCCCATATTTTCATCATTTCAAGTATAAATTCCATAACATTTCATGTACTCTCACCGGATTGACTTTGAATAAATTCACGACGGCTGCCGTATTCGGAGCAGGAACTGGCCTTCAAGAGTCTTCTTATGGTATCCAGTTATCCATCAAATTTTTGATGATTACTAACTGCTGCGCATGCATAGGATAATAATAAATAATTATTTACAAAAGAATAGTGCCAAAAATAAACAAATACTAACATGACATGTGGTTAAAACTATATACATAACTACTAGGTTTACTGTTCTATATTGTAGAGAACAGTAGGTGTCAACTGTTCTCTAAAAATATTTAGAGTGGGAGAAAGTACTACCTTTGGAGGTAGTACATTCCATTGTGTAATAGTAAACGGAAAAAATGAATATTTGTAACAGTCTTTAAATGTAAGAAGGTGTCTGTAAGTTTGTGGATGAATTTGTCGGGTTCTATTGTCTGTTGGTATGAGTAATTCTGATGGTACAGCGACAATATGGTGAACAATTTTATAGAACATTATAAGTCTAGTTTTAAGTCTGCGTTGTTGTAAGGTAGGCCAATTTAGAGTATTGAGCATGTCTGTAACGCTATTGGTGTTGTGATAACGATTACAGGCATACCTAGCAGCCCGACGTTGAACCATCTCAAGTTTATTGCATTGTTCAGCAGTATGAGGGTTCCAAAACCGAACAAGCATATTCTAGTTTTGGTCGGACAAGTGCTAGGTACACCTGAGACTTAATGTTTGTGATGGATGTTTTTAGATTTCTTTTTTGGAAGCCTAGGCTTTTATTAGCATTACCAATGATGTTGTTTGTATGCTGTGTCCATTTTAAGTCGGATTGCAGTGTTATACCAAGATATTTAGCGGAGGAGACAGATTCTAGTGTATGGCTGTGAAGGATGTAGTCGTGTTTAATTGTATCATTTTCTTGTTTGAGGCAGTGAGAACTGTACATTTGTCAGGATGGAAAGCCATCAGCCAGTCTTCTTCCCACTTTGCAGCAGCATCAAGATCTTCCAGAAGGCTATCACAATCTTTTTAAGATTTGATGCTTTTGTAAATGATGCTGTCATGTGCGAACAGTCTGAGTTTACTGGATTTCAAATATTCTGGTAGGTCATTTATATATACCAGAAATAGAACTGGACCCAGAACTGTTCCCTGTGGGACACCAGAAGTAACTGGAGCAACATCTGATGACTCACCATCCAGGACAACTGTTTGTGTGCGGTTGGATAAAAAGGCAGAGATCCAGTTAAGTGTTTCATTTTGTATACCATAGAAATGTAGTTTGTATAAGAGTCTTTAATAAGTTCACTTTTATAAGAGTACATGAGTTCACTCCTGGTTTTCTATAGGAGTTCGTGTTGTTCATTGTTTTTTAGTTTGAAGTGTTTATTTGTTGTGCTTGTGGTTGTTCATTTGTCTTCCCGGGTTTGGCTATCCGTATCTGGGACTATTATAACTAATAGTTATAATAGTCCCAGGTCCGTATATGGTAATGGGTTGCAATATTTTTTTATTTGCTTCTTAGGTATATTTGTCTTCTTTCTCTGTAAGTAAAGATTTTTTTTAATTTCTAGTCACTAGATCTGTTTTATTTGATGATTTGGACAATTGTTTATTGTTTAATGGATATATTCGATTACGGAACGGAAATGACTCCTGTACGGCGATTGATTTTGCCACTTATGTATTTGGCGGAAGTTGATAGTTCGCATAGAAACGTTGTAGCAACAAGACCAATCCGCAATCACAAAATAATCCATTAAGTATGACGGGTATTTTTTGTAAAGTAAACAAATATAGAAATTATTTTGATAAAATTAGATATAACTAAATAATAGGAAAACGAAAGAGATAAACTTTCATGGAATAAGATGAAATACTAAAGATTGGTTTACTAAAAATAAAGCGCAGCTAGTTTTAGAGGGTGTTGTTCGGTTTAAAGAAACTTGGAGCCCAGGCATATTGTATTTGACAGTTTGTAATTTCCAGGGATCTGAGATGGCACAAGGTGATCCAAGAAAGTGGAACATGCCAGGATGGCGAATTGAACAAAAGTATGCACCAGGAGTATTGATTGGAAATTGGGGAGAGGACAGATACACGGTAAATTTAATGACCTGTCAAAATTTAATACACAAAATAATGCATAACAACTTTTTTGTCTTTGTTTTGTATTAAACGACATTTCCATAATTTTTGTGGTAAGTTGTGGGCTCTTGTGTTTACTTTTTTTAAATTCATCTTTGTCTTTGAATAAATCGCAAATCACCAAAAAACGAGCATCAATCAATATGGTTGTTTATATGGCAAATGAATGTTTGGATTGTGTGTGCTTGATCAGTTGATGCGATTTATATTGATTTCTGTGCTCATAATGGGTCTGTAAATTAGGAATAAAGAATTTGAATATGCTCTACAGTAATTCCATTGGGTAGCAGGTCAGATTGTAAGTTTTCCAACTCGTACTCTATTTTGTACCTCGGTAGTCTAAAACCATTCCTAATCATAATAAATTGTTGTAAACACAACTTTAGACTTCTTGGTTATTATTTTGAAGGAAAATAATAGAAGGTTTTGAGAGTTCTATGGAAAACAATTAATTTCATTTACACAGAGAAAATGCATGTTTGTCATTTTAATGGCATTTATAGATATAGCTACATTCATTGAGCTAATTACACAATAAATATTTTTTTGTTGGAACTAATGAATACTTCAAAGGGGATATAATGTTTGAAAACAAGGATAGGATGCAGGACAAATCGCCCCACTTAAAACTCGTACCAAATTTTCACCAACTCGCTCCAACTGCGAAAATCATAGCCACCAACTCACTCCAACTATGAAAATCTTAGCAACCAACTCACCCAAACTTATGAAAATAAGAGTTACAAACTCGCCCCAACTGATGAAAATAATAATTACATACTTGCTACGTGTGAATATCATAGTTATCAACTTGATCCAACTGGTGATATAATACTTTCAAACTTGTTCCACCTAATAACGATGTTGGTTTCTCTTGTAATTATGTTTTAGTGCTCACATGTCCAATTGTTTTCGATTGTTGCATTTGTTGTTTTATGTTGATAATACCGGTAATCATGATGATAAATATATGATGTTATACAAACAGACTTTGTATTTTTATTTTGGATAATGACACTACTATTTCCAGTTTGTAACAATCATTTTCAACAGTTTTGGTGAGTTGGTAGCTATGATATTCACAGTTAGAGCGAGTAGGAAATAATTATTTCATCTGTTGGGGTGGGTTGGGAACTATATGATATTCACAGTTGAAGCGAGTTTAAAACTATTATTTTCAAAGTTTGTGAGGGTTTGTTACTATTATTTTCACAAGTTTGGTTCAAGTTTATAACCGTGATATTCACGTTTGGAACGAGTTTGAAGCAACTATTTTAAAAGGTGGGGTGAGTTGTCTGGCATTCCAAGGATATCTGATGTGTCATCAGTCAGAGACTTGTATAAATAAGTTACCCAAAACCTGTATACTTGTTAGGCCACACCAAATTAATTTTTCGGTTTTGGATGTCAAGAGTCGGTGCAAGCAGGCGAAATTGTAATTTTTTTGTTGAAAACTTTTTTTCAGGCGAAGATCAAATTTACGTGCGGCAAAATATTTCTAAAATAAAATATTGCGAGAAATCCAAACTTTTACAAACATTAGGAGCAGGCAAACAATTTTTATTTTCAATTTCTTGAAAAATGAAAAATTTGGGGCAAATTTTCAGGTATTTGCAAAATGAGTCAGCAAAATTTTTCTTCTTAAAATTTACATCATCCAAAAATCAAAGCAGTAAAATACAAAGAACTAAAGATTATTTTGGTGTGGCCTTAGTATTAATGTAAATTAATTATAATGATTTTTGTATTGTAGTTTATGCGTCCTGACTGCAAACACAACAGCACACACAGAGTTGACTTTAGGAACTTCAGTGGACATCGACCAGATGTTCTTGTTAGAAGAAAGGGGGTAATAAAAAATGATGGAATTGGACCTGAACATTTATTTCATCACCATGGCAATCACTACTCAAACAATATGGTATCTTGGTATGATGAATTCTATAATGGAAGGTGGCGCGAGAATACTCTCCCAAATCTGCGAGACTGGAATGGTCATCAGCTTGCCTGGGCTCCAGAAAAATCAGATTTTCCATTACAAGGTATGCTTATGTATACATAAAGAATTTATTTCTAGAAATATGCACTCTTTTAATATCTGTAATTGATGAATTTTGCTTAGTAATTTGTAACTACTGATGATGGTAAAAAACTGGTCAAAGCTGGGGTTTTAATTTAAATCAGCCTTATTTATGGCTTCACTCTTAAGAGGCAACCATTTGATTTTTTTGGGGGCCAGGATGAAATGTTTGATCCTACCTATTTTTTTCGACAATTTTGGTCCTTTTTTTAATTTTTTTTTGCCACTATCACGGCCTAAATTTTTATTTTCATTTAAACCAAAAATTTTCCTCATTGACACAGGTTTTTTTTCACACCTGAAGATCCTGCCTTTTTATTTCAATTATTTATGTAATTTTATTTATATCATTTATCAAACAATCGAAATAAACTTTTCTAATATGACTGGTTAATAAAAAGAAGTGAATTTCATCTTCAATTTTTTTGCAGTTTTTGCATAATCTTTCTTATCTTGGTATTTTATTAGTAAATTGTGGTCACTTAGTCTAAATTTATCAGTTTTCTAAATTCAATCATTTTAAGCAAGTTAAATATGAAAATTGATACTCAACAAAGTATAATGAATACACAGTGATTATTTTAAAGTTAAATCGATAATTTTTAAGAAATATTTGATTCAGTGTTAACCTGAGATGCATTCACCTCCCCTGATGAGTCTCCATTTCTCCGTACTCTGTCTTTGAGAGAGCAGTCACTTCTCTCGAAAACTGAAGTTTCCAATATTTAAGAGAATCTTACAGTATATACATTATTTTCTTTCATTTTGACACATCTTGTATCAATTGACTAGATTTAAATGTATCCTAGCTTTTTGCAGGAATTTTAATCTGAAGTACAAATGTGTATATGTATGGTAAAAAATGATTTCAGATTAGACCAGAAACAGGGAATTAAAAGAAACTGAATATAATTTTGAAAAAAAGAATTTCATATTGGTATCTGGCCTATAAACTAACCAAACTAAGTAGGGTTATGCTAGGGGTCTTCATTAGTTAGCATAGAAGTACATTTAAAACTAACTAACCCCTTAGCCATGCGCCATGCATGCATGACTAACCCTTCTTTAGTTATGAGAGTTTGAGAAGTATATGATTACTTAATATTCCAGATTTCAAAATTGTCTAAATTCAAATAATTCCCGGTTCAGAGTAGTTACTTTTTTTGCTTTTAATTCAGGTAAATCTACCAATTTTGGTTTATATGAATCGATGCAGAAAAGATGGAAGGATCAAATTGCTGATGAAACCAAGGGAGACTTCCATTCCACATATCAGAGCTCTTATATTAAACCATCATTGGAAAGTTTAACAGCAGTACGTTATGCCGTCCCCAGGGCACAGTCAACATTATTACACCCTTATAACAAAGTGAATAAAGATTTGAAGTTACGTGGATCAACTACCCTCAAGTCACCTGAAAGATTTCCAGAGATAACACCAGTTACAGTATAATTATAAATAGTCCGAGAATTTTAGACTTAAATGGTATTAATAATGATTTTTTTATATATTCATGAAAATTCTAATTTCTTGAGAAGTTTTATCATAGATCTATATGTTATTCTGAATATGAAGTTGGTTTGAGAGAAAAATAACCAAATAATTTGCTTTTTGTGAATGCTTTAGTTTATAATCAAATCTTTGCATTTCTAGTCCTTATAGTACACATGTATTTATCATTCATTTAAATGTACTTTTCATTTGCCCAAAGTTTATATTTGGAAATTTGGCCAATTTTTAAGGTAGTTGCAAATTTACAGAATGTTTATGTACAAATGTATTATCCCCTTTGACAGGTTTGAAATTCAGATTAAATATACTACAGTGCTATTCAAATTGCCAAATAGCATCAGTCTTTGTGTTTTAAGTGTTAAAAATTTTCTACTCCTGTTAAATGGTGATCAATCTTTTAAATCCTCGTAAAATCATTGATTTCATTGTGACAATTTCCAGTCAATGAAAACAAATAGTTTTGCTATCGTTCATGTTGTTTTTGGTCAAAGTGAAAGAAAGGGATAATACATGTATGCATCAATATTTTATTATAAAACAACAGTGTTTGACATACACGTATACAATGATTTCAAGTCATGAGTGTCCAAATCGACAAGTCCCACATCCCAGACATGTAGACAACAAAAATTTCCATGCTCATATTGACTTGGAAAAATTAAAAATAAAAAATAAAATTCTCCAACCCTGCCCATATTTTGTAGTAGGGATTGGTGATAATCTATCGGTTTACTTGAAGTGGTCATACAGTGAAATAATGTATTTTTTTAGCCACAATTACTTTAAAGGCCTTTGTCTTTCTGTTATATTGATCTCAGCTGTTAGGGTAAATACTGTTATTTTATTTTATTAACAGTTTTTGTGGTATTAGTTAAGATAATGGAACCATAAATTAAGTATTCTAAATAATGTCTATTTCCTGTTTAAATTTTTGTGATAAAATTACAATTTACAAAACAGTAAATTGTAGTGTCTGTGAAACAACATGTTTTTGCTTAACCACAAAAACTCACTGTGAATCATAAAAAGAAATGAATTTGCAGTATAAATCATGTAGCTCAACAGATAGTTTATATACATTTGTACTTGGCATTGTGATAAAAAAATGTGTTTACATCTTTTAATCTTGCCTGTGAGATAGTAAACAAATTTCAGTGACCTTAAAAGTCTGGATGATACATTCTTTAAAGAAAACCCTTCATTAAATCTGACTGTATCTGATGTTTGATGATTCGCTCTTTTAAATACATTCTTTCACACTAGTGAATTTTATATTTCATTCCTCTTCACTTCACTAAACAAATTGTGGAGCTTTCATTTTATCATTCCTTTGATATTAAATATTCTCTATTTTTGGTACACATGACTTCTCTCCCATTTGTGGAGTTATCTGCTCTTTGGAGAAGGTGTCTTCCATTGATATCAATGGACAAATTGTCATTTTTCTGCAAAATATGTTTCTTAACAATATACTCCACACACATTAATATGTCTTTGAATATATTTTCCCGCATTTTTCAATGTCTTATGAAGGAATTACCCAATTCAGTAGTTTTAGAGAAAAATAAAAGTAGCTATTTTTGTCCTTAATGTTAAATCAGGAAAGATAACTCATGCATATGGAAGACAACTCCAATATCTGCAAGTAGGGAATTGAAAAAGAATGTTTTTCGTGCTGTACTTTTATTGTAGTGTTATACCTCATTAATTGTATGTAGTTACTTTCAGAACTCATTTTTTTTACTTCATAGTGAAGTTCTGATTAATAAAAAACTTAAAGTGATAATGCTAAATTTTATCTACATAGATATATTTGTATACATGTATTTATAGTGTGTGTTCATAGTCAGTATTATTAATTAGAGTTTTTTGCACAATTTAATATAACAGTATTGCTTATGAAAAACAGTATATCTACATTTTAGTTCACTGGCTCCTATAGGGCCAAGTGAACTATTGTGGTCACTTTGTATTCATTGTCATTAATAATTACAAATTATCAGAGCTGGATGGATTATTTATCCCTGGTTGGCCTGTTTTTGATTTCAGATATAATTTGAATGGACAGTGCTAAAATGAAATAGGAAATTATGCATAAAGATTGTTAAGAAGGGTTACTATAACACTTATAAAAGTGTATGTTATACAGTGTTCCAGCTAGGATTTAAGGTCAGAGGGGCATTCATTGAGGATAAGGAGCACTTTAATGCATTTCCAGATTCGAAAAGGGAAAACATTATCAAGCCGGCTTTTAAAGTCTATTAGTTTCTCTGCACTCTTTTATTCAGTTTCAACCAATTCAGTATTGTTTATATGCATAAAAGTGAATTGTTGTATTTTATATTAGACTTATTATAGAGGGCAGAGGGGAGCACTGAAAGGGCAGAAGGGTGCAATGGAAAAGGGCCAGAGTAATTAAGTTGGCTTTGACATCTTCCTGTTTGAAATCTCTGGATCAAAATCCCACAGAAAAAAATACCTGTTAGATGTCATGATCAGACACAACATGTAAATCGGATTTCTTCATTTTTGACATCTTACCATGAATTTTAGGCCTGATTTTATACATTTTTTTTTTATTTCAACAGAAAAAGTCTCTTAAAATTAATGTTATTAGCTGTAAAAATTGTGATAGTTATATAAAGATAATTGTAACCAGGTGAGCAAATACAAGCTCCAGAGAGCCTCTGGTTAAAAGAGTGCAATTCATATGTCATTTGAACTGTTCTTAAAAAATTGTAAAGTTACAAGATGAAGTTTCAAGTTAAGTTTATATATTTTTAGTAGATTGTTGTTTCTTATTATGCTGTTTTTTTTTTTATAGCATTCTTATTTGCTCAACAAAGTTAGATTTTATAAATATATATTTATATTTGCCAGCAGTATTATTTACTTAGTATTATCAAGAAGCGAGCTGAGGCAATATATGCTTTTATTGTTAATTAATGTATATTGCAGTGTTTAAAATACAGTATTGTACTTCGATTAATTGATTTTATGTAAATTCAACAGACAAAGCCGACGTTTGAAATAATTCAATATAAATTTGTCAGAGCTCGAAATCTAGGTTTGCTAGGAAAGCCATATATTTTTATGAGGGAGGGGGGCTTTAAGATTGGTTAAGTTATAATCTTTTTCAGTTTTTTTTAAACATCATGAATTTCTTGGATGTGTTTTTGAGTGAAATATTGTTTAAAAGATATCATTAAAATATTTTACATGCTGTGATCATACTTTAGTTTAATTATTGTTGTTTTTCTTAAATATCTTATTATCATGAGAGAATTGTCATTAAATAAAAGAGACTTATTTTAAACTAAATAATATCAATTTTCACAAAATAAAATTTGTTTGAGAATGCTCTTAATTTTAGAGGTAAATGCTTACTACATCGTAAGATTCTTACTGATATTTAGAATTTAGTGCGTTAGAGTGTTTTCTTACACAGCCAAATAGTTTTCAATATCATGTTCTTAGAATAATTTTTTTGTTTAAAGCAATAAAGATTTGCAGAAATTTTTTTAGAACTTTAAAGAACCTGTTTTTATATAGATTTTAGATGTTACTTCTGTTTTCGGAAGTTTAAAAAGATGTTGATGTTTTATATATGTATATAGGCTTTATACCACTCATTTTCACATTTGTTAAGTTTGAAACATTATACATCTAGCACGCTGTGATATATCAATAAATCGTTTTTAATCTAATTTGGTTTTTTAGTTTATGACCTTGTTGTGGGCCCATAGAGAGTTAGCTTTTTTATTTTCTGAACAGTCTGTTCAAGATGAATTACCCTTTTATTTGTTTTTGAATTTTTTGAATTTCCCCATCAACTTTTTGGTTATTCGTTTTGGTTTTCAACATTTTAGACCTTGAGCACAACTGATGAGTCTTAAATCGACGAAATATGCACATCTTGTCCATTAGAATTAGTCTTAAATAATTTGCACCAGTATATCTCGTGCAAAATTTGTGCCACTGTAACTAATCTGAATTTATTTTACCCCCGCTTTGTAAAGCGAAGATATATAGTGATGGGGGAGTCTGTTTGTCCTTCCGGTAACAATATGTTGCACTTTTGTATTTTTGGGGTTTCTTTCCCCAAAACATGGAGTTTGCCATTGCCTTATATGGGGGTATCCATTTCGTATACACTCCTCCTCCTAAACCACAAACTATAATTTAATCAGATTCTTTATCATACATGTATAATGCAATTGTGCGCCTCCTATTTTGTTTGTGGCCAAGATAATTTTTGGGAACTGTTTTACTTTTGGAAAGGGGGGGGGGTATTCATTTTGTATCTGCAATTCCTCCTTAAACACTTATCATAATTTAATAAAACTTTCTCAGATTCACAACCATATAATGACATTGTGCACCTCCTATTTTGTTTCTTGGTCTTAATCATTTTTGGGGTTTCTTTTTCCAAAACAAGGACTTACCATTGGGTTATGGGGGTACCTATAACTCTGCCTAAACCACTTATTATAATTTAATGAAACTTTCTCAGATTCTTTATCATATAATGCCGTTGTGCACCTCCTATTTTGTTTATTGGTCTTTACACCAAATTGTCCAGATGAAGTTTTTTGGTTATTGTTTAATTTGGCAGAATTGTTCCATTCATGAGTGGTCAATCAATCTTTAAAGAATTAAATACTTGGATATATACTTCTGTATTCAGTGAAACCAACAAAGTTAAACTAAAAGTTTTAAGATCTAAGATATGAACAGATCAATGAGAAACCAGAGTGAGTTATCTTTTCCTAACCAATGTAGGTAAGGGAGATAATAAATTTGCCTCCCTTTTAGCCTCAGGACAAAAGGGAGAGAATTTAATTATCTCCCTTTCCTACATTGGTTAGGAAAAGATAACTCACTCTGGTCCCTAATTTACACAAGAAACAAGAAAAAATCCAGGTAGTCATATTTAATAGACATTTTTTTGCATGCATGTAATACAGTATCACAATAAAAAAACATAGGAATGGACAAATTACAATCTTTGATAAAATTTACAATGCTAAATAACTAGTAAAATCCAAACTGCCTTGTAATTTATCTAAATGTTTATTGCCATATAAACTTGTGGTGATAAACATTTGTAATTTATTGCACATTTAGTTTACTGTCCAATTGTAGTCTGAATATATTTTTACATTATACAGTGTTCTTTTGCACAAATTACTGTAACTAAGGTAAGTGCATGATACCGGATCTAAAATTTTATAATTATTTACCGAAACATTAAAATATTATGTATAACTAACAAAAAAGGAATTTCTGATTATGTAACCCAATATGGAAATTGGCAGTATCGGTTGGCCATTTCATTGCCCTAAAATTTGATTAACAGAGAGACTTTTAAATCTTGGTTAACTTTTCTGCAAAATTTTCGTAGCAATCTACTTTTTAAAATTTATTAATGTATTGAAATGTACAGATTTTTAAAAATTTTTTAAACACTTCACAAAATGATATTTAAATAATTATGACTGCAGATAACACATGTTTATTCTATAAATATGTATATAAAGATAACACTTTAATTACCTAAATTAATTAATTACAATTTTGTCAACCATTTTCAAAGTCATGTGACGTGTGATTTCACAGCAGAAATTTCTACAAAGATCCTCAGATAACCATTTTTAAAATCTGGCAAAATTCAAAGAGAATGTAGGTATTTCATTTATACTGCAAGAATTTGAAGCTACTCATACAAGCAATAGTAAAGCATAATCTCCAATTTTGAAAATAAATAATTTAAATAAAAGACCATTTAAAAATCTGTATAAAACTTTCACACAAACATGTCACACTTGAATAAGCACCACTGTCACAAAAAATAAAATTGACTGAACAATAATGGTGTGTATATGAACAAAAACTATTTTATAAACATTTTTAATGACTGGAAATGCAAGGATATGGGACAAGTGTCAAACACGGGAAAAAAATGATTACATCTCAGGATAAATAAGGAGTGAAAGTGAAAACCTAGGTAAAAGAGTTGTAAGGAAAAAAGTTCTACAAAATTCAATAAAATGGCTGCCAACAGATAATTAATATCTTTATTTAAATTTCACAACTTTGTGTCAGGTGAACAAAATTGTTCAAGAGTAATGAAAGAAGAAACTGTCTGAGTGACAGAAAGTTTGAGACCACAAATAATTCATACTGCTTTTTATATTAAAATAAATTGAATTAAAAAACTCTCACTGGCTCAGACTTGAAAATGATATAAAAATTAAAAAACAAAAACATCAGTGGTAACTTAGAATATTGGCAAAAATATTGCCTAGGGTAGCAGAATTCATGCAGACAGCAGACGACAACCTAAATCACCACTTTTACTTTTGTCAGATCATTCAAACTTTTTAAAACATCAAATATGAACATTCTACTATAAATTACCGGTAAGAGCAAAACCATTTAAAAATGCTTTTATAAGGGGCAAAAAATAAATATGGAAGAAGTGAAGTAAAGTTATAGAGGGGATTATATTTGTGGACAACAAAAATTGCGGTCTCAGATCAGAAAACCCGTCCTGCATCACTGTTTGGAGCCGCAGCTGTCATAATTCATCAAACTAAAAACCAGATTATTTTCTGTTGGAAAATCCTGTTAAAAATTTGAATTTGATACAAAGCCTACTTCATTATCTTAATATCTACAAAGAAAGAGAGACTCTTAATGTATCACTATACACATAAATGATATACAAATATATGACAAACAAGATGCACAATTATCGTTCTTGAGCAAATCAATAAATAAATAAAACGAAATTTATATTTGACAACATACATGTATAAATAAATAGGAATCTACGACACAACACATGATCCATATAATTTAATATAACAGTAAAATCACAGGCTTCGTTGTGTTAATTAATGAGTACCAATGCTAAGATTCAAACTTGTCTTATAACTGATTTTTTTTTTTTTTAAACAAAAACAGTTCACTCATGCTATCTGAAAGCTGATTTGAGTTGTGAAACATTGAACCAAAAGGAATTTTGATTGTCAATTGTTTATTAGTGGGGTTTTATTGCTCTTTTAGTGTAACTTTGCTGTATTGTGGTGGCCATACTTTTAATTTGTTGAGGAAGCCATTGTTCCTAGGGTGAACCATCTACATTCAGCAGGAAAAATTACAATTCTTGTTCATTCAGTCTGAAATTGAACACAACTCACCACTAATAGGGTTTGAACCCACAACCTCAGAGCTGAAAGGCTAGTGATCACAAAAATCCCCCAACACCCAAGTTAATCTTTTGGCCATCAAGCCCTAGGAATTTTGAGTTTAAAAGATTTTCTATAATTGGCATCAATTCTATTATTTTTTTGTGAAATGGACCAATCAATTATCACTCAAAACAAAATAAGAAAGGGGAGATAATTCCACTTTTATCCCTTTGGTTTCTAGATCTTCTTATATACATGTACTTATTACTGCAACATATTTAAACAAATTTTTATAATTTACTCAAAATTGTTAAAATATTCAGTTGTCTTCAAGACTAAACTACCCATTGGCCACTTAACCCAAAGATTTATAACAAAATCTCAATTGTAAAAGGGGGACAATGAGAAACCAGAGTGAGTTATATTTTCCTAACCAATGTAGGTAAGGGAGATAACAAATTTGTCTCCCTTTTAGCCTCAGGACAAAAGGGAGAGAATTTAATTATCTCCCTTACCTACATTGGTTAGGAAAAGATAACTCACTCTGGTTCCTCATTTATTCTCTCCCCTTTATACCCGGGTTCAGTGCAAACAATTTAGTAAAGAGACTATAATTCACAACATGATTCATTCACACAAATCAACAATGTATTTGACAGTTTTTTGCTTGGCACAATGATTTGTTACACATAAAAAATGCTGTTGGACATACCAGTCAATATCTTACATACAAGTCATTTCCATCCTATAAATAATTTGTACCCACTACATGAAATGACCCCTTCATAACTTGAAATCAAAATATCTGCTTTCCAAATTTATAATTCTAAAATGTGAAATTTAAAATTGAGGTCTATATTCAGTTAAGATCTCTCTTTTTTATTTACAGTTATATATTGATATTAGAGTTTATTATAAATTTTTTGTATATATTAAAATTTCAGCATTGTACTATGCTTAGAGATTACAAATGTACCACATGATGTAAGGTCTCTCTCACTGATCTTTGTATTGTAGAGTCTTCTTCTGTTAAGTAGTACAATACATCGATGTGATGCATATTGCATAATAGTATGGCAGACAATTTTATAATATAAATGTGAAAAATTTGTAATGCCCCTAAATTTCTAAAAAAAAAAAAAATATGTAAAAACACCTGAAAAAACTATGTATTGTTATACCTTTTGATTTTTTACCATATTGATTTAATAGAAATTATAATCTACATTTTGATAAATAGCAGCCCCGCTTACAGATCACTATCACCTGTTTACTCATAAAAATTGTAAAAATTAGATGGAACCCAGTGTCTCGCCTACTTTCGCTGTTGTCTATGTTTTCAGAATGTACATAATTTTTTTAGGGATTGATTTTGGTAAAAGACTATGTAATGTTGACTGGGAGAAAAACTAAGTCCATTTATAAGTGAAATAGGAAAAAATGGGGAAAAAATCATTACAAAATTTTCCTTTGGATACTATTTTTTTATCACAAACAAGCTTCTGTCCAAGTTTGGTAAAAATCCAGGATAGTTTAAGAAAGTTATTAATGTTATAAAAACTTTAACCAGAGTGTGAATGTAAATGTTGATGCCGCTGCCGACAGAATGTAGAATTGGTATGTCTCGCTTCCGCGACAAAAGTCGCAGGCTCGACAAAAATGGCAACTACCAGCTCATTTGCTGATCTGTCAGGAGACGAAATGAACAACATTTAGTGAGACTTAAAGCAGGAATACCAAAAATGATTAACCAGTAAATCTATAGTGGAATAAAACTAAAAGTTTCAGGCATTGGAAATCATAAGGTATAACAAAACATATAGTATTTAGTTATAATGTTTTCTGGCATAAAAATATTCTATAAGAAAGCTTTATATGTGATCCTTTGAAATCCTTAAAAACCTTTACCTTAATATATAAAACATAACTGTACTATATTTTTAAAATTTTTTACATGAAAATAAAAGCTATGTAACTCTTTCGAGCTGATATTTAATTTAATCTCAAAAACCCACTGTTATCTGGTGACAACAAATCACATATATCAAGCATCACTAAACATCAATAAAAAATGTTCAGTCACTACAAAATATCATTAAGCTTAATTAAGAAATTCTTGTTCAAAATCCCTATTTTCATACACATCATACACAGCTACCTCTTGAGATTTCACATCTAATTTTTACAACATATAATAATCACAATGCCAAACATTGCACAGAGATCATTTTATAGCCATTTCTGGCCAACATGAAATTCTGATTTTTGGAACAGATCCATCAAATACCCTGTCCGTCCAATTAGTTAGACCTTTCAATAATTGATCGATGTCTACATGCTGTTCATCATCACTGTCTGAATCGTCAGTGTCTACAAAACCTACAGCTCTCGACACTTTGCTTGTTTGTCGGATCCATTTTCTTGCAGGCTTTGGGTGAAATATGTAGTAATATTTTCGGTGCCCATTAATGGCAAGTACAGTGCCTAAGCAATTTACTGTTTTCATACCAGTCAAATCAATTTTCTTGTCAACGCTTTCTTCAAGTAGATGTCTGTACCATCCCATGTATAAATCTAAATTTACAAAACCAAACGTCAGTCCACTATATCTGGAAAAAAAAAACATAAACATAAATCACAACTACAGAATCCTAACTGCTGTAAATATTAGAATAATATAGCAATGTCAGTAAACACTAGGGGCGCCACTGGGCGGAAACCACAGTTTGTTTACAGTATACTGGTCCCAAAATAGGCTGGAAAAGGTTGTAAAGAAGCAGAATCCAGTTTTCAAATAACTTCCCCCAAAACAGCTCCACCTGGCGTTTACTGACATTGCTAAATAATAGGATATTTTAATAAGTTCTTACAAGTTTTCAAAGTGAAGACTGGAAAATCTTCAATGAGTTTTTAAACTCCGGGGTGGAGTATAGGTCTCTTTTTCTTCCATAGATACTCAATTTTTAGGTTTTCTGTACCTAGGTAAATTCACTGAGCACAGTCAAGGAAGTTGAATAATGTTACGCCTGATTAGACAAAAGAATTCTGATTGGATGTCAAAACAGTGGGAGATCGATGCAAGTGCAATGATCTTCCATGGGTCATCTCCCTCTCAAAACAGTCATTTATGGAAGAACAAGAAATCACAAATACCTAAGTCAGCAAGTTTTAGCCAAAAAAACTAAAACAGCTGTAATTTTTACTTTAAATTACTGTAAACAGTTAAATTTTCACAACAGTTTTATTTTGGTAGTAAGAAATTAAACCATTGTGAATAACTGTGTCAATGCCTTATCCCTGTTGGTTGACTGGGGAAATTATATTTTCACAACTTATCATTCCTATAAGACTAATTTACTGATAATTTAGATCAAGGTGACCTATTTCTGCCTGGATCTTCTTTGCTATCCAAGATATTTACACTACCAAAATATAATTTCTCTAGGAAAATTAGCTGCTTAGATCACAAATCTAAATGAACAAATCAAAATGATATTGGGAGGAGAGAGGGTTCAAGGGCTGTTCCAGATATGATTGTATGGAAGGGCCATAAGGCACTTTATTTAAAGTTTTTACAAATTGGCCCTAACCTAAATGTAAAAATAAATTAAAATGTTGCGAATGGTGGAGTTAAATAAAACATGCTTTACATCATCCCCATAAATCTGTCTCTGGAACAGATCCATGAGTTACCCGGGTAAATCCAATAATCAAAATGAACTCTTACCTTGTCAGATGAAACAACATTTTACCAAACTCGTCAAGCAAAAACTTCTTTGAATCCTCATCGACAAGTACTAATATAGTAAGTCCTGTCTCACAGTTAGTTACTAATTCTTCGTATGTCTCTGGTAAAAGTTCATATAAGTTTATACTCTTCGTCATTGTGTTTCTGAAAAATTATATCAATAAGACCTTGAAGGATGCATTAAAAAACGTTTACAATGATAAGGCCAATTTAAGGTAACTGATATATTATCTTCCCCATCCACCCCATATTTAAATTTTTTTTCCAGAAAGCGAATTTCATAAAAAATATTTCAGGGGTCATTTTTAGTGTGTGCCAATCTTATGTACATAAAGTTATCTAAAAAAAAGTTTGTTGGTTGTGGCGGTATTTTGAAAGCCTCTTCCCACCCCCGACATTCATTTTAATTGAATAGCACTTATTAGGATTGATAGCAGAAGTTAAACAGCAAGTGGGGGGGGGGGCATTGGAAATGATTCAGTTAACTACTTACACTGATGGAGGTCTTGGTTTTACAGTCTTTGGAGTTTTTTCTTTTATTTCTTCTTCCTCTAATGCAGCCATTTTTTGTAGAAAAAATCCCATACCAAACATAAGAAACAAGGACATGCCAATTGTAATGTAAGTAATTGTGTCATACCTACAAAATATACAACAACACTTTAAATCAAGAACTAGCAAATTTAAAATTTGACTTAATGACTTTATAAGTTCTTCTTGTAAAATTTTTGTGACACCTTGTTGATAGAAAATATAAGTCCATCAGATGGGGATAAAAAAATGGTTCTGTTCGATGTTACGGAAGAGCAACACCAATAGAACATTGAAGACTCCCCTGCAGATGTCCAAAGAGTAGACTAAAATGTCGCTACAGGGGCCGCTCTCGAACCCACCAAGTGGGGAGGGATTAGCATAAGTTGTTATAACTTGTTTCCCAATCCACTATAAATAAATAAATTTAATCTGATTTATACACTTGGTTGTTTTTTTTTTTTTTTTTTGGGGGGGGGGGGCAATTTAGGTCTTGCCACTTGGTGTTCCCATGCACTGAAGATTGTGTTGTTACCACTAGATGTATATTTTTGTTCTGTTCAATTCAGAGATAGAATGTTGTCTCAACACTTACAATTATTTTTTTTAAACTCTTCCAGCACAATAAAGTTAAATGAGAAATTGCAAAAAACATTGAAATAACCATTTTTTTGCTCAGTGTAAACAAAAAAAAAAGATACTTACGTTGCTAAATAATTATATACCCTTTCTCCCCAGCTCCATAGCTTATAACATATTCTAATAAATAAATGCTGAAATATAATTTTTTTAAAGATATAAAAATTCAATTCTGCAATAAATCCTTTTTGGGAAAAATACATAATATTACAAACCTTTAATATTTGGACTTGATAAATTTTTTTCTACAATTTCAGTCCCCCAATGTAAATTTTGACGTATAAAGGGAATTTTAAAATTTGAAACCTTATTGTATAACTAAACAATATTAATGATTTGACTGAATTATCGTTATTTAATGCCACATTGGGAGTCACATCATGGAAAACATAGAATATTCAGAAATGATATCATATACTAGGTACAAACTAGATATACTGTGAGCAAAGCTCACAAAGGATACCCCCCACTTTGAAGTCTAATTATCTCCCTTGTGTGATATCGGAAAGCAAAGATTTTTCTTCATGCACATCTTTGGATGATGTACTTCCTTTCTGTAAAGTTTCGTTGAAATCCATTGAGCGGTCTAGGAGGAGTTGCGCTTACAAGATATATGGACAGACGGACAAGATGATTCTTATATACCCCCCTAAACTTTGTTTGCGGGGGGTATAATAAATACGCTGGAACAAACAATGAATGAGTAGTTATTAGGACATGGATAAATTGCAATTTTTAAAGGAATTTTGAAATTCAAATCAGTCTTACATATTGTACGGAATAAAGTTAATAACAAAGTACTGGAGAGAATATGGATGTCCCATTATTACTAATTCATTTGTCAAAAGTTAAATGATTTTGTATGAGTATCGATAAAACTGTTTCCATAATAACCGGTAACTCTTTTTTTATCTTCAAACATTGCCTTCATTAACTGTGGACCATTTCAAGCAGGAAATCCACTTTCCAGGTGGTTCATTATTTTCATTTTAGTGATGTCATCAATAAGACAAGTGCTGTAACTGATTATATGCAAAATGTTTGTTTTATTAATTCTAAATTACATTCACTTTTAGAAATGAATGATTTTTTTTTCAACAAAAACATACAATTCCAAAAACTTTAAAAATTTACCAAGTAAATAAACTCACCAAAGCATGTTCATTATTGAATTCAGGAAGAACAGCTCTATATGACAATGATTGATCAGAGTTTAACAAACGTTTTACTTGTTCCTCCATATAATTACTACTGTCATGTATGTTGTCAACATCCCATTCTCTTGATAACCAGGTATAACTAAGATGGTTTTTCTCCATTCTCCATATTACAATAACCTGTAGATAATAGGATAATTCAGATTATTTTATAAAGTTTAAATGATAAAATTTGGAATTTTTATAATGGAATGGGTAGAAATGCATGTATGTGAAAATGTAAGGATTAAAATTAAAGATAATTCAATTATACTATACCCATGCTCATTTTAACATCGGTAGGTTATGTATCTGTTTATAAGTAAAGTCAAGAAATACCAAAGGGATATTCGAAGGAGAGAAAAATCGTAACAACTGACAAACTCCGGAGAACAATGAAGACATGACCAAAACAATACATGCATTACAATTAAAAACTAAAAACATATGAACAACATGGACCCCACCAAAAAACCGGGGGTAGACTCAGGTGCTCCTAATTTTCACACAGCAATCAAATTTGTGCCATGGGCTATGCTCATTTTGAATTTGTAGGCGTAAGCTTTATATCTTTTTACAGAATGCCTCCTGTAAAATTGTGCATGTACTTTGTGAAATAGTGTACCACCATATGCAGGTGCAGTGGGTAGACATCACTACAGCATAACACTCTATGGGCATGTATAGTATAAATACATTGTCTCTTGCTGACCAGAATGACCATTATTTTTCATTATACAGAAGTGTAAATGCATTATTGGAATATTAATCATTTTATTTAACTTAAAATGACAGTTAGCATAATAGTATGTAGCATTGACCATGAAATAGTGCAGTACAATCCATGTGCACCATTCAGTCAAGTCCAGATACCCTTAATAAAACAATAAATTGACAGTAAATAAATACTGTAAATTCAGAAATTATTGCGTGCATTTATTATTGCGATTTTGTCATTTTAGACCAAAATGTGATTTTAATTTTGGTGATATTGAGAAAAATTCCGCATCATTCATATAAAAAATTCCAAAATGCGAGTTTAAATTATTACGATTAATACCCTGTCGCATTTTTCGCAATAATTTCCGAATTTACAGTAAATAGGACAGAAAGAGTTGTAGTTATAACAATCTATACTTTGGTATCTTTGCTCTCTAAAGTGCGCAAGAACATTTATTTACTACATGTATATAGAGGCGAGTTACTAATATAGGTTTGTAAAAAATAACATTATCTTTCCTTTCTTGTCTGTTATACTGGTTTCATCTTTAGACATTTTTTGATGTTTGTTGTTTTATATTGTATTTGATTGATAATCCTATGTTGGATTCTATGATCAATAAATAATTGAATTGAATTAGACACAGCCTGTTCTATGTTATTCTGGGTATCCTCATATATATAGGCCCATTCAACTCTCTCATTATGAGACAAGGGAGACAACTGAACAAATAATTACCTTTCCTTTCTTGTCGTCTGTAATACTGGTTTCACCTTTAGATAGAGCCTGTACTATGTTATTCTGGGTATCCTCATATATATAGGCAAATTTAACTCTCTCATGGTGAGACAACTGAGACAACTGAACAAACTTTCTAAAGCTTCTTAAAAACTTTTCATTTTCATTATCTGATTTCTTGGTGATCATAACTACACACAGTCTGCAAAAAAACCAACACATAATCCATATAGAAAATATACGTACCTCTCATGAAATTTTAAATCTACTCTGTATTAAATTTTATCCTGTTTTGTAGGGAATGAGGAACCAGAGTGAGTTATCTTTTCCTAACCAATGTAGGTAAGGGAGATAATTAAATTCTCTCCCTTTTGTCCTGAGGCTAAAAGGGAGACAAATTTATTATCTCCCTTACCTACATTGGTTAGGAAAAGATAACTCACTCTAGTTTCTCATACATCTGGGTACAAATAAATTTTCTATAAGCAAGAAATATACTTGGAGTTTTTATTCTGAGACAAATGCTGGAATTTTTCAAATTACAAAAGAAAATGACTGATATTCAGTTAGGGGGATGGTTTTGTTCGAGGTCTTTATTTTTAGTGTCACTGCCCTACAGTCTATATTGGATCAGAGCACCAGGAAAATTTATATTGTTTGAGTTAATGTTTGAACGTATAATTAATACATGTTTAATGTAGTATATACTGTGTCTGCAGTATAAACTCTACTTGATATATAGGTAAAGTTAAAATGACGGGATATCTCATAAAGTCAACTGTTGCTTCAGTTTAAAACTTTCACCACTGTCATCAAGCAATGGCAGATTATGTTCAGTGATGCATGAAAACTCTCACATTGTGTTTTAAGAGGGTACCAAGTGCATCCTTTTAATCAACGATTTGATGCATATATTGAAAACCTTTCCCTATGAAAAATTCTTCTAATCTTGTATTTGATATTCTCTAATAATCTATTCAAAAGTAAAACAAAAGTTATGTATTCAGGGAAAAAACTACTTTACCTTCTTTTTTTAGCTTTTCTCTCTTCCGGACAGATTTCTTCAAATCTTTTCTGTGATGAAAGTCTCGGCAAGATAAGGAACCTGTTTTCTGTTAGAATCTCTTCCATAGTATTCCTACTGAGTTGTGGCATCTCAAATAAAAGATATAATACACACAATAATAACCATTTTCACATAAATATTTTGGGTTTAACAAATATAGGTTTAAAAATGTTTATATCTAAGGCTAAAAATATTGGAAAACCATGCTCTTCAATGTTTTGAATTTTTTACATTCTACTCTGTCCTTAGATGGTTTTTAAATAACCCCTATGGTCATTTTTGCATTTTTCAAATTTGCTCTTCAAACTTTTGGATTATTGTTTGGGTTTTAAACTTTTTAGGCCGTAAATCAACTAAATGTACATATATTCTGCTTCAAAATTGGTATCAAAGAATTTATTTTTAGACCTTTAGCACATCTGATCAGTCATAAAATGACGAAATGTGTATCAAAATTGGTATGATAAAATTTACATATACTTACAACTAAAGTTGCCACTGCTGATTGTGTATCTTCATTAAAAACAAGTAATGTCTCTCTGTAACGATTTACATTGTATCTTGTCGTTAAGTTGTCATTATCATTCAACCATAAATTAACGTAGCCAAATCTAATGAATTCTCTATGATAGAAGGCTGGTGCTAAAAATCTCATAGAAATCTCTTCTCTTCTCGCAAATAACAATGCTCTCACATGGTTATCTCTCCATCCAGTTAAAAAATCGTCAAAGTTACGATCTGTTATCTAAAACATAAATTATAGATGTACATCTAGCTTGTTTCAAAAATACTACTTACAAATCTGTGATCAAACATTATGTATACCTTAAGCTTGCAATGAAATGAAAAAATAGGTTAAACCTATAACTTTATATTTTTAAAGTATTCTTTAATTTTTAAAGTATTCTTACACAAAGTGAAGCTTCCAGTTATTTTACGCCTTCATCAGTTTTCAGTGTACATGAAGCTGACTAGTCACAGGACACAAAAAAAACTGTGTTCCACTGCGTCTTTAAACCTTAGCTAGCTAACTAGGAAACAATTTCCTAAAGCCGTTGAACATTTCAAAATTTTCATTTGAACTCAAGATATGTATAAAATAAACCTATTGACATTATTATGGACGAAAAAGGTTAGAAATTCTGGCCACTTCAATGTAATCGAAAGTTAATCATTCTCTGATTCTTACTTTTGACTTCTGACTTTCACTTAAATTTACCAGTAATCAAGGATCAATTTTATTGGCAGTAGTATCCATATATATATAAATATACCTTTGTAAACAAATTTGAAGGAAAAGCACTTCTTGCAAAATTCTGCAGACTGTTTGTGCTAACAGATCCCCTGAAGAAACTTAGCTGCCCGTTAATAAGCATCATAAGTGTAGGAACTCTTTCTATTCTCAAATGCCCTGCAAGGTTACGAGCTCGTCCAGCATGGAAAGTACCAACACACACACCTGCAAGTATATAAGGATCTCAGGTTTTGTTATTGTTTTCAATGAAAAGTTTGGTTTTCTAAGAGAAAACTAGAGGTACTGTGATCAAAGCTAACAAAATGATAGTCCCACCGCTTGCAACATCCATAGTTTGGTAAGGGAACCCATAAAAACAATATGGATCAAACATCAAAATAGGAAAGACAAATGCGGATACAAAAATGGGTACCCCCAAAATATAAAACAATGACAAAATCCATGTTTTGGTAACTCCATGTCTTGGAAAAAGAAACCCCAAAAATGATTTTGACCAATAAACAAAATAGGAGGTGCACAATGGCATTATAAGGTTAAGAATTTGAGAAAGTTTCATTAAATTATATTATGATAAGTGGTTAAGGAGGAGTTGTGGATAAAAAATGCATACCCACCCCCTACCAAAAGAAAAACAGTTCCCCAAAATGATTTTGATGATTTTGGCCACAAACAAAATAGGAGGTGCACAATGGCATTTTATAATGAAGAATCTGAGAAAGTTTTATTAAATTGTAATCAGTGGTGTTGGCAGAGTTGCAGATACAAAATAGGTACCCCCATAACCCCCATATAAAGCACTGGCAAAGCTCATATTTTGGAAAAAGAAACCTTAAAAATCAATTGGACCAAAAAACAGAATAGGAGGTGCACAATGGCATTGTATAGTTAAGAGTCTGGAAAGTATCCATAAATTATAGTATGTGGTTTAGGAGGAGTTGCGGATACAAAATGGATACCCCCCATATAAGGCAATGGCAATCTCCATGTTTTGGGAAAAGAAAACCCAAAAATGATTTTCACCAAATAAAAAGTAGGAGGTGCACAATGGCATTATATGATAAAGAATCTGAGAAAGTTTCATTAGATTATAATCAGTGGTTTAGGAGGAGTTGCAGATACAAAAGTGGAACATATTGTTACCAAACAGATGGATGGACTCCCGCATCACTATATACCTCCTCTTTACAAACATAGAATAACATAACAGCAGACACAATTTCTTTTTAATCTTACCCAGTGATTAATTGTTTATAAACTATTTTTACTATGTAGAAATTTGTTTCTCTTATTTTTTAAATTGTTTTCAGGGTTTCCTACTAGAAAGTTTGATAATTCCCATGTGATTTGTTGTTCACGATCACTGATTGATCGATGGAATACCACTTCGATTTTCTCAGTGCTTTTCGAGGATTGTTTAGCAAAGTTACCAAACCTCTGATAACACCTGTATGGAGTATTCTGTGTAAATAAATGTGTCTCTTAAAGAGAACTCATGACAAGGACAAAAAGTCAGGCTTCTTAATGGATCAATGGAGATAATCAAAGGGTCCACCAACAATTTGGTTTCAAAATGTGACATACTGATATGTTACGGCCTATGAAAGAAGTGAGAGGGTCAATATGGGGTTAATGTCAAATGAAGGGTATATATTATTACAGCTAATTTAAAACTGAGGAAATCGAGCAGTTGATTATCAAAATTGTTCCATTGGGGAGGTTGAAGACGAAGAACATGTTCTAACCTCGTGTGCAAAGTATACTAATGTGAGGAAAGAACTTTTTAAATTCATATCATCAAAAGCTCCTCTCTTCACAAGATAGACAAAAGTTATAGTATATTCTCAATTGTGAAGATCCTGATATATTAAACTCTGTTGGAAATTTTTTACATGTTAATATGCCACACACTTTATATTTTAGATAATCATGGTTTATTTATTTATAGTGGATGTTTTCTGTCATGTAACTGCAGTTGTCTATAATTTTCTGTCAATCAAGTAACTTCTTCCCTCTTCAATGTTTCTTGTTACTCTGTTACTTATTGCCCCTTAGAGGGCCAGTTAAGTGGTTAATAAACAATATCTTATCTTATCACATCTTCTCTTATGATGGTGCGTTGTTATCTATTTCTCGCGCGATGAGTTATTTGTCATAACTAATTCCCCATCATATGATATGAACAAGTGTTACGAGAAATTCTTTTATTTGATTGGCCTTGATCCAAGCGTCGCTGTTTTCTGATTGATTGAAATCTGCATGGTCATCGTTGAAAGCCACTGTTGCACAGCAACATTTGACATCAAAGAAAAATGAACGTTAAGATTTACCCCGGGTTGGACGCCAAATCACTAACAAACAAATATTCCTAAAGAATCATAAGAGAAATATGTTGAACAACTCGTAAAAATTAGATATCGCTTGATATCAACTCACGTTATTTAATTTGGACTTAATAATAAACTTGCCAAAGGCTCGTTTATTATTATATCCAAATTAAACAACTCGATTTGATATCAACAATATCCAATTCTCACTCATTGTGAAACCTATAATTATCATATTTCTACAGTCTTAGTAAGCAACTGCTAACAAAGTAAGATTCTAATATATTTCATTGCCAAAGAATAAGAAACTAGAGGCTCTAAAGAGCCTGTATCGCTCACCTGCATTGAACTTTTCATCTTGAGCAGGACTAAAGATTTGGCTGGTTTTTCTATAGGGTTCTATGTTCAATTAAATTCGGCTGTGGCAGCCAAGATGATTGACAGTCTAGGTCAATGGACACATTTCTAAAAGAGAACCATTTTAAGGACCATTGCTACCAAGTCTAGTTCTAATTGGCTGAGTGGTTTCAGACCAGAAGATTTTTGAGTGAATTTCCCATAGGGTTCTATGTTAAACCTAGTTTGGCTCTGTCGGCCATCTTGGTTCACAGTCCACGAAATCAGACAATTCTGAAATAGGACGTCCTTAGGACCATTGCTGCAAAGTCTGGTTCCAATTGGTCAAGTGGTTTCAGCCAAGAAGATTTTTCAATGAATTTTCCCATAGGGCCATATGTTTAACTAAGTTCGGCTGTGGCTGCCATCTTGGTTAACAGTCCTGGTCATCGGACATCCTTCTAAAAGAGAACCTCCTAAGGACAACTACTGCCAAGTTTGGTTGCAACTGGCCTTGTAGTTTCATAGAAGAAGATTTTGGAAATTCATCCCCCCCCCCTTTTCTATTTTCAGTAACAGCAGCCATGTCGGCTGGAAGTCGGGGATGCCAGACATAAGTTTGGAAAGAGGCCACCCACGGACCATTCCACCAAATTTGGTTCAAATTGGCTCAGTGGTTTCAGGGGAGTAGACGAAAAAATAAAATTCCCATAGGCTCAATGTTAAACTAAGTCCAGCCATGGCGGCCATGTTGGATGGCGTTTGGGGAAACCGAACACAAATTTTAAAAGGGGCCACCCAAGGTGCATTCCACCAAAGTTTGGTTCAAATTGGCCTAATGATCTCAGAGAAGATAACGAAAATGGTAAAATTCCCATAGGGTCCAAGGTTAAACTATGTCCGACCATGGCAGCCATATTGGACGGCACCTCGGAAAACCGAACACAAATTTTAAAGGAGACAATCCAAGGACCATTCCACTTAAGTCTGGTTTAAATTGGTTCAGTGGTTTCAGGAGTTGACGAAAAAGTAAAATTCCCATAGGCTCAATGTTAAACTAAGTCCAGCCATGGCGGCTATGTTCGAATGCGTTCGGTGAAACCGAACATAAATTTTAAAAGGGGCCACCAAAGGACCATTCCACCAAAGTTTGGTTCAAATTGGCCTAATGTTCTCAGAGAAGATAACAAAAAGGTTAAAATTCCCATAGTGTCCAAGGTTAAACTATGTGACAGTATGTCCAACCATGGCAGCCATATTGGACGGGACCCCGGAAAACCGAACAAAACTTTTTTAAAGGGGACCATCCAAGGACCATTCCACTTAAGTTTGGTTTAAATTGGTTCACTGGTTTCAGAGGAGTTGACGAAAAAGTAAAATTCCCATAGGCTTAATGTTAAACTAAGTCCAGCCATGGCGGCCATGTTGGATGGCGTTCGGGGAAACCGAAAACAAATTTTAAAAGGGGCCATCCAAGGACCATTCCACCAAAGTTTGGTTCAAATTGGCCTAATGGTCTCAGAGAAGATAACAAAAATGGTAAAATTCCCATAGGTCCAAGGTTAAACTATGTCCAACCATGGCAGCCATATTGGACAGCGCCCCGGAAAACCAAACACAGTTTTTAAAGGGGACCATCCAAGGACCATTCCACTTAAGTTTGGTTTAAATTGGTTCACTGGTTTCAGAGGAGTTGACGAAAAAGTAAAATTCCCATAGGCTCAATGTTAAACTAAGTCCAGCCATGGCGGCCATGTTGGATGGCGTTCGGGGAAACCGAACATAAATTTTAAAAGGGGCCACCCAAGGACCATTCCACCAAAGTTTGGTTCAAATTGGCCTAATGGTCTCAGAGAAGATAACGAAAATGTTAAAATTCCCATAGGGTTCAAGGTTAAATTATGTCCGACCATGGCAGCCATATTGGATGGCGCCCGGGAAAACCGAACACAATTTTTAAAGGGGACCATCCAAGGACCATTCCACTTAAGTTTGGTTTAAATTGGTTCAGTGGTTTCAGAGGAGTTGATAAAAATGTGAAAAGTTTACGACGACATACGACGACGCCGACGACGACGACGACGGACGCAAAGTGATGAGAATAGCTCACATGGCCTTTTAGGCCAGGTGAGCTAAAAAAAGTTTAAAATATTTATCCCTCGATTAACTGTAGTCTTTGTAATTTATCCAATAGAAAAAGTTTGAAGAACAGTGTCTTCTTTCACAAATGTTGCATGGATAAGTTGTTACTTATCAGAAAAAAAAAAGTGAAATGTTTCATAGGAAATCTGTAGAACATTATTAAGTACGTATGATTTCCTTTGCTGTTGTATCTGATATCTGTATTTTTGAAAGTTCATGTTGCATAAGGCAGGGGGGGGGGGGTTTAAATGGGAGAAGTTGAAATAATCCTCCTTTTTATATTTGGAATATACAAAAAGGTAAAAACTACGATGTATGGAAGAAAACTCTTGACTGTTCTGAATAGGAATTATTCTAAGACAGGAAGGATGAAGGTGAAGACAAATCCTGTAATTTTTGTTGTGGGGAAACCATTTTTTTAACTTCAATAACATCTTATTATTTTAAATGACATAAACATGCAGTGTAGTTGAACTATATTTTGAAATGTTGCTTACTTTTGTTGATTTGTATAATTTTTTCCCTAAAATCAGAGAAAGTGATGTTTATTTCAACACTTTCTGCTGGACAGTTGAAGTGAATGAAAAATCATAGTGCACTGGGTGCCAGACACAAAACAACATGATTTGGAATCTTGAAAAGCTTACCAACTGAATCAAGATCTCTGATGAGTTTCTCCACAAGATGTTCAATTCTAGCACAATCAAAGCAAAAGTCAGTATACGTGTAAAGAAAACATGGTTTTTTGTCACTCTCTGGAAAAATCTTTGTTTCATAAGCTCTGAAGCAAAATAAGATTATACATATTTATATATATTGAAGTATAACCACAAACTTCTATATACTTACAAATTTTAAAACAAATGCATTTACTTATTACAATACAATTACCTGGTAGGTCTATAATAAAAGGCCAAAACAAATAAAAAGTAGGGCACGTGTACCTAGGTATTTCCAAACGTTCTGTTTGGAGTACCTGATTACTTCTTTTTTGTCCATAAAATTTCTTGAGGTCGTCTGAAAATCAGTATATATTAGGAAACCGGAAACATATAACAATATATCTACATGTACATGTATTAGGCCCAATAAATTTTTAAGAAAAAATGAAAAAATAGTAATTTAATAAACAAGATAAAACAAAAAACACACTGTCAGAATGATGGGAACAGGACTTGTTCACCTTACATACATATAGCCAAACAAATAACCAGATTGTTTTCTTTTGAAAAATCCAATTAATAAGTTAATTGGTAGATTATCATACCTGCCCACACCTTGAAAATCTGGCTATCCCATATTTTTTTTATTTTTCAAGAATGCAATCTTTTGAATTTTTGTGTCTGCTTCCGGTTTAATCATTGATTTTTTCATTGCAATCATTTATGGTCAATGACAACAAATGGTTTTGTCCCTGCCAAAAATGAAAAAAAAGTGTTTCCACCTGACCCATATTTTTAGTAGGGGTGGATGATAATCTATCAATTACCTTAAATTGGCCTACAACAAGTACTTTTCATATCACAGGGCTCTAAGAGGGGTAATTCAGTCATCGTGGTGACTTAAAAATTCGTTTGGCACTTTGTAATTCATGATAAGTTGCCAAATTGGCAATTAAATATTTAGCTTTGACGAAATGTGAAATCTGAATTTTAGATCGTCTTTGACTTTGGTACCACATGCGTTTGAATGTTAAGAGCAAAACTATCATCTCATGCGTGTGGATGACGACAGAGAATGTTCATAAAATTGTGTCTGTTCAAAAAGTGTATCATTTTTGAGGTCTGCATTGATTTATAAACAACTACAAAATGTATGTCTATTTAAAGAATAAAGTATAATTGAATGTCTCAGGTTTTTAACTCTGCTTGAGATTGATGCAAATTAAATATTTAATTTCTGAAGGCAGTGAATAAATAATCATGTCAACTTATCGCTTTAATTCGACAATACAATATGCCGAGTAATTTCAAATTTAGGGGAATAGGATTTTAGTAAATAGTTCCCGTGTGAAGTGTGGGAATTATGCCATATATATACACACAACTATGGTCACAAATTCTGTTCCACATATATAAATATTACATTTGTAGCTATAAACGAGATTAAATATTAGTTCAGAGTTGATTTTGGAGCTTAAATTGTATGTAATCAACAAACAAACTAAAACAATATTAAATCAAATCACATTCTTTGAATTTTTAATTAATTAAAGCTGAATAATAAGAAAATTTAACATGATTAATTGTTACGCATGAGAGAGTTAAGCAGGCATGAATAATACGGGGAAGATGTTTCAGATGGATATTCCTTTTACATCTGTTTCAAATAACGTACAGCATATTAATTACCTTAGATTTATGTCAAACTTCGGTATGATAGACTCTCCTTGATTGAATCCGTTAAAATTGAAATTAAAATTTTGGAAAAAGCCATTGCCAAATGGACTGTGAAATCCCTCATGTCTTGGTTGCTGTTGCTCTCTGGCTGTTGTGTATCCAAACCTGTCATACTGTTCCCTTCTCTTCCGATCACCAAGTGTCTGCAATTAATATGTACAGTTAATTATGAAAGCAGTTTAAGATTTATGTCGTGCAGAAAATTTAATATTTTTATATGCTCCCTAGTGCATAGCTCTGTCTTTAGATGGTTTTGGCTTTACCCTTATGGTCATGTTGGAAATTTTGAATTTGCTATTCAGAATTTTCGGTTATTGTTTTTGCTTGCAATTCTAAGGTCTAGAGTACAACTGATGTGTTAATGAAATTGTCGTAATGTGCAGATCTTGTACATTAAAATATTGTTATCATAGAATTTATTACATACTGGCAAATGTGTTTTTGAATTGGAAACTTGTTGTTATCTTATTTTTTCAAGGAAATCAATGAAAAGCCAAATTTTGGTTTTCATTTGTTGTGTAATGACATTATCATATCCCATTTGTCTATCTATGTACCTACTTATCAATGAAAAATCACAAGGCCACACCAAACTGAATTTTAGTTCTTTGGATTTTTTATTGCAACAAGAGGCTCCCAGGAGCCTGAATTGCTCACCTGGTCCTTAAGCTTTAAGGGAGTCTTTCATGAGCTATTACCCCTATAATGGATCATCTGACAACTTCGACCCAATTCAGACTTTTGTAGAGCTCAATGAGCTGATTGTTTAAGCAAACAACAGCTTTTCTCTATCGACAATAGTTTTCATTCTATAGGGCAAAAACAAGAGAAAACGCTATTTTTGACATTTAAAGGGTCATCTATAAGGCATCAACAGTTATTTTGACATTTAAGGGACAAAACTTTAACTCCTAAAGGGCTCATTTAAACATTTTGCAAACTAAGGGAAATGCTGTGAAAATGGTCAATTTTGATGTTCTAAGGGGAATAACTCCTAAAAGGAATGATCATACAACTTAATAAGTACAAATTGAAAAAAAAAATCAAGAAAAAGGGCAATAACTCCTACATGGGTGGTTACATCTTCTTCAAAATTTCAAAGCAGGTAGATCTTGAGGTGTTGAACACTTTAGCTTCCCATCAGAATTTTGATATCTGTCACCATTTTTGAGTTATTTGCAAAAAACTGCAATTTACCCCTATGTTCTATTTTTAGCCATGGCAGCCATGTTTTTTTACAAATCAAAAATCCAAACGATAGTTTAGTAGCACTCATGCCAAGGAACAACTACACTAAGTTTGGTTGCAATTAAACTTATGGTGTAAGAGGAGTTAACGATTTTATTACAATGAATAAAGACTGCAAAAATGGTCAATTTTGACGATCTAAGGGGAATAACTCCTAAAAGGAACGAACCTACAACTTCGATCCTGTTACAAATTTTGTAGATCTTTGTGTGCCTAACAATATGAAATTTAAATTTTTCAAATTTCCTTTATAGTATCCAAGATATTGAGCTTAATAAGTGCAAAATTTGGAAAAAATGCAGAAAAAGGGCAATAACTCCTACATGGGTCGTTGGATCTTCTTCAAAATTTCAGGGCGGGTAGATCTTGAGGTGCTGAACACTTTTACCCTCTGCCAGAATTTTGATATCTGTTATGGTTTTTGAGTTATTTGCAAAAAACTGCAATTTACCCCTATGTTCTATTTTTAGCCATGGCGGCCATGTTTTTTTACGAATCAAAAATCCAAACGATAGTTTTGTAGCACATATACCAATAAACAACTGTACGAAGTTTGGTTGCAATTGGACTTATGGTGTCGGACGAGTTAACGTTTGAAAAATTGTTAACAGACGACGACGACAGACGACGACGACGACGACGACGACGACGACGACGGACGCCAAGTGATGGTAAAAGCTCACATGGACCTTTGGTCCAGGTGAGCTAAAAATAGGTGGGAGTGAGGGAAATTTTTATTTTTTTTTCTTGAGGACTAGTTTTTTCAGGCAAAGATCAAATTTACGTGTGGCATAAATTTTTTGAAAATAAAATATTGCAAAAAACGGAAAAAAATCCCTATTTTTTAGACAAATTTTAGGAGCGGGCAAACAGTATTTATTTAAAAATGAAGAATTTGGGGCAAATTTTCAGCATTTTTGTATACTGAAGAGGCAGATTTTCTTCTTAAAATTTATAAAGTTTAAAAATTTGAGCATCAAAATAAAAAAAACTAAAAATAGATTTGGTGAGGCCTAAAATTAGAAAATCATTTAGCTTTCTCTTCTGTTATAATGGCTGATCTTAAGCTTTCATTAAAATTTGTTTCTCTTTAACTAACAATGTCACAGAAATTCAAGACTTCCAAGTCAAATACTGACAGATTGATACACAGACTGTAGCAATGAAAATACACCTAATTTCTTTACAGTCAAGACAGTATAGTAATATATCATAAATACCTCATAGGCTTCATTAATTTTGGTAAACTTTTCAGCTGCATTGTTGTCATCGGATTTGTCTGGATGCCTGAAATTATAAAACTTTCCAATTAAAATTTATTAAGATATTTTTAGGTTTATTGGTTTACAAAATTTAGATCCATTAACACATGGGAGGAAACTATGTAAGTTGTCAAAATTTGGAAATCAGAGCATCCATGTTTTTTCTATGTTTTGTCACAGGTACCTGGGGAATGGATTTAGTATGTTACATCCCCCTTTTTTCTTCTGCCTCCCACTTTTTTTTGCAACACTCTACGATCTTCATTATTAATTTATTTTTCTATTTTTCATCATTTTATGAAAGAAATAAATGCAATATCACAATTTTATAGCATAAATCAAATTTCCAAAATTTAGTCGACTGATACAGTACTGTGTTAATTTTATTTCTTTCATAAAATGATGAAAAATAGAACAAAAATTAACAAGTGAGGTTAGGATTGCCTGAGGAAATGGCAACCTTGCTGTGAGCAAAGCTTACAATCAATACCCCCCCCGCTCCTGTCATATAAGAAACTGCCAATTTTATTATAGAAAGAAATTTAAAATTAAATTGGGGGATAGACAGAATTTCTAAGTCTAAAAGGGTATAAAATTATGGGAAAAAATATTTGACCAGGACATACTTCGCATGCGCACATCTACATACTAGGATCTAAAAGTATGCAAAGTTTAATTAACCTCTGATAAGGCATGATTGAGAAACTGCGGGTACAAAAAAAATTGGAGGATAGACAGAATTTCTAAGTCCAAAAGGGTATAAAATTGTGAAAAAAAACTATTGGACCAGGACATACTTCGCATCCACACATGTACATACTAGGATCCAACAGTATGCAAAGTTTAATTAACCTCTGATAAGGCATGTTTGAGAAACTGCATGTACAAAGAAATTGGGGATAGACAGAATTTCTAAATCCAAAAGGGTATAAAATTATGGAAAAAAGTATTGGACAAGGACATACTTCGCATGCGCACATCTAAGTACAAGGATCTAACAGTATGAAGGTTTAATTAACCTCTGATAAGGCATGTTTGATAAACTGCGGGTACAGAAAAATTCTGAACAGACAGACGGACAGGCTGATTCCTATATACCCCCCAAACTATGTTTGCGGGGGGTATAATAATGAAGATCGTAGGGTGTTGCAAAAAAAGGAGGGATGTAACATACTAAATCCATTCCCCAGGTGCCTGTCAGCAAGGATCCGGAAAGCCTTCTATTGTCTGGACATGACCGGAGAAATTTCAATTTGTCCTGTCATAAAAAGGGTCAAACGGACGTCCAAAATTTCTACTTTTTAATAAAAATATATATTGAAAATGTTGAATCAGCAGAACAGTGACCTCATTCAGGTCATTTCCTCTCGATAGTTGACTGATCTTTTCACATTGTTTTTACAGCAATTACTATTGTCAATACTGTAATTTACAAAGGTGTAAGTGCTTTTATGACGCTTAATTATAAATAATGTACACCTGTCAACAATTTCCAAAAGTTCAATGGAGGTCACTCATCAGTGACGATCAATCAGGCATTTTTCACCCCTTTCTACTTTGAAATTAAAAATATCCATTACAAGGAATTTTTTGGACGATCTAACAGTTCACAATCACAAACTTCAGAAGATAAAACACCTTGGTAGCTTAAACAGGCAGCCTGTGTGTTTTGTTGTGTAATATATGGGTGCATAATTTATTAAATTCAGATACATGTATATGGCATATTCTGAAAGACTTTCACTCTACCCTTTACAAATGTATATACTTGTCTAAAGTCTAAATCTCATAAAGTTTTCTTTGGGCCATTTGTACGCCAATAGTCCGAATTGTTTTGAATTTCCATTATTCTCACTTGTAATTATATGTTTGGTCTAGTTGGCAATTCCTGTGTGAGTCTTCCAAGGAAGACATGTGTCGCCTGCGGACGTCAATTTTTACAAAATATATTAAAATTTTTTAAAATTGAAATATATATGCACACCTTAGCATTAAGGTTAATGCACAAAAAAAGTTTCATCAAATTGCTTTGAGTGGTTATGGAGTAGTTGAGGATAGAAGTTTTGACCCCCCTTTTTTTCAAAAAAGTCAATTTTTTTTGTAAAAATGAAATATATATGCACACCTGTGCATTAAGGTAAATGCACAGAGAAAGTTTCATCAAATTCCTTTGAGCGGTTTACGAGTAGTTCAGGATAGAGGAAAAGTGTGACGAAGCAAGACGCAAGACGACAGAAAGTGATCTCTGTGTGTCGACCATGCGTTCCGAAGGAGATGCAAAAATGTCTTCTTAAGAGTTTTATTTTGATTTAGATAGTCTTAAAGAACAACAATAAAGTATTAATTTCAAGAAAGAAATCTGCTTTAGATTTCTAATGACAATACATTCTATAAGTTTGATTGAATGGTTCATTGCTGATAAATTCGAAGGAGATATAGAGAGAAAGGAGATTTATAGTTTTGTGCATACACATTATTAATTACAGATTATATTTGATTTGATACACTGTAAAGACGAAATGACATAAACATTGGAAAAAGAATACCAAAGAAGACAAATGGCAAATTCCACAAGGCTAATTAAAATCAATAAATTAATAGATACCGGTATTAGGATTTCTTTTAATTAAGCAATTGTGTTTACCAAGGTATAAAAAACTGGGGCAGCCAAATGGAAATTTCATGAAAATTAATGTCATTTTTAAAATGCAATATGAAGTTAATTTGTATAATTTTGTTAATATGTATTTATCTATTTATTCATTCATTTTTTTTTTTTTTCATTAGTGGATAATTATTCATAAATGAATGTTTTCAAATCTATTAAATTTGATAAAGTTGAACATTTTGTCCTAGCCACACCTCTTGTATATTTCAAGCTTGTTAAACCACCTTAATGTAAAACAATTTCACACCTCTAACTGATATAATCACAGCCTGTGTTTGATAATCATTTTCTCCAGGTGGACAGTGTCAAAACAACTTATTAACAAAACAACAGGTGCTAGACATGATTTTTTATACACGTATCATTTTATACATGTATCATGTATATGACTCAAACATCCACAAAAGTACTCGCTCTTCTGTGAAAAAAATAAACAGTAGATACATGTTATCCCTATTTTACTTTATATCTGTCTATAATTTCTCTTTAAAATGAGCCATCATTAAAGATTTCAGCTTAAGAGATAAAAAAGCTTCAACTTACTGGTTTCCTAAAATGTCCACGTAGAACACTTGATCGCCGTTTTCAGCACATTTGGCTATTTAATGGCGGCAAGTTTTATTGGTAGAGGAAGCCGGAGTACTCGGAGAGAAACACGACCTTCGATAGAAAAATTGGCAATCATTGTCAATTAAGATCAGAGTCCAATACACCCCGCCACAGGTCAGATTCGAACTCACAACCTCAGCGTTGCCAAGCTAGTTATCATTAGTAGTCATGACAAACTACCTAGACCACTCGGCCACCGAGGCCCCCCAAAATTTATAACAATCCTTATACATTTGTAGTTTAATTTTCAAAAAAAAAAAAATTCTGATCCAAAATTGCAGGTAGAATCATTTGAATAACTTATTTAACCCAGGAATATTTAAATCATGGACTGAGAATCAATACAATGGTGACGACACAGTACCCAAAAGTTGATTATACAATTATTGTAATTATATTGAATATAATGTAACTTGCCCAACCGTTAACAACCATACAAGTCAAATTAAATTATATTTACTGCACATTTAAATGAAATTGGGTCTATCACCTGTGAATTAAACTATAAGTTAAATTTCAAAAGGAATTTCTAGGTAAGATATTACAACAAAATTGTCTCCCTTGAAAATGATGCAAGTGACACAAAAAACTCACAATGTGTCAATTTATTTTTACCCAATTTCACTTGTCACAATATTAAATATTTAGTAGCAAGGGGTCTCAAATCCTCCATTTAAATGTTAAATTATGGGAATATAATACAGCAACAGGGAGTGGAAATGATGTCACCAAGAAACATATTGTGACATCATAATATCTTTCAAGAAAACTCCTTATACCATCCTAATTTTTGGGGTTTTTCTCACACAGTTCCACAATAAGCACCCTAACTTTTTTCTTTGGCAAACCGAAGTCCATTACTTCCAAGATAATAATACTAAAATTTATAGAAAAAATCAATAAAGGGTTTATTCTACATGTATCTAAAGTTACAAAATGATTAACGATATTCCTTATTTGGTCAAAACTGCATAATTTTCCTAATTAGTTTAACGACCAGTGCCACCAATTTGTTATCAAAGAACAGTGGCTATGTACTTAGGAATATTAAAAAAAAAGACCTAGGTCTGATGAAGTTATCTTTTCATGTTGAAAAGTTAGGCAATTCTTTTGTGAAAGCCTTGAAAATGAAGAAATAAGTTATGAGGGAACATTTTTCTTAGTCTTGACTTTGACATGGAGATCAATCTGCTAGTATTGAGGGTATGCCTACTACATGTTGCAAATACAGTAGTAGTTCGTGCTTCTGGTTGATATCTCTTAGGTTCGTCTGTTCCCTCTGAGATGCCCGGTGGTTTTCTGCGAGTACTTCGGTTCCTCCACCATAATAACAGATGCCCGGTTTCCTAACACTCTCTTAATTGTCCTGGAGTGGTGATGGTTGGTAAATAGTTAGGGACACATCTCCATTAATCTGTAATGAGTGTACATGGATCTACTGTATCCTTGCAGTCAATCTACGAATGCGTCTTGAATGGCGGAATATCAGTATACTGGGGTCTCACTGTATTGTGGTACATGTACTTATTTTTACAAAATAACATTGAAATAACATTGGTAGTGTGATACAGTGGAACCGGCGATACAGTGGGAACAGAGTATACATACATACGAACGTGGCTATGTATAATTCTATAGTAATAGCAAGATCTTACTAAGTTACTTACCATTCTTTAGCCAGTTCTTTGTATGCCTTCTTTATTTCTCTTTGTGTAGCAGTTTTAGAAACTCCTAAAATTCTGTACAAGTTTTCACAATTTATATGTGGAAACAAGTTAAGATGTATACATATTATGAAACAGAATGCTAGAATTTTCATATTGTCATAAAAAATCATGGATTGGGGAGAGAAGCGAGATTAAAGTTAGGATTGGACAATATTTAGTCTCGCATTTCGGCTCAAAAGATTAATGAAGCGTCACAATCTATCAAAAAATCATATAAAAAAAAACAAAAAAAAATATTTATTTCCTAATCTAAACAATGATTTGTATGGATATATAAAAAGTTCGAAAATGCGGGTATCGTAAGCCTCAAAACGAAAGGAGGAAAGGAAAAGTATCAACACATTACGCACAGATTTTCTTTAAAAAAGAGGTATACAGTCTACAACAACAGGATAATCATGCTCTTTTGATTAATTACTACCTCATATTTAGGTCTTAGACTGCTAAATGTTAATGTGATAATTAAAAAAAAGGTCTCAATTACTGATGGAGGGATGGTGATTTAAAACTTTAACAAAGAATATTCACTGGAACTTGAAATCTTATCAATACATGTCTGTATATAGTAAAACAAAATGTCTGTACACTCACAGAGAAGAGCCTCTGTGAGAGAAGCTCCTCTCTGTGAGTGTACAGACATTTTGTTTTACTATTTACAGACATTTCAAGTTGCTGTGGAATATTATTAAATCTTAAAGAATGTGAGAAATTTAAGGAGTGAGATTTTAAAACCTTCATGAAAAAGGCAATTTTTGGAGCTTCATCCTTAAAGTGTGAGGTAAAATATTCATATCTGTCACTGACTAAAATTTTGAATGGTGCAGTGACAAGGACTTGTTGATTGCCAGTAAGGCTAAGAGTTTCACAGGGGCCCGACTTCTGGACATTTATTTCTTTTTTATTTTATTTTTTTGTCGTCTTATTTCATGAGTACTTTTAATAAATATTCACTGTAACAACGAATATTCTGCGTTTATTATCAATGTGCATTACACTATCCACGTCCTTATACTAAAAAATCCTAAAGGGATATAAGCCGCCATTTTGGATTTCCTACCTCTGCCACGATTAAAATCAATTAAAAATACTTCCATGTCACAATTTATTTTATATCTGCCCTCAATCTCCTCCAAAATGAATCATCTTAAAAATACTTCCATGTCACAATTTATTTCATATCTGCCCTCAAACTCCTCCAAAATCTTAAAGTCTTTAATACATAGTAAGATTTACCAACTTATTGATTTTTTTTTGTACTCTTCATATACTGCCTTGTGTTCCAAATTATGGAAATAAGAATATATGTATTTTTATTATCAAATCCCCCCCCACCCCAGAAAATTAGTCATTTTATTCATGTGTACAGGTCATTATCATAGAAAGGGTGCCAGTATTAAAAAGTATGATATATTATTAGTTGTGTCCCGATGATCAATTATGATCGATAATCAGTCGATTGTGGCCCTATTCTAAACAATTGATAAATAATCTTCTGATCCGATTAATCGGAAAATTTTTACTTTCATTTTCACTTTTGATTCCTGTTTTGGTTGACGTCATTAAGTTGAGTGTTTGGCTTCGTAACTCTTTAAGAAAGTGCAAAAGAGAAATTTTTTAAACAATTTGACCATGATAGTGTGTTTAAAGATGAAATAAGAATAAGCAAGTCAGTAAGACTGAATTTGGATCCAGAATCTTTTAATTTTGAATTTGACAAAAGATGCACATTTAACTTAAAAAAAATGAAGAAAACTGTTCCCCTTATTCTGATTATTAATCGATCATCAGTTGGTTGTGTATAACGATGATTGATTATGAAATTTTTTCCGATTCTCATCACTAATATTAATTTTTGTTGTATCTTATATATTTGTATTTAGCCAATCCTTAGATGAGTTTTATCTTCATAATCTCAAAATAAGGAAAAATCATAATTAAACTAAAATGTGGACCAAACTCATAAAATGTATATAAATTTTTTCTGGCTCTTTTTTATTTTTATCCCTGCGCTAGGGAAGCGGTGAGGATATTGTTTTGCTGTTCGCCGTACGTGTGTAAGTAATGTCCAGGATTATTTCAAGAACCACAAAAGATAGCAAACTGAAAATTTGATCATTGTTAGCATTGTTGATGTAGATTGTGCCGAAGGTTTCAGAATTTTGGAATTTACCCTAAGGGCATAATTATGAGCAAAAAAAGGATTTCGCGATATCCAGTAAACAGTGAAATCTTCTAAACTATTTGGACTATAATGCTGAAATTGAAACAATGACTAGTATGACATATGGCAAATTCAAAAGTTGCATGAGAATTTTTCTGAAACACCTGGGGGCATAGCAACAAGAGAGTTAAAAAATCCCAAAATTGATTGTCACAGAATTCCTCTTACACCCTAAGTGGTAGAAACATAAAAATTGGTGCATTACTAGGTGTCTGTGCTGAAGGTTTCGGAATTTTGAAATTTGCACTTGGGGCAGAAAAAATTTTCTTCAAGAATGTCAGACTTATTAATTTTTGAAAATTACCAGTCAACCATACTATCAGACACTAGCAGAATAATAGCTGTTACATGTAAATGGAATATTTTGATTTCAAAAAAATAATTCCAAATTTGGTTAATTTCCTAAAAAAGACTCTAAGATCTGAATTTTTTGGAAAAGTACCTAGCAACCATACATTGTGTACATATTTGTTTACAAAAAAAGTAACAGCTGTATAGGGAATTATTAAATTTCCAAAATTAAATGGAATATTTGTATTTCAGCAAAAAAAAATCCCACTTTGGTAAATTTTCTGAAAGACTTTAAGACCTTCATTTTTTATACGACCGCAAAATTTTTGCGGTCGTATATTGGTATGACGGCGTCGTCGTCGTCGTCCGAAGACATTTGGTTTTCGCACTATAACTTTAGTATAAGTTAATAGAAATCTATGAAATTTAAACACAAGGTTTATGACCACAAAAGGAAGGTTGGAATGGATTTTGGGAGTTTTGGTCCCAACAGTTTAAGAATTAGGTTCCAAAAAAGGGCCCAATAAGCATTTTTCTTGGTTTTCACGCATTAACTTTAGTATAAGTAAATAGAAATCTATGAAATTTAAACACAAGGTTTATGACCACAAAAGGAAGGTTGGGATTGATTTTGGGAGTTTTGGTCCCAACAGTTTAGGAATTAGGGGCCAAAAGGGTCCAAAATTAAACTTTGTTTGATTTCATCGAAAATTGAACTATTGTTCTTTGATATGCTGAATCTAAATATGTACTTAGTTTTTTTATTATGGGCCCAGTTTTCAAGTTGGTCCAAATCAGGGTCCAAAATTAAACTTTCTTTGATCCATGACTATGATGTCATTTTCTATTTTAATACGTTTATGGTGTATTTAAATGGGCTGTTATGGTTGCAAAGTATAAAGAAATGGGGGGAGGGGGATTTGAAAACAAAATTTAGGGGGGGGTAAATGAGAAATTGTGGAGGGGGCAATTTTTTTCTCATTTCATATTTCATTAATTAAAAAGAAAATTTCAAATTTTTTTTAGCAAAAAAGGGGGGGTTACAATAAATTTTACTGTTTTTTGGGTTTTTTTTTTTGGGAGGGTTGGGTCAATGTGCAACTTCATAGTGTATTGCACAAAAGCTAAAAAGGGGTAAATTTTTTATTTTTTTTTTGGGGGGGGGCAATTCTCCACAGCATATTGTATTGCACAAGAAGCAAAAAATTTAATATAAATTGAAATCATATGACCAATTCTAAGTTCTTTGATTTCATTTATTCTGTGTCAGAAACCTATTATGTGTCAAATATTTCAAGAAATTTTCAATTGCACAGTATTGCACAATAGCAAGAAATCTTCAATTGCACAGTATTGCGCAATAGCAAGAAATTGATATGTGTGCCCAATTTTAAATTTTAAATTGGTTATTTCTGGTTTATATATAAAAACAAATAATACTGATATGGTTTGAATAGGTAAATTAAAAATTTTTAAGTTCTTAGACAACATTCATTCTGTGTCAGAAACCTACATTGTATGCTGTGTCAAATATTTATTCACAATCCAAATTCAGTATTGTATCAAGCTTGAATGTTGTGTTCATAATTGCTCCAACTATTCAGGGTTCGACATCTGCAGTCGTATCTAGCTGCGCCCAGTGGAGCATTCTATTGGAAATGTATCTAGCAACTATATAATTATATTAATATCATTAGAGTTAAAGTTACCATTCCATTTCCAAAAATGGGAGTCCAAATTTGGTTAATTTCCTGAAAGACTCTAAGATCTGAATTTTTTGGAAAAGTACCTACATGTAGCAACAATACATTTTTGTTTACAAAAAAGCAACAGCTGTATAGGGAATGATTAAATTTCCAAAATTAAATGGAATATTTGGATTTCCCAAAAAATAACTCCAATTTTGGTAAATTTCCAGAAAGACTCTTAAGATCTTCATTTTTTTGGAAATGTTTCTTGCAACCATACATATTAATAACTATTAATGTCACAAGACTTAGGCTAACCATTCAATTTCCAAAATTGATATTCCAACTTTGTTAAATTTACACTTACATGTAATTAGTAGAACATGTCATCATAAAAACAGTTCACTACATGTATTTACATTATCAATGTATGATATCCTAATCAGTCACACTTCATTTAACATTATGACTACTATATCACCTGTCCAATTCTTTACTCAAGTTGCATGTATTGTCACATCTGAGTATAATTTCTTTTAGAGCATTTAATTTTGTGATAAAAACAACAGTGCCGCGGGGTTATGCAGCGTGGCTACCGTAGCCATTTTATAATGTAATGAAATGCAAAATTGTTATACTCTTATGAAAAACTAACAGTCATACAGGAAGTATCAATTATGAAACTTAATTAAAAGAATTAAAAGAACCAAATTAAATGAATAGGTTTCCAGTTAGAGTGCTGTTTCCTTCTGTTTGTAAGACCACATGACAACTCCTATGTATTCTATTCTACAATATAGTGACCGCCTTCAACAAATTGAAGATTATGTCACACAAGGAAACTTACAACAAGACATAGATTGATTTTCACGTATATACAAATTAAAATATGGGAAAAATGAAAAAATGTTTTGTAAAATCAAGTTTGATGTAGTAGTTGGACTAATATTGATGCTTTGAAATTGAAGATTTGAAAGAGTCTACTGATGTGCAAATTTACAATGGTATTCGGTAGTTTGTTCCAGTCGGTTATAGTTCTTGGAAAATAGGATTCTTTTCTGTACTGTGTATTATTTTTTTCCTGCACAATCATATGATATTGTATGGGATGTTATCCTGTTGATTCTTTATGCATATCCTTACATTTTCATATTGAATATTAAAAATGAGATTTTATTTGTGTATGTAGAATTAGAATTTATTTATTTGTAAATTAAAGACAATATAATTAAAATATTTACAAATGATTACAATGATTATGTTTATGTTGACTACATTTCACAAAGGTTGTTTATTTATAATACATGCCAACTTTAAATAAAGCTACATGTAGTGTATTGCATATTGTATTTGTGTTAATCATTTTCAGCAATGGCAGATCTAGATTGGGGCGCTTCAGTAGATCAACAAGAACAAAATTTACAGACAGTTACAAACAAGGTATGATAATCTTTACTTGCTAATCTGTTAGAAATAAATAATTAAGGGGGTACCCAACACTTTGACTAAAATAGATTTGGCTCGTTTAATTTTCATAAAATTTTGTAGAAATATTTACTTTGACCTGTTGATAAAAATATATAAAATTCAAGAAATTTGAAACACACAATTTACAGGAATAATTTCATTGGATATATAGTAGATTGACAAACACTGATTTTGATCATTGAGAAGCTTGATTTATTTTTACTAATAGTATATGATTGAAACTTTCAGGTGATTTTTAGAGAGTTAACTCCCTTAGGTGATCTGTACCCCCTTAAATGGGTAAGAAGAAAAGTGAACAATGACAAGTCAATAAACACAATACAATCATCGTGATCAGTAAACCCTCACAAAAAAAAATAACACAAAAGAAAGCAAAATGTTTTCTGATCTTTGGTTGGGTTGTTTCTCTTTGACACATTCCCCGTTTCCATTCTCTATTCTAAAACATAACATGTAAACAACAGAGAGCCAAAATAGTCTGAAAACTATTCACTCAATTTACGTGGAAGCATTTTTCAGTAATTGGTAGTGTGTTTTGTTTTTTTAAGAGTTATCTCCCATTAAAAAAAATTTCTCATCATTGCAGGAAAATTCTTTAATTTTCGATTTTTTGTCCAACTTCTGTTGTGTATGCTTAGAAAATTAAACTAGTTTGTATTTATTAAAAACATAAGGTACCAGTGATTGGAGTTTTGACTAAATTGGTAACTAAAAATTAAATTGTTAAAAAAAATTAGTGTTTTTACCTACGTATGTAATACAAAATTATAAGGATGTTACATAATCAAAAAATTCTAAAAGATAATTTATTTGGTGACAACAAGATACAGAATATAAGGTATTGACAGTATTTTGGATTTATAAAGTGTATTCTACATATTTTAAGACTGATGCCAAAAGTTGGGCTGAACAGGTTGAGGAATCTGATCTGTCGAGTCAGGTAAAGTTTTGTAGCACTGTTGTGATCTCTTCGGAAAGTGTAGTGCAAATCACTTATATATAACAGCCACATGTGAGAATTTTTCATTTTAATATGTTGTACATGTCATAATCATAATTATATGTAATCGTATTTTATTTTCACTCTTTTGTCTCATAATCTTTCTACCTTAAAATTTTCTTTCTCTGGCTTGTTGCTTTAAATTAATATGAGTTCATCATTGTTTAATGGTAAACTAATAGGACTAAGAAACCAAAAAATCCTGGTTTGAATTTTCGTTTTATATGAAATTTCAGGGATCAGATTCGTCACATCTATTGATCTATTGATACCATTTGCGAGTATGGTCTGTCAGATGTGGTTAAAAAAGAGTTGTATTAAGGGAGATTAAAGGCCCTTAGTATGTTAAAGACTTGAAAATGTCCAAACAATATTGGCTAAATCACCACAACTGGGTCTGTTCTTGCACTTTCCAAGGGAAGATAGACTAATGGTCTTTTATTCAGTTGTTTCGTAAAGTCTAAAAAGCATCATGTCACAGCCAAAACAAGACAGCTTTCTTTATTGTCATTCAATTTCTCTCTAAAATTGCTATGTCCAAATATTTAGTTTTTGTATTTTAATAATCTGTTAATGATGGGAAAGAAAGTAATTAAACAAGATTTAGTTCTGATTTTCATGGATTTTTAATATTAAATGGAAGCAACATAGTCTTTTTAGCTCACCTGACCCAAAGGGTCACCTTGCAGATTAAATGTCTTAAGTTACAGATAAGTTTTACTTCCGGTAATTGACAGTCGGCATCAATTGATTTTTTGTGCTATCGAGAATTCATATTGGTTTGTAAAAACAATTCACTTTGAGTAGATTAATAAGTGTCAATTTATCTACAAAGATGTTTAATCAACAAGTTAATCAATGAAATGATTTATTTGTCGTCTTGGTCTTGGTAGGTACACAATGCGAACTTTCAAATCTTTTTTTTCTATTTTAATCAATTTTTCTTCAACTATTTATTATTTTTATAAATATTAAATGTTACACATTTATTATATAAGTATCTGAACATGGATAAATAAATTGAGGTCTCGATAGTACGTATAATGTATCGTTTTACTCCGGTACCTACAGAGACAATAGATTTACTGGAATTAGAAAATTACTTCCCTTCGTAACTAGGACAATTTGTCAGCTTCCTTTAAGGATGTAGTTTCTAGTATTAAAATTTTTTTCTTAACCTGATTTTTAGCTCACCTGGCCATAGGCCATGTGAGCTATTGCCATCACTTGGTGTCCGTCGTCGTCGTCGTCTGTCGTCGTCGTCGTCGTCGTCTGTAAACTTTTTCAAACGTTAACTCGTCCTAAACTACTGGACCGACTTCAACCTAACTTTGCAGAATTGTTCTTTAGGGCATCTGGAAAATTTCTATCGTTTAAAATTTTTGAAATGTCGAAAAACATGGCTGTCGTTACTATAAATAGAACATAGGGGTAAATTGCTGTTTTTTGCTAATAACTCAAAAACCGTTACAGATATCGAAACTCTGACATGGGGTAAAATTGATCAGCATGACAAGATCTACCTACCCTGAAATTTTGAAGGAAATTCCAAAACCCATTTAGGAGTTATTGCCCTTTTTTCACATTTTTGGCTTTTTTTTATGTTATTATTTCAAAAATCTTCTTTTCTGAAACTACTATTCAAAATCATATGAAACTTGGTAAGATTGTTGCTTAGGGTACCCTGCATAGAACGGATGTGGGGATTTTTGATTCGTCGAAAAACATGGCCGCTGTTACTAAAAATAGAACATAGGGGTAAATTGCTGTTTTTTGCTAATAACTCAAAAACCGTTACAGATATCGAAAATCTGACATGGGGTAAATTTGATCAGCATGACAAGATCTACCTACCCTGAAATTTTGAAGGAAATTCCAAAACCCATTTAGGAGTTATTGTCCTTTTTTCGTCAAATTTTCATAATTTAACATTTTTCGTCATTTATCTCCAAAACTATTTGAGATAGAAGTGAAATGTAAATTTGAAAAATGTTTGCCATGTTGAGATCTACATACCCTGAAATTTTAAAGGAAATCCCAAAACCCATTTAGGAGTTATTGCCCTTTTTTGTCAAATTTTTAAAATTTTAACATTTTTGCATTTATCTCCAAAACTATTTGAGATAGAAGTGAAATGTAAATTGAAAAATGTTTGCCATGTTAAGATCTACCTACCCTGAAATTTTGAAGGGAATCCCAAATTCTATTTAGGAGTTATTGGTTTGTGTAATTTGAGGTCGGGTTCTGTTACATTTATTTAAGGTTCACCCTTATTCCTGGTCAATTTTGTCAACTTCCTGCCAGGACTACCACCATCAGGGAACATATTTTAACATTAAACCTTATGAAAAATAAATTTTCAACAAATTTTCCCTGAACAATTGAACCAATTGCAACAAACTTGGTCAAATAGTTGATTAATTGTCCAATGAAAACCAGACTCCAGGTGAGCGATACAGGCTCTGGTGAGCCTCTTGTTGGGTTTATATGACTGTAAGAAAAAATCATATGGTGGTGGACTTCTTTTTTTGCTACGGTCATTTGAAAGTACTTCAGTTTTGATGATTTTCCCATCTTTCATCAATTTTTACCCAATTTTGGACTATTATCATGAAAAAAAAATCACAGTTCCACTATTAAACTTTTTTTTCATATTTCCCCTAAAGATGAAGTGGACCAATCTGAATAAATTTAACTTAAAAAAACTATAGGTAGGTGTGAATATAAGAAAGTTTTATAAAATTTTGTCGCCTTTTCGTGTCAAAATGACCATGCAGTCAATTTAGTAAATTTGGAGTTTTTATCATTTTTTTAGAACAAAGAGCATATAATTTCAACTTCTTTGTTGTAAATGATTGAAAAAATACATATCAAAGAATTTTGGGGCCTCGGTGGCCGAGTGATCTAGGTAGTTCGTCATGACTACTAATGATCACTAGCAAGTCAACATTGAGGTTGTGAGTTCGAAACTCACCTGTTTCGGGGTGTGTTCGACTCTGACAAGGATTGCCAATTTTCCTACCGAAGGTCGTGGTTCCCTCCGGGTACACTGGCTTCCTCCACCAATAAAAACTGGCCGCCGCGAAATAGCCAAATGTGCTGAAAACGGCGTAAAACCACAACTAAACAAACAAATCAAAGAATTTTAAAAAGAAAAAATTGATATGGGATGTACATATTTTTGGTAAAATCATTTCTTTATACCCATCACCAGTTTTCTCAACATTTTGGCTGATAAAAGTGACCAGATTGGTTATAAAATTTGAAAATTTTATTACTCAAAAACTACTTATTGTAAGTACATAATTTTTTCACAGAGTTCAGTTGGATTATAATATTTTTTTAATTCATTAATATTTTCCACTTGTATCACATGTTTTGGAAATAATTCTCAAACGAGATTTCAACGAGATTGAAACATCAGGAGAATACATCCTTAAACTTGTCGAATTTCGTCTATCTCTAATTATTTTTTGGTGTCTGACAGACTTCGATATAATGAGAGTCGACTCTATATCAAAATAAAAGAAATTAAGTAATAAATTTTTTTTACATATAAGGGACAATCCTGAAATAATTTATGTATAGTTACATGATATGTATAAGCGTTGTGTTTCCTTCATGTAAGACGTGTGTTTATTTTAGGATGCTCGCTGGTTATGTTCTGTTCTTTTTATCGGATTTTTGAAATCCTCGGCTTTTATCCATGAATTTTTTTTGCCCATGAACCCCTACTTTTTATTTTATAATTCAATCATATATACCGTAAAATGGTAATTGACAAAATCTTATGAAATCCTTTTTTATTTTTGAGAGACTGAAGACGAGGAAAAAACCAGGAAAACCCATTTCCTGCAATTTTTCAAAGCCTTATAGCTCTAAAATGAGCGTATGAACCCATATTTTTTTCTTGCTTATTTGTTTACTATTCATATGTTCTCTCAAACTAAAACACCTATTTCAAATCCTATTTATTTCCTATTAGACCAGCGATCATCCTTAATGGTGTGCTTTTAGATTCACATAAATTTCATTTCACCAGCTTTGCTTAGTATAATTTTGATAATATTTAAAATATAAATTTATCTTTCAAAGGTCCATTATTAGTAGATAATTGACTTACAGTAAATTCTATGTACTGGCTATTACATTCATCTTTAAATACGAAGCAACTTTTTTTTTTAAATGTCATACATTTATATAATGTTCAGAGTGAAAAACTAAAGAATTTCAATTATACAAATTATATTTAACTTGCAGAGTTATTCCCCTTTATGTATTCGGATAAGATTGCATTATTGTTTATTTCACATTTGTAGAATTTCTGCTTTACCTGTTTCAAAACTACAGTAGAACCTCGTAAGCTCGAACTCGAAGGGACCATCTAAACTAGTTTGAGAAATTGCTTGCAAAAAAAAAATGGAATATTCACTTGTGGGACTAAGAAAGTGGTTTGAAAAATTGGTGGTATTCGAGCCATTCGGGTTTGAGAAATCGAGATTTGACTGTAGTAAAATCTTTAAACTGAATCAAGGCAGATTTTGAAGTAAATATAACTTATTTGTGTTATTTTTTAAAATTCCAAAGAACTAATGATAAAAATGACAATTTCCCTAAATCTGTCCTTTCACATTGGGGAAAGTTTTTCCATCAAATTTGCATCTGAACGTTAAATTGGTACAAAATATTTGAGTCCCACATTACTTGCTTCGGATATCACATGTATTATTTGACGTAGGCATTTTTTTAACCTTGATATAGTTCAATTGTGATTATTTTAAAATCTTTTCATGATCAAAATGAAACAAATTAAATTTGACACTGTTTGTCCTATATGTAGTTGACTTTAGGCCAAATAAAAGATTTATTTTTATTTTACACTTTATTTTTATTTGAGTGTAGTGGAGAGACATTCTGACTTTAACAGGACTTATTGAAAAATGTCAAAAAAATATTTAGGGTAGCTAGGGTAACCGGAATCACACATACTTTTTTATTTGGTTTTAGGGAGCTGCAGTGACAGAGGGGTCTAGGTAGTTTTTCACTAACCTGTCAACATGGAGTTCGATCAAGCTTGTGTAAAGGTGTATTTAACTATGATCATAATAGTTGTCAGCTTTGTTTTAGGATAAAAAATAAAAATCATTCTCTATTGTATTATTTTCAGGTTGATAATATGAAAATACACAAACAAGACAAACCAAATGGTGCAGATTCGGCAGCGGGTGGTGGTGATGATCCGGGAGGTGCTGCAGAAGGTCCAGAGGAAACAGGTAATATGATATGTGTTAATGCAATAAACAGGTAATATGATTTGTGTTAATGCAATAAACAGGTAATATGATTTGTGTTAATGCAATAAACAGGAAATATGATTTGTGTTAATGCAATAAACAGGTAATATGATTTGTGTTAATGCAATAAACAGGAAATATGATTTGTGTTAATGCAATAAACAGGAAATATGATTTGTGTTAATGCAATAAACAGGTAATATGATTTGTGTTAATGCAATAAACAGGTAATATGATTTGTGTTAATGCAATAAACAGGAAATATGATTTGTGTTAATGCAATAAACAGGTAATATGATTTGTGTTAATGCAATAAACAGGAAATATGATTTGTGTTAATGCAATAAACAGGTAATATGATTTGTGTTAATGCAATAAACATGAAATATGATTTGTGTTAATGCAATAAACAGGTAATATGATTTGTGTTAATGCAATAAACAGGAAATATGATTTGTGTTAATGCAATAAACAGGTAATATGATTTGTGTTAATGCAATAAACAGGTAATATGATTTGTGTTAATGCAATAAACATGTAATATGATTTGTATTCATTAACTGGTAATAGAATTTGTATTCATGTAATTAATAAGTATTTATCATACAAATGTATATGTTAATGCAAAAACAGATAATCATGATGATATGATTTTTGTTCATGTAATAGCCAGTGCTATAGGAGCATATGCATTTTCTACATATGGGTCATTTAGAAAAGTCTTTGTTTAATGGGGGCAGCCATATTGTGCTACATACTAAGGCTAGAAAAAGTTTCGTTTGCCGGAAACAGAAGTAAATATAATTTTAGAGCCAGAATCGTGATACCAGAAATGAGTTTCTGGAAAGGTCTATTGCTGTGCTTGCATCATTGGCGATGTCAACAACATATTAAAACGGTAATTTATTAGGTAATATGATTATTCATATTTCTGCCATAACAAGATTATATGCAGGTTTATAATGTAAAAGTTACAGTTAGGTAATATCATTTCTATTAGTAATGATACTTTTTTAAACAAGGTTAATTTAATGAAGATTTTCTGTGGTATTTGAGGGTCAGAGAGAATTTAATCTTACTTTGTATGGATTGTTTGAGTGATGATGCAGGTCGAGTTAAATATAGTTAGCTGCAGAAAATATGTTAGTGTAATAAGTTTGAGTTATCAGATGTATACTTTGTGCAAAATATTATCTAGGGACCAGCAAATAAATTTGTCACACTTCCATGTTCTCCCCAGGCTTTTACGATTGTGCTATATTTTTTCACCACTGTGTTATAATTTTTTACCGCTGTGCTGTAATTTTTACCACTCTGCTATTAATTTTGACCAGTGTACATGTATATATATTTTACTTTTGATGCAATGATATATAGTTCCTTTTTTCCTTAGTTTACATAAGGAAAAACAAGAAATATAAAAATTCCAATTTGCCATAAAAAATCATCAGAAATTTAATTCAAATTCTTATAAATTCTTTTATTATAGTATTAGAATGATTCATTACAAACCTATGTACCGGTAAATTTTCTAGCACAATGCTATTAAAATTTTCTGGGGATAACACAGCCACTGGCTTTGAAATTTTAGGCAACACCAAATTGATTTTTAATTCTTTGGATTTTTTATGGCAAAAGTATGTGCAAGCGAGGGAAATTTTAATTTAATTTTTTTTTCTCGAGGACAAGATTTTTTCAGGCAAAGATCAAATTTATGTGCGACACAAATTTTTTTAACTAAAACATTCCACAAAATCAAAGAAACCCTATATTTTAGCAAATTTTAGAAGCAATCAAACACTTTATTTTTAATTTCTTGAAAAATGAAGAATTTGGGGCACATTTTCAGAATTTTTTCAAAATAAAGCGGCAAGAAAAGTCCGAAAATCTGAGCAGCGCAGTCCAAAGAACTACGAATTGATTTGGTGCGGCCTTATATAAAAAATAATTAGAGATAATGAATATCCATTGTACCTTATTGAGGTAATCATTTTGATAATTCTGACTATTCAGTTATCTTTTACATTTTAGCTCAGACCAAAGAAGAAGAATCTCTACTGAGAAAACTTATCCATTCCAAACTCATATCTTCAAAGGCAAATCTGGAAATATTACAGAAAGATCCAAACTCACCATTGTATTCAGTCAAAACATTTGAAGCTTTGAATTTGTAAGTTTCTTGTACACAGCTGAGTACATAGGCAAAATTCCACACATGTGCACATGCATTTCCCATGTCTGTCACCATATGTGTTAGGGACATATTATGTTATGCATGTGATACATGTTTGCAAAATGCATGAAATACACATGATTCACACATGTGATCATGTGTTTCACTTGTCAATTTCATTGGTGAGAAAACACACCTGTGTCACATACATTTTCAAACCATGCATTACTTGTGCATGTGATGCACCTGTGACACATGTGAGGCATTTTTGCTTGTGTACAGTATAAGTGGAACATCAGTAGTGTGAATATCCTGTGAATGGGAATAAACAGTAGTTCCAGATATAAATGGTTTTTGAGTTACTTGAGTTCTTACAAACAAGGATAGTACTATAACTACTAGAACCAAAACAGAACAGTGTTTGTAACTGATGGCGAATAAGTTTTCTACATCACGGAGTCTTCTATGACATACTACTGTTTTGTTATTGTGACACAAACGTTTTTTTTACAGCCATGGCTTCAAGACAACGATAGCCTAACGTCATAGGAGACTCTGTCCAGTGAAACTTTGTTTGTAATCTATTACAAATATTGTTACTGTTGTTTTTTTTCCCTAAATATTTTGTAATTTTTCTGGCCACTAATAGCTCATTTTGACCAAGAAGCTATGATTTTCATTAGTTCTGCAATTGTAAAATCTCATTTACAAAACTCATTAAAACATTTTTTTGTGGAGGTGAGGTTCAACTTCATATTGGTAAAAAAGTCTTTTGAACTGTTGATAGTGTTTATGTCCTGCCTGCGATAGTAGTGTGGCATATAGTGTTTCTGTGTACATCCCACTTTAGGTTAAAGTTTAGATTGAAGGTTGTTTAATGGGAAGTAGATGCCATATCAAAATGAAATATTGTCATTTGAAACCTTCAGCAGAGATGGGCAATGATTACTCATACTAGTAATCGATTGATAATCGAGTTTTGTAGCAATATTGTGTAATCGATTAGCAATCCATTACTTAACTTTCTACTATGTAATTGATTGCAATCGATTATTTTGGACAAAGTAATTATAATTACATTTCGATTACAGAAGTAAATAAACAAATTTATTATAACACGATCATGATAAAAATTCTGCCCAGTTCATGTTATATATCTGTATTGTATAAGTAAAGTAGATGTGGGGTCTTGAAAAGAAAAAAAATCGAAAAGTAATTTTACTTACTTATAAAATTATCAGCTGTAATCGATTTTTATACGACTGCAAAATTTGGTTTTCCCACTATAACTTTAGTATAAGTTAATAGAAATCTATGAAATTTAAACACAAGGTTTATGACCACAAAAGGAAGGTTGGGATTGATTTTGGGAGTTTTGGTCCCAACAGTTTAAGAATTAGGGGCCAAAAAAAGGCCCAATAAGCATTTTTCTTGGTTTTCGCACAATAAGTCTAGTATAAGTAAATAGAAATCTATGAAATTTTAACACAAGGTTTATGACCACAAAAGGAAGGTTGGGATTGTTTTTGGGAGTTTTGGTCCGAACAGTTTAGGAATTAGGGGCTAAAAAAGGGCCCAAATAAGCATTTTTCTTGGTTTTTGCACAAAACTTTAGTATAAGTAAATAGAAATCTATGAAATTTAAACACAAGGTTTATGACCACAAAAGGAAGGTTGGGATTGATTTTGGGAGTATTGGTCCCAACAGTTTAGGAATTTTGTTTGATTTCATCGAAAATTGAACTATTGGGGTTCTTTGATATGCCGAATCTAACAAAGTATTTAGATTCTAAATTTTTGGTCCTGTTTTCAAATTGGTCTACATTAAGGTCCGACGGGTCCAAAATTAAACTTAGTTTGATTTTAACAAAAATTGAATTCTTGAGGTTCTTTGATATGCTGAATCTAAACATGTACTTAGTTTTTATACGACCGCAAAATTTTTGCGGTCGTATATTGGTATGACGTTGGCGTCGTCGTCGTCCGTCGTCAGCATCGTCGTCCGAAGACATTTGGTTTTCGCACTATAACTTTAGTATAAGTTAATAGAAATCTATGAAATTTAAACACAAGCTTTATGACCACAAAAGGAAGGTTGGGATTGATTTTGGGAGTTTTGGTCCCAACAGGTTAAGAATCAGGGGCCAAAAAGGGGCCCAATAAGCATTTTTCCTGGTTTTCGCACAATAACTCTAGTATAAGTAAATAGAAATCTATGAAATTTTAACACAAGGTTTATGACCACAAAAGGAAGGTTGGGTTTGTTTTTGGGAGTTTTGGTCCCAACAGTTTAGGAATTAGGGGCTAAAAAAGGGCCCAAATAAGCATTTTTCTTGGTTTTTGCACAATAACTTTAGTATAAGTAAATAGAAATCTATGAAATTTAAACACAAGGTTTATGACCACAAAAGGAAGGTTGGGATTGATTTTTGGAGTTTTGGTCCAAACAGTTTAGGAATTAGGGGCCAAAAGGGTCCAAAATTAAACTTTGTTTGATTTCATCGAAAATTGAACTATTGGGGTTCTTTGATATGTCGAATCTAACTGTGCATTTAGATTCTTAATTTTTGGTCCCGTTTTCAAATTGGTCTACATTAAGGTCCAAAGGGTCCAAAATTAAACTTAGTTTGATTTTAACAAAAATTGAATTCTTGGGGTTCTTTGATATGCTGAATCTAAACATGTACTTAGTTTTTTATTATGGGCCCAGTTTTCAAGTTGGTCCAAATCGGGGTCCAAAATTAAACTTTGTTAGATTTCATCGAAAATTGAACTATTGGGGTTCTTTGATATGCCGAATCTAACCGTGCATTTAGATTCTTAATTTTTGGTCCTGTTTTCAAATTGGTCTACATTAAGGTCCAAAGGGTTCAAAATTAAACTTAGTTTGATTTTAACAAAAATTGAATTCTTGGGGTTCTTTGATATGCTGAATCTAAACATGTACTTAGTTTTTTTATTATGGGCCCAGTTTTCAAGTTGGTCCAAATTGGGGTCCAAAATTAAAGCTAAAAAAGGGGTAATTTTTTTTTTTGTGGGGGGGGGGGGGGGGCAATTCTCCACAGCATATTGTATTGCACAAGAAGCAAAAAATTGAATATAAATTCAAATCATATGACCAATTCTAAGTTCTTTATTTCAGTTATTCTGTATCAGAAACCTATTATGTGTCAAATATTTCAAGAAATTTTCAATTGCACAGTATTGTGCAATAGCAAGAAATTGATATGTGTGTCCTGTTATCAAAACTTTATTATTAAAAAATTCCATTGGAAATTTGCCAATAACTCTAGTTTAATGAACTTCATTGGAAATTTGCCAATATAAAATGTGCTGATGAAGCTTTTTTGTTTATCTCATCTAAACTGCTTTTAAATTATGTATATTTTAAATTTGCCATCCATGACTATGATGTCATTTTCTATTTTAATATGTTATGGTGTATTTAAATGGGCTGTTATGGTTGCAAAGTATAAAGAAATGGGGGGGGGTTGAAAACAAAATTTGGGGGGGGGGGGGGGGGGGGTAAATGAGAAATTGGGGAGGGGGTAATTTTTTTCTCATTTCATATTTCATAAATTAAAAAGAAAATTTCAACTTTTTTTAGCAAAAAAAGGGGGGGTTACAATAAATTTTATTGTTTCTTGTTTTTTTTTTTTTTGGGAGGGGGGGGTCAATGTGCAACTTCATAGTGTATTGCACAAAATCTAAAAAAGGGGTAAATTATTTTTTTTGGGGGGGTAGTGGGGGGGGGGGCATTCTCCACAGCATATTGCACAAGAAGCAAAAAATTGAATATAAATTGAAATCATATGACCAATTCTAAGTAATTTGATTTCAGTTATTCTGTGTCAGAAACCTATTATGTGTCAAATATTTGAAGAAATTTTCAATTGCACAGTATTGCACAATAGCAAGAAATCTTCAATTACACAGTATTGCGCAATAGCAAGAAATTGATATGTGTGCCCAATTTTAAATTTTAAATTGGTTATTTCTGATTTATATATAAAAACAAATAATACTGATATGGTTTGAATAGGTAAATTAAAATTTTTTAAGTTCTTAGACAACATTCATTCTGTGTCAGAAACATATGCTGTGTCAAATATTTATTCACAATCCAAATTCAGTATTGTAACAAGCTTGAATGTTGTGTTCATAATTGCCCCAACTATTCAGGGTTCAACATCTGCGGTCGTATCTAGCTGCGCCCAGCGGAGCATTTTATTTTATTATGGGCCCAGTTTTCAAGTTGGTCCAAATCGCGGTCCAAAATTAAACTTTGTTTGATTTCAACAAAAATTGAATATATGGGGTTCTTCGATATGCTGAATCTAACCATGTATTTAGATTTTTGATATTTGGCCCGGTTATCAAATTGGTCCACATTGAGGTTTAGAGGGTCCAAAATTGAACTTTATTTGATTTTTATATTGGAAATTTGCCAAAAAATTTATTATTAAATTTCTGATTTATATATAAAAGCAAATAATAATGATAAGGCCAGAGATACACACCAAACAGGATGTGTAAATTATTATAATAAGTATTGTGCAATAGCAAGAAATTTTCAATTGCACAGTATTGCACAATAGCAAGAAATCTTCAATTGCACAGTATTGTGCAATAGCAAGAAATCTTCAATTGCACAGTATTGCGCAATAGCAAGAAATCTTCAATTGCACAGTATTGCGCAATAGCAAGAAATTCATATTTGGGCCCGGTTATCAAATTGGTCCACATTGAGGTTTAAAGGGTCCAAAATTGAACTTTATTTGATTTCATAAAAAATTGAATCATCAAAAATTGAACTATTGGGGTTCTTTGATATGCCGAATCTAACCGTGTATTTAGATTCTTAATTTTTGGTCCTGTTTTCAAATTGGTCTACATTAAGGTCCAAAGGGTCCAAAATTAAACTTCTTTAAAATTTTCCATTTTAAATTGGTTATTTCTGATTTATATATAAAAGCAATTAATACTGATATAGTTTGAATAGGTAAATTAAAATTTTTTAAGTTCTTAGACCACATTAATTCTGTGTCAGAAACCTATGCTGTGTCAAATATTTATTCACAATCCAAATTCAGTGCTGTATCAAGCTTGAATGTTGTGCCCCAACTGTTCAGGGTTCGACCTCTGCGGTCGTATCAAGCTGCGCCCAGCGGAGCATTTTATTTGGGATTAAAAGTAATCGAAATTCATATCAGTAATCAATTACTGTCAATTACTCCAAAAAATTCAATTAATTGCTATGGATTTCGATTATTGATTTCGATTACCCTATGTCTGACCTTCAGATGGGATCTATTCTTAAGTTAAAGGGGTTGTGTGACCTAAATGTCATAGTTGTCATAGTTGACTGGACATGATTTAGGTATTTGTTTGGAAGTGGGGCACAACGTCCTTTGGATACATATATGCTTGTTTATTAAAATGTATTTTTAATATTGATGTTTATTTTCCAAATGAACAAATTTGTGCTTGGTATTTATGGCCAATTATGCCAATATTTTACCACTTGCTGTTGCTCGTGGCAAAATATTTGGCATAAAGGGCCTACCCATTGTAAAATTGGGATATTTTGAAGCTACCTGAATTATTTCTCAATTTTACAACTGCTCTGTTCATATGATCTTTACGGCATCCCATATTAGAATAACATATATATAATACTATCATATACCTTCACAGAAAGAAAGAACTATTAGAAGGAATATATAAAATGGGATTTACTGCACCTTCAAAGATACAGGAGACAGCATTACCAGCTTTACTGGCAGATCCGTAAGTAGAGCTAAATATATGTAAAAAATAGACTGTTGAACCCATGCTCTGAGTGTCAGAAATGTCATGGTCTGAACAAAATAAATATTAGAAAACAAATATCTATTATATAATCATCTTTCTTTCTTTCGATATAAGTTTTTATTTTTGAATGGAAATGAATTACAAAGCTAGAATCAATTCACACCTTTGCCTTTTTCAGAGTCAAATAACACCAGTGTTTTATTTCCGGCAGAAACTTTCTAATGAAGTTCTGTTCATTACACAATATTTATGAATTTAGAATACCAGGGACCCAGTTTGCTGCTGCGATTCTAGTTAAATCAAGTTAAACTACCTCAGTTGGTGAAATTCCATATCTAAGATAAAACGATGTAGGAATATACTATAGCATTAAATACGATTTTGTATGAGTTTATCGATGTGTAAACTCAGCCGACTCACTCACAAACTAAATAAAGTCCAAAGGAAGTTATGTTGAGTTTGTGAGTGAAAAGGCCGAGTTTACACATCGATAGACTCATACAAAATCATATTTAATCCTTATAATTCCATTCCATAGATTTTAACATAATCTGAAGCGTACAGAATCCGCGCAATGTCCGATTTTTTTCGTTTAAAGAATCCAACTTCCGTTGTTTACATAAAAGACGTTGCAATCTTGACTGTGACGTCCGTGCAGCAACTTTTCGTGGAATTTTTGAAAACACAATTTTCATCAATTTTTAAACCATTTCTCATTAAATTTTAACCTTAACCTCGTGCATAACATCCTTAAAATTTAATCTTTTACAGCATTCGTCACATTTAATGTCTCATTTAAAAATTTAAACAATCAAGAAAGTGCCTAAATATTCTTGCCAAATACGGGTTTATTGATGTATATACTTTTATGATTTTGCCCTTCCGACCAATGAAATTCTTGTATTTTGTCATATGCAACTTTAGTGTGTGTACATTGACAGTTGTTCTATATATTTTAATTTGAATATTTGTAAAAGGCACAAACAGGAAATTGGGGAAAAATTAGAAGGAAAAATGAAATGCTATGAAATAAGCTATGGAATTGTAGACAGGTTGATAGATGCATATTAGATGTACTAATTGTCTGACAAGCTGAAAAGGGGAATAACCCATGTAAGATGAAAAGGGGATTAACATATACTATTTATTACACATTTAGGCCTGTGAATATGATAGCACAGAGCCAGAGTGGAACAGGAAAAACAGCGGCATTTGTCCTGACAATGTTGAGTAGAGTCGATACAAGTAAACATTATCCACAGGTAAGTTGAATTCATGCATTACATGTGGAATCTAGAAAACTAATTATGGTACAGTTGACCATAATGCTGTCCGACTAAAACAAGGACAATCCTTTGTCATTTTAGACCATTCATGTTGTACACACTGTATAGTGTTTTTATCTGTGTCAAAGTGACCTACCTGATAAAATGATTGTTTCTTCTGTACCTGTGTACCATCCTCAATAAACTGACACTACAAACATGTATGGGTTATATACGGACCAAACTCTGTTACATACAATACAAAATCAACCTTTCCTTAAAATAATGAAAAAATATTTGAAAATGATAGCTGTAATATCAAGGACTTGAAAAGTTAACATTTTAATTTAATAAAAAGTTTTGTTTCGTAAAGAAAATCCTTTTTTTTCAGTGTCTGTGTCTTGCCCCAACATATGAATTGGCATTACAGATAGGTCAAAATGTAGAACAGATGGGACAGAAAATGACTGATCTAAGAGTTTGTTATGCCGTTAGAGGAGAGAGAGGTAAAGTAACTCACTGCAATTCGTGCAATCGTGCAATCAGTATAGCAAATATAAACATAAATGCAAGATAAATTTGTAATTACTTTATCATTTGTTATGTATCAGCATAAGCATGGACCATTATTAAATGACTACAATGTTTAAGGATTTTCGCTCCTGAAGTTCAAAATAACACTGTTTTCCTAAATTATACATTTTTTACACGTGAATGTGAAATGCTTTAAAATTATAAACAAAAAAGTATATGTTTGTGTACTTGTTTTGAGATATTATCAACTAAAAAGTTCAAATTTTTGGTTGGAAAATGTTTTCTTGGAATTTTTCATAAGAAATACATTGGGAAAATAATATTGAAAAACGTTTAAAACGTATGGAAGGAATAACTACATTTTTGAAATATTTTACAAACTGAACATTTAAAAGAAGTCCTTTGAGATAATGAAAATAAATATAGGGGTTACTGGGCCAAAAAATTCCAATGTATTTCCTATGAATGCTCCAGAGGAGCTACAAATTTTTTATCAAAAGACAGAAACGTCACAAGCGAACATCCTAAACTGCCAATTTTGGATAAAAAAAACCCATTTCATTTGTTTTTGAATTTTGCATTTTTATTTTGGTAGAAATTTAATGGATTGTCAATTAAAGTTGTGTAAAAGCACTAATAAACAAACAACTAACTGATTAAAAATGATAATTAGCATTTACTATTTTTTCACATTTTCTACATTGTCCTTTTCATTAATATACCAATTGTCTTATACTGTATGATTAAGACCAAGGATGCAGAAATCCTTCTATTTTTCAGACATTGCTGTTAAAAAAAATCTTATTTGTCTGGTTATGAAAAGGGTCTAAAGGACAATTTTTAATAAAAAGAGGTAATGAAAAGTCGTGACACCAAAATTTTGGCAGAATGGTGACCTCATTGTGGTCATTTCCTCTTGATGGTTGACTGATCTTTTCCAACCCTTTTCACAGCAATTACTATTGTCAATACGGTAATTTACAAAGGTGTCTGTGCCTTTATTACACTAAATTATAATTACTGTACACCTGTCAACAATTTCCAAAGTTCAGTCGAGGTCATTCATCAGTGACGATCAATTAGGCGTTTTTCACACCTTACTGCTTTAAAATTAAAAAAATCCATTACAAGGAATGTATCAGACCATCAAACAGTTTACAATCATAAACTTGAGAAGATTAACTAGGCAAAATCAAATGTATTTCCACAGTGTTTCCATTTTCTGCACTTGTAGTTTAGTAAAGAATCATTGAGCATGAGCGAATAAAAATTTCATTTTTCGAGATTTTCACAGACTGATTTCAAAGAATTTTATTCATATATTTAGTTCATTATATCCCCGCTTTGGATGTTGCAAGCGGCTGGCGTATCAATTTGTGAGCTTTGATCACAGTACCTTTAGTTCTACTGTGTTGTGTCGATTGTTTTCATATTGTTCTATTTATACAGACCTTGAAGAAGACGCCTATAACATCAAATTTATGAATACACAAACAACAACGCACAGAACGTTAAAGAGTTGATACACATGACATTTATTTCAGGTCCTACCGAAAACATTTATAAATTGTGCATAACAACATTTGTATGAAATAAGGTCGTGTGTTGAGATTGCTAAAAAGAGTGTCAACTGACAATTCGTGTCTAACAAAGAATGTCGGGCAGAGGCTAATGAAATTTTCAGATTTAGAAACATATGGTGTTCTAGTCACTGGAGTGTTTGATTTATTATGTTACCTGCAGTATTGACACATACGGATATCTATTGGTCATCTGGCATCATATTTCTTGCTATTGTAGTGACGAGAGGACAGAAAAAAGATGAACACATAATAATAGGAACACCAGGAACGGTTTGTGATTGGGCGACAAAATTCAGATGTTTTGATCCAAAATTATTAACTGTGTTCGTTCTGGATGAAGCAGACGTGATGATAGCAACACAAGGTCACCAGGATCAATCCATTAGAATACAAAAGTAAGTATTGAATGGTTGTGGATCAGCTTACCGGTATATAAAAATTAATTCATCAGATAAATTTAGACAAGACATATACAACAACCTTTAAACAAAATCAAGAGAGTACAAACAAAGGTTTCATGCAGCCTTCAAATTGAGGCATGTACCCGCAGTCATTAACAAAAATGAAAAAAAAACCAAACCAAAAAAAAATACATAAAAATGTGGTTGGATTGAACAAATTTAAAAAGTATTCAGCCCTTCTCTTTTACACCTTTGACAGTTTTATGACCAAAATTAGGTATCCAGACCATAGCAGATCTTGACCATAAATTATATTTCTTTTTGACCAAAAATAACTTTAACCAAATATTTGAAACGGGGAATATATACATTGTATATGCATCTTTGTCAAATTGGTTTGTTGTATTTGGTGTCCATGAAAATATTTTGGTATATCTCATTCCTGAACTGCTGAAGTTTGCTGATACATGTAATTACAGGAGTTATTTCCATTACATTGTACATAATGTATTTAAAATCAGGAGATTTTGAAGAATCATTTATGGTTTTGAAACCTAATATCTTAAACTCTCTTACAAATTCTTACAAGAATAAACAGATATATGAATAGTAATATTATATTGAACTCGTTTAAGGGGGTACCCAACACTATGACTAATATAGATTTGCCTCGTTTAATTTTCATAAAATTTTGACAAAATATTTACTTTGAGCTGTTCACAAAAATATAAAAAAAATTCGAGAAATTTGAACCACACAATTTACGGGAATAATTTCACTGGATATAAAGCAGTTTGACAAACACTAATTTTTATCATTGAGAACCTTGATTTCTCTTTTACTAATAGTATGTGATTAAAACATTCAGCTGATTTTTAGAGAGTTAACTCATCAGGTGTTCTGTTCCCCCTTTATCAACTGGAAACATACTTTGTTCTATATTTTTTCTGAAAATGTCATTACAGTGAATGTATTTAAAAGAATTTCAGTTCAAAATTACATTCCTTTTGTTTGATCTCTGTTGTGTGCTATTGGTAATAAAAAAAATAGTTGAAATTATTTTTTTCTTCTATACTATTTACATCACTCTTTGTTGGAATATTGCCCATAATTTGTATTCTTTGAATTGATCATCCTGTTAATATCTTGTATTTTCAGGCATAAGCCACATGAGAGAATGCAGGTGCCATGTAAAGCATTTGAGGATGTTTATTCATATATCTCATGTTGATTTTTCAGGACGTTAAGTAGAGACTGTCAGATGTTATTGTTCTCTGCAACATATGACGATCACGTCATGGCGTTTGCTCAGGCTGTGATTCCTAAAAGTCCTATTGTTATAAAGTTACGGAGAGAAGAAGAAAGTTTGGACAATATTAAACAATTTTATATTGAATGTGATGATCTGGAGGCTAAATATCAAGCTCTGAGTAATATTTATGGAACAATATCGATCGGACAGTCAATGATCTTCTGTGCAGTAAGTATGGGTTGTCTTTCGCAAAAAACTAATCATGTAATAAAATTAACTTTAAACTAAAATTAGATCCTGATTCGTTTGTAAAATTTCTCAATATTGTCAAAATGTTGATTTTTTTTCAATTTTCTTTGATTAAATCTGTTTATCTTTTTGTTTCATTGTCTGCCTATTTTATGGAATTATCAAAATGCATATTTTACATATTTTGGTTTCAATGTGTTGAAAAAGGTTTCTTGATTGAAAACAGACAGTGCATATGTAATATAACAATTAAGGACTTTTAATTCGTCCAATACATTATATATGACCTGGTAGAATGATATCGACCTCAGACTAAAGTCCTCAGTCGATATCATCCTATCAGGTCTATATATTACGTATTGACCTCATTAAAAGTCCATAATTGATAATTATGAAAGAAGGGAATTTCTCTACATGCACATGGCTGTTCTTCATATTTTAATTCAGAGTGAGGCCTTCAACACAAAGATTTTTTATTCTACTGTAAATGGCCATTTTTAAATGTGAGGTGGCCCATTGAAGATCGGTTCACGCGACCTCATCTCCCACTGGACGAGGCCTATTCTTCCACTGCTTTTAGACCAAGCAAATTGCGCTGTTCACAAATGCACATACCTTTTGACCAATCAGTTGTAATGTTGACTTCGTGCTCATTGAATTTACTTAGGTAATCTTCAAAGCATTTTTAAAATTCAGTGTCTTTTTCAAGTCTTCACTTTGAACTTGTGAAAGAACCTATTACACTTCACTTAAGTTGCACCAAGCACATGTTTGAAGTATTTTTTTATGAAACAAAAAAAGAAAATAGTATGTAACAGTATTGTATATATTTCATAAAACTACAAAATTCTATAGTGTACATGTTGATTACAGTAGCCTCATTTTCAAACTCTTTTTTTTTCACAAAATTACATGTTTAAGATGAATTATTAGGATAATTTGATTTTCGTGGGAGGCAAGAAAGTGGTCTTAGATTTTAGTTCATCAAAACGTTTGCAGCATCCATGAGTCTGTAATAATTTTTCAGCCTGCTTGCTTGCAATTTTTTTAAATCAAAATTTACAACTTTTTTATGTCAAGGAATTTTCAACACTTTTGAAAGGTTTTATTCTTTTTTGCCTAACTTTGAAGACAAGATTCTTTTTTAATTATTCCTTTCCCATTCTTTTTCTGCCCTCATCAAAATCAGATATTTTCTCCCCGAAGTCTGACATTGAAAATATGTAAATTTTCAATACATATTTTATTTTGAATGATTTTATGATTTAAATATTGTACATGAATGTATATATATTTATAAAGTAAATGTTTCTTTTTAAAAGACAAGAAAAACAGCATCGTGGTTGTCACAAAGAATGACACAGGACGGACATGTAGTAGGTTTGCTGACAGGAGAATTACAGATAGAACAAAGGGCAGCCATTATCAACAGATTTAGGGAAGGCAAAGAAAAGGTCTTAATTACAACAAATGTTACAGCACGAGGTAATATTATACACACTGAGTTCATGCAGTAGTGGGTATGAAGTACAGTAGAATCTCTTTCACTCAAACCAATAATTTCTTTTGAGTGAAAAAAATCATTTCTTTGTAGAAAGTGACATAACAATAGGTGTCACCACTGACTTTACAAATGTCGATGAGTAGTCACATTAAAAACATAGTCCCTTGTATTTTCTCATTAAATTTTGTGAATTTGTCAATGTTATAAACAGGATAACTGATCTTGAATTTCTAAAATCTACAATTTGTGCATTTATGAATTAACATGTTACAAGGTCACTCCTTATTGCATACCCATTTTGTCCAAATAAATTATGCAATTAACAGTTACTTATACGTGGAATTCTTTATTTTCATGTAAAAACACAATATGTGTCCTTTCTATTGCCACTAATTGTGATCAGTATTATATATACATGTGTTTGTTTAGTTACAGAACGAGGTATACATGTAATTTAGTATATACACTGTCAGAGTTCCTGAGTGGATATGAAGTACAATAGAATGTTTTTCATCAAATGCCTTTGAGCAGCTACATGAATGTTTTTCATTCAACAAGTGGTTCGAACAAATTTTTTTTTTTTTAGCCTACCCCCCCCCCCCCCCCCCCCCCCCCCGTTTTTTAAAAAATGCCAATTTTTATTAAAAAAAATTAAATTTTCTAAAAATGAAATATATATGCACACCTGTTCGTTAAGGTTAATGCACAGAGACAGTTTCATCAAATTCCTTTGAGCGGTTTACAAGTAGTTGAGGATAGAGGAAAAGTGTGACGACGCAAGACACAAGACGCAAGATAGTGATCCCTATGTGTCAACCATGCTTTCCGCAGGCGACACGAAAAAAACTTCAAAATAAAGTTGTGATTTCATACATTCATTTTATCTATCAAAAAGCATAAAGAACCGGAGAGAACCACCGACCTTCGGTAGGAAAAATGGCAATCCTTGTCAATTTAGATCAGAGTCAAACACACCCTGCCACAGGTGAGATTCGAACTCACAACCCCAGTGTTGACTGGCTAGTGATCATTAGTAATGACAAACTACTTAGACCACTCGGCCAACGAGGCCCCCATAACAATAATCTATATGTTGATGCGTAGTCACATAAAAAACATGGTCCCTTGTATTCTCTCATTAAATCTTGTGAATTTGTCAATGTTATAAACAGGATAACTGATCTTGAATTTCTAAAATCTACAATTTGTGCATTTATGAATTAACATGTTACAAGGTCACTCCTTATTGCATACCCATTTTGTCCAAATAAATTATGCAATTAACAGGAGTATACTTATACATGGAATTCTTTATTTTCATGTAAAAACACAATATGTGTCCTTTCTATTGCCACTAATTGTGATAAGTACTGTATATACATGTGTATTATGAACTTTGTTAACAATTTTGTTAATTGATTTTATTTCAAAAGCCATTAAATTGTGTTTTATTAATTTAACTGAGACATTTTCAGTCAAAAATTTTTAAAATGTAATGAAAGTAATATGCATATTTCAGGTATAGATGTAGAACAGGTCACAGTAGTGGTGAACTTTGACCCACCTCTGACACTAGATTTACAGCCAGACTATGAAACATATCTACACAGAATAGGCAGAACTGGAAGATTTGGGAAAACTGGATTAGCCATAAATATGGTAGATGGACGAAGGACATTGGGTGTACTCAAATCAATAGAAAAACATTTTGGTAATAAAATTTCCTGATTGTATTTAATAAGTGTTAGCGCTAAATGATTGCCAAGATGCAAAATGCTACAGAAAATGACCAGTGGTAAAAGAAAATTGTTGGCAATATGGAGTATAATTTTGAAAGTAAAACAGTTTCCAGTATGGGAAGTGCAAATTTTTGGAATTTTCGTTATGCAACTGCCGATTCCAGATAAAATTTATCCATCTCCGATATTTGTTTCACTTTTCTTTTCATCTTGGTACTGGTTACTTTTAAATCAACAGGGGTAAAAGATTCAACCTAATTTATGATGCCAAACGTTTATATTTTGTGGCTACTGAAACTTAAATGTGGTTAATAAGAAATCTCAGTACCGGTAATTAGCCACCTTGGCTAAATGGAATTTTGTCTACCGCTAACACAGAATAATTATTTCTATATCAACAAGGGATGCTGAATATTGGCAAAACAATATTTGTACTGAAGAAATCAGATAAGTAGAAAGCCCATTGGCAATTTATTTTCTGATACTGACTTTATCAAGTTTGTTATTGGATGAGCCTCTATGTAATTTTTTTGTCATCAATTGGCATCCGTAGTCTGTCTGTCATCCATTAACTTTTCACATTTTAATCTTCTCCTCTGAAACCACTGGGCCAAATGAAATTAAATTCGGCAGGAAGCATCTATGTAAGGTCCTTAATAAAGTTTGCTCATGGGCAATTGTTGATTTTGATTGGCTGAGTTTTCAAAAATCTTCTCCTCTGAAACTGCTAGGCCAAATGGAACAAAACTTCACAGAAGGCATATATGGGAGGTCCTTTATAAACATTCCTCACTTCGTCCCAATTGGACTACATGGGCAGTTCTTGTTTCTAATTGGCTGATATAAAAAAATCTCTGAAATTGTTTGGCCAAATAATAATAATAATAATAATAATAATAAAAGCTTTATTTCAAGAGGGTAACACAGTTAGTTACAAAACTAATCTTCCCTGAGGCCCTCAATAGTAACACATATAAAACATTTTATACATTTTCACACATAGTATGAAATAAAGGTACAGGAGTAAACACATATAGATATAATCAAAATACAAACTAGAAAAACAATTCATCACTTTGTGAGGTATCAGTTACAGAGTTTTGTTGAATATATTTCTTTATATTATCTTTAAAAGAATTAACAGAAGGTGAATTTCTTATATTATTTGGCAAGTCATTCCATAAAACTGCTCCTGAATAAGAAAACGATTTTTTGTAAAGCTCAGTTTTAGGTTTGGGAACTTTTAAATTACCATTAACAGCATTTCGTAGAGAATAGGGATTTTCATTAGAAATTAATTGAAATTTGTTGATTAGATATGATGGGGCTTCTGTTCTAAGGCTTTTATATACCAAGAGGTACTTATGATATTTTATTCTATCTTCAACTTTCATCCATCCAAGCTTTTTAAATAAAGGGTTTGAAGGTGAAAGAGGGTCCATATCTAGTATTAACCGTGCTGCCCTTTTTTGAAGTTTAAGAATTCGACTTAAGTCAGTATTACTACAATTTCCCCAAATAACACAACAGTAATCAATAAGTGGCAAAATATATCCATTATAAAAAAGCTTTCTTGATTCAATATTCAAGAATTTTTTTATTTTGGAAAGTAGGTATACACGAGACGAAATTTTGGAGCATACCTGATCAATCTGATTTGTCCAGCATAAGTTGGGATCTATTTTAACTCCTAGTATTTTTTCATTTATTGAATATTGTATAATACTTTCATTAATATTAAGAGAAACTTCACTGATTAGTGAAGAAGTCTTCTGTCTCGTACCAATTACCATACACTTTGATTTTGCATAATTTATGAACATTCAGTTATCAGAGCACCATTTTTCAACTTGCATTAAGTCATCTTGAGCTTTACCCAGAATTTCATTTAAATTTTTTCCAGAAATATGTATTGTTGAATCATCTGCATACATATCTGTATCACAGTCTTTAATATACAAAGGTAGATCATTTATATACAAAATAAATAATAAAGGCCCAAGTATCGACCCTTGAGGAACACCATACTTAATATAAGATTGTTCCGACTTAATATTTCCAATCTGTACCTGTTGAGTTCGACCCTTTAAGTAAGAAATGAGAAAATTAACAGCAATTTCATGAAAACCATAAATTTCAAGTTTTTTACACATGATATCATGGTCAACAACATCAAAAGCTTTCCTCAAATCAAGAAGAATAGCTAAATTTATATTTCCATCATTCATTTCCTGCAACCATTTATCAATTAGATTAATAAGAGCTGTTTGACATGAATGAAAAGGTCTAAAGCCTGATTGTGCTGGATGCAGTAGGTTAAATTTGGATAAAAATTCATATATATGTTTAGCCACATGCTTTTCAATTAACTTTGATATTGTTGGTAAGACAGAGATGGGCCTATAATTAGTAGGAAGAAACTTATCTCCAGCCTTATAGGCTGGTAAAATCTTCGCATTTTTAAGGTCAGTTGGGAATATTGCACTATCTAATGGAACTAAACTTGACAGGAAGCATATATGGGAAGTTATTTACAAAGTTTCCTCATTTCATCCCGATTGGGCAACAAACATGGCCTTCGTGAGCAATTCTTGTTTCTCATTGGTTGATTCAAAAAAAAATTTTTTTGGAACTGTTTAGTCAAATGGAATAAAACCTGATAGGAAGCATCTATGGGAGGTTCTGTACAAAGTCTCCTCATTTTGTCCCGATCAGACTACAAATATGGCCACCATGGGCAGTTCTTGTTTCTGATTGGCTGATATAAAAATATCTTCTCTGAAATCACTGGACCAAATGGAATGAAAATTGACAAGAAGAATATATGGGAGGTCCTTTATAAAATTTCCTCATTTCGTCCCGAATTGGGACTACAAATATGGATGCCATGGGCAGTTCTTTTTTTTGATTGGCTGATATAAACTATCTTCTCCTCTGAAGTTGCTTTACCAAATGGAACGAAACTTGACAGGAATCATCTATGGGAGGTTCTTTACAAATTTTCCTCGTTTCGTCCTGATTGGGCAACAAACATGGCCACCGTGGGCAATTCTTGATTCTCATTGGTTTATTTTTAAAAAAATTTCTTGAACTACATGGCCAAATCTGTCAGCCAAACTTGACAGAAAGCATCTATGGAAAGTCTTTTATTAAATAATTTTTTTTCATCCTGATTGGACAACAAGCATTGCTGCCATGGGCGATTCTTGTTTCTGCCAGGTGAGCGATACAGGCTCAGCCCTCTGAGCCTCTAGTTTAAATCTAACCCAGTCTTTGATGGTATTTTGAACAGTTAATGCAGTATCTCTTTTCACGTGATCATGAACAAGGATAGTTATCCCAAATGTTGAGCGTTTTATCTTATTTGTTTATATTAAAATGGCATTTATTATTTTTTTCAGGACGTAAAATAACGAAGCTGGATGCAGATGATATGGATGAAATTGAGAAGATAGCAACTTGACATTTTTTATACTTAATCGCAGATAAACATTAATTTTTAATTACCAGCACAATGTCTAAATAGAAAATGGGGAATATACTGCGGTTGAACAGATGTTTTCGTAAACTTTGCAATTTTAACACTTATGTACATGTATAAAATTTATTTTATTGTACAATTGTAATAAACAATTGAATTTTATGTTTTCAAAATCCAATGCTGAATTTTCAGACTGAATATGAGATTTCTTTGCAGGATTCCATTTTATATATTATTATCATTATACAATGTAGATACGTTATAATTTTCAGAGTGAATTATGTAGGTAAGGGAGATAATTAAATTCTCTCCCTTTTGTCTTGAGGCTAAAAGGGAGACAAATTTATTATCTCCCTTACCTACATTGGTTAGGAAATATAACTCACCCGGGTTTCTCATTTGCCAAAGAACCCTTGGATAACTTTAAACATAATTGTTAGTAAACCATATTTGACAATTCAAGGAAAGAGAATGAACTGCCATCACAAAAGCTACTTGGCTAGGGTTTTGTTAGGGATGTGTTTTGTATCGTGAAGGAAATTTTATGGTTTTACAACGAACTGATTAATCAATACAATGTTCTAATATCATAATATTTGACTGTCGTTATGACAGTGTTTGATAACTGATATGAAACTAATGCCTGACTGAACTGCCTCAGTGGTCACCTCGAGAGCGGAAGGTCACAGCTTCAATTCCCGGTCCTGTCAAACCACAGACATTATAATTCTCATTTGCTGCTTCTGCCCCAAGCACGCGACATCTAGGAGTAAGAGCAAACATCGACTGGTAAGCTTGGAGTCAGTATAATGTGAGTGGGGTGATATGTCTTCCTGAAGACAGTTACCCCATGAGCTAGCACTTTAAAGAGTAACTAAAACGCTTATAGAAAGTTATTTTCATTTTATAGTACTAAAAAAACGTATAAAAACGCAAAAAACCCGATGAGATTTGGTAACTTAGTTTTCGAGATATTAGCAAAATACTGGCCGATCGTCATTTGCACACCTGAACGATTTGTTAAAAAACTCGCCACTTATTCTAATATTACTACTCGCCGGAAGTGACGAACTGTGCGGTTCAGATCTTGTACATAAATAGGTACAGGTCATTTGCAAAGTGAAAGCAGATTCAGTTGATTGTTTATACGTTATTGGTGACAATTATCGATGGACAGTGCTTCTTATATATTCACCGACACTTGTTTGATGAAACATTTTACTTAATTTAAATCTACAATTCAACAATGGGAAGGAATTGTGCAGTTGCGGGATGCAGCAACTCTGCAAAAACGGGACATACTCAAAACGCTTTTTTTATCCACCCCTTTTCAATAAATAAGCACATTACTTAAACGCATGTCCATTGCATCTGTTGTACAGTATGACTTATTATACATATAAAGTATATAAAAATTTATAAAAAATAGTTGTGATATTATACAATGTATGCAAATCCACCAGAGACTTAGCAATGTATATGAATAAGTTTGACTTGGCATTACTATCATGAGTTTGAATACCTAGAGACTTCAGAAATAATATAAAGCGTCATAATTCTTTGCGCTAAACAGCTGATGTGCATTTGGTGCCATAATAGAATAATAAAAGTTTAATTGAATAAAGACTTAACCTATGTTTGCTCACTTTTATTACATTGTGTCTTGGATGGAGGGTTATGATTTATATTTTGCCTAAATTTGTTCATATATGTATAAGAGGACTTTAACTTACTATTTTAATATATATAATTTTATATATTTCTACTTGTGTGAAAAATTGGCAACCAGCATGACCAGTATACATATCCTGATAATGCAGAAAATAATTTGGGTAAAAATGTAGCTTTTTTTTTTAAAGACATTCTATTTCATTAGGCAATGTAAAGCTAAAGCAAAGTTTGAATGTCTAATTATTTATTAAAAGAATATGTATTTATTTATTCATTATTTATAAAAAAAAATATATATATGACACTTCCAATCGTGCAAGAAATTTTATTTTCCCCCTAAATAGTATTAAACACCTGTGAAAATTAAAACTAGTTCATGATATAAAACAAATTAGTAAACATGTGGATGGATATTTATCACCTTTAATCCTGGTAATTAAAACAGTTAAAGTTTTAGCACCTATTAATTAACATCCTGATATCTAGTAATAAAGATCAAATAAAAGAACTAACATCATCTTTCTGTAAAAAGCTGGCATCTGAAAAGAAAAACATAAAAAGAGATTTAGAAATAAAGCTAAAAAAATTAAATACACAAGATTCAAAGAATCCACATGTAATTCATAATATTAAAGAAATTGAAAACGAGCTTGAAGATTTATATATAAAAGAAGCCAAGGGAGCACAAGTAAGATCACGAATCAAATGGATTGAAGAAGGTGAGAAAAATACAAAATTTTTTGCAAGCTTAGAAAAATCACGTCAAGTAAAAAAAACAATAACTGCTCTAAAAGGTGAAAATGGAAATATCACTAGCAATCAAACTAGTATTCTTAACCTAGAAAAAAATTATTATGAAACTTTATATTGTAGTACAGACCCAGATGTAGCTGCAATTAATAACTTTATAAATGACACAAAAATAAATCATAAATTAAAAGATAATGAATGCAAAAACCTTGAAGGTGAACTAACTATCAAAGAATGTACACAGGCAGTTTTTAACATGAAAATAAATAAAGCTCCAGGACTAGACGGTTTAACAGTCGAGTTCTATAGAACCTTTTGGGACGAATTAAAAAATTTTATCGTTAGAGTCTTTAATTACTGTTTTAATCATCAAGAGCTGACATCATCACAAAAAATAGGAGTACTATCTCTGCTTTACAAAAAAAATGATCCTTTAAACCTCGACAACTACCGCCCTATAACTCTCTTAAATGTAGATGTCAAGATAATAGCTTATGCATTAGCTCAGACTAAAACCAATTTTACCCAAAATTATTCATAATGACCAAAATGGGTATGTCAAAAACAGATATATAGGCTTTAATATACGTCAAATTCAAGATATAATCGAATACTCTGAAAAATTTAATGTAGAAGGTGCTATATTATTTATTGATTTCAGTAAAGCTTTTGATTCACTAGAATGGTCATTTATGTACAAATCACTTGTCAAATTTGGCTTACCAGAAAGTTTTATAAATTGGGTCAAAACCCTTTATAATGACATCAAAGGCTGTATAATAAACAATGGGTGGATTTCTGCTCCATACAGCATCCATCGAGGCATAAGACAAGGCTGTCCTTTAAGTTCTATAATCTTCGTTTTAGCTGCAGAAATTTTAGCCTGCAAAATAAGACAAGACACAAACATTAAAGGATTTGAGATAAAAATCGATGGAAAAAACCATACAATTAAAATTTCACAGTTAGCTGACGATACAACACTCTTTCTAAAATCGAAAAATGATGTAACATTATCTATAAATTTGTTGGAAGAATTTGGTACATTATCAGGCTTGAGAATTAATAAGTCAAAAACAGAAGGCATATGGGTTGGCAGTAGACAAAAACATTGTAAAGAAAAGTTTGAAAATATCAAATGGAATACCGGACCTGTAAAAAGTTTGGGTGTATACTTTGGAATAGATCAGAGTGAATGTGATAAACTTAACTTTGAAAAAATCAAAAGCAAAATTAAAAATGAGATCAATAAGTGGGAAAAGAGAAAATTAACAATGATAGGTAGAATCACAGTAGCCAAAACCTTTTTAATTTCCAACATTACCTTCTTAGCATCAGTCACTCCAATTCCAAAAGAGGTATTTAATCAACTTAAATCTTTAATTTATAATTATGTATGGGAAAACAAATCTGAGAAAATTAGTCGTATAACATTAAGCAGAAGCTATGTTGAAAGTGGTCTGAAAATGACTAATTTAGATAACTTTCTTAACGCAATCAAACTATCATGGATACAGCGGATTCAAACTTCAGATAACGCCAATTGGAAACTAATTCCATCCCTTTTCTTCAACAAATATGGTGAAAACAATTTATTATTCAAAATGCAATTAGATAAGCTCAAGTCAATCCCAGACCTTAATAGAAATATACCAAAATTCTACTTTGAACTAATTGATACATTTATAAAAATTAATAAACCACCAAATAGTCCGCCAAAAGAGTTTCGTACAATACGACAACAGCTTTTATGGGGTAACCAGTTCATAAAAACAAATAACAAATGCTTAATATTCCAAAACTGGATAAAAAATGGTATTTTATTCATTAATGACATTATAAATGAAAAGGGAGAATTATCAGAAAAAATTGTCTTAGAAAAATTAAAAGTAAAAACCAATTGGATTTCAGAATTTGTTCAGTTAAAAAATGCAATACCACAAGTGTGGAAGGAAATACTGAAGCAAGAAATATCATCCAAAACTAAGGTCAAAACAAAAATAACTCAAACCCTAATTAAGAAAAATGAAATGATAAAGTTAGAAAATCTTAAACTAAAAACTATTTACAATTTCATAAATAAAGAAGAAACAGATACTCTACCGCCAGGCCTAAGCAGATGGAAAAGACTCTTTAACTTAGATAATAGATCAATTTTATATGCATCCTTAAAATTTACATTTGAATTTTTAATACATAACAAGTTAAAAGTTTTCAGATGGAAGTTGTTACATCACATACTACCAAACAGAAAACTGTTATTTACATGGAAAATTGTGAGTAATGAAAATTGTTTGAAATGTCAAATACCAGAAGATTATGAACATTTTTTCATTAAATGCAAATATTTAGAAGAATACTGGAATAAGGTAAAATTGTTATTCACAAAATTGAAACTTGATACCCATGTACTTAATTTTAAAAATTTGATACTAGGCTACAAAATTGAGATGATAGAATACTACCCAGTTAACCTTCTTTTGAACATTATACTGTTTTCAATACACAAAAGTTACTATTTGTCAGACTATAAACAAAAGCAAATAAACATGTTTGCCAATCTTAAAAGAGAATGTAAAAAATATTTGATGCCTTACAAGAATGTACCATTTTGTAGAAATTGTATGGAAGGAATTGAAACGGTAGTTTAAATAACGTATTGTTCTGGTATTGTATTTATTTCGCGTACTGTAATTATTTCATCAAGAGTTACCTCCTTTAACATGACAAACAATCCTAAGTTTCCATGTATATCATCAATTTCACTTGTCTAACCACACATCTTTCAAACCAGCAAATGTATAATGAAAAGAAATATATATATTCTTAGGAATATAACATTTGTATTAATTAAATTCGATTCAAAACCCCGTCTTCTGCATGTACACACGTGTCTTCTTTCGATTTCAATCGTAAACAAAATTCTAAGTGTTAAATCGTTAACGGAGGTACTTTTTTTTTTTTCCGGAAAGAATTTAAAAGAGGCACCTCATGGGTTAATCTCATTATGCTGATCATATTATGTATTTTCAAGCCATGCGAATTCCAAGTCAGTATATTGTAACTAAATTTTGTTTTTTGTTGTTGTTGTAATTCATTGAAATGTAATTGCTTAACATTTTATCAAAATACCATTTTTATCTTTTGAATCCCCTGGTTCAACTGATAATTAATATACAGGGAAGAGCTATTCTGAGATAGTTGTATCAGATTAGACAATTGTTAACAACTCATATTGTGCAATAAATAGTTTTGTTAGTTAAAAAAAAAAAAAAAAAGATCAAACAAAAGTTTTAATCCCTCCAATCAGGTAAATAACAACTTGGCCATGCACCTACCACCTGTGGAGTAAATCAATATAACAAAGATATTAGAAAGGTGTTATGGTTACCATCCGTGCGAGACCTAAATAGGTAGTCAAGGACGTTAAAAACTCCCTCGATCGGTGTTATGAAAACCAGTCTGATATTATACATGTAATTAAAATTACACAAAGAGCATAAAGTCCCATAACCAATATTAACCAAATTATAAGTCTACAAATGTGGGAATTATTTTATAAGTTGAATAATTTTTGTACGACCGCAAAATTTTTGCGGTCGTATATTGGTATGACGTTGGCGTCGTCGTCTGCGTCGTCGTCCGTCGTCAGCGTCGTCGTCCGAAGACATTTGGTTTTCACACTATAACTTTAGTATAAGTTAATAGAAATCTATGAAATTTAAACACAAGGTTTATGACCACAAAAGGAAGGTTGGGATTGATTTTGGGAGTTTTGGTCCCAACAGTTGAGGAATTAGGGGCTAAAAAAGGGCCAAAATAAGCATTTTTCTTGGTTTTTGCACAATAACTTTAGTATAAGTAAATAGAAATCTATGAAATTTAAACACAAGGTTTATGACCACAAAAGGAAGGTTGGGATTGATTTTTGGAGTTTTGGTCCCAACAGTTTAGGAATTAGGGGCCAAAAGGGTCCAAAATTAAACTTTGTTTGATTTCATTGAAAATTGAACTATTGGGGTTCTTTGATATGCCGAATCTAACCGTGCATTTAGATTCTTAATTTTTGGTCCCGTTTTCAAATTGGTCTACATTAAGGTCCAAAGGGTCCAAAATTAAACTTAGTTTGATTTTAACAAAAATTGAATTCTTTGGGTTCTTTGATATGCTGAATCTAAACATGTACTTAGTTTTTTTATTATGGGCCCAGTTTTCAAGTTGGTCCAAATCGGGGTCCAAAATTAAAGCTTTAAAGGGGGTAAATTATTTTTTTTTTTGGGGGGGGGGCAATTCTCCACAGCATATTGTATTACACAAAAGCAAAAAATTGAATATAAATTCAAATCATATGACCAATTCTAAGTTCTTTATTTCAGTTATTCTGTGTCAGAAACCTATTATGTGTCAAATATTTGAAGAAATTTTCAATTGCACAGTATTGCGCAATAGCAAGAAATTGATATGTGTGCCCTGTTATCAAAACTTTATTATTAACAAATTCCATTGGAAATTTGCCAATATAAAATGTGCTGATGAAGCTTTTTTGTGTATCTTATCTAAACTGCTTTTAAATTATGTATATTTAAAATTTGCCATCCATGACTATGATGTCATTTTCTATTTTAATATGTTATGGTGTATTTAAATGGGCTGTTATGGTTGCAAAGTATAAAGAAATGGGTTCTTTGATTTCAGTTATTCTGTGTCAGAAACCTATTATGTGTCAAATATTTGAAGAAATTTTCAATTACACAGTATTGCGCAATAGCAAGAAATTGATATGTGTGCCCAATTTTAAATTTTAAATTGGTTATTTCTGATTTATATATAAAAACAAATAATACTGATATGGTTTGAATAGGTAAATTAAAAATTTTGAAGTTCTTAGACAATATTCATTCTGTGTCAGAAACCTATGCTGTGTCAAATATTTATTCACAATCCAAATTCAGTATTGTATCAAGCTTGAATGTTGTGTTCATAATTGCCCCAACTATTCAGGGTTCGACATCTGCGGTCGTATCTAGCTGCGCCCAGCGGAGCATTTTATTTTTTATTAAAATCCATCAAAATCTTTTATTAAGTTTTAGGTGTACAGTGCAGTTTCTCTACATATTTTTATTATTACAAGGCTTGTAAGAAATTACTTATACCTCTCTACATATATGTCTGATTAAACTAAGAAATTTATTATATTTTTATAAGAAAATTCTGAAATTTTATGAATCTGTCAATTTAATAAAAAAAAAAACACATTACAATTCTACATCAAAATCTATATTACTATTCAGTAACTTATATCACTATTTGTAAAACATCTGTTTTAAAACTATCAATTAATATTGTGTCTTATATTTGCTTGTTTAAAAAAATAGTGTTTGCTTTTTATTCCTATAAGATGGTCTTCCATTTGTATTTATGTTATACACACCTTTCAAAATATCTATAATTTCATTTTCATTCTTTTTATATATATGTATATGGGGGCATTTATTGAAATTTATTGGCTATACTATTATAGTTATTACCAGAATTCCCCATTTCTAGAATTAAATTATTATTTCAAATTGGTAAGCACTGATAATTCTGGCCGGTCAACTTCTTCAATGCTTTCAAATGATGAGCTTTGAAATGACAGCGATAAATCACTGGCATTGCTGTTTCCATCCATAATATATTCCTTCTGGTCAATGTAAACAAGTTCAAGAGTGGCCCGCACTGTACGTCATTTCCGGTCAATCGGGGTCACTCAGCGAGGAAACCCTGTTTCCGGAAATAGCGCTGATTGGATTTCCCACAGGTAAAAATAATCCAACTTCACTCGCTATTTTCTCCGTTATTACTTGACCAAATTTCATCGGGTTTTTTGCGTTTTTATACGTTTATTTAGTACTATAAAATGAAAATAACTTGCTATAAGCGTTTTAGTTACTCTTTAAACTTTGTTTTTTGACACAACTTATTTATATGTATTTTTGTCATTATTTTATTTTTTTAATATTTATCTATGATCTTTTTATTTTATTTTTTCAAAAATACTCTTAATTTCTCCCATTGAACTTGTTTTAACACATTAGTAATCAATATTGTCAAAATATCCATTTGTACATAGATCAGTCAAAGTCCGCTAAATTCATTTTTAAATGAGATCTACAAATTGTTACCGGTCGGTAAAAAAGGCTGGCCAATGAAAAATCACGAGGATTCCGATTGCCGCCATTTTCTAGCTTGTCATTTCCTTCCCCATCCCCATGAAAACAAAAATGGCAGCACAAACTTTTTTATGAAAAGAACGGTCTTCGGACGAATCTTATTAAATCTACACTCATCCCTGGGACGTACGAGTTTAAAGGAGGGTGCATCCAGTCCAATTCATGCGTGCAGGATGCATGTAAGCACCTTAGCAAGAACACTGGTTTTAAAGGCATTTGTGTTAATATGTTGTCCATTTGTACAGTGGAACCTCTTTAAAAACGAACAGCAATTGGACTGTAAAAATTCACCAGTTTAAGTAGGTTCCAGACTAAATTGTATCTGTACTACATGTATATCTACAAATTATAAATTAAAGGAATAAATGTGCGTATAATACACAGCGTTTTACAGTAATCAATTTTCATATTAGAATAAAACTTTAATAACGGGTAATATCCAATCACAGAAATAGTTATCACTGTTCAATACAAAAGATCACTAAAGATAGTTCAAGATCACTTGCACAAATTTTCTCATCTGCATGTTTTATCAGGGTCATAAAGGAATGCTATTCCAGTCGCCTGGTCATTACAATGTGTATTCTCTTCAGATTAAATGTCGAGATCATCATCAGGATCCTCTTCATCAAAGTCATCTACATCATCTGGCTGGTAAAATATCTTTCCTTCTCCCACAGACTTTACTAAGGTGGCTTCTTGTCTGAAAATATTATAAAATTATTACCTCAGGAATTTCAGCAATCTGATTGGCATAAATGCAATCATGTGTTACTACAATAAATTTAAATAAAAATAAATTACAAAAAATACTAAATTTAATTTTATTCAGGTCAAAGTGACTACATATCTAAAAACTTTTTGTCAGTTTATAGAATTATTTGCTATACCTTTGTAATAAAGGTTAGATTTAATGACAGTTCAGTAAATTTTTCCAGAAATGAAATCTAATTTATAACAACATACACGTTCTTGTATAAGTATCAATTTAAATTGCAAAATCTGATGATCATACAAATAATTTCTTGTTAACTTTTGGTCATTTTGACAGTTTTTGAATTTGCTGCTTTTCGAATTTGCTCTTCAAAGTTTTGGATTGTTGTTTTCAATATTTTAGTCTTTGAGCAAAACTGATGAATTGTAAATCGATGAAATGTGATCATCACAGACTTAATATTGTTAAAAACCAAGTGTTCCGTAACGCCAGGAATAAGGAAGAAAATTTCACTTAACATACCTTTCTGCATCGTATGTGTATGGCAATTTCACTAAACTTCGAGCTTCTTTCTCTTTGTCAGTCAGCGTAAGATTAAATGTCAAGTTTGCTGCTGGGTCTTTCTGTAAATAATGATGGTTTAAAATTTTATATTCACAGAAAAATGGCAGAATTTGATAAGATAATGAGACATTAATGTCAGCTTATAATTATATTCCAAGATTTTGATGTGGTATAACACAATACCATGGAAATGTCTTATGCTTCAGTATTTCTGTAGCCATTATCTACTAATTCAATGCATAAACACAAGTATATCAGCACTTTGCCTAAAATTGCTGTAAAAATAAGATGAACTGCATAATAGAACAACCTACATTGGAAAAATTTCTGTGTTTCAGGAGATGTTTTTGAAAGATAAAATTTATAATTCCTTCACTTTTAATAGAAAAAAGTCAAGTGCTGCAAATTATTTTTTGTATGAAAAGGGGGATAACTCAAAATTTTTCATTTCATTATTTGCATACTTTTAAAAATCAAAATCATTTATTAGCATTGGTCTAATTAGCATTTTACCATACCCTCATAGTTACTTCAAATCACAATGTACTGTTATATTGAGTTATTGGCCTTTGTTTTCCCCTGATGTCAAGTTGAATGCTTACATTAGGTGCTTAGTTCATTTCAACATGAAGATTTTCTATTTAAATGTTAATTTATGTTTTTAATGCACTGCTACTAAAGAATGGTGGACAAATTCTTGACACAAAATCTACAGGTGCATGTGATAAAAGTTGAAGCAAAATACAGCACTTTTAATATTGCCGTTCTTCATCTCAAAGTTGGAATGGCATATAGTGAAAATTTCACATCTCAATGAAAGTTTAAAATATCATCTAGCAACAGTTTGATTGAAGTTCTAATATGACCTGCTTCATACGCTTTTAGTCTAAATCCACTATGGATATTATATCCAATGTCATACACATTAGATGGCTTGCTTGGCAACATCACAGTAAAGTTTCCCACAAGCTATAACGAAGTCATAGTATAACTTGCGTTGTGTAATGGCGTCTTTGTGTCTGAATGTCTATGTTTCTGCATTTCAAAATGTTGAAACTGTCCTATTAGAATAGAAATAATTCATGGTAGCTTGAAAATATCATTTTACCACAAGTAGGCCCTTTTTGCCGAAACATTTGGGATAAATGGCCTATCTGTGGTAAAATCAGGATATTTTGAAGCCACTGTAAATTATTTCTCAATCCTTCGGTAAATGTGAGTATTATACATGTATGTGAAGTGTGAGGTAATAACATATGCCCATTGTGGGCCCAAAATTGGTCAATAAAATTTTCCTTTACTCTATCTATAGAATAGAGAATTGAAACCAGGAATGTGTCAAAGAGACAAGAACTCGACCAAAGAGCAGAAAACAGAAAGCAGAATGACTGTATTTCACACCCAGTTTTTATTAAGGAAGCTAGACTACCCTGGCCTGAAAGAAAAGTGGCAATCCTTGTCAGTTGAAATTCATAAAACATACTTGCAGTGTAAGATTGTTTGGAAATTATAACATTATCTGTTTGTTTACTATGCCTGTTTTATTGTGTTAAACTCACAACTGTGTCCTTCAATTCTGTAAATTGGGATATTTGGGCTGTGATTATATTTTGGTTTATTTGACACCTGTTGTGAGTGTGCCAAAATTAAACACACTAAAATAAAACAAATCCAAAAAATAGAAAGTTCCAAAATAATTTAAAATGACATTAACCTGGAAAAGTTTTTAACAGGTATTATGTTCCCCAAACGTAGTTTGAGGGGAACATATTCTTTTACTTGTTTTCTTATTATTATTATTCTTTCGTCCGACCAACTTGGTCCCAGCATCTCCTCAGAAACAGCTCAGTCGATTTGTATGAAACTTATAGATTGTGGTCTGTAGATGTGTACAACCATTTTATAATTTTTAAAATGGCTGTCGTCTTCAAGATAGCGATTGTCAAAGATGAGGTCGTTGCTTTTTCGAGAAAACAACTGACCGGATAAAAAAACTGCTTGGGACCCCATGGCAATGGGGGTCCCGAGGTAATGGGGGCATTTGGGGAACACCTGTTTCAGTGTCAGAAACAATCAGTACTTGTTTTAATTCTTTAAACTGCTGTGATCATATTTACCTAATCCAAAAGAATTCAAATCATTTAGATTTTTAGAACAACAATCATCCGTTGTCAATCATGATGGTTTATAGTGACAACACTGTTAACATTTCAAACAAGACATAAGAAACTGCTAATCGAACACATTAGTAAAGCATACCCTTATAAGAGTTTTTATTGATTTTTCAATTAATTTTTTTCTGAAAGTGCCAAAATTTAACATCAATGTTTTAAGCAATACCACCAAATTATCCCAATTTACATGTAAGGTAACAAAGATGTAAAATAAATACACATTTAGCAAGGAATTCTGTTAAACATACAATATCTTACCTGATCACTATCAGTCTGTTTATCTTTTATTAATGTCCAGTCTTTATTCAAACCAATTATACTAAAGTCATCTGACAAATTAAAATTTTCACTCTGAAAAAGAATAACAATCATCTAATTGGAGGTAGAATTTCAAAATATGAAAGCATAGATATACTGCACATAAACTTAAAAAATAACCAAAATAATTCATTAATGTACATGCATATAAATAGTTTTATTTTTGACTCAAAGTTTGCTCTTTAGCCTTAGTTACACTCGGAGTCCCTTTCATCTCAACAATTTTGTTTATATTTTTCAGTAATAAACCAAAAATAAAAATCGCCATATTAATGGTTTTAAGGCTGCATAGGGGTAAAGGTCCAATTGGTCAAATTGGCGTTTTTCTTTTGTAAAACTTTGGATCAGATAGGTCGAAGCTTCGTATAAAAGGTCAAAAATAGATGAACAATTTCTAAACACATAAAACATCAATATCATAAGTACAAAAATTTCTTACAGTTTTTGTAACCTTTCCTGAAACCTTTTTGTGCAGTATATCACAAGAGAAGGTGCTCTGACTGGAAGTTGGTTTCTTCATACTAATTACTGTGGATGCAGTATGTTCTACCAAACGACAGCACATGCTATCATGCAAATCACCGTGGAACAGGCAAACGACTTGTTCTACATCAAACCCTGACAAAGATATTTGAAAAATTAACGGTAATCCAAATAATTAATGGATTCCCATGGTTTGTCGTAGCAAGGGGTTAAACTCACAGAAATATGGCCATTCCTTGGTAAAGTCAACCATAAACCACAGGCGTCCATGAATTATATTGATTCTAATAAGGATCTTCAAATTGCGGACATCAATGAAAAAAATATGATGTTTCTGCGTTGGGAGACATAATGTGACGTTGTCACTTCTGGCAGGTCGTCGTTTTATTATATTGTAAATTTTACCACGGGTTTGTTTCAATGACGTATTTAGCTGTCCATATTAGATTAGTTTATAACAAAAGACACCTCTTATTTGTTTCAATAAAGTTTCAAGTATTGTACGATACCAATTTTGATACAAATGATATGAATATTTCGTTGATTTATGATTCAACACTTGTACTCAAGGTTAAAAATGTCAAAAGCAGAAACCCAACATGCTGAAAGAGCACACTCAAATGCCAAAATGACCAAAAAGGGTAAAGCCAAAACTATGTACAGACAGGGTTAGTCAAAAGGGAGATACCCCATTTAACTCAAAATTTTTTATACATATATACATGTAATTTTTATACGACCGCAAAATGCATTGATTTAACTGGCTAAAAGGCATTTGATATTTTGCAATGAATCTGCAGTATTTCAATATCACCTTGCATGAAATCGAGGCAGGGTGATATTTTTTTTCAGAATATTACCCTCAGATCTACAATAAAGGTCCATGTAGTCTGAAATATTTTAGATTGGAGGGTTATATTTTTCCCCATGTGGTAGTCTAACATAACTCCCTCAACTAAAGTCAGAATGTTTATAAAATGTGTTATTACCAGAAAATTACAAATCAACAAAATCTCTCATTCTCGAAACAATATATTATTATTAAACCACAAATTTGAAACTGATACTTACAAAAATAAATGATCTAAAAATATATGTTACGTTTAAATGTGTATACCTAAACAAGCTGTATATGCAATTTTATGAATAGTTTCACAGGTATAAGTCGCTGATCCATACAGAATCAACTGGCTGATAGAATCCAGGATAACAGCAATCTTTTTCTGTTTACATTCTTTCAGATAATTGAACACATCTGGACAAGTTATTAAATCTGGTGATTTCAGTATGTCTGCGTGTACATCATAGAACTTTATCCTATAAAAAAATAACAGATGAAATAAAAGCCACAGGCTACAGTAACCTTTCTCTTAACTGACATTTAAATTTTGTTTTTATCAATCGGGTGACCTTTTGTCTGTTTGGCTATAAAATAAACTACTGTACTTAGATCACTTAAGGATGCTCGCTGGTCATGTTTTGGTCTTTTTGTCAGATTTTAGGAATCCTCTGGTTTTATCCATTTCTTAAACATGAAATTTTTTGCCCATGAACCCTCCACTTTTTCTTTTATAATTCAATCATAAATACCTTAAAATTGTTTTTGACAAAATTTTATGAAATCCTTTTTATTTTTTCATACATTTTTGAGAGACTGAAGTTGTCAATGCAAAGACGACGAAAAATCCAGAGAAAACCCATTTCCTGCAAATTTTCAAGGCCTTATAACTCTAAAATGAGCACATGAACCTATATTTTTTTCTTGCTTATTTGTTTACTATACATTTGTTCCCTCAAACTAAAACACCTATTTCAAATTCTGTTTATTTCCTATTAGACCAGCGATCATCCTTAAGGCTTCTTTATTCCTTTGAAAAACTAAACAACAAAATGGATAACAGGAAAGGGCAACAATGACATGCCAATCAATCAATGCTACGCTTCAGGCAGAACAGCGGATAAAAAATAACATAAAAAAGCACAAAATACAAACACAAGAGAGAGTCATGATAGTCTTGACTTGGTAGGGGTTAAACCGATTTTATGGGTACCAAAACCTCTCCATTATCTACCCTGACACTTTGGTACATGTATATATAAAATACTATAAAAACAGTATGATTACCAACAAGATGACCGTTTACTACAACTGCAAACATTGGTTGGACAGTACATAACTTAGAAAGCAGGGTCAGAATGCGCTTTTTTTAACTATAACCTGCTGGTTAGATACTGTCACTCTGTTAAACAAAAAAGTCAAAAATAGGACTACAATAAAGGGTTTTATGCTGTCTTGTCATAAAAATAGTTTGTATTACCAACCTTTTGTTGTCAATCTGTGTTGATGTATCTTTAGCTCTTCCATCAAGACATATATATAAGACTTCATCTACTCTGAAAATATAAAGCACAAAACATTTCCACAATATTTTGGGGGAAAATATCAAAAAGATTTTGATATAAAAGTTCCATTTAAAAATTTCAATATCATTTAAATTACGACCATTTACAATCTAACTTCAACCCGAATATTATATTATAATGTTACTATTAATTACCAATGGACTACTGTCTCACATAAAATATCATGTAACCATATTCGAATGTAATATTGTTGATCATGTGCCAGTTTTGTTGACGTTCAGGATATCTCATTCTTATTAAATAATTTGAAATGTGTAATATTATAGCAAAGCCACAGCTTTTCATCAGGAAATCAGTTATGAAGTAAATGGAACACACAGTAATAAAATTTCTTTTCACATCAATATGACCTTATATAAAATTGTCCATTTTCTAATTAAGATTTTAGGAATGTTCTGTGTGAATACTACAAAATAAATATGAATACATCAAACAGATATAGCCTATAAATGGCCTTCAAAGAAATATTCAGGTAGTATTCACATGATTACAAGGCTGCTTTAATATAACAAGGCCTTGTTAATTTTTGTTTACATTTCGTAACTTGTCTTTGTTGTCCTACTTCAGAACTATAACCACTGGTTCTAAGAACCTAATATTTGGAGTGCACACAGGACACACCCTCATACACTGTAACTGTGTACTACAGGTAAAGCCGGAAAGGGGCACAATTTGTTATTTCCCAGTTTTGCAAGTTTAAACCAAGGTAAACTTTAGTGCAAACAGTTCAGAAGTTTAATATCCATTAGAAACAAGAGGCTCAAGACAATTGAGCCTGTATAGCACTCTTGACAGTCCCACAATCAATCCATTTTATTTCAAGTGAAAATTGTAATGGACCTTCCATAGATGCTACATACCAAGTATCAGTTAATTTGGATATATGGTTTCAGAGGAAGAGATTTTTGAAATTTTGTCCAATCAAAAATAAGAATTCATCATAGCTGCGATATTAGCTGTCCAACCGAGACGAAATATGCAAGCTTTATAAAGGTCCTTCCACAGATGCTTCCTACCAAGTTTCAGTTCATTTGGCTTTGCGGTTTCAGAAAAAAAAATTGGAAATTTTGACCAATCAGAAATAAGAATTCTTCATGGTAGCCATATAAGTTCTTTGACTGGAACAAAATATGCAAAATGTATAAAGGTCTTTCCATGGATGCTTCATACCAAGTTTAAGCTCATTTGTCCAAGGGGTCTAAGAGAAGAAAATTTTTAAAATTTAAGAATTCATCATGGCGGCTATATTAGTTGTCCGACAGGAACGAAATATGAAAACTTTATAAAGGTCCTTCCATAGATGTTTCATACCAAGTTACAGTTCAGTTGGCTTTGCGGTTTCAGAGGAGAAGATTTTTGAAATTTTCACCAATCAGAAATAAGACTTGATCATGAGGGCCATATTAGTTGTCCAACCAAAACGAAATATCCAAATTTATAAAGGTCCTTCTGTAGATGCTTCACACAAAGTTTCAGTTCATTTGGCCGAGGAGTTTCAGAGGAGAAGATCAAAATGTAAAAGTTAACAGATGGACAGACGGACGATGGATGCCAAGTGATGACAAAAGCTCACATGGCTCTTAAGCCAAGTGAGCTAATAATCAGTGGTTTCTTAATACATGGGAGCATTTCTAGAAATATACTTCATGAATGTCTAAAAAACAACTGTCCTTGTCGTAAACATCTGAGAAGCATTGTGCAGAGTAATTTCTCTAGATTCCAATGTACCATATGGTTAAAAGCTTTCATTAAGAAATAACAAAAAATTTTGTTGTCTTTCTGGCAATTCAAATGTTTAATTACCTTTTTGAAAGACTAGCAGCAAATGCACAAATAACACTCCTCCCTGGGTAATCAACTGAATCTGCAAGGAAGAAAAAATTCACATTTTTTTCTGAAAATATTGAACTAGGCCATGTAGGCAAGGCCTTCATCACACATCCAAAAAAATGTGGAAAAATATATCTAAAAATGCATCGTATTGTGTATGAAGGATATTGTTAGGAAGAAAAAATATTTTGCAGAAAAATGACAATTTGAACATTGATTCTATGAATAACACCTTCTCCAAAGAATAGATAACTCCATAAATGGGAGACAACTAACATATACCAAAAATTTGTACGGGTTCCACTTAATCATAAGCTGCTCTAAATTATCTGATTTTTGGAAAAAACTATACGATGAAATAGTAGCAATTGTTCCTTCTTTCAATGATATGAATGATCAAGGTAAATTTGAATATATATTTACTTGTGATGAATATGACATAAGTAAAATTATTATAAATGGTATCAGTCTCATCAAGGATGTATATTAGAAGGAAAGGAAACTCCCGATATCGCCTTGATAATATCCGAGAAATACGACGAATCGCGAGAAAACACAAGATCTACAGAAAGCTTCATCGGGAATCGCCGCTTCGAGATTTCTATATCAATTTTTAAGCATAAAAACATTATATGAATAATTAAAAACATATTTAGTAGAAGTTATTTTATGGTATTAAATGATCTTTCACTATAAAAACAACATCAAACACTTATAAACATCACAATAAGTGATCATAAGTAAGGATGCCAGATGCTGCCCATGATGCTGGGACCGAGATGGCATGACCCGTCATGTTGCATTGATTTTTTAAAATTTTATTGCATTTACTTGTATAAAAGTATTTGATTATAAGTTTTAGATAATTTTACGTTTGCATATGAAAATAGAGCGTCTTTTGTTGTGTATTTCACGTGTAATATAACATATAAACCAGCCCTTTTCGGTAAACAAAATGGCGACTTCCATGGAGAATGGCCTTGTATTTTGCAGCTAAATGTGCATTTTTGGTGTGAAAAGACGCTTCTACACTGAATAAGTTCCTTTCCTTTTATATTTTAACGTTTGCATAGCAAGTTTCAACTTTATTTGTTAAGAGGTTAGTCAAATATTAAAGTTATTGAAGCCCCCTCCATCTTTTTTGTCAAATATTTATCAATCAGAGCAGAGATGCTATTTTGCAGCTATCTTGTTGAATATATGCTACACAATCACATATTGCATGATTTTTTCCCATTTCTATGACATTTTTACACTTGCATAGCAATGCTGAGAATTTAATTAGATATTGAGCTACAAAATTAACAAATTTTTAACAGCTCTATTTTGTTTCATAATATCTACCCATCAGAGCAGAGCTGCTAGTTTGCAGGTATAAGGTACATGCACATTGCATAAAAATGCATTACAGTTATGTTTTTCCTTTCATTACATATATCTAGACTTGCAGAGAAAAAATGAGCTTCCTATTTTGGAAAATGAATGAGATATTGAGCCTTTCTTTGCTTAAATTAATTTTCATTTTTTTTTTATTCTCAAAATAACTGTGAACCGGGGCAATGCAGTTAATTTGCAGCTCAAAAGTCAATATCGGAATAGTAAACAAATATTACTTTAAAGGTCTTCTGTTCCTTACATGTTTTTGAGCATGCTGAGCAAAATTAAGCCTCCTATCTGGCAGAAAAGCATACATATTTTGTTTTATTTGTCTTATACTTCTGTCTCAGTTGTCAGGGGCAATCTATGAAATCCCGTCGGCCAATTGAAGAATGGTTTTGTGTAGTGTAGTATGATGTAGATGATGTACGAATTTATGTGTAAAAGACTGAAACAATTACCTATGTGGCAGGCTAACTAACAGACCATGTTTATACAATCAATCATAACACCTGTAATTAACAAATGTCATGTGGCCGGGTGAACCTCGGAAGGTAAGGTGCTATTGATAATTGAATATACAGGTGCCCAGCTGAGAAAAAGATTTTTATTTGGATAGAAATGTGGTTTTAAAGATGTGATTATGCAATAAAGGTTTTATGACAACTAGACTTTATAATTTTACTAAGGTGTGTCATTTAAGTTGTTTTTTCAGTAGAGAAATAGTTAGACAAATAAATATATTTATTATATTCTGTATATTTCCCTAGCAATAGTTCCAAATCAAGATCAGTGTCCCAAGATAAAAAATCTGACATGTTAATAGAGTTCAAATCAAAAAGTAAATAGCAGATTTTGCAACTCGTTCTTTTTATGACATATTCGTGTATATTTCTCAAGATTAATTTTCTCAAATCAGCTTTGGTCATTTTGAAAGTAGACAATGACTCTTTTAGTGTAGCTTGGGTCATAGCCTTTCTAAATTGAATAGTAGAAAGGAAACTACAAAAGCTCATTAAATAAACAACTTACAATCTGTCAAAAAGTAGAAAGGAAACCGCACAAGCTCATCAAATGAACAACATACAATCAGGACTAATTTATTTTTTATTATAATTAATTATAAATCATCACAGGAATTAGGAATGCATAGGTAAATGCTCAAACTAAATAAGGTTTTAATCAAATTAATCATTGTTTCTAGAAGACATTTACTATTCAATAATAAAAATGTTATAACTTTGTAATTTACACGATTTTAACGGCCCTGTAAGACATATTTGATAGAATTTTTTTTTGTTTTTTTGTTTCTTTGGTTTTTGAACATCGAAAATAATAAACAAAGTTTTTTAAGTTAAAAACAAATGAGAGAATTCTGTCATGATGATCGAGACTATAGGAGTTCTAGTTGTTTACATTATCGTAACTAACCGGAAATATTTACTTGAAGCGCACATAATTGTAGTAGTGAGTAAATACAAGTCTCACGATACGCGATATTTTAACGAGATACCGCGAGACACGAATCCTTGTTAGTTATACGTCCTTGGTCTCATGTACAATACAAGACTGGAAATGGTAAATATTGGTAGTGTGAATAACTCATAGTTGATTATATATCATGTTTAGATTTAATGTATTTTATACCATTACACACCTCTTCAGTCAAACACTTTAGTGTTGTATACATGGTGGTGCTCTGAAGTTTGGAGAGTTATATTATAAGTATGATCACTTCCCTTGGTAGGAGGCACGCAGCACATATTGAGCTATTAATTTAAAATATTTCATAATCAAAAATATATTGTATGATTCTGTATTGTTTATTATGTATTGTTTTAGTAACAATCCTGTTGTTTTGGATTTTATACTAATAAAATTTCTGATTACTGTAATTAATTACAAATTTGAAAGTAATTCAATGTAGTGTGAATCGAAATTATGAATACACTGGAATTATACACCAGAAAGAGCAGTTCTAAAGGAGTATATGTTGGGGGGGAGGGGGGGGTGCCAGGATGAAATGTTTGATCCGGTCTATTTTTCCCCCAGAAAATTTGGTCGTAAATTTTCTTTATTTTCATTTAAACCAAAATATCCTGATTGACACAGGTCCTGCATTTTTTCACAACTAAAGCCATCTTGATCTTTTTTTAGTTTTTATTTTGCCGCACTTCTAGCCGTGCCTTTTTATTTCAAATTTCATCCTAGCCTCCCATAAAATCAAATGATCGCCCACTTAGATTTATCTAGAAGAAATATTTTGCCTTTCACTATAAAGAGTCGAGATTGTTCTTGTCCGCTGGACAAATCTAATATCATGACCGATGTTTTGGATTGACATGGGCGCAGACATTTTAACAGGACTGCAGAGAATTTTTTTTTAAATGTAAAAAAAGAAAACCTGCAAAGAATATGACTAATAAAAGTGGTTTCAGTCGTACTTTGTATATTTTATGGAGGACATGTATATATTTATTTAATTCCTATTTGGTCTGAATTTTTAACCAATGAAAATTTAGAATATTTGAACCCATTTGTAAACAACATGGCAGATTTCTCATAAGAATGTACATGAAAGAAAACTGTTCTAACCATGTCTAATATGGCATTTAATGTACAAGATGCATGATTTCTGACTTCTGTCTTATTTACAGAAAGTGGCTGTTATTGTCATATGTCGCCCTGAGCAATTAAAGGTTTTATTATTGTGAATGTCGCATGTCATTTGACCTTGTCAGGCTTGTGAAGTTGTGTTAGCTGTCATGGGCACCCATTTCTACAACTGTGGGGGTCCACAATACTCTAATTTAACAAAATTGCACCTTTTACTATTTGTTATGGTTGATACTACAACACGATTATAAGTACATAAATGAAATAAAAAAAATTGTATGGGTTCCATGGAACCCTGCAGTGTCCCACCTGCCAATCTAATTAAAAACCGATCTCTCATCTCTCCCGTTTTCTGATATGTCGCGTGGGAGATCTAACGAAATCCGCTTTGAGGTCACATGTGAGTGAACTGGAACTTATGAATTTATAATGACATGCAAATTAGTTGACTTCCTATCAGTAAGCCAATCAAAAAAGTTTATGAATTCTGGGGACTGACAATTTCTTCGTAATCAACTTTCAAGATCGCGTAAGCCGCAATTTCATTGGTCGAACAGGACACACCTAGGAGGTGACTCACATGTGACCTCAAAGCGGGTTTCATTAGATCTCCCACGCGACATATCAGAAAACGGGAGCGATGAGAGATCGGTTTTTAATTAGATTACCCACCTGCTTTTGCTGTTGACTATGTTTTCAGTGTAATAGTGGAATGTACATAATTTTCTTCCACATATTGATCACGAAGAAGTTTCTATTCAAGTTTGGTAAAAATCCAGGATGGTTTAAGAAAGTAATTAATGTTTTAAAAACTTACTGCAGACTGTATGTAATATTAACTGGGAGAAAAAACTATGTCCATTTATAAGTAAAATAGGGAGTTTTTTTTTACAAATTTCTCTTGATACTATCTCTTGATCATGAACAAGCTTCTGTCCAAGTTTGGTAAAATTCCAGGATGGTTTAAGAAAGTTAATATAGGATTAAATACTATTTTGTATGAGTTTATCGATGTGTAAACTCGGCCGACTCACTCATAAACTAAATAAAGTCCAAAGGACTTTATGTTGAGTTAGTGAGTGAAAAGGCCGAGTATGAGTTATCGATGTGTAAACTCAGCCAACTCACTCACAAACTAAATAAAGTCCAAAGGGCTTTATGTTGAGTTTGTGAGTGAAAAGGCCGAGTTTACACATCGATAACCTCTTACAAAATTGAATTTAATCCTTATAATTCCATTTCAAACATCAAAAAATGGTTCCTAATCAAAATTTTAAAAAATAACTTGGCCCTTTTCAGGCGACATTCATCTTGAATCTGGTACTATTTTTGGTAGCTTAGCAATTGAATAAAAAAGTCAACAAAGTCATTTACAAATGACAAGGAAAGTTATGTTTTGATAGATTTTAACATAATCTGAAGCGTACAGAATCCACACACTGTCCGATTTTTTCCGTTTGAAGAATCCAACTTGCGTTGTTTACAAATATGATGTTGCAATCTTGACTGCGAAGTCTGTGCAGCAACTTTTTGCGGAATTTTTGAAAACGCAATTTTCATCAATTTTTAAACCATTTCCCATTTAATTTTAACTATTATTGTCAGTATCAACCTTAAAAAATTTATTCTTTTACAGTATTCTTCACATTTAATGTCTCAATTGAAACTTTAAATAATCAAGAAAGCGCATGAATATACTTGCCAAATACGGGTTTATTGATGTATAAACTTTTATGATTTTGCCCTTCCGACCAATGAAATTCTTGTATTTTGTCATATGCAAATTAAGATGGAATTATTACTGTTTAAAAAACTTTAACCACAGGGTGAATGTAAATGTTGACGCCGCGGACAACAGAACTTAGGATCGCTGTCTCACTTCTGCTAGTGTTTGTGTTAGGCCATGCGAAAAAGATGCTTAGGATCTCAGGCCATTTTTTAAAAAGTTGGATGAGGGTATATTTTGCTTTCTTTTTTTGGAAATGGAGGTTATTGTTTGGGATTTGTTTTAAAAAAAAAAAACATCAAATATATGATTTATATCACATGGCTGTCATCACAGATTTCCAAAGAAAACAACTGCTGTCTGCCTTAGTACACAATGCAGCTTAAAACTTAGTTTTGAATTGAAAAGAAAATTGATTATTAAAGGGGAGTAACTCTGCAGATTTTTTTCTGTTACAGTAAAAGATACTTAAGCTTTGAACTTAATTAGGTCAATGTTCTAAAAGAAAGGTTACATTAATGGGACTCTAAGGGCATCAAGGGTGACCAACCCTTCCATTTGGTAAGGGCAAGCTAGAGCACATAAAAATTATTTATTTCTACAAGCATACGTATGAAATAATAAGTATCGACCGTTTCCGGAGCAGACTTGAAAAAATTCTGGATTTTACTTAGAATAAAAACTGCTCACAGGGCAGTATAATTTCAAGGCAGTTATATATAAAGGAGGACAATAATTTAAGAACCAAAGCAGATTCATTATTTAAAATTATTTTGAGTCTGTTGCAGTCATTTTTTGGCAGATTTTTTTATATTTTGTTTAATTTGAACATAAATTCTGTTCGTTGTGTGGTAAATCCATCACACTTCAGTAAAAAATGTACTTCATTTTCAATTTGGTTTGTTTTACAAATTTGGCAGAATGTTTTATCCCTAGGAATATTGAGATTTCTTCCTCTTTCAATCATAAGTTGATGTGCACTTACATGTATGCGTAGCTTGCATATAGCAGATCTGTCACATCTATAATTTAATAAATCAAAATAAGGTGGATGTTGACCCATGTTATATACACTCCTGAAAAACCTTTAGGAGAATTACAGATAATTGAGTTACTGATCTTGAATTCTTTGTTTTATATTATTTAAATGTGGTTTTAATGGAAAATTTAAATCCATTAGGTATGAGAACCCTATGTTTTGTCATCATATCTTGATTTTTATATAAAACCATGGGTTTGTGTTTTTAGTTTCACAAAATATATCAACAACTAAAGATATATATGTAATTGGTCCGAATTTCCTCAGACCCTGCAACCCTCCTTTTTTTTTTATTTGGATATTGATATGTCGGGTTAGGGTCAGAACGATGTGCCTTCAAAAAGTTGGAATATAGCGGTACCCGGTGGTACCACACATCAAACACCTCTTACACTTTTTCTGTTATTATCGTACAAACCCGACCTACTTAATTATATCCGGGAATGATTATCCTGCATGCTGATATCATTTTTATTGCCCATATTTTATTTCAATCTAAATTCCAAGTATTTTTATAAGACAACCCCCTTTGTTATTTTAAGCATCATGTGAGGTAACTAATTTAAAGCTTTAAAATTTAATTGCCACCTGGACTACCAAACTGGATTTTTGATTTCTCGCCCAGGTAAATTTTATTTGCTGTAATCCCTGTGATCATATTGCCAGAAATAAATGTTTAAAAAACAAGTCCCAAATTTGCATATATTCACACAAATTATGAAAGCTTTTCTTAATAGAATGAGCTATTTCATTGTACATGTGTGTGTTTTATAATTCATTAAAAACAAATTATGAATTTGTGACATTAGCCATCAAAAATTCAAATTGAAGATTAATTTTCAGATTGAAAAATTCTATTTCTCTGGATAGGACTGTGGATCCATGATGGAAAAATAATAATAAAGATAACAATTGAATTAGTACCTTTTACAATCTTTTACCCAAAACAATTAAGAATTAATAATACATGACATTTTAAGACTTTAATGAATATATAATATAACTATTATATGAAAAAATTGAAATACATAAAGTAGCATTTGCCCAAAATATGTGACCTATATGGATGAGATTCTGTTGATATAAGAAAATAAAGGAAAGGACAATTATTGCCTTTACTACACATGCAGCTATATTTTTTGCATTGTTTTGATTTTTGTGGCTTAATATTTATCAATCCACCCGATTTTTTTTTACTATTCTTATTTTTACAGCTTAATTTGATTCTTAAAGGAGATTTTCTTCCAGTTGTCTCAGATTTTAAAGGCTCTATCGATTAAAATCCTATCGTACTTGATGCAGTATTCAACCCAGATATAGTACATGTATACATGAATTCAACAATAACAAATCTTTTTTCTTCTTCAGAATTTTGCATAATGCTGTTATGATGGAAGCTGTGGAGCGACCTAAAACAGGACGAGGATTTAGACAAAGGATTTCATATTCAAATACAGGACACGAAGATGTGTTTGATGAATCAAAAACTGGAAGGCCTACATCTAGGATGGGTTTTAGACCAGAAACATACGAAAGGTAGACACAAAATTAAGTGGCAAATCAAGTAAATAGCAGAATGATGCTTTTCTTCGACAATTCACTTTCTTCCCAGATTCTTTGAACATCTCTTTAATAATTAAATTCTCTGGAGTCATTCATTTTGGTAGACATCAGGTTTTGTTTTTAAGTGAAAGTCTGTTTCTAGTAATTTCACATGCATTATTTTGTCATTTATTTTCTTTTGTAGTTTTACAAGATCCACAAAAACCATGAAATTAAAGTGAAATCCTGTGATAATTAGTGAATCCACAGTATATTTTTTATTCTCCATAAATAAAAATATGCATTTATAAGATAAGATTCTCGTAAAATGCACACAAAGTCACTCAAATTTTATTGAGAAATGTTAGATGTTATTATAGTAAAGTGTTTGATATACCAGATAACATGCTAGATAAGGCAAGAATGTTTTTTATTTTCTATTTAACAGGACTATTTATCCCATTTTTTAACAAGCAAAATAAAAATTGGAAGAACTTTTTTGAATAGGTTTTTGTAGAAAATTAAATTCAATATATACACACAAACAAAAAACAATTTAACTTTTCCTTTGTAGACATGATTATGATGAATTTTCAAGACAAGAACCACAGATACATTCACCAGATTTCTCCCCAATGGGTGGCTACAATTCCCCACAGGTTGTAAGTTCTCCGTTAGGATACAGGCACTGTAGTCCATCACATCAAATGACTGTATCCCCAAATGATGAGTACTTGTCTGCTCAGTCACCTTCAGCATATAGGTTGTCAAGGGAAATGATTCACCAACGAAGCCCAGTTGTTAGTCCCAGTTACGAACATATGCATAACAAACATTCCATTTCTCAACATTCTCCTTTCCAAGGAGAATTAGATGAAGGACAAATATTTGAATTTGAAACAGACGACAGACATGATCAGAATCCAATGTATGAGGAGTATAGGCCAGTATCTAGAGATTATCATAGGTCATCACCAGAAGGATTGCAGTCAGGTTATGTGCCAATTTTGAGTGGAAGGGACCGATATCAGTACAACCATTATAAACATGTTGATAGTAGTCATGAATCGGAAGTGTTTTCCGTACATGAGGGTCAAAGATCTACTCCCTCAAGACCTCGGTCATCTAGACCTAAATCGGCTAGAAAGAGACCACAAAGTGGAAGAAAACGAAAGGAAAACCAAGAGATATTAGCCAGTCAAGAATCAGGTAAAATTTTTCTGCTGTTTTTACTTTGGAACATTCTGAATTATTCAGTTATTTCATACCGGTAGTTTGTATACCAAAATTATGCAAACGACATATTAAATCCTGCATTTTTATCCTAGCAGTTAAAGGCAGTATTTGGAAAATTTACCAGTGAGAAAGAAATACTGTAAATTCAGAAATTATTGTGTGCATTTATTATTGCGATGTTGTCATTTTAGACCAAAATGCGATTTGAATTTTTGCAATATTGAGAAAAATCCCAATTCATTCATATAAAAAATTCCAAAACGCGAGTTTAAATTATTGCGATTACAACCCTGTCACATTTTTCGCAATAATAAAAACATCGCAATAATTTCCGAATTTACAGTAACCAAGGCAGTCATGTTTACTTAGTTTTTCTTTAAAATAAATAGATAAGAAGTCTGTAATATTACTTCTTCCTGGGTTCCTAAAAGAAAACCTATTACTCTGATTTCATTGGAGATCTATTCTGAATTCAAAGTATTGTTTCAATTGAAAGTTTGGAAATGTTGGGGGTCTTAAACAAAAATGGAACTTCCCCATATACATGTACATGTTTGAAGGTAAGATACCAGTCATGTAGAGTTTTGGTTCTAGAGGCAGAGTTATAGACCTTGAAAGTGTAAGACTTTATTAAATATATATCTGGGTATATTGTAGATATTTTTTATGAAGACTTTTTAAATTACCGGTAAAAGCATTTGCTGATCTTTGTAATTCTTTCAATTGTAATGTTAAATATTTCTCTCAAAATTTTGAAAATTGTAAATCCTATCAGCCATTTACCGGGTACATAGTACAAACAATTTTCAAGGATTCATCGAATTCTGACATTCTTGGTCTGGGTTTCTTAAAAAATCTCAAATTGGAGGAGTTTCTGAATTTAAGATTCACCCTTAACTCAAATATTAGTCAATCAGATCTCTGGACTGGAACATTAAAATTTGAAGAATTTAGTTATGAATTTGAGGAAAAACCCATTCTGAGAAATGTTTATGAAACAGGTCTTCAAATGTTGAATATATACATATAGCTTTCTGCATGTTAAAAAAATGAAACAGTAAACAGGATTTTGACCCCACAAAAAAAAATGCAAGATCAGCAGAATTACAAACCTATAATGCTGTACACAATTTTTTCCAACCAAATTTATTTTTCATACTATTTTGATCTGCTTATTGTAGAAATGGTAGACACAACTGATCGCAAATTAATATTAATTGTATACGTATATTTCATAATTATAATTCAGAAAATTTTGGTTTTTTACCAAATTTAACTAGAATTTATGTAATACATGTACATTGTAATATCATAAATTTATATATCTGAGTTGGGGCCTCGGTGGCCGAGTGGTCTAGGTAGTTCATCATGACTACTAATGATCACTAGCCTGTCAACGCTGGGGTTGTGAGTTCGAATCTCACCTGTGGCGGGGTATGTTCGACTCTGATCTTAATTGACGAGGATTGCCAATATTCCTACCGAAGGTTGGTGGTTCTCTCCAGGTACTCTGGCTTCTTCACCAATAAAAACTGGCTGCCGCAAAATGGCCAAATGTGCTGAAAACGGCATTAAACCCCAACTAAACAAACAAACAAATATATATCTGAGTTTATGATGTTAATTGTCTTTCAGATTCAGCTGTTGTGCGTCCTCACTCATCATTTTTACGCTTTAAACCTCTCCCAGCAATAGGATCAAATGGAAGAATGACTGATCAAGAGAGAGCCAATGAACTTGCAGAACGAACTAAACAGTTACACTTAAAGGAACGGCACGCTGATTCCAATCAATCTGCTGTAGGTTTACATCATTCTTACTCGCCAACAAAAGACAGTAAAATTCAGGATGAGAAATTGTATTTGGAGGAAAGTAAAGTGCACAGTGATGGAGATGAGACCACTAAGACTTCACAGGTAGACAGTGACTATCGGTTCATACCTCACAAATTACCAGATGAACCAACAGGAAATGAAATGAGACTTCTGTTGGCTGTAAAACTCCCTGATGGAAAGCGAGTTCAGAGACATTTTCGATTGACAGACACTTTGCATACAGTTAAGGAATTTGCTGAAAATATGGCATGTTCTGATTTGTTAGAATATCAGATTTTTTGTAAATCTTCTGAAGTTGTGTTTAAAGACCTGTCCCAACTGCTGGGTGAGACAGGTTTAGAGGATCGTACTCTTCTTTATATGATCAGGTCTAGTTAGCGATATTTGGTCAGAACGTACAGTAGAACTTCAATCTCGCAATTATTTAAGGCACTAGCAAAAGTAATTGGGTAATATGGTAGATCAAGCACTCAACGTTCAAAAGAACAGAAATGGCCATTGGGGGACTTTAGAGATTGTTGTATGCACATGTGTAAAGTATTTTGACTTAGGGCGACTGAAGTTCAACTGTACCTATTTTCACTGAACCAATCATTTTGATGTACGATTTTGTAAAATATTGTTAGCCTGATGTGTGAATCTTTTCATTTTGGTCTTAAGTTTGTTGTTTAACTTAAATTTTGTATACTAGGTTCTCTTATAAATGTGTGAAAACAAAATATGCAAGAACCAAAAGAACAATACTTGTACTATTTTGTACGTCAATTGGAAATATCAGCCATTATAATAGTAAATTTTTGAATTTTTATTTACTGATTTTCAAGATGCCTAAAATGAATACAGTCAAAAATTCTTAGATACCGGTAAGCAAGAACACAAGATTAATCAGATCTAGTTTAAAAAATTCTTGAAAAATATTGCTCATTAAACACTTTATTCTTTATATCAGTTTAGCAAAATTGTTTAAAGGACCCAACAATACATTCTCTTGTTATTTTGGCAAATCCTGGGAAGAGCCCACTGAATATGGGACATAAAACATGGGTTTTGAGAATCCCTGTATGTTTGTAATAAGTAAAACCTAGTTTTCTCGGCTTTTTTAATGTTAAAGATATTTTTGGTACTTTATAGTAGTATTTTTGAAACATTGGCTGTGATACTAATATTTGTCTGTGATATTGTTTATATCATTCTGTTTTTGTTAAGGTCTGTATATTTAGTGGCATATTGTAGAGTTAAAGGGGTAGCTAAAGGTTCCTCTTAGTTGCAAGATATTAAGTATAAGTGATTTTATCATTCAAGTCAGTTTAACTGAGTTGTATTTAATAAAAGAGAAGTTTAAGTTATCTCCCCTCTATCAAGGTACATGGGAGAAATAATAAATAGGGTAAAGAATTAAAGTTACCCTTTCCCCGAATCAACTTGGTCAGGGGAAATAACTGATTTCTCATTTTTAAGAATGTTTAGTTACAAATAAGAACAAAAAATATTGGTAGAACATCTTACCAAAATTTATCTCATTTGATTGAATTGAAATTTCTTATTTTTTCATTTTGTCAGAAAACTATATTCATTTTTTTTGTATAATGCAAAAATCATGTTTGTTTTTCATTGAAAAATAAAGGAAATTTGTGTTAAGTTAAACTCTTGCCATGAGAAATTATGTTAATATATCTACATGTCATTTCAAACTTAAATCAGGAGACCAACAATGGTGTTTAACATACTTGTAGTATCTTTTGCTTTGAATTTTTTATATACCATCATGCCTCAAATATAAACATATTTTTGCTTTGTTTATTTTTCAATACCGGCAACTACATTTTACCCACGACACGTCATCTGTAATTGATTTGTTTTTAGGTGTTAAAGTGGTATTGAATCAATTTTTTTTTTAAGTTTAAGTCAGTTTCTGAGTAGCTACAGGTTAACACTATTTTGCCTGTTTACTTTATTATCAGATGTTCATGAAAGTCTGCCATATTTACTTTTATGTCATTTTCAGTCCTGCAGTAAAGATTTATTGTTTAAATATGGTATTAAATTGATAAGTCGTAAGAACTTGTTTAATTTCCATTCCATACCTATCTGATATTCTTTTGGCATGATACTTGCACATTTTGGATAATTTCACGACTTCATGTGCCTGTGGATTAAGCATTATTTTCTCAAGCTTACCTCAATTTTGACACAAAACAGACTTTAGTTGACAAAAGCTTCTATTTTTACCATTTGAACTTTGAACTGATGAATGCACCAATTTAACCTCACTGAATGTTGATTTTCCTTGTGTTCCTTTAAAAATTTAAAATCATTCACATAAACATTTGTTCCTTCTATCTTTAAAACAAACCAAAATCTGCTTTATATAGCTTACAGGTGTCATTCAACACTTTTGTACTCGTTTGATCAAAGGGAAATAATCACTATTAGAATTGACAACTTTTTACAAGGAAGAGAATGTGGATTCTCTGAATTCTTAACCCTTGATAAGAATTATATTACTGTTGTTGGAGTTTTCACAATGTCCTCTTTATTGCTAGACCATATTTTGTAGGACTAAAGACCTTTTTGTTGATATTCGATTGATTAATTTGATAACAAAATGAAGGCTTAAATACTGAAAAAGAAAAATTCTAAATCAACAGGGAAACATAGGGAACTGTTCAGAAATTACTTCTACTCGACCAAATATCACCCTGAAATCAGCTAAATCTCTTCCCTACCCGTATCTGAATTTGTCATATGAATGAAGCCCAAAATTTATGGTCATTCCTATTGTTCATTCTTCAATTGTTTTTAAAAATATGCATCCTTTTCCGGTTAGGAGTCAAGGTCAAAATAAGGGCTAGGCACAATTCGTGAATCAATATCCCAACATTCACATGACAAATTCAATATGGTTATTACTTTTGCATAAAGTACAATGTAGAAGCTAATATTTGACTCAAAGTTGTAGGGATCTGCTGAATTCTAGGTATTGGTTGTTCTAATAACAAAGGAGATATTGAAATTTCACATTCAGAACCAGTGCAGTATATGATTTGGTGAATGGATTATGTAACTACATTTTGTATATTGTTTGTAGTCAATATGGATTATCATCTTCCAAAAGTACTGTTGATAAATATTGTAACAGTTTGAAATATAAGCTAAATGAAAATTGCATGATTTTATTGTTTAGAGAATAATAAAATAACAAGGAATGAATATTCACAAAACTGAATTATGGAAATTTACAAAGAAGGGGGGGGGGTTAAGAATTTTATGGCCTCACTTTGCCAAGATTGATACTTGCCTTTTTGAAAATGCTTTTACATTTTTTATGTTATCTTTTGTCATATTAGAATAAAGCAGACATTGTAATATTTATACATGTAGTACTAATGGTAGAAACTTGAGGAATGGCCCTAATAACATTTTTTTAATGACACCAATTTTATACCGTTTAAGGTTTAACATCAATAAGGGACAATGAGTAGAATGTGTATGTTATTTCATCATATCATGATTGTCATTATATATAGGTCAGAGTTTTATGCTTTAAAGAAATAAAAGACTTCACATTTATGGAACTTAAAGCCAGGTGCTATTAGTTTCAGCATTGTTCAGCACTAAGGTAATTCATACTAGTCTGTGTCGGTACTTTTTTTCGGTGCCATTTTATTGAAGCTGTATGAGCACATTCACAATGAGTTTGCATTAAAATAATATGAATATTGTAATTTTTAGCGGTTGTCTTTTTATTAGCTCACCTGGCCCTGGATTTGTATCGTTGACTTGTATCACAGTCCAAGATGGCAGCATCGGCAAATTTAGTTAATCATAGGACCCTATGGAAAAATTCACTTACCGTAAAGATATTCTTGTCTCAAAGCACAGCCAATTTGAACAAAAATTGGCAGTAATAGTCCCTATGTGATCTTTCAGAAATTGTATCCAATGACCTTGAAAGAAAAACATGGCCACCACAGGCAGAGATGGTAACTTATATGGACCTCTTTCAAAGTTGTATCCTATGTCTCAGACTGCCATCCAAGACTGCTGCCTACTTAGTTTAACATAGGATTCAATGGAGGAAATTACTTACACATCTTGACCAAAACCACTTACCAAGCTTGCTATTAGGTGTTCTCTTTGAGAATTGTATCCATAAACCTGATTGTCAACCAAGATGGGAATGGTAAAAAAATTCATTTTATTTTAAATGAATCCAGTTGACCAAATACAGACTCTTGTGTGCTACTAGCTTGTATTGTCCTTATATCGAATACTGCAATACCGTGGCTTGAAAGGCTCCCTGTAGTGACAAGATGAACGTTTAACAAGAGTTACAATTCTAAATAATCCATTAAGATGGAAGGAGCAATATTGGGTTAATATATATGAGCAATACTACGACATACTAGCAATTTAATATTGCTTCTATTGCTGTTCTTCATCTTGAAATAAAATTATTTAATACCAATTATGATGCATAAGATGTGCACATTTCGTTGATTTATGACTCATCAGTTGTGCTCAAAGCCTAAAATGTTGAAACCCAAAAGAACAATCCAAAGGTTGTAGAGCGAATTAGAAAATGCCAAAATGAAAAAAAGGGGTAAAGCCAAAACCATCCAAGGACAGAGCTATGCACAAAGAAGATACTACTCAGTTTTCACAAATTTAAGTGACTATTATAAAAGGTCTTTTTAAACAGCACTGCATGATCAAGACAGCATCACATTTGATCAGGGTTTACAGTTTTCTATTAAATCCAAATCATGATGTCAGAAAGACAGCTGTTTTTATGCCCCTGTTTCATCTTTGTCTGTATATACATAATTGGTTTCCATTTAATAACTTTTATTTTCCCTTGATGGAATCACTTTAAGTTTAGAATACCTGTATTTTTAGACACCACTAAACACAGATTGAGTCTGGAATATTTCTGAGTTGTGCCCCTTTTTAATGTTAAAAATAGCAAAAATTTAGGTTTCTGTTCAAAAACATTGTTTTTTTCTAAGCATTTGAAATTTGAAAATTTCCACTAAACACAAATTGCTTTTGAAGTTGTCTTATTTGGTGTCAGTATATGGTATTAATAGCTGGAGTTTGTGGGGGGGTCACCTGTTGCAATGGAGGACACATTCTGTCTGTATTTATTTCTAAGTCTTCAAACTTTCAACAAGGATAAATTTTAGTGAAGTTACATTCAAAGGACTTTTCAATATTCCCCATTTTTGATACATGCGAGTTGTCGACCAGTTACAGCTTTATCTGCCCTTTTGAGGTGTCTTCCATAGACATCAATGTACAAAATATCATTTTACTGCAAAATATTTTTTCTTGCTAGCAATATTCTCCATATACAATAGTGACATAGTGGATATATTTTTTCACATTTTTCTATGTATGATGAAGGCCTTCCCTCATTCAATATTTTCAGAAAAATAATTAAAAGTAATTTTTGCCCTTCATGTTAAATATCCTGCCAGGATAGATAACTCATGCATATGGGAGACAACTCCAACATCAGCAAATAGGGAATACAATAGCAAACAGTTCTTACTTTTTCTGAGACCACAAAGCTGCTGTCTTTCTGAAATTACCAGTTAGTCCTGGTTAAGAACGACAAACCTGAAACGGATGGAATAAAACCTAAGAAAAGCAGAGGTTTTTACCCCTTTCTGGTGTTTGCAGTAATGTTAATGATTTTTGTCAGTAATTTGGTCCCTTTGTCAGTAATCTCAAGCTTCAGCATGAAAACTACCAAAGAGCACACGATGACCTGCCATCAAAGCATCTTATATTGAGTTGTCTAGAAACAATCCGAGTACAAATGTATTTATCATTAATATCGTTAAAACACTTTTCATAACTGGAAAATCAAACGCAATTACAAAGCATTTACACGACCGGGAATAAAAGAAAATTTTTGGTAGAGGTAAATCAGAAATCCAGGACAATTACGGAAATTCCGTAATTGTAAACACCTCTGCAAAAGGATAGGTTTTATAATTCAAAAGTGGAATCCATTGTTTAAAACCTTACCAAAGGATTGTAAAAATGATACAATAACACAAATAATAATTTAATTCTGGTTATCTATGTGTTAACTTAAAATTATAAAGATCTGGGATTAACAATGGCAATAACTGATGTATGAAAATGGCTGTAAGCCCCCATATTCTTTGTTCACCTCCGGTGTACACGGGTAAAGTATAACCCGTTGTTGCGTTGATGTTTGTCCTAAACTGTGTAGATCGTACACTCCTACAAAGTGACAATAATGAGGTAGTAAACACAGCATCAACCTGAAATGTAAAAACATTCTTATTATTAGAATTAAACCTGTAAACTTTCTAAACATAATATATGCTGAAACGAGCTTATGAAAATTTCAGGATATGGCCATGAGGTATGCACCATTGAGACAACTTCCCAGCATTCTCAACAAGGAAAAGATTGGTAACATTTGTAGACTCCAATATGGAGCAACAGATCACACTAAATCACATCTAGGAAGTGTCAAATTCTGTAAACCACTTTAAAATTTTGAAACTGAAACAGCATTGTGCTTAATTTAAAAAAAAATCAAGGTGCAATACTACCCTATCTAAATTAAGGTTTAATATGTAGTATATTTAAGAAATAATTCACCGCGGCTTGAAAATATCCTGAATTTACCACAGGTAGGCCCTTTATGCCAACTATTTTGCCATGGGCGACAGGCAGAATCCATGGTAACCCTGACCCTAACCCTAACCCTACAAACCCTAACCCTAACAACCCTAACCCTAACCCCAACCCTAACCCTAACTCTAACCCTGACCATAACCCTAACCCCTAATCCTAACCCCTAACCCTAACCATAACCCCTAACCCCTAACCCTAACCCTAACCCTAAAACCCTAACCCTAACTCTAACCCTGACCATAACTTTAACTCTAACTCTAACCTTACCCTAACCATAACCCCTAACCCTAACCCTAACCCTAACCCTAATCCTAACTCTAACCCTGACCATAACTCTAACTCTGACTCTATCCTAACCCTATTTTGGCAGTGATAATTAGACTTTTGGCATGAATATAAACAGAAAGCTGCATGAAATATAACAAACTGATTCTCCTTCATTTTCGTCAGTCTGCCCACTAAGGAAAAGCCAACATTCCACCAGCCAACCCATCGTACCTCACCAAACTTAACCAGATTTTTACATTTTGAAAATTCTGTTATAAATAAAATCCTCAATCCTAGCCACCAATTTTCTTGGTCAGGGTATATTAAAATCTACAAAAGTTAGACAAATTAGAGATATTCTTACTTCTGTTCTGTTCAAATGAAGTGACTTCAGGTCTATTTCTCCACAATAACCAATGACTGGTATAACATTCAGCATTCCGTCCTTCTGAAACAAACCACTGCAACATTACATATTTTCAAAATCTTGCATTCATTTGGTACATGTACACACACTAATATACAGAATTCAGCTTTACAAGCATTTAATAACATGACTGCCTGCAAAAATTGACATAAAAAGCAGACTTGTAATACATTTCCAGTTATTACCTACCCTTGAAGGCACACCTGTCATTTGTCCCCATACATCAACATTTTCTTCTTGTAATCCAATCTCCTCATGTGATTCCCTAAGAGCAGTATGAACAATATCATGGTCACTTTCATCCATTTTTCCTCCTGGAAAACTGTTATAAGTTTTAAAAGTTTTATTTTTGTAGGAATATCAGAAACAATTGTTTAAAGAATATCTTGGAGACTCAAATACCTAAGGCCACACCAAATTAATTTTTTGTTCTTTGGATTTTTAGATGGCAAAAATAGGTGCGAGCGGGCAAAAGTTTAATTTTAATTTTTTTTTCTTGAAGACTTGTTTTTTTCGAGCGCAGATAAAATTTACGTGCGGCACACAATTTTAAGAAAATATTGCAAAAAATGGGGAAAATCCTAATTTTTACAAAATTTTAGGAGCAGGCAAACAGTTTTTATTTTTAATTTTTAGAAAAATGAAAAAGTTAGGGCAAATTTTCAGCATTTGAAGTGGAAAAAAAATTTTTTTCTTAGAATTTACATCATTCAAAAATCGGAGCGGCGAAATCCAAAGAACTAAAAAAAAATTTGGTATGGCATAATTTATTCTTGACACAAAAAAACCTCCTTTCTTCACCTAGTTTATTATGGTCATTAATTTCAAAGGAGAAAATTGTATTAAACCAATTTTTGTCTGCATGTCTGTCGGTGTAAAGAATCACGGTATTATATAATAAAAAAATATCTATGTCTGTATTATGATAGAATGTACACACCATTAGGCCACACAAAATTTATTTTTAGTTCTTTGGATTTCGCTGCTCCAATTTTCGAAGTTTATAAATAAAATTTATTTTGGTGCATCATTTTGAAATATGCTGAAAATCTGCCTCAATTTCTTCATTTTTCATACTACCCCGAAATTGGTACTATAAAATTTACTGTTAAAAATGATAATATTTGTAAAAACTATGAAGTGTCTCCCTTGTGCACAGCTCTGCCCTTGAATGGTTTTTGGCTTTATCCCTTTTGGTCATTTTGGTATTCTTGACTTTGCTCTTCAACTTTTTGGATTGTTTTGGTTTTTACAACATTTTAGGCCTTTAGCACATCTGATGAGTCTATTTTTTCCAATATTTTAGTTAAAAAAAAATTAAAATTTCATCCGCTTGCACCTATTTTCACCACAAAAAATCAACAAAAAAAATCAATTTGTTATGGCCTTATGTACTAATATCTTCAATTATGACTTTATATTATGTCTGACTATGTTTTTCTAATCATATTTGTTAACTGTTAACATCCTGGGGCTTTAGTTTGAACAATTTTTTAAATATACATGTATAATGCAGGTTTCTGACAAAACATACCGGTATATAAATAAATTAATATACTCCTTTCATCTTGCTTTAACCGAATATGGTCTTTGCATTATGTACTTTCAAGCATACAGTGTCTTAACGATGTCTTGTACTTTGTCTTGTAACGAAAATTTGAACTTTGCAAAGTCATACCCATATGTAACTTTACCAAAAGGTACCCATCTGTACTCAAGCAGGATTAACGACAGGAATTAGAATGAATTACCGAACCAATTTTATTATCATGTGACTCACATGAAGCATGAAACATCAGGTTTTTACTTTCAATTGGTGATGTACAGCAGCAATTCACTTTTTGCAGATATTGGAGTTGTCTTCCATATGCCTGAGTTATCTTTCCTGACAGAAGGTGTCTTGTATTTAATACAAAGGGCAAAAAGTACTTTTAATTTTGTCTAAAAATATTGAATTCATCACACATTGAAAAACGTGGGAAAATATATCCAAGAACATATCATTAAATGTGAGTGGAGGATATTGATAGGAAGAAAAAATATTTTGCAGGATATTATGACAATTTGTCCAATGATATCTATGGAAGACACATTCTCCAAAGAGAAGATAACTCTGTAAATGGGAGATAACTGAACTTACATGTACCAAAAATGGAGAATACTGAATTAAAAAAAAAACTGGTTTGATGTCAATCAGACAGTTTCTTGTTTATATGTTGTATCCATTTCTGATATAAAATGAGTGGCCATAAATATTATCACATACCATACCTCTCCTCTGTGTTGTGGCATTGTCATTGGTCTAACCATAAATAACATTGATGGCTCATCATTTACAGAACACAATGGAACTAATACAGAAGCCAGTCTCGCATGATCTTTCAATTTGACTTTTCGTGGTAATGTGACTGATGACAATTTCTTCTGAACTATACATCTATTTTCCTCAGAAAAAATATTTCTTAAATTACCATGGCTACTCTTAAATAATTTTGTTCCTTTTGATGGTGTGCAGTAAGTGTTTTTCAGCAAACAAGAATAGAATTTTCCATGCAATGTCGATTCAATAGTCTTTCCACTATCAGGTGAAATTCTACTATGTTTTAGAACAGTCCTTATGCAATTCATTGTAAAATTTGTGATCCTGGATATTGAAAAATTCCCTGTTTGGTCTGAGAAGTCTTGACGTTTTACATAATCTTTACTGTTATACTTCCATTACAATTCCATTTTTCTTAAGTTTTTAGAGAAACATTTCTTTATTGTCTCATGTACACATAGGAAAAACATTTAATTGTAATTTGCATGAGATGACACTACAAAATTTGAATCAAAGCAGTAATTTTATCGCTTCTCTTGAAATTAAGTCACAGCTAAACCTTCAACACAAAGGAAAATACTGAGACAGTTTAAAACTGGACTAAACCACTGGTTTGAGTCCAGGGTACTATTTCACTAAAGCTCATATGCATGAAAGTTATGACTTATCCTTTGAATGTATACAAATTATGACTGATCGTAACTCATTACCCAGGAATTATCCCTTCAATTTAAGTTGAAAAAGTCAAGTTTGGTATAGTCCATGTTCACATTTAATAAGCTATGACTATTCCATATTTGATTTAAACTGTTAAAAGGAATGACCAAAAATATTGTTTAATATATAGTATGGCATTTTGAAGGTAACTGATAGATTATCATCCCTCCTTCCTGTCCCTCAAAATTGGCCTGACCCATATTTTTTTAAGTTTCCGAAATTTGATTTTCAGAAAAATTTTCGTGTCCATTTCTGGTAAAATCTTTGATTTAACATACACATTAGGGGCACGTAGGACTTTGTGAGTCGCCAAATCGATCACATGCCCCTGTATCGTGGATCTCGAAGATAGCAAGAAATTTCATGAACTTTGCCAAACACGTGTTGGCGACAGAATATAGATCCATGCAAAAAAAAATAAAATCTTCAAACCCGCCCCATATTTTTTAGAAGCGGTAGACATGGAAGATGTAATTTAAGACCAAGTATCAATTAATTGAATTGAACTAGGAGATATTTTGGGAGCATCATAACATTGCAACCACCAGTTACCCTAGTACCCTAACATGGGTTACAAATGCAGATAGTTGATTCTGTGCACACATTTCTGGACAAATATGGGGAAAAAATGCAGCACCTGTGTCAATCAGGAAATTTTTTGTTAGCAACCGAAAAAATCTAGGACCAAAATTGCAGCAAAAAATAATAGGAAAAAAAAACCATTTCATCCTCCCCCCCCCCTTTCCAAAAAAAAAAATAAACGTCAAATCATGAAATGGTTGCTCCCTAAGCAAACCACTTTCATAACCTTCCCCCCCCTAAAATCATATATTTCTTTTGTAAAGAACCAAAGTAATTTTGAATATCACTTGAAACCTTTCTACTGAAACAAACCATCAAATGTGAAAAGATGACCAGTGTCACAGTTCCAGTTGAGACGGGGGAAAGAAACGACTCAATTGTGACAATATATAATGTCTGCCCCCATGCGAAAAACTGTGGAGTTGTTTTATGATGTTGTTTCACCTTATTCGTGGATAGCTTTCGAAGTAAGCAACAGAAATCATATCAACAGAGGCTTATTCTCAGTTTTTCAAACTGTGTTAACATGCTTGCAGATTCTATGCATGTCAGATCCTGTCACTCAACAGTGGGCGTAAACTACAGACTGTTTGGATCAGAAATTTAGGGTTTTTTTAAATCATTGGTATATTGTTAGATAGTTTTGACTTATAACTTTAAAAATTAAATTTGGGATAAAGTGAAGAATATGATCTAAATTCTGGTAGTACCAGAATTTTACAATTCTGGTATAAAATTTATGTTCCAGAATTGTTGTCACAATTCTAGTACTACCAGAATTGTAATAATACAATTCTGGCTTTTCCGGAATTGTAATACTCTACAATTCTGGAAAAACCAGAATTGTCTCCAATTCTGGTTTCTAAAATGCTACCAGAATTGTACAAATTTTTAAAGTCTGTAGTTTACGCCCACTGTTGAGTGACAGGATCTGACATGCATAGAATCTGCAAGCATGTTAACACAGCTTGAAAAACAGAGAATAAGCCGGATAAAGTGAAGAATATGATCTAAATTTGATTAACTTCATTCTATGTACATTTATGATTGATTGAATAGAAAAATGTTATTGATATCTGCATGCTGTAGAAGAAAAAAAGTTTTTTTTTTTTTTTTTTTTTTTTTTTTTTTGATGTTCATGCATATGAAATACAGGTTGGAATTGATTTTGGGACATCTGTCCCCTCCTTTTTTTGAGGGGGTCATTAAGCTTTTTTTTATGAATTTGGTGTATGTAACTTTTAAATATTTTATTTGATATAATGTTTTTTAGTAACATTTTTAATGTTACTTGCAAGATGAAAATGGAAAAACTTCTTAAAGGACACACCTTAATTTTCGAATTTTTTTATTTATTTATCCGATTTTGAAAAAAAAAAATTTAAATGGTTCACGAATAAATGTAATAAAAGTATATGCAGGCACATTTGTGTTATACCTTTTTTGTTGCAGACAAAAAAGGGATTAAAGGGACCAAAAGTAGCAATTTTCATGACACCTAAAATTTTTATTTATCATCTGAATCAGATTTTACTGGGGATTTTATTTTTATTATAATCTTGACTAGCGCATCCAGTAGTATGTTGACAGATTTCTTCTCTCTTTTATGGTTTTTGCGATATAAGGGGTTAAAAGGGCAAAAAAGGAAATCTGGCTGGATTTTGAAATTTTTTTTGGTTTTTAATTTTCTTTTTATGGTAGGTCCAATATTTTTTTGTAATAGAATAGAGAATGGAAACAGGAAATGTGTCAAAGAGACAACAACCCAACCAAAGAGCAGAAAACAGCCCAGGGTCACCAATGGATCTTCAACACAGCAAGAAAATCCCACACCCGGAGTCGGGCTTCAGCTGGTCCCTAAACAATAATGCATACTAATTCAGATGTATATTATTATTATAATATCCTGTGTTTGCACATGTGTTACTTAAATTGTTTTACATGTAGATAAAAGTTGTGGTCGTATCATGCTGCAATTATCAAAGCTAGCCCTTTATTTTTTAAAACTTTTAATATCTCAAAGTATCTCATTTTCCTTGAGCAGAAAATAATTTTTAGCCTGGGGACACTCCGACCCCGTGGAATTAATGTAAAAAATTCTTAATTTCAATTCATTTACAAAGTACATGAAGTATGCACACCAACTTTTTACGGTACAGTTATCTTATATGTGGTACGTTTTCTATACATCACAACGTCAAATATATTATTTTACTTTTTTTTACTATATAGTTTTACCATCTACCTTGCCATTTATGTATTTTCTATGAAGTACGTTTACTGATGACTCCCACGTCAAATAATTTTTTTGTTTTTGTGTACATTTTATGTACAGACTCAGTCTTGCTCTGGGTTTCAAAGAGTCAACACCTTTTTATTTTTATTTTTTACATACTCGTGATCAAGACCATATTGGTCGAAACGTTGAGTATTTTTAACTTTTTAGTTTGTTGTTGTTTTTTACGATTTTATATTTGGTTTTGTTCGACTTGTGTATTTCATACATTTTAGTCGTTTTATGCCCCTTTTGACAGCTCACCATTTCCATTTATTTTTCTTGTTATCTATTATCCCATAAATCAAAGTGTTTTTGTCAGTTCATTTGATTTTCAAGTAACATATAAGTTCTAATGAATTTAACATATTTTAAATTTAGTGTATAATAATTTTAATTGACAATGGTCATTTGTTTTAGCTGTTATTCTCCTATGATGGTGCGTTGTTATCTATTTCTCGTGCGATAATTTATTTGTCATAACTAATTTCCCATCATATGATATGAACAATTGTTACGAGAAATTCTGTTATTTGATTTATTTGTCATAACTAATTCCCCATCATATGATATGAACAATTGTTACGAGAAATTCTGTTATTTGATTGGCCTTGATCCAAACGTCGCTGTTTTCTGATTGGGTGAAATCTGTGCGGTCATCGTTGAAAGCCACCATTGCATAGCAACATTTGACTTCACAGAAAAATAAAAGTTAAGATTTCCCGCCGGTCAGACACCGAATCACAAACAAACAAATATTCCTGAAGAATCATAAGAGAAATAGGTTGAACAACTCGTAAAAATTAGATACCGCTTAATATCAACTCTTGTTATTTAATTTGGACTTAATAATAAACTCGCCAAAGGCTCATTTATTATTATATCCAAATTAAACAACTCGATTTGATATCAAGCGATATCTAATTCTCATTTATTGTGAAACCTATAAATGACACTTTAATTAACGATTATGGTATAATAGAAGAATTTGCTCTGGGTTGAGTGATTTTTGAAGAACTCACAATATATGTTTTTAAGATAAAGAATGACAATATCAGTACTTTTCTTTTGTTTAAACTTTTGTCATACATGTATATACCGGTAGGTCCGTTATCTCCCTTACCTAAGTGAACAAAGGGTTGTCTCCTTTTGGAGGCCATTTATTATTTCTCTTGGGCAACTTTATCAAGGGAGATAACTCACTGATGTTTCTCATATTAGTCATAATCCACAACATTAGTTCTTCAGTTCTTTTTTTTTCAGGTGCTAACAAGGTACAAATCAGTATGGAAGGATGTGGATCTAAAGCTGAAGCCATTCTTTTTAGGAGGAGTAATGAAGGAAGCAGGTAACCATCAAATACAATATTTTCCTTCTTTTTTTTTTGCTGAACAAAAAAAAAACCCAATGATTTTTAGTTTTGAACTAAGGGTATAATTTTCAATCCAATTTCAATTCAATTTTACTTTTACATAGGACATCACAAACAACATTTTTCTTGTTATGGTTCATATCAAATATTTATGTTACATTTTTATACAAAACTGATATCCGATATACCATGTAAAATTAAAATTCTATACCATGTCATCCCTTTTTCTTACTCTGGTCTTTGGTATTAATTATTTGAAATATTGGATCTTAGGAAACAATTACAAACCAACAAATAAATATCCAGCATTTCATAAGAAGAAAAATTATGTACCTGTCCTAATCCTCAATCACTGTATCGCTAATCATTTTTTAGTTCACCTGCCTAAAGGCCATGTGAGCTTTTGTCATCACTTGGCATCTGTCGTCCATCTGTCCATCTGTTCACTTTTCACATTTTTAGCTCACCTGGCCATAGGCCATGTGAGCTATTGCCATCACTTGGCGTCCGTCGTCGTCGTCGTCTGTAAACTTTTTCAAACGTTAACTCGTCCTAAACTACTGGACCGATTTCAACCTAACTTTGCAGAATTGTTCTTTAGGGCATCTGGAAAATTTCTATCGTTTAAAATTTTTGAAATGTCGAAAAACATGGCTGTCGTTACTATAAATAGAACATAGGGGTAAATTGCTGTTTTTTGCTAATAACTCAAAAACCGTTACAGATATCGAAAATCTGACAGGGGTAAAATTGATCAACATGACAAGATCTACCTACCCTGAAATTTTGAAGGAAATTCCAAAACCCATTTAGGAGTTATTGCCCTTTTTTCACATTTTTGGCTTTTTTTTATGTTATTATTTCAAAAATCTTCTTCTCTGAAACTACTATTCAAAATCATATGAAACTTGGTAAGATTGTTGCTTAGGGTACCCTGCATAGAACTGATGTGGGGATTTTTGATTCGTCGAAAAACATGGCCGCTGTTACTAAAAATAGAACATAGGGGTAAATTGCTGTTTTTTGCTAATAACTCAAAAACCGTTACAGATATCGAAAATCTGACAGGGGTAAATTTGATCAGCATGACAAGATCTACCTACCCTGAAATTTTGAAGGAAATTCCAAAACCCATTTAGGAGTTATTGTCCTTTTTTCGTCAAATTTTCATAATTTAACATTTTTCGTCATTTATCTCCAAAACTATTTGAGATAGAAGTGAAATGTAAATTGAAAAATGTTTGCCATGTTGAGATCTACCTACCCTGAAATTTTGAAGGGAATCCCAAATTCTATTTAGGAGTTATTGGTTTGTGTAATTTGAGGTCGGGTTCTGTTACATTTATTTAAGGTTCACCCTTATTCCTGGTCAATTTTGTCAACTTCCTGCCAGGACTACCACCATCAGGGAACATATTTTAACATTAAACCTTATGAAAAATAAATCTTTAACAAATTTTCCCTGAACAATTGAACCAATTGCAACAAACTTGGTCAAATAGTTGATTAATTGTCCAATGAAAACCAGACTCCAGGTGAGCGATACAGGCTCTGGTGAGCCTCTTGTTATATTCTCCTCTGAGATCACTGGGCCAATTGGAATTAAACTTGGCAGGAAGCATCTATGTAAGGTCCTTTATAAAGTTTGCTCATATCGTCCCGATCAGACAACAAACATGGCCTCCATGGGCAATTATTTTTTCTGATTGGCCGAATTTTCAAAAATCTTCTCCTCTGAAACTGCCTGGCCAAATGAAAAAGAACTTTACAGAAAGCATATATTGGAGGTCCTTTATAAAATTTCCTCATTTCATCCCAATAGAACTACAGATATGGCTGCCATTGGCAGTTCTTGTTTCTGATTGGCTGATATAAAAAAATCTTCTCCTCTGAAAGCGCTTGGCAAATTGGAACGAAAATTGACAGGAAGCATCTGTTGGAGGTTTGTTACAAATTTTCCTCATTTTGTCCAGATCAGGTGACAAACATGGCCATCATGGGCTATTCTTGTTTCTGATTGGTTGATTTAAAAAATTTCTCTGAAACTGCTGGGCCATACGGCTTTCATGCCAGATAGGCGATACAGGCTCAGCCCTCTGAGCCTCTAATTTAATCTGCTGTATGTTTAATATATAGAATACTGTGTGTATTTGTGTTTTGGAGTTACTTTTTTCAACTTTATGACACATTCTAATACATGTATGACCTGTGTCAAATGCTTTCAGTCTACATCCGTGGTAAAATAGACGTCAGACAGCTTATTTGGCAACATTGTAGTAAAGTTTTCCACAAGCTTTAACAATGTCATAGTATAACTTATGTCGTGTAAATGGTGTCTTCATGTCTGAATACCAATATTGCTGAGTTTCAATTGTAGAAACTGTCCTATTAGAATAGAAATAATTCATGGTAGCTTGAAAATATCATGACTTTACGACAGGTAGGCCCGATATTTGACCATTTGCTCTTGCTCATGTCAGAATAATTGGCATGAAGGGCATATCGGGGGTAAAATCAGGATATTTTGAAGCCACTGTGAATTACTTCTCAAGTCTATTGTTTTTAGCTATTTAGTGCTTGTCTTGTCGTGAGGGCTTTACAAATTGTGGAAGATTAAACAACAATCCTTCAATGTAATCAGCCTTTCAAGATATAAAATTAAGTTATAAGGAAATTAGCATTATTGATACCTATTGTAGCACTTTATCCTTACATTTTCATATTAAGTGAACAAAATACATACAAAACTAGAAATTGTGTCTGTAATACACGCATGCCCTGCCCTAAAATCCGTATAAAAGCAAAACTTAACCAGAGTCGCTGAAGCGTAAAATGTAGGTCATAATGACCCAATTATTGTATGACTGCTCAATACTACCCAATGTGAATGAACATCCACTGATGAAGTATCGTTACTAATTTCCTTAAAATGGGTCACTTAAGCATAAAATGTAGGTCATAATGACCCAATTATTGTATGACTGCTCAGTGCTACCCAAGGCACATCCACTGATGAAGTTTCATTGATACACTATGCTTAGTTCCAAAGAAATGAACCTAAATGCTAAACTTAACCACATAGTTCAGACGTACGTACGGATGGACGGACAAGGGTAACTATATGCCCCATCCACATTCGTGGGCAGAGCATAAAAAAGCACTAACGGGAACTAGGGATTTCTGAATTGTCAAGAAAAGTGAAGGGGATAAACAGGTTTTATGCATACTTCTGAATTGTATGGGGATAAACAGGTTTTATGTACATCCAAACCCCTTTGTCTATCCTGACTCTCTGATGTACAATATAAAATACATGTATTTGATAACACTCAATACAGTATATACTAATTAGTAACAAGGGTAACACCATCTAGAATATAAACAGGAAACAATAATTCATTTAGATAACAGAGTCAGAATGTGCTAGGCTTAATAGTACTTTCATGAATAAAATTCAATAAATGTACAGTCTTTACATAACTTATATTTTATTTGTAGCAAACAGACCACCAGCAATGGTACCAAACAAAGGGGCATATATGATGAAACATGATATACCCAACAATGCAAAATATTACCAAATACCATTAAATGTTCCAAAGGTACAACTAGTAATTAAACTGTTAGTGTAGAAACATATTATTTGTGATGGACTGTTTTTTTGGTACATTTAATTTTAAAGTATAAAACTTTAGGACTTAATGCATGTACAGAATTATTAGGATATGGGGCCTGCAGCCGATATTGTGCCTGTACCCGTGAGACTTTCTCTTAAGATTAAACTTGGTTGTAGTTTGTGGTTTATGAGCAAACCCTGTATACATTTTTGACAAATTACAGAAAAATATATTTATACATCTAAATGATCCTTATGTCATGACTTTATATACATAAAATGAACATTACCACAGAAGAAGAAAAGGCGATGCGAGAACTGTTATATGATGATAGCATCGTGATACGACCGAGCGATAAATCCTCCTGCGTTGTTACAATGAACTCGGAAGACTACAAACTAGAAGTTGAAAAAGAACTAAATAACAACGACACTTACATCTGCGAATTCAAACTGAAATACGTTATTCAACTGAAAAAATCTGTTTTCTAGATGTTTTTGTAGCCATAGAAAACAGAACACTGAAAACAGATCTTTATACAAAATCCACAGATAAGCACCAGTACCTACATGTTTCGTCAAGCCATCCAAATTCAGTCAAAAATGCTATACCTTGTAGACTCGGTATTCGTGTTAAAAGAATTTGCTCAACAGAGGAAGATTACAAAAGAAGAGAAGAAATAAAAACACACCTGCAAAAACGAGGATATAATAATTCGTCAACTGAAGATCAATTGAAAAAAGTCGACATGTTAAACTGGGACGATCTTTTACAATTCAAAACAAAGAAGGAAAAGAACAGAGTACCTTTAGTGATTACATATTCAAAAGCGCTTCCTAATCCATACATTCCATTCTCAGAAAACATTTGAAAATTCTACACCAATCTAACAGACTAAAGAAAATATTTCGCCTATCGTAGCGTTCAAATGCTACAACAACATCAAAGACATCTTAGTGCACAAGAAACATAATTTATTATATTACAAACATAGTAATAGCTGTCGACCATGCAGGAAAAATTGTGCATAATGTTCACACATTAATGAAACCAAAGTATTCTGTGATAACACCGGAAAAGAATATACCATTCAGGGATTAGATTGTAAAACTGTGGGCGTAGTGTATGCAATAAATTGTACGAAATGCAAAAAACTTATATATGTCGGACAAACAGGATACACTGTATCAAAGGATGTTATTGAACTTTTCAGAAATAAGAACAAACAAAACAGACGATCCAGTAGCAAACCACTTCATACAACATAACCATTCGGTTGAAAATCTAAAAGTTACTGTAATAGAAAGGGTATATGGCACAGAAATTTACCAAAAAACTAAAGAAGCCTTTTGGATTAAAAAATTAAAAACTTTAGAGCCGGACGGACTGAACACCATGTAAACAATTTTCTGAAAAAGGAAAAAGCACGGCAAATGAACGTCATAAAAGTTATTGTAATGTTATGTATCCAAGCGATGTAATTCTTGTTTTAATGTTGTAATTTAATTCCAATGAAGAAGGCCGTAATGGCCGAAAATTATGGAAACTTGTGTTATAGTTTTTATTATACATATATATATATATATAACTATATATGAATTGGCTTATATTCACAAATCAGGTTAGATCAATTGATTTAGCTACAACCTAGCTAATTACCTCTTTCAGCAAATTGATAAGTCAGTTGAAATCGATTAAGGTACTCATATTCTGAAAAATCTGTTTATTTGACTTTTGACAACATTTATCAGTTATCTCCCTTAAACCATCTTAGCAAAGGGAGATTACTGAAATTGTTTCACTTTGATCCTCACAGATAAAAGTCTTGTATACCCTATGAAGTCATTAACATATTCCTGCAAGTTTTGGCCAAATTTCAAGCAGCCACCCTGAATGTATACATATAAAGATATGCATAAGACATACCTCACTGCAAAGTACAACACTAGCAGATTTTAGAACTGTTGTATATATGGTACGATGATGATTGATTTTTTTTAAAAAATGAGTCTGAAGACAATTTTCTCTGTCACCATGTGCTTAATTTTGGAGATAAACTGAGAAAAGGAATGGAAATATGTCATATTACCTCCTGTAAAATAAATTTCTATACATGGGTGGAAAATGGATGTAATTTCTATAAAATGAATCCAAAAATTTATTACAAAGTTTGACTTTTTTAGAAACTATGATACTCCATGGCCAATTGACCCTGAAATGTATAATGAGACCAAAGGGAGGCTTTTTTTTTATCTCCCTTGGGTAACTTGGTCAACAGGGATAACTGACTAATAACCAAGAAATGGAAAAGTTAGGTTCATGAAGCAATAAATGCGTGAATGGTAATTTCAAACTTCAAGGGAAATAAATGACCGATGTTCTCATAACCAAGAAATGAAAAAGTTAGAAGCATGAGAATAATAATGTCAAACTTTGGATAAAAAAAACAAATATATATGTTTATTACAGAATCCCGCTGAAGTAATGTTTGAGAAAGGATCACTAGGCGCCATGAGATTTCTAACTGCTGTCGATATAGAGCACCCAGAACATACAGAAAATCTGTCTAGAGAACTATGGATGAGAGCTTGGAGCAGAGTAAATTTAATTTGTCTCTTTAGAGTGGATATATAAAATAAAGAAAGTAAAATAATTAAATCTTACATTTAATTTTTTTTCACTTTGTAACATTGTTTAATTGTTTATATATGTAAACTGAGAAAAGAAATTTAGAACATAATGTCATAGAAAAACATGGAACGTAAAAAAAAAATGAAAATATAAAAAAGATTTACTTTAAAATTAAATTTCTTTGAAATTTGTTTTCTTTAATTTTCCACTAGAACCCAAAGCTCACAATTTGACTCTTTTTTAAAGCTCTAAATAATAAACCGATATTTAAGACATAATTCACAGCAGCCATGTGGGAGATTTTAATATGGGTAACATTATTTGAGCAAATTATCCCCAGCATAATCAAGGGGTAAAAATTAAATAAATAGTATTACCCATGTTAAAATCTAAATACAAACTTGTGGCTGCCATGAATTTTTTTTTATTCTAATATGGCAAAAACAGAATTAAGTAAACAAAGCAGTAATTGGCTTTTCAGATAACAGCCATTTTGATTTTGCAGCTTGTAAAAATGAAATCGAAAATGGTAGAAAAGTAGAAAATAACATTTGAAAACAATAAAACTTACTTGTCATTAGACTCTATTACATGTTGTAGGAAACCGTTGTAATATTTCACAGTTCTGACAGTTCCAAAGAATGGCATTGTAATTTTGACTATGATGTCAGGCATGTGATACCCATAATAAATTGTAAATTTTAATATATATCTTTATTTGAAAAGCTAGAGCAGCACGCCATATTAGAATTAGTGGATATGTACATATATTGTTTTTTATGCTGAAACATAAGATTATGTGCTATCAAGAAAAAAAATTTTTGCACTTTCAAGAGACTGTCAAAAGACATGGAATTGTAGCTTTTGAGACCTCAAAAATCATGTGAAAAAGGGGAGACAATCCATTGAACTTTCCCACAAATCTGTCGAAGGGGAGATAATTCTAACATGTTAAAGGACTGTCATGGAATGATTTAAATGAAGGCAAAAAACTTAATTACAGTCAGTATGATTTTAGTAAATTATCTTATTTATCAGTAGTTCTAAAACTCAGTGAAAACCAATAGGGATTTATTTTTATTTTGTGTACCGGGTACATCATTCTTGAAAATTCTAATATATTTGAATATTTGTATGCAATGTGTTCAAAAATTTAATGTGTTAACATATTACGCCCATACTGTTTAAATCTAATATTCTCAAAGATGCTTATTTTTTATATTTTTGCAGGATGAAGGTATCTTTGATCAGAATGATTTTATGACAGTAAGTAAACAGGAATGATAAGTTGGGCCAAATCAGAATATAATTGTGTCTCTAATTAATTTTGCCTTTGGACTTAAACTATTTTAACTCGATAACATGTGTGCAGATTCCATTAAGGAATATTTTGTTCACTGGCATGTATTATTCTCTAGTTTCTCAACCTTGATTGATGCTTTTGCTGCTGATACATACACTTGGTAATTTTGTAAGAGCTATTTATGGCTCACCACGTGACATCGGGTTTCCCACTCATTTGAAATACTAGATGTCTATTTTTGGTTCATTCATTTCGGAGATGGAATATTGTCTTCTTAACATTTTACTCACATACCTCTGAAAATACTATCATTTTCGGTGTATAGGTTGATACTTTTTCCACTGAAGCACTGGGCTCGACCTGTGCACCGCATTGACTTAAGTTTTTTTTATTGTCAAAAATCCCAACACACCCCCTAATGATACTATTAATAAAACGATTTTAAGAACTGCTTCAACCTATAGTCCGAACATTACAGTAATACATTTGTTGATAATTTAACAATTTGATCCTAGAAATTATTGTGAAAAGCAAAAACGTCCTTGATATTTTCATATATATACATGTATATGTCCTTTTATTATGAAAAATTTTTGTTTGCATAATTTTAATGCAGAATTTGCACAGATGTTAAGTTTTCGACAATTATTTTCAGGCAGCCAAAAAAGCTGGTGTTAGTGAAGATATTGCTAAAGATGCCTTGGCAAGAATGAAAAGTGATGAAGTTAAAGAGAGGTTGAAGGCCTACACAGCTGAGGCATTAAATTATGGAGTAAGAATATTCTTCATCATTCTCTACTCCTCAATCAGCATGATGAGTTGGTGGTGTGCATAATTTTATATCAAGTAGTGTGTGGTCTAAACTGAAGTTTTCAAGAGACAGCAAAAGCTATCATCAAATTCTTCCATTGACTGCTTAATTCTTTATTTAAAAAAAAAATATCAACGGGGATACAAACAATGTACACTGAGTAGTTTTTGTCTTTCCTGTTTTTGGATTTTGTATGGTTTCATGACTTAGAAATGTTCAAAGAATATTCCCCATTTTTGGTACATGTAAGTTGTCTCCCATTTATGCAGTTATCTGCTCTTTGGAGAAGGTGACTCCATAGAAATCAATAGAGAAACTCATTTTTCAACAAAATATTTTTTGTTCTTAACACTATCCTCCACAAACATTAATGGTATGTTCTTGGGTATATTTTCACACATTTTTCAATGTCTGATGAAGGATTTCCATATTTCAACATTTTTGTAAAAAATTAAAATAACTTTTTGCCCTTCATGTTCAATACAAGACACTTTCTGTCAGGAAAGATAACTCATGCATATGGGAGATAACTCCAATATCCACAAGTCTGGAAATCCACAAAATGTGCATTTAACTTCACGCTGATCAGTTCTGCTGGGACTATTTAAGGACCATAACAGATCACGACTGTAACTTCTATTTCTTTATGACAGAAAATAGTTTGAACCAAAAGTTTAATGCACGAATTGTGTAGATATAGCTTTCTCAAGTTGAAACGGACTTTGTATGCAGTGTCTGTAAATACATGTATAAGTCAGGTATATTGCGTTTCCAAAGTTTGCCCATAATAACAGAGGACCATCCAGGATATCTGGAAGAATCATATGGTCATTTATGTATGGTTTGGATACCTTAAAACAAGAACACAGTATCACATAAAAAAAAATACTTTGGAAATATCACATTTAAATTCATTACATTAACATGACTTCATTTTATATTACATATTACCTTTTTTCCAGACATTCGGTGCTCCAACCATCATAGCACATGTAAATAATAAACAAGAGTTAGTATTTGGTTCGGATCGATTTCCAATTTTGGCCATGTTATTAGGTAAGATATTTATGTACAGGTATAATAACTGTGTGTCTCACGTTAACTACAAGTGGTATTTCAGGGATATGTCAAAAACTTCAAAAATATTCAGAAAAAATAATGTATACCTTGTTTCCTTAAAAGTATTATAGCTTCTCCCATGCTGAAATGCCCCACATTTTCCAGGAAAGCTTTCTTTATTTGGTGTGGGATTCCTTAATTTTTGTAGAAAATATGACTCAAACACAGATGCTTTTGTACAACTGTAGGTTTTGTTTCCGAAAGTTTGATCCATGTTGAATTTTAGGATATAACCGAACGTAAATTGCAATATGTAGTATTGTCGTAAAGCTTTTGAGTTTTTCATCATAAAATTGGTTGTACATGTATGTGGGACATATTTTATAATAAATCATGGTGTTTTAAAATAAATTCCAGTAAAAGTAATTGGAACTTTCAAGATGCAAAATTTTTGATGAAATATTTGATTTCACAATTATGAATTGTTTCCAAATGAACTAGTGACAAGCCATTTTCTCCTTATTTTCATTTTGAGTGTTTATTCCTTAAAAAATTATATGCATTCCAAAGGTACAATGGTACCGGAAAAGCCAAAAATTCCAAAAATTAAAATTTTGACATTTTTTTATGAAAAAAATATTAAGGGTCGGAGTGGGAAATTTAGAGTCAGTCGAGAAACCCGGAAACACACATATATTTTATTTTGGCTTATAAATCAATATTAAGCAAAGAATTCTGCCAAAATCTTTGATGGGGTCAATCTTGAATTTGCAGTAAGGTACAAAAATTTTTTCCGTGAATTTAAAAATTAAGAACAACATATCCACTATTCCATGGTTTTAACTTTTGTCACATATATATGTATGTAGGAAATTTGTGTCCAGAATTATTATTTTGATTAGGCTTTTGATTTAGCACAAATCTTGAGATAAATTATTGTAAGTTAAGGATGTTTGCTGGTCATGTTTTTGAATTTTTGTCAGATGTTTAGAATCATCAGGTCGCCATAAATTATTCCCGCAAACACCCATTTTTTTTCCATAAATCTTTTGCATGCAGAATAATAAGCCATTTGTAAAAATCTTATAAAATCCTTATTATTATATAATTGTTTTTGAGAAATAAAACTTGTCAATGATAAAGCTATGTAAAATCAAGAGAGCATATTTTTGCCGCCAAATTTTCAATGGCTTATATCACGAAAACAAGCACACTGACCTATTATTTTTTTTTGCTCTTTTAGTTCCTTTATTAATCCCCTATCAATATAATTACCCGTGTTATGAAAATATTGTTATTTTGAAACTGAGCAGCAAACATCCTTAAGAGTCAACTGTTTCTGCGGCCAGCAGTTTCCTGTAAGCATTGGCGACTCAGGCTTACTCTCCTGCCACAAGGAGAACTGTAGGTTATAGAAATGCTGATGTCCATCTGTTCCATTTTGTAAGCACTCTCACTTCTACTTGTTTCAACAGATTTTAATTGTCAGATGTCAAAGACAGATCAGCATTGTCTCAAATGAGTTTGAAAATCTGACAGCATCAAGCAATTTTCTTGTAGTTATTCCACTTTGAACAAAAACTTATGAAAAAATGGCTATCAGGACTGTCTGTTATTTTACTATTATCAGCGGGAGACATTGGATACTATTTAGCAATCTTGTTTAATTTTTTTTAAGTATGTTTAAAATCTACTTGCAGGTGAAAAATGGGAGGGACCACAAAATGAACTTTCAAAGTGTAAGCTGTAAAAACAAAGCAGAGGCCAAAGTGATTAAGGACCCTCTCAGGAACAAGACATTTTGATATAATCAGTTGATTAAATCCTGTGATAACATTGTATACTTGTGTTTTGTAATATTTTGTTAATTTTTATGGATAAAAACTTAAAGCATTAAATATATAAACATTTGGAAATATTTGGAAGTTTAATTACTCATTCATTTCCTGAAATATTCTCTGGAAACAATTAGTCAGTTGGGTATTTGGTTCCATTCGGCAAGACCATCATAGTTCAAAGACTTTAAAATTGATATTTATGGCTTTTCTGGTAAATAGGCACCATTTTACACTAAGAGCAAGTGCGTCATCTTGGAGTCAAAAAATGTACTCTGGTGGGTGACAGGTCTTCCTACAAACTGTAACCTTATGAGCTAGCACATTTAAAATCCAGCTCAGAGTGTTAGTGTAATACATACGACTAGTAACATAAACTTATCCTGAATATACAATGGAAGTTCAAAAACAATTAATCCAGTCGATCATGTGATATCGATCAATATACTCATGTGAATTTCCCTTCCCTTCCCTTGTGCTATGCTATAGTAACTAAGTCAGCAGCCTGTTAATTGAATAGAATTTTGTTAAAAAGGGACCTTCCAATAACCATTTCTTAAAGATAACCTCCCAATACTATAATGGGTTCAGCATAGGATCCTACAGGAAAATTTAAAATTTAAAGGTCCTTATCTTAAACCACTAAGCCAGTTAAAACCAAATTTAACAGATATGGTCAATAGGTGGTCTTATTTCTGACCTATGATCTTCCCAAGCCAGCAAACCAAATTGGATTGCAGAGCTGAACACCATTTAACATAACATGCTCTAAATACATTTTGTCAAAAAAACTGATGTCAGTGTAAGTACATAATTTATTTCTAAAACATAGTTAAAAATACATTAACAGTAAAATATATGTTAATACAATAATTAACAATAAGATATGTTGTAAATAGAGACTATCTACACATTGTTGCGTCTATCTGTTTCAACTGAGGGAGAGCTAACATAACTTTACGTCTGTAATTTGGGTCTGGTGAATGTTCTGCGTCATAATATATTGGATTTCTTTCTAAATAAACAGTTTGTAGCGTGGTTATTGAGGCTATCCCTTTCAAATCATCCCATTCAGATATTCTGTTGTCATTGAACTTAAAAGACAGAACAAAAATGCTTCATCAGCAATTACTTCATGTGTTGCGTTTAGGAACAAAATCTTAAATATTTCCTCAATATATCAATAACAAAGGTTTAAGTGTACCATGGAATGATTGTGTCGTCTGCTGTCATCAGTTAATGATTAAGGTGGAATTCCATCAACAATTACTTCATGTGTTGCGTTTAGGAACAAAATCTTAAATATTTCCTCAATATATCAATAACAAAGGTTTAAGTGTTCCATGGAATGATTGTGTCGTTTGCTGTCATCAGTTAATGATTAAGGAGGAATTCCAAATGAGAAGCGAGTAAGTAAGTTTTATTGAATTAAAGTCTTAACAGTTATGGAGCATCATATGACTAACTTCAATTACGATACTTGGCATAAAATGACAAAACATATGATGCAGAAGAGATGAATATCTTATTACAGCTGACCGTATAGAAATGTTAACCTAGAACTATTGGAGTTCTCTCCCTTATTATACCAGATGATAATTTCTAATTTAATTTGATTTGAATACTGGATTTGATTGGCTGAACAGCATAAAACATTGGTTACTGTACTGTATGACCTGGTTTGGTCTTGTAACATCACCAACCGATTAATCCGCCACTTGTAAATTCAAATAGTCCCATGTCATTGATGCTTGAATCTAGGAATCATTGTACTTCTGTTTGGAAATTAAATTATAAGGAATGTTTCCAATTTTTAAACAGGTTATACTTCAATCACCTGTTTAAAAATTGGAAACATTCCTTAAAAAGACCATTATAAAAAAAATGTCAATGTTTTGATATGGAAACCCAAAAAATCATTCTGATGAAAGTTTAAAACAAGAGGTGCACAATGACATTAGTTACTGAAGATTCCTTGAAAGTTTCACGGAAATCCATTCAAAGGTTTATAAGGTGAGGACAGAGAAAGTTTGACCTTATTGACCTGAACAACAATGATCAGGAAAGACAAAAAATATGCTATGCAGATGACACAAAAGCTTTTGCTATACCTTTGGTTTTCATTTGTCTTGACTATCTGGTAATTATTACATTAATACATGTTTAGATTTTTTCAGATTTTCCACAAAAATAAAGGCCTTGTGACTGAATGTCTATTCGGCCTAGTTATAAAATATTGGATGGATGATTGATGAAATGTTGTTTAACGTCCAGTGGCAGCCAGGTGCATATCAGGACGAGAACATGTTGATATGATAACGAATATGATCCTTGCTTTATACTAGACCGGCACGCTGAGCCGGATTTTTAATGTGCTAGCTCACGAGGTAATCTGTCCGAAGGAAGACATGTCACACCACTCGGACACATTATACTGACTCCGAGCCAACCAGTCCTTTGATCTTACTCCTAGATGCTGCATGCTTGGCAGAGAAGCAGCAAATACCAATTTTAATGTCTGGTTTGACACGGCCAGGGATCGAACCAGCGACCTTCCGCACTCGAGGCGAGCACAATACCATGAGACCACCGATGCGGTTTAAAATTTTGGTATGTTATTTTGTTGTCAGGGAATCTGCATACAATTGTCCAACATCCGGACTCCCCATCAAAAATTGTATTCAATCAGAATTAAATATAAAATTCACTGAAGGCTTTTAGAAAGGAGTCTTGAGATACCTAGGATGTTGAAGATTCACTTTTGAAACACCAAATTTCTATTATCTATACTTAAACTTATTTACCCAAAATTCTTCTAACACTTCAAGATGTCCAACATTTTCTATTCTTGCAATTCTGTTGCCTCCAAAATCTAATGTTGTTAGTTTTATCTGAAATGTACATGTATATTTGATTTACAAAAGAATCACATTTAATGGAATTTCTAAAATAAATTGTAATTCCCCTTTATATTAAAAGACGTCTTCTTGAAATTCAGGTTGTTAAGACATAAGGGGAAACAAATTAATTTGAAAATGTCTTTAACAGAGAAACATTTGAGAAATGTTACAGGTCTAGTTTACTGAATAATATGCATTTATTGTTATTATTCCTAGATTTACTATTTGAATGACAGGGGTCATTTAAAAGTTTATATGCCATGGCATTCTGACCCCACTAACTGTGGAGAAATGAACCCCCTGTAATATTCCAACGTTTATCTGGCATGTTAGTTAAACCCCCTAACCACGGGAAAATGAACCCCCTGTAATTTAAAGGTTTATCTGCTATGGTATTCTAACCCACCCTAACCATGGAGAAATGAACCCCCTGTAATTTAAAAGTTTATCTACCAGGGTATTCCGACCCCCCCCCCCCCCCTTACCATGGAAAACTGAACCCCCTGTAATTTAAAGGTTTATCTGCCATGGTATTCTGATCTCCCTAACCATGGTACAATGAACCCCCTGTAATATTTCAAAGTTTATCTGCCATGGTAGATAACTCCCTAACCATGGAAAAATGAAGCCGCTGTAATTTAAAAGTTTATCTGCCATGGTATTCTTACCCCCTGACCATGGAAAAATGAACCCCCTGTAATTTAAAAGTTTATCTGCCATGGTATTCTGACCCCCCAACATTGGAAACATGAACCCCCTTTTGAAGTTAGTTATAAAATGGGGGTCAGAATACCATACAGGTGGCGGTCATTATTCCATGACAGGGTCAATATACCATGGCTGAAAACTGACCCCGGGGTAAATTGGGGGTCAAAATACCATATGAGACCGCACGTAAATTTGATCTTTGCCTGAAAGAAACTAGTCTTCAAGAAAAAAAATTAGATTAAAATTTCGCTCACTTCCACCTTTTTTTGCCATAAAAAATCCAAAGAACTAAAAATTAATTTGGTGTGGCCTTAGTATATAAATTTAGATTTTCCTTGAGTTGTGAATGCATTTCCATATTCCTACATTTAAGTGGGTAGCAAAATATTTCATTCTAAACATACAAGCATTAGATAGAATGTTAAAATCTAAACATTAAGTATCAACAGTGTTTATCGTAACCTATGACAAAACCATGGGATATTCTCCAAACCTAAAAGCCTCTTCTGAATGTCAGCCCCATGACTTTGATCAATCTTTGAACAACCCATGATACTAATGTGGTATGTCACTATAAATCAAATTTCAACTGACAAGCTTTCGGACCCTCCCAAAGAATCATTTCTAGAACTGCCTTGATCTGTATAACTACAGTAAGAATTGGAAAATTTATATTTAATGCTGCATTTTTGTTAAAATAATTTTAAATCAGTCTTACATTTTTGTCCAAACCTTCAACTTTTTCTATGCCATTTTCACTCATGTACAATTCTTCCAAATTTGTCAGTGTTTCTAGTCCCTCCACTTTAACAAGACGATTGCTCTGAAATATATAAATTAAAAATGTTTTAATAACAGTTATCTTAATAATATTTCTTGAATTTTGCAAAGTATGTCATTAAACACTTAATATCTAAATTGTAATTGGCATGAACAAAATGCAAGTTCTAGATGTCATAATTATACAAGGCACTGAAATGCTTTATTATCATGAAGATACTCATCAAAAATGAAATCAATTTTTTCTGGCTAGAGTATGTGTAGCCCAACACTTTTTAATTATTTTATTTTATTAAATCACTTGCAAAATCGTTCCTTCAACTATACAAAACTATTTCTTACAAGTGCTCGCTGAGCTCTCTTTCAAGCTCAAGAAAAAACTGCATGTTTACAGTTTAAAAGTGGGGACTGCAAATAAATGATTTTTTCATTACAGATCTGAGATCACAACTTATAGTGCATTTTATATCAAAATAAAACTGAATTTATTTTAAAAATCGCTCACACTCATGTGCAAAGTACACTTAATTCCCATATCAAAATCAGAAAAAGGATTAGCCATAAATGCTAACTCAAAATATTTTCAAAAATATTCCCTAGATCAGCAGACGACAACTTAAATATGATCAAAGCAAACTTAGATTATCATGAAAAGTCTGCTCTAATGGGAGACAACTCTGATAAATTCAGCTAAATGCAGGTGAACAAGTGAATTTGTTTATTGCAGCAATAGTTAGGGGATGTTATAAATGTGTCAGTAACTATATTTGTATGAATACCTGTAAACTGAGACACCTTAAGTTCACTAAAGTTTCAAGTCCCTGAATTTTGGTAATTTTATTTTTTCCTAGGTACAAGCTTGTCAGATTCACTAGTGGTCCTAAATTTTCTATTACCTGCAAGAAAAATAACATATTTAATATTAATATAATAAACATATACAGAAAGTGTAATATGATGATATTAACTGATTTGTGTTTAGATTGGCACTGAATTTAACATAAGATGTCAAAACCAAAAGGTAAACTGAATTTTCACTTTTTTAACCAGAATTTTCAACACATAAAAAAAGTTTTTAGTTTGTGATGCTGACAAACTAGGATGGCTGTCAATTAGACAGCACATTTCTTACATTTTATCAATTGTGCAGTTATGAATTCAAGAACCAATGATTCAAGATGGCCAATAGTATCAATTCAAAGTTTGAACAGAATTCTTTGATGGACGGTGATCACATCAACTATGCCTATATTTGTATTTGCTATCACCACTCTTTACCTTTAATCATAAAAGGAATGATCCTTAACATTCTGTTTCTTTGTCTTGGTGCCTATTATAGCTCAATTTCCCTTACTAAGGTGATAAACTTGTTTTCTTTTTGTTTTAGAATCAAATAAAGCAGCCGAATTTCAATAAAATATTTTCATGCTTTGATTCTGAAATTATTCAACTCCTCTCTTTCTCAAAGACAGATATCATTGTACCCTGCATACATGTATGTTAAGAAAGGACTAGACTCTATTGTTCTTTGGAAAAATACTGTCATAAATATTTATATTTTTGAATTTAGTAAATGTAAGATTTTAAATTTTGCTGAGCATTAATAATTATATATAATATATAGATCTAACATCAATACAAGTGGATTATTTGGTTTCTGCAATCAAGATTATTACACGTAATTATGGAATTTTAAGAAAAAGATATCAGTATCAAGTGGTAAAAATTCCTATAAAAATTTCTAAACTTAAACTGATTATAAAATGCCCTAATACCTACCCTGATTTTATTTGCACCAAGTTCTAACATTTCAAGTTGTACCATGTGATCAATGTTTTCTATTTTTTCTATCTTATTGTTGGCAAAGAACAATTTCTTCAAGTTACTCAAGGTACCAACTCCTTCTATCTTTTTAATCCTATTAAATGAAAGGTCTAATATCCTGCAAAAAAAGAGTGAAAAAACTTGTTCAGGGTTTTTTATTTGTATCTTTTTTCTGATTATAATTATATAGAGTCAAGTCAGATTAATAGGATAAAAAAACAGTAAAAATATTTGTGTACAGTGATGAAATTTTTTCAAAAGCTGTCCACAGAAGAAGTAATTTAATCTACTTCCTGTTCAAAATATCTTAAAATTATAAATTAGCTGAAAAAGCCACTTCTCTGAAATAGTATACAATACTTTCATTTAAGTTGGATATTGGAGTTGTCTCCCATATGCATGAGTTATCTTTCCTGACAGATGGTGTCTAGTAAGATAAAGAGCAAAAATTACTTCTAATTTTTGTCTAAAAATATTGAATTGGTGAAGGCCTTAGAAGACAGAAAAAAATTCTCGGAAAATAAACCCAAAAACATGTCATTAATTTACAGACAGAGAAGGTATTGCTATGGATAAAAATATTTTGCAGAAAAAAAGACAATTTGCCCGTTGATAGCAAGCGCAGCGAGCGCTATAGGAGCATATGCATTTTCTACATGTACATATGGGTCATTTAGAAAAGTCTTTGTTTAATGGGGGCAGCCATATTTTGCTACATACAAAGGCTGTAAAAAGTTTCATTCGCCGGAAGTAAACTAAGGGAAATAACCTGCTCCAAATTATAATTTTAAATGAGTTTCTGGAAAGGGCTGATATTGCTGTGCTCGCACCATTGGCCACGCCAACAGCATATTATCTATGAAAGACAACTTCTCCTAGGAGCATATAACTCTGTAAATGGGAGACAACTCACATGGACCAAAATGGAGAATAGGCGAGACAAATATGCCTGCACAACTGAAGATGAGTGACAATTAATATCTTGTTGTATAGCTCATAGCCTTTACTGTCCACACTTCAACAAGATTTGGTTATTCATCCATGAAGTACTTTACAATGAGAAGGTGATACTTTTTACTGCAGTTAAACTGATGATAGTAAATTGAATGTGCTAATACAAACTTTTTTTATGGTTATTGCCTATCAGAATTGAATTTTTGCAGGGAAGAAAAGTTTACAAAAGATTAATATATGCATAAAGAATTGTCATCATAGCTTGTGTAATAAAATAGCAAGACACAGATACATGTAATGGTGTCAAATGAAAATGCTGTTGAAAAAAAATCTTGAATATGGGCAGTTTCATTGTATAAACAACAAATTCAGTTTAACATCAATCTTGGACTGAATACAACATGGTTGTTGTAAAGTCTATGTCTTTTTTGATAATACTTACACCAACTGAACTAGAGAATCCAGGTTCTCTACGACAGTAATCTGGTTGTCATACAATTCAAGTTCTAATAAAGTTGACAAACAGTTCATCCCTTCTATTTTCTTGATCAGGTTTTGTCTCAGACATAGTGTCTTCAAAAAAAAAAAAATTAATTATTACCACCGAGTTGACACCTAGTATTTCGTTACTAATCCAAAATTGATACTTTAAATTTACTTTAAGAAAAATATAAAATTTCGTAAAAACTAATGAGAATCTCCCTTGTGCAAGCTCTGTCATTATTTGGCTCTAACATTTTGTTCATTCAGACTATTTTTTATACGACCGCAAAATTTTTGCGGTCGTATATTGGTATGACGTTGGCATCGTCGTCGTTGTCGTCGTCGTCCGTCGTCTGCGTCGTCGTCCGAAGACATTTGGTTTTCGCACTATAACTTTAGTATAAGTTAATAGAAATCTATGAAATTTAAACACAAGGTTTATGACCACAAAAGGAAGGTTGGGATTGATTTTGGGAGTTTTGGTCCCAACAGTTTAAGAATCAGGGGCCAAAAAAGGGCCCAATAAGCATATTTGTTGGTTTTCGCACAATAACTCTAGTATAAGTAAATAGAAATCTATGAAATTTTAACACAAGGTTTATGACCACAAAAGGAAGGTTGGGATTGTTTTGGGGAGTTTTGGTCCCAACAGTTTAGGAATTAGGGGCTAAAAAAGGGCCCAAATAAGCATTTTTCTTGGTTTTTGCACAATAACTTTAGTATAAGTAAACAGAAATCTATGAAATTTAAACACAAGGTTTATGACCACAAAAGGAAGGTTGGGATTGATTTTGGGAGTTTTGGTCCCAACAGTTTAGGAATTAGGGGCCAAAAGGGTCCAAAATTAAACTTTGTTTGATTTTATTGAAAATTGAACTATTGGGGTTCTTTGATATGCCGAATTTAACCGTGCATTTAGATTCTTAATTTTTGGTCCCGTTTTCAAATTGGTCTACATTAAGGTCCAAAAGGTCCAAAATTAAACTTAGTTTGATTTTAACAAAAATTGAATTCTTGGGGTTCTTTGATATGCTGAATCTAAACATGTACTTAGTTTTTTTATTATGGGCCCAGTTTTCAAGTTGGTCCAAATCGGGGTCCAAAATTAAACTTTGTTTGATTTCATCGAAAATTGAACTATTGGGGTTCTTTGATATGCCGAATCTAACCGTGCATTTAGATTCTTAATTTTTGGTCCCGTTTTCAAATTGGTCTACATTAAGGTCCAAAGGGTCCAAAATGAAACTTAGTTTGATTTTAACAAAAATTGAATTCTTGGGGTTCTTTGATATGCTGAATCTAAACATGTACTTAGTTTTTTTATTATGGGCCCAGTTTTCAAGTTGGTCCAAATCGGGGTCCAAAATTAAACTTTGTTTGATTTCATCGAAAATTGAACTATTGGGGTTCTTTGATATGCCGAATCTAACCGTGCATTTAGATTTTTAATTTTTGGTCCCGTTTTCAAATTGGTCTACATTAAGGTCCAAAGGGTCCAAAATTAAACTTAGTTTGATTTTAACAAAAATTGAATTCTTGGGGTTCTTTGATATGCTGAATCTAAACATGTACTTAGTTTTTTTATTATGGGCCCAGTTTTCAAATTGGTCCAAATCGGGGTCCAAAATTAAACTTTGTTTGATTTCATCGAAAATTGAACTACTGGGTTCTTTGATATGCCGAATCTAACCGTGCATTTAGATTCTTAATTTTTGGTCCCGTTTTCAAATTGGTCTACATTAAGGCCCAAAGGGTCCAAAATTAAACTTAGTTTGATTTTAACAAAAATTGAATTCTTGGGGTTCTCTGATATGCTGAATCTAAACATGTACTTAGTTTTTTTATTATGGGCCCAGTTTTCAAGTTGGTCCAAATCGGGGTCCAAAATAAAAGCTAAAAAGGTTGTAAATTTTTTTTTTTTTTTTGGGGGGGGGGGGGGGGCAATTCTCCACAGCATATTGTATTGAACAAGAAGCAAAAAATTGAATATAAATTCAAATCATATGACCAATTCTAAGTTCTTTATTTCAGTTATTCTGTGTCAGAAACCTATTATGTGTCAAATATTTGAAGAAATTTTCAATTGCACAGTATTGCGCAATAGCAAGAAATTGATATGTGTGCCCTGTTATCAAAACTTTATTATTAACAAATTCCATTGGAAATTTGCCAATAACTCTAATGAACTTCATTGGAAATTTGCCAATATAAAATGTGCTGATGAAGCTTTTTTGTTTATCTTATCTAAACTGCTTTTAAATTATGTATATTTAAAATTTGCCATCCATGACTATGATGTCATTTTCTATTTTAATATGTTATGGTGTATTTAAATGGGCTGTTATGGTTGCAAAGTATAAAGAAATGGGGGGGGGGGTTGAAAACAAAATTTAGGGGGGGGGGGTAAATGAGAAATTGGGGAGGGGGTAATTTTTTTCTCATTTCATATTTCATAAATTAAAAAGAAAATTTCAAATTTTTTTTAGCAAAAAAAGGGGGGGGGTTACAATAAATTTTATTGTTTTTTGGGTTTTTTTTGGGGAGGGGGGGTCAATGTGCAACTTCATAGTGTATTGCACAAAAGCTAAAAAAAGGGGTAAATTATTTTTTTTTGGGGGGGGGGGGCACAGCATATTGTATTGCACAAGAAGCAAAAAATTGAATATAAATTCAAATCATATGACCAATTCTAAGTTCTTTGATTTCAGTTATTCTGTGTCAGAAACCTATTATGTGTCAAATATTTGAAGAAATTTTCAATTGCACAGTATTGCACAATAGCAAGAAATTGATATGTGTGCCCAATTTTAAATTTTAAATTGGTTATTTCTGATTTATATATAAAAACAAATAATACTGATATGGTTTGAATAGGTAAATTAAAAATTTTTAAGTTCTTAGACAACATTCATTCTGTGTCAGAAACCTATGCTGTGTAAAATATTTATTCACAATCCAAATTCAGTATTGTATCAAGCTTGAATTTTGTGTTCATAATTGCCCCAACTATTCAGGGTTCGACATCTGCGGTCGTATCTAGCTGCGCCCAGCGGAGCATTTTATTAGATTTGCTCTTTAAATTCTGGATTTTAGTTTTGGTTTTCAACATATTAGGCCTTGTTCCTACTAGTATTTTGTATGCCAGTAAAACTGATTTTAAACTAAGAATTCCTGCCCCTACCCAGAGGCAATGAGACCTTTCACACAACAATCTATTGGATTCAATACTGAGGATCAAATTATAAAAATATTTCATGTAGTAATGACTTCATTATCAGATCATAATTTAAATGTTTACTGCTGATCCCATGATTATTCCAAATTTTCCCAGATGTTCCATACAAGTCACAGCAATGACCTCATTAATTTTTGGCAAACTTTGAAAATACCATATCCCAAATTTATTTTCACAAATGCCCAATTCAAAGTATCTTTCACCAAGAAAGGGTATTTCTATACTATCTAGCTTTAAACATTTGGTTCAATTTATTTTCCATTAAAAATAGATATAATTCACCGGTATCATCATTATAAAATTTGGTCAGGGTTTGATAACATAAAAAAGTGAATTACAGTATGAGTAGTACATCTGTTTGCTGTTGTTCGAAAATGAATAACTCTAACACAACACGAATATTTTTACTGTTCAAATTGTCTTGTTGTTAGTCCCTTAGCCTTAGGTGTTGCTGGGTGTATTTAATATTTACCTTCACTTTTGTCAATTGGTCTAGGTTTCTGATGGTTGAAATTCTGCTTTGATTTAAATCAATATCCTGTAAAAACAATAAGATTTTAATATGCAATTAAAGCCAGATGAAGTTAATTTTAAGATTTCTATGCACATCAGTATTTAACTGTGACCCCCTCCCCTCCCAAAAAAACCTTTAATCCATAATCTTGTAAAATATACTAGGTAAGGCCTAAAAAAAATATAGTTGTGTTTAGGGTAACCCGACCCTACCTAATTTTTAGTGCCTACCCTAAATTTTTTATAACCTTTCTTCAACAAGCACTGTTAAAGTCAAGGTGACTCCAGTATACAATCTAACTAAAAAAATTAATGTAAAAAAAAAAATTTCCCTACCTACCCTACCTAACTTTTTTCAGTGTGTTACCCTAAACACATGTATTTTTTTATTTGGCCTAAATAGGGAATTTTCAAATACTGCCATTTTGGTCCAAAGACTCTAGACCTCCAAACAAAATTCTGAAAAAGGACTCTACCATTAAAGTTTGGTTTCAATTGGCCCAACAGTTTCAGAGGAGATTTTAAAATATTTTCTTCCTTATCTTCAAATTTTAGCAAGATAATTTTGAAAGTTAGCTGTATTGGCTTGAGGTCCATTGGCACCATGTTCTTTTTAAATCAGAGCTTGAACACTGAATGATACGTTGAAAAATTGTCTGGCTGCTCCCAAAAATATTTTAAATCTTGAATATTACACATTATAAAATTCTAATTTGTTTACCTCAGCTTCAGTATCAACAACAACATAATCTGTTCCTTCCTCATCATTGGTATTGTCCTCCATTTCTTCTTCTGATTGTTCCCTATTAGTGCTTACTTCTCCACTCATTTTCAACTGTAGGTTTTCAGTCAAATCTTATGTATGTCTTGAACTATAAATATTGAATGATAAATAATACAATTTATCCTGCAATCAAGCCATTTCCAGTCTAATAACAGGGGTAGAATCCATTTTAGTAATATAAGGTCAATGACCTAATAAAGTCTACTGGTACTTGTTTCCATGAAGAGCGCAAGGACTGTAGTGAGTGTACCAGATGATGTTGTGACGTTTCCCGTGATTTCACTGCACTTGGTTTTCAACTTCAAACGTAATTTTAAGGCATTTTACGCATCTAAAGGGGACTGCAGGATAAAGACAATACAAAGTCATTGTTGGAAAAGATAAAATTTATTTGGGCTCGCTAAAGTTAGCCTTTTCTCGTGTTTCAAAAGCTCGTCCAAATAAATTTTATATTTTCCAACAATGGCTATGTATTGTATTTTTAATCAAAGGCTATGTATTGTATATTTATTCAATGGCTCTTTCATTTCATTTTTTAGATCTGCTCATATTGATACAATCATTGACATCAAGTCAGAGTGCAGTATTGTACTGGATGCCTGGACAAATACAGACAATACTTGATTTTAACTTCTGATCAGAATCCCTAATTATTTGATAAATATTGGCATATATTTTTAGTGTTCATTACTATCTGGACATGTACACCTCACAGGGATCACCATGACCTATTCTAGCGTGGCGGTGCGCCACGCTTGGATTTTTCTCCGCCACCTTTGATTTGCATGCGCCACGCTTAATTTGTTGTCCGCCACGCTTCAAAAATCAATAGAATGTAGTTAAATACCGAAACCTCTAAACCAATTATCATGTCAGTGGCAATTAGACAATCTAATTAACATTTAATAGTGTGAACAGTGGCAGTGGCTCCAGGATGTGTACAACAGCTGATTGTACATGTAAATAGTTACATTGTTACGCGTGAACTGTTTTTTCCTTCATCCAGGGAAAGAAAAGTTATCAATCTACAATCAATGTGATTAAGTGATGACTACACATTGCTATCCTAATGATTTCCATATCAGCTGATTGAAAAATTAATTGTAACAACTGTACACCAAATCTGAACTTACCAAGCTGACGTTGAATCGTCCAAGCCGACATTCCTGAACATTAATTTTAGAAATATCAAAAACTGTTAATTATTTTAATCAAAATTATGATTTGGAATAAATAATGGACAGTTACTAGACAATTCAGTAATCATGAGATCTTCAAAGCAAGACATTACCACTTTCTTCAGTGCGAAAGTACGGAGGGTAGAAACAGACCACGAATGTACCACTGCAATAGACTTTTAACTACCAAAGAGCAACTACTTTGTGGAACAGCATTACAAACAGAAGCATAGGCCTTGGTGAACTGAATGAAGACACAGACAGCAGGGACAACTGAACAAGACATGAGTTACAAACATTTGTTAGTGCTCAACATGACAATTGTGCTTACTGTGCTGTTATGTTTTATCATTGATATATATATATATAGTAATATAATAAAGATGCATGTTAAGTTTTTTCTTTCTTAGGACACATTTATGCCGAAGGAGGGATGCAAACGAACACGACACAACATCTCTCCCCCACCCTTGATTTTCATTCTGTGGTGATCCCTGCCTCAGTTCATAAAATGGATTTTTCGCATTTTTAAAGTCTAAATGTAAGAATTATTAAACAATCTTTTGCTGGTTAATTAACCTTTTTGAATCATCCAAGAAAACATAAAAAATTTTAAGTTGTTTATAAAGGTTATGCTTATATATTTCAAATATGATTCTAAATGGGGAATTTCCAATAGAAAATTTAATGCACATGAAAATTTCAAAATATTAATAATTTGAATTTATGAACTCAGACCTACCATAAAATTTGAAAAACTGTTATTTTAAATATTTTTAATGTACTTTGTGCATATCTCATGCATCACAGGGTTGTAATACTTTATAAAATCTCATTGAAATGGTTATCTCCTTTTTACATTGAAAATTCAATAGGCGGAACTTTTTTATTTCTCTGGAAGACATGACTGAACAAAATTAGGTAACTTATACTGTTTCAGTTAAGACTTAGCTCATTCCATCTTTCACCCAAGTGACTAGACAATTCACAATGATTAAGGTCCATACTTGACAAATTTTGAACAATAAATTTTACGAACTGAGGTGTCCAGACAGTAGAATCAGATTAAAATTTAGAGATTTTTTTAATCACAGAGCAAAAATAAATTCTGACTGGGCTTTTCTAAATAATATTCAAACATAAATCTTTTCCCTATATATCTATATAAAAATATTTTCTGTAAGTTAACAAATTTGTAAACTCTTAAATTAAGAAGGTAATTTCTTTTAAACCATAATATCTGTAAGCTTTAAATTATTTGAAGTGAATTCCACATTTTGTAAAGAATATTATTTAGCTTCGATGTCCTTCATAAGTTACAAAATATTTTTTTTGCAGCAATTAATGTGAAGTTATATGTAACAAATAACGAATAAAACTGATAAATATGCAAACTGAGGTCTGGAGCTGGAATGTCAGCAATTGCTAGTAGTCCTTTGTTAATACATATTGATCATTGTCATTTTCCTTAGTTTCTTCTGTTGCCTTTTTTAACATCGGATTCAAACAACTTTTGAACTGAGTTTAACTGGTCAGTCAGTGGACATAAATGAGTTCCCACTTGGAAATTTTCCTATATATTACATATAAAACCATTATTTTTCTAAATTATGTCCTGAAGTTATTTTTTGTCATATTTTAATGAAATTTGTATTGATGTGTAGAGAAATACAGGGATCACCATGACCTATTCTAGCGTGGCGGACCGCCACCCTTGGATTTTTCTCCGCTACCTTTGATTTGCATGCGCCACGCTTAATTTGTTGTCCGCCACGCTTCAAAAATCAATAGATTGTAGTTAAATACCGAAACCTCTCAGTGGCAATTACACAATCTAATTAACATTTAATAGTGTGAACAGTAGCAGTGCCTCCGGGATGTGTACAACAGCTGATTGTAAATAGTTACATTGTTACGTGTGGTTGAACAGACGACTTGTACAACATACACGGAAAAATAATGTTGGCAATTTAGATAAAAAATAAATAAAACAGGCTTTAAATGTAATTGAAATGAATAAATATCGTCATTTTAGATAATTAAAAGTATTTTTAAACAGATTTATATATTTCTGATAAAAATATTGTATGTTGAACATCGCGGTAAAACTACCAAGTAAACAAAATGCGAACAATCCACGAAAAAGTTGAACTGTTTTTTTTTCTTTCATCCAGGGAAAGAAAAGTTATCAATGTACAATCAATGTGATTATGTGATGATTACACATTGTTATCCTAATGATTTCCATATCAGCTGATTGAAAAATTAATTGTAACAACTGTACACCAAATCTGAACTTACCAAGCCGACATTCCTGAACATTAATTTCAGAAATATCAAAAACTGTTAATTATTTTAATCAAAATTATGATTTGGAATAAATAATGGACAGTTACTAGACAATTCAGTAATCATGAAGAGATCTCCAAAGCAAGACATTAGCAGCTACTTTGTGGAACAGCATTACTAACAGAAGCATAGACCTTGGTGAACTGAATGAAGACACAGACAGCAGGGACAACTGAACAAGAAATGAGTTAGAAACATTTGTTAGTGCTCAACATGACAATTGTGCTTACTGTGCTGTTATGTTTTATCCTTGATATATATATATAGTAATATAATAAAGATGTATGTAAAGTTTTTTTTCTTTCTAAGGACACATTTATGCCGAACGAGGGATGCGACACAACATCTCTCCCCCACCCTTGATTTTCATTCTGTGGTGATCCCTGGAAATATCTAGAATTTATACCGATACTATCAAAAAATTATAACATTTTATTGTTTTTCAAAATCCACAATTTAAATACAAATATTAATTTTAACAACATTTTCTCAATTAAACCCTATGTAATTTTGACAACAATAAATTTTATTTGCATTTAAATAATGATTTCTCCAAACATTGGAATCACAAAAAAATTTCTAAATTATCTAAAAAAACTTGAAATATTTCTGAGATTGGTCGTAAAAATGTCATAATTATAGGATAAGAAATAACATCAGGACAGTATATTGAAATAAAGTAGTTTTACATGAATTGTATAGGGAAAATAACAAGTGGGAACTCATTTATGTCCACTGGGTGTAGACCCTACCCAATTTCAATCATGATTTTATGTTTAAGGAAGGTTTGCTATTTAAAATTTATTTAACTTGTAAATAATTTTCTTGGCTTTGTAATAGGACCAAATATAATTAAAAATGGTTTTGAAAATATACAATATTAGTAAAAAAAAATAACTGATCCCACATAATCCCAAGATTTTTTCAAAATGTCAACAAAAAAGACAAATTCGTAAACGTTACTGTAACGAATTCGTAGTCTTTTCCCAAACTGAGTTGACCCTTTACAATGGTTTGGGAAATTTAAAATCGATTCTACAAACAAAAATTTTAGTACGAGTATAAAGGCGAAATACAACAAGGAACAAAACTTACGTTCGCGCGTACGTCTTCTCTGTTGATCCAGTAGGAGCTATTGTTGTTAAGGGGAAAGGAATGTCAAGAATTAAAGATTCATGGATGCGTTTGGATATCCATCGGAGTCCACCTATGACATAGACAGTACATTTACTATCCATAAGTAGCCAATGGTACCGATAGTTTACCTCAAATATTATTGATTCAAATCAATTTTTCAAGAGTATTTGTTTTGAGAAACAAATTATTATACATTTATCCAGTGGTATTTGTTTGTTATGTTTCATTCTCATGACTTTGTCTTATCCTTTGGATTTCAAATACCAGACTTTTCCCACTGTTTTGTCACCTCAGTATTCTTTTGCTGATATTTAATTCTATTCGCACTGAACATTTACAACCTCATGTGAATTCCAACTAAAGCTACGTAGCGTCCCAGTTATTTTGTATTTGCTACTCGGGTTATTTAGTGTGAACCATGTGATTGAGGTTATTTCTTCATAGACTGAAAAAAAAATTACAGTCAATCCTTAAATAAAATTAAGGTTGAAAAGCTAGGCAACTACAAGAAAAAAGATTTGTTAACTACATGTATTTGAAATCATATTTTCATGATCATGAGATCTTTGAAGTTTAACTTGGTAATATCACATTGGGTATTGAAATATACACATTGTAACATTATCTATTTTTTTACTCATGTATTTACATTTAAAATGGTACTGGTAATCTAAAAGTTTGCTTATTCCCTCTTTATAAATCTACACAAAACCCAAATATATTTTAGAAACACTCTGGTCATCTTTTTTCTGAATATTGTCAATACTGCTGTATCAGCCATATTTGTTTTCTGCAGTATGTGATTAAATCAATTTTTAAAGTGGACCATCTACCATATGCAGTTAAGTTCAGTATGGACTGGTTATCTTGGTTTTCTGCAGAGATGGAATCAGTTTGAAAAAAATGACCAGCTAAGACCCACCGCTGCCAAGCAAGATTAAATATGGACAATTAACATCTTTAAACAAATTTCCACAGTGTGTACCTTTTTTTATAAGTTATCTATTCAGTATCAGCTACACGTGTCTTTGTTTTTGTCAGTCACTGAAACAGTTCTAAAAAAATACCAACCAATGACAGTAATATCTACATTATTTAGGTTTCATATTGACAAAAAGATCTTTTTACTTGATTTTGCTGTGATGTCCATCTTGGTTGATGGCTAAGTCATAGGACACAGTTCTGAAGTAAGATCACCAAATGACCAACTCTCACAAGTTTAGTTCAAGAAAAGACTAAAATTTGAAAGAAACCAATTTTTCGTTCTCATTGTGAATTTCCATTTTCTCAACAGCAAGGCTCATTTAGTGTCCCCATTTAGTTTGCCTAGCTTGGGTATGTAATAAAGCTGCAGATTTTAATGAACAGTATCTAAGTGACACAAGGGCAGTATCTTAGTATTAACAAGGACTTGCATCCTAAAAAAACTTGAAAGTTTTATAAACATTCTAGGTATTTATTATAGAAGTCTGGCTCCAAGGCTTTTAATAAAATATTGTTGTTAAATTTTTGAACCTTGTGTATTTCTTTTTGTTTTGTTTTCTTTTTTTTTTGGGGGGGGGCAGGGGGGGGGGGGTGACAAAGATTCTAGGTTGAGCTCTCACATAAACATGTCTAAAGGCTATTAATAAAATATTGTTGTTAAATTTTTAAACCTTGTGTATATATCTTTTGTTTTTTTTTTGGTTTTTTTTTTTTTTTTTTTTTTTTTTTTGAGGGGGGGGGGGGGGGTGACAAAGATTCTAGGTTGAGTTCTCACATAGACATGTTTAAACTTGCCACATTTCATATTTGCCTTTCCCAAACCAGGACCATGTATTTTTGGTGGCTGTCTCTTGTACGCTTATTGTTGTATTAAAAAGAAAACGTGTATTGTGTTTATTTGTGATTAATTTTGTTGAAATTTTGACAGCACTCTTTCCAGGGCCATTTAGTCTTGTGGGGGTAGACTGTTGCTCCTTATTAAATAATCACCATTCAGTAAATTGAACTCAGATTGCTCAAACACCACAGATGACTCAAACCGTTTTGAAAGTCTCATAGATTTTCCCTTTATTCATGTTAATAAAATGCTCCGTTAGGCGCAGCTAGATACGACCGCAGATGTCGAACCCTGAATAGTTGGGGCAATTATGAAAACAACATTCAAGCTTGATACAATACTGAATTTGGATTGTGAATAAATATTTGACACAGCATAGGTTTCTGACACAGAATGAATGTTGTCTAAGAACTTAAAAATTTTTAATTTACCTATTCAAACAATATCAGTATTATTTGTTTTTATATATAAATCAGAAATAACCAATTTAAAATTTAAAATTGGGCACACATATCAATTTCTTGCTATTGCGCAATACTGTGCAATTGAAAATTTCTTGAAATATTTGACACATAATAGGTTTCTGACACCGAATAACTGAAATCAAAGAACTTAGAATTGGTCATATGATTTGAGTTTATATTCAATTTTTATACGACCGCAAAATTTTTGCGGTCGTATATTGGTATGACGTTGGCGTCGTCGTCATCGTCGTCCGTCGTCAGCGTCGTCGTCCAAAGACATTTGGTTTTCGCACTATAACTTTAGTATAAGTTAATAGAAATCTATGAAATTTAAACACAAGGTTTATGACCACAAAAGGAAGGTTGGGATTGATTTTGGGAGTTTTGGTCCCAACAGTTTAAGAATCAGGGGCCAAAAAAGGGCCCAATAAGCATTTTTCTTGGTTTTCACACAATAACTCTAGTATAAGTAAATAGAAATCTATGAAATTTTAACACAAGGTTTATGACCACAAAAGGAAGGTTGGGATTGTTTTTGGGAGTTTTGGTCCCAACAGTTTAGGAATTAGGGGCTAAAAAAGGGCCAAAATAAGCATTTTTCTTGGTTTTTGCACAATAACTTTAGTATAAGTAAATAGAAATCTATGAAATTTAAACACAAGGTTTATGACCACAAAAGGAAGGTTGGGATTGATTTTTGGAGTTTTGGTCCCAACAGTTTAGGAATTAGGGGCCAAAAGGGTCCAAAATTAAACTTTGTTTGATTTCATTGAAAATTTAACTATTGGGGTTCTTTGATATGCCGAATCTAACCGTGCATTTAGATTCTTAATTTTTGGTCTCGTTTTCAAATTGGTCTACATTAAGGTCCAAAGGGTCCAAAATTAAACTTAGTTTGATTTTAACAAAAATTGAATTCTTTGGGTTCTTTGATATGCTGAATCTAAACATGTACTTAGTTTTTTTATTATGGGCCCAGTTTTCAAGTTGGTCCAAATAGGGGTCCAAAATTAAACTTTGTTTGATTTCATTGAAAATTTAACTATTGGGGTTCTTTGATATGCCGAATCTAACCGTGCATTTAGATTCTTAATTTTTGGTCTCGTTTTCAAATTGGTCTACATTAAGGTCCAAAGGGTCCAAAATTAAACTTAGTTTGATTTTAACAAAAATTGAATTCTTTGGGTTCTTTGATATGCTGAATCTAAACATGTACTTAGTTTTTTTATTATGGGCCCAGTTTTCAAGTTGGTCCAAATCGGGGTCCAAAATTAAACTTTGTTTGATTTCATCGAAAATTGAACTATTGGGGTTCTTTGATATGCCGAATCTAACCGTGCATTTAGATTCTTAATTTTTGGTCCCGTTTTCAAATTGGTCTACATTAAGGTCCAAAGGGTCCAAAATTAAACTTAGTTTGATTTTAACAAAAATTGAATTCTTGGGGTTCTTTGATATGCTGAATCTAAACATGTACTTAGTTTTTTTATTATGGGCCCAGTTTTCAAGTTGGTCCAAATCGGGGTCCAAAATTAAAGCTAAAAAGGGGGTAAATTTTTTTTTTGGGGGGGGGGGGGCAGTTCTCCACAGCATATTGTATTACACAAAAGCAAAAAATTGAATATAAATTCAAATCATATGACCAATTCTAAGTTCTTTATTTCAGTTATTCTGTGTCAGAAACCTATTATGTGTCAAATATTTGAAGAAATTTTCAATTGCACAGTATTGCGCAATAGCAAGAAATTGATATGTGTGCCCTGTTATCAAAACTTTATTATTAACAAATTCCATTGGAAATTTGCCAATATAAAATGTGCTGATGAAGCTTTTTTGTTTATCTTATCTAAACTGCTTTTAAATTATGTATATTTAAAATTTGCCATCCATGACTATGATGTCATTTTCTATTTTAAAATGTTATGGTGTATTTAAATGGGCTGTTATGGTTGCAAAGTATAAAGAAATGGGGGGGGGGGTTGAAAACAAAATTTGGGGGGGGGGGGGTAAATGAGAAATTGGGGAGGGGGTAATTTTTTCTCATTTCATATTTCATAAATTATTTGTTTGTTTAGTTGGGGTTTAACGCCGTTTTCAGCACATTTTGGCCATTTCGCGGCGGCCAGTTTTTATTGGTGGAGGAAGCCGGAGTACCCGGAGAGAACAACCGACCTTCGGTAGGAAAATTGGCAATCCTTGTCAATTAAGATCGGAGTCGAACACACCCCGCCACAGGTGAGATTCGAACTCACAACCCCAGCGTTGACAGGCTAGTGATCAGTAGTAGTCATGACGAACTACCTAGACCACTCGGCCACCGAGGCCCCTATTTCATAAATTAAGAAGAAAATTTCAAATTTTTTTTAGCAAAAAAAGGGGGGGGGGGGTTACAATAAATTTTGTTTTTTGTTTTTTTTTTTTTTGGGAGGGGGGGTCAATGTGCAACTTCATAGTGTATTGCACAAAAGCTAAAAAAAGGGGTAAATTATTATTTTTTTTTGGGAGGGGGGGGGAATTCTCCACAGCATATTGTATTGCACATGAAGCAAAAAATTGAATATAAATTCAAATCATATGACCAATTTTAAGTTTTTTGATTTCAGTTATTCTGTGTCAGAAACCTATTATGTGTCAAATATTTGAAGAAATTTTCAATTACACAGTATTGCACAATAGCAAGAAATTGATATGTGTGCCCAATTTTAAATTTTAAATTGGTTATTTCTGATTTATATATAAAAACAAATAATACTGATATGGTTTGAATAGGTAAATTAAAAATTTTTAAGTTGTTAGGCAACATTCATTCTGTGTCAGAAACCTATGCTGTGTCAAATATTTATTCACAATCCAAATTCAGTATTGTATCAAGCTTGAATGTTGTGTTCATAATTGCCCCAACTATTCAGGGTTCGACATCTGCAGTCGTATCTAGCTGCGCCCAGCAGAGCATTTTATTTGCTTCTTGTGCAAGACAATATGCTGTGGAGAATTGCCCCCCCCCCCCAAAAAAATAACAATTGACCCCTTTTTTTAGCTTTTGTGCAATACACTATGAAGTTGCACATTGACCCCCCCCCCTCCCCAAAAAAAACCCCAAAACAATAAAATTTATTGTAACTCCCCCCCTTTTTTTTTTGCTAAAAAAAATTTGAAATTTTCTTTTTAATTTATGAAATATGAAATGAGAGAAAAATTGGCCCCTCCCCAATTTCTCATTTACCCCCCCTCCCCCTCATTTCTTTATACTTTGCAACCATAACAGCCCATTTAAATACACCATAACATATTATTAAAATAGAAAATGACATCATAGTCATGGATGGCAAATTTTAAATATACATAATTTAAAAGCAGTTTAGATGAGATAAACTAACTAGAGGCTCTAAAGAGCCTGTATCGCTCACCTGCACTGAACTTTTCATCTTGAGCAGGACTAAAGATTTGGCTGGTTTTTCTATAGGATTCTATGTTAAACTAAGTTTGGCTTTGGGAGCCAAGATGGTTGACAGTCTAGGTCAATGGACACATTTCTAAAAGAGAACCATCTAAGGACCATTGCTACCAAGTCTAGTTCTAATTGGCTTACTGGTTTCAGACCAGAAGATTTTTGAGTGAATTTCCAATAGGGTCCTATGTTAAACTAAGTTCGGCTGTGTCGGCCATCTTAGTTCAAATTCCACGAAATCAGACAATTCTGAAAGAGGACCTCCTAAGGACCATTGCTGCAAAGTCTGGTTCCAATTGGTCAAGTGGTTTCAGACAAGAAGATTTTTCGATGAATTTTCCCATAGGGCCTTATGTTAAAACTAAGTTAGGTTGTGGCAGCCATCTCGGTTGACAGTCCAGGTCATGGGACACAATTCTGAAAGAGGACCATATAAGGACCATTGCTGCAAAGTCTGGTTCCAATTGGTAAAGTAGTTTCAGACAAGAAGATTTTTCAATGAATTTTCCCATAGGGCCCTGTGTTTAACTAAGTTTGGCTGTGGCTGCCATCTTGTTTAACAGTCTGGGTCATCAGACATCATTCTGAAAGAGAACCTTCTAAGAACCATTACTGCCAAATTTGGTTGAAACTGGCCTTGTAGTTTCATAGAAGAAGATTTTTGAAATTCATCCCCCCCTTTTTTTCTATTTTTAGAAACAGCAGCCATGTCAGTTGGAAGTCGGGGATGCCAGATATAAGTTTGGAAAGGGGCCATCCAAGGACCATTCCACCAAAGTTTGGTTCAAATTGGCTCAGTTGTTTCAGGGAAGTTGACGAAAAAGTAAAATTCCCATAGGCTAAATGTTTAACTAAGTCCAGCCATAGCGGCCATGTTGGATGGCGTTCAGGGAAATCAAACACAGATTTTATAAGGGGCCACCGAAGGACCATTCCACCAAAGTTTGGTTCAAATTGGCCTGATGGTCTCAGACAAGATAACGAAAATGTTAAAATTCCCATAGGGTCCAAGGTTAAACTATGTCCAACCATGGCAGCCATATTGGATGGCGCCCCTGAAAACCAAACACACATTTTAAAGGGGACCATCCAAGGACCATTCCACTTAAGTTTGGTTTAAATTGGTTTAGTGGTTTCAGAGGAGTTGATGGAAAATTAAAATTCCCATAGGCTCAATGTTAAACTAAGTCCAGCCATGGCGGCCATGTTGGATGGCGTTCGGGGAAACTGAACACAGATTTTAAAAGGGGCTACCCAAGGACCATTCCACCAAAGTTTGGTTCAAATTGGCCTAATCGTCTCAGAGAAGATAACGAAAATGTTAAAATTCCCATAGCGTCCAAGGTTAAACTATGTCCAACCATGGCAGCCATATTGGATGGCACCTGGGAAAACAGAACAGAATTTTTAAAGGGGACCATCCAAGGACCATTCCACTTAAGTTTGGTTCAAATTGGTTCAGTGGTTTCAGAGGAGTTGACGAAAAAGTAAAATTCCCATAGGCTCAATGTTAAACTAAGTCCAGCCATGGCAGCCATGTTGGATGGTGTTCAGGGAAACTGAACATATATTTTAAAAGGGGCCACCCAAGGACCATTCCACCAAACTTTTGTTCAAATTGGCCTAATGGTCTCAGAGAAGATAACGAAAATGTTAAAATTCCCATAGGGTCCAAGGTTAAACTATGTCCGACCATGGCAGCCATATTAGATACCGCCCGGGAAAACCGAACACAGTTTTTAAAGTGGACCATCCAAGGACCATTCCACTTAAGTTTGGTTTAAATTGATTCAGTGGTTTCAGAGGAGTTGACGAAAAAGTAAAATTTCCATAGGCTCAATGTTAAACTAAGTCCAGCCATGGCAGCCATGTTGGATGGCGTTCGGGGAAACCGAACATATATTTTAAAAGGGGCCACCCAAGGACCATTCCACTAAAGTTTGGTTTAAATTGGCCTAATGGTCTGAGAGAAGATAACGAAAATGTTAAAATTCCCATAGGGTCCAAGGTTAAACTATGTGCGACCCTGGCAGCCATATTGGATGGCGCCCGGGAAAACCGAACACAATTTTTAAAGGGGACCATCCAAGGACCATTCCACATAAGTTTGGTTTAAATTGGTTCAGTGGTTTCAGAGGAGTTGATAAAAATGTGAAAAGTTTACGACGACGACATACGACGACGACGACGACGACGGACGCAAAGTGATGAGAAAAGCTCACATGGCCTTTTAGGCCAGGTGAGCTAAAAAGCTTCATCAGCACATTTTATATTGGCAAATTTCCAATGGAATTTGTTAATAATAAAATTTTGATAACAGGGTACACATATCAATTTCTTGCCACTGTGCAATACTTTGCAATTGAAGATTTCTTGCTATTGCACAATACTGTGCAATTGAAAATTTCTTGATATATTTGACACATAATAGGTTTCTGACAAAGAATAACTGAAATCAAAGAACTTAGAATTGGTCATATGATTTGAATTTATATTCAATTTTTTGCTTCTTGTGCAATACAATATGCTGTGGAGAATTGGCCCCCCCCCAAAAAAAAAAAAAATTACCCCTTTTTTGCTTTAATTTTGGACCCCGATTTGGACCAACTTGAAAACTGGGCCCATAATAAATATAGTATAACTAATCATACATTTTGAATATCAAAATAAGACCACGAGTTTAATCCTTAAATGCGTCTTCGGTCACGAGTGGTCTTATTTTGATATTCAAAATGTACGATTTAGTTATACTGTTTATTATATAGATTTACAAAGTTTTTAATACATTTTTTTTATTGTGTGTATTTTTTTATCAACGCGTATGAATATCAATATGCGAGTAATAGTGTGACAATCAATGGCCACACAGGTATTACCACTTCGGTGAAAAAAATGTAAATTCAAATGAAGGATGGTATCTCTGTGTTTTATTGGAATATAACCGGTTCTGTTAAATTGTTGTGGAATGTTTCAGTGCAATTGTGACTCCTGTCAGTACGTTCTATCACCATCAACATGAACTAAACAAGGCACGACGCGATGCCCGGTGAAAATGTTGTGTAGTTTTGTGTAACAGGATGTGTGGTTATGGCGCTTAATTTCGAAAGAGAAAAACGCTGTAGTGGATGATCATGTTGTCATAACATGAGAAACTGTCTAGTATTTATTTCGCTTCCGGACAAGGCTAGGGGTGGTGAGTAGATTTTTTAGGCCACAAATTGCCATTAAAAAGTATAATACATTAAAACAAACCACATTCCACAACCAACCAAGTTGTACCAAACCAAAAGACAAATTTTTCTAGATTTAAGACAAAAACAAACAACTCTAAACACTCAAAAGTATTATTATTCTGAACAACCAAAAACACATTCTCAAGGGACGTAACCGAGAACACACTTTTAGTTCAGTAAAAGTAGTTCTGGCGGGAACCTGATATCTCACACGTGAGATATCGGAATTTATTTCACGGATAAATCCTTATAATTCACACCTATCTATATAATAATTATTGTGGTTTGTTTTAATGTATTATACTTTTTAATGGCAATTTTTGGCCTAAAAAATCTACTCACCACCCCTAGCCTTGTCCGGAAGCGAAATAAATACTAGACAGTTTCTCATGTTATGACAACATGATCATCCACTACAGCGTTTTTCTCTTTCGAAATTAAGCGCCATAACCACACATCCTGTTACACAAAACTACACAACATTTTCACCGGGCATCGCGTCGTGCCTTGTTTAGTTCATGTTGATGGTGATAGAACGTACTGACAGGAGTCACAATTGCACTGAAACATTCCACAACAATTTAACAGAACCGGTTATATTCCAATAAAACACAGAGATACCATCCTTCATTTGAATTTACATTTTTTTCACCGAAGTGGTAATACCTGTGTGGCCATTGATTGTCACACTATTACTCGCATATTGATATTCATACGCGTTGATAAAAAAATACACACAATAAAAAAAATGTATTAAAAACTTTGTAAATCTATATAATAAACAGTATAACTAAATCGTACATTTTGAATATCAAAATAAGACCACTCGTGACCGAAGACGCATTTAAGGATTAAACACGTTTAATCCTTATGCGTACTTCGGTCACTCGTGGTCTTATTTTGATATTCAAAATGTATGATTAGTTATACTATATTTAGTGATTTAAATTTTAATTTTTAATTTAAAAAATATTTCAGGGTAATGATCAGCTATATCTACTCGTATACAGTATGGAGAATAAGCAAACTTCAGAAAATCTAACTACCAATAATATGAACAGATTTCAAGGTTCACTCAGAGTTCAAGCCATTAATATTCTGTTGTAACTAATATTTACCCATATTCAGTCTTATGAGATGTTGTCTCATTCATGGTTATGCCTATGAAATGGTCTCTCATTCATGCTTTTGCCTGAGATGTCTCATTCATGCTTAATATGAGATATTGTCTCTTTCATACTTATGCCTATGAGATGTGGTCTCATTCATGCTTATGCCTGTGAGATGTGGTCTCATCCATGCTTATGTCTATGAGATGTTGTCTCATTCATGCTTATGCCTATGAAATGTTGTCTCATTTATGCTTACACCATTTTTTCCCTTTTTTTTCATGAAAACAAATCCCATGTTTTTTTGTTTTATATGAGCTTATATATAGACAAAAGAAGAACATGTTAACAAGATAATTTTATTAAAATAACAGGTAAAGTATGATGGCACTGATTTTATTTGAAGCTTCCAATATTGGCTTCATTGCAAAAGACTTGTTGTCCAAAAATCTATACTACTCAATGTCTGTTTTCTGTATAGAAAGATGTCTCATCTGATATCTGTGGTATTTTGTCTTACAGGACATAAAACTTAATCCAAGCTTTTATTTGTTTTTCATACTGGATTTCTTTTCATTAAATGAAAATTTTCAGTGTCTGCTAGTAAGTTTAAAAACTGCTCTAATGTTCAGTTTAGAGAGACAGCACAAATTCTATTCCCATTCTGTTGTCCCAGGTGGCTTTGATGTAAGGTCATACATGACTCTAGAAATTCCAGGAACTGTCAATATTTCTTTCACCATTTTATTCAGTACCTAGAAAAATGTAAGTATTAGAAAAAATTGAAAATTTTTAAAAGGGTAAATAATCTTGTTCAAGAAATCAAAGGCCGTTTTCTCAACATTTGTGAAAGAATCTGAAAAAAAAAATTAGCATTATTTCTACATCCATTAGTCAGCTGCTAATTATTGTTATGGTAACATAGAATAAACAACTGTAATTTCCTTCAGAATTCACCACTTACATTTGTATATTACAAAATTAATAGAAACATTGCTGTATACTTATTGCGTCATCAATAAATTTATCCTAACTGTTGACAAAAATCTTTGTTTTCAGGCAACTTGACAAAGCATTTCAGTAAAACAATATTGATAAAACATGCATATATGTGTCCAATGGACACTGTGCCCTACTTCCAAACAAACATCTACCGGTAAATCATAACCAGCCAACTGTGACATTGAGGTCACACCACACCTAATAAGTTTGATGTTGATATGACGTCTAAACTTTAACCTTAAGGGGAATAATGATCAGTCAAACATGACACTGGAGTTACACTATCCCTTTGACCTTAATTTTGAATAAATCCCATCTTAATGTATTTAATGACAAAGTTTCATGTTGATATTACATCTACTTCCCATGAAACTACCTTCAATTTAAACTTTAACCTGAAGCGAGACGGTCACCCAGACCAAAATACTATATGCTCTGCTGATATTGCAGGTGGGGCATGAATAATGTGATTTTAAGATAGATTCTCTAAAGATAAGAAAGCTTGAAAAGAAGATGAAGGTCAGGTGGCTCATATGTACGGATATGCCTTTCTAACATTCATACCCAGTAATTATAAAACATGCTTAATACAGGAATCTTAAAAAAAATAAGACTGTATGAACACTGCAGTAATTAACTCTTTACTTATTTAATTCTTCCTAGTAATTTCTTGTTAATAAAGATTTTCTAAGAATTTAAATAATAAATGATAGCAAAAATTTCAGAATTTACTATATATAATTTTGAATTGACTTACAACATGTAAGTGTTAAATCTTGATTTCAGTCAGCAGACAATGTAAATAAGCCAAAAGCAAAATGAAATGAATATAAATTTGCACAACAAATACAGGTGACCTGTACATAATATTACTATTATAAATATAGTATAACTTATATCTAACTCTTACTTGTTCATCAATATGTTGGCCTGGTGTTGCTGGTATACCCGTCATGAAATCGTTAGTGATAAAGGTTCGTATAGCTATAGACCTCTGACATGATGGCAAGTTCAGGGCGGGATCTCGGTCAAAATGTAATGGCGTAATAATGACTGGCATCTGACTGAGTTTATGGACAGAGTTTTCTTCTATCAATACTTTGGTGCACAGGTAGTCTGTTTGTCGTAAGGTACTAAGAACTCCGTTTGTAAGATATGTTGGTGTTATATCTTCAAGTGAATATTTCACACTTCCACCAAAGATATAAACAACTCTGTAATTGAAAAACATGATATCTTGATAATAGAAATACTAGAAAAGTGTTCCAAGCCGAGACATTCGATCTAGTTTTGCGAATATTCAAAAAACTACAACTAGAGGCTCTCAAGAGCCTGTATCGCTCACCTGGATTTAACTTTTCACCTTGAGCAGACCTAAAAATTTAAGTGTTGCAGTCAATTTGGCTGGTTTTTCTATAGGATTCTGTGTTAAACTAATTTCAGCTGTGGCAGCCATCTTGGTTTAGTCCAGGTCAACGGATACATTTCTAAAAGAGAACCATTTAAGGACCATTTCTGCTAAGTCTTGTTCCAACTGGCTAAGCGGTTTCAGACAAGAAGATTTTTAACTGAATTTTTCTATAGGGTCCAATATTTAACAAAGTTCGGTGTGGCAGCCATCTTGGTTGACAATCCACGTGATCGGACATATTTCTGAAAGAGGATCTCCTAAGGACCAATGCTGCCAAGTCTGGCTCCAATATGTCAAGTGGTTTCAGACAAGAAGATTTTTCAATTAATTTTTCCATAGGGCCCTATGTTAAACTAAGTTCTGCTGTGGCGGCCATCTTGGTTGACAGTCTGGGTCGTCGCACAAAAATTCTGAAAGAGGACCATCTAAGGACCCATTGCTACCAAGTCTAATTCTAATTGACTTAGTGGTTTCAGACGAGAAGATTTTTGAGTGAATTTCCCATAGGGTCCTATGTTAAACTAAGTTCTGCTGTGGCGGCCATCTTGGTTTACAGTCCACGAAATTTGACACATTTCTGAAAAAGGACCTCCTAAGGACCAATGCCGCCAAGTCCTGCTCCAATATGTCAAGTGGTTTCAGACAACACAATTTTTCAATGAATTTTCCTATAGGGCCTATGTTAAACTAAGTTCAGCTGTGGCGGCCATCTTGGTTCACAGTCCGGGTCATCAGACACACCTCTCTAAGAGGACCATCTAAGGACCATTGCTGACAAGTCTGGTTCCAATTGGTCAAGTGGTTTAAGGCAAGAATATTTTTCAATGAATTTTCCCATAGGGCCCTATGTTAAACTAAGTTCGGCTGTGGCGGCCATCTTGGTTAACAGTCCGGGTCATTGGACATATTTCTGAAAGAGAACTTCCTAAAAACCATTACTGCCAACTTTGGTTCCAACTGGCCTTGTAGTTTCATATAAGAAGGTTTTTGAAATTCACCCCCCCCATTTTTTTTCTATTTTTAGTAACAGCAGCCATGGAAGTCGGGGATGCCAGACATAAGTTTGGAAGGGGGCCAGCCAAGGACCATTCCACCAAAGTCTGGTCTCAATTGGCTCAGTGGTTTGAGAGGAAAAGATCTTAAAAGCAAAGTTTACGCTGAATGCCGTCTTTAAAGGGCAAAAACTCCTATAAGGGGTCAATCAACGATTTTGGTCATGTTGACTTATTTGTAGATCTTACTTTGTTGAACATTTTTGCTGTTTACAATTTGTCTTTATCTATAATAATATTCAAGATAATAACCTAAAACTGCAAAATTTCCTTAAAATTAAAAATTCAGGGGCAATAACCCAATAAAGGGTTGACCGATTCGTCTGAAAATTTCATGACAGGTAGATCTTGACCTGATGAACATTTTTACCCCATGTCAGTTTTGCTCTAATTGCTTTAGTTTTTGAGATATAAGACAAAAACTGCAGTTTACCCCTATGTTCTATTTTTAGCTATGTCGGCCATGTTGGTTGACAGGCGGGGTCATCGGACACATGTTTTAAACTAGATACCCTAATGATGCTTGTGGCCAAGTTTGGTTCAATTTGGCCCAGTAGTTTCAGAGGAGAAGATTTTTGTAAAAGTTAACAGACGACGACGACGGACGACGGACGCCAAGTGATGAGAAAAGCTCACTTGACCCTTTGGGTCAGGTGAGCTAAAAAGTTGTAATTTTGGTCCAATTTCCAGTCTTTCGTGCATTTGCTCTACAAATGTAACTGATACCAAATTTCGTCGAATGACTCGTCAGTTGTGCTCAAGGCCTGAAATGTTGAAAGCCAAAACAATAATCTAAAAAGTCGAAGAGTAAATAAGAAAATGCCAAAATGACCAAAAGGGGTAAAGCCAATACCATCTAAGGACAGAGCTATGCACGAAGGAGATACTCCTTAATTTTTACAAATTTTACAATTTTGTAACAGTAAATTTTAAGTATCAATTTCGGGCTAGTATCCAAATACTACCAACTGAGCTGGGGATACCATCAGGGACTTGGAGTCCACCAGCAGTGGCATCGACCCTGTGGTAAAAATAAACTTCTTTGATACAATTTTGATGCACAAGGAAACAATCTCGAAATTTGCATCTGTATTTTCAGTGACCGTCTCTTGTCATTTGTTGCATAATAAATACCAATGGTATCTTTATTATAAATTTGTTATAACTCATCAACGCCAATTTTTCCTGGGCCACCTAATCATGCAGTTCTGAAGATCATAAGATGAACCCAAGTTGTAATCAGTCTCAATTCTGTTAAATGATTGAATGATTTATTGGGGGTTTAAACCACTTTCATTCAATTTGGTTGTATCATGGTAGCCAGTTTTTATTGATAGGGAAAGCTGAAGAATCTGGAGAGAACCATGGACCTTCGGCATGAAACCTGGCAACCCTTTTTAATTAGCCCCCAATTCTATTGGACTACCTATGTCTCTCTGACATTTACCCCATATTCTCAAATTTTCATTAGAATATAAAAAAAATTATTTATTCTGGTGTTTAGCAATGACTAACATTAGTTTCTTTGAACAATGGGAGATAATCTAAATGTTTCCTTTGTACACAGGACTAACAGCAGTAATTATCTCCCCTGTATCACTCGGTTAAGGTCAACAACACTTTTAAAATAGTTATTTTATGGCTGTTTTTTTTAATGTCCTATAATCTGTATTTTGAACTATTATTCAGAAAAAATTTCAAATCATTTACTAAATTCATAATAAGTAATAAGGGCTGTTCCAGCAAAACATACATGGGACGGGGGGAAGGCACTTGAAAACTGGAGTAATCATCCATAGAAGTGATTTTATTTCACTTATACCCACCCATAGAAGCAAAAGCAGAAGCTTTATAGGCACCAACAGAATCAAATTAAATAGTTAAAAAAGCATGATTTTGAAAATTCTGCAAATCTGGATTATTAATTATGCTGATTTTTAAAAATATATAGCAAAAGAATGCTTTTTAAAATCATGTTAATATCAACTTAGTTTTCATTTAAGCAAAATAGTCATGTAACTTTGTATTTATATATTCACATCCTTGTGTTTTCATGTATCACATTATTTGAAAAAGAAAACAGATGCCCCTGCTTGCACATAATTTCTGAACGGGCAAAAAACTGGTATAGTAAAATTTACAATAACCAAATTCGAACTTAATCTGTATTATAAATGATAAAAAGCATTGTGTATAAGTTTTAAATGATCATGATCAATAAGGCAAATTAAAAGGTGAAAACGTCAAAAAAAACTTTCATTTTTCATATAAGCTCCCACAGAAGCATAGTTTGAGGTCCAGCAATGGACCATAGATGCACTTTCCACTCACTAACAACCAAGTAGATAATTTTTATATTTTGCCTTCCCCCCGTCCCGTGTATGTTTTGCTGGAACAGCCCTAAAGGCACCTATTACAACAGAATCTATTGATATGTAAATTCTGTGACTGATCTTACCTGTTGATATTATGACATATTCGAGGAATAAGTTTGGCAAGAAATATAAGACTTTTCCAGTCTGGTTTCTTTTCAGATGACAAACCAACAACGTAGCTGTATGTTCTGCAGTCTCCCTATAAAATATGAATTTTTAATAAATAATTACAAATGAGATGTAAAGCATCTTATGACTGATCAAGTTTTTCCACTTAGTTTCAACTTTTACCAGTGCTCAACAATCAGTGTTCTACCTATCATAATATAGAGGGAAACAGCATCCCGCCCCCTTTCAAGTGCTCCCATCTGCCCTTTTAGTGCTCCCCTCTGTCCACTGCATTAAGTATGATATAAAATACAATAAAAACAATTTTTTATAAAAATAAACAAGATAATTGAATCAAGAGTGAACCAACACTGCTTAAGTCTAAATGAAGGGGCTGATACTAGAAGTGGATACCTATGGGTATGCTTTGTTTATTGTTTGTTTAGTTGGGGTTTTACGCCATTTTCAGCACATTTGGCCATTTCGCGGCCGCCAGTTTTTATTGGTGGAGTACCCGGAGAGAACCACCGACCTTTGGTAGGAAAATTGGTAATCCTTGTCAATTAAGATTGGAGTCGAACAAACCCCGCCACAGGTGAGATTCGAACTCACAACCTTAGCGTTGATAAGGTAGTGATTAGTAGTCATGACGAGACCCCCCCTATGGGTATGCAGGGTTGTTAATATATGACATAAATATATAGAAATCACTGTAACAACAACACTCCGTAGGATGCCAAAAATTTATTTTAAATAAACAAGATAGAATGAATAGAAAATGTATTAAAAGGATAAAAAACCAAAACAACTATCATAAGAATAACTGATATTTCTAAAAACTTGACATGATTTTGTTTGCCCTTTTCAGACCCAAAACCACATTAAAATGCTTATATTCTAAAACTATGTCTCTGTGCCCTTAAGTTCCATCTGGAACACCAATAATAGTACATATCCATTACAGACTTTCAAAATGCTTCTATATTGTACTTTCCAATGCATAGGTCGCAAGTTTAACATGCATCATACAGACTCTTAAACTTCAAATTCCATGACTTTTCCATGAAATATAAAGACCTTTTCATTGCTTTTCCATGTTTCATTGAATATCGTTTTAATGCTTATGATTAATAGAGACAGTTTAAAGTGCACTGATGACTAATGCACTAAATAACAAACTGAAGAAGTAAAGATATGGAAATCCGGAGTAACCTAAACAAAATGTTGGCACTATCCATAACAGTGAAAAATAATTCACTTTAAAAATAACAAACGTGCAAATTAAGATTTTAATTTCAAAGTTCACATAGACTGGTAGGAAAACAATGAAATTCAAGCACGTTTCAATAACAAAATCTTAAATTTCATGACTTTCAAGCACTCTACCTGCTTCTTAATGACTTTCAAAGACCAAAGTGAAATTCAAAGACTTTCCATGACCTGTGCGAAGCATGTGTAACTGACTTAAGTTTATGCAGAAATGAAGTCAAACAAATTTCGTATGTCAGTTCATATTATATACAGTGTAAACCACCTAAACAGAACCCTGATACAACCAAAATTCATTGATAACCAAAGAAATTTAAAAAACCATTAAAATTTATTATAACTCAACCTGTTAGAATTGAAACCAGTCAAAACCAAATTCCAAAAATTGTTTTTGAAGTCCCAATATGTAATGTGTAATGTCATAAAAACCTGTTTAATCCGATCAATAACAATGAAAATCTGTTATGCGGACAAGTTACATATCAAATCCATACCTGGACTCCAACTGTTTTTATTGGCAGTAAAGTAGACGTTAAACAGCATGATGAACAGATCTTTTTCAGTTTTTCTCTTTCTTCCTCGGTTGTACTGTCTTTAATTTTCTCTAACAGTATGTGAGGCTGTAAATTAAAATGTAGTTATAGATACATGTATTCAAGACATTAACTGTGCTCATTGATGACCAAACCGCCTCCGTGGTCTCGTGGTAGCATGCTCTATCCCCGGGCGGGTCAAACCAAAGACATTAAAATTGGTATTTGCTGCTTCTCCGCCAAGCACGCGGCATCTCGGAGTAAGAGCAAAGATCTACTGGTCGGCTCGGAGTCAGTATAATGTGTCCAAGTTGGGTGATATGTCTTCCTGTGGACAGTTACCTCGTGAGCTAGCACATTAAAAATCCGGCTCAGCGTGTCGGTCTAGTACAAAGCAGGGATCATATTCATTATCGTATCAACATGCTCTCGTCCTGATATGCACCTGGCTGCCACTGGACGTTAAACAACAATTCATCCATCATCATTGATGACCATTTCAGTTATTAATATTGCATATCTTTTTAGCAGACAATATTACGAGATTGATACAATTGTTTTAATAGAATATAAATATGAAGTACAAATGTTTTATTTCCACATGCATTTTTCATATTTTTAAATACATCACATTAACTTGGCAGGCTTAGTTTTGTTGGAGATTTTAATACGGTTACGATAACATTATTTGAGCAAAATCTCATCCTAAGCATTAGTTAGTGGTAAAATTTCAGCAAATAATGTAACCAATGTTAAATATAGATTCTTACAATTATACTGGGGCCTCGGTGGCCGAGTGGTCTAGGTAGTGCGTCATGACTACTAATGATCACTAGCCTGTCAACACTGAGGTTGTGAGTCTCACCTGTAGAGGGGTGTGTTCAACTCCGATCTAAAATTGACATGGATTGCCAGTTTTTCTACCGAAGGTCGTGTTTCCCTCCGGATACTCTGGCTTCCTCCACCAATAAAAACTGGCCGCCGCGAAATAGGCAAATGTGGCGAAAACAGCGTAAAAACCCCAACTTAACCAAACTACAATGATACCAGTGAATTCTCAGATTTATATAATCAATCTAAATTATCGATGTAAGAATCTGTTTATCTAAAGATTATCAATAAAATTTAAGTTATTTGATCAACCAAAATCCCCTTCAAGTACCTCCACATTCCTGATCATTACGTGATACATTTGCACAATATCTTGATATGTTGCCATGGTGATATCAATCAATTCTGAGAAATCCAAAATTAACAGTCTTTAAGGCGAATTATGACTTTTATCCTAACTAATCATCGACAATTGCACATTTATTAAAACAACAGTTTAAGAAAGGGTTAAACTGACAAAGAATTAGAGAAAGTATAATACAAATGAATGGCTAACATTATGTAATTATTTTTTATTCTTATATGGCATACATGAAAATTAGGTAAATGGATGGATGAATTATTTTTTAACGTCTAATGGCAACAAGGTGCATACTTTGACGAGAACATGTTGATATGATAATGAATATGATCACTGCTTTGTCCTAGACCAACACCCTGAGCCGGATTTTTAACGTGCTAGCACACGAAGTAAGTGTCCACAGGAAGACATATCAGTCCACATTATACTGACTCCGAGCTGACTAGTCGATCTTTGCTATTACCCCTTGATCCACGTTACTGGCAGGGAAGCAGCAAATACCCATTTTAATGTCTTTGGTTTGACCTGGCCAGGGATCTAACCCGCGACCTTCCTCACTCGAGGCAGCAAGAAATCACAGAGGCAGTAATTATGTAAATGCAGCAGTACTATAAGGCTTTTCAAGTGACAATGAGATTTCATCTAGTAAAATTAACATGGATGGCATTGCAGTTTCGACTATGATGTCAAACACTTGTAACACGCCCATAATAAAATAGAGAATTTCAATACCTTTGATTTGCAAGTCAAAGTAACATGTCACATCATTAAAAATTTACCATTTTCACAATTGTTTTATATTGGTTTTGCTACTTGATGTTACTTACTGTTTTTAAAGCATTGATATAATCTACAATAAACCTAAGGAGTACACTTGTTTCTCCAAAATCTTTACATACATATGGCTGATCACCACAGATCACACGAATGGCTAATCCAGGACCTAAAAAAAAAATTAAATTGAAAAAACTATTTCACATTAAAATAGACAGTAACAAGTGACCATACAATTTCTTAAAAACTTCTAGATTTCACAAACTGCTAAATGCTTTTAAAAGGTTTTATAATAGATATCAACATCTTTTAGCTAAATACGGGCTTCCAGGAAAGCATTTATCACGAACAGGTTTTCCTGTGATCCATTTTGTTGTTTAGTGTTTATGCAAACATCACTTGTTTTCTATTATCAACTTATTTCCAAATACATGTACAATTTGTTAATGAATTCTTGGTCTCTTCAATAAAATAAACAAATAAACATATTAACTGCCCTTGGAACAGTAATATTTATTCTATTAATATTTATAATTAAGCTTTGGCTTGAGTAATTTTCAATCAATACCCTTGGGTAGTCTATATTATATACATATTAACTGGGTATGAGGAGAATAGGAAGTTTATTGTCTCCAAGATACCAACTATAACCCGAGGCATAGCTGAGGGGCAATAGTTTATATCGAGTGGACAATAAACTTCAAAAATGTGTGATGTTTGAAAAGACTATTTTCCCTAGGGAATAGTCATACAGACTTTTATTACTCTTTGCATTCCTTGAAAAGTAGCAAATTTTTCTAAACTCATTTTTTATATAGAATTTATATACTGAGGTACAATAAATATATATACAGTCAACTCTGATTGTCTCAAACTCGTTTGAGTTAAAATTTTTTTGTGGTCCTGAACTTTGTTCAGGAACATATAATGACATATATTTTGACTTCTATAAATGTGTCGAAATTCAATGAGTCAAAATAAAATTACGGTCCCTATATTAACAATTGCATTTAAATTGTTTTAGTTACCTCGAAGTAATACACACAATTATTACTTCAGGGATAAAAATGGCTTCATTAGTTAATCCGAAAATCAATAATAAATTTCCGGTACTTAACCACTGATTGATGCAATCCCATCTTTACCTGAGGTTACCTTGACACGCTATCTTAGATAATTAGTGAATTATTGACATGTTTAAATTCAGAATTAACTTGTTATTATGTTAAGCCTCTGCTCAAGTCGAACTACAGATGTGTCAAACTTTTTCTATGTTCCACAAAACTTCGAGATAATGAGAGTTGTTTGTATAAATATACTGATTCAAAGGCCCTTCAATTAAGATATATCGATTTTAAAAACTGCCCTTAGGCAGTAACAGTTATAATAAATTAAAATTTCACGCATGGTTGGGTAAAGTAAAAACATTTTTAGACATTTTTTAGTAGCCTTAAATTAAAACCTTACTATTATTAAAACTTTTTATAATGATCATATTCTACTTGCCAGGGAAAGGATGCCGATGAACCATTTCATCGGGCAGACCCAAATCTTTGCCTATCTGTCGAACTTCATCTTTATGAAAATCTTTTAATGGTTCTACTACACGTCCTTGTTTCCTGAGCTCTCGCACAAGTTCTGTGTCATTGTGATGTGTCTTAATGGCCTCAGCCTTACCACTGGCCAACTCTGAAGCACTTTCAATCAAATCTGGCCTTAGTGTACCTGAAATATAATGGCTGAACTACATGTAAATGTTGATATTTGAAAATAGGATTTTTTTTCAAAGAAACAAGAAGAACCAAAATTTTTTGATTGAATCTCTGTGACTGAGAAAATTTTTAAAAAATGATATATCCACATCAACAATATAGTGTTATTTTAAACTACATTATACATATCCAAGCTGTGTCAATTTCAGATGTAGTATCTGATATTTTTAACATAACAGCAATTCTGGAACATCCACCTCCAAGTTATATCACTAAAGTACAAACTGTTGTTTTCTATTAAAGATCAGCATATATCATTTATCCAAAGTTTGAAAAAAATAGGTTCAGCAACTATTTAATGAAATATTATTCTGATTCTAAGCTGACCAGCATTTGCTCTTGCTGCGAAATACCTCTTCCATGGCGGAGAAACAGCAAAGACCAATTTTAAAGTTTTTGGTTTGACCACAAAACCCTGCACTGGAGTTCACAAATAGGGGAGATTATTAAAGAAGCCAAAAAAAAAAAAATAATAAAATAAAATTTGCGTTATGCTAAAAAATAGGTCAGGCATGACAATACTTACCTTGTCCTAAATATACATCCTCTGGCTTGAGATTCAATTCCTCCACAAAATCATTGGCTACCTGTAATTTATAAGTTTGTAGGTCAAATCTGATATAATTCTACTATGCAGTAATGTAAAAATTCATTCAACCAGCTTGAGGAAATAAAATCCATGCAACACTGAAGTAAGGTTTTTGTCGAAATACAGTTTAATGTTAAATGATTGTGACTTGAATGAAATTTTCGGGAAAATTATTTTGGCTTGTTACACATCTGAAAATTGTTTCATGCACAGAGATTAAAGTATGGTTTCATTTTAATGAGTTTGGAATTGAAACAAACAACAAATTTAAAGCCATATTAATAAATACAGCAGAGTTTGTTTAAAACATACGGGTTTGTAACGAAATCAGGCTATAATGAAGTGAAGATAAATCCTTGGTCCCATTGCTTTATTAATTCAGTGTGCTTATTAATTCATCATTATATCTTTAACCAGTTTTCCAATATTTTGATCTCGAGTACTGGTGATGAGTTGTCAGTCAAAGAAATGGCCATACAGTGCATCAAATTTATTTCGGTATTTTGTAATACGTTTTATTAACAGTGTATTTTTGTAGGCTTAATACGAATTACGAATTTTTTAAAACGAAATCAGGCTTAGAACGAAGAGAATTTTTAATCCCAAACAACGTTTTTCTTACTGTTAATATTATAATGAAGACAATTGCCGAACAAACAAATTGTTTACCTATCTTCCGTTTTGCACGGACGATCACATATAACAATGGTAAATTGGACTTGACACTTCCTTTATCGGTAATTGAAAAGTCAATTATCCCATCTTTGTTGTTGTTAATGATATCAATAGATACTTTTGTTTTAATATTCACACAGTAAAATTGCTATTAATGATGTGATTAACAAGTTGTCAATTAATTACACTCACTTATTTAATTTTAAAAGGGGAGGCATTCTTTCTCTTATAACTAACGATGCATATAACAAAATAAGATCGGGAGTCTCCTGGACCTCGTTATAAACGAACTCTACAGTATGTAAAATTCCAATTGAATCAGGTCTTAAGAGGGTACCCAACACTTTGACTAAAATAGAATTGACTCGTTTAATTTTCATAAAATATTGAGAAAATATTTACTTTGACCTGTTAACAAAAAAATAAAAATTTCAAGAAATTTGAACCACACAATTTACGGGAATTATTTCATTGGATATATAGCAGTTCGACAAACACTAATTTTGATCATAGAGAAACTTGATTTATCCTTACTAATAGTATGTGATTAAAACGTTCAGCTGATTTTTAAAGAGTTAACTCCCTTAGGTGTTCTGTACCCCCTTAAAGATATTTTTTTCAACTCTATTCATTATCTATATCTATGTGGAAATTGCATCTTGTTCTTTATTATTGAAGTGAGTTCTACTTTTTTTTTAGAAAAATTCACAAATTTACAAAACATTTGTTTTTCCTGCTCTGAACTCCAGCAGGCCTTATTTCCCTCCAAAAAAAACACTGCACGGTAAATATTACAAAAAGACATACATGTACATGTTAATACTTGTGGTGTCCTTAATTTTTTTAAATTTAATAAATTGATCATTAATGTTGAGATATTTCAAAATTAAAAGAGATTCATGTGGTTTTACAGTGAAGAAATAAAATGAAATAAACAGCAATTTCTATACCTTCATAAATGTATCGCCAATTATATTTCTTTTATCCTCTGGATTTTCTGTAGTATTGAGTGAGCTGGTTTTCTTTTTACGAGATGTGCCGTCAGACTGAATCACTGGGACACCTGTGGTACCAGTATAAAATGTATGAGCTGCACGAATAACTGAAAAACAAACAACAACTTCATAATATGATAAAATTACAAATAGTTTGCAGAAAATTTATCATTAATTGATTACCAACCATTGCGACCTTAGAAATGGTCCTTTTTTAGTATTTTTCTATCTAAATGTATATTGTTCTTCAGCAGAAGCATACTGTAAATTCAGAAATTATTGCATGCATTTATTATTGCACTTTGTCATTTTAGACCAAAATGTGATTTTAATTTTTGCAATATTCAGAAAAATTGCACTACATTCATAGTGAAATTCCAAAATGCGAGTTTAAATTATTGCGATTACAACCCAGTAGCATTTTTCACAATAATAAAAACATCACATTAATTTCCAAATTTACAGTATTGTATTTAATGTGGAATCATTAATTGTCGTTGGTGTCAATTTTTTGTGATTCACAAATTTGTGGTTCTTGTTTATTTTTGTTTATTACAGTTTTATGCCACTTTCAGCAAAATTGACTATACATGTACATTAAGCATTAAAAAAAAACCTGAGTTTCCAGTAAACCAACCAATCCCTTGGAAGCAAGTTACATAAGCAAAATCAAAATTTTTTTTAAAATAATACTAACAGACTACTATTTCAGGAAACACAGGATTTTTAAGGCCTTATCAGGCAACCATTTTTTATTGTTTTTATTATCAGAAGAACCCAGAGTACCTGGAGAGAACCACTGACCTTTATAGACAGGGAAATTGGCCATGAGCTGAACTTGAACTCACGACCTCAGTGTTGACAGGCTAGTGATCATCAGAAGAATCAAGAATATTGTATTTTTCTGATAATTGTAATTATATGAAATTTCCTTTTTTTAAGTTTGATAAAACAGATATTCAGGGGAAAAAAACGGAAATGCTGTACTGGAAACCATATTGCTATGTGTAATAAAAAAATAATAATGGACAAATCCAGATTGCAAAAAGCAGAAATCTGCTAAAAAAACAGAATCATCCCTTGATATTATAAGTATAACAATATTTAAAAATTAGATCATACAATTTAAGGATGCTTGCTGGTCATGTTTTGGTCTTTTTGTCAGATTTTCGGAATCCTCAGGTTTTATCCATTTCTTAAACATGATTTTTTTTGCCCATGAACCCCCACTTTTTCTTTTATAATTCAATCATATATACCTTAAAATGGTATTTGACAAAATCTTATGAAATCCTTTTTATTTTTTCATACATTTTTGACAGTCTGAAAATGCAAATGCAAAGACAATGAAAAATCCATAGAAAATCCATTTCCTGCAAATTTTTAAGGCCTTATAGCTCTAAAATGAGCACATGAACCTACATTTTTTTCTTGCTTATGTGTTTACTATTCATATGTTCTCTCAAACTAAAACACCTATTTCAAATCCTATTTATTTCCGATTAGACCACCGATCATCCTTAACAGAAATATAATATTGTTATATTCGGGTCAATGGACCCATCTTTGGCATTTTTTTAGTATAAAGGTTAATTGATATTTAATACAATTGCTTACAAAATCTGAAATTTCAGTAACAAAGTCCAAGTTCTATTTTTCTATTTGCATTTTACATTTATGGAAATCTACATAGAGATAAACGAATTTTTGCTAAATTATAGAGGCAATGGTTTGCCAAATATTCAGAATTTTGGTATTTAAATCACGTATGGTTAAAAATAGAAGAAGTTTCATAGCGCTAAATTTTCAAACTTGGACACTGCCACTTCGGGTTCAATTTTTGTAATATTTTGGAAGTCTCATGAATTCTAAGGTTAAACATTCGTTTTCATAACTGTTCAGTTACCTATTGCTTTCGTGGCATAAGATTCCGTTCATGTTTTACGAAGAAATTGATAAAATTCCATTTTTTTATCTTCGAACTTCATTTTATTTTCATTTTGGCAGCAACTTCCGTTTTTTATCGTCGAGCTATTTTTGCCTTTAAGAAACTTATCATAATGATTTAACTATTATAAGATGTTGGTTAAGTCAGCTGGCCTTCCAGAATTATGTTTTTATCACCATACACGCGGTATACTTTAATCGAGCTTGTATCAAGATAGGGACTATATTTTTGCATGTAGGAATTGTATGACTTCATGGTGCTCCTAGCAACCAAGTGAAAAGTAGATTTGTCAGTCTATGTATGAAAAGTTAGAAAACCGCGAAAATTGGAAATTAAACTTTTTGATAAATTTTAATAGTTTTTGTCCCCGGCTGACAAGGAAATTATGAGTAGATATGTAATTTTTATGTAATTTTGAGTCTTGTCAGCCAAGTAGGAATCTGTCAGGCACCTGTCAGCCAGCAGGACAAGTGCTGATTGGCTGGCACTGCCTATATAAGGAGCGCAAATCAGAATGATGGCAGATCGTATCTCATACCCGACGGGTAGACTACAGAAGCAAAGGATTAGTTCCTAGCCAAAAAAACTACGTTGCCAAACTTAAAAAACTTAAGCCAGAATTGTATATATATAGGTACATTCCGCAATATTCAAGATTGATGAAATCAATATTAATTTTCCTGAAATAATTATGAACAATAACTTTCATGATCGAAGTAGCTTTATGATAGAACTTTTCTTTGGTATTTCATCTGAGTTTCAACTGTAAAATGGCGATTATTTATTTCCGGTTAAGACAAATTATAAACAGAACAATTTTAGCCAATGTTTCCAAGATTAAATGCAAGATTTATTTGCCATAAAAAATATTTAATACAGAAATATAAAGAATACGATCTCCCACCACGCTGACGCCCCTATGTTTAATTTTTGGAGAATTTATTATGAATTCGGAAGGCCAGCATCCGATTAGAATTTCTTTGTTGATCTGTTATTAGCAATGATCCAGAAACACTGCTGTTATTTTAATTATGAACACATGAAAAGAGAAATTCATCAATATATTATTGAACAGTCAGCTTCTAGTATTTGTCTATGTCAGTCATCGAATTGAAGTAGCCATAACCAGCACTCGCCCGTCTATAACAAACTGGTGTCAGAAGTGGAGGATTTTAATTTTTATATAAATTCTAGTATACGATCTCATTTGCCAGAACTTCGATGTACTTACATAATTTTTTTAAAGAAGACATGCGGACCTTGGCGTGGTGGAAATAAAATATAGAAAACTGATGTCCATGTTTATCACAGTATAGGTAGAAGAATAAAAGAAAGATTATATTCACATCAAGATGGCAGAATCACCAGATCGGGAAATTAGATTTAGACAGAATGACAAAGAAAGTGCAACAGGAGATGGCGATAACCAATTTGAAGACGCTGATGATACCTTGCCTGACCCACATACAGAAAGAAATGGTCTTGGTGGCGGAGATGTACCACAAAGAAATTACAGAGAAAGAGACCACTTTTACGGGGCTTATAACGAATTTGCAAACTACAGAATGTCTGTGAAACCAGAGCCATTTGATGGATCAGAAGATTGGGAAGAGTACATATCTCATTTTGAGATATGTGCAGAACTGGGAAAATGGAGAGAAAATGACAAAGTACTGACCCTAGCAGCTGCATTGAGGGGCTCTGCAAGAACATTCTACATAAGCCTGACACCATTAGAAAAGCGTGATTATGCTGTACTTATACAGAGACTGGGGCAAAGATTTGGCAGTACACGTCAGCAAAATAGATGGTTGTCAAGACTCGAGATGAGAAAGAGAAAACCCGGAGAATCTGTTGCCGCCCTGGCAGATGATTTGAGACAGATGGCCCAAAGAGCATATACAGATCTAGATGCAAGAGCACAAGAGGTCCTCGCCCTGAATCAGCTTTACAAGAGCGTATCTGCTGAAATTAAGTACCTGTGCACCAACCAAGACTGTAAGAGCGTGACAGACGCCGTAGAAATTATAGAGCGTTATGAGGCCATTTTGGGGGAGGGTACAGAGAAAAAGAAGTGTGCCGTACGCATGACAAAAGAGAGTGGCCAGAATGACCAAGCTGATGTAAAGAATGACACAGAAAATGGTATTTTCAAGGACAATTTGCAAGACCTGACAAGAAGAATAGCAGAACTTGAAAACCAGAAAAAGTTTCAAAACAGTAAGCAGACCGATGTCAGGTTTGGTGCCAGATCCACTTACAGACCAAACAATGCAAAACCAGGAAGAAGAGATGTGACATGTTTCCTTTGTGAGGAACCAGGCCATGTTTGTAAGAACTGCCCAGTTTTTAACAGATGTAAAGAAGAGCTAAAGAAGGAGGGAACCTGTCAGTCGGCAACTAACAATAGCAGTCAGACTTCAACCTCCCCTTCAAATGGTAGGAACCAGGGAAACTTCAAGAACCCTCTGGTGCTCTAGACCAGGCACCAGTGGGAATTTTATGGTCAAATTTGCAGTCAAGACTTGGACAAATTGGTAATAATAGGGACAATTGGGATAATGGAATTTTCCTTTGAATATTTTGATTGATAATGGTTCCACTTCAACAATTTTGAACTACAATACATATAAACAGATTTTAAAGATGACAGACCAAGACCTATCTCTGATGGCTACAGATTGTACATTATATGATGTCAACGGCAATAAATTGCATGTACACGGAAAGCTGTATCACTACCTTCTTCTTGGGAACTCAGAATACAAATTTGAACCACTGGTATGTGATTTACAGCAAGATGCTATAATAGGCCAAGACTTTTTGCTCCAAAATGTAGAAAAAATTGACTATAAAAGACAGATTTTAAAGACTGACACTGACAATATAAAATGTTGGATAGGGGGTGAAGCAAATGCTATATGCAGAGTTCTTTCAAAAGAAACTGTAACAATACCAGGAAGATGCAGAATGTTTATTGGAGTTATGATTGAAGATAAAGAACACCTTGCAGCACTGGGATTAGTGGAAGGAAAGGACAAGCAGGAATCGAAAATATGCCTGACGAGAGGGATAATAGACCCACATAACGATGTTTGTATACAGCTTGTTAATTTTAGAGATGAACCAAGGACAGTTCATGCTAAAGAACAGATTGGGACTTGCCAGTCATACTATGAGTTAGAGCCAGTTCATTTGGAGAGATGTAACAATATAACAGCTACAACAAAAATTACAGATACCGTTCCTAAACATCTTGCAGATTTATACGAGAGAAGCAAGGTACATCTACAAAGAGATGAGCGGCTAAAATTAAAAGACCTGCTTTACAGATACCAAGATGTGTTTGCCAAATCAGCTGATGACTTAGGAAGAACTGACAGGGTACAACACAGAATCAACACTGGAACAGCAAACCCAATTAGACAAGCTCCAAGACGTGTGCCATTTGGAAAAAGAGAAATTGAGAAGTCAGAGATCAACAAGATGTTGCAAAGAGGAGTCATAGAACCATCAAACAGTCCCTGGTCATCACCGTTAGTGCTTGTGGCTAAGAAAGATGGGTCCACACGAGTCTGCTGTGATTACAGAGCGGTTAATCAAATTGTTGTTAAAGACGCGTATCCTATACCTAGGGTGGATGAATGTCTAGACTCGTTATCTGGTGCAAAATGGTTCAGCTGTCTTGATCTTAACCAAGGTTTCTTCCAAGTGGGCCTCCACCCAGATGACAGACCAAAAACTGCCTTCTCCACAAGTCAGGGTCTTTTCCAGTTCACTGTAACACCATTTGGTTTGGCTACCAGTCCTTCAGTTTTTGAACGTTTAATGGAAGATGTCTTAAGAGGGTTACAATGGGAAGAATGTTTACTCTACATGGATGACATCATTGTACCTGGACCATCATTTGATGAAGAATTAAGACGGTTAGAACATGTTTTCGATCGACTACGAGAAGCAAACCTGAAACTGAAGCCGTCAAAATGTATTTTATTTCAGAAGAGTGTAAAGTTTTTAGGACATGTTGTCTCTGAAGAGGGCATCCATACCGATCCAGAGAAAATTGATGCAGTACGGAATTGGTCTATACCAAGAAATGCAAAAGAAGTCAAGAGTTTCCTAGGTCTTTGTTCATACTACAGAAAGTTTGTAAGAGGATTTGCTGACCTATCCAGACCGCTGCATAAAATTTGTAACAAAGGAGCCAAATTTACCTGGACAGTAGACTGCCAAATAGCCTTTGATGCCTTAAAACAAGCATTAACTTCATCGCCTATATTGGTTTACCCAGTTTTTGACCAACAATTTATTCTTGATACAGATGCCAGCAACCAGGCAGTTGGTGCAGTGCTTTCACAGCAGATCGACAACAATGAACATGTTATAGCCTACTTCAGCAAAGTCCTCAACAAACACGAAGCTTCATATTGTACCACTAGAAAAGAATTACTAGCTGTAATCTTAGCATTAAAGAACTTCCATCCATATCTGTATGGCAGAAAGATTTTACTCAGAACTGACAATGCAGCTGTCAGCTGGATGCAAAATTTAAAGAACCCTACTGGCCAAGTAGCCAGATGGTTGCAAATACTTGGGACGTACAGCATCAAAGTGACTCACAGAATTGGCATAAAACATACTAATGCTGATGCCCTGTCCAGAAGTCCATGTAGAGCCTGTAGAAGACAGGAAGATTTGAACAAATGTGAAGATTTTGAAGAGGAAGAAGGAAGAAACAACCATACAAAAGACAACCCTGACGAACACCATGATTTGCATAAAAGAGATAGAGAAAAAGCAGACCTTGTTGAACCCCTCCATAGTACTGCTACTGAATCTGACACAAATGACCACCCTGCAGTACTCCAAACCGAAGAGGAAACAGAGAAAAACTTTACAAGAGCAGTTACTAGGAATGGGCATACAGAACAGCAAAATCAGATAAAAGATAGACATTTGACATTAAAAGATTGGGAAACATCAAACATAAGACAAGAACAAATGGCTGATGAAAACATAGGAGTACTCATGGCTGCTTTAGAAGCTGGACAAGAAAGACCCTCATGGGAAACTGTATCAAGCATGACATCAAAATTAAAAACGCTGTGGAACCAGTGGGACAGACTTGAATTGCATGGTGGAATGATGTACAGGAGATGGGAAAATGACGGGGGAAAAGGTTACAGACTTCAACTGATTTTACCTGACAATAAGAAGCAAGAAGTGCTCAAGCAGTTCCATGATTCTCCAACAGCTGGTCACTTGGGTGTTGAAAAGACCCTGGAAAAAGTAAAGCAAAGCTTCTACTGGCCCGGCATGAAGAATCAAACACAAGAATACTGTCGTCAGTGTGACAAATGTTTTGCCAGAAAACCGAAGTCTTACAAAAACAGAGCACCCCTGGGTTCATACCTAGTTGGAGAGCCAATGGAAAGAATTGAAGTAGATATATTGGGTCCATTACCACTATCCAAGCAAGGGAATCGCTATATTTTAGTTGTTACAGACATGTTTACCAAATGGACTGAAGCAATAGCACTTCAAAACCAAGAGGCCTCAACAGTATCAAAAGCTTTGGTAGATAATTTCATCTGTAGATTTGGGACCCCACTACAGCTACACTCTGACCAAGGAAGAAATTTTGAATCAGAACTCTTCAAAGAATTATGCAGTTATTTAGGAATTGACAAGACAAGAACGACCAGTTTTAGACCACAATCGAATGGTGGAGTTGAAAGATTTAACAGAACTCTTGCTTCTATGTTAACAGTTTATTGTGAAAAGAATCAGAATATATGGGACGAGTTCTTGCAGTTTGTTATGATGGCGTATCGATCTTCGGTTCATAAGACGACATCAAAAACACCGAATTCCATGGTCTTTGGTAGGGAAGTCACTCTTCCACTACAAGCAGTTATTGGACAACCAGTGGACTCTGACTCTGATCAAGAATACCAGCAAAGTGATGACTACCTGGATCATCTGAAAAAGAAATTGACAGAAAATCATGACATAGCCAGAAGATATCTGAAGAAATCAGCGATTTATCAAAAACGACGTTATGACCTGAAGGCTAAAAAGCAAACGTTAAGAAAAGGACAAGCAGTCTGGGCTTACGAGCCAGCACGAAAAGTTGGAATTTGTACTAAACTTACTTCACCATGGAAAGGCCCGTTCATAGTAGAAAAGCGTATAGATGATGTTACTTACCGTATCAAAAAGTCTGCACGTCAGCCATCAAAAATTTACCATGTAGATAGATTAGCTCCATATCAAGGAAGGAACATACCATCTTGGGCAATACGGTTCAGAAGGAATCAACTGGAACACTGCATACAGGACGATAACACAACAGCAGATAATGGAGATGACATACAGCAGCCTATATCCGTAGTAATGGAGGATCCGAGAATTTGAGTGCACTCACATGGAGATTTGAGACTGGTCTGGCCAACCAGTGGTCAAATCAAATGGATAACTTGGTTGCAGATGGATACCTGGCCAAGCATCTTATATGGAATCTATGGAAGAATAGGAGCTGAATAACCACTGATTTTTTTGGAAGTAAAAGTTTGACGTTTTGTTTCCTGTTTTGCATGGTGTTGAATGTTTTTCACGGATGTTGGCCTTCCTTCGAATTGGAATTAAAATAGAATTTACAGAAATTTTTGTGCATTTTGCACCTGTTTGGATAACAAGAAAAGGGGCAATGGGAGATCGGATCCAATTTTGGGCAATTAGGACTTATGACTCAAAATCCTGTTCCATTGTGTATTTGCAGGATGTCATCAATGGTAAATACCAAATGCTGGTTGTGTCCAGAGACATTTCGGACCAATAGAGACTTAAAGAGCCATGCTGCATCTATAACACATTCTGTCCTACGAGTTATCTGTCCTTGGTGTTTTGAAGAAGAACGGACATACAGGAGGATATCTGAGCTTCAGAAGCACGTAGGAAAGCGACACACATCTTTAACTGATGACTGGAAAAAGGGAGATTTCTTCAGTGAAGCGAATGGCTTTTGGTTGTCACTTAGGCCAAAAGACTACACCAGACTAGTGACACCTACAGATTATGATGCCTTGTTTTCCTTACGGATAAGAGCCATCGTATGTCAATGGTTGGAAAGGGTAAAGAGACCATCAAGGACCAAAGAAGAATGGGAAAATGGATGGAGTACCAGAAAGATCAGAAGTAAGGAAGACCATAAACATTCGGAGGCACTGTTATACTCTCCAAGCAGACCATCGCTTGTTGATTATGACCTAACATTGATAAACCTCAGCTTCACATCAGGTGGAAATCTGGCTTATTTCATATCAGAAAGTGCTGGGAGAGAAATATGGTACAAAGCGGAATTATCAGCACAAGTGTTTGATGATAAGAGAGCAACAGACAATCTGCTAAGAAGAATAAGAGCATGTCTGTCATCTAGGGTACTACCATCTGATTTTTCAACAGAGATATCTGATAAAAGTGAGATTTCTGAGAGTATAGGAAAAGTACTTGGGGTAGCTCAACATCACATAACAAAGATCTTTAGACAGTCAGTGAGATTTGAAAGCCAACCAAAGAAAAGAAAGATCGTAGAGACTATTGAACCAGAACTACACATGGAAGAAGAAGTTGAAATCCTAGATGAAGTAGAGAAGTCAGATACCAGAGTGCCACCAAAAACACCACTGATACCAATGGAAGTAACAAGTATACCACCAATGCTAACACCACTGCCAGAGATATCAGAACAGGAGAATTTGACAGCTAAGAGCAAACCCAAGGAAGCTACAACAGAACCTCAGGAGACAAGAAAGGAAAAGAAAGAAGAGAATGAAGATCAGCCAGCTATTAATGGGGTTCAGTCAACAATCCTTGAGGTGGAGCTTCCAGCGGTAGTAGTTTCGAAGACACCACCAGTAATACTAGCTCCGGAAAACATCGTCGAGATAACAAGTGAAACAGTAGAAGCTGCTATAAGATCACCAAAAAGTATAAAAGAAAGAGCAGAGGCACTCCTTAGAACAGGTGTGATGCCCCTTCTCCCACCGGCTAGACTCGAATGGGCTGGAGTAGAAAGAAAGGAACTATCAGAGGGTATAACGTGGCCACCAGAAAACTGGCAGGATCTGTCCGCTGAAGAAAGACTCACAGCTTGGACCTTTGTAGCCATGGCATTAGAATTTAAAAGAGGGGTCAAAATTATAACAGACAAGCAGGAACTCCTGGATAGGTATGCTATGCTGGCTCTGCCTGGCACAACACTGGATAGAAGAAGCCAAAAGAGCAATATTACACCATTGCGGTTGATGAATTACAACATGCTAAAGAATATATACCTGGAAAATGTGGCAAACGATGAGGCAGAAAGGTGGCTCAACCTGCTGGAGGCAGCACGAGGTGGTGCAGATAAAACGGCCGAGTTGTTCGGAATGGAAGGAATAAAGCTTATACCACTTAGGTTGACGTCAGATTCTCCGACTTCATGAGAAAATTAAACATGGAACTTTGGACAGATGTGACTATTTCAGCTTTTGGAACTATGATAAACATGGACACTAACTAAGATGGAACTATGATAAACTTGGACACTAACTCAGATGGAACTGTATATATAACAAAACTAACATTGTACATTTTTATATGTTTATTGTTGATATTTTTTTAAACAAAGTTTTAAATTAGTCCTGGATTGTCATCCAAATTTTTGAATTCAGGAGAATTCAGGACTTGGGTGGGGAGAATGTTATATTCGGGTCAATGGACCCATCTTTGGCATTTTTTTAGTATAAAGGTTAATTGATATTTAATACAATTGCTTACAAAATCTGAAATTTCAGTAACAAAGTCCAAGTTCTATTTTTCTATTTGCATTTTACATTTATGGAAATCTACATAGAGATAAACGAATTTTTGCTAAATTATAGAGGCAATGGTTTGCCAAATATTCAGAATTTTGGTATTTAAATCACGTATGGTTAAAAATAGAAGAAGTTTCATAGCGCTAAATTTTCAAACTTGGACACTGCCACTTCGGGTTCAATTTTTGTAATATTTTGGAAGTCTCATGAATTCTAAGGTTAAACATTCGTTTTCATAACTGTTCAGTTACCTATTGCTTTCGTGGCATAAGATTCCGTTCATGTTTTACGAAGAAATTGATAAAATTCCATTTTTTTATCTTCGAACTTCATTTTATTTTCATTTTGGCAGCAACTTCCGTTTTTTATCGTCGAGCTATTTTTGCCTTTAAGAAACTTATCATAATGATTTAACTATTATAAGATGTTGGTTAAGTCAGCTGGCCTTCCAGAATTATGTTTTTATCACCATACACGCGGTATACTTTAATCGAGCTTGTATCAAGATAGGGACTATATTTTTGCATGTAGGAATCGTATGACTTCATGGTGCTCCTAGCAACCAAGTGAAAAGTAGATTTGTCAGTCTATGTATGAAAAGTTAGAAAACCGCGAAAATTGGAAATTAAACTTTTTGATAAATTTTAATAGTTTTTGTCCCCGGCTGACAAGGAAATTATGAGTAGATATGTAATTTTTATGTAATTTTGAGTCTTGTCAGCCAAGTAGGAATCTGTCAGGCACCTGTCAGCCAGCAGGACAAGTGCTGATTGGCTGGCACTGCCTATATAAGGAGCGCAAATCAGAATGATGGCAGATCGTATCTCATACCCGACGGGTAGACTACAGAAGCAAAGGATTAGTTCCTAGCCAAAAAAACTACGTTGCCAAACTTAAAAAACTTAAGCCAGAATTGTATATATATAGGTACATTCCGCAATATTCAAGATTGATGAAATCAATATTAATTTTCCTGAAATAATTATGAACAATAACTTTCATGATCGAAGTAGCTTTATGATAGAACTTTTCTTTGGTATTTCATCTGAGTTTCAACTGTAAAATGGCGATTATTTATTTCCGGTTAAGACAAATTATAAACAGAACAATTTTAGCCAATGTTTCCAAGATTAAATGCAAGATTTATTTGCCATAAAAAATATTTAATACAGAAATATAAAGAATACGATCTCCCACCACGCTGACGCCCCTATGTTTAATTTTTGGAGAATTTATTATGAATTCGGAAGGCCAGCATCCGATTAGAATTTCTTTGTTGATCTGTTATTAGCAATGATCCAGAAACACTGCTGTTATTTTAATTATGAACACATGAAAAGAGAAATTCATCAATATATTATTGAACAGTCAGCTTCTAGTATTTGTCTATGTCAGTCATCGAATTGAAGTAGCCATAACCAGCACTCGCCCGTCTATAACAATATACTATCCAATAATGCAAGTAAGTTTAAATGCTAATACCAAACCTTTGACATTAAGACCTATTTCTCGTAAGGACTGTTCCACAGCATTGCTCTCATTCTTTCTCATAAATCCATTGTCGATATGTACTGCTACAACTTGGTCCTCCTTCAATGACTTGTGTAGTAGTGCAGCACAAACTGTCGAGTCAACCCCACCACTCAGCAGCATCTGTAACAAAAACTTAAGGATATACACATGTATACATTGTAACAGTCAATGATTACATATGTTTGATACTTTTTATCCACATGCTCAACGAAGTGGCAGGTATAATGTTTTGCTGTTTTCTGTACCAACGTCTGTAAGTGATGTCCGGATTAACTCAGCAACCACAAATCACAGAATCTTAAAACTTGGCACAGTAGACATATTCACAGAAGAACGTCAACTCCACTTGACCTAATATTCCCATAGAACAATTACTTTTTTAATTGTGATGTCAAAAAATATTGGAATTCAAGTGTCAACTCAGTATGTCAACACTATGAATATAGATTGTACCAAAGTTTCAGAATTTATATATTCAACCTAAAGGCAGAATTATTGTAAAAAAAACAGTGAAATCTTCTAAACCCTAGGGACATAAATTTGAGACCTGAATCATAACTCACACTGTATACACCAACTTGACTTATGGGGTGCAGAAAGCGAAAACATTTATCATCTTTGGACTCCTCTTATAATATTTTAGATACATGCAAACTGGTATGTAATTCAGCAATATACATTTCAACTTGCTATCAGATTTATCTCGGTTTTTCTTATTTATAGTATTAAAAGTTTTTGCTTACCCTCCCTTGATTTTTTCTTCAAAATTTTGTTAAATAAACCCAAGATTGCCAAATGACAAACTGCATTATGAAATTATTGATATTTCTTTGTAGCTTCTGACAGAAAGTCTATGAAAACCAGAGAAACTTGTTTCAGGCCAAATTTTCAATTGCATATATCTCAAAAAGAATAACACAAACCTGGTATTATTTTTTGCTCATTTCTTTTCCCAATAAAAAAATTCGAACTATAACAATACTCTGAAATTGTGCTACTTTGAAACTGAGTGGCAAACATTGTTTAATGTGATAAATGCTGTTTTAAATAATTATCACTGAATATCAATGATAAACATTTAAAAGAGGATTCTTTGATCACAGTTGCCATAAGCTCAGGTGTTGTCAGTTAGTTTAAACTTATTTTTATTTATAAAGAATTGGAAAACAAGTAATGCCAACTTTATATACTAATCCCTCTCAACTTGGCGGGTGCGAGAGCGGCTCCTATAGCGGCATTTTAGCCTACTTTTTTTTGACATCTACAGAGGAGTCTTTAGCGTGCTAAGGGTGTTGCTCTCCCTTAACACGGGACAGCCATTTTTCATCCCCTTCCGACAGACTAGCATCGTTTATCGAGACCATGCTCGGAAATGGTGTCGATAGAGCGTCGCAAATTTGATCCCTGAAATTTTCATCCCGAACGGGAGTCAAACCAGGAACCTCTGGCTTTGTAGTCAGATGCGCTAACCACCACACCACGGCGCCAGGTGTTGTCTTGAATATGGAAAGCACCATCCGCCAGTGCTTGTTTCCAAAAACTTATTATGAATTTGTTAAACAAATTCAAATATGCTTTAAATTAAATTTTAAATTTTATACTAACTAAAACTTTGTGATCCCCCACTGTCTCCTTGATGTACTTAATACATGTTTCCTCTCTGGAACACATGGTATAGATCCCTTCACATTTGGCTATATTGTATAGGAAATTTTTCAGCATTGCTATTCCATTCTCAGTCAAATCAACTTCAGGGTGAAACTGAACACCATATAAGTTCAATTTTTCATTTGCCAATCCTGTAACAAATAATATTTACAATTTATCATACTCTTTATCATCATAAAAGCTGAAAATTATTAGATCAAGCAGATGTTCATGTATAAGAATTTGAGCAGCCAAACACTATTGATAAACTAAATATCTATGGATGTTTGAAAATGTCATGGGCATGTTCAAGCAAGTTCAAAGTCTTTATGAAACTGTAAACATATTTTTTGTAAGTTTATATACAGTTTAAAAATACATCTCTACATTCCACAAAAGTTGAATCTCTGGATAAATTTAACCCATTTTCTTTTTTTTAATGGGTAAATTACAAACTTCATTATCACTACCATTTAAAGTATACATACCTTCTGTAAGAATTCATGAATTTGAATGAATTGAAGGTGGATTTTTCTATTTATTTGGATTCATTATAATTTGTCAAATACTAATTTCCAGGTTTTTGTGGTTGTAATGGACAGAATGCATTTTCATAATAATTTGTTAAAAAAAACTTTAAAAATACAAAATTCGATACCCTTGAAACAACCAATTTTTGTCAAACAAATTCAAAACTAATACCCATGAAAATTAATGAGCATGTGTAGGACATACTTACTCTTCCAAAGCACCTGATGTCACTCCCGGTCGACAGTTAGCAATAACATTGCAAGGGCTTTAATTTTGTGTTTTCTTGTTCTGTTTCTTTTGGTTTTTTCCTTGGTTGTGTCTTTGAAGTGTTTTTTTGCTGTATTAGTATTCCCAAATACTCGGTGGTTTCGTGGTAGCGTGCTCGCCATGAGTGCGGAAGGTTGCGGGTTCGATTCCCGGCCGGGTCAAACCAAAGACATTAAAATTGGTATTTGCTGCTTCTCCACCATGCGCTCGGCATCTAGGAGTAAGAGCAAAGACTGGTCGGCTTGGAGTCGGTATAATGTGTCCGAGTGAGGTGATATGTCTTCCTGCGAACAGTTACCTCGTGAGCTAGCATTAAAAATCTGAAATAGCGTGTTGGTCTAGTACAAAGCAGGGATCATATTCATTATCATATCAACATGTTCTCGTCCTGATATGCACCTGGTTGCCGCTGGACGTTAAACAATAATTCATCCATCCATCCATCCTTTGCCCACTGCAACAGGAAATTTTAATTATCTCTTGACGAGTACTTTTTGCAACTATCCCTTTCGAACCCACTGACACAGGAAACTATCCCTCCTAAACTTGAAATTTTCGTTCAAAATACTCACCAGATATTAAATCTCCTGACTGAGCTATGACTTTAAATCCTTTAGCTACGTTGTCTATACTATCACCATGCGTTAGTAAAACTGACTGTTGTTTATTGAGACCCCTAAAATAAACAAAAACCACTGAAAATCAAAAAAATTACTTTATGTCACCTAGTACATGAAACTGATTTTAAATATTCTTGATGTGCATTTTGTAAACCAGAACAACCAAATTCTGGTGAAGCTTCAGATAAATTAAATTATGGCACATGAAACTTTTAAAATAAATAACCATCTTCAGATGCAGATGGTAAAATTTATTCACATTTAATGGATGCACAAATTTCAAAAATTACACATTCAGTAATAATCATATATCAACAGCAAAATTACTTTATTTCCTCCAGGGATTGGAGAGAACAGAGAAAATAAAAGACCCACTATGCACAATGGGTCAAAACACTCAAAACCAACTATAACCTACATTTTAATGTCAGATGAAAAATGTTCTAAACTTTGAAAATACACTGTACATCAATATTTTGTGTACTAATATGTTCGAGCATTTAAGGATGCTCGCTGGTCAAGTTTTGGTCTTTTTGTCAGATTTTCGGAATCCTCGGGTTTTATCCATTTCTTAAACATTAAATTTTTTTGCCCATGAACCCCCACTTTTTCTTTTATAATTCAATCATATATACCTTAAAATGGTATTTGACAAAATTTTATGAAATCCTTTTTATTTTTTCATACATCTTTGAGAGACTGAAGTTGTCAATGCAAAGACAATGAAAAATCCAGAGAAAACCCATTTCCTGCAAATTTTCAAGGCCTTATAGCTCTAAAATGAGCACATGAACCTACATTTTTTTCTTGCTTATTTGTTTACTATTCATATGTTCTCTCAAACTAAAACACCTATTTCAAATCCTACTTTTTTCCTATTAGACCCGCGATCATCCTTAATATCCTTGCAAAAAAGTTAAAATTTGATAACAGCAAGCAAATATAACCACTTATAGAGTATTATGAAATTTTCCACTACTGAAGGATGACATACTACTGACTTTTTTTATCCCAAGTTATTTTTTGGTCCAAACAATATATTTTTCAGTACTCCTTGTACTCAAAGTTTCTTTCACCTCTAAATTTTTTTGGACATTTTTCTGAGCTTTGAGACTATGTGTTTTTTTAGTGTTCCTATGATAGAAAATGAATGTTTTATACTTACTTAAACAAAGCACACTGTGTATCAACTGTTATGGTAAACTGTCCGTCTTCTCTAGCATCTTTCTTAGCAACAGTTCCTTTAAATTCTTTGTTTAGTAACTGCCAAAAACACAAAAATCCTGTACCGGTACTTACACATAATTAAAGGCTCCTAGGATCCTGAATCACTCACCTGGATTGTACTCGCCACTCAAAGAGTCCCCAAGGAAGAACAGTAAAAATCATAAATAGCAAAGACTTATCAAAGGCTTTTTGATATTTTTTTCAAGCACAGTAGTCATATTGGATCATATTGGCACAATATCCAGTGACCAAGACATTAATTCTGATGGAAGAACATTTAAGAACCATTCCATCAAAGTTTGGTCCGAAAGGCCCAAAAAATTCAAAATAGAAGATTCTTAAATACTTTTAATACTGATTTCTATTTTAATAGTGGCCATATCATCTATTTTCTTGACCTCAAGATACTGGGTACCACCCAAGAATCATTCCATCAAAGTTAGTCCCTAACTGACCTGTGCTTTCAGAGCACAAAGATTTTGAAATATTTTCTATTGATTTTTCCACTTTTCTTTATCATGGCAGCCAAATTTCCACATTTTTAGGCTTGAGCATTGGTGATAATACATCTTCATGAAATGTGCACATACAGTGAATCAAAACTGATATCTAAGAATAGTTACTAATACAAAATATCATATTTGTTGAAAATCTAGACCCCTCACTGAAATGTCTTCTTTACAGAATTACATGAACCAAAGTTTGAATTGATTGCCACATATGTTGGTCATATATGAGTCTGAACAACCCAAGCTCTACTGTACATACCTGCAATCCATAACATATTCCAAGAACAGGAAGTCCACATCTAAAAATGTCTGGGTCATACCTTGGAGCATCTTCTGCATAGACTGAACTGGGTCCACCAGATATAATAATAGCTCTGATAATAAGAATGGTAGTTGTCATTCACCGAAGATTAGGATTCACTGAGGTATTATTCTTTCAAGCAAGTGTAATGATTTCAAACTGTTTCAAAGTTTGTAATTTTTATGTAATTACTCAACTGTAAACAATAAACAGCAAATTTTGTGAGTTTCATTCTATATTTTTCAAGTGATTATCTTTTCGGGATGTTCCAGAAATAACTGTAAGGGAGGCTCAAAAGGCACTTAAAAAAGCTCCATGCGTGGAAATTATTTATTAATAAATCAATCATACTGATTAAGGAAATAGTGAATTAAATTTTATGTACAGGTTAATTTCAATTACTTTTGTGACTGGTTAAGATATTTCTACACTAGAGATACTTTTAAATTTTAGATTTAAACATGGTACCTATTGAATGCATGTTAAAATCAAGAGATTGTTGATATTTAAGTGGACAGAAGAAGAATGACATTTCATTTTGCAATTTGAAATAATACAATTCTGGGCAACAACAATTTGTGTAATGGCTAACACCATTACATGTACATGTACATCACAATTAAATTGTAATTGAGAAAAGTAAAATACACCTTCAAAAATCTACATGCGTTTATTTCTGAAACAGCCTTAAATATTCATAAATTTTTCTTAACTCACCTATATCCCTTCTCTTTTATGTTGAATGCTGGAGTATCTAAAGGAAGAACGTCTGATTCTATGTTTAATTCTCTCACTCTTCTATCTATCACCTAAGTATGCAAATCATTAAAAAAAATCTTTCAGTATATAATAATTGAATAATAAAAATGGACAATTCAAGCATTTTACGGAGTACTTTTACATACTTAATACATTGCATTTGTTACGGGCATTTGTTACGGACATTAATTTTTAACTTTTCTCATACATAACAGTGAATTTTAATATACAACTTTTTATGTTCAGTATCAAGTGTTCTATGCTCTAGATTATTTTGATACAGATCCAATGAGGAACCAGAGTGAGTTATCTTTTCCTAACCAATTTAGGTAAGGGAGATAATAAATTTATCTCCCTTTTAGCCTGAGGACAAAAGGGAGAGAATTTAATTATCTCCCTTACCTACATTGGTTAGGAAAAGATAACTCACTCTGGTTCCTCATTAAGCCCACCAAGTTCCCAATTAAACCAGCAATATAAGTCCCGGATGAAATATTGTGATAAAATATATCTCCAATAATAATGAACCAATATTTAGCACTCTTATGTGGACATGTTATGTAAACTCCCTGGGAAGGCAAGCAACTTTTTTAAGTCAAGACAAAGAGGTTTAGGATTTTATATTATTTTCACACCAAAAATAACTAGATACATACATGTATGAAATATAAAAATAAAACTTATGGTACATGTAGCAACCAAATTAAAAATTTTGTATTTCCAAAGACAAAATTTTTACAATTCATTAAAAGTTAGTTCAACCAAAAGACTTTAGTAAGATGTGATATATTAAACTAGAGGTAGGGGATGTTGGAATGACAGCTATACCCGCATCCCACATTTATTTGTAAACAAACATTCTTAACATTTTCAGTTTTCATTGCATTACAGTTAGATCTGTAACAAATAACCTTTGCAGAGATATATCACAACCCATTTTTACTGTAATCTAATTTTTTGGCCTCTTTTCCCTTTTTGGCCCTTTAAATCTTCAAAATTCAAAATAAAAACATGCTTAGCATTACAGTTTGCATCTGTAACAAATAACCTTTTCACAAATATATCACTACCCACTTTTACTATAATCTAATTATTTGGACCCTTTTAGGGACCTATAGCCCCTTAAACTGAAATTTAAAATTTCTTCAATTTTTTTTTTCTTTAGATAAAATTTTAGTAATTATGGTCTTTTTCTGTTTCCACCCTTTTTGGTCCCTCCCACCCCCTTTTAAAAAATTTGGAATTCCAAAACATTATTGCGTATCTACAGTTGGTAAGCAACAATATGGCACAACATAAATTGGTAAAAATTCAAAAGTGAAGGAGGAGTTTGCATTATAAGAAAGGGTGATGGACGAATGACCACAACGACAATATACCTGAACTTTCATTCGAAAGTGCAGGTATAAAATCTTTAACAGTTGAGTATTGAAGGTACATGTATGGGGCTTTAAGCTTTGTGAAAGACATGTATAATACATGAACATCACTAACATTATGAGAATCACGATATAAATACATCTGGAAACATGGCATATACTTGAGACCAGTACGTCAACATATGATCAGGTTTCTAACTTATTCAATATGCATATATACCTTGCCATACTGTGCACCTGCATCAAGAACTGCTATTTTCTCTGGATTTTCTGTCCCTCCATTTAAGCATCCATTACCATTCCCATTCATTTCAACCCTATATAAAACAAAATCAAGTTGAAAACTTAACTTATTCACTGATAAAAAGCTTTCTCTCCATCAAACTTAAACTACTGAAACAAAAAAAAAATTCATAAGCTATCTTTTAACACAGTTATGACCAAGTTGAATGAGACAAAGTGACAAACACATGACAAAAGTGCAGGGCCTAATCTAGGATTTTGAAGAGAGAGAAGTGACTTCTCCTTCCAGGATGGATTAGGGAGAAGTGGTCATTTTTCTGGCGAAGTGGACTTTAAGTGTTCAATAGTTCTGAAATCTATATTAACATGTGTTATCTACATGTCAGGATGCCAATATCCTAAAAAAATGTCAATGTTATTTATGACTGCACATATGTGACATCCATAAAACCACAAAGTGTGAAATTTTAGAAACACTAAATGTGGTTTTTTTTTTAATTATAATCATGGGGTATTTGAAGTATTGTAATGACATGTTTATCTCATCAATTGCAAAACTACGGTACTACAATTAATATGCATTGTAAGATCAAAGATATCTTCTATAATTCTACACTATAAAAGGATCGACTTAAATTATCAATGAAATAAAAATAAATGAAATTTATTACAAGAGTCTTAATAGAAGATAAATAATTATATAAATAAATGAACAAAAAAATTAGGAAATTAATTCAATAAATTAAATCTAATACAAGAAAGAAAGAAAGACAATAGAAAGAAGAAAGTCTGAGTTAAATAATAAATGAAGGTATAGCCTATAATAAATAGCTTATCCTGGAATAAAATCGAAAATAAACCCGACAAATTAGACATTGATGTTCACAATGTCATGTCATCGATACAATCCATACCATGTCATTTTTTAAAATTATACCCTTAACTTGTAATATATTTGTTTGTTTAGTTGGGGTTTTACGCCATTTTCAGCACATTTGGCTATTTCGTGGCGACCAGATTTTATTGCTGGAGGAAGCAGAAGTACCCGGAGAGAACCACCGACCTTCGGTAGGAAAATTTGCAATCCTTGTCAATATAGATCGGAGTCGAACACACACCGCCACAGGTGAGATTCGAACTCACAACCTCAGTGTTGACAGCCTAGTGATCATTAGTAGTCATGACGAACTACCTAGACCACTTGGCCACCGAGGCCCTTGTAATATAATATAAATTAATAATTTATAAATTCATACTTCATGTTTCATAATCATTAACAAACACATTTGTAATAAATAGCAAATAATTAAAATTCTGCAGACCCTCTGGATATGCTCCTGTCATATTACAAAAAACATTCTAATGTGGCACCAATTACCAGTAGAGATGTAATGTTGAATTATAAAGTCTGGAATTTGATTGAATTCAAAGTGAAATAAAAAACTTATAAATTTTTAAATTTTGCTTGCTTTTATTTAGTAAAAGGCACATATGTTTTTTATAATTATTTTAGAAATTAAATGTAATAACCTACAAGTTTGATAAAAAAAAGTTAAATGTTTGGCTTTTCAGTCAAAAGATTTCAGATTTTTTTACAGCTTTGTATTATTGAAAAACAATGCTTAAAATGGATTATTTTAGTACATTTCTTTTCATGTTATATTATTTTACAATGGACATTTACTTTGATTTGATATTTATCATACAAGTACATCATTATTGTATTTAAGTCCACTCAGAAGTACTTCCCCGCATCATGTGCATGTGTTCTCTTGATTGTTTATTGTACTTTTTACCTGTAATATTCAACATTATTACAACAGTTATCAATCAATCAACATTATGTAGTCTTCAAAACTTCCTTTACAGGTAAATTAGTACAGATTTTCATTTAAATGCAGGTCATTTTATTGCACCCCTAAGCCTAAGGGAAATGTATGTTTCCTATGCCTGTGGACTGAGTATGGTGCTATGGCATACATGGACAACTATGCTTTGATCAGTTGCACCGCTTTGATATCGAATGTAACGGCATAGTACCTCACAGGTGGCCAATTTGTTAGTCCGAGTTTATTATGGCCCTATTTATTGTATTCGTATTTGGTTGTGCCTTGTGGTCCGATTTCGTTTTAGTCCGATTTGTTTCATGGTTTTAGGTCGAGTCATCAAGTAAGGTCTTTTTACTCATTTCTGTCTATCCCTGATGATACGTTTTATAGTATGATATTTTGCTAAAATGGCAGTACTTACTGTCTATGTGGTTTCTTTTCAGATCTAGCTTATACGATTAACAAAATTTCACAAAACATATCATAATCTGACTTTGAGTCAATACCGGAAAGGGGACGGAAATGCCTTCGAATCTCAATCTACTCGTTACACCTCGGATTTAGTTCACGTTGTCAAGAGATATCAGAAAATAGTTGTAGCAACCAACGGTTAAATTTCCGGTTCGTGTATATTGCAGGTTTAAAACATAACAAACAGGTAAGCCTTAAAGTGTATTGGATCTTTAATAAGGAGTAAGTAATTTCTACACTACATTTTTATCAGGTTGACATTGCACACATCCTGTAAATTAATTAGTGCAAGGCTGCATAGCAGTCAGAATAACATTTTATTAACATATAATATTTCCATAGCTAACCAAGACAAAGAGTAATTTACTTTTTATAGCCGTACATGTATATCTTCCTCCATTCTATTGAATTAAGTTGAGACTTTGAAGATTTAAAATATATAAACTGGGAAATAATATAACTACAACTGTCTCATTTTAACCCAGTAAAATATGCTTCATTCAGGGAAATTGGTAAATATCGCATATACATGGGACTTTTTACTTCATCCTCTTGCAGGTTTCACTTGCCTCATATTATCTACACTAAATTAAATATATGGACATTCTACTGTAGTATTAGCAGGAGAACAATGACAAGGAGAAGCTACACATTGATTATGACAGTCTCTCTCAAGGAAAACCACCATTAACTTTTGGAATTACATTGTAACTGCCTATAATATGAGCTTTTCCTTTAATATATCCATCACAAGCACATGAAACCACATTTTTCTTTTGTAAACAAAAATCCATTACTTCAAGATTATTATCCTAAAATTTAAAGAAAAATCAGTAAGGTTTTTTTACCATGCTGTATGCATTGATCTACTGTCTGAACACCTCAGTATTTGAAATTTGAGTTCCTAAACCAATGTGAATTGTCTAATCACTTGGCTGACCGATGGAATTAGCTTATTCGTAACTAAATAAATTAACTTACCTGATTTTGTTCAAAGGTGTCTTCAAGAGAAACAAAAACATTTCGCCAGTGGAATTTTCTGTATAGAAGGGCGATAACTCTTCCTATGAGATTTATTCAATTAAGTATTACATCCTTGTGTTGCATGAAAATCATTTAAAATAATGGTTTTATCACAAATTTTAGAGTAGGTCTGAGTTAATCAATTGAAATTTTGATTTTTTCATGAATTTTTCAAATCGAAATACCCATCAGAATAATATTTGAGGTTTACATATATAACCTGTTTGAAGATTTGTAAAATGTCTATGCTTTGTTAAACAACTCAACAAGGTTAATATTAACAAACCAAAACATTGTCTTAACATTTAGAATTTAAAAATACCAAAAATCCATTCCAAGAACTGAGGTTTATCAACAGTAAAGTAACTACTGTTTGTCCCACTTAGACAATAGAGTAATTTTCCAGGAATAATGTCATAAAATACTTTAAATATCAATAAAAACATAAACATCTCTTCCATATATTTGTTGAGGATGCCTCAAATTCTCTGTTTTTGAAAGTGAGCAAGATTTGTTTCCAAAGGTAGATACTGTGTTGACTTCCATCTGGGTATGCCTGATCCTTGTTTATAAGACCACACCAAATTGATCTTTTGTTCTTTGGATTTCGTCGCTCCAATTTTGGACAATGTCAATTTTTAGAAAAAATATTTTTGCCGCTTCATTTTGCAAAAATGCTAAAAATTTGTCCCAAATTCTTCATTTTTCAAGAAATTGAAAATAAAAATTGTTCGCCCTCTCCTACTCTCCTAAAATTTTGTAAAAATTGGGATTTTTTCCAATTTTTTGCAAAATTTTAGTTAAAAAATGTATGCAGCACATTAATTTGATCTTTTGCAAGAAAAAATTATAAAATAAAAATTTTGCTCACTCTCACCTATTTTTGCCATAGGTTTTAGCCATTTGCCAAAGAACTAAAAATCAATTTGGTGTAGCCTAATTAGAATGTGTAACATTATAGCAAAGCCACAGCTTTTTCACCAAGAAATCTATTTAGGAAGTACATGGGACACACAGTAAATAATCACCAGTATTCATTCTTCCTTAAATAACTACACAACAAGATGCTTGTTAACATTAACACTCTGATTTGATTAAAAAACATGAAAGAAGTAAAGAATTTTATCTGTAGTGGACATTAAGATATTTTTCCCTGTATCAATAAAATTATGCCACAATTTCTGTTTTGGGTTTATTGTACATGTTAGAAATACTGACCATTATTTAAAATAAGATTCTTTATTATTTTTTAATGTAAATTGAGTGAAATATCCAAAAATTAACCAAAAATCAACTAATGTGATGCCCAGGTTGGCCTGACTGTAGGGTAAGGATGATTTGAAATTCAGGGGAGACCAAAAAACAAAGGAAATAAATGTTACCAATTTCACTAGGCGATACCAGTGTAACTCGTTTCAGTAGGGGCTTTCAGTAGAATTCCTAGATGTTGCTACATCATGATCATCTTCAGTATAGTGGAAAACTCCACACCTTGTTCTAAGTCCTAACTGAATAGCCCAATAAAAATAAGATAAAGCAGCAGACACCAGTAGAAACATGCCCTCCATGTAAAAGTTTCGAAGAATAAAATAATTACTTGAGTTCCTTATGAAGGGTTACATTTTTCTATTAGACATAAAAGTTAGAATTCCCGTATCCCACATCTATATGTATGATTGATTAATTTTGCGTCTTACAGACAAAAAAAATCTCAATAAATAGCTTTGAAGTCAGAATGGTGTCCCTGACAGAAATATTCTTCCAAATGAAGAAATCTAGAGAACAAACAATATATAGTTTAGCCTTTCATTTTATTTTTCCAAAATGCAGGAGAAGTCAATGTTTTCTTACTTGAAATTCTGACATTAAGATATTGGGTAAATGTACTGTTATAATGGATTAGTGTCACATGATGTAAGACAATGATTTTCCACCTTTTTCACCGTTAAGCATTGTCCAACTTCTTGTAGTGAGAAATATATTTCATAGCTTAATTTGTATTCTTCAGATAAAAATGGCTACTGGAGAAATTGATATGATTACCAAAAAGCCAAGGACACCAAGAGATCCTTATACAACATTGACAGATGTGCAAATCAGTAATTTGAAAAAGGTAAAAAAAAACCATCAATATGATTTGAAAAAATTACTACTCTACTTAGTCAAATAAAGGAATAAAGAAACCAAAGAACATGAAAACAAGGTTAATTTTTCCATTATCTGTCAAACGAATGCAATGTGCATTTATAGCCAATTTGAGTATAAAAAAATGTTAGTTACTCTCTTTAGGATTGACTTCAGAAAAATCTGTATAAACATGTTGTATTCCCATTTGGAAATGTTACAAAATGTTTGAATCTTTGATCAGTAGTTACATACCAAACTTTACTAAAATTCTGTAACCAATAAAAACAAAATTTATTGGATTATCTCCCTTTGATTGTTCACTGGGAAAGTTTGGTCTTTTTTCAGTTTCAATTTATTGGATCATCTCCCTTGTCACAAAGAAGATTTGGGTTGTTCTAGCACTTGGTAAAAACACTTGAAGTTTTCAATTCAACTTTTAATTTTTTTAATAATAGAGAATAAGAAAATAAAATTATTGTGGTCAAAAGCTGCAATGGAGAAGAATTTTTCATCTTGATAATAAAAATTATGTCTCTAAAGGTTGAATGATAAATAAATTATACAAGATTGCATAAATTATGGTGTGACAAGTAAGAGAAATAGTTTCAAGTTGGTTTATTCAAAATAAAAAAAAATGTTTTGTTTTTTAATTCATTCTGTGTTTAGCTTTTGATATTTTGTTCTAATTGTCACAGGACCCTCAAGCCTTTTTTATGTTCAGCAAACCCGAAAAACCATACCCTGAAAAAGGCTGGTATTTGGATCGGTACGCCACATGCACTAATGAACATTTGTTTAGAGGACATCTAACACAGCCATTCTGTTGGGTAGATTCACAGTGGCAGAGAGATCCACCACAAGACCACAATGCCAGTAGACTTGGTGCATCACAAAGATGGGGACCAGATAAAGTAGGTCAGTATTTCGAATGGTATACATGTATCCTTGTGGTATTTGTTTGTTGCATTGCATTCTCATAAGTTTTCCTTACCTTTGGATTTTGGTCTTATAAACTTTTGCCACCATTTTGTCACTTTGGTATTCATTTGCATTTATGTATAATTAATTTTGATTTTAATAATTAGAATTAGAACTTAGATTAATTGTGATGGATGTTAAAATATTTTAATATCATCATAGGGTCAACATTGTATAAAAATATGTAATGTGTATGTTAAATTATTAATTTTGATTACCAAATACCACTCTAAATTTCCCATGTTAAATTTGATGAGTGAAACACATAAAATTTTGAAACTGCAAACCAACATATATTCAAAAGATGCTATTTTTTTTCAAATTTCAACCAAATTTAATATTGCTTAAAACAAAAACCATTATTTGAAGTGAGCTGAGCCAATAACCATTCAAATATACTTCATTATGCTCTACGCATATATACAGGTCGTTTGTAGAATGTGAGTGACATAGCCAAAAGCGAACATTATTACAGTGGTGATACCATAAAAGGCTTATTGTAACACATACTCTTTACTATTCTGCTCATTTGCTGCGGGGTTGTATTTATATAATTGATGCTTTAAATTTACTATTACAAAAAATGTTGAATTCTGTAAAAATTAAGGAGTAGTTCCCACCTGCATAGGTCTGTCTTTAAATGGTTTTGGCATTACATTTTTGGCATTTTTTGAATTTTCAACATTTTAGGTATTAAGCACAACTGCGATGAGTCGTTAATCAATGAAATGTGCAGTCCTTTGCATTTAAATTAGTATCATAGTTGTCAAGATGCAGTTACTATCTATGAAGTATGTAATGTCCTGCAAGAAGGCATTACATTGTTCACCAGTCAAGCTGATGTTATAAAACATGTACAAGCCTTTTATGGTCATTACTATGTTCTGCCAACATACATGTATTTTTTTCTCATTCACATGTATGCTAAGTTATAGAGTTAAGCTTTTTTGAAATTGGAATTTTTTAAAATTTTTTAATATAATTGTTATAATTATATTGATGTTACCAGTACATTTTTATGTTCTTTGTGGGCATCTTACTGGAAATAATCCTTTTCTATCTGTTGTTTGAAGTCAAATCTTTTTCTTTAACAGGGGTAAGAACAGTTCAACATTTCAACAAACCAGAAGATACTAATAGATTTGTAAACACAGAATTGTACAGACGACAGAATACGAATCGACAAGGAACAGTTCATATGAAATATGGCCGGCCAGGCGAGGGATATTATTTAATGAGAAATCCTAGTTAGTACAATATTTAAACATTTATAGTTATTGCGTTTAATGTGTTTGTCGCATACTTCATAAACTGATTTATTGATGAAAAATGTTAATCACATTTAAAACATTAGGATCAGACATGTCGAGAAAGTAAACATGGGTCAATTTTGTGGAAAAAAAACTTGCATGTGACAACAACATCACATCTGTATGTGGTGACATCATTTTTTATGCGAACATCAATGACCTGTGCAGAGAAAACTGAAAATCTGCTTTCATTACAAATTCGAGGTAGAAATGCTAATACCGGTAACTAGTTTCATCATAAGGAAACAAAAGTCAGATTTAATGTTTTTATCAATATTTTACAGACAGTATTAAGATTCCCTCCCCCCACCCAACAAAAGAAAAAGTTTACATCTTATAATTGGACACATAGTAGACTCCTTAGTTGAAATTTGGCTTCCTATTTCGGTATTTTTGGTTGAGTACTTCTTGTTTAATATAAGTTTGGTTTTTGGTCTTCCAAAGGTTTCGGTTTTAATGCTGCTGATGAGAGGTAACTCCTTGAAATGTGTCGTATACAGCATAGTATAAATTTACTATATCTAATATTAGTATCTTTGGATTGTTATTTTGAAACTCCTGGGATGATGCCTCTGCTGGTGGACCCTAGGTCCCCAAGGGTATTCGCCAACCCAGTCGTCAGACTTGTCTGACATGATTATTCATTGATTTGTTACAGAAATTACCAGTATTTAGCAAAATTCTAAAATAATAGAAATACTAAGGGTTCATTCCTTGTATTGCACATGGTAGATCTCCTTAGTTGAAATTTGGCTTCCTATTTCGGTATTTTTGGTTGAGTACTTCTTGTTTAATATAAGTTTGGTTTTTGGTCTTCCAAAGGTTTCGGTTTTAATGCTGCTGATGAGAGGTAACTCCTTGAAATGTGTCGTATACAGCATAATATAAATTTACAATATCTAATATTAGTATCTTTGGATTGTTATTTTGAAACTCCTGGAATGATGCCTCTGCTGGTGGACCCTAGGTCCCCGAGGGTATTCGCCAACCCAGTCGTCAGACTTGTCTGACATGATTATTCATTGATTTGTTATAGAAATTACCAGTATTTAGCAAAATTCAAAAATAATAGAAATACTAAGGGTTCATTCCTTGTATTGCACATGGTAGATCTCCTTAGTTGAAATTTGGCTTCCTATTTCGGTATTTTTGGTTGAGTACTTTTTGTTTAATATAAGTTTGGTTTTTGGTCTTCCAAAGGTTTCGGTTTTAATTCTGCTGATGAGAGGTAACTCCTTGAAATGTGTCGTATACAGCATAATATAAATTTACAATATCTAATATTAGTATCTTTGGATTGTTATTTTGAAACTCCTGGGATGATGCCTCTGCTGGTGGACCCTAGGTCCCTATTGTGGAAATTTGCCTAGTCCGAGCGGTTTGATTGTTTTAATGGCTTTCCACAAGTAAGAAAATATGAAATATATGATTTAATCATTAACAGACAACTTCATAAAATCAACAATGCACAATTTAACAAATACAGCTGTAATAAAATAGTTTAAAAACCAGAAAACCAGTGTTTGTCAGCGAATTGCCCAACCCGTAATGAATTCTAAGTTAAACAATTTAGATATAAACAAATTTAGATGCAAGACAAATTCCCCGGGCTCTAAAAATAGTCTGACCTGGATTTAAGTAAACAAGTCGCGAATTTCATCGGTCTGTGACTTCGCACTAAAATACAGGTTAACTAAATTAATTCCCAGTTAAGTATAAATAGTTTCAACCAAAATATAGCCCAAGTTTCACAAAAAGGTCAGGAGATCAAGTCTCTGGGAAAAATCCAAACAGCCTTACCAAAAGATGTTTTCAAAAGTGTCAAGGACAACGTGACGTCATGTTCACCCAAATATTTCCGCGGAATAAATACTAAGAACGATAACTCAAACATTAAAGATAGCGATCTAGATTGCGGCACTTTTCTTAAACTACGGGAAATAAAGCATTTAATCCCTTGCATAGTAAGTTTGGACAATATAAGCAAATAATCTTTCAACAGATTTAAAAGAAAGCTTGTCAAATATACTAAATTCCCGAAAATACTACGAAGCAATGAAATTTATACAACACTGCCCCCCTATGAGAATTTATTTTGTCCTCAAAATACGGTATGAATAATATGTACAGTATCACATATGCTCATTCTCAATATTACAATATTATAAACACAACTTTTCCTTCAACCCTAGAAAGAAAAATCAAAAACAAAAATTTAAAATTATTCCATTTCCTCAGATAAATATTCCGAGCAAAATTCATTTATCTTTCATTTCCAGATATTCATCTTAAAAATGATTTTTACAAAAATTTAAATTACTTAAATTTCTAACTTTTAAAATATCAATTTTAAAAATTTTAAGAATATACTATTCTCAATCAAAGACTTTACCTTTTAGTGATTGATATAGTACTTTAAATTATCACATTTTAAATATGAATTTAAAATTTTAAGAGTTTTACTATTCTCAATCAAGGACTTCACCTTTAAGTGACTGAAATAGTACTTTAAATTTAGCACATTTTAGAAAAATGTCCAAATATTCAAAAATACGAATTATTCTTCAACTATTGAAAAATAATGCAATTATAACAATATCAATTTATAAACAACATATATGCAAAGTGAAAATATGCATAATTTTACTAATGACAACAATATATAATTTTAAAGTTCAAAAGTTTTTATTCACCACACTTTTAATCTTCTTTACCGGAGTTTCAATGTTTTCTTTGTTAGATCTCTTATTACTTAAATGTTTTCTAGAGTCCTTTTCCCATAATTCTTCAAATCCTTGCACAAACGGATCTTGATTTCTGAGTTCTTTTCTCAAACTAATGTTCTCTGCCTCGGCGGCCTTCAGGCGTCTTTCCAATCGCACTACGTAGTCTGCCATTCTGTTCATCTGTGCTTGGTGACTACTCTTCTAGACGAAAATTTCTTCTTTGAGGTCTTTCACTGTAGCATACGTGTCTTCCGTCTGACAAGATCTGGACGTGGTTTCTTCCACAATTTCTTCTATGGTTTCTTCATAGACGATTTCTTCTATGATTTCTTCTGAGAAAGACTTTAACGAAATGTCTTTGGATTTATTCCCCCATGTAACATTGTATGGGTTAGTAGATATTATGAAGTAGTGTTCATCAGAACCCTGAAGATTAATACATAATTCAATGTGTTTCTTGAATGTCTTTGAATGTCTATGGAGAGCTTTTAAATTTGTGGCTCTGTAGTTACATAGCTTACAATGGAATGGTACTTCATTTAAATCAACATGCTGCATTATGACGTGGCGAATAGCATTTTTCTTATCTCCCTCAAACACACAGTCTTCCCAATTACATATATATATATCAGACATAATGACTGTAAAATACAAATAAGATAATTAAAATAACTGTTTGTTTGCTTCGACTGACAAACCCGGTCACTGGACCAACCCAATAATAAAAATAGTATAACATCTACAGGTTTTTCTTAATTTTCAAAACCCAAGTTGGAACATCTTCAGAATTGTAAGGTTTCAATTTATTATAATGAATAATGTCCGTCTTCTGACGATTTCTAATTTTATATAAGACTGGACTTAAAATCTCAGTAACTATAAAAGGACCAGACCATTTATCATCTAATTTATTTCCAAATTCATTTAATTTGTAAACAAGAGACCCCTTAGAGTACTGATGTTCAGATAAACGACTATCATAGTCTCTTTTCTGTTTTTTAGCTCACCTGACCCGAAGGGTCAAGTGAGCTTTTCTCATCACTTGGCGTCCGTCGTCCGTCGTCGTCCGTCGTCGTCCGTTAACTTTTACAAAAATCTTCTCCTCTGAAACTACTGGGCCAAATTGAACCAAACTTGGCCACAAGCATCATTAGGGTATCTAGTTTAAAAAATGTGTCCGATGACCCCGCCTGCCAACCAACATGGCCGACATGGCTAAAAATAGAACATAGGGGTAAACTGCAGTTTTTGTCTTATATCTCAAAAACTAAAGCAATTAGGGCAAAACTGACATGGGGTAAAAATGTTCATCAGGTCAAGATCTACTTGTCATGAAATTTTCAGACGAATCGGTCAACCCTTTGTTGGGTTATTGCCCCTGAATTGTTAATTTTTAGGAAATTTTGCAGTTTTAGGTTATTATCTTGAATATTATTATAGATAAAGACAAATTGTAAAGAGCAAAAATGTTCAACAAAGTAAGATCTACAAATAAGTCAACATGACCAAAATCATTCATTCACCCCTTATAGGAGTTTTTGCCCTTTAAAGACGGCATCCAGCGTAAACTTTCCTTTAAAGATCTTTTCCTCTCAAACCACTGGGCCAATTGAGACCAAACTTTGGTGGAATGGTCCTTGGGTGGCCACCTTCCAAAATTATGTCTGGCATCCCCGACTTCCAACCGAGATGGCTGCTGTTACTAAAAATAGAAAAAAAAAGGGGGGGTGACTTTCAAAAATCTTCTGATATGAAACTAAAAGTCCAGTTGGAACCAAAGTTGGCAGTAATAGTTCTTAGGAGGTTCTCTTTCAGAAATATGTCCAATGACCCAGACTGTTAACCAAGATGGCCGCCACAGCCGAACTTAGTTTAACATGGGGCCCTATGGGAAAATTCATTGAAAATCTTCTTGTCTTAAACCACTTGACCAATTGGAACCAGACTTGGCAGCAATGGTCCTTACATGGTCCTCTTACAGAGGTGTGTCTGATGACCCAGACTGTCAACCAAGATGGCTGCCACAACCGAACTTAGTTTAACATAGGGCCCAATAGGAAAATTCATTGAAAAATGTTCTTGTCTGAAACCACTTGACATATTGGAGCCAGACTTGGCGGCATTGGTCCTTAGGAGGTCCTCTTTCAGAAATATGTCTGATCACCCGGATTGTCAACCAAGATGGCTGCCACACCGAACTTTGTTAAATATAGGAAAATTCATTTAAAAATCTTCTTGTCTGAAACCGCTTAGCCAGTTGGAACAAGACTTAGCAGAAATGGTCCTTAGATGGTTCTCTTTTAGAAATATATCCGTTGACCTGGACTAAACCAAGATGACTGCCACAGCTGAAATTAGTTTGACTTAGAATCCTATAGAAAAACAGCCAAATTGACTGCAACACTTAAATTTTTAGGTCTGCTCAAGGTGAAAAGTTAAATCCAGGTGAGCGATACAGGCTCTTGAGAGCCTCTAGTTAGTATTATGTCTCAAATTTTCCCTAGCTAAGTGGTACACCTCTTCAAGTTGTGACCTTAAATTATCTACAAACTCTGATCTGTCATACAATTTATGTTCAGGGAAAGGAAAAATAATATGATTTGGAAGTAAAACCTCCCTGCCTAACATCATCAGGTTTGGTGAAAATCCAGTAGCTGGATGTGGCATACTTCTATATGCGGACATAAGAATATTAATGTACAAATCCCAGTCATTTAAATTTTTATTGACAAAACTTCTAATCATTTTCTCTAAAGTTGCGTTAAATTTTTCAATGACACCATTAGAACTTGGTCTGTAAGGCGTTGACCTTGTCTTTTTAATTTCAAAAAGTTTACAAATTTCTTTAAAAAGTGAACTTTCAAAATTTCTACCTTGGTCGGTGTGTATTTCTAAAGGAGCACCGAATCGTGAAATAAATTCATGGACAAGTTTTTCAGCAACTCTCTCTGCCTGTTGATCTGGAATTGGAAAAGCTTCCATCCAACGTGTAAAATTATCCCCTATTACCAAAATAAACTTATTCCCAGATTTACTCTTAGGTAAAGGACCAATGACATCTAAAGCAACACGGTCCATGGGATATCCCGCAACATAAGTTTGTAAAGCTGCTTTTTGTTTTTTACACAAATTTTTATTTCTGTTACATACAGAACAACTCTTAACATGAGCCTTAATATCCTCATTCATTTTATACCAATGAAAACTGTTTTTAACTTTCTCTAAAGTTTTATTTATTCCAAAATGAGCTGCATATAAAGCATTGTGACAGCTAATAATAACTTCTTTTCGTAAAACCTTTGGTACTAGAAGTTGAAATGAAACCTTTTGGTTTGGTGATAACCGTTTCTGGTATAAAACCCCATTTTTTCTCTCTAAGAGCTTAAAATTCAACCAATATTTCCTAACAGAAGGACTATGAGACGTAATAACATCTCTGTTTGGTAAAGTATTATTATCTATCCACTGATGAATATATTTCAAATCTTGATCTTCTCTTTGATATGTACCAATATCTTTAGAACTATACCCTTCCAACCAATTTGATTGTATAACATTTGGATCTTGACTTCTAGTAACTGCTCTAACCTTATTAACTAAGACATTATTACCAAGATTTAATATGTTATCAACATTAGTTTTAAAATCTGACCACTCATCTTTCAATGACTTACAATCATCACAATCCTCACTAAAACTACCCTGATTTTGATGTAAACAAAGTGGCTGATCCCCATCTTTACGAGACAATGCGTCCGCATTTTGGTGTTTAACCCCTGGCCTGTGTTGAATCTCAAAATTATATTGAGAAAGACTTTCCAACCACCTTGCGACCTGACCTTGAGGATCTTTGAACCCGAATAACCACTTAAGGGACCCATGATCAGTACGTAAAAGGAACTTCTGACCAGAAAAATAATGGCGGTACTGATGTGTAAATGTTACAACAGCCAATAATTCACGACGGGTAACACTATATCTTTGTTGATGCTTATCAAGTTTTTTGGACCCATAAGCTATAACCTTTTCCTTATTATTGTGGACCTGTGACAAAACCGCACCAATGCCAACATTTGACGCATCCGTATCAAGAATGAACTGTCTATTAGGTATAGGATGAGACAATATCGGAGCTTCAGTAAGGGCTATTTTTAACTTCTCAAATGCTGACTGACACTCTGCATTCCAATCAAAAGTCATATCTTTTTGAGTTAACTTACTTAATGGTGATGCTACCTCACTGAACTTAAAGACAAATTGCCTATAGTAATTGCATAATCCTAAAAATCTCTGAACATCTTTGACATTACTTGGAACAACCCAGTTTTTAACTGATTCAATAACCTTTGGATTAGGATGAACTCTGTCTCTTGAGACAACATGGCCTAAATATAATACTTCATCCTTCAAAAAATCACACTTAGATGGTTTTAATTTTAACCCTGAATTTTCCAATCTACCAAGAACTTCATCTAATCTCTGGAAATGTTCATCTAAATTTGAACTAAAAATGATGATGTCATCTAAATATATCAAAAGTGTCTTCCACTGCAAACCACGAAAAATTAACTCCATGCACCGCTGGAATGTACTAGGGGCATTACAGAGACCAAATGGCATTTTCACATATTCATACAAGCCATACTTTGTAATAAAAGCTGTTTTAGAACAATCATCTGCAGACGTTTTGAGCTGCCAGTACCCAGATTGGAGATCACAAACCGAAAATATACTTGCAGTCGCCAAACAATCGAGACACATGGAAATTTTAGGTAAAGGGTAAGCATCTTTGACTGTAACCTCATTCAATTTACGATAATCCACACACCATCTTACCGAACCATCCTTTTTTCTAACAAGAACCACCCCAGAAGCCCATGCAGATTTAGAGGGTCTTATAACACCTTGTTCCAATTGATCTTTTAAATACTTTTCTTCCTCCCCTTCAAAGTTTTGAGGTGTGCGCCTTAATGGTTGTCTTATAGGAGCTGCACCTGCTGTTTCAATTTTGTGTTCTAACAAAGAACATGTACCTAAATCTGTTTTACTCTTAGCAAAAGCATTTTTATTCTTTAAAAGAACCTCTGCTAACTTCTTTTTATCAATGGTATTTGTAAGTTTTTTACAACTGCTTTCATATAACTCTACTAAATATTCCGGCAATCTTGGAATAGCGGCCTCCACTCCAAGACTAGCGTTACATTCAGATTTCAAATTATCCTCATTTTCAAAACTTGATACACTATAACATTTCCAGTCCTCAGGAATAATAGGGGTATCAATAGAATCACATTGACTAACGCCACAATCATTATCTAACTTCACATGTGGAAAATGAACAGATTCCCTATCTTCCTCAGCAAAAATTTTAAACTCTACCACAGGATGAATTTCTCCCAAAAAATAATTTTTCCTTATTTTCACAGGTAAATTATTAAGATTCACTAACCTAACAGGAATGATGTCCTTGAAAGGATCAACTAAACACCTTCCTATTAAAATTTTCCTATCATCCACTACTACAGGTCCAATACTACCATATCTAGTTGCTAACAATTCAGAATTTACAGACTTTCCTTCAACAATAATTTCAGAATTAGGAGGGACAGTAACTGTCTGCTTTGACAAAACTCTAGCTATTTTATCAGATCTACGCTGTACATCACAATCAATCAAACAACCTTGAATTTCCAAACCTCTTCTTGTATTGATGGTAACATCTTTCTCGTCAATGATATCACACCCAAGCAACAAGTCATCTCCAATAGGAGCTACGTAAATAGACCACAAAAACTCTAACGGTCCTAAAACAACAGAAACTTCCGCTACACCTAAAGTACTCATACGTTTACCAGCCTCTGCAACTACCAAATTACGCTTACTTGGCTTCAAAGGTGGGCGCTTACTTTCCGGTATAGACGAAAACAACCTTTCACTCATCACAGTGACCTCAGCCCCTGTATCCACAACAGCACTGATATTCAACCCTTCAATACTGAGAGGAGCCCTCAAAGTCACAGACCTGACCCTATCAATGACAATATCAACCTCTGCCATATCCAAATAAGAGTCTGAAATTTCAACATTGCTACAACTTTCCACAACCTCAATTTCACCAGAGTCTTCTTCACAATTTTTCATTTTCTCCTGCATTAAAACAGGTGTAATGACTTTAAATTTCTCATTTTCAACAAAATTTATATTACCCACACAATCAACATTATTCAAAAAGTTTTGGGCTAAGTCTTGGCCGTTAGTCTTAGCCCGTTCTAGTTTAACCGTACACTTTGCTCTTGAGCTTTAATGTTTCCCTTTATACCAGTACCCCTGGAGTAATTACTATTCTGATTTTGACCTCCCTGGTTCTGACCTTTTAAAGAGCAATACCTGCTTATATGACCTTTCTGTTGACAAGAATGACATATTAAATCTTTGTATCCTGATTTGAAAGTATTTGCAGGTTTCTGATTTTCTACTAAACTTTTACCCAACAATGTTTTATTCAAATTTTCAGAGAATGTACTCATCTCTTGCCTAAAATCATTTCGAATTTCTTTGGCAAATGCACCTAATCTGTTCTCTAATCTTTCTTCAGTTACAAACCTAGGCCGACCACCATTAATTTTCCTTATTTCTGGATTTTCATAGTCATCTTCTTGTTCATGTTCTATCTGCCTAATATTTAAGTTTTTCTTACATCCATTTTTGCAGCATTCGTGCCAAGTTATCAGTCTAATAGTCTCATCAACTGACTTTGGACACTTGGTACGTACCTCATATGCCAAATTTTGGTCTGATAACCCTTTGAGTATATTCTCAATAGTCAAAGTGTTCAATAATTCCGGTGGATTTATATCAGGATATGCATTAAAAACTAAATCTGAAACCCTTGCTGCATACTCTGACAAATTTTCCTTATATTGTTTCTTTACCTGATTCAAATGTTCTCTATATTGTTCAGGAAGGAGATGATTCCCATACTGCCTATCTAATGCCTCATATATCTGCGAAATATTACTCTGCACCTTAACAGAAAGTTTTGTAACATAAGCTAAAGCATCGTCTTTCAAACAGCACATCAATTGTTCAATTTGCTTATTGTTATCCCAGTTAAACTTCCTTACTCCAATTTGAAATACACTCCAAAAACTTAGAAAATCCCCCTTTCCATTGTAATAGGGTAACCTAAACTTAGGTTCATCAGGGTGACTAATACTACCAGTACCTGTATTGCTATAAGAAGGCAACCTTGCCGTGCTAGGCCTATTAATCATAGGATCTCCAGAACAACCAGAATAACTACTACCTACTGTATAACCATGATTGTACTCATAATAGCTTGCAGAATTTTGAAGACCTTGTCTAACCGGTTCCTTGTGTACATTAGTTTCAGTTTGTCTCCTCAGTTCATTTCTAAGCATATCAATTTCTCTATGTTTATCCATAATCTCACTTTGCTGTTTCAGATTGACCCTTTTATAATCAGATAACTCATTTTGTGATTTTGACAATTCACATTTAGCATCTGCTAAGTCCTTAGTAACAGAATACAATTCATCATTTTTGTATGTAAATGAACATTTCAAATCTTTTAATTCATTCCTGCTAAAATGTAGCTCTTGTGCATAACAATCTAATTTTCTATACAGTCTTCTATTTTCCTCCCTCAAAGATTCAAGCTCAGTATTTGAATGTCTACCTGGAGTTTTACCTGTCTCACTGTTCAATGCACTTTCACTATGACATCTGTTTTGTAACTTTCCTGTACCTGTATTAACATAGTTTCCTACATTTATATTTACCATTCCTTCACCATCAGCTTCCAAATGATCAAAATCCTGACAGACTTCTCTACTACTATATGTTCCAGAAAAATGAGCCTGCTCAGTGATATCCTCTGTACCTACCTCCATAAGATTTGCTTGTGAAGTACCAAAATTATTCCCCCTAGAACGAGTAATTGGACCCGGGCGTATATTATTTTCCATTGCAATGAACAAATTTATTGTTCATATATCCAGTCCAAAAAAAAAATAAAATCTTCAAATCACAATACTAACCTGCAGACTTCACTGCTTGGTAGGAATTTACTACTTAAATTTTACCCGTAGCTTTCACTACTTTGTGGGCCTAACTACTACTAATATAACAGAAACCTGTAGAATTCACTACTATGTAGGTTTCCTAAAATTAACACAAACCTGTAGACTTCACTACTATGTAGGTTTCCTAAAATTAACACAAACCTGTAGACTTCACTACTATGTAGGTTACCTAAAATTAACTAAAAACCTGTAGACTTCACTACTATGTAGGTTTTATAAAATTAACTAAAAACCTGTAGACTTCACTACTGTGTAGGTTTCATTTAAATTATCAAGAAACCTGTAGATTTCACTACTGTGTAGGTTTCATGGAAACAAAACAAAAACAAAAAATCTTGCAAAAATATCAGCTGTTTTTCAAAAATTTAAACCCAAATATCCTTTTTCACAAAATTATCCAGAAAGATAAACTTTGGAAAAATAAAAATAGCAAAAATTTCAAGCATAAGTAAGCACCGCTGCCACCATTATTGTGGAAATTTGCCTAGTCCGAGCGGTTTGATTGTTTTAATGGCTTTCCACAAGTAAGAAAATATGAAATATATGATTTAATCATTAACAGACAACTTCATAAAATCAACAATGCACAATTTAACAAATACAGCTGTAATAAAATAGTTTAAAAACCAGAAAACCAGTGTTTGTCAGCGAATTGCCCAACCCGTAACGAATTCTAAGTTAAACAATTTAGATATAAACAAATTTAGATGCAAGACAAATTCCCCGGGCTCTAAAAATAGTCTGACCTGGATTTAAGTAAACAAGTCGCGAATTTCATCGCTCTGTGACTTCGCACTAAAATACAGGTTAACTAAATTAATTCCCAGTTAAGTATAAATAGTTTCAACCAAAATATAGCCCAAGTTTCACAAAAAGGTCAGGAGATCAAGTCTCTGGGAAAAATCCAAACAGCCTTACCAAAAGATGTTTTCAAAAGTGTCAAGGACAACGTGACGTCATGTTCACCCAAATATTTCCGCGGAATAAATACTAAGAACGATAACTCAAACATTAAAGATAGCGATCTAGATTGCGGCACTTTTCTTAAACTACGGGAAATAAAGCATTTAATCCCTTGCATAGTAAGTTTGGACAATATAAGCAAATAATCTTTCAACAGATTTAAAAGAAAGCTTGTCAAATATACTAAATTCCCGAAAATACTACGAAGCAATGAAATTTATACAACAGTCCCCAAGGGTATTCGCCAACCCAGTCGTCAGACTTGTTTGACATGATGTATGACATGATTATTCATCGATTTGTTACAGAAATTACCAGTATTTAGCAAAATTCAAAAATAATAGAAATACTAAGGGTTCATTCCTTGTATTGCACATGGTAGATCTCCTTAGTTGAAATTTGGCTTCCTATTTCGGTATTTTTGGTTGAGTACTTCTTGTTTAATATAAGTTTGGTTTTTGGTCTTCCAAAGGTTTCGGTTTTAATGCTGCTGATGAGAGGTAACTCCTTGAAATGCGTTGTATACAGCATAATATAAATTTACAATATCTAATATTAGTATCTTTGGATTGTTATTTTATAGTACGTGTAGTTCATTGACTTTACAGCTTTGTCTCTTTAATAACAGTTATGTGGTTTGATTGACATTTAACACAGAATTTGTCTCAAAAAAGTGTTAAAGGCCATTTTTAAATTTAAGCAAGACAAGAGATTTTTCTTTGGAATTATTATTGTAGCTCTAAGATGAATAACAGCAATAAAAATGCTCGTTCTTTGACTAAGCTTTTGTGTCATGCATTTTGGGATTTATTCAGCATATTATTGCTTTTCGAGCACTTTTCACAACTAACTGCTTCCATTTCCATGAAGATGATTTGTTGAAAATAGCACATGTAAGGACCCTTTTTCATATGTGGTGTGTCTGGATTTGTACAATAGAATAATTATTGCTATTAGGTCTGAGATTCTGCTGAAGTCAAACAACATGTTTTATATTTGCGTGTGATGTGGGACATCAAAGCAAGCTCAACATATAAAATGTAGAAATTTTGAAAACAACATTTGTAACATAATACGGCATTTTTCCTTTGAAGTTTTTACCTGATAATCTGCTTAATAGTTCGGTTTCTGAAAAACCATGGTTTAATATAAAGATTGATATGTTATTCCATTAAAAAGAATCATGACGTACTTTGTTCTGGCAACTTCATGTAGATAGGCGGAGCTTGGACTATGGTTTAATCTGATATTTCTTTATGTTAAACCATGATTTAAAAAATTGCCTGGATTGATTTTCTCGTGCGCGTGCTAAGCAGTGGGCTAGAACGACACTCCCACTGGTTTTTTATTGGATAAAAAATCACAAGGCCACTTTTGAATGATGTTACAAAACATATACACCACGCCTTACTCATTAACATATTTAAACGAACTCAACCTGCGGATTCGTCGTTTAAATATGTTAACTCGTAAATAGCGTGGTATATATTATACTTATTTCTCACCCGAATATGCAGATTTATAGTACTAACCCACATGTTTTCTACCAAGAAAACCTAATACGCTTCACTTTTAAAACATTTAATCCAGTCAAAAAAAATTCATGTTTGTACATGTACATGTTATATACTTTAATTTTTAAGAAATTATTCAGTAACAACTGTTTGGTATAGATAATGCGTTACATCTATGTCGTCCACTTTCATTTTGCTTGATAAAAAAGTTAACAAACAGGTTTTTTTTTAGATAATTATTTAAATGGTTCCAGAAGCAAAGCATATAAGATTTTGTCAACAGGAAATTAATTTGAAAATGAAAAAAAAAACGTATTTCTCTATTTTATACTTCAACTGTGCTCAGAAGCATCATGGAGCAAGCCAATACAAAAAATTGCAATCTGATATCAAAGAAACCTTGCACTGTTGCTTATGATAAGTCCATGCCAATGCCATGGACTCAATTTCCCATACATTGCTCCAGTATTTTGATACTGATGCAAACGTAAGACTGATATATGAAATGTACTGATAATTTTCTGCACATGTAGCTTTAGCCCCATACAGTCTGGCATTACCCTTTTTGGATAAAATTTTTATATCCCCAGCCTAGCAAAGTGGGGGATATACAGTGTTGGGGGATTCCGTTCTTCAGTCTGTTCATCTCTTCTTCTGTCTGCCTTCACTTAATTATTGCATCTACTCATCATACACCAGTGAATGGATTATATTCAAAGTCGCATTCAGCGCATCCAAAATTATTTTTGATCAGAATGAGTTTTGGGGTTTTGCACAGACAAACAGACTTTGTCATTTCTTCATAATATGGCAATGCAAGGGGGAGGTATACCCCCTCTCCAACTCCTCTTAAACCAGTGAATGGATGTCTGTGAAACTTTCATGGAATTTTCAGTGTACATTGCCTTTTTGCACCACCTATTTCATTTTTAATCAGTATGATTTTTGGGGTTTTGAACAGACAAACATGGACTTTGCCATTTCTTCATAAGATGGTATGTAAAGGGGGAAGGTATACCCCTCTCCAACTCCTCTTAAACCAGTGAATGGATTTCTGTGAAACTTTCAGGAAATCTTCAGTGTATATTGCCATTGTGCTCCTTCTGTTTTATTAGCTCACCTAAAAGGCCATGTGAGCTTTTCTCATCACTTGGCGTCAGTCGTCGTCTGTCGTCGTTAACAATTTTTCAAACATCTTCTCCTCTGAAACTACTGAATGGATTTGGATAAAACTTAGCATGATTGTTTCTTAGGGTATCCTGCACAAACTTTATGCTTCGATTTTTGATCCGTTGAAAAACATGGCCACTGTTACTAAAAATAGAACATAGGGGTCAAACAACAGTTTTTCGCAAGTATCTCAAAAATCATAAGTTACGGCAAATTCTGGCAGGTTGAAAGTGTTCAGCATGATGAGAGCTACCTGTGTGCTGATTTTCGTGAAAATCTGTCGCCTGATGTTAGAGTTATTGTCCTTTTTTGACATTTTTGGCTTTTTTTTATGTTATTATTTCAAAAATCTTCTCCTCTGAAACTACTGAATGGATTTGGATAAAACTTAGCATGATTGTTCCTTAGGGTATCCTGCACAAAGTTTATGCTTCGATTTTTGATCCATCGAAAAACATGGCCACTGTTACTAAAAATAGAACATAGGGGTCAAACAACAGTTTTTCGCAAATATGTCAAAAATCATTAGGTTATGGCAAATTCTGGCAGGTTGAAAGTGTTCAGCATGATGAGAGCTACCTGTTTGCTTATTTTCCTGAAAATCTGTCAACTGATGTTAGAGTTAACGTTATTGTCCTTTTCTGACTTTTTTGGCTTTTTTTATGTTATTATTTCAAAAATCTTCTTCTCTGAAACTACTCAATGGATTTGGATAAAACTTAGCATGATTGTTCCTTAGGGTATCCTGCACAAATTTTGTGCTTCGATTTTTGATCCGTCAAAAAACATGGCCACTGTTACTAAAAATAGAACATAGGGGTCAAACAACAGTTTTCGCAAATATCTCAAAAATTATTAGGTTACGGAAATTCTCAGGTTGAAAGTGTTCAGCATGATGGGAGCTACCTATGCGCTGATTTTCGTGAAAATCTGTCAACTGATGTTAGAGTTATTGCCCTTTTTTGACATTTTTGGCTTTTTAGCTCACCTGACCCGAAGGGTCATGTGAGCTATTGCTATCACTTGGCGTCCGTCGTCCGTTAACTTTTTCAAACGTTAACTCCTCCAACACCATAAGTCCAACTGCAACCAAACTTGGTACAGTTATTAATTGGTATGGGTGCTACAAATCTATTGTTTGGATTTTTGATTCGTATAAAAACATGGCCGTCATGGCTAAAAATAGAACATAGGGGTAAATCGCAGTTTTTTGCAAATAAGTCAGAAACGGTCACAGATATCAATATTCTGGCATAGGGTAAAAGTGATCAGCACCTCAAGATCTACCTGCCCTGAAATTTTGAAGAAGATCCAACCACTCATTTCAGAGTTATCACCCTTTTTCCTGATTTTTTCCAAATTTTGCACTTTTTAGCTCACCTGACCCGAAGGGTCATGTGAGCTATTGCCATCACTTGGCGTCCGTCGTCCGTCCGTCCGTCGTCCGTTAACTTTTTCAAACGTTAACTCCTCCAACACCATAAGTCCAACTGCAACCAAACTTGGTACAGTTATTAATTGGTATGGGTGCTACAAATCTATTGTTTGGATTTTTGATTCGTATAAAAACATGGCCGTTATGGCTAAAAATAGAACATAGGGGTAAATCGCAGTTTTTTGCAAATAAGTCAGAAACGGTCACAGATATCAAAATTCTGGCATAGGGTAAAAGTGTTCAGCACCTCAAGATCTACCTGCCCTGAAATTTTGAAGAAGATCCAACGACCCATGTAGGAGTTATTGCCCTTTTTTTGACATTTTTGGCTTTTTTTTATGTTATTATTTCAAAAATCTTCTCCTCTGAAACTACTGAATGGATTTGGATAAAACTTAGCAGGATTGTTCCTTAGGGTATCCTGCACAAAATTTATGCTTCGATTTTTGATCCGTCGAAAAACATGGCCACTGTTGCTAAAAATAGAACATAGGGGTCAAACAACAGTTTTTTTTATGTTATTATTTCAAAAATCTTCTTCTCTGAAACTGCTATTCAAAATCAAATGAAACTTGGTAAGATTGTTCCTTAGGGTATCCTGCAAAAAGTTTATGCTTCGATTTTTGATCCGTCGAAAAACATGGCCACTGTTACAAAAAATAGAACATAGGGGTCAAACAACAGTCCTTCGCAAATATCTCAAAAATCATTAGGTTACGGCAAATTCTGGCAAGTTGAAAGTGTTCAGCATGATGAGAGCTACCTGTGTGCTGATTTGTTTTATGTTATTATTTCAAAAATCTTCTTCTCTGAAACTACTATTCAAAATCAAATGAAACTTATGTTACGTTTGTAGTCTCATCGTCTTTTTAAAGCATATTATAACCATTACATTTAAATTTCTTTTAAACAACGATAAGAGGATTTGGTTTGTAAAAACATTATTCATTTCATTTGAAAAAGTTCAAATTTATTTCTCTGAGAAACGCGAATACGCAATTCCGTTCCGAACTCGTTTCGAAATTCTTTTCAAAAGTAAACTTCCAGGTAGGAAAAAATCAATAAATTTTACTTAAAAATCGATCTTGTTTCAATCAAATTTATTAATTTAGATAGTTTAAATGGTTTAGAAAGCCGAAAGTAACACTCGATGAGGACTGAAAGTAATTAACTTGCATAAGAAGTTAAAATTACTGACTGCCACCACCTGAGAACAACGATCGTAACTTTGACAATTTTGAAATCGTCGGAAAAATAGAGTTGTCAAAAAATTCAAATTTCCTTGAATTTTCAAAAGTGTCCAATAATTAGGGTTATTACGGTAGATGTATTATTAACATGCATATGCCTGTGCAAGTATAGCCCCCACCCCTGCCGTTGTTATTCATAGATGTGACTAATAGGGAGCCGTTTGTCAGCTCAGTGCAGATGTTTATGACATAGTTTTGCTTACATTTAATACAGATTATTATTGTACAAAACATGTATTTAGATATGAGAAATCAACACTGGTTACTTGTTTGAACATTGATATGAAAATGAAGTACCAATCAACACCACAATCCATTTTTATTATAAATGTTAAAAGAAATTCCCACGTAACCTAAATGTAGGCTATTATTAGGTGCGAGTAATTATTCTATTTCTAAGTAGAATGGAATGAATTACACAAGAGAATGTTCAAGAACTAAAAAATGTATGCACATGGGGAAACTCAACATATCCCAAGAACTAAACAATGTATGCACATGGGGAAACTCAACATATCCCAAGAACTAAACAATGTATGCACATGGGGAAACTCACCATATCCCAACCTTATATCACCAGTTGAATCTAAATTCTAATAAAAGAATAAAACAGGAATATTTATTTTCCGCTGATTGTTGTCAGTCCCGCTAAGGTTTTGGGATGATTACATGAAAAGAATTTTTTAGGGATACAGGGATTGAATTTTAATATTTTATTCACTAGCTAAAAAAGCAAGTTATTTTTTTTAATTGCTAAAATTTCTTAAAACTTGTTTGTTTTCTTACATACTAATTCATGTGCAAATAATGTTTTCACTCTATATTTTCTATTTCTAAGGTTGTTTTTTTTTCAGATAATCATTCATAACCAAATGTGAAATCTGCAGGAATGGAAACTGTTTTGATCTCTTTTAAAATCAAAATATTTATTTTCTGGAAACTGGGGATTAAAATAATTTACATGTAATTTTAAAAATCTTACAACACAATTTTTTCCAACTCACAAAATTTTTCGAGTAGAATTTTTATTGACTTGCTAAATTTAAAATTAACTTGAATTTAGCTAATATTTCTTGTAAATTTCAATCCCTGGGATAAAATGTAAATTTTCAAAGCTGTTTAGTTTATTGTAATGCATGACCACTGGTCCTTTTACTGGGGTTCTGCCCCTGACCCTCAATCTGATTTTCTCCTGAGGATTATTCCCGTATATTAAATTCAATTGAGCACAGCTTCTCATATTTGTTGAGCTCCAGTACGCATATGTAACTGTAGATGATATACGTCGGGGGTTGTATACTCTTTGCTTAGTATGTTCTATTTTACAGATTCATTGATTTTCAAATAACTTTGATGTTAGATTTAAGAATCAATTAACGAAATTAAAATTTGGATCTTGAACTTTATAAAAAAAATTGTGATATACTTTGAAATTTGTGACCTTGTGATATGATCAAAATTATCAACAAATACTTAGTTTCATCATTAAAAAAACTCAATTGTACAAGTTTTAAACTAAGAAAACTGCTTTGCTCCAAATAGGCCAATGGGGCGGAATCCTAACCCTCATGAAATGTTAAAATTGTGAAACTAGATGAATACAAGTACATTTTGCATGCAAAAAAGCTCTCGTGTTTGTGATTTGGTTTTATTTTGTAATCATTATCTGGTTGTGTTACAAACTGTCTCGTAAAAGTAGACAGTAGATGTAGTTAATATGCATGTATTATTTGTATGCCCTAATGCAGACACCTAGGGCATTTATAGTGTTCACATCAATTCATTCATCTGTTTAACAGCTGTTCATCTGTCCCAAATCAGGTTTTCCTTCTGGTTTTAGTTGCTTTTCCGTGGAGGAATATGCTATCATCATGAAACTTTTTACACACATGCATAAGAATATAAACAAATAAATTATAAAAAAATTGTACAAATTTACCTGTCCCATCAACTTGCAGTTTCTTCATTGTTAAAAGATCAAAGAAAAAGGGAGTGTTGTACTTTTCAGTAAAGATTGTAACTTAATACACATATGCATCAGAATATAAGCATACAAAAATTACCACATAAAAAGTATATCAATGTTTTAGTGATTTAAAAAAAACATGTTACATAATTTTGTTGTAGTATGATTTGTAATCAATATAAAATATAGTAAGACTTTCTTGGAGATTATTAAGTTGTACAAGTCTGCAAAACTTCTTGTTTCAGTAGCAATCAAACAAGTTTTCATAAGGTCTCCGCAATTTCTTGTAGAGTAGATGTCACGTCACAGTTTTCCAGGCATGCAGCTTCATGCCGCAATGTTTTGATATTAAGCAATGAAATTATAACTTAAAATAAATACATCTGCACATTATTGTCAAAATTTTAGGAAGTGAATATTGGTTATAAGATGATGAGCAGTGAGGGAAATGATGTCATAACAATGTCAGCCACTACTAATGACAGTGTCTTAATATTTGGTATGCAGCATCGGGTCCTATTAATCCAAAAACTGTGAATTAGAATATTTAAAAAAGATATAGTCAACTTATCTCTTCCAGCAAGTTTTCACTTGAACAGACTTTTAAAATTTTGTATACTGGAAACCCACTCGCCCAAAAAATCCCTTAATTTTACAGGAATGTCAATTAATTGTTCTTATATTTACATATATCATGATTAGTCAATATAAAATACAATGTATGTTGGACCAATGTGAATACATGTATTACACATTTTAAAAAAAAAGTAGTTTTAATTGACCATATAGAGGAAATATAATAAAAAATGCAATTCACCAAGACAGATTTATAACTCATTTACATGTGATACTGCAACTTTGTCCTTAATTGGAACTTATTAGGCACATTGAAGATGCATACACTCTATAGTTACACTTTGTCTGTCTGAACACTAAAACTAGAAAACTATTGACAGTACACTACTGAAATTTTTCACAGTTACTTTGTAGCATGTCATTATGCCCATAACATTTGTGCAATACGGTTAAATATTTTTTGGAAAAAAACTTGGAACTTTTATAGAAAATGACAGATTTTCAGGATTGGATCTTGTAAACTCTTGGAACTGTAGTACAGTTCTGACATTTTGTACAGTCACCACTAGATGGGTTTTGGGTAAAGTGACACCACACACTAGAAATAAGGTCACTGCGACCTATATTTTACGCATGATTGACTTTGGTTAAGTTCTTGGTTAAGGTCCATAACTTGAATACTAGATGTTAGGGGTCAATGATATTTTACCACTAGATGGGTCTTGGGTAAAGTGACACAACCAACTAGAAATTAGGTCACTGCAACCTATATTTTACGCATGAATGACTTTGGTTAAGTTCTTGGTTAAGGTCCATAACTTGGATACTAGATGTTGGGGGTCAATGGTATTTCACCACTAGATGTATGTGTCTTGGGTAACGTGACACCACCCACTAGAAATTAGGTCACTGTCACCTATATTTTATGCATGAATGACTAAAGTTCTTAGTTAAGGTCCATATCTTGGATACTACATGATGGGGGTCAATGGTATTTCACAACTAGATGTGTCTTGGTTAACAATACTTACCCAATAGAAATTAGGTCATTGTGACCTATATTTTATGCATGAACGACTTTGGTTAAGTTTTTGGGTAAGGCCCATATCTTGGATACTACATGTTAGGGATCAATGATATATTTCTACTAGATGAGTCTTGGTAACACAGCACCACTCACTAGAAAATAGCTCACTGCGACCTTTATTTTACGCATGAACACTTTTGATTAATTTCTCGGTAAAGGTCCATATCCCATGTAATACACATTGGGGGTAAATGATATTTCAAGAACTTGAGGGCCATCCTGTGGGTCATAGACACATTTTCTTGTATACTTTCTGTTTCCTGAATAGTCGAGTAGGGGCATGCCTAGCATATCTTAAAACAATCCATTGTTTTAACTGAAATGTCTTAAAATGATATTTTGAATTTATAATTGCAGCCACAATGCCTCGCAAAGCTAATTGGAAACGAAGTGTGATGATGACTGGGGATGGTAACCCAATGGTGAAGAAGAAACGGACGGACTTGACTGAGGATACTGGCCTCGGGGTCTCTGACATCAACAACAGTGACAAATCTGACTCTGACTGCCATAACCAGGTGGCGGGGGATACTGTCCTCCTTAACAACAGTACCAATGATTGCCTTCGGGTGCCAAATGTGATTGCAAATGTTAGCCTTCGGGCGCCAAATTTGATTGAAAATGTTAGCCTTCGGGCGCCTAATGAGATTGACAATGTTAGCCTTCGGGCGCCAAATTTGATTGGAAATGTTAGCCTTCGGGCGCCTAATGAGATTGACAATGTTAGCCTTCGGGCGCCAAATTTGATTGAAAATGTTAGCCTTCGGGCGCCAAATGATGTTTCAAATGAGATAACAAATGAGATTGCTAATGAGATTACCAATGAGATTTGCATAGAAATTTTGAATGAAATTAGTTTTTGGGCAACAAATGATATTGACAATGTAAACCTTAGGGTAACAAATATTATTGAAAATGTAAATCTTCGGGTGCCAAATGAATCTGAAAAGGCTTTAAACAATGAATCTATAAAAAATGCTTACAAGAAAAAATTTAGTCAAAATGGTTTAGTTAATGAATCTCTTCTTGATACACTTCCAGTTAAAAGTAATGCTAGCCATAATATTTCAATTATAGACAATCCTTTATGTTCCAAAATTTTTAGCTGTTGTTTTGTAAATTTTGGAAATTTTGACCAGTCCAATGAAAGATTTTCTGTTGAAACAAGAGGAAATCAGTGTACATGCAACAGTTTACTGTATTTAGTATTACTCTATAGTTGCAAATGTTACAGAGATATGGATTTGGATAAAGTTTTAGAAAATGGTGATAAGACATATGAAAACACTATTAAAAGTCTGAAAGATACAGGTAGATTTAGAAGCAAGCTATTGACACTGGATGAAATCCCTACATCAGTCTATATTAGCAACAGAAAAATTCAGGTACATAGAGGAAATGTTTTAGTTGGAATTGCTGTTCATAACAATGAGCTGCACGATGTTTTGACATTGCAGAAGGGTATTGAAGAAGTATTCAAACATTCTGATTCTGCTTTGATAATGATAGGTGCTATATGTTCAGCGGTCAGTTGTAATGGTCAAACATACACTTTCTTTGATTCTCATTCTCATGGACAGTCTGGTCTGTATGAGCCAACTGAAGATTTTGGATCATCTATACAAATTGCTTTTAGAAATATTGAAGATCTTGTTACATACATGTACTCTTTCTACAATAGTTTAAATATTGACTTGTCAACGCAATATGAAATTCTTCCACTAGAATTCACAGAATTTTTTGCACCCAGACAACAAAGTCAAAAACAAACTAGTAACAATGATACAGTTCATTGTAATGTTCAGGAAAAAATGACAGAAAAATTGATGGAAGACTATTTTGAAGACCAGCAGAAGAAAAATCTTGTGGCAAAAAAAAATGTTTTTAACACAAACAAATCAAACTATATGAAAAGTTACATGCAAGAAAAAAGAAAAGATCCAAAGTTTAGAAGTACAGAGAGAGAAAGAGAATTGAAAAGTAAACAATGGGCTAGAAAAGATAAACATTTCAAACAGAAAGAGGCAAAAGATAAGCAAGAGGCAAGAATGGACCCCAAGTTCAGAAGTGCAGAAAGAGAAAGAGAATTGATCAACAAACAAGAGGCAAGAATGGACCCTAAGTTCAGAAGTGCAGAGAGAGAAAGAGAAGTGATCGACAAACAAGAGGCAAGAATGGACCCTAAGTTCAGAAGTGCAGAGAGAGAAAGAGAAGTGATCGACAAACAAGAGGCAAGAATGGACCCCAAGTTCAGAAGTGCAGAGAGAGAAAGAGAATTGAAAAGTAAACAACAGGCCAGAAAAGATAAGGATTTCAAACAGAAAGAGGCACAAGATAAGCAAGAGGCAAGAATGGACCCCAAGTTCAGAAGTGCAGAAAGAGAAAGAGAATTGATCGACAAACAAGAGGCAAGAATGGACCCTAAGTTCAGAAGTGCAGAGAGAGAAAGAGAATTAAAAAGTAAAAGAAAGGCTAGAGAAGATGAAGAATTTCAACAAAAAGAGGCTGAGCAAGATGTTAAAAGAAAAAAAGAAAAAAGATCTAATGACAGTTTTTTGGAACTTGAGAGACTAGCTAAGCAGGCTGCAAGACAACAAAATCCTGATAAAGATAAATTGATTAACAAAACTAATAAACAGAAGCAAAGAAGTAATGAAGAATATGTTCAACATGAGCATCATTTAAAGAAAGTGAAAGCTCAAGGTTCAAATTTGAATGAATGTATCAGAAAATTTGAAAAGCTTATTTCTGTTGGTCCTTGCTACATTTGTACTTGCTGTCATCAAACATGGTTTGCTGAGTCAGTTGTAAACTGTAGTGGTTTGAAAGCAATAAGCTTAGAAATGTTAAAGAGATGTAATACAAATCTAAAATCAGTTGACAATAAAGAGTGGATATGTCACACATGTGCTAATGCTTTGAAGAAAAATAAAATACCACGGTATTCAGTCGCTAACAAGATGGGATTTCCTGATAAACCCATAGAGCTTAATTTATATCCATTAGAAGAACGTTTAATTTCGTTACGAATACCATTTATGCAAATACGCCAGTTACCAACAGGCGGTCAGTATTCTATGAAAGGAAATGTTGTTAATGTTCCTGTAGATGTTCAGCCTACAATAAATGCTCTACCACGCAATATTGAACAGTCGGGCACAATTGCAGTAAAGCTGAAAAAGAAGCTTTCCTTCAAGACCTGTGACTTCACTGAGAATGTTCGCCCTTTAGCAGTGATTTGTGCTTTACACTATTTAATGAGAACTAGTGACATGTACAAATCTTCTGGTATATCAGTGGACAAGCAATGGGTAAAAAGAATTGAAGAAATAAACAAACAGCAGAATCAGACAGAGAGAAGTCTAGTTGATAATGATAATACAGAAAGCGAAGAGGAAAGTGACAATTTTAGCGAGATTGATGAAGCTGAAGCCGTAGGGAATTTAGATACTCTTTTGGATGAAATAATAGATGAGTCAAATAGTCTAGATAAAGAATTTGTTTTTGCACCAGGAGAAGGTCAGAGACCTATAAGTCTTTATTATGATGCAGATGCTGAATATTTAGCATTTCCCTCCATATTTTGTGGACAACGAAGACTTGACTTCAAAGAAAGAAGTGTCCCAGTTCATTACAGTGACATTGTTAAGTGGGAATTAAGATCAGTTGATAGGAGAGTAGCCCAGTCTGTTCCAAATCTCTTTTTTAAACTGAAAAAAGTGCAATTAAAGAATGTAACAGACAAAGTAAATCTTGCTCTGAGAAGGTGTAAATCAGATGGTAAAACATGGACTGCCAAAGATATTCTTAATCCATCATTAGTGAAAGACCTAGTTCGATTAGACGAAGGATACTTCATATTTCGCACTTTAAGAAATTCCCCAGTCTATCTTGAAAAACGCAAAAAAGATGTCTTTGCAATGATTCGCCAAATTGGATTACCATCATGGTTTGGATCACTTTCATCTGCTGATACAAAATGGAATGATCTTCTCAAAATTCTTGGCAAATTAAATGATGAAAAGGATTATACAGAAGATGATCTTAACACCATGACTTGGCAAGACAAAACAAGACTTGTCCAAAAAGATCCTGTAACATGTTCAAGATTTTTCGACTACAGAGTTCAACAGTTCTTCAAAATTATCTTAAAAAGTGAATTTTCTCCAATTGGCATTTTGACTGATTACTTCTACCGAGTAGAATTCCAGCAAAGAGGTTCACCACATATTCATATGTTGGTTTGGATTGAAGGTGCCCCAAAATTTAAGCATGATTCTGAAGAAACCATTGTTAACTATGTTAACAAATTTATTTCTTGTTCTTCCAATCCTGCCACTGGCAAAGAATGGGTGCAGTTACAAGTTCATAAGCATTCAAAGACATGTAGAAAAGGAGGTCATGCAGTTTGTAGATTTGGGTTTCCTTTGCCCCCTCTTAAGAAAACTATGATCTTGGAGCCTTTGGAATCTGATATTGAAAAGTACAAAGCTATTTACAAAGAGATTCAGCAAAAAATTGACTCTCTTCAAGAAATGGAAAATGTTGAGAATTTGTCTCATGAAGAGTTCCTTGAAAACGTTCTTGAAATGACAGAAGAAGATTACATAAAAGCAATTAGAAGTAATCTTCGTGGACCAAAACTTTTCCTAGAACGAAAACCATCAGAGGGACGTGTTAATCCATACATGAAAGATGTGTTGGCAGCATGGAAAGCAAACCATGATTTACAGTTTGTTCTTGACCCATATGCCTGTGCAATGTACATTGTTTCATACATCAGTAAGTCACAAAAAGGAATGAGTGCATTGTTAGACCAAGCTGCAAAAGAAGCACGACAAGGTAATTTAGGTTTGAAACAACAAGTCAGACTTATAGGAAATTACTTCACCAATTCGGTTGAAACATGTGCACAAGAGGCAGTGTATTTATTGTTGCAAATTCCACTCACTAAAGCAACTAGAGAAGTAGTCTTTATAAATACATCACAGTCTGAAAAAAGAACATTTCTGCTTAAGACTTCAGACCAGTTAGAAAAGCTTTCTCCTGATTCAACAGACATTGAAGCAGACAATGCTATTAAAAGATATGCAAAAAGACCTAAAGCATTAGAACATTGGTGTTTAGCTGATTACATGTCACAACTTGAAGTGATTTTCCCAGATAAATCTTCAGAAAATGAAGAAGTTGAAGAACAGTTTGAAAATGAAGATGAAGTAACTCCACAAACAGTAGATGCTGAAGAAAAAACTGCATTTAAGCTGACACTTAAGAATGGAATAGTTATCAGGCAGAGAAAAAATTGTAGAGTGATAAGATATGTTCGATTCAACAAAAAAACAGATTCAGAGAACTTTTACAGGGAGCGCTTAATGCTATTCTTTCCTTGGAGAAATGAGAATGACCTTAAACAAGGGTGTGAAAGTTATGAACAGAAGTACTCTTCAGTCACTCGCATCATTGAGCACAAACTAAAGCAATATGAACAAAAAGCAGAAGAGTTAGATAAAGCTATTGAACTTGCTGAAAATGAAACTGACAATTTTGATGAAATAGCTCCAGGAACTGAACAAGTTGAAAAGGAAGCTGCAGAAGAAGCCATTGTTGATGCTGAAAAATATGTTCATTTCAACCCAGACAGGCAACCAGATCATATAAACTATGATATTGGACAAGACTTTGCAATGACTAGTGCTGCAGTAGAATTAATCAGACATGCAAAAAGAATACCAGATGACCAATATAAAAACATGCTTCAAAGTCTAAATGAAAAGCAGCGCGAGTTTTTCCAGCATGTGATAACCTGGATTAAGACCAAACAAGAGCCATTACATGCTTTCTTAACTGGTGGTGCAGGTGTTGGAAAATCAGTTGTTGTAAAGGCTTTATATCAGGCTTTGCACAGATATTTGTGCTCTGTTGAGGGTGAAAACCCTGATGAAGTACGGATTTTGTTGTGTGCTCCAACTGGAAAAGCTGCTTATAACATTGGAGGTGTTACGTTGCATAATGCTTTTCAAATTCAACCATCTAAAAAGTCTGAAGAGCAAACTTTGTCTTCTGATGTTCTTAATTCTCTAAGAATGAGGTATAGACATTTATCTGTCATCATGATTGATGAAATATCAATAGTTGGCAACAGAATGTTCTCTCTTCTTGATACAAGATTGCAGAAAATAATGGGTAGCAAGCAATCTTTTGGAGGTGTAAGTGTTATTGCTATTGGGGACTTCTTCCAATTAAAACCAGTTTTTGATGGTTGGATTTTTGAAGATTTGAAAAAAGGCATGTCGGCATTAGCACCAAATTTATGGAGGGAAAAGTTTACTTTTTATGAGCTTGTCGAAATAATGAGGCAAAAAGATGATCTCGAATTTGCACACCTCTTGAACCGCCTGAGAGAAAATGAACTGACACAGCAAGATTTAGACGTATTAAGGACTAGAACTGTAGAAAATGAAGAAACACATCAACAACAATCAGCTATTCATTTATTTGTTGAAAATGACCTTGTTGATAATTACAATGTCCAGCATATAATGAAACTTGAAACTGAAAAGGTCATTGTAAATGCATTTGACTCTGTCAGTGGAGATGTATCTGAACAGATAAAAAATAAGCTGATAAATAGTCTTCCTAAGAAACAAGCTGAAACTGCAAATCTTGCGAAAGAAGTACAGCTTGCAGTTGGGATGACATATGATCTAACAGCCAATATTGATGTCAATGATGGCCTTACAAATGGATCTACCTGTGTGGTTGAATTGGTTGAATATAAAACTGAATCTGCTAGACCAAGTATTGTATGGGTAAAGTTTGATGATCAGAGAATAGGTTTAGCATCTAGAAGAAAATATAGTCATTTATTTACCAGAGGTATTGACAAATCTTGGACACCCATTTTTGATATTAAGAGATCCTTTGTGTACAGACAGAAATCTTATGATCGCATTCAATTTCCCTTGAAACCAGCTGCAGCAAAGACCATTCACAAATCTCAGGGAGATACATTGGATAGAATTGTGGTTAATTTAAACACAAAACACAGAGGGAAGATACCACACATTCACTATGTTGCTTTAAGCAGAGTCAGATCCTTAAATGGTTTGCATATATCAGATCTGAATGTGGATAAAATAGCAGTGTCTGAGTGTGTTAAAGAAGAAATCAAAAGATTGAGAACAAATGCTATCATACAACTGTGTTACACACCATTGTACAAAATTTCCAATGATCGTTTGAAAGTTGTATTCAATAATGCCAGATCATTTCATGCTCATTGTCATGATATAGCAGCTGAACCAAATATCTTGGATGCAGATATTGTTGGCATTGCTGAAACAAGATTGACCCAGAATGAAGAATGTTGTATACCAGGGTTTAAAGTTTTGGCAAGAATTGATCAAAAGCAAACAGATCCAAGATATAGACCAGCTCATGGGTTAGCCCTGTTTGGCAAAAGTGACCAAAATGTTGTCAAAGAACATAGTTTTTCAAATTCAGAGATTGAATTCATAATCACTGTTCTTTCAGGGTTAAAAGGGAAGATACAGATTGTTTTAGTTTATAAAGCCCCTAATTGTACTTTTCAAAGTTTCAAGCACATTCTTTTGTCTGAACTTCTGCCAGTTCTTGATGCTACAAAGACTGTTATAATGGGGGACTTCAATTTTGATATACATGCATTGCCATCTAACCAAGGGTTCTTACAATTCATGCAAGATACATTTGAATGCAGACAGGTGATTTCAAAACCAACAACAGTGAACAAAACAAAATTGGATTTGATTTTTATTCGTGAAAGCAGAGAATCATGCATACACACTGATGTAATAGAAACATATTGGTCAGATCACTCAGTAGTGTATGTTGCAATGGAACTGTAGAGAAGGTTTTAACCCGCATAGATATAAAAATGTATTACACTGCTCAGTTGCAGTGTGATGCATTGAGTGGTTTGGCATAGTGAAGGGTTGCCACTCGCATTTAAATCTTTGTTAAGCATGCAGTGTGCTAGGGAAGGGAAGGGGGTTGAAATATATGATGTGCTTTTGACTTGTTTTATAATTATGAATTTCTTGTAAAAGGTGACTCCAACTCTACCATTGCATGCTTAACAAATGATATATATTTACAGCATTTGTAGGTTAATTGCAATTGTTTCTTTCCACTTGTATTTTGTACTTTATTAATGCTGTAAACATTGACGTTTTTATGTTAATACTGTAAACATTGATGTTTTTATGCCCCATCTACGAAAGTAGGGGGCATATAGTGTTCAGGTCTGTTCGTCCGTCCGTCCCAAATGCTGCAAGATGGGGCATTATGTCTTTCAGACATATATTTGATTTTGTATTGATATTCTAGGGGTTTTGATAAGCTAACCATTTGCTTCAGAATACATATATCCTATATTATTTCCATGGGGGTTAATTTTAGTATTGTAAATTAAAGGAAAATAACACCATGTGAAATACTTCCTTCTTACAGTAGATAATTTATTTAATACGTACAGCACATGCAATCAAAGACTTTTTCACAATTTTATCAACATATATTTAAATTTTATTGTAACCATTGAGTGACTTTTAAAGACTATTTCATTATGTTTTTTACTGCTGCTTCAATATATATACCAGATTTTTATAATATCTATTTAATGAATATGTTTTAATTCCTTTTATTTATTTGTTATTGTATAAATATATATGTAATCATAGAATATAATGATAAATTATACAGTAACTGTCAGATTTGCAAGATTTCATTCATTATTTTAAGTAATTGTTTTAAGGACTTTGTTGGAAAATAAAATATGAATTATATCACATAATAAGATGCATTCATGGTATCATGTATTATATAAGAAATATAGAGAACAGGGTAGAACTAAAAGAACATACTTGAATAATATGTTAGTTACCCTGATAATTAAATAATATGACTAGATAAAACTAACCATGGTGCTCTTATATATCATTAATTCCAATTTCAAGTCCTTGCAACAGTTTCTAGAATGCTGTATTTTGCAGATTTGACATGTATGAACTGTTCTTTAAAAATCAAACAAGGTAATTTTAACTGGCAATTTCTGAACACTTCAAATAGTTGTATGAATTCTTAATGGATAAGTCAGCTGTGAGGATATATAGATTCTACATAAATTTTACATTGAACAATCTACACCGTTGGCTATGGACACTTTAATGTCTTTATACTGCAAATCATAGTGATGATGGAACAATTAAGCCACTGTGAATTAAGCCTTTGACTTCATTCTTCAAAATACATTGATCATGGAACAATAAGTAATGCCAAAATTTGGTGCTATAGCTGCTCTACATATTACTTTGTGATGGTTGAACAATTATTCTAGAATGTATGGACTTCATTCTACTTAAGCATGGACAGTGGAACATTTATTACACTATATATGGAACTTTATTCTACAAATAACATTCAATTTGCTATAACTACGAAATATAAATCTGTTTATTTGCAAACTGCATGAAATTTGTGTTTGTATAATATACATGATATATATACTATATAAAATGTTTGTATTTATATATTAGAATTATATTCTTACAGGATTAAAAAAAATGTTATTTTGAACTCAAAATGCAAGTGGAAAGTAAATATTATTTTACCTGATTATGTTCAAAACAAAAATTTTTAAATTTTTATTTTAAACAAATGTTTAATGTAAAATTGAAATAAAAAATAAAATCTTAAGGTATGTTAGTTAGACATTTCTTCTTAGTGAAGTTGAAGTCATCTTATATTGCTGAAACTTTTGCATATAATTACTTACACCAATGATTTCTGAGAAATTCTCATCAATGTCACATAAATGAAGATCTTGAACCACCATAATTAATTCACAAATTCTTCATGTTCTTCTTGCTGATTAAATATCAATCTGTCACAGTCCTGCCACACAACCTTCACCTTAATTTAACCTCTTCTCTCAGAACCTTGCATGCCTTTTCTTACTGCTGTAATAATGCCACAGTCATGATGTGCGAGACATACTTTTAGTGGATATTGCCACACTTGTTTTTAATAACCATACATACAAATGTTTATAAAACTGAACAAAGAATATTCACCATATTTTTAATCTTTTACATTAGTATTACATAACAAACTTGTGGATCACAGATGATTATAATGACCCTTAAAACCTTATAAATACCCCTACTTGTATGGGAAGAGACTACATGTATATTGCAATCACCTTGTTTGTCTGTCCTCTACACACTTTCTTAAAAGATTACTCCACTAACAGAATTGATTTCAGACTTTGTGCACAACTTTAGCATGATGAGTTGTAACGTGCCTCCTCTGTACGTCTGTTTGTCTGTCTTTCCTGTACAAACATTCAAAACACATTTCTCGTAAAAAGATGATGTAGATTACTATTGGAAATTACTTGAAAGGTCTTGCAATTTATTTATTAATCAAGATTACTTTTTAATACAGAAAAGCACTGATTTAATTTGCCTTACACTTAAAAAATATCACAGATTTATAAAAAATTGCTTTCTGAAATATATACATTCATATTAAAGTCAGTGTACTTGTGAAATGTGATAATGAACTTGAAGAAAAAAAAACCTTAATTTACCATCAACATTTTAATCTCATTCTGAATGAACCACATACATGTAGACAATCAACAGAAAACTGTTCAATTATAATACACGTCTTTGGTCAAAAACAAAGATGATTCCTTGCTGAAGTTATATAAAGCAAACCTATTGTTTGCTAAATTAACCTATAGAATAAAAACTATTGCAGATAGAGAAAAGCTGTTGCTTGCTTAAACCTTCAGCTCAAAGAGCTCTACAAAAGTCTAAATTGGGTCAAAGATGTCACATGACCCCTTATAGGGCTTATGACCCTTTAAATGTCAAAAATAGCGTTTTCTCTTGTTTTTGCCCTATAGAATGAAAACTATTGTCGATAGAGAAAAGCTGTTGTTTGCTTAAACAATCAGCTCATTGAGCTCTACAAAAGTCTGAATTCGGTCAAAGTTGTCAGATGATCCATTATAGGGGTAATAGCTCATGAAAGACTCCCTTACAGCTTAAGGACCAGGTGAGCGATTCAGGCTCCTGGGAGCCTCTTGTTTTATGTTATTATTTCAAAAATCTTCTTCTCTGAAACTACTATTCAAAATCAAATGAAACTTGGTAAGATTGTTCCTTAGTGTATCCTGCAAAAAGTTAATGCTTGGATTTTTGATTGGTCGAAAAACATGTCCGCCCTTACTAAAAATAGAACATAGGGGTCAAAATGTTGTTTTTTGCTATTTTTTCCTGAATTATAGAAATGGAATGAAGATGAAAGCTACTTTCAAGGCAAACATGGTATCCCGAGTTGAATGGTGATGATGAAAGTTTGTTTTGGATGGCCATTTTTAAAATGGCTGCCATTTTCCCGCCATTTTATACACTTGCTCGGATTTCAACAATATTTGGTTTTTAAAGTAAACAAGTATTGCCAATTGTCCTACCGAAGGTCGGTGGTTCTCTCCGGGTACTCCGGCTTCCCCCACCAATAAAAACTGGCCGCCACGAAATGGCCAAAATGTGCTGAAAACGGCGTTAAACCCCAACTAAACAAACAAACAAACGTGACCTTTAATACTCAGTTTAATTTACAACAAACATTAATATATTAATTTAGTTTATAGTGCATTGTTTGCCAGGTGAGCGATTCAGGCTCTTGAGAGCCTCTTGTTTTTTTATCAAAATGAATTTTTGGGTTTCCCATAGACAAACATGGACTTATACATTTCTGTTTATTATTGTTGCTATAGTGAGGAATATACATTTGTGGGCTTTGCTCACAGTACTTCTCGTCTATATAACCATTGGTCTACTGCACAGACATGATTCATCCCACATACCTGAGGTTCATATAAAAAGTTGTCTGAGAATTTTTTTAAATATAGTTCCTCGTTTATTTTAGATTCACAGACCTGGTTCGGATCAACAGTTCCTTTAAATAGAACAGGTATTCTACAAGATATCAGACCTAAAACAGTGGCAGAATACCAGGAGAAATTAAACCAGGCTAAGTCTGACGTTTTACAACGCAAAGGAAAATACCCTAGCTATTCAGAATATACAGACAGATTTGGTATTCAGACTAGATTGAAGCCCATCATGACAACGTAAGTTTATGTTTGTATATATACAGAGAATTTTTATTATTACAAAGAAACATTTCCCAATTTTCTTAGGGAAAGACAATTTCACTTGAATGGAAAGGGGGGGGGGGGGTTTCTAGAAAAATATATGATAGCAAATTCTGAAGAAGAAGATAAATGTTTTTTCTAACATTAATCTAAAAAAGATATTTTTTAAAAAATAAACAAAATTCCACTTTTTTGATAATCTTCCAAGTTCAAATGTAATTAAAACCTGGAATTCCTAAGCAGGAAATTTTTTATGGACCATGATAGACTAGTAACATTATTTATGCTGCTACGAACATTTTGCATTACCTTAACAACAAAGAATTTTTAAAAGTGAAACTGTTTTACTTTCATTGATTTCTGATAACTTGTTATGACAATAAGAAGATCATTCCAGAATAAGTCATTAAAATCCATATTTGCCCAACAGAGATAGCATCTGTCTCAGAGAGATAAAATGGGGAATATAACCTTGGCCTGCAAAGTGATAAAAAAAAATTAAACATGATCAATTAATATGTGTCATTAACTATTCACAATATAGAAATCATTATTGTGTTAGACTTTATTTCACCTTTAAGCTGGCCCCCCTGGACTGCAGATTGATAATGTGTGGTTGAATATCAATTTTTGTAGGTTCTATTCAACTGCAGATTACAATATTCAATCTCTATGTATATTAAAGGTATTTATGTTAAAACTATAAAACTTGAAATTGCAAATTTTATTATCTCTCAAAACCACAGATTTTCGCTAATCAACAAAAACTGATACGCACAAAAAGAAAAGAATACACAATAATTGTGGTACATTAACAATAAGCATATTTTAAGTCTACAAAAAGTTACCCTTTCCAATTTTAACACTAATTATCTCCCCTGATTTCTAACTATGGCTTTACCATTGGACATACAAGAAATATTCAGATTTTTCCTGTATCAGTTTCCTGCACAGAAATTTTTAATAGCATTGTAGAAGAAAATTCACCTAGGTTTGGAATGAATCATTCTGTTATTAATAAAGAAATTTATAAAAATTTTAATAAGATTTTTTGTGATTTTGTAGAATTTTACTGCATTTAAATTAATCAGGTTTTCCATAATGTAAACAGAGGGAAAGGGAACAGATCACTGCATCAAAAGTAAAAAATATATATGTTAAAATTACATTGTAATAGCAAACAGTAAAAATTTAAGCAGTGGAAAAAATTTATAGCACAGTGGTAACACTGTGGTATGTATATAAATCGTGTGGAGAGAACAGTATGACTTATTAATTCTTTAAGTGACATGGTAATTGTAAGAAATAGGGAAATTTGTTTATTGCAGCAATAAACATCATGGTTTGTGTTTATCATTACACATAATGTAAGTTGGATAGCCATAAGTTAGAAATAAGGGGGGATAATTCATATTTAATTGGTAATTAAAAGTTTGAATGATACATTACATGCTCTGCTGAATGTTATATTTACCTTTTTTGATTTTTTAAAATAATAAACAGGGATAATTTTACACCAGAGCTATATGTCAGGTAATTTGGCACAATGTAGCACGCTTGTTGTTTTGTTTTGCAGCAAACATGTTTTATTTGTATTTTCCATATGTTTTATACTTTCTGAATCAAATTTCAGTGGAGAGCATGATGCTATTTTGTCTATAGGTCCATATAAAACAAAATTTTTGTAGATGAAATTTATTTGATCATCTATGTACCAGTAATGAATTTAGACAAATTGTAAAGAGTTGATTGGGGTTCCACCCTAAAAGGAGAGGTTCCAAATTAGAATTAAGAAAAATTGATTGTCAGAACTAAAATCATTTATATTTGTCCGTTTAAAGGAATAAAGTCTGAATTGGGGGGTGGGGGGCTTGGAACCATCTCCACTTGCTTTGTCACGGGGGAGTGGTGGCTTGGAACCATCTCCACTTGCTTTGTCACGGGGGAGTGGTGGCTTGGAACCATCTCCACTTGCTTTGTCATGGGGGAGTGGTGGCTTGGAACCATCTCCACTTGCTTTGTCAGAGAATATTATCTACTGATGCGATAAAGTTTGATAATCTATAATTCCATAATTCTATAATTAGGGCCATTGATAAACTTCTACAATCAATAACTCTTTTAAACACTTTATATATGGCTTGCGCTTGCGAAATATCTTATATAAATGTAAATACTGATTGTATTTGATTTTGAATTGGTTGCCATCTACAATAACAAATTTTTACCCTTATTCAAAAAATTGCAAATTTATGAAATAACAAATTAAAAGCATTACATTTCAATTTTGCTTCATTTCTTCTTACCACAAAATGTTTTCAGTATGCTAGCATTACTTGGCTTTCATTTGAAGTGACACCAGATATTACAGTTTTGTTTTGTCATTTGCACCTCCACATGATAGTTGATTTAATATATTGTACCTTTGTTATTTGCACATTGCTGTGTGCTGCCCAAATTTTTCCTTTTTACATTGCTTATCATCTGTAGATGCACAAAAATATATTTTAAAGTTTATTTCACATGTAATTTTGGAAAGGGGAAGGAGGATTGGGTCAAAGATTCAAAGGTTTAAAACAGATTGGCATGTGAAACAAAATTGTAATACAGTTTTTCTTTAAAATCTGTATTATAGTTCAAGGTACAGAAATTTTTTATAATGCTTTTATATCATCTGTTAAATGCAAAGAATTTTTAATTAACTTTAAATTACAATTCTTACACAAGTTAGAATATATTGAAGTTTTGCTTCATTGTTGTTAGTATAAATGTTGATTGATTGATTAGCGTTTAACGCCATGTTGGCTGTATTGCAACAATATCATGGCAGTTGGTATAAATTAAGGTGCAAACATACACATATATTTCTGATTTTTTAGAAATGTTTGTAGAACAGATTTCTGTCATTCTGAATCAGATAATTTTTCTTACCCATGTTGAGTGATCCAAGAAAGTTTTTCTGTCAAAGCTATATTTTCAGACCCACAGTTTGATTTTGGAATAAATTTTATATTCACATGAAAAACTGATAATTTTACTAGATCAAAATTATTCTAAAATTGATAACAATGAGGAACCAGAGTGAGTTATCTGTTCCTAACCAATGTAGGTAAGGGAGATAATTAAATTCTCTCCCTTTTGTCCTCAGGCTAAAAGGGAGACAAATTTATTATCTCCCTTACCTACATTGGTTAGGAAAAGATAACTCACTCTGGTTCCTCATTTTACACATTTTGTGTATCCCACTGTTGGATGATTTGTAATATAATATCACCAATTAAGTTATTTCCCTTTTTCTTTTGATATAATTCAAAGACAAAACAATATTTCTACTCCTACAGAAGACAGAATTGAATAAAAACAGATGAATTCAGTTATATTGTTTAGACGGGTCTAATTGTATCTAATGGCCAAATAATAGGAAAATTTAAATTGTTTAAGCTATAGCTGTAGTTAATCATGAAAAAATCATTACATAAATCGTGTTTTCAGACAGCAAGCAATGAATATAAAAGACTCAAATGAAAATTGGGTCAAAATGTAATCAATAGAAGTTACATGCACACCATGTGAATATTTACTTCCTTAAGAACTGTGCAGTGTAATTTTATATGTGCTGGAAAAAACTAATTTGAAGAAAGAAAAACAAATGTGAATTTATTTCATATGAAACAGTCCCATTTTTTAAAATTTTAACATTAGAATAAGCAAAGTTCAGAGTGTTTTCCAGTTATAATGAAAAAACAATTACATGTAGCAGGCAATCTCAAAATGGCCCCTAGGGCAAAATTTCAAATCTTGTAATTTTTGTAGTATGCTCTTAAAAATTATGGTCATTAGGTAAGCAATTTTGAATTTTTTTTGAAAACTTTTTATATAGTTTATACATGGAGGCCTATCTTTACTCTTTAATTTAACCGCTTGTTAAAAAAATGATCTGCAATGAAATTTGAGATGAGCCAGGTAATTAAAGTCTTGTATACACTTTCAGATTATATGATAAATGTAAAAGGTATATGGTCGTACTTATAGTACAGCTTTAGTGGAAAGAAAAAGGATCCTTTTCTCTCTCATATTGATCTTTGCGGTGATTATCAGAAATGCGTGCAAGTCAATTCTGAGAAAAGACTGATTTCACAGACTTTTAACACATTATATGTCTCCAAAGATGTTAAAAAGAGAATTCAAGTATTTCATTCTGTCTTAAGTAAACCAGACATTTCGCTTTTTAGCTCACCTGGCCTGAAAGGCCATGTGAGCTTTTGTCATCACTTGGCGTCCGTCGTCTGTCCGTCCGTCCGTCCGTCTGTCCGTCCGTCCGTCCGTCCACAATTCACATTTTAATCTTCTCCTCTGAAACCACTGGACCAATTTCAACCAAACTTTGCAGGAATGGTCCTTGGGTGGTCCCCTTCCAGAATTGTATCAGGGGTCGCAATCCACCAACAAACATGGCTGCCGTTACTAAAAATAGAAAAAAGGGGGTGGTTTCTTAAAAAATCTTCTCCTCCAAAACTACTCAACCAATTTATGTCAAACTTAAGTGGAATGGTCCTTAGATGATCCTCTTTCAGAATTGTATCCGATGACTCCACCCGCCAATCAAGATGGCTGCCACAGCCGAACTTAGTTTAACATAGGACCCTATGGGAAATTCATTAAAAAATCTTTTTGTCTGGAACCACATGCTCAATTTGAATCAAACTTTGATGGAATGGTCCTTAGATGATCCTCTTTCAGAATTGTATCCAATGACCCCGCCCACCAACCAAGATGGCTGCTTCAGCCGAACTTAGTTTAACATAGGACCCTATGGGAAATTCATTAAAAAATCTTCTCGTCTGGAACTACTTGCTCAAATGGAACCAAACTTTGGTGGAATGATCATTAGGTAGGTCTCTTTCAGAATTGTATCCGATGACCCCACCCGCCAAACAAGATGGCCGCCTCAGCTGAACTTAGTTTAACATAGGACCCTATGGGAAATTCAATGGAAAATGTTCTCCTCTGAAACTACTTGTTCAATTGGAACCAAACTTTGGTGGAACGCTCATTAGGTAGGTCCCTTTAAGAATTGTATCCAATGACCCGACCCACCATTCAACATGGCCACCACAGCGGAACTTAGTTTAACATAGGACCCTATGGGATGAAAAGTTCATAGAAAAAATCTAAATTTACAATTAGAACCAAACTTCAATAAAATGGTCATTTTTAGAATTTAAATCATTGACATCAGACACAAACAAAGATGACCAATTAACCAAACTTGTTTAACATAGATCACTATAGGATATTTTGATTTTTTTTGTTTTAAACTGCTTACTCTGTACAAACTAAAAATTTTAATGTCAACTTTGGCAACTGTATGCCAGGTGAGCGATTACAGGCTCCTGGGAGCCTCTGGTTATTCTAAGAAGGGAATTTTGCAGTAGAAAAAGATTTTTTTTCTGATTAAAAAGTTCTTGTGTAAACTTTGGTTTTGAACATTAATGTAAGATTACATAGCCCCCACAGATTTAATTTGCAATACAATTATTAAACTGTTATAGTCATATGTGCTCATATAAGAGGAATTCTGGAATCCTGAATTAACAGAATCTCTATTGATTTTTCTATTTGCCAATGAAAATCATTTCCAATTTCAATGGTTAGGCCACACCAAATTGATTTTTAGTTCTTTGGATTTCGCCGCTCCAATTTTCGGGCTTTGTAAAATTTAAGAAAAACATTTTTGGCCACTTCAATTGCTGAAATTTGCCCCAAATTCTTCTTATTTCAAAAATTGAAAATAAAAAGGGTTCCCCGGCTTTTAAAATTTGGCAAAAATGAGGTATTTTCCCATTTTCTGCAATTTTGTGCCACATGTAAATTTGATCTTCGCCTGAAAAAAAGGAATTCCTCAAGAAAAAGAAATTAAATTAAAATTTGCTCGCTCACAACTATTTTTGCCATAAAAAATCCAAAGTACTAAAAATCAATTTTGTATTTTTGTATGACCATAATTTCTGAGAAGATATATTGTCGAGGAATACTGAATAGATAAAATAAATGTGACACTAACGGCTTGTAGTACATTTTACCTTAGGGATTGCAGAGTATTTCTCTTATCAAGGTTAAATATAATGAACTGTTTCCATATATGTGTCAATTAAATTCAGCCTTTGGAAAATTTATGGAACTCCTAGATCTTCTGTCAATGAACATTTTATTTTGCAGTTTGACTTTATTGTAAATTTATATATCATATAATATATAATTTTTGTTTTGTTTTTCAATTTTTTCTACATTCTTTAGCTGAAATCCCACTACTTGGTAAATTAGCACAATTTTAAATCTATGCACTTTTTCATTATTAAATTAGATTTTTTTAATTTTCCATTAACCATTAAATTGTAGGGGTAAATTTTTTCAGCAAATACCTTTTGGAAGTTTTTTCTAATTGCCATTGGTGAATAATTCAAAATGAACAAAAAATAATCTTTTATTTGTTATTGTGTTGTTTTGTCCTTTTTAGCTCACCTGGCCCAAAGGGCCATGTGAACTATTGTCATTACTTGATGTCTGCCGTCCAGAGTCGTAAACCTACCTTTAAAGATCTTCTCCTCTGAAACCACTGGGCCAATTGGAACAAACCTTGGCTGCAATGGTCCTTAGGTGGTCCTCTTTCAGAATTATATCTGATGACCCTGCGCGTCATCCAAGATGGCCACCAGAGCTAAACTTAGTTTAACATAGGACCCTAAGGGAAATTTACTTAAAGATCTTTTGTCTGAAACCAGTTTGCCAATTGGAAGAAAAGTTGGCAGCAATTGTCCTTAGGTGCTTCTCTTTCAGAATTATATCCGATGACTCGGCCTGTCATCCAGGATAGCTGCCAGAGCCAAACGTAGTTAAATATATGACCATATGGGAAATATACATAAAGATCTTCTTGTCTGAAACCACTTATCAAATTGGAACAAAACGTGGCAGCTATGGTCCTTTGTTGTTCCTTTTTTCTGAATTATGTCCGATGACCCTGTCCACCGTCCAAAATGGCTGCCAGAGCGGAACTTAGTTTAACATATGACCTAATGGGAAAGTTCACTGAAAGATCTTGTTTGAAACCAGTGAGCCAATTGGAACTTGACAGCAATGTTCCAGGCTGTCAGTCAAGATGGGCATAGTCCATGTGAGCGATAGAGGCTCCTTGGAGCCTCTGGTTCTCTTTGTGTTGTCTTTAAAAGAAACACTTTTTTCCGTATTTTGCTTTAATGTTCAATGTTTTTGTAGCCATTAAGACACTTTTACTGCATAATTAAATTTCTCTCATCAAATGAATGATACATTTAATCACTGTTTCTAGAAAGCCAATAATTTGAATCGAGTTGCCAGATCACAGGTATTTTGGAAAAGATTTACTGTAAAGGTGCTCCTTTAGGGTATAGGCCTCTGGATTGAAAAATGATTTTTTTTAATTTAATTTCAATTGAGATTAAAGCGAAAATGACTAACAACCAGTATTAGAGATGTATGCGGGTCTACGGTTGTATTATATATAAATTACATCAGTCAACCCGCATATATCATGAGTGACGCCACAATTTTTCATTCAAAATTACTTTACCCTATAGGGGCATACCTTTAAGGGGTTCTTCATAAGACAAGTAACCAATATAAAAGTCAAAGAAATGTCAGAAAAAGAAGAAATTGCAAAAGTTTTTTTATATACATGAATGACGTACAGAGCTAAACAGTTAAAGGAGAAACCATTTGATTTTTATTGGGGGGAGGGGATAAGATTTGAAATAATAAGGCAGGACCAGGATTTTGGCAAAGTAAAACAAGCCAGGATCACTTTATGTGTGAAAAAGAAATGGAGGACCTATCAGTCAATCAGGAAAGTTTTTGGTTTAAATGAAAATAAAAATTTAGGTCGCAATAGCGGCCAGAAAAAAAATCCAGGTAATCGTAGGCACTATTACAACTGTGAAATACTGGTATACTGATTGTCTTGTTCAAGTCCTAAGATGGTTTGGGTGTTAACTTTAGAGTAAATTAAAGACAAACTTTATGAATAATACATCATTAATTGGTTGTTTATTAAAGGATCCTAGACTTTTTCTGTATAAAATATTTGTTTGGGTTTAAGATAGTATATATATCTTTAAAGGTGCACTTCAGACAGAATATGTTGGTGCAAATCAGAATTTTTATTACAATTAAAAAAGTAATGTGCAGTGTTATCAACGGAATTGTGATTACCGTAGAATGCCGAGTTTTTTTTATTGATTTCAACGCACCACTGTTCAGTGTCTGTACCAAGTCAGACTATCCTGACTCTCTGTTTGTATTCATGTTTGTGTTTTGTGATGTTTTATGTTACTTTTTGTCCGGTAATTTATCATTGTTGACCTTTTCTGTTACCAATTTTGATGTTGTGTTTTTTTTTTTTTTTTTTTTTTAATGGAATGTTTTTTCTTCTATCAGAATTAAACTTTTCGTTAAAAAACGATTTGAATCATACATATACCACCCTCACTTATACTGCTGTTAATTTTCTAAAGGTTTTTATGCACATTTTGAAATCTAGCTTTGAAAAGATATTTGGATTTGAGTCATTTTTTCGTGCTTGTCATCACCCTTTGTAACAGCCTTTTCACTTTTTTTTTCTTTTTTTTACAATATATTTATTATTAAATCAAGTACATGTACATGAAATTGACTGTGTGCATGGTATAAATCGAATATAGTGCAGATGTTGCATTGATCTTTTTACACGCTTTAGGGATTCTGTGTCCTGAACTATTCTCTGACTTGGACGCCCACTCAGTGAGCTATTTTCTGACTTTGCCGCCCACTGCACTGAGTGGGCGGCTAAGTCAGAAAATAGCTCCGGACACAGAACCCCTAAAGGGATTAATGTTGCATTAATTGTGGTATTATTCATGTTATTACATATTTTTAGGGTATTGAGAGTCATGAATATCCTTAATATTTTTATTTGAATTTTAGGTCGAAAGCTAATGATAATCATTAACTTGATTTTCCAACAGAAAGAAATCGGATGTATAGCGGGCGGGCAGCTCCATTTAGCGGTGACGGAAAATGCGGTTTGAAGTCTCTCGCACAAATTGTGTATATGCCTCTCATTTTCATATGTAAAGTGCAAGCGATCTGCATACGTGGTGAAATTTTAAAATCAGAAAACTTCATACGTGTATAGAAACAAGGTTCAAATCATTTTAAAACGACCGTGAAATGTATACGTAAATATGAGAACGAACAGTTTGCCCTGATTTTTTTTTCAGTTCTGGGGCCATTTTTAAAAACGTTGTGTAATGCCTTTCAAAATCTATACATACATGTAGCCTGGTAGATCTTCTAATAATAACTACCAGATAAAGAAGCGAAAAATACAATACTTTGGAGACAGTTGTTCAACACGAAGGACACTCAGAACCAAAACAATTTTTTTCTGTGAGGGATTACACGTAACTTTTCAAGTGACAGTGAAATGGTTTCGGTTCTGAGTGTCCTTTATGACAGTAGTCCGACACATTTTATAAAATACTTGAAAATTGACCAAAACCTCATCTTTTTACGATTTTTAAGAGTAGAAAACTCAAATTAAGTAATTAATAACTAAGCATTTAATTTCAGTTTTTTTTTAAATATTTAAACACATTATGTACCGTACTTTTCGATTAAAATTGGTAAATGTAAAAATGTTAGTTTGACAGTTAGGAGAGAAACAAATACAGAAGAAAATGGCCCTTCTCCTTTAATGCTAAGTATACAACTCTCATGTAAAATAGGAGTGTGATACTATCTCCTTCAATGCATACATCTGTCCTCTAGTGGTTTTGGCTTTTTTAAGCATTATGTGCAAGCAAAAATTCTTTTTGCGAGGATTTTCTAAAACACTCTTTTTTTAATATACTGTAGTTGTTGAAAATCGGCATAAACAGTAGTTGAATCAGCTTTTCAGCATTCTGTATTATTCTTTCGGCATTTACAATTTTCTGTTTTGAGCACATGGACGAAAATGCGTATCTTGTGCTTCAAATTGGCATCGTAGAATTACTGCTTACCCTTCCGGAGTACCTGAGTTCACTACTGGTTTTTATAGGAGTTCATTGTTTTTTTAGTTTTCAGTGTTTATTTGTTGTGTTTGTGGTTGTTCATTTGTCTTCCCGGGTTTGTTTGGCTAATGGATTGCTTTTTTTTTTGGTTTGCTCCTTAGGTATATTTGTCATCTGTATAATTCCATTTGATCATTTAAAGGACATCATATTTTGAATAATCACCTTAAATGCACAGTATTTATTACTTTTTACATTTTAATGAATATGACATTAAAATTTTAGTTATTTAATTGTAATTTTACGCTTTATAGTTAAAAAACATTCTTTTGTTTGTAGGAGGCAACGGAGAAAGATGTATCTAGAAGGCGAGGACTAGAAAACTCTTAACCTATATGTGATCATGTAGGAGAATATTAATAGATTTCAGAATTCATCTGAAATAACGAATGCTGATGGCAATATGATACCCAGCCAGATTTTAGTAGAACTTGTAATTAATTAAAAGCTTTAATGGTTGTTGCACTTATGCACGTATTTTAATGTATCAATATTAGGATTAATTTTTAATGTACCTAACATTTATATGTTTTTTATGTGATGCGGCCATTACAGTTGAATTAAAACTCATTTATTATGTCAGTGATATTGGCGCTGTATTGTAATTTGTCAAAAATAGTCGATATTATATTAAAAACAAATCTATTTTAATTTGTGTATTTCCTATTTTTATGTTTAACAAAGAGGATATATAGCTTTTTGATGATGGATGGATGAATTATTGTTTAACGTCCAGAGATAATTAAATGCTCTCCCTTTTGTCCTGAGGCTTAAAGGGAGACAAATTTATTATTTCCCTTACCTACACTGGTTAGGAAAAGATAACTCACTCAGGTTCCTCATTATTAAATGCATATCAGGACAACAACATGATGATATGATATGAATTCGAACCCTGATTTGTACTAGACCGACACGTTGAGTCAGATTTTTAACATGCTAACTCCCAAGGTAAGTCCACAGGAAGACGTATCATTCCACTCGGACACACTATGTTGTGTCAGAGCCGACCGATCCTTTGCTCTTACCCCTAGATGTCACGTTCTTGGTGGAGAATCAGCAAATACCAATGTTAATGTCTTTGGTTTGACCCGGTTGGGGATCGAACCAGCGACTTTCCGCACTCGGGGAGAGCCACGAGACCACCGTGGTGCTTATAAAGCTTTATATAAGTCAATATACAATTATTGTAATTATACATTCAGAAGCTAAATATATATAACAAGAATGAACAATGCTATATGTGAAATAGGGCTACATAGAAACCATCCCTAGCAAGGACCGTTTTAGCTAGGTGACTGAGCTCAAAATAGTTTTTACTCAAGAATGGATTTCCATATTTCCCCGTAGAGACATAGAGTACTCAAATCCGGAAACTAGAAACGCCTTCCTTTTTTTTAAAAAAAGCTTTGAATTTGGTATTTTTTTTTATAAAAGAAAAAGAAGATTTTATGTATCAATTGAGAAGGCAAAACCATAAGCTTTTCAGTCTGGATGTTGGTAACTCTACATGGATGTATTACGAATTTGTGACTTTTGGATTGATTACTCCCTTTCTAGTTGCCAAATGTATGATACAGCATCTTTCGGTTGGTTGGTCCAAAGCGGCAGATGTATCCCAAAAAGTCGGATAAATTCCTTGTGCGGTGTTCAGGATCTACATCCCGAATCCCCCTGTCCCGTTGAGGACGATAGTATGTGTAGTTCCAGGGTTATTCCTGAGCGTGGCCAGGCTGACCCGGTCACGTGCACAATGGAGCCAGAAAGATCTATGTGTCCCGGTGAGAATTTCAATGGCCGATCTCGGAAAGAAAACTTGGGGAACTACAAATAAAACTAACCTTAACCTAAAACAAAGATAATAAACAAGTAAACAATGTAACCACATCACATGCCGAAGCAATAAGACATTGGGCAAATTTCACAACAACAGAATCAGACGACAAGGTTGTCCCCATACGCCACATTATATATTGGTTCAAACAAAATTAGCGTAACTTGCGAATGCACAATTGGTTAACGTTTCCTTTATAACCATATTATTATTTGTTTTGTTCATTCAAGTAATCTTTATCAAATCTGCAATCAAACACCACTTTACCTTTCTATTTCCGCTTCAAATCCGTGGCCCCAGTCGGCATTGGCCACGGTGACTAACGCACAAAGACATAAGCAACGAAGTTGAAAAAACATAGCAAACCATAGACAATCAGTAAAAGACAGATGAACACTTAACCACTTGCAGCGTGAACTCCCATATCAGGTGATCCGGAAGGGTGCATGTATTATAGAAAAATCAGATCTGAAACGATATTTTACCTTCTTTCTTATTGATAGCCAGCCAGGGATAGACTCTTCTGACACCAAACGACCGTTGTCATATTGCTTTGGGATGTCCGCGCTGAGACTGCACTCGATATATAAACCCAAGAAAATTTTCAAACGATATTTACTAATTTTGTTTTATTTTAAATTCCTTTTTTTTTGGCGAGGGATCATTTAATAAAACTTTTTAATTTGCTTGATTGATCGTTGTTTGCTTAAGTCCAATGGCAAATATTTCGTGTTTTTTCAGGAAGAAACTTTTTTGAAGATGGATATGCTTATAAAGTTTTTTTTTCAATTAGAAAAAAGAGTTTATTAAAAATACACTCATAAGCGCAGATACTGGAGAGAATTGTCAAAATTCCGCGTTGTGTAAAAATTATAGGTATTTTTTAGTCAGACTATCTGATTAATTCTCAATTATGCAAACAGGAGAGAAATTGGTTCTGATGCTTTTAGTTTTTGTCAGGTATGCTTGTATAATTTTTTTAAATACTGAAGCCCTCTCACTTCTTTCTAATTTTCTCGATCCTTTATCTCTGCAGAAAACCCATATAAGCTCTTGGAATCTGCTAATGTATTCCTATCAAGTAGTTCCATCCACATAATTGACGTTGAACAAACATATCACAATAATTTAATATTGATATTTTCTTTTCATCAAATAATTACATCTTTTATCTTTTATATCTGACTTTTGCCAAAATTATCCCTATGGAGATAAGCTAATTAAAATTGAGATAGAATCCCACAGTCATTGAAGTATAAATATCAGCCTTCTTTATTCAAATGAAAAACATACGAAATTTGAAAAAAATAATAATTCGAATTGCGTTAGATTTATAATGAGCTTAATGTACTGGTTAGAGAACGGATTGTTCTCGAAAAGACATATCAATATTACATATATAATTACTCGGGCTTAATCATCTTTATTGCAAGCAAGCATGTGAAGATGTTGAAGTACGTGATCAAAACGTGACTAAGGAAGCAACTATTTGATTTTTATTGGGGGGGGGGGGGGGCTAGGATGGAATTTGAAAAGGCAGGAACATGCTGGATTTTGGCAAAATAAAGTATGACCACATTAAGTTCAAAAAAATACTGGACCTGTGTCGATCAGGAATTTATTTGGTTTAAATGAACATAAAAATTTAGGCCGCGATAGCGGCCGAAGAAAAAAAATCAAGGACCAAATTTTCTGAGAAAAAAATAGGCAGGATCAAACATTTCATTCTAGCCCCCCCTAAAAAGGATGGAATTTGAAAAGGCAGGAACATGCTGGATTTTGGCAAAATAAAGTCAGGATCACTTTAAGTTCGAAAAAAATACTGGACCTGTGTCGATCAGGAATTTATTTGGTTTAAATGAACATAAAAATTTAGGCCGCGATAGCGGCCGAAGAAAAAAAATCAAGGACCAAATTTTCTGAGAAAAAAATAGGCAGGATCAAACATTTCATTCTAGCCCCCCCCCCCCTAAAAATCAAATGGTTTCTCCCTAAGATATGCGAGAAAAATACTTCAAATCAACGAGATCTTTAGTCATACAAATCCTACATATTTTGCAGAACTGTAATAAATCGTATGGCACAATTAAGATTTTTATCAATCCTTTTTATTGGAAAAAAACACAAGAGTGATCAAAGTACAGTCAACAAATCATTTTTCATAAAATGATGTTTTCGATGACAATATTTATCGTAAAACATCGAAACCTAATTTCAACAGTATTACAATTACTTATTCACACACATCTAGTGTGCTTTATTCATTTTTTGCCATCTGTTGATATATTAGCTCCAGTCATTATAAAAAAGAACAAGATAAAAGACTAAAAGGAACAAACTATTTGAAAGGAGTTGGGCCATTTTCCCTTGCATTTGTTTCTCTCATAACCATTGATTTTTAATATTAAATATTTACCTACATTCTATCGTTTAACGGTTTTATGCAATGCATTTTCGTGTTAACAAATATTTTATGCTCATTCATGAAAAAGTTCGAGTTTTCTACCGTCAAAGGTGGTGTATAAAGACGATTTGGGTCTATTTTTAATTTTTTTTTTAATATTGCCAAGAAGGAAATTCAGAAGCCAATCCATTCTACTGTCATATGAAAGGAGATACATAAACTCACTTACATAAGAATTTTTTTGGGGGTTTTCAGTTTCCTTCATGTTGAAAAGCTGTCTTAAAGACGTTAATTTGGCAAATTTGTGTTAACACTCTCCTAAAGCGATATTCAAATATGTAAAACTAATTTTGATAACGTATTTGTTAGTTATCATTAGTAAATCTTTAGAGACCACATACAAGGCTATGTGCCCAGAGGTTTTAGGCGATTTTTTGAAAATTGCCCAAAGTGAAATATATAAAGGGAAAAATGGGCATACTTCTTCAGGAAAAAAGGAAGGTATTTTTTAAATGCGATGCAAAAATGAAGGAATGAATATTTCCCTGATAAAAAAACAACAAAACATGTGTAGAAAGGGCATTTAAAGGAACAGAAAAAATGCGCTTTATAGAGGTTGTTTTACAAACTTTGTCAACACAGGGACCTTTTCACAGTGCCCTTTATGGTCAGCGTTATTCTATAGAGGTGACCTTTAACAAAGGATTGGCTGTACTTAACTAAATAGTAATAATCCAAGTTGACGAATGTTGCGAAAAAAAACTTCCACATGATCCAAGATCACACCTTCCCGTAAACCAAATGGTTGTTACCTAATTTAGCTCCCTTGGAACTGATTTCCGGTCAAAAACTTCTCGCAAGTCTCTTCTAAAAGCTTTGTTCATAAAAGCATAAATTATTGGATTAGCAACATTATACGAAAAATACATGTAAAAAACAACGATATTGTACTGTATAACATTGTGTGCCATTAACCAAGCTGGCAGAAAAGCTACAGTGAAAACTGCTGTCACAACAAATAACATGGCGGCAGTTCTTATGTTCGCCACCAGGCCTTTTTCTCGTATTGTTAACTGTCTTGCAATTTCAGAATCTGGGTGTTTTTCCTGGGCATCTGAACACTTTTTTGAAAATATATTCGTCAGTGATGGACGCTGTTCAGTAAACCAAGATTCCCTCCGAACGGATGCTGTTTGCGTTGGCCGCCTCTGACGTCTTCGTTTGGCTCGTCGTATAAGAACAGATCTATATACAAGTCCATATAAAACGAAAACTATTATCAATGCTATCAAAAATAAAGACGCATATAGAATCTGATATATATTTACAAAACGAGAAGAAAATATCGTCTCACTTGGTTGACATTTACCGGTATAGTCAGATTTCAAAGAAAAACATTCGTTGCTCATATATTTAGCAGCATGTTCAGATTGTTTCAGTGTAGTTTTACGTACGCTTGATGACAGTAATGATGATACATTCGAACGCACTGACTGCGATAAATTGCTCGCTAATGGGATTTTATCTGTAGTGCAGACATTTACAGATGTAATATTATACACGCTGTAATTTAATGATGTAACTATTCCCAACAAGAACGACATACCAGCAAGACTAATCGTTATGTTTTTGGCTCTCTTTGCATTCATTAAATGACGAAATGGATGACAAATACAGAGGTATCTGTCAACAGCAATAGCCACCATTATAAATGCGGCAAAAGGTACATTGGATGTGATGAAGAACATGTACAGTTTGCAAATGACATCGTAAACAAGAAAATACTCCAAATATTCCACAGCGATTGTATATGGCACTATAAACAGACAAGTCATAAAATCAGTGGCTGCCAAAGAGATTATAAAAACGGTGGCAGCAAGTTTATGTCTTTTTCTTACGTAAACGTATAAAACCATTGAATTCCCAGCTGTTCCTAAAACGCTGAAAAATGCTAGCGTTCCCATAACAGCAAGAAGTGGTCGATCTTCATATTCGCTCGTCACATTTGTTTTTGTGTTGTTTTGTTCCATCATTTCTCTGCAAAATACGATTTAATAATTTAGTACATATGTAACATTTTTAGATTGGGGTACAATAAAACCGGTTTAACCATTATGACTCGTATGTCTAAGGGACGAGATCAAAAGTTCAATGTCGGATAAAAAACTTAATTCACATAGTTTTTTCACTGACCCCCCTACCCCCCTCTTAACTTAATTTGGGAAAAATTGATTGACCAATATAGGCGTATACAAAAATCGATGTCGGATAACAAAACTTCCAGTGATTTTTACCCCCCCCCCCACCCCCAAACTATTTGAATTAAGTTTTTTATCTGACATTGAACTTTTGATCTCGTCCCTAAAGTAATTGAAATGTAATTAATTACATTGGCAATGTAATTGGAAAGAAATTTTTACATTTCAAAATAGATGTAAATGTAATTGCAATTGAACTGAAAAAAAAACATTACGTAATTGAAATGTAATTGACCCCATCGTCCCAATAAAGAAATACTGTACAATGTAATTGACTTTATAAAGCAGTCCGTTGAATTTCGAAAATGATGTCCACATTGGCCAGTAATTACTTCTATTTTACATGAACTATGTGTAATAGATGTTGTTTGTTTTTTTGTATTGTATTGCTTAACCAAGTTGGGTATAATATGGAATAAGATTATTATTATTTAATTTTGATTTTCATTCACTTTCAGCACAATTTGCTATATCGTGAAGGTCAATATCGCGGCCGCCAGTTTTTACTGCTTCTGGTGAGGGTTTTACTTTTAAGATATTTTGTGAAAAGTGATCCTGATTATTTTAGCAAAGCTTTAATTACCAGCGTACCTTTAGAAAAGCGTTTTATCACATATTTTATTGAAACAACGCCGATTTTGCATATGTAATAAAAGCATAATTTGAAGCATATTATTTGCCCCCGGTGCAATAACATCATAAGAGGGCAGAGGGCAGATAACATAACATGTTATCTGCCCTCGCGTGAGCCTTATCGACGTCACTTCCGCTCAGCTGTAAATTATCGTCTGATCATTATTTACGGTAAATTAACTGTGCATAAATGTTCTTAGCAGTTTCCAATAGGGACTTTTTGTAGATATCGGGAAAAGTACAGAAACTGAAGTTGCATTTATATACTTAAAGTGACAGAAATAACCGTTTACTAGCTGTAGCACTGTGAACGCACACTTTATATTCAGTCACCACATCAGTGTTAATAAAAACTGGACAGACTTAAAAATTGCTTGAAGACATGAAAATCGAATTCAGCATTAATATTATTTCTGGGTAGTGGCAAAATATGTGATAAATAGATTAATACATGGTCTTTTTAAAAAAGGACCACGTATTAATCTATAATTATATTCACTTATTTGAATTTGATATTGTATTTCGTTATAGTTTAATTACAGAATTACGGAAGTAGAATTCAGATGTGAAGTCTTATTTCAACGTTGCGTGTTCTTTAAAGTGGAAAATTATTTTATCGAACATACAAATTAGACCTCATGAAGACATGAACAAACGCAATGGATCAATTCAATCTGCCTTTACACTCTAAGTAATGTCCAATTAAAGACGAATCTTTAAAATTATTCATTTACAGTAAGTAAGAAAATCGTTTATAAACATTAATACTCGCATTAAGAAAGCAAACCAAATTAAGAAAAAAAAAGCTTTTAGTACTCTCTGCAATTTGGTATAAATCACTATTGAAAATCTCAAAGTACATGTAATCCGATAAAATTGTCATAATTATTTCCCATCACAGTGAATTCATTACGAAAATTTTAAGGAATTAAATTCAAGTCATCAAAAAAGATAAAAGGTTCTGATAAAATTGCAAAAATAAAAAGGACTATGGCTATTTTCTTCAGAATTGTGTTCCCTTCTTTGGCTATTAAATTCCAAACATCATCTAATGCATGTCTTTCAAAATCTGTAAAGACATGTACGTGTCCTCCAAACATTAATACTGAATATAAATCATTACAGAAAATAACATCTGTACAGAATAAAGAACTTCTGCTCCAAAACTTTATTGTGAATGTCTCTTGCACCTTATACCTTACCAAACCCATATTTTTTTTTTCTTTTTATAGATTATCTTTGCCATTTAGAATTTCCTAAATAAAAAGAAATTTTAAAAGTTTACTGTATATAGATTTTTTTTTAACTGATAGAGAAACAAGGAATGGTATTTTAATACTAGTCCAAAATTAATACCTCAAATATACACGACCCGAGAATCCCCCTTTGCATAGGTCTATCCTATGACTGTTTTGGCTTTACCCTTTTTCCAATTTGGAATTTGCTTTTCAACCTTTTTGGCCTTGAGCACAACCGACGAGTCGTATTTCGACAAAATATGTGCATCAATATTGGTATCAAATAGAAAAACGAATGGAAACGGGGAATGTGTCAAAGAGACTACAACCCGACCAAAAAGCAGAAAACAGATATCTAATGGATATAGATTTGAGACCGCACATTCAGACGCTCAGAGAGGTCGTTCTTCAAATTCTTGTTATATTTTCAATGTTTGCTTCCATAAGGTGAATTAATTTCAACACTAATAGGCATATGGTAATTCAAACATAGATAACTGTATTATAGTGTCTGCACAAAGTTATTACTTGTAGAAACCTTTTCGATTGAAACCAGTATAGAAGCAAAAGAAAACATAAGTAGACAGAGGAGAAATTCCAAAAACAATAAATATTCGTGAAGACAGTAATACATAAAAATGTAAGCAGAGAGACAAAAAAGGCACATACCAATCGTGTCAGGACAAGACAAGACAGCATGATCACTAAAGCAAATTACAGAAATATATTGTCCACTAGAAATGAAATTCTAACATGTGAACATCATCCTCAGAGTACTTTTTGATGGAATCAGTACGGTTTTAACAAAATAATATTTACTTTTCCTTGAAGATATAAGCCTATATAGGACGCTTTTTATATAAAAGTATTAAAACAGAAGTATATTTCAAGAATATTCCATGATACCCATTTTGATGTACAAGATGTGGAAAATTCATTGATTTACGAGCTATAAGTTGTGCTGAAGTCGTATTATGTTGAACTCCGGAACAATATCTCAAAATGTTGAAGAGCAAAATAAAAAAAAGCAAAAATTTCCCCAAAAGGTTAAACCACAACATTCTGAGGACAGAGATATGCGTGAGGGGGTGTGAATAAAGATATGGTGGCATAAATAACTCTATGAATAGTCTGCATCTAAAATTGCAGAAGTTATACTGCCAAGAATATTGTTCTGTTTTCAAGGGTATTTCAGTCCTCTCATTGGATACTTTTGTTCTTGTATAAGGCTTTGAATATCCCGATTTATGTTTTAGGTATTTCTGGGATTTCAAAGACATGTTTTCTTGCAATTAAACCTTGATTTGCAATGATCTCCATAGGCTCATAGTTTAGAATGAAGCGGCCCAGATAAGATAAAGATCAGATAAAATGTCCTTAGGTCAAGGTATTTGTACTACAAAAATGAAGCATTCAATTTTCAAATGCAATTAAGTGTACACTGCGTTCTAAATGAATGCATTAAAAATACTGTGAATTTATTTCTTTCGTGATATTAACATTTAAAAACAAATGCTAAGTATTCCTTAAAAATTAGTGTTTACATATACAGTCATTTAAAATGTCTCGCATGTGAAGTCGCATCCAGCTAGATATTTACATAGAGATGCTATTAATGTGTCAATTGTAAATATTCTATAAAAATCGATTCTCCTTAACTTAACAATACTTTGCAAATTTTAAGAATGTAACTAAATCTTAAAAGAATCTACCATGAATCCTCTGAAACATTAAACTAGTATAAGCATAAACATGCAGTCTATTATCTTAATGTGTTTCAATGACGTCTAAATAAAATTTCAGACTGAACAACGTTTCCACAGATTAAGTGTGTAATGTATTTTCTTGTTGATGACCAAATCCGCTTCGAAACGATTCATAGTAGCGCACTGTTCATACCTAAAAGTTCAGGAAACCATTCAGATTTCAAATGTTGTTCTACAGGTCTGATTTTTGCACTGTATGTGTTACTTTTTGTGGATAACCTTCATTCTGTGCAAAAAACTTGAAATTGAAATCCCAACATCTTGAGACATCAAGAAAGACAATTTTTACTCAAAAATCACAAATTTGTAATTTTGAATATAGGGTTAAATTTTTCACAGAAAATCTACCTTCTAAATATTAAATTTATAAATAATGCATTACAAATGGTTAATATTATCCCACCTCCCTTGTAATTGAATGAGCTACTGGATGGGCTTCCCTAAGCCGTGTAATTGGATGATTTTTTTACAACTGGATGAGCTCTCACATAGTACTGGGTGAGCTTTTCTCACATGTAACCGGATGAATTTCTCTCATGTGTATCTGGATGGGATTCTCTCATATGTAACAGGATGAGCTGTAGACGAGCTTCTCTCACATGTAACTGGATGAGTTTCTCTCACGCGTACCTTGGTATAATATAACGTGATGAGCTTCTCTCACATGTAACTGGATGAGTTTCTCTCACGTGTACCTTGGTGTTAATGGACAACTTCTGTCATATGTAACTAGATGAGCTTCTCTCAAATGTAACTGGATGAGCTTCTCGCACAAGTAATAGGATGAGCTTCTCTCACATGTAACAGGATGAGCTTCTCTCACACGTAAGTAGATGGGTTCTCACATGTAACTGGATGAGCCTTTCTCACATGTAACTGGATGACCTTCTCTTACATCTAACAGGATGAGCTTCTCTCACATGTAAGTAGATGAGCTTTTCTCACGTGTAACTAGATGAACTTCTCTCACATGTAACAGGAGGAACTTTTCTTACATGTTAGAGGTTGTGCTTCTCTCACATGTAACTAGATGAGCTTCTCTCGCTTGTAACACAATGAGCTACTCTCACATATAACTGGATAAGATTCTACTCGGTCAGCTATGACCTGAGTTTTAACTTCCCGATAAAATTTAAACATTTTTCAAAATGTCCAACAGCTCATTGATTCTTGTTTCAATATTGTGAGATGACTGTCGATTCTTTTATAATTATTTAGTACATAAAATGTAAAAATCCTTACATTTGTTTGGACAATGAACATTCACTATTTTTAAAGTCTTTTGTTAATCTTGACTAACATGGAAATCAATCAACCATGGAGTATAATCCCACAGGAAAACATGTCCGTGGTCAAGGCTGAACAAACAATTGTTCATATAAAGTGAATGTTATAATCTTTCAATTTCAAGATTATTACATTTTATATACTAAACGTACTATGGACTTCCTCCTCGGGAAAAGTTTTCGTATAGCGTTTTCTGGTGAGGTATAGTTCCCTCGCCTAAGGGCTTGGAGACTACCTCACCAGAGACACTATAGGAAAACGGTTCCTTCGGGAGAAGTCCATAATAGATTAATATTCCTTGTAATGAATAATAGATTTAAAATATCCCCTTAACTGGACATCAAAATTTTATTCAATGCACAAACAGGGGACGACAGATATATAAAATGTTAGTGTATAAATACAATACATTTAATATCCGAAGAGGTACGTGTACGCAAACGATATCTCAAAAAATTGTGCAAATGGGGTTTTCCTATATATTCTCGTTAATTATACCTGCATTGCGTCTGTCCGTCTGTCCGTCTGCTCGTCTGATTTCACTCAACAGGTGAAATGTGGGACCAAAAACGAGCGAACTATCATAATATGCTTGTGACATCAACTCCTTATTCATTATTGATGCAAGGCATCTACATTCATTATAGAATGATTGTACATGTGATGTAGGTGTGCAATAAGGTTTTAAAATTTTGATTTCTTTCGTGGAGCGAAATTTGGGACCGAAAATGAACAAATTTTCAAAATATGCTTAAAACATAAATTTTTGAAGTATATTTTATTCTAGGCTTCTGGTTTCATTATAGGTAAATTGTTCATGGTGTAAAGATGGAAAGACAGATTTCAAAATATTATTTTCATTTAATGGACGAAATCAACAAATTGTCAAAATATGAATGTGACATCAACTCCTCATTGATTATTGATGGTAGGCTCCTACTTTGATTATAGAATGCTTGTACATATGATGTAGATGCGCAATAAGGTTTTAAAATTTTGATTTCATTCATGGAGCGAAAATTGGGATCGAAAATGAGCGAATTTTCAAAATATGCTTAAAACATTAATTTCAGAGGCATTTTTTATGCTAGGCTTCTGGTTTCTTCATAGGTAGATTTTCCATAATGGACAGATGCAAAAAAAGATGCTCATCACACAATTTAGATCTATGGCATGTAGGAAGTATTATAATTATCAAAATATGCTCTTGATTTTTTTTCCATTTAAAGCAAAAATGTAAGTAAATTTTCTGACCTCATCAAATCTGCCAGCACCCCCCCCCCCAAATTCAAATCGTCATCCCCTTATTGGGTTATGTGGGATGGACTGAAATGGGGTTTTTATTTTAACTCGGGGTAAGTTTTGTCCTTAACATTAAATTTGCATCAAAATCATCACTTGGATGAAACAAATGTGGGGATGCGGGTGTAACTGTCCTCTCCGACAGTTCTCTTGTTATATTTTCTTTGTGTGGTAATTTCATGTGAAGTTGAAAATACATGTTTAAATAGGTATTTACTTATAGTTTGACGGCTCAATCTTAAGGTCAAACGGTCTTTTTAGAATAAAATGACGCCAGGGCGCTCTCCAGCAACACATATGCGAAATATCGTAAACAATATTAATTTTTTTGAGAATTTCAAATTAATCCCATGTCAAGAAAACCTTTAGGTTTCACATTTGAATTATTATCACTACATTTTTCCAGTAAACTCATTGACATTGCCATTTTCACAATTCAAAATGAAAGTATAGACGACTGCACAAAAATTACAAAAACAGAAGTGAAAAATACAAGATTTTCTTGATAGAAAATAAATATTTGAGTCGTAAAACACTGACTGCCGATTCTGGACAGCACCGGCAAATTTCCCAGATTAGTATACACCTGTAATTTTAATCCAATTTTAAACACGTGACAACAAAATATTTTCCCCCGGAAGTCGTATTTTTTCCGTATTGTACCAGCGGACGCCATGTTTTTTCCGTATTGTACAACCGGAAGTTATATTTTTTTCCGTACTCGTGATATTGCACGTTTGCGAAATAGCTCGTGCTTTTTTTATTTGTTTTTTCCTTTGCTAACCTATATGAAACATTTGTGGAATGAAGATAATAATATGTTTAAATTTAATTTCATTTAGGCGCATATAACTAGAATTTGAAAAAAACATCCATACATTTCAAATTTTGTTGTATTTAAACATATCAAATAGTGTTGGTAACATTTGTGTGTTGTTATTATATTACCTTTAAAAAAATATTTTCTTGCTTTCTCCTCTTTATTGAACAAAAACGAACACAAAACTGAATGAGAATTGTCTATTTTTTCCAGACTTTTTTTTCTTTAGTAATCCACAAAATAATAAACATTTTCCGGTTTAGCTGTATAATAAAAAGGTTATTACACAGTGTAGAGTACAATATGGGAAATGTACTCGTCTGTATTGTACTGAAAACCCGCATATTGGACTCGACGCCGAAGTCCAATATGGGATTTCAATACAATACTTAATACTCGTACAGCATGTACAATATAATTCCGTATTGTGCATTAAACTGTATAATAACATATTGTCATATAACACGCTAAAGTATGGCACGCCGTTTTTATATTTATTCAAATTCCAAGATATCTTATTTATTTAACAAGATATCTTATTAAGTATTAAGATATCTTTAATTTTTATAAGTTAATAAGATATCTCTATAAGTTTATAAGATATCTCTATTAGTTAATAAGATATCTCATTTAGTTTATAAGATATCTCTATTATTAACTATATAAAAGATATCTTATATAGTTAATAAGATATCTTATAAATTAATAGAGATATCTTATATTTTAAATTATATATCTTATATATTTAATAAGATATCTTTATAAACATTTTAATAAGATATCTTATTTAATAAATCAGATATCTTATTTAATATATAAGATATCTCATTTTATTATTAAGATATCTCAATTAGTTTATAAGGATATCTTATTTAACTAAATAAGATATCTCGAAATTGAATAAATATAACAACGGCGTGCCATACTAAAGCCCCTGGAAGCCAATTCTTAAAAAGACCATTGACGTCAAAGGAATCTCAGGACTAATTTGCTTAAAATAGTTCAATAAATCATTTACATTAAGAAGCATCAAACTGCAATAAAGGATTAAAAAGATAACATGAAAGGTCAGCAATGACATACCAGTAAACGATATCCCACCGATTTACTGATTACAATGGAATATGTCACTCACAAAACAATTGAATGCAGGGAGTATGTAAATAATAAAATGGTTAAATGGTCAACAATGACGTGACATTCAATCGATAGACCTTCAGACGACAATACAATAACATAAAAGAGCACATACCACAAACATGCAATGAACAGAGTTTAGATCTTAGATATATTTAGTATGAATAAACAAACATTGTAGTTCATATATGGAGTGTCCTCTGACGTCACACAGCCCAATCAACCGTTTCAATTCCACATGTGGGACGTTGATCATGTGCGACTTCGGATACGGATTTGAAGACTGTACGTATATTATCCATGTGGCAAAATGCTGGGTACATTATTCGTGGCATTTGCATCACGTGACTTCAGCCCTTTTAAGCAAATTACCTCCCTTAGTTGTAGATCGAAAATGATAAAATTGTTTGAATTACGGATAATCGAGTTTTTTCCCGTATCGGCTCTTAAACTAATGTGTCTATGAAAACTTCGTTTGGCGGTAATTTACAAATTGTTTGTTTAATTCTGAGGGGAAAGGCTTCATATTTGAAGGATTACGTTATGGGAGACTTGAAATTATCATGTTTTAAAAACATTTTGGCCGAAAAGTTATGAAAGCAGGTGAGATAAAACTTATTGCCTCATTAAATTCATCCTCGAAAGTTGTTCTCTATATGCGGACAATTTATGTATGATCTCGCCTTGTATCTGTATCTGTAGTTTGAATTTGCATTTTTTTTATATAATTTTTGTTAATTCATATAGCAGTTATACTACGGTTACGCTTCAGTTTTTTAAACTGAATTGGCCGAAAGTTTTCAATGCTGACAATGTTTATTTGCACACGAAAGGAAAGCTAATATTGTGTAGAATGTACTTATATGCGGACAAATTGCTTATGAGTTATAAGAATTTGAATATTTGCATTTTTATTTTTTGGGGCAAGTTTAATGCTTTGTAATGAATTTCGTCAGAGAAATCCAAAATGGCCGCTATGCAAATTACCAAAGTACCCGCAATTATGCCATATGCGGTGATTCCGAGGGTTATCCCATCAAGATTACTTCAAACAAATTATTTAGCGGAACACTATAGGCAATGGGCTAGATTAGCCCACCGTGCACCCCCGTTCCCACGGTTCTATTGGACCAATTTTTTTACGTCGTTATAATTTATGTATCGCGAGTCTTAACGGAAAAACATGTTAACATTGATTATTCTCATTTGCAATATTGATTTTGAAGCTATTTTATCACCGCTTGATCTTTTCGCGTGCTTTTTATGCCCATGACCATTATCGGTATTTTGGCTATAATTATTGTCCTAGTCCTTCAAGAGCTATGGTTATTCAGAAAGACGGTGCCAGTGGTATAGCTTCCATTAAGGTAGTTAGGCAGTAATGCAGTTGCCCCACCTAAAAGTTTTTGAAAGTTCAATTTTTTTCAAACAAATGCTAATGGTTATTTATGTCTGATCGTTTCCACTGGAACGCCTAAAATAAATTAATTGATATATCCGGGCATAATCTAGAAGGAAAACATAGCCAAAACTTTTCCCTGTTGTGTTTCAGCCCTCCCATTTAAAAACACGGATGAGAAGTTTATAGCGAGCGCTATATTGGAGCATATGCATTTTCTACATATGGGTAATTTACAAAAGTCTTTGTTTAATGGGGGCAGCCATATTGTGATAAATACGAAGGCTAGAAAAAGTTTCGTTCGCCGGAAGTAGGTAAAGGAAGGGAAATAACTTTAATTTTAGAGTCAGAATCGTGATACCGCAAATGAGTTTCTGGAAGGGCTAATATTGCTGTGCTCGCATCATTGGCCACGCCAATTATAATAGACTGGTAACATGTGGTAAAATTCCCAGATAGCTCGATTTCATGGAACTCGCCCATCATCTCTCCCATGTGAAAGTTTATAGATTACAGATAGGGCCTAGATATAGATATGAACATCTCTTTGGCCATGATCAAACATAGGGCGTAGATATAGATATGAACATCTCTTTGGCCATGATCAAACAAATGAAATTATGTAAAATATCTCGGCCATATCTTTTGTATGAAGTGACATTTTTATTGGACCTATCCCTTTTAGTTCACCTGGCCAAAGGCCATGTGAGCTATTGCCATCACTTGGCATCCGTCGTCGTCGTCGTCCGTCGTCGTCCGTCGTCGTCGTCCGTCGTCGTCGTCGTTAACAATTATACAAAACTCTGAAACTACTTGACTAATTAGAACCAAACTTGGTATGAATTTTCCTTGGGGTACCCTGCATAGAACTGATGTGGGGATTTTTGATTCGTCGAAAAACATTGCCGCTGTTACTAAAAATATAACATAGGGGTCAAACAACAGTTTTTCGCAAATATCTAAAAAATCATTAGGTTACGGCAAATTCTGGCAGGTTGAATGTGTTCAGCATGATGAGAGCTACCCATGTGCTGATTTTCGTTAAAATCTGTCAACTGATGTTAGAGTTATTGCCCTTTTTTGACATTTTTGGCTTTTTTATGTTATTATTTCAAAAATCTTCTTCTCTGAAACTACTATTCAAAATCAAATGAAACTTGGTAAGATTGTTTCTTGGGGTACCCTGCATATAACTGATGTGGGGATTTTTGATTCGTCGAAAAACATGGCCGCTGTTACTAAAAATAGAACATAGGGGTCAAACAACAGTTTTTCGCAAATAAAAAAATCATTAGGTTACGGCAAATTTTGGCAGGTTGAATGTGTTCAGCATGATGAGAGCTACCTGTGTGCTGATTTTCGTAAAAATCTGTCAACTGATGTTAGAGTTATTGCCCTTTTTTGACATTTTTGGCTTTTTCTATGTTATTATTTCAAAAATCTTCTGAACTGATTTTTTGGTATTGATGATCTATGGAAGGTCCTTTACAAAGTTTGCATAACTCATCATGGTCCGTGAAACAAAATGGCCGCCACGAGCATTTACATGTTCTGACTGGTTGAAATGTAAAACTTCTTCTCCTTACAAACCGTTTAGTCAAATGAACTGATTTTTGATATAGAACATCTATGGAAGGTCCTTTACAAAATTTGCATAAATCAGCCTGGTCCGTGAAACAAAATGGCTGCCATGAGCATTTACATGTTCTGATTGGTCAAAATTTTAAACTTCTTCTCCTCTGAAACATTAAAGCCAAATGAACTGATTTTTGGTATGGAGCATCTATGGAAGGTCCTTTAGGAAGTTTGCATAAATCTTCCTGGTCCGTGAAACAAAATGGCCGTCATGAGCATTTACATGTTCTGATTGGTCGAAATTTAAAAGTTCTTCTCCTTTGAAACCGTAAAGCCAAATGAACTGATTTTTGGTATGGAGCATCTATGGAAGGTCCTTTACAAACTTTGCATAAATCTTTCTAGTCTGTGAAACAAAATTGCCACCAGAAACCTTTATATGTTCTGACCGGTCAAAATTTCAAACTTCTCCTCTGAAACCGTTTGGCCAATGAACTTATACTTGGTATGAAGCATTTATAGAAGATCATTTACAAAGTTTCCAGAAATCAATCTAGTCTGTCAAATCAAAAGTTTATGACTGCCAGGTGAGCGATACAGGCTCAGCCCACTGGGCCTCTTGTTTTTTTTACAAATTGTCTACTCCGATTGCAACAGTAACAGAAGAAAGCTGCAATGTTACTGGTTATTAAACTATACCTCCGTTTAGGATAATTAGACATCACTGAATGTTTACTATGAATCTTATTTTCTGATATCCATATAAACTTTTCTCTTTTGGGGTAATATTTTAATATTTTTGTAATGGGAGCATGTTGTAAGAGGGAAACTGTCAAAAACAATTGCCTTTTGCCTATATTTTCTACGATTTCTATATGTATTGTTTGTGTTTCATCTACTGTTTCTACGAAATTAAAATCAAATTTATAGCCATGTGCAAAGTGCAATACTAGTAAAAACAAAAATGACCGTTATGAATGTTTTAAGATTTATACTAATCGGAGGATCACGTTAGATCATAAATGGCATATTTTATGATCTGAAATCAGGCAAAATCCTATGAAAAATCTTCATCCATAAAATTTTGCGCCTCACCTTTAGAAAGACGCAAGCTATGCCACCGCGTGCAGTCGTCTAACAATTTTCAATGCGCAATTTGTCATGGAAATCATTAATACTCCGACTCTATCTTAGAATAATTGTAAAAATCTGAAAGCAGTTGTGTTTTTTGCACGACTACATCTTACCTGTAGGACTTTGTGTCCCTGTATTATATAGTGTGTGGCTTAAGGGAATACGATATAGTAGCATGGGGGGGGATAATTACGTCGCCAAGAGGTCATAGCACCCTTCAAGAAAAACCTTTATACCATTCTTAAATTTGGGGTATTTCTCAAATACCTCTACAATAAACACATGGACCCCAACTTTTTTCTTCTGCAAACAGAAGCTCATTACTTAAAGTTAAGTATACTAAAATTTAAATAAAAAATCAGTGGAGTTTTTTTTTCTACACGCAACTAAAGTTACCAAATTATTATCAATATTCCTTATTTTACTTAAATTTGCATAATTTCCTATTTAGTTAATCAATCCTTTTCATCAGTTATTTATTAGAAGACAATGTCTATGTAGTTGGTAATATTTTACAAAAGACCTGGTGAAGTTATCTTTTTTTTTTTGTTAAAAAGTTAGAGACTTTTTTGCGAAACTCTTGAAAAATAAAAAATTTAGGGTCTTTGGCTAAAATATACCAAAATCAGTGTTGATTATTTTAAAAACTAAGTCATGAAGGTATTTCTTTTTTTACCTTTTTAGAAAAGTATACATAAAAATTGACCATCTGGTAAATTTCCAGCAAAAATTCAGCGGAGGAACCTTATTGTAAAGAAATTTTACTGATTTATAATCATCATTAAAATACGCCATTTTGTTTTTGGACCAAATATATGATGTGGAGTTTGAAGAAACAGGTTCTGTATAGCAAGGCAAGGGTCCAGTGAACAATTTATATATATATATAAATGACACCGTGCCACCTTTTCAACATTACCTTTATCATTTCATCATTGTAAACCACAACCAGTTTGTGTGTGTACTATTTTCAACAACTTAAAAAAAAATGGATAACAGGAAAGGTCAACAATGACATCAACGCCAACTAAAAGAGATACCCCCGGAAAAAATAATACAAAAGAGAACAAAACACAATCATAAACACAACAAAGAGTCAGGGTACATACACTGAACAGTGGTGGTGTTAAACCGGTTTTAAGGGTACCCAAACATCCCTCATTTTTACTCTTTTTTATCATTTTAACATTTACTGTAGACCTGGTGTTCAACAGTTTGCTTTCTGCACAACCAAAGACATTTACTTCGTAGAGATATGCATTAATTTTTTAAAAGATGTCTGCCCTTAGATGGTTTTGGCGTTACCCCTTTTGGTCATTTTGGCCTTTTTGAATTTGCAGTTTAACTTTTTGGAGTGTTGTTTTGGTTTTTAAGCTCTCAACACAACTGATGAGTCGTAAGTCGACGAAACGTGCAGATCTTGTGCATTAAAATTGGTATCAAAGAATTTTATTTTACAAATTTTTAGAAATAAATATCAATGACACAAATTTTGATGCACAAGACATGCATATTCCGTTTAAGTACGACTAATTAGTTGTGATCAAGGCCAAAAATGTTGAAAGTCTAAAACATAACCCAAGTTCCAAAATGACCAAACATTTATTTGTTATGGCCCTGAAAATGGAATATACAAAACCGGCTATGATCTATTGTGATCTCAATAATCAAAGTGATAGTAAAGATTGTAAAAAATCATCACTGTCCCCTTGCTATACAAAATCTATTCTATAATATACGAAAATGTAATTTTATTTGGTCCAAAAAACAAAACAAACAAAAAGCAAAAAAAAAAACAAACAAAATCAGCATATTTGTCTCAGTGATGATCATAAGTCAGTGATATCCCTATTAGCCACATATTTCACATAACAGACAGTTAAGATGTAGTCGTGCAGAAAACACCAATGCTTTCGGCTTTAACAACCTTTCAAAGATACTGTCGTAGTATTTAATGATTTCCAGGACAACTTGCAAAGTGTAAAATGAGTAAATTGAATTCATTTATGGATAACATCAAATTTCCGCTTAATTATTATTTTTATTTAAATACTAAGTTACTTGAAAAAAAATCTGAAAGCAACCACAAACTTACCTATTTATCACCGCATCATTATCCGTGCGGCATTAGAGGCGGTGCAATCCAATATTAAAACAAACTTTTTAGATGGCAGTATAATTTCAAACCGTGTGGGACTTGAATGAATGACCAACGCCCTTCACACGAAATATGCTTACATCGTCAAATTTATTTTGGCGCTAGAAAACTATGGCACGCCGTTGTTATATTTATTCAATTTCGAGATATCTTATTTAGTTAAATAAGATATCTTATAAACTAATTGAGATATCTTAATAATAAAATGAGATATCTTATATATTAAATAAGATATCTGATTTATTAAATAAGATATCTTATATATTAAATAAGATATCTTATTAAAATGTTTATAAAAATATCTTATTAAATATATAAGATATCTTATTTAAAATATAAGATATCTCTATTAATTTATTAGATATCTTATTAACTATATAAGATATCTTTTATATAGTTAATAATAGAGATATCTTATTTACTTAATAAGATATCTTATAACTAAATGAGATATCTTATTAACTAATAGAGATATCTTATAAATTTATAGAGATATCTTTTTAACTGGTTATAAAGATATCTTATTTAACTGGTTATAAAGATATCTTATTAAATATATAAGATATCTCTATAAGTTAATAACATATCTCTATTAGTTTATAAGATATCTTATAAACTTTATAAGATATCTCTATAAGTTAATAAGATGTCTCTATTAGTTTATAAGATATCATAAACTTTATAAGATATCTCTATAAGTTAATATGATATCTCTATTAGTTTATAAGATATCTTATAAACTTTATAAGATATCTAATAAAGTATGTTTTTAAAAGATATCTTTATAAAGAAGTAAGATATCTTATATATTTTATAAGATATCTTATTAACTAATAGAGATATCTTATTAATTTATAGAGATATCTTTTATATAGTTAATAATAGAGATATCTTTTATATAGTTAATAATAGAGATATCTTATTTACTTAATAAGATATCTTATAAACTAAATGAGATATCTTATTAACTAATAGATATATCTTATGAACTTATAGAGATATCTTATTAACTTATAGAGATATCTTATTTAACTGGTTATAAAGATATCTTATTAAATATATATATCTATAAGTTAATAAGATATCTCTATTAGTTTATAAGATATCTAATAAAGTATGTGTTTAAAAGATATCTTTATAAAGAAGTAAGATATCTTATATACTTTATAAGATATCTTATTAACTAATAGAGATATCTTATTAACTTATAGAGATATCTTATTTACTTTCAAAATAAATAAGATATCTTATGAAAATTAAAGATATCTTAATACTTAATAAGATATCTTGTTAAATAAATAAGATATCTTGGAATTTGAATAAATATAAAAACGGCGTGCCATACAAAACAGCTGTAACACAAGATAATCCAAACTGATGTAGTAAAATTCAAATTATTTTTTTAATGATTTTAAGTACAGCATGGGATCTTCATCAACAACAGTAATGCTAATTAAAGTAAACATTAAATTTTCACACATGCATACACAAAAATATTCATAAAAATATTGAATTATCACTGTTATAGTAATGACCAATAAGATCCATGTCGATCTCAGTCAACTCAATTTATTTCGATTAATCAGGGGTTAATCTATTGACCTATTGTTGTTGAGAATCAAAAAGCATATTCGAGATAACCGGAATTTCGACTAATTTGTGTTCCATGATATAAATTTTGATACACAAGATGTGCAAATTTTACGACTCACCAGATGTGTCAAAAGCCTATAATTTTGAAAGCCAAAACGATAATCAAAATAGTTAAATAAGAAATTCAAATGCCGAAATGACCAAAAAATGTAAAGCCAAAACTATTTAGGGACAAAGATATCGGCACAAAGGAGATACTCCTTAAGTTTTCCTTTTTATATCAGTATATTTGAAGTATAATTTTCACGCTAGTATCTAAAAACTAATAAAATACTGAAATTAGTTTTCATAATTATTTATTATGTTTTCTGAATTTTTTACATCATATAACATGTACGTCTCAAACACTGTTAAAGTAACACCTGAATTCGAAGTCATAACTTATAATGAAATCATTACTATGTGCGGATGTCTCGAAGTTCCGGACATGTCGAATTTTTCGTTCAGTCCCCTGGACTTTGACACATCTGAGTTTCATTGTACTAGCAACTGACCTAGAGATACCTTCGGCTTTACCTTTTGGGTCACTTCTGATTTTCAACATTATAGGCATTGGGCACATTGATGAGTCGTAAATCGACGAAAAGTGCACATCTGGAGCATCAAAATCGGAATCAAATAATTCATTTTATGATACGAAATTCGATAGAATAAATCTAACATCAATTTCCATAATTATAATGAGCCAAGTTTTCAAACAAAAGAAAACCGAGTAAAATTTAAAAACTAAAAAAAACCCTAAAAACAAAACAGAATCTTCCCATTTCCATTTAAAAAAAAATCTGAACACTTACCTCTATAAATGATAAAATCCATTCAATTCAAAAATTATTTTTTATTCCTATTTTGAAATTGTCATTTTTATAATCCTAAGATTTTCCTTAGACGTTTTCCTCAATCCCATTATTGGCAGTGTTAAGGCGACAGTTAGTCTTATCAAGATTATTCCAATACACATTTGTTTCCGGATAATTAACATTGCGACATAGCTCAGAATGTTTCTTCAACTAACTGTTATAGGAATATCTGATAAGAGACAGAATTTTATTTTCTTCTCGGGTGTAAAATAATAATCAAAAGAAAAAATATATTTATATACCATATAAGATCCGAGTGTTGATGCAATTTTTTTATGTACGCATTTTTATAAATTATTCTTCATCCGTCATTTGTCCGATAAAGTCCAAATAATATGAAAATCAAAACCAAATCCGTAGTTCTCTGACGTCAAATTGGGTGTTCTAGAATGGACTTGGACCACGTGTGCTCCTGCGAATTCTAGAACAAGCCGTTTGCCGCCAGAATATAGTCTCGGACTATCTATCATACTCATTTTGCTGAACCCAATTGGAATTAAAAAACAAAACTTACCATCAAGACATTGAAAATAAAATGATTTATGTGACACAAGTTTGTGTTCTTCTATTTTCAGTACATGTGTGGTTAATTATAATTTTTAATCTATCTCCGGTATTGATAATTGAACGCTTATTAATAATCATTAGCTAATTATCAATAAACAAAACTGGCCAATTAAGTCACTGTTTTGTCATCACATGACCTCTACAGCTGACAAAGATTTTGATGAGAGAAGGCAAGGACGTATAACTAATATACGTCCTTGGTGAAGGTGAACATATTTTGATGAGTTTTGAACTTTCCCACCACCAGCCCCATCATAATTACCTCCTGTTTTATTATGTTGTAAATGTTGATATATTCATATATATATATTTATATATTTTCATGCATTGTATTTATTACCTAGTCCTTAAAACTTTAAACTTTGCCTCAGTTACATTACATTATTAGTTGACTTATGTCATTCTGTTAACACGTTTACTATTGTATTGGCAGTTTTTTACTGCCATCCCTTTTTAGTTGTAGGGAGTTTTTTATTATATTGGAAAGGGAGTGTTCATTTCCTATGATAAATATTATAAAATCTTTGGTTTACAATTTTAGAAAGGTACAGCGATACAAAAAAACATATTTATGATGCGTCCTGAAATTAGACAGAAATATCATACGAATCAAATTGACATTTAACCCCGTCTCTCAAATATTTAAGATTTATGAGACAAAAGTATTGTAATCATATTGAAAAAAGCTTTAAAATATTAATACAGAATCGATAAGTATTTTGAAACTGTGTAATAATTTAACATGTTAAAAGCTTAACGCTGTTGAGACACATTATGTAAACTTGACACAATAGTGGCGTCATCGAATGTACTTGTTTTCAGTAGTATGTCATCATGGTTAAGATATGAATGAGTTAGAAATAAATTTATTATACCAAGGTTATTTTACTGTATCACATTCCGTGTATTGCATGGGTATCACTTTAGTGGAATTTTCAGGCTAAGTTTACCATGCGGCACTTCCCGGTTACACAGGTTGTGTTCAGCAGAGATTAATTTCATCAATATGGTGAGTTATATGCGAATGTCGTGAAAGTGTACAATACATAACAACCGACCTCCACCAATATCATCCTTCGCGTGTTGCCAAGTACTCCATCTATTTTGGACCTACACGTCCCAGGGTGTAACATCCTCTCTGCGATCATTATTCTGGTGATTGTCAGATGCCAGAACACCGATATCAGTTATGTTCAATTAATCTTTTTCTAAGGGTAATGAAATCATAGATTTTTCAGATGTTACTAGGTTTCCGAGATACGTTGAAGTTAAAGGAACAACAATTTAAAATGTTAGCAAAGGAGAGCAAAAAAGCATTTAAGAACTTTTGGTAGGTGCTTCAACATTTGTAAAGGGGTGGGGGTAACAGAGAAACCCTAACAACATCAGTCGATTTTTGAAAAAGAAAACATATATTTTAATCATTTACAAACACAAGATTATTTTTCGCGTGTCATTAATTGAATTAGAGTGGTCAATTCTCCACGCCCAACGAAGGCAGCCATCTCCGCATAATTTGACTTTTCATTCTCTCTTTTCTGCAATATTATTTATTTTAGTTGCTAAAATTACGCATGCTCTCTATTTGTATATGAGTATAGACCACGGGGGGGGGGGGGGGGGGGGGGTAACAGCCTATATAATGCTAGCTGCTTATGTGCGGCCCAAACTGGTCTATTTTTGTCATTTAAAATAAAGGAAAAGGTTAACTATTTTTAATAATTACATGATGAGGTCATATTTCCAGATTAATAAAATTTCATGCTCTATTTTCCCCTCTGCATGCAAAGATCCTTAGTTCTAATTGACTATTAGTAAAAATACAAGGTGAGAAAATATATGTCAGCGTCAGCAATTAAAGAGTGGTTTATATATGAATAGGTTTGACTTTCTTGGAATCTCAAATATATGATTTGGTGGAATTCGAAAAGGCTGGCCGCACACACCTGTACCATAATAAAGGACTAGTACTAGTTAACTCTTTAAAAATCAGCTGAATGTTTTAATCAGTGATAAGTTGATGTCATTTATTAAGAAATTTTACTGTCGTCATCTCGAATTGATTGACCGTTACAGTGTTCCAATATCTAAGATGATGTTGGACCTGTTCCCACTGTCGTAACATTCATGTGCCTTCACCGATTTGTAACTTCCACCGGATTGACTTTGTTGAACTTCACGACGGGTGCCGTATACGGCACAGGAACTGCTTACCCTTCCGGAGCACCTTGGTTCACTCCTGGTTTTTATAGGAGTTCGTGTTGTTCATTGTTTTTTAGTTATACGTGTTCTTGTGGTTGTTCATTTTTCTTCCGGGGTTTGTGTGGCCAATGGATTACGTTTTTTGATTGCTCCTTAGGTATATTTGTCCCCTTAATCACATACTATTAGTAAAGAGAAAGCTTCTCAATGATCAAATTTAGTGTTTATCAAACTGTTTTAACCAAAAAATTATTCCCGTAAATTGTGTGGTTCAAATTTCTTGAAATTTTTATATTTTGGTCAATAGGTCAAAGTAAATATTTCGTCAAATTTTATGAAAATTAAACGAGCCAAATCTATTTTATCAAAGTGTTGGGTTACCTCCCTTAAATTTACGTTATAAAATATCAGATTTTGTGAAAACTAAGAAGCACCTCCCTAGTGCATTTCTTTGTCCTTCGATGGTTTTGGGTTTAGCATTTTGGTCATTATGGCTTTAAGGATGATCGCTGGTCTAATAGGAAATAAATAGGATTTGAAATAGTTGTTTTAGTTTGAGAGAACACATGAATAGTAAACAAATAAGCAAGAAAAAAATATAGGTTGATTTGTTCATTTTAGAGCTATAAGACCTTGAAAATTTGTAGGAAATGGGTTTTCTCTGGATTTTTCATTGTCTTTGCATTGACAACTCTATCTCTCGAAGATGTTTGAAAAAATAAATAGGATTTCATAAAATTTTGTCAAATACCATTTTAATGTATATATGATTGAATTATACAAGAAAAAGTGGGGGGTTCATGGGCAAAAAATTTAATGTTTAAGAAATGGATAAAACCCGATGATTCCGAAAATATGACAAAAAGACCAAAACATGACCAGCGAGCATCCTTAAATTGACACATATTTCTCTTTTGACCTTGAAATCCACGAATTTACGAACCTCTTTGTTATCTTAAAACCATTAAAATTGGCGTTAAAGAAGATAAATGGATTCAAAATAAACTGAAGAGTTTTTGTTAATTTAATTTTAAAACTCTGATTATCAGTTTAAAAAATCTGTAATTCGATGGTTTTTTCCTGTTTCTGTTTCCTTTTTATTTCGATTTCATCATTATATAAAGATATCTTACTTTCAGTCATTGTTTCTCTGTGAAATTGAGAATATGATGTTTTCTTCTTGTGTACATAAACCCATCAATCAGATAAGTCTTACAATCGTGAAATTGTTTCTAGAAGTAATCAATGTCGAAATATTGTTCCTTTAGATAAAGAGAATGTTTTCTGTAGAGTTTGTCATTGCGTAAATGTTAATCATTCTAAAATATCACTTCCAAAGAGCAAAGCGACTTATTTATATTAAGAAATCTGAATTACCTAGCGTTATAGAAAACAATGCGTAACAAAAAGCAATTAGTCTGCATTTTTTATCGCCATAAAGCAAACAAAGCCATTAACATATAGGAAATGTCGTATCCACAATTTTATATAAGAATTTCTTTATATCTTAGGGAGCAACCATTTGATTTTTATGGGGGGGGGGGGGGGGGGCTAGGATCACATGTTTGATCCTGTCTATTTTTTTCGGCCACTATTGCGGCGTACAGTTTTATTTTTATTTAAACCAAAAAAATTGCCTGATTGTCATAGGTCCTCCATTTTTTGTTCGCACCCAAAGTGATCCTGTCTTTTTATTTTGCAAAAATCTTGGTCCTGCCTTTTTATTTCAAATTTGAAACTCACTTCCGGTATCACGATTGTGACTCTAAAATTATAATTTGAAGCAAGTTATTTCCCTTATTTTACTTACTTCCGTTTCCAGCAAACGAAACTTTTTCTAGCCTTAGTATGTAGCACAATATGGCCATATTCGCTTTAACAAATAAATTCACTTCGGATTGCATAATGGCATATGGCATAATGCTGGGTACATTATTCATGGCATTTGCATCACCAGACTTCAACCCTTTTAAGCAAATTACCTCCCTTAGTTGTAGATCGAAAATGATAAAAAGGACAAATATACCTAAGGAGCAATCAAAAAAACGTAATCCATTGGACAGACAAACCCGGGAAGACAAACGAACAACCACAAGCACAACAAATAAACACAGAAAACTAAAAACAATGAACAACACGAACTCCTATAAAAACCAGGAGTGAACCCAGGTGCTCCGGAAGGGTAAGCAGTTCCTGCTCCGTATACGGCACCCGTCGTGAAGTTCAACAAGGTCAATCCGGTGGAAGTCACAAATCGTAGGAGTCGCATGAAAGGTTACGACAGTGGGAACAGGTCCAACATCATCTTAGATATTGGAACACTGTAATGGTCAATCAATTCATGATGACGACCGTAAAATTTCTTAAGTGATGACATCAACTTATCCCTGATAAAACCCTGGTTAAGAAGCTTTTGTGACAGCAGTAATCCTCTTTGTCGAAAGTCAGGGTAACTCACGCATGCCCTTGAAAATCGGATAAGCTGAGAAACGTAGACGCCATATGCAGGCGATGCTGGTATATTGCTACTCAAGAAGGGAAAATTAACAATAGGAAAGTTGAAGTCATCACGTTTGTCATAAAGTTTTGTCTTCAAACGTCCCTCATAGTCTATTTCAAGAAATAAATCCAAATATGAAGCGGACTTTGGTGTATCTGTAGTATCCTTAATTTCAAGCTCACTGGGGTAGATAAGATGTAGAAAGTCTTGGAATTTGTCGTTATTTAACGACAACACATCATCTATGTAACGAAAAGTGAAATTAAAGGATTGGGCTAGTTTCTTTTTGTTTTCACGTAGTAACCCTTGAATGAAGTCCGCTTCATATGAGTACAGAAACAGATCGGCGAGGAGAGGAGCACAGTTGGTTCCCATTGGAATGCCGATTGTTTGTTGAAAAATTAGACCGCCAAATTCAACGAATATGTTGTCTATGAGAAAATCTAACATGTTTGTAATTTCATCTTCAGAATACTTTTTGTCAGAATCAGAGTGGTTCTTCACGAAATAAGACTTTTCTCTACCCAGAACAAGGAATTTATACCTGCGTGTCCCATTTTTCTTGAAAAAACATTGATGAACTAGTTGCTTTAAGCGATCTTTTAATTGAGAATGTGGTATGGTAGTGTAGAGTGTAGAGAAGTCGAAAGTTTTTATGCTGTTGCATGTAGCCAAAGATTTTGATTTTAGATATTGAAGTAAATTTTTGGAGTTTTTAAGAATCCACATCTGATTGACGCCACTGGTGGAATATGATGTTTCACAGTAATTCTGAAGGCCCTCTTTAACACATGTCAATATGGATGTTAAAATCTTTGAAAGAGGTTTTGTAGAGCAATTAGCTGACCCAGCAATGTACCTTTGTTTAAACGGATTCTTATGTAGTTTAGGAATCCAATAAAGTGCAGGAAGGTCCATTTCTTCATCCTTTGTAGAAATGCCAAAGGAATGAAGAACGGTCTTGTGGTTATCAAGGACTTCCTGCTTAGTGAGTGTGGTCGGTGTATAAGTTGGGTTACCCGCAGTGTTATCTATTCCCAATTCGTTTCTAAGACACTCAAAATAATAGTTCTTACAAACAAAAACGATGTTATTAGGGGCCTTGTCAGCTGGGACAACTACATATATGTCATGGAGGCGAGTCAAGTTTTCAACAACCTTAGGGTCTTTAAAGATGGATATAGCTTTAGTGCTCATAGACCCTTGGAGGCTTTTAATTCTGATTTGTATCATTGACCTAATAGCCTTCACCCACTCTGAAAGTGTGTCAGCAGGCTCCTGTTCTTTTGAAGTCCATTTTCTGGCATAGTCCTCAACCGAATCCATAAGTAACTTGAAATTGTATTTCCAATTAATTGGCTGAGGTTCTCGGTATTTGGGGCCTTTAGCTAGCATATTTTTAAGCTTTTGATTATCAACTAGATTGAGATCTCCAGTGATAACATGACCCACAGGACTATAATTGAATGGAGATGTCGAACAGGAGCAGTCAGGGGGTTTAGACTTGAGGTCATCGGAATTAAGGTCCCGCAATGCCCGTTTGTAATTGAAAATCTTGGTTGCAATGGGTTTTGTATAAGAATAAAAAATAAGTGGAACAGTTTGGTCTTTGAAATATGGAGGAATTTTAGATTTTACTGTTTTGTGGTGAAGGATATTGCTGAGATTTATGGCATCCAAGCCTTTATTAACAAAGTTAACTTTGAGGAACGACCTTTGGTGAGATTCGTCGTTATGGATGCGAACTGGTTTGAATAATCTGTGAGAAGCAATATCCGATACCACAGCAGCGAGTTTGTATTCAGCTGAATTAAAATTCTTGATTTGTTGCTCCAATGCATTGTTTGAATTACGGATAATCGAGTCTTTTTCCGTCTCGGCTCTTAAACTAATGTGTCTATGAAAACTTCCTTTGGTGGATATTTACAAATTGTTTGTTTAATTCTGAGGGGAAAGGCTTCATATTTGAAGGATTACGCTACGGGAGACTTGAAATTATCATGTTTTAAAAACATTTTGGCCGAAAAGTTATGAAAGTATGTGAGATAAAACTTATTTCCTCATTAAATTCATCCTCCAAAGTTGTTCTCTATATGCGGACAATTTATGTATGATCTCGCCTTGTATCTGTATCTGTAGTTTGAATTTGCATTTTTAACTATTTTTTGTTAATTCATATAGCAGTTATACTACGGTTACGCTTCAGTTTTTTAAACTGAATTGGCCGAAAGTTTTCAATGCTGACAATGTTTATTTGCACACGAAAGGAAAGCTAATAAGTAATATTGTGTAGAATGTACCTATATGCGGACAAATTGCTTATGAGTTATAAGAATTTGAATATTTGCATTTTTATTTTTTGGGGCAAGTTTAATGCTTTGTAATGAATATCGTCAGAGAAATCCAAAATGGCCGCTATGCAAATTACTAAAGTACCCGCAATTTTGCCATATGGCTGTCCCACATTAAACAAAGACTTTTCGGTTTTAATGCTGCTGATGAGAGGTAACTCCTTGAAATGCGTCGTATACAGCATAGTATAAATTTACTATATCTAATATTAGTATCTTTGGATTGTTATTTTGAAACTCCTGGGATGATGCCTCTGCTGGTGGACCCTAGGTCCCCGAGGGTATTCGCCAACCCAGTCGTCAGACTTGTCTGACATGATTATTCATTGATTTGTTACAGAAATTACCAGTATTTAGCAAAATTCAAAAATAATAGAAATACTAAGGGTTCATTCCTTGTATTGCACATGGTAGATCTCCTTAGCTGAAATTTGGCTTCCTATTTCGGTATTTTTGGTTGAGTACTTCTTGTTTAATATAAATTTCGTTTTTGGTCTTCCAGATGTTTCGGTTTTAATGCTGCTGATGAGAGGTAACTCCTTGAAATGCGTCGTATACAGCATAGTATAAATTTACTATATCTAATATTAGTATCTTTTGATTGTTATTTCTAAATGACCCATATGTAGAAAATGCATACATGTATGCTGCTATAGCGCTCGCTATGATATAAACAATATTACTTAGTCAAACTCATATCACATGCTGTATCGGGCGAAAGGGTACTCGGATTGATATAGCATGCGATACAGGTTTGGCCATGTATTCCATGGAGCTCGAAGGCAAACAATGGCTATCAAAATGGGAAAAGAGAAAAAAATTGCTGCGAAACACGGGAAAAGGCTCGCTAAAGCTCACCTTTTCTTATGTTTCTAAAGCTCGCCCAAATAAATTTTATATTTTCCGACAATGACTATGTATTTTATATATATTACATTGATGATGGTAATTTATCGTAATTTCCAGTGAATTAAGGTGTTTTTCGGCCACTCGTTGAATATTTTGCGATATTCAATAGTTATCCTATAAGTATTGTCTCCATAACAGTATACAGAATGACTTTATTAAGCAATTCAACAAGAGTGTCTGGTTTCATGGCAAGTGGATGTGTGCATAAATTTTGGAGATCACTCCTGGATAATGTATGGAACATTCAGTCCATGAAGTAACAGCAGCAGAAGGTAGACGTTTTATTTTCCCCGGTCTAACGTTTGTTGCGTCTCTTCTCATTTTTCAACGCTTTGAACATCAATATTAAACATTTCAAGAACATTGTATTAAGCTTTGCTAAAAAAGACCATTTAAACTCCAGCCCACAAATAATGGATGCATATATAAGCCCCATCCATTAGGTACAGTAACATAGTCTTATGCGATCGTATATTACTACGACGCGAATTGTTCTGTATAAAGATGTGTTCAAATTATATATATAATTGCAGGTCAAATGAAAGATTCTCACATGAAGAGTAATAATTTGGCATATTACATGGATAACACAATAATAATAATTATCGCATGTTTTGTACTAATATGTACGTTTTTGCATGTCCAATAATAGCCGGAAGTCGGAGTCGGTTATTTGTCCTCGGGGCCAATATCGATTTTGGCAATAATTAATGATTTAGAGTTATTTGTCCGAATACATATAATTGATAGTTTTGGCTGAAGTTGGATAAGATATATCGGCAAAAGAATACTGAAGCGACAAAACAATGGGAAAAGTCTACAAATTCAAAGTCCAATGAAACGACAAAGTCGGGAGAATGAAACGTCACAAGGATATGACTAAGTTAAACAGAGTGAAAAACAAGATAGTCATGCAACGTCCCGTTTCACAAACATTTGTACGACTATGATTAGTCGTAATTGTGGTCTGATTTCCGGTTTTCAATGTCTTTTTTCTATTGGTGTGATGGAACCAGTCTCGATCATAGTCGTAGGAATGTTTGTGAAACCAGTTCTATAAATTAATCAACTCTAAGGATCATGTCAGCATGTAATACATTCGCGAAGTCTAAATAGTTCGGTAATTAGATAAACTCTGCTGAAAAGTTATACTAATGGTTTTAACATAGGATAAATTATCATATTGATTTCATTCTTTTTTCTAATCATTCCTTTTCTGGAAATTATCTAATAACCTCATTAACGTACTCTACTACGTCGTGATGCAAGTGATCTCTATAAACTAGTTAACGTCTTGGTCATCCATATAATTTCCATTTCTTCGTGAAACTCTTATTATAGTAATTGCATTTATCATATAAAAAGGACAAATATACCTAAGGAGCAATAAAAAAAAAACGTAATCCATTGGACAGACAAACCCGGGAAGACAAATGAACAACCACAAGCACAACAAATAAACACGGAAAACTAAAAAACAATTAACAACACGAACTCCTATAAAAACAAGGAGTGAACCCAGGTGATCCGAAAGGGTAAGCAGTTCCTGCTTCGTATACGGCATCTGTCGTGAAGTTCAACAAAGTCAATCCGGGGGAAGTCACAAATCGGTGGAGGGACATGTACTAAATTAGTACTAAATACAGTCATTTTGCATATATGATAAAGCACAAGATGTTAGATCCGTATTACACACATTCTCGGTCACCCTTTATCGCATGGCTAAACCTTTATTGCACCCCTTTATCGCATGGCTCAACCTGTATCACACCCCAATTCGGATGTCTCTGATTTTTTCATACGGAACTTCAGTTCTAGTTATGTGCTGTTATTATTACAAAAACCAACAGACGTACAAGCATTTATTTATTCATAGTTAAACCCGTATTAATTCAACAAAATATTCCTCTCTGACAAAAAATTATTCACCACTGTTAAAATATATGAAAAGGCGTATAAAAATATCAAAATCCGTGTCACATGCCATATCATGATGTTGGAATCTCGGGATGGGGGGGGTGTGGGTCGGTGGGTCGGTATGGGGGATACCGAAATGAGAATGTGATACGCATTTTGACAATTTTTCTACGCTTTATCATATATTGTAACATATACAGTGTATTATTCTCGATATGTATCATTGGTCTTAATGAATATCATACGATACCGTAATATATATCGACAAAAGAACAACAAAAGCAACGATACACTGGGAAAAGTCCAAAGACCGAAATCCAAAGACAAACTAGTGACAATGCAGCGCAGTACACAAATTACACAAGTATATAACTAACAAAATAAAAAACACGTATAAAAACCTAAACAGAATTAGAACAAGATAGCACGGAAACTAAAGCACTAACAACGTGAACTCCCACAAAATCCGGTAATACCAACATGTGCCCCGAAAAGGTAAGCGTGTCCTGCTGCGTTACCGGCACTCGTCGCATTGCAAGTGGAGAAATCCGGTATAGTGCCAAGTCCAGAGAAGCTTCCGTTCCAGTATACGTGAAACCTACCGGAAGATATCTATTCTCATTTGTGAGATACAAACTTCGTATCGGTAAATCAAGTCGTGATGACTACAGTAATATATGCAGAATGAGGATATTAACAGATTATAAACATAACCTTGTTTATATGACAGTAATTTAGCTTTGAAAGATTTGATACATAGTTTATCAAATTATGTATCATTCTAATTTTTTGCCGCTTCAGAGTTTCTTATAAACGAGAATTGATTTTTGCACAAAAAAGATTTTTTTCCCATGTGATGTTAAACTTTGACAGTGATAAACTTTTCATAATGGCCAAAGTATGAGGGAGGTTTTTTCTTCTGTTCTTCTTCTTCGTATAGACACTTACCAAAAACATTTAAAAAAAATCGGAAATATTATGAATAGGAATTATTCCTAATTTTTATTAACTTATTTATACTATTAAGCAAACATACATTCTTCATTCCCTTCAATGGGAAATTGAAGAAAAAAAATCTCTTGCTATATAGAGCATCAGTTCGAATAATTCCAATACTGATTGTACAGCCAATATTCGTTGGTCAACGTCGAGACACACTGAGGTTGTGTGTTCGAATCTCACCAGTGGCGGGGTGTGTTCGACTCCGATCTAAATTGACAATGAATGCCAATTTTCCTACCGAAGGTCGATGGTTCTCTCCGGCTTCCTCCACCAATAAAAACTGGCGGCCGCAAAATAGCCAAATGTGCTGAAAACGGCGTAAAGCCTCAATTAAAGAAACAAACAATCAACGTCGAGACTTCCGCTGGCATTAATAACGACGTTAGCGTATGAATACGTGAGCCGGTGAAAATTATAGGGCTGTCATTACAGTATGTAAAATTTCATTATATTATTCAAATTCTTCAAAACTTTTTGGAATTATAAGTAATAAAGCTTGTTTTTTTTTTCACGAAGCTTCGGTGCGTAAACTCAACCAACTCACTCACAAAATTTACATGAAGTCCTTCAGACTTTATTCAGTTTGTGGGCAAGTTGGTCTCGCTTATATACATCGATGAATTACTTCAAAACAACTTTTAGTACTATAATGATAATTCGGTTGGGCAATCAGAGCATCGATTATTTTTGTTTATAAATTTCTTAGCAACAATTGACATCAGGTTTTTATCAGCATATGTCAATGTTGAAAATGCAGATAAAGATATAAAACTTTGTATTACGCAATAACAATCTCTTTATATCAAATCTTGTAGAAAAGAATGAACATTACCCTCAAGCATAGCTCCTTTGGTCGGTTTTCAACATTATTGATCATTGGTTTGTCTACATTTTCGGTCTTTGGGCGAACTTCATGTGTCGAAATTCGACCTAATGTGCATATCTTGTACATCCAAAATATTTTTCGTGATTTCATAACTGCAAAAACATATGTTGAAAAAACAGACCTCTTAAATATATCAAAATTCTCGAATCTAAAAGTTAGGTAAAAAAATATAGTTAATATGTATAAATATACAATACATTGTCGGAAAATATAAAATTTTATTTGGGCGAGCTTTAGAAACATGTGAAAAGGGGAGTTTTAGCGAGCATTTTCCCCATGTTTCGCAGCGAGCCGAAATAAATTATATATTTTCCGACAATGACTTTGTATTTTCTTTATCCTGCAATCCCCTTTCGATGCATAAAATGCCTTAGAATTACGTTTGAAGTTGAAATCCAACTGCCGTGTAAACGCGGGAAACGCCACGAGGTCATCTGGTACATTCACTACGCTCCTCGCGCTCTTCATGTAAACAAGTACCAGTAGACTGTATTAGGTCATTGACTTAATACGACTAAAGTTTATTTTACCCTTGTTATTAGACAGGAAATGACTTGATTGCAGGATAAAATTACTTATTAAATTGTTGACGAAGCTGTGTTGCACGATTTTCTAAAAAAATAAAATTATATATATATATATATATCCACTTGATTGACACTTGTTAGAATTAACCAGTTGTTATTTTCTCATGTTCTGTACAACGGGAAAACGGATCCATTTGATAATTCTTGTTAATCAAAAAATGCTGTTTTTTTCTCAAGCTGATTTTGGTGAAAAGCTGACTAGCCTACGTAATAAATATTTGTCTGTCGGCAAAGCACCGATTGGCATCGATAATTTGTTTGTTTGTATGTTTCGTTTCTTTGTTTGTGACACGCAATTATTTGTTCTTTAACCACATTAGACAATAAACACAAAGTTCAAGGATGTATGCTTCTGATGTTTCAGTCTCGTTGAAATCTCGTTCGGGAATGATTAAAGTGGAAAATATTAATGAATTCAAAAAATGTTATAATCCAACTAAACTCTGTGAAAAAATTATATACTTGGAATAAGTAGTTTTTGAGTAATAAAATTTTCAAATTTTATAACCAATCTGGTCAGTGTCATCACGCAAAATGTTGAGAAAATGGGTGAGAGGTACAACGAAATGATTTTACAAAAAATATGCACATCCCCTATCAATTTTTTCTTTTTAAAATTCTTTAGTATGTATTTTTCCAATCATTTATAACAAAGAAATTATATGCTCTTTGTTCTAAAAAAAAAAAAAATGATAATTTACTAAATTGGCCGCATGGTCATTTTGACACGAAAAAACAACAAAATTTTATAAAAATTTCTTATATTAACACGGACATATAGTTTTTTTAAGTTAAATTTATTCAGATCGGTCCACTTCATCTTTAGGGAAACTATGAAAAAAAAGTTTAATAGAGGAACTGTGATTTTTTTTTCATAATAGCCCAAAAATGGGTAAAAATTGATGAAAATGGGAAAAACATCAAAAATAGGGTACTTTCAAATGACCGTAGCAAAAAAAAAGTTTAATGCTAGAAATTTTTGGCTCCTCAGAGGTGTACATCCTTAATATAACTTATGAAAGCATCAACAAATAAATAAATAATTAATAGTAGTGTATTTTGAAAAATAATTACCGTCTCCGATTGGGAGTAATAGAGCGATGCAGTCAAGAATTCTTCTGAACGCGATGGTATTGTAATGGACAGTTCTAAGACATAAAGCTCAGTGATTGGTTAAAAAAATTCACCACCTGTTAGGGGTATGTGATATTCCTAAAATACTCGGATACACTTATTGGTATTGTCGGAAATATCAGGAGTAGGGTTAATTTTGGTAATTCATTTATCACTTGAAGAAATTTTAATTGTGGTATAGAGTAAATATGGGCAAGAGAATACCGAAACGACAAAACAGCGGGAAAAGTCCGTAAATCCAAAAACCAAGGAAAAGACAAAGCCATGAGAATGGAACACAACAAACAAACCTCACAATGACACACGTATAACTAAAGGAATAAAAACATATAATAAACTAAACAAAACAAAAAAGACGCGATTCATACATTCTGAAAATAAGATGCATTTGAATCAAACGCCGCTAATCCTTGTAAAGTTCAAAATAGACAATTTGGAAGGCGAGAATACTTTAGGCACATAAACATTTTGACGTTTGATATATTTGGGTCAGCTCATATTAAGGGAAATACCATGCAGTAAAGTTCTTCTTACTGATTTTTGCTGAAATTTTACCATAAGGTCAATGTTTATACATGTATGTACTTTTCATATAGGCAAAGAAAAAATAATTTCATAACTTATTTAGTTTTTAAGATATTTTACATCTATTTTGACACATTTGAGCCTAAAAACCCTTAATTTTTCATTTTCAAGACGTTCACAAAAGATTGCTCAACTTTTTAACGAAAAAAAGATACTTCATTGGGTCTTTTCCCAAATACATAGACATTGTTCTCTGATAAAAAATTGGCAATAAAGAACCATAAAATAATTCGAAAATTATACAAATTTTGGTTAAATAAAGAATATGATGATCATTTGGCAGATATACGAGGAAAAAAAATCCTTTCCTAATTTTTTTAAAAATCTAAATGACTTTTGTAATTATTTTGAAGTAATGAATTTCTGTTTGCAAAAGAAAAAAAGTCGGGGTTTATGTACTTACTATAGAGATATTTGACAAAATAAAATCCAGTTTATAACTTTCAAAACAGTTGTTTCTGTACAGTAGCAGTAAAATGGTAATTGACTTCAGGAAAAATAATCTTTCAATATTATTATTATTCCCGTATCATATAAATTATAACAGTTATCTTTTTTTAACCCGTAGAAAATTGAAGCACACATGCATATTTGAACTTTGATGGGCTGAACCGGCTATCCAAATTAGTTCGCTATGCATTAGAAAAGGGGAACACTTATTTTGGAGGCGCGAAGGGAGGAATTATTTGGTTTGTTGAATGGACTATACCATGTCAAAGCCACCCTATTGATGGAATGAACTGGCTTTCCAAATTAGTACACATGCATAAGAAAAGGGGAACTTAGTTTGGAGGCGCAAAGGGAGGAATTATTTGGGTTGTTGAATAGAATATACTATGTCAAAACCACCCTATTAATGGAATGAACTGGCTTTCCAAATTAGTACACATTTTAGAAAAGGGAACACTTAGTTTGGAGGCGCGAAAGGAGGAATTATTTGGGTTGTTGAATGGACTATACTATGTTAAAACCAGCCTATTGATGGACTGAACCGTATATTCAAATTAGTACATACATCAGAAAAGGGATCACTTATTTTGGAGGCGCGAAGGGAGGAATAACACAAAACAACAGACTCTAACATTTGATGGAAAAAGAAGGCAGAACACATTTGATGAAGAAAAAGGCTGGGATATTTTGAAAAAAAATGCATCCAGAAACGCTGCCAAAAAATCCAGGGTCGTGACTTGCGAAAGAAAAAACAGGATACAAGATCAAATGATTGCTAACAGGTCTATTTTCTACACGTTCAGTAGTAGAATTGATGATTAAGAAAGAAAAAAATAATAATAAAAATAATGAAGAAAATTAAATAAAGATACTTTTTGTTATTTTTTTCCCTCAAAGTTCTGCATTACTTTATTTGTTTTAGTTTGTAAGATTTCTTTCTCATGTTTTCTCATGCTTTTAAAATACTTTCCCTTATGAATTTGTTAGTACATAATATTGATACGTACATCAAAATACAAAGAAAAAGATACAAATAAAGAACAAAACAGAAAAAAACTATGGTGGTAGGGAGTAGATTTTACTGTTTAATAATATACACTGTGACAACAATTTAAGATTCTATTGGAAAATATTTGTGACCGTTAATATAAGTGCCGATACTTTAATTTTTGTAAGACTTCAGTTCAAGCATGTTCTCCTTGTACTCTACGAGCGTGGATGGCGCACAAATTGAAGGCTTCACTGGAGGACCGTGACAGCTTTAGGCTGACAAGTTTTTGTAACATTCGGTAAAGCAATCGGCATTCTTCTTGTCAATGTGTTTCTTTGTCTTTATTTAAGGCCTTCTTAGAAACTAGACCGTTCAGTATTTTTGTTTTGTGGTTACAATTTGCTATTCTTTACCATGGAATGTTCTGTCCTGTTGAAGAGAGCATGTATATAACAAGTCATGTGTAAACTAGGCACCTATGACGGACCACGGGAGCTCAACCCATAGAGCTGCCTAGCGCGTCCCCAGGTGGCGGATAGGGAAGAATCTCTCGATGGTGGGTTGTCAGGTCATAATACGGAACGCCTGACCGCGGACCATAGTGAGAAACGTGTTCGGAAAATGCCACACTCCCTGCACGCTAAAGACCCGGTCTGTAGTTTTCGAAAAGGAGTAGGATAAAGGCCGCTACAGAAGCCCAAATTATCCGACCCTACCCAACCATCCAACCTTTTACTGCGGCAGTAAACATTTATTACCCATTATGTCCACGGTCAGTTCTCCTTTATTAGTTGACATAGGTTCATCTATTTTTGTGTGCAGTGCATTTTGAGGAGACTGACCATGTGACATAAGATGGAGGTCACATGACCTATATTACACGATTGACTGGCTTTTAACTTTGACGTCAAAAATCAGTTTTATCATACATAGTGACCTATGATCATATTACTTGGTGTGAGGGTGCATCTCGGGGATTAACACAGCCTCCCACCAAAATTAGGTCACTCTGTCTTACATATCGCACTTCATTGACTTAGGTTAAGTTTTACGTCCGAGTGCAGTTCTCTGATACCAAGGAACCTACAGTCGTATTACTTGGTGTGAGGATGCATCTCGGAGAGTAACACAACCTCCCGCCTAAATTATGTCCCCCCGACCTAACTATCGCACTTCATTGACTTGGGTTAAGTTTTTCGTCCGAATTCTGTTCTCCGATATCAAGGGACCTACAATCACATTACTTGGTGTGAGGGTGCATCTCGGGGAGTAACACAGCATTCCACCAAAATTAGGTCATTCTGACCTACATATCACACTTCATTGACTTAGGTGAAGATTTGCGTCAGAGTTCAGTTCTTCGATACCAAGGGATCTAGTCATATAACTAGGTGTCATGGTGCATCTTGGGGAGTAACACAGCCTCCCGCCAAAATTAGGTCACTCCGACCTACATATCGCGCTTCATTGACTTAGTTTAAGTTTTACGCCCGTGTTCAGTTCTCCGATACCAAGGGGCCTACAAATCATATTACTTTGTGTGATGATGCATCTCGGGGAGTAACACAGCCTCCCACCAAAATTTGGCCACTCTGACCTACTTATGGGGCTTCATTTCCTTAGGTTAAGTTCTACGTCCGAGTTCAGTTCTCCGATACCAAGCGACCTACAATTATATTACTTGGTGTGAGGATGCATCTAAGGAGGTAACACAGCCTCTTACCAAAATTGGGTCAGTCTGACCTACGTATCGTGCTTCATTGACTTAGGTTAAGTTTTACGTTCGAGGTCAGTTCTCCGATAACAAGTGACCTACGGGAGTAACACAGCCTCCCATCAAAATTAGGTCACATTGACCTACTTATTGCTCTTCATTGCCTTAGGTTAAGTTTTACGTCAGAGTTCAGTTTTCAGATACCAAGCGACCTTCAAACATATTACTTGCTGTAAGAGTGCATCTCGGGAAGCTACAAAGCCACCCACCAAAATTAGTGGGGGACGAGGCGAACTTATTAATCGTAGATTTCTGGTTTAAGGTTTGTTTTAATGGGTTTTGGCTTACCAACATGTCGGTCAAGTTTTGGCAGCAAAAGATATTTAATCCGAAAATACAATAAATTTCCTATCCGAATTCATATTAAACTCGAGTACTGTCGGAGACGACAGTTATACCCGTACTCCCAAATTTGTTTCATACAATTGATGATTTTGATGCAAATTTAGTGTTAAGGACAAAACTTATCCCGAGTTAAAATAAGCCATGCAAAGTTTATTTTAGGATCAAAGATCTTATGTTAATCCCTGACATCTTTATTTGAAAATTAAAGTCGTAAACAAACGATGTTGATTCATGTGTCTCAACAGAGCTGGGATCAACTTCTTTATTTAAATGTTTATCTGCTCAGTGGGATTAATATCTTAATTTAAGAAAGAAATAAACTAGTAATGTTGAATCATGTGTCTCATGATATTTTCCAATAGAGCTGGGATCAACATCTTTTTTGTTGGAAGTTAAAAGAATTAAATTGCTGGTCATAAATATCTTTATTTTGGATTTAAGGGATCAATTGCCGAGATCAACATCTTAAATTAAAGACTTTCTGATAAACTAACGATGTGGATTCATGTGTCTCAATAGAGCTGGGACCAACATCTTTTTAAAAAAATTAAAGTGATGAACTAACAATGTCTCATTAGAGCTGGGATCAATATCTTTAATTATAAATTAAAGGGATTAACTGCCTGAAGTAAAAAATAAAAAAAAATAAAAAAAATAAAAGGTTAACTAACAGTGTTGATTCATGTGTCTCAATAGAGCTGGGATCAACATAAATTGTTAAAATATGTAAATATAAAAATATGTACAAATATATAAAAATATTTATTAAAAAATATTTTGAAAAAAAACAGTACCTTGGTGGACTCGGATAATCTTTGATAGTCTGAGGTTCAATTTAGCAAAAACCATTTCAGTCCATCCACATAACCCAATAAGGGGGTCAATTTGAGGAGAGGGAGTGTGAGGTGCCCGCAGATTCGATGAGGTCAGAAAATGTATTTACATTTTGAAAATTCGCTCATTTTTGGTACCAATTTTCGCTCAAAATTTTAAAACCTTAATGCGCATCTACATCATATGTACAATCATTCTATAATCAAAGTAGAAGCCTAGCATCAATAATCAATAAGGAGTTGATGTCACATTCATATTTTGACAATTTGTTGATTTCGTCCATTAAACGAAAACGAAAATTTTGAAATCTGTCTTTCTATCTTTACACCATGGACAATTTACCTATAAAGAAACCAGAAACCTAGAATAAAATCAAAAATTGGTGTTTCAAGCAACATTCGGTCCCAAACGAAAGACATGAAAGAAATCAAAATTTTAAAACCTTACTGCGCATCTACATCACATTTACAATCATTCTATAATGAATGTAGAAGCCTTGGATCAATAATGAATGAGGAGTTGATGTCACAAGCATATTATGATAATTCGCTCATTTTCGGTTCCACATTTCACCCGTTGAGCGAAATCAAAAAATTTAAAACCTTACTGCGCAACTACAGGATATATGGAACACTATTGTGAAGGGATTAAAATGCTATACCCAAAACTGAATGAGGAGTTTGTGTCACAAGACGGACGAACGGACAGACGGACGGACGGACGGACGGAGATAGCGACAGTATACATGTACCCGCAATGCGGGTATAATTACGTATAAAATATACAGTGTATGTGTGACGAGGTAATACCGAAAATTTCAAACTATCATAAAGTGTTTAAATTCGTCCCTGGTGTATGATGTTTAATCTTTATTGTTCCTGGGGATTTGAATATTTCTATAATTTAACGACTGTCACCGAGAAACACATTCGTTTCGTGCTGGAATGGATGCCCAAGAGTTTTGTGGAAAAGCGCAATTTTCAGATAAACAAAACAATTTCAAATTTTAACGATTTAGTTTATTTTTAAACGTATTGTCATGGGTAGCATTATTCAAACATCTTTACGATTTGAAAATACGACGGCAATCTATGTTATGAATGTGTTGCCTCACGTTTCCACAGCTGCTTGTTTTTGATTTAAAGAGACATAATTTACGCATTTATTTCTAACAGGTTTTTGAACTTAATAGTTTCTTTGGTCACATTTAATAAACAGTTGTGAATCTGAAAGAAGAATTCAACAATCAGGATTGAGAAAATTTAAGGGGTACCATACACTTTGACTAAAATAGAGATGGCTCGTTAAATTTTCATAAAATTTTGTAGAAATATTTACTTTGACCTGTTGACAAAAATATAAAGATTTCAAGAAATTTGAACCACACAATTTACGGGAATAATTTCATTGGATATATAGCAGTTTGACAAACACTGATTTTGATCATTGAGAAGCTTGATTTCTCTTTACTAATAGTATGTGATTAAAACGTTCAGTTGAATTTTAGAGAGTTAACTCCCTTAGGTGTTCTGTACCCCCTTAAGGTTGAAGAAAAAGAAAATACTCCCGAAAAAAGAACATTATATATATGGTTGTTGAGTGCAAAATGAATGAAAAAATATGTTCTCTATTAATAGGGCATTTATGAAAAGAAGGTTAACACCAATAAATTGTATTTATATTTGTAAAATTTGTGAAAACCAAGGACTATCTCCCTGGTGCATAGCTCTGTCCTTAGATGGTTTTAGTATTGCCCCTTTTGGTTATTTTTGGCATTTTTGAAATTGCTCTTCAAATTTTTGGATTGATGTTTTGGTTTTCAACATTTTAGGTAATGGTCACAATTTTGAGTGGTTAATGGACGAAATGTGCACATCTTGTGCAACAAAATTGGTATCAAAGAATTTTATTATTCGGTTAACAACATATTGAATTCATAGTTTCTGCATGCAACCATGGAATATACGTTTTAAAATCACAACATGTTTTATAGACGTGATTTTGTAAAATGTTCAATTTAGCACTGAATTTATAAAGTTTTATCATTGGTTTTTGAGACGAACCAAGTTGTGATAAGGTCGATCTCATTAGTTAGGGGCTGCGAGCGATGTCTTATCCCTAATTCGGGATGGAATATATCGAAAATATTGCTTTATTAGAAAAATAAAATTATAACTTTATTGCCCTTAAACATATTAATGATGTTTGTGACAAACACAATACAAAACATATATACACAAACACATAAAAGTACTAACTATTGGAATACAAACTGTAGTACATGTTTAGATTAAGATACTACTGACTTCAGATCTAATGACCGATTTAAAAAGAAGCCAATAATTCTTACTTGTCTGAATGGTGATGGATTTAATAAATATGAAAGTTTTTTCATCTTGATCCAAATTTTTAAAGTTAATATTATCTGTAAATCATCTAAACAAAGAGATCCTTTTGCAAATTTTGATTTATTTTACAATCTAATAGGTTCTCGTCTTCAATAACTTTGCACATATTGCATAATCATTTTGCCGAATACGGCGATAGGAGTAAACAACTGCTACTATCCTTACTAAAAGTAAAAGATATCAGTAATAGATTATACTTTCAAATTGACACGTGAAATTGATACGTGCTTTGAAAATATTATCTACTGAGTCAAATTCTTCTAAAAGAGAACAAACAGTAGATGGGTGCTTAAGTTAATATACAGGTCAAAGGAAAGGATACCAGGAAAACAAATCAAATCAAATTCTTTATTGTTTATTTACACCCAATAAGGGTCAAAGGCACAACAAATAAGACACCTTAAAAACACAGTCATGTAGTATGGAACAAATGGAATCCTGTCCTCAGTTCTAGCGACTGTTTAATAAAGGAGTCGCATGATTTCATTTGTTCAGTAGTAATAGGATTTAGAATATGTCTAATTTTGTAGTCATCAGAATCTGTCAGGCAATTATAGTTCTCACATTGATTACAAAAATGCCCATGTGCATATTTTGTGCATCAAAATTAGTATCAATTAATATTAATTACTAACACTAGGTGGCACCACCAGCTCAGTTGCGAGGTTGATACTTTCGAATCTTAAATTTACCGTTATAAAATTGTTCAAGTTTCTTCGTGGAAACTAAGGGGTATCTTGTCCTCAGATGATTTTGGGTATTGCACTTTTGTTCATTCGGGCATTCAACATGTTGGGGTCATTGCTTCAGCATTTAATCTTTCCTACCTTGAGCAGATCTTGTGTATTAAAATTGTTATGATCATGGAATTAATCTTCTTGATTTGTTTCAAAATACAGATTCTTAAACCTCTTGCTACAAAGTAATTGCGATAAATCGTTAATTTAATTTGAAGATTTATGCAGTTTGTTCTACAATTTTTGATTATCGTAATAAACAATCTTTATTATGATCAGTTTTTCTACATATGTCTTTGTTTATCATAATTAAAATCTTTTTGTGGCAAATCATCAGTAAAATTATTCCTAATAAATTGTTACTATGGTACAATTTACGTCATTTCCCTTTTGCCATTTAAAAATTGTATCCCTTTTTTTTCTCAGATCCTTTGGGCGATGCGAAAGTCTGATTAATGTATCACCTTGTCATCCGCTATGGCTTTGCCTTTGGCCGAACGAACTGATATTCCTTCAGTGAAGAATCTTTAAGACTTCATCTTCGTTTTGATTAGAAATCGGGTTTTAATTCTTCGTTAAATCATGACCTTGATTTAGTTAGTAGTGACCTTGTAATGTTTGGTTTCAAGGATTATCCGATGAAAGATAGCACAGAAGAGCAATTGGTACATTTTGTAAAGGAGAAGGGCCACTTATACTGTATTTGTTTCACTAATGAATTTTGATTTTATAAAATAAATATTCACCATTTTTTATAGTAAAAGGTCAATGGTATAGAGTGTGTTTGAATACTGACAAACCGAAATTTCATATTATAATGGGGAAAAACCATTGAAAAACGTCTTCAAATTGCCGACGCCATTGAAGAAAATATGGCGTTTTTGCTTTCGAAACATATTGTGACGTCATCACTTCATACGAGTCATGGTTTATTGGAAATTTTACAACGGATTTGTTTTAAAGACGTTTTCAGCAGCCCATATTAGAATGAAACTTTCTGACGAAAATAGGTAGATGCATTTGGTCAAAATTGGAATTGTGTGTAAAATTATTTTGGAAAAGTTATTATGAAAGATTTCTGGAATTTAGCGCACTAAGTAGTTGTCACTGTTTGCGGAATATGAAATTCTTATGATACAGTTTGTAGAAGGAATAAAAATGATACACGGAATCTAATAGAAATATTTAAAAGATGTGCTTTTGGTCACCTTTATTTGCCCTACGAACGTGTGCATTGATGAAACCAGTTTAATATTTATGTACTTTAAAATAAATATTTGTCAGATCTGAAGTTTAAAATCCGAAAAGAATATGATGATATGGCATCAATGCCCTTGGATTAAAACCGACATGTTTCCTCTTGTTACAATTTGTTTCCAGATTTCGTAAGTCAGAAAGTTTTGTTTTATGAATAGTCTTAATTGCTAAAGATAATCGTGACCATTTTAGCTATCACATGATAGTTATTAAATAAAGTTATTCATTGTAACTGACTTTATTTTTAGCAGTTCAAACAGTTTCCAAAAAGTGTTGGTGTAACCAAGGTTAGAGTACACTTTTTCAATAGCTTTGCCTGGTGTATGTTCGTACAAATCAGTATATGTAATAGTTGTTACATAGATGACAAGTTTTTCCTTGACCTTTTTCTTTAATAAATCCTTTTACATTTGAAAACATTCGTAAATCATGGTAAAATATGCAGATTATAAAATTATTCCATGGTTTTGAGAGCATGTGAAAATTTCCATGTATCTTGTAATGGAGGTGGGGGTGGGGGATCAAAACCATGGAATAACATGCAAAATCTGATGTTATTCAATAGACATAGCTCCGCCTTCTAATTAAGATATTTGTGATCCTTTGTTTTCTGAAATATGCAAACCCAATGAAAGTAAACCAGTTCACTTAAAAAATTAGTGCATTAAAAGTCTTTTCATTCTAAACATATATATGACACAAACTACATATCTATAAAAATCATGGGGAAGTTAAATATCAGTCTATCATTTCAGAAACAAACCGTTTTTTTTTTAAATATTTATGTGTCCGTCAAATTAAGTCATTTCAGTTACAAATCATTTACGTCACGACTACTGGTTAACATATTTAAACAAGTCGAGCATAGCGCTTGTTTGTTTAAATATGTTACCTCGTGAAGGCTATGGTGTAAAAATTACATACAGTACAATGAGAACAAAAGAAATGTCCTTTATAAGACGATGGAGGATACTTTTATGCACGAGTACCTATGGCACGCCGTTTTTATATTTATTCAAATTTCAAGATATCTTATTTATTTAACAAGATATCTTATTAAGTATTAAGATATCTTTAATTTTTATAAGATATCTTATTTAATTTGAAAGTAAATAAGATATCTCTATAAGTTAATAAGATATCTCTATAAGTTAATAAGATATCTCTATTAGTTAATAAGATATCTTACAAAGTATATAAAATATCTTAATTCTTTATAAAGATATCTTTTAAACATATACTTTATTAGATATCTTATAAACTAATAGAGATATCTTATTAACTTATAGAGATATCTTATATATTTAATAAGATATCTTTATAAACATTTTAATAAGATATCTTATTTAATATATAAGATATCTTATTTAATATATAAGATATCTTATTTAATAAATCAGATATCTTATTTAATATAGAAGATATCTCATTTTATTATTAAGATATCTCAATTAGTTTATAAGATATCTTATTTAACTAAATAAGATATCTCGAAATTGAATAAATATAACAACGGCGTGCCATAAGTACCAAGGTCAAGGTCTGAGGCGCACGGAAGATTGTGACTTTCCGGAAAGGTATTGTTTATTTAAATTATTTTACAAAAAAGAATAATACTTTAAATGCAATCGTCTGAAAATGAATAATTTGTTAAACTTAACATTTTTGGTCAACTCACCAAAATAACGGTTGTCTTTTCGAAGTTCGATACAAAGCTGTAATGTTAAAAAAAGACGGAGAGGAAATGGTCATACCGGCGAATAGAAGTATTGAACTTCATATGAACAACAAAATGACGTTTCTCTGTTAAAAAAAAAAAAAAAAAAAATCTCTTTTTGTTTCTCTGCTTACTATATGCACTCATGTGATAGTATATAGCCAATATTTGTTCGAAACATATTTTTCAACCATAGTTGTGTGTATCTAAATAAGGTAATATACATTATTTCGTCCAATCACATTTCCCAAATTTTTGAAATTACTCAGCAATTAGTAATAATTTAACCAGTTGTTATGAATAAGAGGGTTAAGCAGGTGTGTCACGGAGCAACTGAGTTTATTTACGGTTAACATTACTACAGTACTCCTCTTTTCTCTTTTGCCTATTTCATTGGTCATGGTACATTTTTTCTTCCGATATTTATTTTTTTTGTGAAATCACTTTTAAATCATTGAATGCTAGTTGCATTGTGTTAGGAAAACTCTCTTGGGAAACAGCTCTATATAATTCTGACCTTGTATCAGGTTTTTATGTCCTTTGACCTCATTAGTCATCAGATACAAATTAAAATGTCTAAACATACTTGAGAAATGACTTGAGTATAAGCTTAATAGACCAAAAGACTTTAAAATATTATCAATATTTTGTTATTTGCTATTTACATAAAACCTTCCTGTTTGACCTAAGATATAATTAACAGACCTATATACATCTCTAAATGGTAGCAGGTGCGTTGAGAAAATTTTAATATTTATCTCATGTTAATCAAATGGTTAACGTACAATTTCTGAATTGCCATAGGAATAAAGCTCTAAAAAAACAAAAATTGATTAACTGTTGATAGATAAAGTCACAGTGGTTATTGGCCGTTTCTGTTAAGTAGTTCTAATGAGACTATCAATTTGCTTCTTCCAATAAATTTATGCTATTAAAGGACCATTGAAAACCCATAAAACAGGCAAATCATATATGACGCGAGCCAGAAAAGAACTACTAGTATAAACTAGAGGCTCAGAAGGTTGGGCCTGTATCCCTCACCTAGTATGAAAACCGTTTTTATTGATGTACACCAAGGAGAGAAGTCGTTTCTCCCTATCATTATGAAGTGTTGTAAGCATTGTAGGGACCGAATGTTTTCTGCATGAAGGTCCTTATACAAGTTTACAGGTCAAAATATTCTAATATTCAGCGGTTCTCCAGAAGAATTGTTTGTTATTCAATTAGAACAAAATGAGAAATAAAGCACCTGCCATAGTCACTTTCTGTCAGGTTTGGCTCTATTTGGGCCAACAGTTTCAGAGGAAAAGGGTGTTTCTAATCAACCAATCAGAAACAAGAATTGCCCATGGCGGGCATGTTTGTCGCCTGAATCTGGACAAATGAGGAAACTTTGTACAAAAAACTCCCACAGATGATTCCTGTTAAGTTTCGTTAGATTTTGCCAAGCGGTTTCAAAAAATAAAATATATATCAGCCAATCAGAAACAAGAATTGTCCATGGCAGCCATGCTTGTCGTACAATCAGGATGAAAAACAGGATTACTTAAGACTTTCAGTAGATGTTTCCTGTCAAGTTTCGTTCCATTTGACCAAGCGATTTCAAAGGAGAAGATTATTTTATATCAGCCAATTAGAAACAAAAACTGCCCATGGTGGCCATGTTTGTTGTTCGATCGGGACGAAATGGCAAACTTTATAAAGGATCTTACATAGATGCTTCCTGTCAAGTATAATTCCATTCGGCCCAGTTGTTTTCAGAGGAGAAGATTAAAATGTGAAAAGATAACAGACGGACGACGGAAGCCAAGTGATGAAAAAAGCTCAAATGACTATGGCCAGGTGAGCTAACAAGTTAAATTCGGAATTTAAGCAAAATGTCAGGACCGAATAGGATTTGAAAAATTATAAGCACGCTCACATGAACGTATTATATTATTTACTCCTTGTTAAATAAAAATCTAGACAACTGAAAGAAAAGAACACGTAAAAAGAAACCAACGGCTTTTAAATAAAATATGTTTCCCTTATGATCTGTCCTTCATTAGCGTAGAATTCTACTGAGCTGGAGCGAGGTCTTTGATCTTTCTACGTATTTAAGACCTGAATATACATAGCTATGATTAATGAAACACTCACTATATATTCTGTTTCTGACTTTTTTTATTTTGAAAAGCATTTCTTGTTGATAACAAAGTCGCAGTCATCATTATTTGCTTTCGTCTGCTACATAATGTTTCGTCTAAAAAATGTTTAGAATGTAGAATGCCGTAAGTAGATCTTTCATCAGCAATACAAAGTCCCTCTCCCTAAATATACTGACAAACACAGATCATTATGCGAGGTCAGAGATTTATTCTGTAAAAGAACTGTAATTATTTGTCGAAATGATCGCCGATGCATCAAAATTGTTGTCAAAGAATGTTTGGTACGTTCAAGTTTCGGTTGCATCACAAGTTTAGCTGGTAGCATTTTGGTACCAGATGAAAAATGTACATAAAATTTAAGCTTGTAAAACTATAATTTTTATGAAACTAACCTTATAAAAATTATGTTAGCAACTCTTTTTAGTGATCTAGTGACCATTTGGGCTTTCTAATTCTTTGGGAAGGGATGAATAAAAATCCTGGAAAAAAAATCTGCACTTTCCAAGTATTCCATTCTTGTGTGTGTCGGCTTAACTATTATTCCTGTATAACATCAGTCATGTACTGAATTTTTTCATCCCATTCTGGAACCAGACCACATTTTGGCTGTATATTATTTTTTAAGCTGTTTTTTGTTGCTGTTATAATTCCGACCTAACACACATAAAAATCAAATGGTTGATCCGTTCTGTTCTGTTGTTACTACTGTTTCCATGGATACTTTTAGCACCGTGCATAGTTGAACAGATAAATGCTATGACATTTTCTATCATGATTTTTAAGATTTATAATTGATATTCATAAAAAGGGTTAAAGGTTGCGAATAAGATATTTCCAACAATTATTACGATTTTCATTTTTCACAAACAGATGATGAACAACATTTATATCATGATGGAATAAAGCCTCACAAATTATACTATAATACTTAGCACATAGCAGCTTTTAATAACTTTGAAGGGAGGTCTTTTAAGAATATAACCTTATGCAAAGGTAAGTATTGGATATGCCTCTGAGGGCATTAGCCCGACAGGGGTATTTCTTTTTTATATCACGAAACTCTTTCAGGAATTTCACCTTGATGAACTATGATAAATGCTTGATATCTGGTTACATTTCATGTCATCGTGATATGAATAATAATACCTGCACTTTTGTGTCTACAAGACACATGTACAACACGATATGCAATCAAAGACGAAGATGGAGCCTGGAACTTATATTGTTGCGACCTTTGTATTAGGTTCATACTTAAGTTTGTTTCTGACATCTCATGAAGTCAAAATTGATTAAATCCAAGTTGTAAAACAATTGTTATCGGAAAACCATTTAAGCATTACCGCTGTCGATTATAAAGACATACTTTTCGTCACCTTTATGTCATTTTATAACTCCCAGCTTGACAAGTGCATAGTTTCTATGAGATTTGGAAAATCAAGGGGATTAAAGCCATCAATTTTAAATTTACTGTTTTTTATTGGTTTCCCCAAACATCCTTGTTACATTAAGAACGAAACTTTTATCTGATGAAAACTTAAAAACACTGCTTGTTGAAAGGATTTAAGGATTGTTTTCAATTTTGAAACATGTTATAAATACGAAATAACCTACTTTGAGGCAGTTTATGCTTTTCGGTTAACTGGCTTATAGTTTATACAAGTACAACAGTTTCCAAAATTTATAACAATCCTAATTATAATTTAATTTTCAAAAATTCTAAATTGCAGTTTGTTTCATTTAACTCAGGCGTATTTAAATCGCGGAATGCGAAGTAATACGTTGGTGACGTCACGTTACCCAAAGTAGATAATACACATATAATGTAACTTGCTCAGCCGTGAACATCCAATCAAATTGTCTTTTACAATTCAAATTTAATTACATGAGAAATTATATAATACTAAAACACAATAAAACTAAAAGCGATAACAATTAATCATAGTGACGCAACGTTTTACGTTGAACAGATGTAGCAAATACACGAAGTGTCATCAAAATTAATGGAATTTCCAGTCATATCTGTCGTTGATGATAATAAAACATGTACTCTTTGATGGAAAATTCCAAAATAAACGCAAAACGATTTCCTTGGCGACAAATTGTACGATTTTTTAGCCATTTTGAGTATTATGTCAACACTTTATCTGATAAACATCGATCTGGACATGTCAAGATATTAGTACTTAAAGTGCTAAATTCCCTGAATAACACATTATCTGGAGTCTATTCTCTTTTGGGTTCAACAATTGGCTTTTACAAACATTCGTCCGACTCTGATTGGGACTGGATCCAGGACATAAAAAAGATATTAAAACCGGAAATCAGTCAACTCTTACGAATAATGACACCCGTGCTAATAATTGTGAAACGCAATTAATAACACAACGATTTACTTAAATTATCATTATTTACCCGAGAATGGATTATATTAGACAGAGTACAACAGTCAGAGATCTTTCATTTGGTTCCATTTTTCTCTCACAATTTTCGTGTTGTAAATTAAAAAATCTCCCTACCTAATACTATTAAAACTAGAGATTGTTTCAAGAATTAAGATATCGTACCACACGAATTATGATCTTTCCGTCCTGGTCATTCCAGGGGCGGTCCAGGTGAGGGCGTAATGGGCGTACGCCCCCCCCCCCCCTTTAAAAAAAAAACTATCGTAATCTGCTTATAATGTATTGAATATGGCAATTTATCATATTCATTAATTAAACACATACTCAAAAATATACATGCTCCAAGTCAGGAACCGTTACATTAGTGCATTTCTCAATTATTTTATGCTTTTTAGCAAAAAAAAAAAGGTCCAAAAAATTGTTCGCCTCGCTCCGCTCGGCCAAAGTTTTATTATACGCCCCCCCCCCCCCCCCTTTCAAAAATCCTGGAAACGCCCCTGCATTCATTATTCACTTTGGTCATTTCAGAATGTTTCGAACTAATATCTTTTAAATCTATCATGATATAGCTCGGTATCTTTTCTCTTCAACAATTTCTTCATATAATAACCAATAAAAAGTTACTTAATACGTACTGTTTAACATAATTCTGCTATTTTTATGTTTTCAAGACAGTTGTTCAACACGGATACATTTTCATATAAATACCGGTATTTAAAAAGACCAGGACAACGTAAAATTGGTCGTGCCAAATTTGTCACATTAAGGCTATTTTTATCATATTATTTACTAATATACTCTCGTTTACGATAAAATTGGGTAAAGATTTAAAAAATTGAAGTTAACAGTTTTGGGTGAAAAAATTAAAAGTATAGGGGTGCTACTCCCTAATTTTGATGCCAATGCCCGCAGGATTTAAACATATCTCCACTTAAATAAAAAACATAACCGAAAAAATATATATACTAAAACAAAAACAAAATAAAAAATCCCACCAAAAAAAAAAACAAAAACAAAAACAAAAACAAAATCAAAGGATTATTTAGCCGACAAATTTTAAATATCGTATGAATCGGTAGTAATAATTCTTGATACCAATTTTGATGCAAAAATGTGCACATTTCGTCGATTAACGACTCATCAGCTGTGCTCAAGGCATAGGATATTGTTCACAGTCAGGGTCATCGAGCATAATTCTGAAAGAAGACCATCTAAGGGCCATTGCTGCAAAGTCTGGTTCCAATTGGCCAAATGGTTTCAGACGAGAAGGTTTTTTTTTAAGGAATAGATTGAGGAGCAAATTAGCAATTAAAAGACAAATCTCCGATGAGTTAATGAAGTTGGTGTAATGACAGGTCCCCAGGTGCCTGGTTCGGATGTGATATAAAGTATCAACCTTCGTCTTCTTAATCATCTTGAATGCATTAATTATCATGACTGACAGAGACTGAAATAAGATAATTTTATTAACTAACTGAAGTATCAGAGATGTTCTAGAGTTCGTGTCTTCCTTTTCCAAAGTACACAAAACACCGAGGGAGCAATCTAATAAAAGTTACTCTTAGGGGAATACAAATTATCTGTCCTTATTCCACAATTGCTTATCTTTCTCAAGTTTAACAATTGACCATGTTAAATAGTCACATTATTCTATTTTATTTAAAAAAAAGATCGAAATTTGATCGGATATATTATTTAATGAGTGTGTTCAATTCTAGTTATTAACATTTGAGTATGACTGCATAATTCCGCTTAATCGCTATGAACTAATTTGCTTTCTCTCTGATAGCGAAACATATCTGAATGTTGTTATACATCTACACCCATCAAATGGGAAGTATTTTCATCGACTTTTTGAAATAACTGAGCATGTTGTAAAAATCCAATCATTCTAATTTTTATGAATTGGGGAGATAAGTTGGCGTGGAGTATGTTCGCTCAGACATTAGGTTATGTCGAAAGATTGAGTCCCGTCGACTTTTTGTGAGTTTTGCATTGATTTGTATGAAGTGGTAAGTCATGTTGTCTTGTAGACAGTATAATTAATGTAAAATATAAGGTACTTCCCCATGTGACGCAGGTGGTAATAAACAGGTGGTAACTTTCTCCTCGCAAAATTGACTATACACCTAATTTTTAACAAATTGATTGGCATCAACATTGCTCCTGTTCCATCACTTCGCAAAAATTTCGGTCTTTTTTAATTGGTATATATATCAGGCTTTTTATTTCAATATCAATTTCCACTAAAAATATTACTTTGGGGAAAAAATCTTAATTTTCATAAAATGGTCCGGTATTAGTTAATGACAACCTTTTAAAAATCAAACCAGAGGCAAAATCATAAAATGAAACTAGAGGTTCTCAAGAGCCTGTATCGCTCACCTGGACTTAACACAAACATAATTCTGAAAAATGACCATCTAAGGAAAATTGCTGTCAAGTCTGGCCGAGTGGTTTAGTACATGAAGATTTGCAAATCAAATTTTTCCATAGGGGTCTATGTTAAATTAAGTTCAGCTGTGGTGGCCATCTTGGTTGACAGTCCGCGTCATCGGACACTATTCTGAATGAGGACCGTCTAAAGACCACTGCTGCCAAGTCTGGTTCCAAATGGCCAAGTGGTTTTAGATAAGATTTTAAAATGAATTTTCCCATAGGTTCCTATGTTTAATTAAGTTTAGCTGCGTCGGCCATCTTGTTTCATTGCTTTCCGTTATGCGGTACGTACCGGTACGTACCGACTTTCACTAATTCTTCTTCCGGTTCCTCTGGTACGTCATTTCTAAAGAACCACTGTGGTACGGACCAATAACGGAACACGAATCTTTGGTTCAATTGGAACGTACCGCATAATGGAAAGCACCCATGGTCATCGGATCATCGGACACAATTCTGAAAGAGGATCATCAAATGTTCATTGCTGCCCAGTCTGGTTCCAATTGGCCAAGACAAGAATTTTTTAAATAAATTTTCCCAGAATGTCCTACATGTACGTTTAATTAAGTTCGGCTGTGGCGGCCATCTTAGTTCACAGTCAGGGTTATGCTGCCAATTCTGATTCAATATGACCAAGCGGTTTAATACAAGAAGATTTTTAAATATATTTTCCCATAGGGTCCTATCTTAAACTAAGTTCGGCTGTGTCGAAGGTTGAGAGTCTTGGTTATCAAACATAATCTACTAGAAGACCATCTTAGAACCATTGCTGCCAAGTCTGGTTTCAATTAACCAGGTGGTTTCTGACAAGAAGATTTTTATATACATGTATATTTTCCCAAAGGGTCCAATGTTAAATTAAGTTCGGCTTTGGCGGCCATCTTGGTTCACATTCAGAGTCATCGGACATAATTCTGAAAGAAGACCATCTAAAGGCCATTGCAGCAAAGTCTGGCTCCAATTGGCCAAGTGATTTTAGACAATATTTTTTTAAAATAAATTTTCTCAAAGGTCCTACATGTAAATTTAATTAAGGTCGGCTGTGGCGGCCATCTTGGTTCACAATCAGGATCATCGGACATAAATCTGAAAGAAGACCATCTAAGGAGCATTGCTGCAAAGTCTAGTTCCAATTTGCCAAATGGTTTCAGACAAGACGATTTTTTAAATGATTTTTTCCCATAAGGTCCTATCTTAAACTAAGTTCGGCTGTGGCGGCTATCCTGGTTGACATTCTAGGCCATCGGACACAATCTACAAGCGGACCATTGCTGCCAAGTCTGGTTCCATATGGCCAAGTGGTTTCAAACAAGGAGATGTTTAATGAATTTTACCAGCTGATCCTATGTTAAACTAAGTTCGGATGACAGTCCTGGTTATGGGAAACAATTCTGATAGAGGGCAACTAGGGACCATTGAGGCCAAGTTTTGTACTATTTGGCCATGTAGTTACATAGAAGAAGATTCTTTAAATTCACACTACACCCCTCCCCCCTTTTTAGCTCACTTGGCTATTGCCAGGGTGAGCTTTTGCTATCACTTGGCGTCCGTCGTCCGTCCGTCCGTCGTCCGTCCGTCGTTAGCTTTTCATTCAAACATCTCCTCAGAAACCATTTGGCCAATTCCAACCAAACTTTGCATGAGTGGTGTATGGAAGGTCCTCAACAAAGTTTCCTCATTTAGTTCTGATTGGTCAAGAAACATGGCCACCAGAGGCAATTCTTGTTTCTGATTGGCTGATTTTCAAAAATCTTCTCCTCTGAAACCGCTGGGCCGATTGGTTTGAAACTTAATAGGAATGATCTATGACATGTCCTCTACAAACGATCCTCAATTTATTTTGACCTGACATAAAACATGGCTGTCGTAGCTAAAAATAGAATATAAGATCTACCTACCCTGAAATTTTGAAGGAAATTCCAAAACCCATTTAGGAGTTATTGACTTTTTTTCGTCAAATTTTCAAAATTTTAACATTTTTTGTCATTTATCTCCAAAACTATTTGAGATAGAAGTAAAATGTAAATTTGAAAAATTTTTGCCATGTTGATATCTACCTACCCTGAAATTTTAAAGGAAATCCCAAAACCCATTTAGGAGTTGTTGCCCTTTTTTGTCAAATTTTCAAAATTTTTTCATTCAAAAATCTTCTCCTCTGAAACCGCTGGGCCGATTGGTTTGAAACTTAGTAGGACTGATCTATGACATGTCCTCTACAAACGATTCTCAATTTATTTTGATCTAACATAAAACATGGCTGTCGTAGCCAAAATAGAATATAGGGGTGGATGTGTTGTTTTTGGCTTATAACTTAGAAACCATTACAGATATTAAAAATCTGACATGGGGTAAAATTGATCAGCATGACAAGATCTACCTAACCTGAAATTTTGAAGGAAATCTCAAACCCATTTAGGAGTTATTGCCCTTTTTGTCAAATTTTCAAAATTTAACATTTTTCGTCATTTATCTCCAAAACTATTTGAGATAGAAGTGCAATGTAAATTTGAAAAATGTTTGCCATGTTGAGATCTACCTACCCTGAAATTTTGAAGGGTATCCCAAATTTTGTTTAGGAGTTATTGATTTGTGTAATTTGAGGTCGGGTTCTGTTACATTTATTTAAGGTTCACCCTTATTCCTGGTCAATTATATCAACTTGCTGCCAGGACTACCACCATCAGGGAACATATTTTAACATTAAACCTTATGAAAAATAAATCTTCAACAAATTTTCCCTGAACAATTGAACCAATTGCAACAAACTTGGTCAAATAGTTGATTAATTGTCCAATGAAAACCAGACTCCAGGTGAGCGATACAGGCTCTGGTGAGCCTCTTGTTTCTAGTTTAGTAACAGCGGCCAGGTCGGTTGAAAGTCGAGGAAGCCAGATACATTATTGGAAGGGGACCACCATTCCAATTTGGTCTCAATAGACATAGTGGTTTCAGAGAAGAAGATCTTAAAAGGGAAGTTTACGCCGGACGACTGACGAAGACGCCAAGTGATGACAATAGCTCACCTGGTTGGTCTATATAACTACGCTACTTCCTTGATTTGGTAAAAATCATAATATAAATAAGATACTTCTAACTAAGTCGTTCCAGTACAGTTTTGCTGCAAACAAAATGTCAGCTTAGCCTAGCTTATTTTGTATTTAAATATCGTTAAATTCACAATCTTATCGACATTAGTTATGTTTTACAAATATGAAGTCAATATTTTCAATTATATTATGTAAATTGCAGTGGATCGTGCTTTCTCAGGTGCCAAACGGCCTGTTTAAGATTATTGTCTTGGGATGTGCGGTCTAACGGGGACAGCTTATTCTAAAACAGGCCTTTGACGTCAGGGGAATTTCGAACTAGATTTTCTTCTTTATTTTCTGTTAACAAATTCTTTTATCAACAATTCTGCCAATTTCCATATAAAAAGGAAGAGAAAATAAGTCTTTTATAAACATAATTTCCTCGATTTTTATTGCTATTGACAACATATATTTGTCCGTAGCACATTGAGAAAGTACGATTTAAGAATTGTGGTGTCTACAACACATTTTGTTTTGTAGACATAATTCCCATACTCCTAGATTGTTGTAATCATTTTGTTTGTTTATAACCATTAATTTCTTATTCATTGGAGTAACCAATTTTATGAAAGCTTAAGTACTCAGATCAATCAGGTATTGATAAATACCAGTTATATATATATCAGGGAGATAGTCCAATCACCCATTAAAACAAGCAGAATTACGGAAATATTTATCGTTTGTCGAAAAATTCGAGTAGAAAATATCTGTAAGAAATGTCTCTAGAAGAAAATGAACCTTTTTGCACTAAGATCTGCGGGATAAAATGTTTTATGCCTTGTATTCATGTTAAAAAGGGCCAGCTTAGTATCTACAGTTGGAAAATCTTGTTTAGGGAGCAACCATTTGATTTTTATTTTTCATTTAAACCAAAAAAAAAAAAAAATTCCTGATTGACATATGTCCTGCATTTTTTTCACACCTAAAGTGATCCTGTCTTTTTTATATTGCCTTTTAATTTTAAATTTGATCCTAGCCGCCCCACCTCCCCCTAAAAATCAAATGGTCGCTCCCTTAGGGTCTTACATTCGGATGGATGGATGAATTATTGTTTAACGTCCAGTGGCAACCAGGTGCATATCAGGACGAGAACATGTTGATATGGTAATGAATATGATCACTGTTTTATACTAGACCGACACGGTAAGTCGGATTTTTAATGTGCTAGCTCACGAGGTAACTGTCCGCAGGAAGATATATCACCTCACTCGGACACATTATACTGACTCCGAGCCGACCAGTCTTTGCTCTTAACTCCTAGATGACGCGTGCTTGGCGGAGAATAAGCAAATACCAATTTTAATGTCTTTGGTTCGACCGGCTGGGGATCGAACCCGCGACCTTCCGCACTCGGGGCGAGCACGCTACCACGAGACCACCGAGGCGGTCTCTTACATTTGGCAAATAACGTAGCCTCAAACCTTTCCTACTACGTGTATAGAGAATACAACACTATCTTACTTATTGACAAGGTATGAGAGGAATTATTTGTTTATTGTTCCCGAGTCGTAGCCGAGGACTAAAGAAAAGGATGCATTAGTATGGCATTGGGAATTTTTTTTATATTTATATAAGACGCCTTTCAATCCAGTTAATACTCAGAATAGTTGTATAACTATTAGAAATATATGTGCTTTATTGTCTCCCTTTGATTAATACAGTTGTCTCATTGACATTTACTCCTTTTATTTCTATAAAAAAAAGCAGAGCACATGAATGAGAAGATCAATCCACCAAAGATGGTCTCCATTTGGGGCAATTTGGACTGAAAAGCCATGTTTGCTAGCAGATCGACAAAATTATTTTAATATGTATCACTTCCACAAAATTTGGTATCAGTCGATTTATTTGTTCTCTGGAAGAAGAATTTTAAATCAATTTCTCATAAGGCACAATGTTAACTTAGTGAGGCGCTAGCGGCCATCTTTGATTTCCAATCGGCACTAAGTAACAATTCTTAGGAAGTACCTTTCAATGATCCGGCAAGTTTCATACCATTTTATCAAATTGTTTGCCAGAAGAAGAAGTTTAAATACTTTCTCATAGTGTAAATGTGAATGGATTCGGCCAACATGAATTTCTGTCCAGCGCGTACATTTGGATTATCTGCCCCTGTCATCTGGTTTTTTGGAAAAGGGTCAATTCTATTGAGTATTTGTGTATTTCATTAAGCATTAATAATATAAATATTCTTCTTATCAAACAATCATTGACAAGAACAACAACACTCTTATGGACTGGAATAAGCGTTATTCTGTAACTGTCTCTTAAAAGGAAGACATCTTGGGAACATCTTAGATGGAGTAACATGTTAGGCCGTATATATACGTCCCGTCATAAAGAGTTTTACTTGCAAACATTTAGAATTACTAAGTCCCAGACATGTTACATGTAATCAGTGGGATTTCTATTAGTAATAAAATTTTCTGTGGATGTAGGCCAACCTTTATCTATCGATTCTCTTGTCATTCTGTAATCCTACGTTATTTGTTATGCTTTTATTACAAATTCAATACCGTTTCAAAAATAAAAAAATATTATTAATTATTTATATATAGGATGATGTCTATTCGAAACATGGACAGTTTAGTTTTTTTATACAGATACATTGTACATCTTAGATGTTTTCCCCAAATTTTAAAATTAGAGCAGAATTGAGGTCGACTTGGTTTTGCTGTAAGGTGTAAATGTTAGGCGTATTGTAAAAGATTTTTTATCAACTTTGCGGATGAAGAGTATATATAAAAGCACGGTTTCCTTTCATTGCGACTCTGATCTCTGTTTCGCAAACATTCATATGACTATGAACTAGACTGGTTCTATGGCGTCAATAGAAAAAAGACATTTAAGACCGAAAATCAGATCACAATAACGACTCATCAATGTTTGTGAAACGGGGACTAGTATTGTATGCAGTTTTAGTTAGAATAATAGGTTCTCACGCGAGTTCAAAATTTTAAAATTCAGCGTCTTTGCCCTCGTTCCGCTGCGCTCCACTCGGGAAAGACGTGAATTTTAAAAACTCGTTGAAGATTTTCCAGTTCTTCATTTTTGAATTAGTGTAAGTACCTATTTCTTCCGTAAAAACAGGGGTTTTAGGCCTCGCACACCTATGTATTTTCAGAATGAACAACCGAAAAAGTATAGTAACGTTACGTTTGATTGGCCAAGAGAGACAACAAACGTATGTATTAAGGATTCTAATTGGACGTCATATCGAAAACGGCCATTTACGGAAGAATGTATAGTCTTTGTCGTGCCTATTACGGATGTATATCACTGTATATGTGGGAAAGATGTGCATTAATTCCAAAACAGTTTTCATCTTATTACGTATGAGGCGCAAAAATAAGATTTCGAGTTCGATTTACTTTCTATCTTTTAAAGTCAGTTCAATACTTTTTAACTCTTCATAGGGTAGATAATAAATTTGGATTTAATGTGCGTGAAAAAAAAAAGATACATTTGATCGGCTACAGAATTACCTGAAAACAATGTGGCTATGATCCATCAGTTTATTCAGTTATTGAGAAAATATTTCATATAGAAACAAACTAGTTAACACCACAAAAATCATCACACACAACCGCGAGCCATTACCAACATCGAAAAAAACAACAACAACAACAGACATTCGTCGAATCTGGGAAAAAATTTTGCAAATAAAAATTTACAAGTAAATATCCTTATAGAATAAAAACATCATTTGCACACATTTGATACTGCTGTTTTTAAACACTATGGTGTGTGCAAGAACATTGATAATCTAAAAAATGTAACACAAGTCAATCAAGCTTGAAACTGAAGTCCAGGTCAGTCACTATATGTCAATTGCATATATCCAACAAGAACTATGATCTATAGACCAATTATAGTGGATCTAGATTTTACAGTTGCTGTGAAAAGGACTTAATATGAAACAGAAGTCACTCAAGCATGAAATTGAGGTCAAAGTCCGGAGACAAATATCAGACTGGCATTTACCTACCAAGAATTTTCTATAGACCAAATATGGTGAGTTTAGGTATTACAGTTGGAGAGAAATAAACTTAATCACGAAAAGGTGACGCAAGTCACTCAAGCGTGAAACTGAGGTCAAGATCCGGAGACAGGCGTCAGACTGGCACCTACCCACCAAGAACTATCTATAGACAAAATATGGCGTGCCTAGGTATTATAGTGGCTGAGAAATGGATTTAATCATGAAACTTGAACGCAACTTTTACAAATGTTTATGAAGTCAATCAACCATGAAAACAAGGTCAAGTTCACAATACATGCATACTGCTGCAAAGTTTATATCATAATACATCTGTTGACAAAAGATCTTAAGTGTAGGTATTATGTGTGCAAAGGTAATAAGTTGTAAAAAAAAATTTAAAGTTTATGCTGCTGGCGGAAAATAGCACCCATATCTCGCCTTTTGTGATATTTATCGCAGGCGAGACAAAAGGGTTTATATGGACACAAAAATTACTTTTAAAACACATTCTCGTATTCAAAGTGCCCCAAATTAAAATATTCTGCAATTTTAGGTATTAAATGTACATTGTATGCTACCTGTAAGTACGTTACATTTTTAAAATCATTATAGTTAGGCAAATTGTTTAAAAAATCGAATTTGTTGATTTTTAAAAATCAGTGTGTAAACTATACGTCTTTCAGGTACTTCTAAATATCCTTATGCTAGTGGTATGATCTATTAATGCATTTCGTGCTTTAGAACAGTGTGTTTCAAAGTATTCCATAATTTGTGATATTGCACATTAATAGTGATATTGTATGTTGAACTATTTTTAGAAATAGGTGATTTCCAATTCATGCTCTTTAAATCGAAAAGTAATAAAACAATTAGAGCACTTCAATATCGTGCAATATCATGTTTTATGGACAACTTAAAGCAATATTGCCCGCGGCCGTTGGCCTTGGGCAATATTGTTGTCAAGTGGCCCATAAAACATGATATTGCATTCAGTTAAGTGCCATAATTGAATAATATTTTTCCACTTAACATGTCATATCTTAATATGTCATAAATTTAAAGGCATTCCGAATGACAAAAATCATATCAAACACTTCTATAAGTTTGACACAATTAGATACCTGTTATATTAACTGTTGATTGGTAATTCTGGTCATTGTAATTTTTCATTATTCTCATATAGCATGTCGTCGCAAGAAGAAAATCTGTCTATTCATAAAATCGGCAAAAGAATATTGAAGAGATAAAACAGTGGGAAAAGTGAGTAAGATCAAAATTCAAATAGAGAATAGAGAATGGAAACGGGGAATGTGTCAAAGAGACAACAACCCGACCAAAGAGCAGTAAACAGCCCAAGGCTACCAATGGGTCTTCAACGCAGCGAGAAAATCCTGCACCCGGAGGAGGGCTTCAGCTGTCCCCTAAACAATAATGCAAACTAGTTGAGCGAAATGGAATCCACACTAAACTCCGAAACATATAAATGAACCAAAATTTTAAAATAAAACACACAAGACTAACAAAGGCTAGAAGTTCCTGAATTGGGACAGGCACAAAATTGCGGAGAATGGAACATAATAAACAATTGGCACAAGGATACACAATCACATAACTAAAAGAATAAAAAAACATAAAACAAACTTAACATAATTAGAACAGAACAGCACATAAAATATTTATTTAAGCACTAGCAATATGAAATTCAACTAAAAACTGGGAGTGATATCAGGTCTTCCGGAAGGGTAAACATGTCCTGCTTCGTTGACCGCATAAGTAAAGTTAAAAATATGTATATTTGTGGACTTAGTAGAAAGCTTTTCAAAAGCTACAAGAAACACTTCTTTCAACACTTGTAAAACGATTGAATTTTTAAACTGTTTTTGTGGGGTTTCTTTTTCACTTAAGACAGCTGGTGAGACGTGATGATGCAAATAAATCATATAGTAAAAAATGACCATAAACCTTTAATTTATCCTTTTTAACAACTTTATAACAATTATATATTCTGAAAAACAGTTTTAGATATTAAAAAAGTTTAATGTCCATGCAACCAATTAACGGGCTTGACCAATGAATTCTATCTCAATCTTAGACATTCAATAAGTAATATTTACAAGTTGTCTTACAATTTTATCGTCTTCTAATGTAAAAATCATTGTCCTGCATGACAATTGTGTCTTCGAGTTCAAGCAAAAAGATATGGATTAATAATTATTTTCTCCTATTTTTATTGTGATTCCTGCCTTTCCGTTCCGGAAGAGTACCAAGCCCCGGATGTAATACCATTCGGCTATAATGGTGATTAATGATATCCTTTGCCATTAGCGATTCTTTTGAGAAATCGTAACCTGATTAACTTTGTACAGATGTAAACTGCCGAGAGTAATATTTGCAGACGAAGGGAAAAGTCATATTCCCACTAATTACCATAAATTTACTGAAAACAGCTACTGCCCGTGGTAACCAACAGCGCAGTCTGCTGATCAAAAACAGATATGAATACAAATCTCAGAATGAAGAGATAAGGACTTTTACATCACATTTAACCTAATGCAGTTCGTCTTAATTCGTCTGTTACTTTAACAATCAGATTCTATACAGCCAAGTAGATAATACTGTTCAAACCAGTCTCGTGGTTATTGTACAAATTGATTGCTCCTAATCAGTTTTTATAGAATGTACTTCAATTTGTGATGACATAAAACGTTTCATTGTATTTCTTAGGTACATTTTAACTTATACTGAATGATGTATTATGGAACTGACAGGTGAACATAGCAACGGCTAAAATACCGACGTCCTTACATTACAAAAACGTCTGTCATTAAGGTTTACATATACAGTGAAACTTCTGAAAATAGGTCCCTCTAAAAACCGGTTTTCTCTGAATACCGGCCGAATTCTGAAGCCTCTGCCAATTTGTATTAAAATGTACATAAATAAAACCTTAAGAAACCGGCCACCCCTTCAAACCGACCACCGGCCGATATTTCTGTATTTCCTTAGTTGGAATTAAATCCACCCAAAGCCTGTCGGTAATAGTTATGTAAACACCCGGCCAATGTTTGATGTCTCTACTCAATTATAAGGCCACTTGTGTTTATCACCGACAGTTAATGAGTGACCTTCACCTCAAGGCATCAGTACATCCCCCATGGAGGTGCAGCGGGAGTGTCCGGTGAACCCTGTGTCTCCGACCCCTCGAGTCATGTACTTACAATTGAGTTTTGACAAAGGACGACAGGGCAATGTGTAACCGAAAGAAAAGTCCAACGAAAAATTTAGGCTATTTGCACAAAGTGTACGGGGGCGCAAAGTGTCTAAGTTTAATTCCCACATAGTTAAATATGTACCGTATTTTAGAGTTCGTTCCTCTGGGATCCGAGTCATGGCAGAGAAAAATAAAGATCTGATTGAGTTTTTAAGTTATATTATGTTTTCAGAATAACAATATACAAATAAATTCTAACATAAAACTTTGCTCAAAATACGCTAAAAAATAAAATTCTTAATATGAAATAACAAAATAAGCCGGCAATTCCAGTTACACCATGAGTTACATTAAAAATGTTGCGTGACGAAGTGAATAAAAATATTTTTGAAAATGTTCATAGATGTATACACCAAACAAAAGGTTTTATAGAATTATAACATGGATCATCAAACAAGAACTTTTTTTATATAGATGTACTCAATCCCCCCAACCCCCAAACATAATATTTCCATGTTTTTACATTTATTACAATATTTTTGTATGCTTTATATTTATTTACTATATTATTTTGTGTACTTGCTGTCCGTCTTTACATTGTATATATATATTGTATGGAGAGGATTTATGTAAGTTGTTATAACTTGTATCCAATCTAAATTGTTATTAGACAATAAAATATCTTTAAGCTAAACTACATTAAAAATACAGAATCTGAAAACTTTTTTGTAATATATCTGATCATATCTTATTTTTTTCGGAAAGACTTCCATTTGAATACCTTTTCATGTATATTTCTTTACAGAGAATGTTGGAAAAGGAAGGTTTTGCGCAAATCGATTTACATTTTCAAAACCCATCTTTGGACAATGTCCCAAGGTGGTATGAGAATTCCAGTACCATTACGGAAGAAGCACACACAATCGGAACACACTCGGACCTTTCCGTCAATAGCCGTTGGTCGGAAATGGCCGAGTGATGTTCCGATTGAGAAGAAACTGTGCTGGAAATCTTTATTGGATTTGAACAGTTAAATTTTCAAAAATTACGACTGGTAGCTCGTTAAACCCGCATCTAAACTAAGAGCATATTGCTAATTCACCCAATTATGACGTAAAAAATTATAATTACTTTTTCTATTGTCCGCTCTACGATGATCTAAGATTACGTCTCTATAATTCTATCAATTTTCCAATACTTATTAATTCAGATGTTCTCTTATATGGTTCCAGCGGTCTCACTAATGACAAGTCTTTCAGTACAAATTTTATTATGGCCAGCAAAAGACTCACAATTAAAATGTTATGCCGTATTATCATTTTCCTTTTTCCAATTTTGTAGTTATAGACGTAACTTTACTTACATCTATCTCTCGAAAGTACTACATTTCTATATTTATTTAGAGACTGGGCAATATTTATCGTAGGGATGGGACCGGTGCAAACGGGCGTGGGACACAGACTTTTTTAATACTTATAAGCTATGGGCCCAGCTTTCTTTATGGTGAAAATAAGAAACTTTGTCTGTCCCTAACCCTAACTTCATTATTTTTATAATTTTTGGCATATTCATACCAAATGATAAATTCTAGGTATTTGATCTCTTGTCTTACTATATCAGGCGATTCGACTTCAAATAAGGTGTTGTCAGGTAAGTAATTAGAATTGTCTGAAAATGGAACGTTTCTTACCTGTCATGTGTTCCGGATGATTTCCGGTTCACTCAATTTGTAATGTCAGATGTTTTCAGTTTAAAAAATGTATTCACTTCATACAATCAGGTAACAGAACCATGTTCGTGACCACATTGTCAAACAATATTTAGAATATAGCAAAGTGCTCTCGACCAATGAAATTATAGGATTTGATGTTCCTTAACTGTGAAGAATGAATGTAAAACATGTTCTTAGTAAGGGATTATCCTATTGTTTTCTTACAATTCAAAACAATGAATTCCTATAAATGAGTTACAACTGCCCCGAAGCACATTTATCACCTTACAGAATTTGTGAGTGGAGCTTATTAAAAAATTGAATTTGAATTTGAAAAAATAATAATAATAAAAATAATTAAGTAACCGTTGTAGTTTTTAAGATCGGTAATGTAGAACGTTAGGACCAATGATCACCAATACAAAAAAGATTACTTAACCCGCGGCTGGTAAGAATCAACATTTCAGTATTCTGATATAATTAAAACGGGAGGTAAAATTTATATTAGAATTTAATATATAAAAGGCTGATTAATTCTTTTTATTTGATCTGAACATTTAAATTTTAGCTAATTTCTTTATATATGAAGTACAATTAGTATTTAAATTATGTATACGGGGGGTATTCCACGTGGAATAAAATATAGTTGTAACTCATATTTAGAAATTTATTGATTTAAACTGTAAATGAACAAAACGATAATTCCTTACTAAAATGTTACTGTTTTACATTCATACTCACAATAAGAGAACACCATTGCATCGTACTGTTGGGTCTGTGAATGTTTTAAATGCAATTAATTAAAATTTCCCAAACTTTTAGAAATGCCTTACATCACTACGACTAATTCATAAATGAAATGTCTAAAAAGAAATCATGCATTAACTATAAACTTTTCACTGACCTTGATAACAATTATACTTAATTAAAACCAATCTGGTGGTCATTTGAGCCTTGAGCACTTTACAATATTCTAAGTTTGTAAGAGAATGATAATCCGTTTCTTCATGATAAGTACTCGCTAACGCTCGTACTTAATCATGAAGAAATGGATTATCATTCTCTTACATATACATATTCAGCTGATTAAAATATAATCACTAAACACTGAATAAAATTGAATGAACTATGTGAGCACTCTGACAAACTGACATGTGATTTAAGCTCTGAAAAATGTATTCACTCAATACAACACAAAATAACGGAACATTGATTTTTGACGGGGGTGTGCGGAAATGGCCTAAGAAAAGGTACCCGAGCAAATACTAGAATACATTTCAATAATATACCGAAAAAATTATTTTGATGAAGATACCTGCACGAAAAACAGCCATGTCGGAAAAACACACCCGAACTATAAATACTGATGTTTATATACAAATATCTGAGGAATTGTATAGAACTCAAAGTTTGTGTAAATACAACCCTAATAAATATTAATTTTCAAAACATACCCCGAATTAATACCAGAAATGAAAAAAAACCCCTAAATTTTCCGCGCAATTTTATCATCATTCATTGTTTTGCGAGAATTCGCTTTCCAGCATGACACCAACCATGAAAAGTGTTTTAAATTTTAGATATAAATTTTGGTTGTTTTTTTTTTGTGCTATTTGTTTACAAGTTTGTCTTTATTTTGGAATTTCCTATATAAATTCTCGCTTCCGGATTTTTTGCCTATATTCATACCTCTGATTGATTTACTGCCTCCTCCAGGACAAGGGGTAATTTACGGCCCTGCAAAATCAATAGGCGTCCGAGTTTCTTGTAGTTCACAATAATTTAAAAAACTTAACTTGATGATGGATGATGGATGCATTATTGTTTAACGTACAGTGGCAACCATTAGGTGCATATTTTGACAAGAACATATTGTTATGATATGTCTATTGAATTTGATCCCTGCTTTGTACTAGACTGGCACGCTGAGCCGGATTTTTAACGTGCTAGCTCGCGGGGCAACAGTCCACAGGAAGACATATCACCCCACTCGGATACATTTTACTCACTCCTAGCCGACTAGTCCTTTGCTCTTACTCCTAGATGCCCTGTGCTTAGCGGAAGCAGCCAATAGCAATTTCAATGTCTGGTTTGACGCGACCAGGGATCGAACCCACGACCTTCCGCACTCGAGGCGAGTACGCTACCACGAGACCAACGAGGCGGTAACTGGGCTTGAATAAACTATGGAAAACTGAGGCTATCCGTAAAACCACAATTCCAAAAATCTGTGAATTCTGAGTATAAAATGAAGTTTTCTCGAAAACTTAATCACTGATTGAGACCAAAATCAATAGGCTTGTGAGTCTTATGTAGCCTAACAACATATCAAAATTTGTTTTGAATTGACTGATGAAAGCAAAGTTAACACCAGGAAAAAGATATCATTCGGTGCAACCTGTCACCAAGTATGTTGGACGAGCGGATTTTGTGTGTGTGTGGGGGGGGGATAATAAACCGACAAAAGTGCGAGATACTAGTATGTAGAAATTGAAACTTTAAAGTACTGTATAATATTGAGTTGCAGATCATCCCAAGTCTTTTAAGTTTCTCATGAAGTTACTTAAAAACAGATCACCCGGAGAGATTTTACTGGCATTTTTGACAGATTAAAGAGTTTATGACAATGACAGATACGTTACAAGGAATTTTTCTGTTCATTATATTCTGTCATTAACTTCCAAAAACGTGACATTTCTATCTAAATTAATTATTTGTCATTAGGTTTCAGGGGGAAAATGATTATCAACTTAATTGAAGAAAACATTTTGTACTAAAATCACAAATCAGTCCCAGGACAGGAAATTGATATGTATTATTTGTCATTCTCTTGTGATTAAGATTTATATTAACTGCATCCTACGTGTATTAAATTTTATATTACAGTATAATTAATGATATATTACACAACACTTTCATGGTGAAATACTTTGAATATAAACGAATATTAATACTAAGAGAAAAGGAAAGCCAATACAAGGCTAACTAGAAACGTTTTATTCTCTTTTCTTATCAATTTGTTATTGCTCAAGTACATTTGAGGATTGACTATTTTTTTTTCAGTCTACGAAGAAATAACCTCAATCACGTGGTGAACACTAAAGTTATTTGAAAGTATGCATTGAGGTTATTTCGAATAGATGGAAAACAAAATTACAATCTATCCTTATGATTTAATTCCAACGGTTCTTTTGAAGTCTAAAACATGTAAAACGTTGGGATTCCCTTTCATGGCGTCATAGTAGAAATGAAAATTTAGTCTATGATATAATGGACGAAAAAAATTGACCAATCAAATGACGCGTTACATCCGATATTAAATTAAATTATTTTAAGTATACAAAGATACCAGTTTTGATGCATAAATCATATGTGACATTACGTATACTACTGGTTAATTTTGCACAAGGACAACTTTATGCAAATTTGACCGTGTTCAAAGGCCAGGATTATAAAGTGTTAAGCTGATGCACAAGTCAAAAGATAAAAAGTTTAACAGCATAAGCAACGGTATGCAAATTTGACCTCCAACTCAAAGGTCAAGGTCATATAATGAGGCCAATGTAATGTTGCAAACAAAGCATTGTTTTATAAAAAACCAAAAGATAAAATTGTTCTAGAAGGAAAAGGACATTATGCGAATTTGACCGTCAGAACTTTCTATTTGACTTACGTAATAATTCTGGTGTAATTCAAACTTCTACCGTATTCCAGAAGTTTCCGTTCTACAGTATTATATATATACGGACAAGAAAGTTAGACTTTCAGAGCAGAACGTATTGGACCAGACAATAACATTCTTGTGTTCTCAGCTGTTGGATTTATTTGCGTTTCACACATCATACTTGACACACTTTTACTTACGTTACATCATACTAGATTGTGACTGTTTGGATATAATATTCCGTTTGGATTCCCGCAACAGTGTTGAGAAGAATTCCGGAAAAGACATAAGATTTTGAACAGTTAAGTTGACATTTTATTTTGTGTAATATTTTTTGTAAACTTGTATATATAATAAATCTTGTTAAATTTTATTACTGATTTGTGTCTTTTGTTGGCTACAATTTAAAAGGTGATTTCGGCCGTAACAATGTTACCAAATATCTTAATCCTATGTCAAAAGATAAAAAAGTTATTACTGATGGAAAACCACTTTATGCTAATTTGACCTTCAGATCGAAGAGCAAGATCTTAATGGGGTCATCATTGTATGCAAAACATTGTCTTATGCTTTTTCACGTGTCCAAGCTTAAGTTAACATAGTTCTAGCCCGCGGAAAGTCATAATGCATATTTCACCATAAATTTGTTAGGATGTTATGATGGTATGCAACACATTGTATATAATGGTGATGAAAAAGTTCTACCCCGAAAACAAATTTATGCAAATTGACCTCCATGTCAGTTTGAAGGTCATAACGTGCTCATCATTGAACGCAACACATCGTTTATCCTGATGTATCCGCATGCCCAATATCATATCTAATTGTAATGCAGTACTGATTGTAACGTCGATTCTGATTGGACAACGTTGAAAATCTCATCGCATCAAATGCAAAATTGATGCATAACTCGAATAATTTAAGCCGTTTACATATCCGATTCTCTCCTTCCGTAAATAGAATGATCGAAGTGAGCGAATATAACGACTGGATTAAATTGATGCCATGAAATTATTTCGCATGCGTATAGGTTACTTCCGACGTTTTGAAAATTTCCGTTTTAAAACGATATTTTGACATCTGCATTACAATGGAGATAACAGTATTGTATTTTAATATTTGACGGCAGTAAACTCATTTTCCGACCATCAAATCATTCAGTTGATGCCGTAAAATAATAAAACACATATGACGCGGTATGTGCGTCATAAATATTTATTTATGCCTACGCATAAGTCGATTTAAGGCTTACCATAAGTATTTATGCCTAGGCATAAATCATTTATGCATAGCCTTAAATGGATTTATGCCTAGGCATAAATAAATATTTATGACGCACATACCGCGTCATAAACACAATACAGTTATCTCCTTCATGTCAAAAGATAAATAATTCTAGCTCGGAGAGGATAGAATGTAAATTTTACCCTCAGGTCAAAGGTCAAGGTCACAAGGGGTAGTTATGGTACGCGATAGGGGCAATATTAGTATATAACACATCCTCTTATAGTGATGTACCCATTACCCTATGTAAATTTTAAAGGCTCTCAGAAGCCTGTATCGCTAACGTGGATTTAATTTTTCATTCAAGCATCATAAAAGGGAATTAAAGAACATCAATTCTGTTCAATTCAATTAATCAGAAACACATTTTGACATTTTAAGACAAACAATTAAAAAAATATCTAGTGCATTGATTACCTAGGATGACCCATAAAGCCAAAAAGGCTTATTTCCAATGTGGTCCTTTACATAAAAAAATACAAAATCAGTAATGTAACTACTGTCTGTAGAGTTGCATATACTTAATTGTGCCATTGTTGAATCAAAAATGCTAGAAGCTTCATATTTATGTGCAAATTCGCAAAATGATAAAATTCTAATAAATGATATAATCGTCAGCATCTCTATTTCTAGCAACTGATTTTAAATGTTCTAGTCCTGGGTAGCATTGTATGTAAAGCTATCGATGATACAGTTTGAATTGGAACTAAAAAATTCAAATTTGTGGCATCTCGAGTGTTACGATTATATGTGATGATTTTTTTACATAAATAGATCCGGTGCATTCCCGTGAAAAATATTAAAACATGGTTTAGTCGTAATTGAATCACTCTGTCGTTTACAGATAACATTTGAACTTTTTCTAAAATATCAGACGTCACTATTTTCTAAATTAAGAACAAATCTCACAACCTTCTTTTTGCATAACCCGGGGTGCTTTCCATTATGCGGTACGTTCCATTATTGGTCCGTACCACAGTGGTTCTTTAGAAATGACGTACCAGACGAACCGGAAGAAGAATTAGTGAAAGTCGGTACGTACCGGTACGTACCGCATAATGGAAAGCACCCCAGATGTTTTTTCTTTAAAGTTTTTTTCCCAATACTACTATACCAAGATGAACATGAGTAGTCAAAATAACATTGAATCAAGGCATCAACAAGAGACTTTTTTGATTTAAGGTGGTACCCAACACTTTCACTAAAATTAATTTGGCTCGTTTAATTTTCATAAAATTTTGACAAAGTATTTACTTTGACCCATTGACAAAAATTTTAAAATTTCAAAACATTTGAACCAACCAATTCATTAGAAAAATTACAATGATTGTATAGCAGTTTGACAAACACTAATATTGATCACTGAAAAGCTTAATATTCCATTAACAACACAACGTTATTAAAACGTTTAGCTGATTTTACAGAGTTATCTCCCTGTAGTGTTAGGTACCACCTTAAGATCAAGACAAATAGCATTTCCGAATAAAAATTTAAAAGGAGCGTTTACCTTGTTGATAATACTAGATATAATAAGTTCACAATTCCGAGAACAAATTATCATACATGTATACATGTATGCCAAGATAATTAACAGCGTCGGTAGATTTTATAACATGCGAATAGCATTTGACTTGAAAATCGAGAACTTGGTTAAGTTTTCTAGGTGGACCGAATAACATACATTCTGTTTTCCTTAGATGTAGGGACAGTTTATTACCAATAAGCCAATCTGAATATTTTTCTAAGACGCTTCCAAGTTTTCTTGATATAACATGCACCATGATCATGGGTAAACAAAATAGCACTGTCATCAGCATATAATACCAATTTGCAATCATCATCAATATTGTTTGCCATGTCATTTATATAAGTCAAAAACAAAAGAGGTCCCAATATATTACCCTGTGGAACCTTCATATGTTCCGACATAGTATTGTTCAAAGGTACAAATTGAACACGACCACATAGATATGATTTAAATCGCTCAATACATTCTACCCCCATAATTTTAAGCTTTCAACATAAAATGTCGTGGTCCACAGTGTCGAACGCTTTCTGAAGATCTAACATTATCATTCCTGTAAATAAACCCTTTTAGTTGTTTGATCGTAAGTAATCGTACAGATGAATAAGACATGTATCCTTAGAAAATTACATTAAAAACAAAGCCTAACATTTGTGATTTTTGCTCTTTTTTCAACAGCAGGGAGAAGATTTTCAAATTAGTTTGGCTGATTTTCTATTTTCAGTAACGCTGGTGATATGGGTCAGAGGTCTGGACCTTCGGGCGTATTTGAAAGGGGGCCACCATAGAACCATTCCGTCAACTGTCCCAGTAGTTTCAGAGGATATTTCGAAAAAAAGTTTACGCCGGACGACGACGGGCGCCTAGTGACTGCAAAAGCTGTCACATGGTCATTTAGGCCAGGCAAGCTACAAAAGAAAGGCTTTATGAGAAGAATTCAGGGTAATGCTATGTCTCCCTTCGAATTAATGAGAGTAGTCTGAAATTCCTCTGACGTCAAACGGTCTGTTTTAGAATTAATAGACATGGGCCGTGGGGCGTCAGAGTGCAATCTATATGTATCATGTATATAACTGGGAAATATTGCGATCATTCATTGTCAGTTTGCTGGTTTCAAAGTGGCCAAATCGTTTCAGAGGAGAATATCAAAATGTGACAAGCTAACAAAGGCGTGGCAATTATGTAGTCGTTCATAATTCTCAACAGTTTTCACAAGTTTATACGCTTGGGGAGGGGTATCGAATTCAACAGTTTTAGCGTACACTTTAAAGAATCTGGGTGCATGTCACCTCCTCTGAAATTCCGGAAAAAAAGGAAAAAATGCTGGTGATATTGATTGAATTCGTGATGCTGACAAAGTTCTGAACAGTATATGAGATAACAAAAAGCCAACAAACAGCAAATCACTCGAACATTTAAACATAGTGACTCATGCTCTTGACTTATTGGTAATTTACCTTTTCAAGATAGGTAACGATGTCTATAGATCTTCTTTCAGAGTAAGGAGTGTTTCCTGTTCACAATAACAATGTAAAAAAATGTTTATGCACACTTTTTGAAGGAGGGTGGGGGTTTCCTAAAAGAGTGCTCTTTGAAAACTTGTGAAAAATTTTGACAATTATTATGCACCCCTTTGGCGAAGATGATTTTTATCCCCTTTCCGAAAAGTTTTTATCTTCCCTTTCCCGAAAAATATATTTCTTCTATTAGCAATTTTTATATCTATTGTCTACTGCTTAACATTGGGTATGACAATAGGATTTTCTATTAAAGAATACTATTTTTAGCAAACAATGCTGTAAAATTATGTCCATATTCACAGCAGCTTATGATAAAACATTCATTTTATGGTACGAAAGAATGTATGCAAAATATGGGATGTTTTAAATATAAAATTTCCCCATTGTTACCTTATTTTACATGTCATACCTGTACTTAGGTTTGATTTATATTTTCGGAAAAGGGTAACGACATTGCGAAAATGACCTATTAGCAATTTAAAAATATGAAAAGATATATTTTTATTAGTGCTCTGTCCCCTCTTTTTTTCCTTTTCTTCTTTTTTTATCGTCTAATTAACAGGTTTATACACATCATGTTCTGACTGCAACAAGTAAGTTAAGTGTGACGAAAAGTGTTAAAAATTCTTGACTAGGATCGAGTAGAAAAATCTCAATTTGTGCAAGGATTTAAATAGTAGAAGGATACGAATCTCGCGATATTTACATAGCTTGTATGTAAATATGTTGCGTGGCGCGAGAAGAAGTGAAATTACCAACATTGTAATTTGTTGACGATGCAAAATGGTAGAATATTTCATCGCTTCAACATTTGATACCAGTATTTGTAGAAGGCACACCACTAAATCGAGCCCCCGTTTACTTCAATGTTAAATTCGTCATTTTCAAAAATTAGGGAAAAATATAAAATGAATTTTCCCAAGTCGGGCAATATGTTGACATGTTTTTCAAATAAAAGCTGTCTTAGAAAATTGTACTTGAACAGTACATTGTTTACCAAATAAGAAATTTTTTCTCATTTCAAATTTCCCGGTGAAAATTTGCCCCATCACTTCAAACTGAATACCGGAAATTACAGGCGCATTAATATGTCCAGTTCTCGAAACTTTTAAGGGTTATTGACATGCCGTAAAGTGTATTTCGTAGGGTATTCATTCCTTTCCAGAATAAATTCACTTGTTTATGCTTTAGATTGTGGCATTAGTTGTGACAGATCGACGCCGAAACCCATAGGAATTATTTTGTACAACTTTCGTACTCTGTCGAAATTGCTCCAGCTATTTACTGTAGGGCCCCCTGTAAGTATATAACAACATAATTACAGGTATAACATTTATAACGTGAAAACATTTGCCCTAAATATCAGTCATTGATAAGGTATGGAATCGTTATGGATATCACACCCGAATTTCATCAATAATTAACATTGATCGGTTTGCCCTTTTGACCTTCATAATCCCGCCTATAATGGGCGTTTGAGACACTAATTTAAAACGCAAACTCCTCCCTCATCATATCGAATATTGAAGCGAAGCCGTCATTTTTGCGATAGTATGATATTTTCCGATATATAGAAGGAGTTTTTTTTAAACAGTGCTCAATATTTGTATTTATTAAGGATTGTTTACCATCGTTTGTCAAAATGGGGCTCGCTTGTGGGGTGGCTCATTTATAAATCAATAAACTTCCATGTTACATGAAATCGGCTCAGCAAAATGTATAATTGTGTAGTTTAGAGTTTAAACAATGTATAGAATAAAAACTGGCGTGATTGATTGATTTGTTTTATTATAATTTGTGTTATAAATATTTTTTATTATCATTTGTCAAAATGTCGGCGTTATGGGGTAAAATTCTTGTTAGGCCTATTTAGAATTCAGAATGCAGAGATGAAATATAATTCCAAATGTCAGATAAGTAACATTTTAATTTATTTTAAATTAATAATTTATCTGTTTGGTATTTATATATTGTAAACATTTGACATATTATATATAATTAATTCTATTCACTCGTATAAACCATATAACTTTGTTATAACAAGTTATAATTAGAAGCTGATTGGGATGGGCGGCATCTTGAATAATTTCACAACAATCGTAAAAAATAACACACTTCAACCCTATTTTGAAGCAAGAAAAATGTGACCCGAAATGAATTGGTCTTCATAATTATATTCTACCATATATTAACTTTATTTTGTGGCGTTGGATGGTTTAAAAACGTTTATTTCATATCATAGAAAATTTAGTTGTTTTTATTGGTTAAAACATGGTCATATGGTGTTTATAAATCTGCGTTAAAATGCCAAGCAGGCATTATCATGATAATGACCGTGGGCATTACCACACGGCAGTGCCTGCTTGCAATTTAGAGTTACGTCCCCTTTTTAAAACGCAAACGTGATGCAGCAGTTGTTAATTAAATTCTAGACATTTCTAGATGAAATTTTGGTTTCAATGAAATTAAAACAATACTTGCTCAAATAGTATTGTTGTAATATTATATAAAAGGGTGCCTTTTTATGTACTAAGTAGGCATGCATATTTCGAATAATAAATTCTTGTCAGTAATGTTTGAAGTAGAAAAAAAGAATAGATATGGGGAACTTCCATGAATGTTTGTTTGTTTGTTTGTTTGTTTAGTTGGGTTTTACGCCGTTTTCAGCACATTTGGCTATTTCGCGGCGGCCAGTTTTTATTAATTGGTGGAGGAAGCCGGAGTACCCGGAGAGAACCACCGACCTTTGGTAGAAAAAATGGCAATCCTTGTCAATTTAGATTGGAGTAGAACACACCCCGCCACAGGTGAGATTCGAACTCGCAACCTCAGTGTTGACAGGCTAGTGATCATTAGTAGTCATGACGAACTACCTAGACCACTCGGCCACCGAGGCCGCCTTCCATGAATGCACAATATACCAGCATACCACCAAAAGAAATGACAGAAACATAAACACACATCCAGATGTCATCATGAGGTCTTTAACATACATGTACATGTAAGGAACCCACACACAGCAGATTTATATTCTTCAATGAAATAAACACAATAGTTGCTTATATAGAGGGCATTATCATGATATATTGACTGCCCAAGGGACAGTGATATTGCCTGAAACACTGATAATGCCCGAGCCGCAGGCGAGGGCATTATCAATGTTGAAGGCAATATCTGTCCATTGGGCAGTCAATTTATCATGATAATGCCCTCTATATAAGCAACTATTGTATAAAAAATAAACTAAACAAATCTAGAACAATTAAGACAGCACAGAAACATCAAGCAATGTGAACTTCCATAAAAAGCCAGAAATGACATCAAGTGCTTTGGAAGGGTAAGCATGCCCTGCCCCGTTAACTACACCCGTCGCACTGCACGTTGAAATGAATTGACTGACAATGAGAACAAATTAACACTACAAAACATACACCTAAAAGAAGTAAAATACATAGTAAACTAAAGAAATATAAAACAAAACGAGACAAAAATAAATAACTAGCAATGTGAATTCCCATAAAAGCCGAGGGTGACATACTATAAAAGTTATATTTGGTTTATTGTGTATTGTATTTTATGTTATGTAATAACTGTGATTACAATGCATGCTCAGCAATAGGTACCACGATTGGCTTATAAAGTATCTTATAAGGCTGTGATTCTTTTATTCAGGGGCCGGTCCAGGTGAGGGCGTAATGGGCGTACGCCCCACCCCCCCCCCCCCTTTTAAAAAAAAACTATGATCGTAATCTGCTTATATTGTATTGAATATGGCAATTTATCATATTCATTAATTAAACACTGATTTCTTTTTAAACTTCCCTAATGGCCATATTTGAAAAGGGGGGGGCATCAGGAACCGTAACATTAGTGCATTTCACAATTATTTTATGTTTTTTTAGCTAAAAAAAGGTCCAAAAAAATTTTCGGCTCGCTCCGTTCGGCAAATGTTTTATTATACGCCCCCTTTCAAATATCCTGGAAACGCCCCTGTTATTGTATGTCTGTTCATGATCTGTTATAAATATGCAAATCCTTATTCTACGAAAATGACACATGAATGGACAGGTAAAGTTTTATTAGCAATAAATTAACATGAACAGGATTTGGTTTTATTGTAACACATTTAACACATTTTTTATGAGGCATTAGAAATAGTAAACTGAAACTTTGACTACAGACCGGCGTTAACTCCAAAGAGACCAACGATTGACAAAATTCCGTTTAGTTTAATTTGTGAAAAAGTTCCCTCGTGGAAATTAACAGCGAAGACTTTTCACTTGGCCGGAAATGAAGTTGTTGTCGTAATCAGCTGGACCTTCCGTGTGATAGAACAAAGTGCAATATTGTCATTCGTTTATGGTTATTTTCTCACGTGCTGTTTTAATTTGATGGGTAAAACAGTTTGCCAAGTAGAAGATAGCATAACCCATTTAAAACGTCCAAGCAAAACTCAAAACTTGGCCAGAAATTATCTTTTCAAATTTGTACTGTGACAACCGGATGTTTTTTTGCTGTAGATTTCGGACAAAATAAAGTATTGTTATTGTTTTTAAAAAAGGTAGGCATAATGTTTTGATTTAATTAATTTATCGGGAAAATCTAATAGGGACTAATAGGTATACTAGTTTTTTTATGTGAATAGTTCATCTTGGACTTAAAAGATTTTTACCATAACAACATAAAAATTCATTTTTAGGCAGGGTTGGTAAAGTATTACCTACCTGCCCGGGAATTCTCAAGTGGGAAACCCAGGTTTTCCTGGGCTGGGCAATACTCCCTCAAATGAGCAATACTGGGCAATATCATTTTTTAAGCTTATTTTTAAACAAAAGAGTTAAGGCATGTTGTTATTACATAGTATTGTTACCAAATATATACATTATATACACAGATACATTGAGAGCAGTTAGTTCACCATTCAATTTCATCTTTTCCTCTCAGCATTCTATAACAAAAAACAAGTTTTTAGTCCAGTCAATCTAGCATAAATTTGACCCTAACCTTAAAGTAATTGCAACAGAAGATTCTTAAGTTTTAATCTTTAGCATTATACCTCAAATATACACAGAAAAAAGTCTAACAAAATCTAACTTGAGGAAGACTAAAAAAACACGACTTTAAAATTCCTATGGAGATTTGCATTGAAAATGGGAGATAACTCTGCAAAAGAGGCAGAAATATCAATAAAAATTGATACAAAATTATAACTTTACCGCTTCTTTTGAGCAGAATGTATTTATTCTTGATATTTTAGCCGTCTTTAGATTATAACAAACAACTCTAAAGGTGTTTTCATATCTTTTATCAAGCTACAACCTAGATTTCGTAATTCATTAGTTGACCATTTATTAAATTTTTCAACATGTCAAGGTAAAGAATCTCAAATTTAATAAAAATAATTAAACATACATTCTTCTTTTTGTGGTTTAAAGTTTCTTTAAACAAGGTAGATGCTGAATAAATATAATTTACAGATATAAACAATACCAAAATTTCACATTATTTTTTCAAAATGGTCGCAAAGCCACAAATTTGCAATATCTTTAATGAAAAATGCGCAAAAAAAAATAAAAATACCCATAACACTTCGGTTTTGTACATTTCATGAGCAGAAGATTATATAATATAGTCAAATACGAACTAATAACCCCATCAATGTATCATACTTTACATGAATTTTAAGAAAATCAACCAAAATCTGACAAAAAAAAGACTCATTTTTGTGGAGTTATTTCCCCTTTCCAATGTTAATTTCCATAGGAAATTAAAAATGCTGATATTGAGTTTTCCTCAAGTTAGATTTTCTGGGACTTTTTTTCTGTGTATATTTGGGACTTAATGCTATAGATTAGAACTAAAACATTTTCTTTTGCAATTAATTTGAGGTTAAAACTGGCATGCACATTAGTTTCCTACATGTAGCTAACTGATAATAAGGGATTCAGTACTGTTAATTTTTCAACACTTTTCCACCAAACAGTTGGTGAAACATTCATTATTGTTGATTCACTGTTTAAAGACTTTGGTAGGATTTTATCATCGCACATGAATTTTACTAAATCTGGTACAAGTTCTGGGTTCTCCTCTTGAAGCATATCTTGTGCCGATATTACCTGACTTGACTTAAGTTTTTTTTTTCCCTGTACCTAGGATGCATTATGTGAGCCAGGAAGTGGCTGGAGGTCATTGCTTGGTCAAATCGCTTATGTACGGTTTTCAAATAAGGAGCAAGGTCTTCTTCTTGAAAAATAATTTGGCTATTTCATCTAATTTCTCCCATGTAGCTGAATCAGTTGTTACACCAAATCCACTTAAGTTTCTCTGTCTCTTTTTGGAGTTAAAGGTTGGTCCTGGTCATTACAATCTACAAAATACAAATTATTGTCATGTTACATGTTATTTTTCAAGGTATTGTACAATTTAATTGCTAATCATACTGCTAAATAAACACACTAATTTGTAAAGCTGAAAGGATTAATTATTGTTAAACAAATAGGATTGATCTTTTCTGATCTTAATAATTAGTAAAGTACATGTAAATATTTATGAAACTTGTGAGAAAAATGCAAACCCCTTAAAATTATGTAAACTGTTTTCCTCATGTAATAATTTAGTTTTAGAAAAATTATTTTGATATATTAAAGCTGATAATGTGAAAGTATCTCCTCCTGGTTAATTAATGTATATCATTCTTTCACACAAACACTATATATTATACGGAGAAGACGGCTCTAAGTTGAAAAACTTGTGTCTAATCCAATTGTTTTATACAATAAAATATGTTTAAACTATATATTATACATGTTTTATTGTTGTTTCTCCTATTCTTGACGGTTTAATCGTCGGGATAAAAAAAGCAAAATATTTTTAACCACTTCCTGGTGATTAAATTTATACATGGGAATTACCACTGTTTTTTCTACAGCTATTTGAATGATAAACTAGAGAAGTCCTGAAATGATGTCTATGTAAACAAACTACATAGCAACGAAATTTTCTTGAGGTTTTTGTCAAAAATCATAGGAGAAATAGATTCTCCTTCAATTTACTCGAGAGTTATGGAATTTCTCCACCCTCAATAGTTAAATTTTAGATATTATTATGCCCACAAAAGCTCGCGTGTTGAAAATCGAAAATTTAACTATCTCGGGTGGAGAAATTCCATAACTCACTTGTGCCTGAAGGAGAATCTATATGTATACTTATTGTCTCTTCAACTATGTTTATGAGACTATAATAATGTATTAAAAATGGATTCATCAATTCAGAAAACAAAGAGAAGTTTTATGAATTTATGAATATTAAGACAAAGTAACTTACCATCAGTAAATTTCCTCTTTGCTGGAGTACAGGTTTCCTACTTGTATCTTCAGTTTGTGAATCTAATTCTCCAATATTAAGTTCATTGCTATCAGTAGGCTCATCAGGTTTTGAATTGCATTTTTGTTTATGAGCTTTCAGTCTCTCACTTTTAGCATGAACTACAGTTTTACAATCCTTGCACTTTGCAACTTTTTTAGTTCCATCTTCAGTTATATAAAAAAAAAACCTCCAAATTGGATTCTTTGGTTTCATGTTTACAGTTTAACTGACAATTCAATCAATAACTTTATAGAGTATGTTTAAATGTTTTAGAGAGAACTGTTCACATTTGTCCTGGTACAATAAAGCTTCACCTTAGATTTTGCTAGACCAATACTCACCCAGCTGTCTCAGGTTAATACAGACCCTTGGGCAAATGAAATTTAAAACACTTATTTGCTTAACTTTTACATAGGATCTTCAGTTAACGCCAGGTGCAGCACTGGGCAGACACATCAATTGTAAACATTGTATCTGGTACCCAAATCATCTATAGATAGGTGATAAAGATTTCTAACCAAGTTTTCAAATAAGTTCCGGAAAAAAAGCTCCGCCTGGCGTTTGTTGAACATCCTATTTTACAGCCTTATAAAACATGTACTTAGATCATTTATATATTGCATATGTTATTGACAATTTAATTCTCTAAGGTATGTGTCATGAAATATTAATGACTTTGGCCAGTATTTCTTATTGTCCTGTATTGCCCAGTATTTCCCACTGGGCTGGGCAATACTCATAAAACCTGGGTTTTTGCCAACCCTGTTTTTAGGGGCACCTGTTTCTGTAAGATATATTTTCAAAGAGGACTAATTATAGGGGAAAGAACTAATATTTGCCAGCTACCTTTGATGGGTTTTCACATTTTTAGAAACAACAGATGACGACATCGTAAAATGACCTGCATCACCTTAAATAGTCCAAACTTCCTCTTACCCTCCGCTCTCCGACGTTTTTTTTTTAAAAAAAAATTGTCAGGGTTGGGATCTATAGCTACTTTGAGATGAAGAACAATAATGAAAGCACTGTTTACTTGCTGTATTCCATGGCAAGTATTACTGGAGTTGTTTCTCATGTATATTATGTTAAGTTCATATCTATTAAAAATTCTCCCACGATTGATCAATAATTGTTATTTTCTTTATTTTCAGTTTGAATTCTGCAAGTAAATGAGGTCTTTTATCAGTAAACTTGTGAGGAAGAAGTATGTAGATTTGGCCTCAGTAACCGATACAAAGTTATCAAGATGTCTAAATACACTCGACCTAACTGCATTAGGTAAAAATGTGGTTATTTATTTTAAGATTAATCAGTAGTGCCCCAAAAAAGGATCTCCCAACAGCCATGTGGTTTTTTTTTCTCATTTTGTTAGATCATTTCTTGTTTTTATTTATAGATTTTAAATACAGTTGAATCTCATAATGTCTGATATGAAGGAATATTGAAAATAATTTTTAATGTATTCGGACATGTGATTCTTACAAATGTCCCAGATTTTCCATACAACACAGTGTTCCAGATAGGATTTAAATACTGTAAATTCAAAAATTATTGCATGCATTTATTATTGCGATTTTTTCATTTTAGACCAACATGCGATTTAAATTTTTACGATATTGAGACAAATCCAGCTTCATTCATATACAAAATTCCAAAATGCGAGTTTGAATTATTTCGAGGACAACCCCATCACATTTGCAATAATAAAAACATTGCAATAATTTCCAAATTTACAGTAAAGGGCAGTGGGGTATTTTTACATGCTTCCATATCTGAAAAGGGCAAAAAAAGATCAAGTCAACTTTTAAGAAATATCAATTATTCACTTATCTACCGGTAATGCCTTTTTAATAGCTATATTCGTTTCTCTGTACTCTTTAATTCATTTTCAATTTATTCATATTGTTCATGTGTTTTAAAAAAGAAATTTATTTATATTTATTGCAGAAGGCAGTGTTAAATGGCAGAGGGGTGCATTGAAAAAGAGACAGGGTGCTCCACCCCTCTATTTTAAGCTAGCTGGAACACTGTAACGTAATGGCTATGACCTCTGTAATTAGGCCACACCAAATTAATTTTTTGTTCTGTGGATTTTTGAATGTCAAAAATACATTTTTTTCAGGCAATGATCAAATTTACACGAGGCAAAAAAATTTTAAAATGAAATATTGCAAAAAATCCAAACTTTTACATATTTTAGGAGCAGGCAAACAATTTTTATTTTTACTTTCTTGAAAAATGAAGAATTTAGGGCGAATTTTCAAGATTTTCGCAAAATGAGGCGGCAAACATTTTTTTTCTTAAAATTTACAGTCCAAAAATGAGATCATTTTGGTGTGGCCTTATTGGAAATGCAGTACACACGACGTTTTTTTTGTAGACCCACATATAAACAACGGTATTTCAACTTAACAAAGATACATCTACACTATTCCTACTTTAAAGTTTTGGTTGAAAAATTTTTTCTGCCAAGAAGAAAAAAAAAATACAGCCATCACGAGTTCAGGTGACTTAACAAATTTTTAGGGCGACTTCAACTTCGCTTTGATGAGAGTTTGGGATGATGTGAAACAAGGCAGCTTCTTTGCCCTAATTGCCCTCCAGGTGATATGTCATGGTCCAGATACCTTCATTGCAAGAATTTTGATTTATCAGGAGTAAATATAATGTAAACTTTTGTTTTGGGAACAACACAAAAGAAATTTTTCACCATAATTGCAAGAATATTGAGATATCAGGAGTAAATATAATGTAAACTTTTGTCTTGGGATCAACATAAAAGATATTTTTCAAAACACTAATTTTTGTCAAGCCTGCGACTTTGGTTGCAGAAAGCTCGACATAGGGATAGTGATCCGGCGGCGGCGGCGTTAACTAACTTCTTAAAACTTTATATTTTAGAAGGTGGAAGACCTGGATGCTTTATACTTTGTATATAGATGCCTTATGTTACGAAGTTTCTGTCTGTCATATGTACATTGTCCTTAACCTCATTTTCATGGTTCAGTGACTACTTGAAAAAAAGTTAAGATTTTTTGTAATGTTAATTTCTCTCTTATTATGAGTAATAGGATAACTATATTTGGTATGTGCATACCTTACAAGGTCCTCATCCCCGTCAGACAGTTTTCAATTGACCTCGACCCAATTTCAAGGATCAGTGATCAAGGTTAAGTTTTGGTGGTCAAGTCCATATCTCAGATACTATAAGCAATAGGTCTAGTATATTTGGTGTATGGAAGGATTGTAGGTGTACATGTCCAACTGGCAGGTGTAATCTGACCTTGACCTCATTTCATGGTTCAGTGGTTATAGTTAAGTTTTTGTGTTTTGGCCTGTTTTTCGAATACTGTATGCAATAGGTCTACTATATTTGGTGTATGGAAGGATTGTAAGGTGTACATGTCCAACTGGCAGGTGTCATCTGACCTTGAACTCATTTTCATGGTTCAATGGTTATAGTTAAGTTTTTGTGTTTTGGCCTGTTTTTCGAATACTGTATGCAATATGTCTGATAGCATTTACTTTCATTAGAAATACACGACAGGTGGGACATTTTCGTGTGTCCACTCTTGTATTGTATTAAATTACAGATTAGAGAAATATATACTTTATATCAAAGAGCTGTTCAAGCCCTTTACCATAGATTTTGTGGATTCTGAAGAAGAAATTTATATATTCTAGTTTTAACACAGATCCTTGAAATATTTGAAAGTACCTCAAAATGATGGCAGGAAAAACAAAGACTTGAAAGTGCTTGAATTTACTAAAATGAATTTGAAAACACTTAAAAGTTATATTTTTGTAAGTGAAAGTAATTTCTTCAAAGTTCTCATGTCCACTTACATGTATCGCTCTAATTCAAAACAATTGGTTTATATGATAAAATTTTAACAATATGCTGAGTAATTTCAAAATTTGGGCAGTGCGATTCTATGTTTTATGTGTGTGTATTACGCCATTTAGATCAGGGTTCATATGGGTCCTTGAATCCTTGAAAAGTCATGGATTTTAGTTCTGTAAATTAAAGGTCTTAAAAAGTCATGGAAAACTGTAGTTTTGTCAAAGTTCTTGAATTGTTCTGGAAAATTGATGTTTTACATGTAGTTTTTGTCGAGCCTGCGACTTAAGTTGCAGAAAGCTCGACATAGGGATAGTGATCCGGTGGTTGCGGCGTTGTTAACTAACTTCTTAAAAGCTTTATATTTTAGAAGGTGGAAGACCTGGATGCTTTATACTTTGTATATAAATGCCTTATGTTACGAAGTTTCCGTCTGTCATATATACATTGTCCTTGACCTAATTTTCATGGTTTGACCCCATTTCAAGGATCAGTGAACAAGGCTAAGTTTTGGTGATCAAGTCCATATCTCAGATACTATAAGCAATAGGTCTAGTATATTTGGTGTATGGAAGGATTGTAAGGTGTACATGTCCAACTGGCAGGTGTCATCTGACCTTGACCTCATTTTCATGGTTCAGTGGTTATAGTTAAGTTTTTGTGTTTTGGCCTGTTTTTTCACTCTTAACCAAAGTTATCAAGCATATCTTCATATAGCGAGTAATAACCTATACAATTAGTAGTATGAAGACACTATTATAGTTGTCTTCAGCAGGCCTGGCAGCAGCTTTAGCGTTCAATACAGGCATCAGCAGCTTTGACATTATCTCATTAATTACAGCTTAAAATTTATAATGTATGTCTGATAGCATTTACTCTCATTAGAAATACACGACAGGCAAGACATTTGTGTGTGTCCACTCTTGTGTTAGCAGTAGAGTATTTTCATATTTCAGGTATTGGCAGTACTTTAGGGGCTGGTATTTATGTGGTTGCTGGACAGGTGGCTAAGGAGAAGGCAGGTCCAGCTGTTGTTTTATCATTTTTTATAGCTGCTGTGGCATCTGTACTGGCAGGTAAGGTAAACAATATTTTATTGATATGTGGAAAGTATCAATGTTTGTTATAACCCCCGAAAATGAAGTTTAGGGGGGGTATATAGGTTTCAGTCTGTCTGTCTGTCCGTCCGTCTGTCCGAACTACGTGTACATGCTTTGTGTTATCAATTCCCGTTACAGCTTATTCGGATCTGTTTACCGCTACGATTTTAGCATTATCACTACGATTTTCAGACCCTCAAATTACGCCTTCCGCCCTCTTAAACATTTTTCTACGTCAGCTAAGTAAAACGGTAAAAAAAGAAAAACGCAAAATTCGCTCGGAACCTTTCGCGACATGTCGATATGCCCAGGCATAAAGTTAAAGGACGCTTGAATGAACGTTGACTTATCCTCACGGCGCTTTGACTGATGGTAGAACTTTCGTCTTTGCAAACGCCCATAAGATTTTGACTTGGCATCATTTAATGGCGGCATGATGAAGCCAGTAAAAAACATGCCAGCCAAACTTGAATACACTGATCTTTGGAAATTCCTTCAATCTTCATTAAAAGCCAAACCTTTATATGATGTACTACACATATGTGTCAGTCAGTGAAGTCTCACAAATATTTCCATGTGCTCACGGTGGTAAATTTTACTGATGAAGTCTCACAAGTATTTGGAAAAGTGCCGAAAATCGGAAGAGGACAAAACAAAGGTGGCTGATGATGTGCACAATCATAGCTCAAAATGAATTACCATTTAGTACAGCTCCGCTCCTTACAATTTGCATTAAGGAAATGTTTCCAGATTAATGACTTGCTGCAGGTATGTAGATCATTTTATAAACTATCAACATAAAAACACTTTCTCACAAAGACAAGTAAGATTTCATTAGGATAAATGAAATTTGTCCCAGCTTGTCTTTCACTCTCTCTCTTAATTCCCTCTATTATGGTCTGGGTGATGAGAAGTGGGGTAAAAAAGCGTATTTTCTAGGGGTCACTATGCCCAAATTTTTTTCAAGTTTGGACTTAGTTTTTTTTTTTAAGCATTTTTTCCAGCAAATGTCTCCCCCCCCCCCCCCCCCCCCCCTTCCCCTTTTAAGAACTATGACTTATCCTCACGGCACTTTGACTGAAACTACATCTGCATACCTGCAGCAAGTCATTAACCTGGAAACATTTCCTTAATGCAAATTGTAAGGAGCGGAGCTGTACTAAATGGTAATTCATTTTGAGCTATGATTGTGCACATCATCAGCCACCCTTGTTTTGTCATCTTCCGATTTTCGGCACTTTTCCAAATACTTGTGAGACTTCACCAGTAAAATTTACCTCGTGAAATGTATACAATAAAGAGTTTCAATAAGTTTTCAAATCTTTTCTTAATGTATTCTTTGCTTTGGTTGAATAATTTCTTCATAGATTTTAGACTGTCATTACAATTTCATAATTTTTTTAATGTACAGTTTATTAATTCAATTATTTTTAGTACATCGAAAGCCTGTGGTCATTTAAGATTTTCTATCATCAGTTTTGCATTTTGAACTTGCTCATTTCCCAACAATATTCTATATGAAGAGTACCCATTTTGTGTAATCAACTCCTCTTACAGCTTTAAATCAATGGTCTGAAACTTTGCAGGGTGTTTTGTCTACTCCTCTTACAGCTTTTACTTTCTAAAGTGCAGAGGGCTCAACAGATGCATGATCGGGGGGGTATCAATAGTCCGTTAAGGACAGATTATGTGGACAGGTTTACAAAGCAGTTGACGCGGGGGGTATTTGTGGCCCACTAGACCACAGTAACTCTAGTTTAGTTGGGGTTTTACGCCGTTTTAAGCACATTTGGCTATTTCGCAGCGGCCAGTTTTTATTGGTGGAGGAGGCCGGAGTACCAGGAGAGAACCACGAAAATTGGCAATCCTTGTCAGTTAAGATCAGAGTCGAACACACCCCGCCACAGGTGAGATTCGAACTCACAACCTCAGTGTTGACAGGCTAGTGATCATTAGTAGTTATGACGAACTACCTAGACCACTCGGCCACCAGGGCCCTGAAAGTATCAATGTGATGACATCTGAAATGAAATGGGGAAATCATGGGAGTCATTTTAGGCAACACCAAATTGATATTTAGTTCTTTGGATTTCACTGTTCCCATTTCTGGACTGTAAATTTTAAGAAAAACTAATTTTGCCGCTTCATTTTGCAAAAATGCTGAAGATTTTTCGATTTTCAAGAAATTAAAAATAAAAAATTGTTTGCCAGCTCCTAAAATTTTCTAAAAATTGGTATTTTTCCCCATTTTTGCACTATTTTATTTTAAAAAATATGTGCCACACATAAATTTGATCTTCGCCCCAAACAAAACAAGTCTTCAAGAAATTTTTCACTCGCACCTATTTTTGCCATCAAAAAATCCAAAGAACAAAAAATTAATTTGGTGTGGCCTTATCATAAAAGATGAGAAAGGACACTATCAATAAATTCTTGAAACAAAATCCACAGATTCACATGAAAAATGGAAACTTCATTTATTGCTGTTTGTCATCTGAAAGTCACAGTGAGGCCTTTCACACAGAGAAAAATATCATGACAGCCCCAATTAATTTTCCATTGGGATCAAAAGACTGATATAATCTTTGCAAATGCACCTAAATAAACATATGATAGTCTAAGGGTTTGTATTACAAATGTAATAAATTAATGAATTGAAAGCTATATTATATTCATTGGAAAATATTTCATTTCAGGTCTGTGTTATGCAGAATTTGGTGCTCGAGTACCAAAAACAGGATCTGCCTATGTGTACAGTTATGTTACTGTAGGAGAATTTTTAGCCTTCATCATAGGCTGGAATCTTATCTTGGAATATGTCATAGGTTTGGTTTTACACTTTTAATGAACATAACATTTTGTTTGTCTGCCAACCCTCCGTGGAATCGACACATATTTCACCCAAAGTCTCACATCATAATTTTACTCTTTGCCTACTAACTCTTGATTCATTATAAAATATAATGGGATTTTGATATACCAGAAAATCAGACATTACCATGTGAATTGCATTTTTGATGGACTTTAAAGGATTTATCTGAATATTTTATATGTGTATGGATTTACATCATTCTAAATAGTATTGACATTTTCATATAAAGGGTTAAGTTTATTACAACTGTGTGGAATTTTTTGGTTATTTTCCTACAAAGCATTGTAATTTTCCTGAAAGAAAAACAGGGATGCTTAAAAGGGTTTGGAGACCCTCTTGGCTTATAATTTACGAATAAGATCTGCTTAGTCTAAACACTTAATGTTTTTTTTCAGTTCTGTTTTACCAGGCATTAAATTTTTAATCAAAATGATAGGATTGTTTGAAAAATGTGTTATTTTACATCTTTGTCTTTGTTACAGTTTATGGTCAAAGTTTATTAATTTACATTTAATTTACATTTTAGGGACAGCCAGTGTGGCAAGAGCATGGAGTTCTTATTTTGACTCTCTCATCCACAAGACAATCCAGCACTTTTTTCAGGAGCACATGCCAATGGATGTTGGAGGACTTTCACCATATCCAGATTTCTTTGCTTTTGCGATAACATTCCTTTTAACATGTAAGCCAACTTACATGTGCTTCAGTTTGAATCAGAACCATGTGGACAGAACTGTTTTAAACTGTACTGCATTATTGTTTTTATTATAGAATTAAAGGATGGGGGATGGGGGGGGTTTACAGAACACCTAAGGGAGTTAACTCTTTAAAAAATCAGCTGAATGTTTTAATCACAGACTATTAGTAAAGAGAAATCAAGCTTTTCAATGATCAAAGTTAGTGTTTGTCCAACTGCTATATATCCAATGAAATTATTACGATAAATTGTGTGGTTCAAATTTTTTGAAATTTTTATATTTTTGTCAATATTTTATGAAAATTAAACAAGCCAAATCTGTTTTAGTCAAAGTGTTGGGAATCTATTGCTGTATACAATAGACACTCACAAATAAAAGTCTGATTTGTTTGTGAGTGACATAGTCCATTTTATACACAAATAAATTCCTTTAAAAATGTGTTTAATCCTTATACATGTAATTCTTTAAAATTGGATTAAAGGAAAATAATTTCATGAAATAACACGTTAATTGTGTACTTGTTCCTCTAGATGGCTGGCATATGAATCTAACATTGGTTACAAAAAGTAGTTCTGTCTGACTCAGCAACTTTATCCAAAAATGAATAACTTCACCGCTACCGGAAGCTATCTCGACCAATCATATGAACCTATTCCCAAATTTGCAAATCATATAAGAATTATCAATCTTTATTAGTTTTAAATTTTTTTTTTAAAGTTATCATGTATTAGGCAAATAATATACTGTACATGTGTTTTTTAATTAATCGTGATTAGCCCCCATATACATCTGTTTTGAACACTGAAATAACACATATGTTGTCATCATATAGTCTGTTTCATATCTCTCAACCTTATAATATCACTGTCACATATGAATGATGAACTTTTTTTCAGGTATATTGTCTGTTGGTGTGAAGGAATCTTCCACATTCAATAACATATTTACTGGTGTAAATCTGTTGGTTGTGATATACGTTATTGTGTGTGGAGCATTCAAAGCTGATTTACACAACTGGAATCTTACAAAGGCAGAAGTAGGTTTTATATTTAGTAACAAAATACAACAAAACTTCTTTTGGTAGATCATTATTTTGAAATTGTTTGGTACAGTATGCAAGGGCACCAGGGACCAGAAAAATGTGTCCTTTTATAAATATGATGGGGTCATTTTAGTACCCTTTAGTGATTTGAAATATAGACTGTATTTGCTGTTTTGATATTGTTATAGTCTGAGCTTTTTATTGTTGTTGAAGACCTTATAGTGACTTTCACTTGAAGAAAAACAATGAAAGTGCTGTTTAGTTGCTTTGATTATTATTTTCCAGTATTACAATGTACGTTTACTCCACATCTGTCTATCATCATAATGCACATGAATTGCACACATTAATTGCCAGAAGAATCACAGTAACAAATGAATGTAACAATTTTTGGATGTACAATATATTTTGTTTCTTGACACAGTTATTATGTAGAAACCTTTTCTTTTGTTAATGAGAAACCAGAGTGAGTTATATTTTCCTAACCAATGTAGGTAAGGGAGATAATAAATTTGTCTCCCTTTTAGCGTCAGGACAATCTATAATCTGTGTGAGGATGACAGTACTGTTTTTAGGTTGACAAAACATCATGTCACACTGCTTTAGATGTGATAAGTTTATTGTACATGTATTTCTGTGTTATAGGTAAGTAACAGTACCATGCCAGCAGGTTCCGGAGGTTTTCTACCATTTGGATTTTCGGGGATGATGGCAGGTGCTGCCACCTGTTTTTATGCATTTGTGGGATTTGATTGTATTGCTACCACAGGTTAATATAATGATCACTAAAGTAAAAATAGAAATTGAACGTATGAGACAGAGTATTTAGTTTTATCAGCTTTTGGAAATTTGTTTTTTCCATTATGTCACGAAGTCACTTGACAGTAGAAAAAACAGTCCATCCATCTTATTATTTGTTGTACATTGCCTAATTAAAAACTAGATTTTGTTACAAAGTGTACCATTTGAATTTGAAAAGCGTTTATATAATACAAAAATGAAGAGATGTTCCATTAGGTAATATATATATTATCGCAAAAGAAAAACCTGCAAAAATGCATATATATATGTCAACCCCTGTGCGGAAGTTAAATTTTATCGGTTGAGGTCTGTATTTACCATGAAAGGTCTGTATAAACACGTGCTGTTTACTATATATTCCATTCAGGGCCCAATTTTACTTATTTAACCCAAGGTTTAATTTGACCGAGGGTTAAATTGTATAGAAAACCACCATGTTTAAACTGGTTAAATGTAACCATGGTTAAACGAGTTGAACAACTTGGCCCATATTTACAATGTGATGTCTTGTAGTAAAATATTTCACAGGGGAGTAACAAAATCTTGACAAAAGCATGGACAGTAAACAGCAAGTGCTGCATACCATTAGCCTTTTTATGGTAATCTTAATGGCCCACCATATAAATTTAATATGACTAAAGAGGCTCCACATTTTGTAAAAAGTCATTCTTTGAATTAAAGTTTTGAAACTTGATGAAATCAAATGTTTGACCAAAGTCCAGACAAAAAATATTTCAGCATATGTTCATAATTTGTTGACAGATTTGTTCACATCATATTAACATATGGTAAAAGGTTAATAATATCTGTTTATTAGGTGAAGAAGCCAAGAATCCACAGAAAGCTATACCTATTAGTATTGTTGTTTCACTGTTTGCCATCTTTCTTGCCTATACTGGTATGTCTTTAATCCTCACATTAATGTGGCCATATTACGACTTGGATAGTGATGCTCCCTTACCAGAAGTCTTCCATAACGTCGGCTGGGATGTTGCCAAATATGTGATAGCTGTCGGTGCTGTCTGTGGTCTTTCCACAAGGTATGTATGTTGGCTTGAATGTACTTGCCATGTCTTAGTATATTGCTTTGTTTGATGATGAAGTTAGAAAAAGCATAATTTTTTTTTTTAGATATTTTTAAAAATTTAACATATTTTTTCCATTTTTTCGAACGTATTAATCTTTTCAGGGTGAAAATATATCTCCTTAACAATGAACATTCATTTTAGCTTATTGTCGAGCCTGCAAATTTTGTTGCTGAAGTTAGTGATCCTACATTCTGTCGTTGGCAGTGTCCACATTACATTCAGTCTGTGAATAAAGTTTTTAGAATATTAATAACTTTTTTAAACTCTCCTGGATTTTTACCAAACTTGGACAGAAGCTTGATCTTGATCAAAAGATCCAGAGGAAAATTTTGTAAAACAACTACATGTATGTACAGACCTTTTGCTAAAAAAGGCTTTTTATTTCAGTTTACTAGGAGCAATGTTTCCACTGCCAAGAGTCATTTATGCCATGGCATCAGATGGATTGATATTCAGATTTTTAGCCAGTGTTAACAAGAGATTCCAGACACCATTTATTGCTACCATTTTATCAGGAATTTTTGCAGGTTTGCTATTTTGCTACCATTTTATCAGGAATTTTTGCAGGTTTGCCATTTTGCTACCATTTTATCAGAAATTTATACTATTTGCTATCACGTTTTGAGTGTTGTCCTTCTAACCTAATTTTGGACAAATTGTACTGTGGTGATCCAAATTCAAAGTTATTTCTGGCATTTTCAATCTAGATCAAGCTAGCGATAAAGAACTAATAGGAAATGCTGACAGCCAAAATATAATTTAAAAACTTCTGAGCTACTTTGTACCAAACTTAATAGCATGAACTGTTGGTAGTGAAAAAGAAATTTTTGTTAAATATCCAGTATGTAATTGTATGTAAGCTTGTATAAGTACATGTGGATCTTTTTTTTTTCTCATTTTGTTACAGGTGTGATGGCAATGTTATTTGATTTACAAGAACTAGTTGATATGATGTCTATAGGAACATTATTAGCCTATACATTGGTGGCTGTGTGTGTGTTAATTCTAAGGTAAATATTGTGCTTGAAAGCAAGAGATTTTTACTAATAAAATGTAATTTGAAAAATTATGGTGCATATTAAGAAAACTCAAAGATTTTTTTTTTTATCTTATATTAATCTAAGAATTGTAAGTTGTTTAACTGAAAATTGAAATTCTATGATCTAAAAAATACAGTGATTGCATTGAGTAGAGATAAAAAAAAAAGTTTTACTCAGGGTTCGACAATAACGCTTGTCCGATTGTCCGGTACCAGCTGAAAATTCCGTCGGACAATCAACTTTGACTTGGTACTTGTCCGATGGGACAAGTACAAAAATTCTGAAAGAAGGACTTAGAAATAAAAATATTCATCGGAAACCTTCCAATTTTTAATTTGAAATTCAGGTTATGGTAGCGAGTATTATCGGTAAACCTTACATGCATATGGATGACAAAATTATTTTATTTTCGATTTCACATTCGAGGGAGAATTATATACCGGGGAATGAATTTCACTGTTCTTCTATTTAATCTGAATCGCTTAAACGTTTTATCAGGCGGAATAAATATGAATGTAATTGCGTGTTACAATTAACAGTGAGCAGAGTTAATGTAAATAAATTACGATAAATGGATCTGTCAAAATTCGGGTTTACATGTTCAAATACGGCCAAAAAGAAAAAAAAAGATGATTTAGAGACATCCAAATATTAAAGATATTGATCCATTATCCACCTATTTCTGGTATGAATCGTATCTCTGGCTTTACATTGATAACATGCTATCGTATTTCTAGTCAAAGGGACATTGACCATGATTTGTTTAAATTTACTCAATAAAACAACTCCTTAAATGTTTTTTTATTATTTTAGACACCTTTCTTAAAGCGACTTTACATATCAAACTCAAATATCGGACAAGTGTCAAATCCTTCCGGACAAGTTGATTTAAGAAAGCACTTGTCCAAAGGGACAAGTTAAAAAAATTGTTATTGTAGAGGCCTGTTACTGTGTTCATTCCTATGGGATGTTGTTTCATTAATGGTACCCCATATCCTGACATTTTCATGTGATTAAGAAAATTGTTTTGATTTTAGATACAAAGTTTATTGCATATCACCTAGAAAGATTGAAATGAAAGAAGATGAAGTAGAAATGTAAGTAACATTTTTAGCTCACCTGGCATAAAAGGCCATGTGAGCTATTACCATCACTTGGCGTCCATCGTCATAAACTTTCCTTTAAAAATCTTCTCCTCTGAAACCACTGGACTAATTGGAACAAAACTTGCAATCAATGTTCCTTAGGTGGTCCTCTTCCAGAATTATATCGATGACCCGGCCAGTCATCTAAGATGGCTGCCAGGGCCGAGCATAGTTTAACATAGGACCATATGGCAAAATTTACTTAAAGATCTTCTTGTCTGAAACCACTGGGCCAATTGGAACAAAACTAGGCAGTAATGGTCCTTAGGAGGTCCTCTTTCAGATATTTATCGGATGACCCAGCCTGACATCCATGATGGTCCCCAGAGCCGAACATAGTTTAACATAGGACCATATGGGGAATTTAATTAAAGATCTTCTTGTCTGAAACCACTGGGCCAATTGGAACAAAACTAGGCAGTAATGGTCCTTAGGGGGTCCTCTTTCAGATATTTATCGGATGACCCAGCCTGACATCCATGATGGTCCCCAGAGCCGAACATAGTTTAACATAGGACCATATGGGGAATTTAATTAAAGATATTCTTGTCTGAAACCACTGGGCCAATTGGACCGAAAATTTACAGCAATGGTCCTAAGGTGGTCCTCTTTCGAATGGTATCCGATGACCCCACCAGTCATCCATGATGGCCGCCAGAGCCGAATATAGTTTAACATAGGACCTAAATCACTGAAAGATCTTCTTGTTTGAAACCAGTGAGTTGGCTTGATAGCAATGTTCCAGGCTGCCAGTCAAGATGGACATAGTCCAGGTGAGCGATACAGGCTCCTGGGAGCCTCTAGTTAGATGATTGTATCAAGTTATCAAAATTTCCAGTCAGCAAAGATTCTGATGTCACTTCCGGTTTAACATCAACAAACACATGTGGAACAATCAATGTTTTATTAGGCTTGCCATCAAAATAAAGGTCATTTCAGATGAAAGATGAAAGTTTACTCTCATTTAAACTTTATTCAAAAATTATTTTGAGGTCATGTTATTTCAAATAGTAATGTCAAAATAAGTATGTTTCAAAAAGGGGGAGGTTGACTTGGCGAACAAATTTTGAAACTGGCGACAAAAATGATGCTTTGGCAATTTTGTTGGCGACAAGTTTTTGAATGCCAGCACGACCCCTGAATACATTGTGAGCAATAGAACAGAACAGGCCTAGACAGTTTATCTAAATCTAGGTACAGTCAACTTTGCCTTTTACATCAAACAATGAAATAAAAATGCTTTTGATGTTGTTATTAATTCATTTAATTAGTATTCCCTTTTAGTTTCATCTTTTGAGTTTACATTTATACCCCCGCTTTTGAAAAAAGCGGGGGTATATAGTATTCGTTGTGTCCGTTCGTCCGACCTTTGTATCCGCAACTCCTCCTAACCTACTGAATGGGATTTGATGAAACTTTAAGAGAATCTTCATCCCATGATGGCATTGTGCACCTCCTATTTTAGAATTTGATCGGACCAATTTTTGAGGTTTCCCATAGAAAAACATGGACTTTGACTTTCAATGTGATAGGGGGTACCATGTTGCCATCTGCAACTCCTCCTAAACCACTGTATGGAATTTGATGAAACTTGCAGAGGATCTTTATTACATAATGCCATAGTGCACCTCCTATTTTAGATTTTGATCTGATGAATATTTGAGGTTACCCATACCAAAACATGGACTTTGACATTCATTGTGATAGGGGTACCATGATGCCATCCGCAACTCCTCCTAAACCACTGTATGGAATTTGATGAAACTTTCAGAGGATCTTTATTACATAATGCTGTAGTGCACCTCCTATTTTAGATTTTGATCTGACCAACATTTGGGGTTTCCCATAGAAAAACATGGACTTTGACTTTCAATGTGATAAGGGGTACCATGATGCAATCCGCAACTCCTCCTAAACCACTGTATGGAATTTGATGAAACTTGCAGAGGATCTTTATTACATAATGCCATAGTGCACCTCCTATTTTAGATTTTGATCTGATGAATATTTGAGGTTACCCATACCAAAACATGGACTTTGACATTCATTGTGAAAGGGGTACCATGATGCCATCCGCAACTCCTCCTAAACCACTGAATGGAATTTGATGAAATTTTCAGAGGATCTTTATTACATGATGCAGTAGTGCACCTCCTATTTTAGATTTTGATCTGACCAACATTTGGGGTTTCCCATACCAACACATTGACATTGCCATTCATTGTGATAGGGGGGTTCCAGTATGCCATCCGCAACTCCTCCTAAACCACTGAATGGAATTGTCCAACTGCTGTTGGACATTTCCTTTCATGTATCTTATGTAAGGCGGGAGTATATAGTAGTGAGCTTTGCTCACAGTATTTCTAGTTTAGAATAAATTTGTATTATCTTCGATTTTGAACTTTCCTTACTGCTGTAAAATCACTAATTTTTGTGGGGTTAAAATTTCATGGATTCCTTTCTGAAAGTGATTTTGTAGGGATGAAATTTTATTGATTCCAAATTTAACAAATATTGATTAACTAAGGGTTTTTTTTTCATTGGGGATTAATTTTCGTTGATTATACATTTTGCATTTACCCATGAAATAAACAAAATAAAATCCCCCCAAAAAATTTCTGCTTTTACAGTATATTGTCAATTTTGTCTTCTTTTGTCTCCACAGATAGTTAAATAACACAGTTTACTTTCAGTCAAAAGAAATTATCCAGTCAACATTTATTAAGTAACAGTAATAGAGAGGAAGGTTATCTTCGAAAAATGTTTATACGTAAAAAAGATCAGACAAAACCTTCGACAGAAACAGAAAAAATGTCAGAAATCAATATAGCCATACTCTGTAAGTAAAATTGTAATATGTATATGTAGGAGTGTAAGTGAAATTTATGAAAATCCGAAAGTAGGTATGTTTTCCTGATTTTGAGCTTTTGCAAAACAAAAATAGATATTTTATGGCTATTGTTGTTACCAAAGAGTGGGGAGGGGGGGGGGGGGGGGGTGGGTGGGTATGGTATTATTAAAATAAAATGATTTACATGTATATAGAGATGTAAACCTGTTGTTTTTTTTTTAAAGTTTTTATGAAATGCACCAACAAGATAAAAAAAAAATGATAAAATCTTGTTAGATTTTTAAATGCATTTATTAGTGCAAAAAAATAGACCTATAAAAAATAGACCTATGATTTAGTGGACCTACATAGAGATGTTACCTAAATATTTATCCTACTCATGGGTGGAAAGTGGCAGTAATTTCTTTAAAACAAATATTCTCAGCTTTCATTTAAGCCCTTAAATGTTACTTTTACCATAATGGTATTGTATTAATTTACTCAAACAAATTTACTTCAAAGTTCAACTTTTTAAAGAACTATGGTGTTCAGTGGCCACTTGACCTGGAAGTGTATAACGAGACCTAAGAAATTAATGTTGGTTTCAGTAGTTTTCTTGTTTCATACAAAATGGGCTTCAGTCAACACTTTTACATGCCAGTGAAACTAGAAAGAGGATCATTCTGTTCTTAAATAATTAATGTGTTGCATGTTTTGGTAGATGTAGATTTACATGTAAAAAAATTATCATATGTTCATTTGTTTTTGTTGTAGCCGTTTTAGTTGTGATTCTGTGCCTTATATTAGTGGTAGCAGAGAAAAGTTTATCAGAAGCAAAACCTTGGGTTATAGTTCTAGCTTGTATTTTTGTTCTTGGTATATTTGTAATGATGTATTCTTTGTGGGTACAACCAGAAAATCAGGATCCAATTCATTTTAAGGTAATCTTACATTATTTAATTTGTGAATTTTTGTCATCACTTGACGTCCGTCATCTGTCCGTAGTCCGTTAACTTTTCACATTTTAATCTTCTCCTCTGAAACCACTAGCCCAAATGGAATTAAATTTGGCAGGGAGCATCTATATAATGTCCTTTATAAAGGTGTAATTTGAATTGTTATCAGAAAGAAAAAAAAAAAAAATAAATAAAATCCTTTACCAGCCACAGTTTTGTCAGTCAGGGTGGATGAAAATCTACATTTTAAGTTTAATTTTAGTCAGAAATTTTATTCTCTAGGTCTCTTACTAACTCCATGGAAATGACAGGAAAAATAATATGTAAAAAATATGCCACAAATACAGCTAATGTGTTGAAAATGGTGAATTAAAAAATATTATTTTGTTCAATTCTTGGCCAGAGAGTGACCTTCTTGTCAAATGTCTTTAGTATGAAGAAAAATATTAATCCAATCAGACACTTCAGATACAATGAAAATTTATGTATAGAAATGTGCATTTACTGCATATCCCATTCTGTCTGCAACATTGATGTGCAGTAATTTAAATACTGGTAAACATTTGACAACTTAAAATGTCAATGGTAGCAAAATTGTATATAAAAGTTCAGTTCCGAGTTTTTAAGTATCTTCTATAGTTATTTTTGTGTTTTCCCATTTCATAAATTATCTTAAATATGTTACTGTTATTTATCCCCTAAGGTACCTCTGTTACCAGTTTTACCCGTATTGAGTTGTTTTGTGAATATATACCTGATGATGAAGTTATCTACTGCCACGTGGATAAGATTTGCTGTGTGGATGGTAATAGGTAATATCTTTTGTCACAAATATATCTGTATAAAATTGTAGCTAGTATTTAAAATATAAAAAAATTTAAAATTTTCAACGTAAAGCTCTAGAATCACTGAAGTTAAATTGTTTGATTTTTTCACTTCCCAAAGAGAATATGAATAAAAACATTAGTGCATAAAAATTAAATAATCCCAGTTTTGATTAATGTTATGACCTCCAGTGGAGTTCATTTTGCATTAAACAAAGTTAGCATAGCAATTCATGAGCCAGAGAAAAAGTTCTTGCCCAACATGAGTTGATGACAGAATTTAGTACATGTAATAATAGTGTTTTGCTAAATGCAGCAAACAAAAAAAGTAAGTGTGGACACATTATTATACTTGACCCAATAAAGTGTTGAAAAACCCCCCAAAAAACAAAAAAGATACAAAAATTTGTTGATTCTAACAAAAGCACTCATCAAGATGAGTTAAAAGAAAAAATCCACATACTGACATAAGAATTGGATGAAAAATGTAAAAAAAATTACATATCAAGCCACATTGCTTTTTTGGCCCTTTAAAACCCTTATACCTCAAAAACCATAAAAGATAGAAGAAACCTGTTGACATCACTACTGGAAGGAGCGATAAAGATGAATTATTAAAATAAAAAAATCCATATTAAAATCAGATGAAAAATAAAAATTTTAGGTGTCTTTGCAAAATGGTTAATTCTGCCCCCTTTATCTCTGCAACGGCAAAAGTTACACAAAAGGAGTAACCTTTTTTGTATTTCTTATGACGATCCTTTTAAAAAATATCAAAATCAGACAAGGAATAAAAAAAGCTTTGAAAATTAATGTATGTCCCTTTTTCAGCCCCTTATATCTCTAAAAAGGTAAGAAATAGTGCGAAATGGATCTTAAAGAAGTTTTTCCATTTTCACCAAGAAAAATTTAAAATAAAAAATAATAATAATCAGATAAAAATTTTAAAAAGTTACACCAAAATTATTTTCAAAAAAATTAATGATGCCCAGAAAAAAAACGGACCAGATCTCCCAAATCAATCCTAACATGTATTTCTTATGCAAGACCACTTTGGTAAAATATTATAAGGATATTTTTAATAGAACACAAGTAAATGAGGGGAAACCTAACTTTCTACAGATGCTACCGACAACGATAGGTTCAAACCATAATACGTCTGCAAATATTTGTACAATGTTTTTTTAGAAGATGTGGATTATAATCCAACAATTAACTTGAATAGGCTTTACCAGTATGTATTATTTGTTTGCAGGTTTTGCTATCTACTTTGGATACGGTATAAGAAACAGCTCCGAAGGTGTCCACACCAAATCCAAACCATTGCTAGGTGACTCATCTGATGAAGAAACTTGACAGAATACTTGAAAAAGAAAAACCACTCATAACAATTTTGTTAAATTCTTATCTTGCCAAAGTTTAACATCATAGAACACATTGAGAACCATGTACATGAGAATTTATATTCGTCAGATTGTACAAGAACTAAGGCTTGAGTTTTTTATTCATGTTTTGTTAAAAAAAAGGTCTTTCAGAAAATAATCATATCTTAGTATTTTGAAGGTATTTGAACAATTATAAAATGTATGTGAGAAAACAGCTTTACTCCGTCAGGTGGAAAAATGAAACTATTTTTTTTTTTTTTATTAGAACTTTTTTTTTTACTGAATAAATTTGGGACCAAATCATGTTTGATTTTATAACTTGTACTATTTGTCCCACACAGAAAAAAAAAATGATTCATTGAAAAGATGCCAAAAGTTGTTATGAGATTTAAATTTTTCTAGTTAATGTGCGACACACAGTACACAATACAGTTTGATATGTCTTTTTGAAATGATTGTTATAACTTATTTTATTAATGTTTGTTTCACATCATCAGATATTGTTACTGTTAATTAAAGTTTTGCATTTTTGTGTATTTTATGAAATTGAATTCATTTAGAAAGTTTTAAATACTCATTTTTTATTGTAAAATGTTACATAATACATTTATAGACTATATTTCGTGAAAAAAGCATCTACCAATGAAATTCTGAGATTTATAAAAAAAAGTTTGAATGAAAAATTGACGTACAGGTATTGTTATAGTTTAATTGTAAAATGTTACATATTTTTTTGGACTGGTCAATGTGGCATTTATCAATAAAATACTGAGATTGTTTGAATGAAAAATATATTGTTATGATTTAATTGTAAAATTTTAATTTTTCTTTTCGACTGTTCAGTTCAGCAATAAGATTTCTGCTTAACATTTTCTCAATATCAGTTCTTTCTCAGGGCTATTCCATTTATATGAATGTGGGAGGGTAGGAAGAACCCATGTCCAATAATAAAACTTCCCTTCCTACCCTCCCACATCCATTTAATGGAATAGCCTTTATATATACATGTATTATACATTTATAGACTAGATTTTGGGAAAAAGCATCTATCAATAAAATTCTGAGATTAAATTTGATCGGAAAATTAACATACATGTATTGTTCTGAGTTCAGTGCAATAAAGTAAATCTAGTCAAATGTATTGTTGAATTTAAATGAGTTTTAATAAAATGTAGATCATCAGGCTGTGATAAAATTGAAATAAAATCAAATAAAATTATATATTATTAACTATCGGTATTTTCTCTCTATCTGCCTACAGCATGTTTGTTTATTATGATTACTGTTCTTCAGACTGCAGTTACTGTAATAGTTGGTTATTCAAAAACTTAATGCATGTTGTGTTTCCCAGCAGTTTCATGAATGTTTATAAGTAGCAGTGATTGTAAACATGAGAAAGGAAAATCTTGGGATTTTGCAAATTGTGTTATTTTTACTTTGGTTTTATTTTTCTGATATCTTTTAGGCAAATGTACCAGTAAAATGTACAAATGTGGTTAAATTTGTGTATGCAGTCTTCCAGTTTTGAAAATGCCCAAATGGCCTGAAGTCGGGTGATCCTGCAAGTATCTTTTTTATGACCTGTGGCTTACATTCTTTGTATTTGAACACTTATGTTTCATGGGACACCAATTTTTGTGGATTTCGTGGACAGATCAACCCACAAATAAATATGAATAATTATTAAAATATTATGTTTTGTTTAAGCTTAAATGGTCATACACTGAGGTTGTGAGTTTGAATCTCACCTGTGGCGGAGTGTGTTCAACTCCGATCTTAATTGACCAGGATTGCCAATTTTCCTACTGAAGGTAGAGTGGTTCTCTCAGGGTACTCCGGATGCCTCCACCAATAACAAGCATTCTGAAAGTATTGCTGGGCAATACAACGTCCCATACCGGCTTGAGCTATGAGAAAACACGTAAAATCTTAAGTACATGTACGTGAATCGGACGAAGATGTATGGACAGAGTGACTTCTAAAAATCCTGAAACTATGTTTGCATGGGGTACACAATAATTTCCTGATCAGCTTGCTCTGTAGCTCATCATTATGTGCTCACATACCAATAAGATCACTTGGTAAAAGGTCTTTCCAAAGGCACTAACTCTCACAATAATAATCCGATCAGTGCTATTTTTATTTAACTTCTTCAAGATTCAATTCCAAAACTGAGGTTCAAACTTCAAAAAAATCATCCAGACGAAACAAAATTTGAACTTGATCTGTAACTTGTCATGGTTTAACTATATACCAAATATAAAATCAATTTTTCAAGCATGACGAAAAAAAGTGGGGAAAACTGATTATTTACGTGAATTTTCTAAGTCCAAGGACCATAACTCTGCAAAAAAATCATTAGATTGGAACAAATTCGAACTTGCTAAGTAACTTGTCATGGTAAAACTATAAACCAAATATCAAATCAACATCTAAAGTCTTGCGTGAATTTTCCAAGGACCATAACTCTGCAAAAAATCAACAGACCGGAACAAAATTCGAACTTGATCAGTAACTCGTCATGGTAAAACTATAAAAAATATCAAATCAACATCTAAAGTCCCCTTCGGCTTGCAGGTAGGGGTCTAAAAACTGGCCACCACAAAATAGCCAAATGTGTTGAAAATGGCATTAAACCCCAACTAAATTAACAAATAAACATACATGTATAAGACTGAATTAATAATTGATTACACTTGAAAGGAAATCCATTGAAACTGTTTATCTCCTTATATTATTAAACAATTTTGCCAATAACTTCAGCTTTTCATTTCAATATTTCTTTTAATTCCAGAAAAACCACTTGAAAAAGAAAAAAACAGAAGTATACATATAGATTCTCCTTCAGGCACGAGTGAGTTATGGAATTTCTCCAGCATGAGATAGTTAAATTTTCGATTTTCAACACGCGAGCTTTTGCAAGCGTATTAAAATCTAAAATTTAACTATTCAGGGTGGAGAAATTCCATAACTCACGAGTAAATTGAAGGAGAATCTGTTTCTCCTATGATTTTCGACAAAAACCTCAAGAAAATTTCGTTGCTACGTAGTTTGTTTAAATAGACGTCATTTCTGGACTTCCCTAATTTATCGTTCTAATAACTGTAGAAAAAACGCCGGTAATTCCCACGTAGAAATTTAATCACTGGGAAGTGGTTAAAAATATTATGTACTTTTATCCTACCGATTAAACACGTTAAGAATATGAGAATGTATTGTGTACCATAATAATGGGATAATAATCTCATACGTTAACCATCTTACTACAGACAATTCAAAATGATTGTTCTGAATTGTATCTGCCACCTTAGGCCACACCAAATGAATATTAGTTCTTTCGATTTTTGGATCGCAAAAATAGGTGCGAGCGTGCAAAATTTTAATTTTAATTTTTTTTTCTTGAGGACTACTTTTTTCAGGGCAAAGATCAAATTTTTTTAACTAAAATATTGTAAACAATGAGAAAAAATCCCAATTGTTACAAAATTTTATGAGCGGGCAAACAATTTTATTTTTAATTTCTTGAAAAATGAATAAACTGGGCCAAATTTTCAGCAATTTTGCAAAATGAAGTGGCAAAATATTTTTCTTAAAATTTAAATAATGAAAAAGTCGTAGCGGTGAAATCTAAAGAAGTAAAGATCTATTTGGTGTGGACTTAAATCTTTTTTTTAATTAGTAAATATCATTTGTGCATAAATACCATCCGATTAAATGCTAAGCCTTGGGCTAAGAATAAGTTTTAAATAGTGCATGGAATTACAAAAAAAAAAAACCTTGGAAAAGTATTGCCTTGTCTTCTCCAAAATAAGGGGTCTGTAGCTATGGAGTTACATAATTTATTTAAATGATGATTATTCACACATGAAACGATCAATTTGATGAATGTAAATGACATTATAAAGGCAAATGAAATGACAAGTTTATCGGCAGACGACATGATAAAAACAAATGTATTCAAAAGAAATAAAAAAAATAATGAATTTGTAAAATTTATTCATAATAGACATATTTTTAAATACATTTGGTCTCTCTTTAGCACAAAAAGAGCATTACAGTATTGAAAAGCACTTTGTGAAAGAATATAAGACATAAACAATTACCGTAATTTTCTGACTATATGTCGACGGGACATAGGTTGAATGACCAACTTTTACAAAACATTCCTTGATTCTAATGAAGAACTTTTCATTACAAGAAAAAGAGCTTTCAAAATGACATCACTCTGTGGAACCAACTGCTCACAAAAATTTGGCTGGGAAAATTCAGTTAATGGCCGAGGTAGTTTGTCAGTTTTTATTTTGTTTTACGTTACATGGATTCTGAGCTAAAAATGGACTTCATGTCTTTCAATAACAAAAATATGAATATTTTATGTAAAAAAAAGGTGTTGGTTGAGATCAAAATCTAGAAATAATTATGTTTACATAACCTTCATTTGTCTGTGAATGATTGCCAGAATTTTTGTGAAACCAGGATATAGTTAAACATTTGTAGACCTGTTTAATTAAAATTTGCTCTGACAGAATTCTTCAATTTCGATTCCAATTTGAAGGTACAAATTCTGAAATGAAGATAGGTAACTCTTGGCAACAATAAACAAAGTCTTGATATATCGCTAGCTAAAACTTTAGACTGAACCCAGGTCCTACAGCTGATGCACCAGTGGCAGCATTTGTCAGATGGAATCCCATAGCTTTTTCATCATCATCTCCCTGTAGACAAAAAATAAACAATTAAGTGACAACATTATCAAAATTTTACTGTAAAATAAAGTTAATTAACATAGTTTTTTCCTTGACACATCCTACTCTTAACTTACTTTGAAAAATATTAATTGACAGAGAGAGAATATACATTGAAAAAACATCTATCAAAATGCATTTAAATAGTAGCATTTACAAGTCTTGTTTCTTCAGCACAATGTTTAATATGTTGTTTTCTCTTTTCTAACTGTTTCAGTTATGAGAGTCACTGGCGAAACTTAAGTACATGTGCGATTGCCAAATTTTGAAAATCAATGTCCGATAACTTTCCACTGTTTTGACCCCTACCCCAAGGAATAAAGTTTTTTATCCTTCGATATTCTGATGTCGTCCCAAACTATACTGATGCTACGGGACATCTAACTGCATGTCCCCACCCACATGTGCAACTTTATTTGTGGGTTTATACAACTGTTTATATTTCAAATAATGACTTATAGGTTTGTCCTTAAAGACGACATGGTTCAAATTATTGAAAACAAATTTGCATAATTCTGACAGCATCAAACTCATTTCTATTACTTGTGACATCAATAATTTTCAATAATTTTATCTAACCTGAAAACAGATTGTAACAGTGTTATACATACCAACAATTTGTTATAGGCCTTGCCACCAGATGGCGGTTTTGGGGAGTTAAGATGTTTCCTTGGTTGTTCACTTTTAGCCGGCCATGTTGGGAACATAGAAGGGTCTATAGGTAATGGCGATTCCTTGAAGTATTCTTGTTTGATTCCATCTTCTGCTGTGATTCGTTTGGCAGGACTATATGTTAGAAATCTGTAATAGAGTTAATACCATATGACAGATCGAATTGACTTGTAGAAAATTTACCTAAATCACGATTAAAATTTTTTTTAATTATAAAGATTTTTTTTAAAAATGTGCATTTGGACTAATAAGAACACATTTACATATAATCTGTTGATACATGTAAATAAGATTCCTTTTGTGGTAGGATCAATATAAATGCATTCCAATTTGAAAATATCAGGTCATGTATTTTACAATTGATGCCTTTACTTGCTTCAGTCTATAGCTAGGTGCAATTTGTCACATTCAGAATTTAAGTATTATTTTTCAATTAAATCTTCTCACTTACAGCCAGTATTGTTTCGATACACACTTGCTCACACAAATTTATAATATAATAATTGCAATTATCAATTTTTTAAATCAGCCAATGCATTGTCAGTGATCGTAATTTGTAAGGCAATCAAGCCACAACCTGTGCATATCTCCTAAATGACAGTATGAAGGTCTGCTGTCATCTGGTGAACTCACCTTCTATGTTCATACACCCTCTTCCTTTTGGTGAAATCAGTTCATGGAATGAATTGTTGGCATTTTGAAAGTTTATAATTGCACAAATATGATTTTGAATTGGGGAATTTTCAATACAAAAATAAGTGCATTAAAAAATTTGAAATGACTACCTCAGACTTCTCCCATAATTTGTAAAACCATTATTTTAAATATTTTTCATGCATTTTGTGTATATTTGGTGCAATTCATAGATGTAAAACATGTATTTAATGAAATAAAATCTCACAGGAAGAGTTAATTACATTTTACATTTAAAATTTCATACGTGAAATGTTTTTGTTTCCCTGGAATAAATGACTGAATAAAATTGGGTCAGTTCAATAGTCATAGTTACAACCTATTTGCGACTGAATAAAGTACTAAAATTGTGAAAAAAAAATTTCACAGACCAACATTTACAGCCAATACACTAATACTGACCTATTTAATAAATCAAACCCAGCATCAGAGAGATAAGAACCAAACTTCTGCCGTAATGTGTTGTAAGGATGGTCAGCAAAGTTACCAAATGAACATTTCTTTACCCCAGGAAGTTCACTGTAACCAGGCCAAATTTTCTCATTAGGTGTTCCCAGATCCTACAATATAAATATTGTACAAACAACCATCTTTTAAGTTCGAAAATATTTTTTCATTGATATTTCACTTTTCTTAAAAGACCATATGCTAAAATAATAAAGTATGCAGAATTAAACTGTTGTATTACAAAAGGGAAATAATTACAGTCAAACCTGCTTTAAAGGGCACCTCTATATAGCAAATCACTGCCTATAAAGGGCACAGTGAAAAAGTCCCATTCAGGAACAAAGCATTTAAAATTAACCTCTGTATAAAGGGCACAAGCTCATAAAGGGCATCTTTTTCTGGTCTCTTGTGTGCCCTTAATTGACAGGTTTGACTGTACTAGCATTTGCAGGAACTTTAAATCAGGTATGTCGATGAGTTTATCTAAGATATTGTTACATATAGGTGAAGACATGCACTGATGTACATGTAAGGGTGGGCACCAGTCACAGTGACCCAGTACCCCTTACAGAAGCACAGAGATGAAAGATGAACAAAAAAAATACCTTAAAAATTCTATTGAGTTCATCAATTTCTGTTCTTCCAGGCCACAAAGCCTTCATCATCAGTAACTCTGCAAATATACATCCTACAGACCACATATCAATAGCGGTGGAATATTCCTGAAATACAGTATATACAGACTACATATCTATATGGGTGGAGTATCCCTAAAATGTAATTACATATTGTAATTAATCCTTCAGAGAGTTGGCAAGGGCACTCAGTAGAGACAATTATACATTTATTGTATGCAATTGTTCTGCCATGAACTAATGAACTACAGAAAATGCTATTTGATGAGAAATTATCAAAAATGCAAGAATTCATTTTTATATATTAACTGTTGAAAATACTATAAAATAAAATAAAAATCCAACTACATGTGAATGAGTGTTGCAGTAATTACACTTACAGTGAAACCTGCTTTAGCGACCACCTGTATTAAGCAATAAACTGTCTTAAAAGACCATCATTTCAAATTCCCTTTGTAGTGCATTCTACATAAAATTAACCGGTATATAAAGACCACCTGTCTTTAGTGACCATAATTTTACTCTCCCTTGGAAGGTAACATAAGACAGGTTCGACTATTGTTTTGTCTTTTTACAGATGTATATGAATCACATGAATTCATCTCATGCTGTCTAATTTCTACAATTTGTTATAATATAAAAATGCAATAATTTCTGATTGCATATGTTAATAGTATCAGCATATACCTTAATACCAAGTAATAATTCTGGTGATCTGTACCACAGCGTCACTACGACTGGTGTGTATTGTTTTAATGGTTCACCATACTCTCTAGCTAAACCAAAATCTCCTATCTGAAAAAATAACGGGATCATAAAGTTATCACTGTAATATCAACATATTGTCACCTAAAACAAACTAAAGCTCATAAAAGGTCTTTAAATATTGGAAAGACTTCCTTTTTTGAACCTCCCTGAATGACGGAATAACCAAAGATACATGTATTCCTTATTTGCAGATATTTGAGTTGCCTCCCAAATGCATGAGATATCTTACCTGACAGAAGGTGTCTTGGGCAAAAATTACTTCAACTGTTTTTCTTAAAATAATGAATTGGGGAAGGCTTCCATCAGACATAAAAAAAAATGTAATATCAACATATTGTCACCTAAAACAAACTAAAGCTCATAAAAGGTCTTTAAATATTGGAAAGACTTCCTTTTTTGAACCTCCCTGAATGACGGAATAACCAAAGATATTCCTTATTTGCAGATATTTGAGTTGCCTCCCAAATGCATGAGATATCTTACCTGACAGAAGGTGTCTTGGGCAAAAATTACTCCAACTGTTTTTCTTAAAATAATGAATTGGGGAAGGCTTCCATCAGACATAAAAAAAAATGTAAGAAAATATATCACAAAAAATATCATTAATGTTTTTCAAGGATACTATGGAAGACACCTTCTCCAAAGAGAAGATAACTCCGTAAATGGGAGATAAATCTTAAAGTCGGCATTTAGGCATTCTATAAGAGCAATTATTGATCCCAACCATAATTGAAAACTTGCCAGTTCTTCACAATTTCCCCAATATGAGGTCACTTCAATGCACAAACATACATATATTGCCTATTAACTGATGTTAAAATTTACATTTGCTTAATTTTGAAATTCTTTTATTAGACCTTCTGCAATTCTCTCAGGGAAAACTGACATTGTATGCTGTTAAAGACACATTCTATTCCATTATTGGCTTTGAACTCCAGTTTTCACCATGAGTGCACATGAAATATAATTCATAAATGAGATAAGTACAAAGGTTTTTGCAGTCTTCTTGACCATCTGAGTAAGCAAAAATCCACCAAACAGTCAAAAAAACACTGTTCAAATTGCATTACAAACCTTTAGAATTCCTTTGTGGCTAAGTAGTAAATTTGATGTTTTTAAATCTCTATGTATTATCCAATTGTCATGGAGATGTGCAACACCCACTAACAACTGTCTGAGTAATGTTTTAACTTCCCCTGAAAAAATAAGAATAAAATACAAAAAAATTAATTCACTTTATTACTGATTTATAGCATGTGTATTGTAAGCTTTTGAATATTTTGATATTTGTTCAAAGGATTTTTCCAGGATTTTTTCAATTTTCAAGTACTGTATTTTCTGGACTATTAGTCTATGTGGACTATAGGTCTAATTGATACATTCTCCATAGACTTATAATGATAAAATGGTCACTTTAAATTAAAAAAGTCTCGACCTATAGGCAGGAAAATACAGTCAGTATTTCTTCAGTGTTCACAGAATAGTGCTCTATTTGCTTACGTTTGCGATTCAATAGGCAAAAAGATTCTTCATATCAACAGATTACCTCATCTCAATAAAAGTAAATCTGATTTAGACATTATGCAATCGACATACATGTAAATATCATCTCGTCAAACAGTAATTGGCAATAATACTTTCAGAAGGGAGGTTACTCCAAATTTCAGAACAACTCCCGCCTAGATAGTAAAATTTGACTGCCAATACATTTTCACGATTATCTCCCATAATTGGGACATTTTTTATATTTTAAAGGTCAATTCTAAACTGAGAACATGTAAAATGAAGTACCACACTATTTTGTCCTGTTTTCCCTGGATGCGCTTGGACTCCTGTTTGAAACCTGTGTTAAATATTCAGACAAAATTTAAAATTCATATTCAATTTATCCATTAAACATACCGACTAAAAACGGTTGTTTCATAGTTTCCATCAGACTTTTGAGATCATGTTCTACGTAATCCATTACAATATATATCTTGTCCATATTACTGCCGACTACAATTTCCTGAAAGGAATTACAAACATACAGAAGAATATTTACATGAAACACAACTACAGTCAGACCTGCTTTAAAGGTCAGCTCTACATAGAAGATCACTGTCTACTTAGGGCACTACCAAGATGTCACCCATGATAAACATAGCTTGTAAAATTAACCCCTGTGGGACAGTCTTGTCCCTTGGCTGCCTTTTATAGACCAGTTTTATTGTACAATGTACAGTATACCAATTTTGAGAAAATCTGTACAAAGTATAAATATATACATGTATTCACGTGGTTGAAAGTATGGAGTGTGCCAGAATTTAGAAATCATGTAAATTTAAATATTTTGTCTATGAATACATTGGAATAAAAATATCCAAATTCAGACATCTAGTTAATTCCAGAAAACTTTCAGGCATACACATACTAAATAAGATACATTGTATCAACAGAAAAAAAACAACTGACTAAGCAAGTTTCAAGAAAAGAGTGTTAAGAAAATTTCTGTAGAAATACTATTAAGTCAGAAATAATATTGTCCAATTATTATTACAATAAACTCCTCCTAATTGCATACCCTTTTTGTCAGAATAAATTATGCAATTAACAGGACTATGTAAATAAGTGAAATTCTTTATTTTCATGTAAAAACACAATATGTGTCATTTCTGTTGTCACTAATTGTAATAGTTACTATATAAACATGTGTATATGAACTTTGTAAACAATATTTTTTATTAATTTGATCATATTAAAGTCTGTTTTATTATTTTCTATAAGATATTTTCAGTCAATATATCTTGACTTTGTATCAAATTTGAAAAAAAAAATATACATGATTTAGAACAAAATTATGCATTTAAAAAGAGTCTGATAATTAACATAGACTATATGGTAAATGGTTTGGTGTCTCGAAATCGTATGCAAATAAGAGGAATATTCTATTAATAGATATCCAATTAAGTGGAGTTGACTGTATAAATCTTTTAGTTAATAGCCAAATCATTAGATACTTACCCTGACTATTACAATGTTTGGATCTAATTCTTTTATTTAATAACCAAATCATTAGTTACTAACCCTGACTATAACAATGTTTTAGTCAACAGCCAAATCATTAGATACATGTACTTACCCTGAGTGTAACGATGTTTGGATGTAAATCTTTTATTTAATAGCCAAATCATTAAATACTTACCCTGAGTGTAACGATGTTTGGATGTAAATCTTTTATTTAAAAGCCAAATCATTAAATACTTACCCTGACTATTACCATGTTTGGATGTAAATCTTTTATTTAATAGCCAAATCATTAGATACTTACCTTGACTGTAACAATGTTTGGATGTTGAGGTTTTAGTTAATAGCCAAATCATTAGATACTTACCCTAACTGTAACAATGTTTGGATGTTGAGGTTTCAGTTAATGGCCAAATCATTCGATACTTACCCTGACTGTAACAATGTTTGGATGCTGAGGGTTTAGTTTATAGCCAAATCATTAGATACTTACCCTGACTGTAACAATGTTTGGATGCTGAGGGTTTAGTTAATAGCCAAATCATTAGATACTTACCCTAACTGTAACAATGTTTGGATGTTGAGGTTTCAGTTAATGGCCAAATCATTAGATACTTACCCTGACTGTAACAATTTTTGGATGCTGAGGGTTTAGTTAATAGTCAAATCATTAGATACTTACCCTGACTGTAACAATGTTTGGATGCTGAGGGTTTAGTTAATAGCCAAATCATTAGATACTTACCCTGACTGTAACAATGTTTGGATGCTGAGGGTTTAGTTAATAGCCAAATCATTAGATACTTACCCTGACTGTAACAATGTTTGGATGCTGAGGGTTTAGTTAATAGTCAAATCATTAGATAATTACCCTGACTGTAACAATGTTGGGATGCTGAGCTTTCAGTAACGTGTTTATCTCCCTTAGAGATGTAATAGGAAATCCCTCTTTCTCCTTCTCCATCTTTAATCTCTTCAGTGCTACAATTTCATCTGCAAAATAAAGTATTTATTTTCATTGGTTTTAATTTTTAAGGTTTAGTGAAGATTTGTCATAAGGAGGTACCAAACACTTTTACTAAAATACATTTGGCTGGTTTAGTTTTCATAAAATTTTGATGAAATATTTACTTTGACCTGTTGACAAAAACATAAAAATTTCAAGAAATTTGAACCACACAATTTACGGGAATAATTTCATTGGATATATAGCAGATTGACAAACACTGATATTGATTATTGAGAAGCTTTTAAGAATTCAAACTTTTGCAGGATTAGAGCATATTCAACTTAGTGTAATAAATATTGAAACAATTTGTGATGGAGATCTTTTTTTCATTATGTTTGTTCACAGGCATTTTCAATGAAGTTAATAAACCTTTTCAAAAAGAATTTTTAAGATTTAAGAATTAAGTAAATAAGATTGTTCAGTCATAAGTCAAACAGTTTGTGTCAAAGTATGTAAGAATTAAAAGAAATTACCCTAATATCATTATCTGTTTTTAACCGTTTAAAAAGTTTTTGTAAAATGATGGGGCCTATTTAAAATTTATGTAGACAGCTAGAGCACCAAAGAGAATCATCAATATTTACACAGGAAATTTGGCAATACTGGAGTAAAACACCTTTAAATGAAATGGCTTCAAATTCACAACCTGGGCATTTATAGCCATGGGGATAATTATCACACAATCTTAATACTGAAATACAATGTAGGTAGATTTTATAATAAAGATAGACATAATAGTACATGTACATGTATGTGTTAATAGAATATGTTTGTTTGTTTAGTTTGGGTTTTACACCGTTTTCAGCACATTTAGCTATTTCGCGGCGGCCAGTTTTTATTGGTGGAGGAAGCCGGAGTACCCAGGGAGAACCACGACCTTCGGTAGAAAAATTGGTAATCCTTGTCAATTAAGATCGGAGTCGAACACACCCCGCCACAGGTGAGATTCGAACTCACAACCCCAGCGTTGACAGGCTAGTGATCATGACGAACTACCTAGACCACTCAGCCAGCGAGGCCCCTAATAGAATATGAATTTTATTTCATCTTAGAATGTGCAAAATATGAAAATTTGCGAAATGATACATCAAGTCGAATTATAAAATAAGGCCATCTGCTTTCAAATTAGCACAGTTACTAGCTGTCCATAATATTAAAGAACTAAGTAATCTTGGTAAAATTTTATGTATACATGTAGCTGAAAATGTAATTGCATTTTTATTGGTGCTAACTGATACCTAATATTGTACAAAATATATTTATAAGATAAATTCGAATAAAGAGCATTATTATCTGTAGTAATGAGAAACCAGAGTGAGTTATCTTTTCGAAACCAATGTAGGTAAGGGAGATAATAAATTTGTCTCCCTTTTAGCCTCAGGACAAAAGGGAGAGAATTTAATTATCTCCCTTACCTACATTGGTTAGGAAAAGATATATCTGGTTTTATATATTTTTAAACTCTAGAAAGTATATGTTGAGTTTTTTAAAACAATAATATTAAAACAAACACATGTAAAACATTAGATATACCTGTTTTTTTGTCTTTGGCTCTATACACAACACCATAAGCACCTTCCTCGATTCTATTTAAACAATGAAATTCCTCCACATTCCGACAGCCCTGAATAGCAGGGAAATATGGAGGTAACTCTGGTAATAACTCGACAGGTGAGTCCGGCGGTGTTTCTGCCAGATAACCATACCCATCTTCTTCGTGTTCACTCATGTGAACAGAATGGGTCTCACTCTCTACATCTGAATGGTCATCAAATTTAGACTTTACTTTCTCTGGAAAATATTTGTTTACATAAAAATGTTTATTTCTTTGGACCATTACCGAATTTTAAAACTTTACTGATTGGTTTACAGTTTTATTTTCTGTGTATCTCATAAATTTTGTGGTTAGATTTTCTTCTTTGATAAGAAGTTTGTACAAAAAAATCACAACAAACAAGCATATACACAATTGTCTTATTTCATATATCTTCAAAAAATGTTTTTTCTAAATGCCTGTTTTCGAAATTGTTACAACAAGTTTTGAAAACTTATTTATAATTTAATGAATAATTTCTATAAAACTTATTCAATATAAATCCAATAACTGTATGCAAAGCTTTACAAGCAGTTATTTCTGTTTAAGCCACATGTATGTCAATTGTTTAGAGCTTTTCTGTTTATAAAAATCTGTGTCGGAGTTGGAAATTTTTTTTAATATTTACAGGACTTTTCCATAATCTTTAGTGGAGTATGATTAAATTTTATTTTGAGATAAGAACTTAGACTTACATGTATCATTGATTTTGCTAAATAGTAAACGGGGCTAATAGTATGAGACCACAGCCCATACCAAGTTACATAATACACCAAATTCCCACTGGAAGCCAGCTTACGACACATCAAATTTATTTTTGTTATTTGGATTTTTTATGGCAAAAATGGGTGTGAGCGAGCGAAATTTTAATCTTCCTGAGGACTAGTTTTTCAGATGAAGATCAAATTCATGTGAAGCACAATATTTTTCAACTAAAATATTGCAAAAAATGAAGAAAAAAACCCATTTTAAACCAAATATTAGTAGCGGGGAACACTTTTAATTTCTAATTTCTTGAAAAATGAAGAATTTGGGGTCATTATTTAGCATTTTTGCAAAATGTTTCGGCAAAAAAACCTTTCTTAAAATTTACAGTCCGAAAATCGGAGCGGCGGTATCCAATGATCTAAAAATCAATTTGGTGTGGACTTGGAATTAGTTTTTAAATTGTGATGTCAAAATTTTTTTTATGATGTAAAATAAGAAGAATGACAGCAAACTGGATTTTCATTCAGTTTGGAACCACCGGTAAGCCAATCTGTCCGACATACATCGCAAAACTGAGAACTTGATTTTAAATGTTGGAATATCCAGTTAAGAATTCCAGGGATTTTATTTACTTTTATCCAATGGCAGTCACAGAGACGATTTTTTTCCAGCCAAGAAAAAAACAGAAATGCACCATTCAATGTAGATCTGATATAAATATTTTATTTTACTGTAATGACAAACTTTTAATTAGGCATCAATTACCTCCAATGAACTATGGCTATCAGCCTATGTACTAAATAAACAATAATGGAAACATCAGGATTGCAAAAAGCAGAAAACTGCTAAAAAAAAAACAGAATAAAATCATCCCTGTGGTCATTTACTAACCCATGTGATTGACATCTTTTTCCTCTTCACTATGTTTACTTTCTTCACTCTCACTTTCACTAGAAGTATCACTGTCACTCTCTGAAAAAAAATATAAGACTTTTGCCAAACAGATATTACTCTATTCATATAAGCAACATTTTTTTTTCAGCTTTTAAAATTTTTGTCCTTTAAAACAACTGATGAGTCGTAAATGTTTTGCAACAAAATTTATATCATGGAATGATATTATATAATCGAGACAGATAGAGACGTGATTTTGGCAACAGGAAAAAAGAGAATACTTCTCCAGCCATTTTAATATGTATAATAAAGGAACCATAATGTACAAATCCTGACTTCCAACAGCAGAAGAAAATCATGCATGCAGACAGCCCTTAGATGATATACAGTACAGTGGAACCTCTGTAAACCGAACAGCTGTAGGATCGGAGAAATCGGCCGGTTTTCAGATGGTCTGGTTTTAGGAGGTTCCAGAAAAGACGTTTCTGATCCGGAGAGTGAAACCAGAAGTGTATTACAATGTATTATAATGAAGTTGTAAAATTGTGCCATGTGCTTACATACATTGTATGTACATGTACCACGCGGATATTATTTAAATACAATTAATTGTTTTTAATTTCAATCCGACATTTTTATTGATGCCTGATTATTGTTTGATTACCAACTTTCATACCTTTATTTAAAATGATTATTTAGTTTAATGATGTCAATCATCGATCGATTAAGGATGATATGTATTACGGTTCACTGATTTTCCAGGTAATACATTGTTTCGGCCGGTTTCTGGAGGTTAATTTGACAAGAATATATATGTTTTGTACTGGAAAGTACAGCCAGTGTTCGGAATTCAGAGGGTCTGGTTTTCAGATGATTTTTTTACTTGAATATATAGGCAAAAATTCCGGACCAAAAGTAATAGTTCGGTTTTCAGAGGAATCCGGTTTTCAGAGTGGCCGGTTTTCGGGGGTTTCCACTGTATAATTATGTAATAATATAAAGATATGGAATCGACTACATCTAGGGTTTGTCATGTGGTCTTTTACAGCAAAAGTCAATAACAAAATATAAGCACAAAATCTGATCTATAAAGAAAACCATTGCTTGTATAAATCCATAGTTAAACAAGAATATGTGTCCACAGGACATGATGCCCTTCTGCACTATCATTATGTATGTTCAATGGACCATGAAATTGGGGTCAAATCCCCAATTTGACATGCAATTGAGACAGATCACATAATAATGAACGTAATGTATTAAGTTGATGTGACTAAAACTTGATCCTAAATTACCTTCACCAAAAACTTTAACCTGAAAATGAACTGTTTCCACACTATCATATTTCTATGTTCAGTGAACCATGAAAATGAGGACAAAACCCTAATTTGCAAATTAGAAAGACCACATTATAAGGAACATAAGTACTAAGTTTCAAGTTGATGTGACTACAACTTCACCCTAAACTACAATCACCAAAAACTTTAACCTGATTCAGGACGGATGGACAAAAAACAGACGCATGAACACAAAAAACATAATGCACATCTACTATCGTACTCGGGGCATAAAAATCTGACAGATCTAAATTTCCACTATAAATCATGTAAGGTCTACATCATCTGAATTCGGCTGATCTTCAGTCCACTATAAATATCCATATTTATGTATTTTTAGTAATAGTGGCCATATTGGTCCAAGGTCCAGTCATCTGGCCATAATTTTGAGAGAGACTGCCTAATTACCTGACTCTGATTCATCTGAATCCGAATCATCTGATTCTTCCTCCTCTGATTCCTCCTCACTTTCTTCTTCTTCAGCAGGGTGCTCCTCTGGTTTAGGAGCTTTTTCCTCATCTTTTTTCTTTGGAGATTCTGGAGGTTCTTCCTTTTTCTCTGTTGGTTTTCCTGTAAAACATAGTCACAGAATGTATTTTATCATAACAAAGTTTAACCACAACTTGGTTATATCTAATTATATCTAAATTCATTTCTTTTTATTTTTCATGCCACAAATAGTCAGTTTTGCACTATATGATTGGCTGTCATGGCCAAAATGCTGCTTTTCCGAGTACATTTTTTACCTCCTCTTTGGAGAGCAGTCATATTTTCTAAATACAAGCTTCTTTCCTGAGACAGAAATCACTGCAATCCCTCTTTTCCATGGATTTTTTCTTTGTTAAAAATAAGGGATTGAAATCAGAAAAATAGGATACATCATGTTACTGGAAACACAGAATTTTTTTAGAGCTTAATTTAGGGGTTGAAAATTTAATTATTCAGACCATTTGGAGTTGCCTTTTTTACAACGGGCTACCCAATTTCAAGACCTGAAAAGCCTGAAGGGCTAGTCAAATAAAAAAGTGCACTTGTGTTTTTATATCTTATGTTTTCCGCTTATTTTCCCCACGATAAAAAAAGATAGAAGTCGAGTTAACCACTGTATTGAATTATAAACAACCAATCGTATCGATTTGCATTTGGGATACTCGCATTATCGATTTTATACCCGTCTGGATCCGGATAGCTTTGCTCTCTCAACAGAAACCAGAAAGTCATTGCCCCTGTAATAATAACAACAAGCGGTACAGCTTGTTGAACTTCATTTTTTACTTTAAACAAAGTACAGAAACTTAAAATATCGATAAAAAAGAATACCGAAGCGACAAAACAGTGGGAAAAGTCCATAAATTTGAAAGACAATCGTAAATGAACTTTGTTTTCTCATCTACGGGAGAAATATGTTAAGACATGAACTTTATTATTTCAGAGAGTTAGGACTAGTACTTCACTTGCACTTATAACTTGGGTTCTAGTTTGCTATCAAGGACGAGTAGATTTGACCTTCATGCTAGCCCTGTGCTAGTAAGTGTGTGCAGAAAATTTCAACCCCTGCTAATTGGCTATGTCACTGGGAACATTTTTTGTGGAAGATGGAGTAAAAAGGCTGAACATTAAACCTTGCACTGGAAAACAGTCTGTATTTTAACAATCAAACTTTTTGTTGTATATTGGGAAAATTGTGTCTAGTGTTTAAGCTAGCATAAAATAGAGCAGAGCACCTTGTCCCCATTTCTGTGCACCACTCTACCTTTTCAGTGCTCCCCTCATACTTCTGAGTAAGTTTAATACAAAAGACAGTAAAAACACTTAAATGCAAATAAACAAGTCTCAATGAATTCAAAATACACTGAAGTGGTAATAGAAACAAACCAAAAAAAACTCTTAAAAGGCCATTAAATACTGTAAATTCGGAAGTTATTGTGATGTTTTTATTATTGCAAAAATAGCAACAGGGTTGTAATCGCAATAATTTAAACTCGCATTTTGTAATTTTTTATATGAATTAAGCGGAATTTTTCTGAATATTGCAAAAATTAAAATCGCATTTTGGTCTAAAAGGACAAAATTGCAATAATAAATGTGCCCAATAATTTCTGAACTTACAGTAAACAAATACTTGACATTTTCTAAAAGTCACATTTAATATCTAGTTTACAGTATCCTTATCCTAAAAATATGCCCCTTCCTGTAAATCGCTGTCTTCACTAAAATTTATCACCTCTCCTTCTAGTGTCCTACCTTTCTGTTGTGACGGAGGAGATTTATGTTTATGTCGTGATCTGTCATCTCTTCCTCTTTCGTCTTTTCTGTGTTGCTCTCTACTTCTACTTCGATGGTGGCTTGTTTTCTCAGTTTTTCTTTCATTTCTCTCTTTATCACTTCTATGTACAGCTTTAAAGAAAAGTAGTTACTGACTAAAATTCATGGTGAACTATTTTTCTTGACAGAAATTATATACAATACACATCTTAGGACATTGTCAGAATATATATTTGTATGAGCCTTAGAAACAGGTAGAAATGTGAGATTTACTAAGATTTACGTATATGTGTTTATCCTGTAAAGTGTTATCTGTTATAGAGAAAATGCATGAAAATTGAACATTTAAAGCCAATTTGAAGTAGATTTTTGGTCCATAATCTTGGGAAATCATGATATCATAAACACAGAACCAGATTACAATAGAAACACTTGAATAAGTGGACAAGGGTACCAGGATACTTAATTAGCCTATTGACCTAATAAAGCTTAAATTTATTCAACCCCAGTATTTAACCTGTAAATCAGCTAGTTGCAGGATAAATTTAAATTTAATTGTACAGAAAACAATAAAATTGTTGTGAAACAGCTCATGAAATACATGATAAAAAGGTCAGTTGTTGAATGGGCTTAAAGTAAATAAAACAACAACAAACAATAAAAAAATAATCAATAAAGAAATAAAAAAACAACAAAAATGCTAACACACATTAACATAGCTATTGATTTTCTGAAAATGACCATGCATTTTATATACTTTATTACATATGTATATCTAATTTGAGCAATAATAAATTCATGAATATAGAAACATAGAATAGAGAATAGAAACGGGGAATGTGTCAAAGAGACAACAACACGACCAAAGAGCAGAAAACAGCCCAAGGCTACCAATGGGTCTTCAACGCAGTGAGAAATCCCACAGCCGGAGGCCAGCTTCAGCTGGCCCCTAAACAATCATGCATATTAGTTCAGCAGAATGGATGCCACACTAAACTCCCAAACATACAAATGAACCAAAATTAAAAAAACACACACGTCAAGAAATAGCAAAGGGATATTCGAAGGAGGGAAAAATCGAAACAACTGACAAACTCCAGAGAACAACATGGACCTCACCAAAAAAATCGGGGTAGACTCAGGTGCTCCAGAAGAGTAAGTAGTCTCTGCTTCCTGCAGGACACCCGCCATGCTGCCCATGTCAAATCCGGTATGAGGAAGGGATAACATCAATGGAACAGGTCCATTTTCATTTGGCAAACGGTTTTTTCATACCTGTCAACCAAGTCATGATGACGTCCATAAAAGTAACAAAGGCTAGAGGCTACTTTACTTTATAAGAAAGTCATATTTTATATAAGCATGTAAATTCAGATGGTCCTTTTTATCACTCATATACACAACAAGAGGCTCACCAGAGCCTGTATCACTCACCTGGAGTTTGGTTTACTTTGGACAATTAATCAACTATTTGACCAAGTTTGTTGCAATTGGTTCAATTGTTCAGGGAAAATTTATTTGACAAAAAAGGGCAATAACTCCTAAATTGGTTTTAGGATTTCCTTTAAAATTTCAGGGTATGTAGATCTCAACATGGCAAACATTTTTCAAATTTACATTTCACTTCTATCTCAAATAGTTTTGGAGATAAATGACGAAAAATGTTAAATTTTGAAAATTTGACGAAAAAAGGGCAATAACTCCTAAATGGGTTTTGGGATTTCCTTCAAAATTTCAGGGTAGGTAGATCTTGTCATGCTGATCAATTTTACCCCCCCCCCCCACCCCATCAGATTTTTGATATCTGTAATGGTTTTTAAGTTATAAGCCAAAAACAACACATGCACCCCTATTTTCTATTTTTAGCTACGACAGCCATGTTTTATGTCAGATCAAAATAAATTGAGGATCGTTTGTAGAGGACATGTCACAGATCATTCCTATTAAGTTTCAAACCAATCGGCCCAGTGGTTTCAGAGGAGAAGATTTTTGAATGAAAAAATTTTGAAAATTTGACAAAAAAGGGCTACAACTCCTAAATGGGTTTTGGGATTTCCTTTAAAATTTCAGAGTAGGTAGATCTCAACAAAGCAAACATTTTTCAAATTTACATTTCACTTCTATCTCAAATAGTTTTGGAGATAAATGACGAAAAATGTTAAAATTTTGAAAATTTGACAAAAAAAGGGCAATAACTCCTAAATGGGTTTTGGGATTTCCTTAAAAATTTCAGGGTAGGTAGATCTTGTCATGTTGATCAATTTAACCCCGTCAGATTTTTGAATAAAAATAATTTAATGCTCTAGAGCAATTAAAAAGTCTCGTGCGGAAACGGAATTTTATTGGCCGTCCTCAAGGTCGCGACCTCGCACTAAACAAATCGTCAAGAGATATCCGGTCGAGCGTAAACGATAACAAAAACAAATGTTATGGAATTTCTCTATCCTCAATAGTTAAATTTTAGCTTTTAACACACTCGCTAAAGGCTCGCGTGTTGAAAATCGAAAATTTAACAATTGAGGTTTGAGAAATTCCATAACTCGCGAGTAAATTGAAGGAGAATCTGTTTCTCCTATGATTTTTCGACAAAAACCTCAAGATAATGATGTTGCTATGTAGTTTGTTTACATAGACGTCATTTCCGGACTTCTCTAGTTTATCGTTCCAATAACTGTAGAAAATAACGGCGGTAATTCCCATGTAGAAATTTAATCACCCGGAAGTGGTTAAAAATATTATGTATTTTTATCCCACCGATTAAACACCTCAAGAATAGGAGAAAGAACAATATAATTGTGGTATTGTGTTATATTGTCAGTATTACATTGTATATGTTGTTTATGTAAAATTAATCATAAATGTTTATTGTACATGTATTACATGCCCTTAGTGGGTCATTGATTTGTCAATAAAGTTATTATACAAACCTTCAATTCTAAGTTGTGCAACTTTATTTTTTTCTTCTTCTCTTTTCTTCCTTCTTTCTCTTTCATCTCTCAATCTCTTATCTCTTTCCCTTCCTCTTTCTATTTTTTCCAATCTTTCCCTTGAAAAAAATTGCTGTTTAAATGTTTAAACATATCACTTGGAGTAATTCATAAGATAAAAAAAATAGAAAATGGTTGTAAAGAAGTGATAATTAATTCTAATATGACATGCTGATTTTGCTATAGAAACACACTGTTTAAATAGAACAATTATTATTGATGAGCACAATGCATTGTTGACTTGAAGAGTGTATCACATATGAAATACCTATAAGGTGCCAAAATGTGGTTTTTTATTGATGAAATAAATTTTCAAAGTTAAATCCATCCACTTATTGACTTAACCGAATAGATCTTAAATTTTTTACTTTGCAAACAAAGCTAAGCTCAAAATACAACAATTATAACCGTGACTTGAAATGGCTTCACAGTCAAAAGTGTGACGTCACAACCCAAGGTATAACGTAATACATTCAAATGACACCAGATTGACAGTTAAAAATGGAAAATCATATGTTGTGCAAGATCCTGAACCATGGCATTTGCTTTAAAATCTCAAAAAAAAATATAAATTTTGGATTTTATTTTAAAACATTTAAGGTTTTTCTGTGCAAGTTCTTGCTTTGTTAAAATCAACATCGCTGCCCATATATGACGACTTACAGGGTTTACATCGATTATAGAAATGATGCACATTGTCCTATTAAAATAGAAATAATTCATTGATGCTATGCTCTATGCTTATTTTATCATGGGAAGGCATTATATTTGTTAATATTTTACATCTAGCTATTGCTCAAATATAATGCCTATCAGTGTTAAAATCAGCATAGAGCATGAAATTGACGAATTATTGATGCCATGCTCTATACAACCATCATTAGACCTTTCAATGACACAATTTTTAAATATATGTGTGGAAAATTATCAGCTGATAAATTTTCAAAATTAGTTTAAAGTATGGTTTCAACTGCCTCCAGCATACTACTGGTTACCTAATTACTAGTATTTTTGGGGTTTTTGGCAGGTTTTTTGGTTCACAATATTTCTCGGACTCTTTGGCTTTCCAAACTTTTATTCATGAGCATGCCTAGTGAAGAAATGTGCATGGTAAATAAGAAAGTATGGTTTCAGCCATCATTTGGCCCCATCTGACATGAAAAAGTAAAATTAAGATTTCAGATTCAAATTTGTAGCATTTTTATCATATAATGATTAACCTTTCACAATCTATCAACCATGCTATCAAATTCCTTCCCATAATGCAACAGCGACATCACAAATGTCTGCTAAATCAATTATTTAAAGAAAATTGAATGTTTTCACAGTAGATTTTGGTCAAAACAACTATGAGCAACAGCCTTGCCCAAAAAGATTTTTTAAAATAATGTTTGTCTTACATAAAGACACATTTCAGTAAATTCCTTTTTGAGCAAGGCTGTTGCTCATATCAAAATTTAATTAAAAAAGAGTGAAATTTGGTGTTTTTCATTGATTTCTTCACAATTAACCATCTTTGACTGCATATTGCCGCTATTACAGAAATTTCTTGTTGAAAAAAAAACATGTCCCTTAAAATGCAACATTTTAAGAGTATGTGTACTTAATGATAGCTGAGAGTAAATCTTTCATTACTTTTTGATTTTGATCAAGGGGCCAAATCATACCATTTGCCCTTTAACATCTGAGTTTATTTTAATATTCAGAATAATATTTTCTATTTGAAATAATAAATTCTAGCGCAAGGTTGGTTGAAAAATCGACTGGATGACACTGAAAATTTTAAATCCATCAATTCTACAACCGATGCCCTCTGAAATGATGGCATGTGCAAAGCATTACATCCATAATCAAATTTTGATTTGGTGGTTGCAAATATCAGTTAACTGATTCCGCTAACACATGGACAGTTAAATCAATAAGAAACCAGAGTGAGTTAAATTTTCCTAACTAATGTAGGTAAGGGAGATAATAAATTTGTCTCCCTTTTAACCTCAGGACAAAAGGGAGAGCATTTAATTATCTCCCTTACCTACATTGGTTAGGAAAAGATAACTCACTCTGGTTCCTCATTTGAAACCATCAAATCTAAAATAAATGTCGAGAAATATTAAAATACAATACAGTCATCTCTTAAATCAAATATTTTCATACCTTTCCTTCAATGATCTTTGTCTTTTCTCTTCTTCCATCTGTTTTTCTCTGAATCTTCTTTCTCTTTCCTTTAGTTTGTCTTGGTATGTATCTCTTTTTTCCCTTTTATCTCTTGGATGTGATCGGGAACTTTCCGATGAAATTTTTGAAGAAAGTCCTAAAAGAATGTAAGAAAGATATTTTAATAACTGAATGTTTTTTTTGGTCAGATAAATCCATGTTCAAGTTAAAAACAGACCTGTTTACCCCCTTTAAGCTAGTAGTGTAGTTTATATATTTAGAAATTGTAGTTTTCAATACTTAAGAGTAGTTTCATCGAGGCGACCTCAGCTGCCTGAAATTTGTATCAGACAAAGAACATAGTGGTCTCCCTTCTGTGAAGGTTCGAGACTCCTCCAAATCTCCAACTATTCTTGCATAAACTGCTGACAAGATTTCTTCTTGTCCCTTTCTCGTCATCATTTTCTGACAGGTTTTGTTTCGGCACGCTGACATATGATTTCACCAGACCGTTTGTAAGCACATAAAAAACAAAAACACAGTTTTACATTCGAAAAACTTCCTATAAACACAAAATTAAATACTGCGGATTTTTTTAACTGTAAAATCTTTGTAAATGTAGAAATGACAAACAATGGCATAAAGCATAATTTGAGGGCAAAAATTAGTAGAAACTAGGTATGCTAAGATCGTAGTGGTAAATAGGTCTGTAAAAATATGCTTTTGATCATGCAAGAACCTAGGTTAGAGAAGATTATGAACAATTATAGTTCATTAACTGAATTTTTTTCTTTCAGAAAGAAAAGTTACGAATATTTTTTTATTTTAGTATCATTATTAATATAAAAAGGCTTACAAGAATATAATTCATTGTACAATTAAAGGTATTGTGAGCTTACAAAATGATACCCAACTCAATATATCTCTATTGGTGGTTGAAATCTAATGTAAAATTATCTCCCCTTCAAAATATTGGACCATTATTTTTCATCATACACCTCAAGATTCCATCAAGAATACAGGGAGGTGTTGTGTATATATGAATCATGGACTGATGGACAGGATGATTCCAATGCATCTCCTCAAACTTTGTTTACAGGAATTATAAATACAGTCAAAACCTTCATGAGCAAAACCTAAAATTAGAGGACTTAATTCATTATTGACCATGGAACTCATAAATTCATACTCACTAGATGTGGTTTTATTGTCTTTTTCCTTAACTCTTCTTCTATCCCGATCTGAATCATGTTTACTCTTGTCTTTTTTGTGATCATCTTTGCGTTTGTGTTTATGGCTTTTCTCTTTTCTTCCTGCATGTATCTGTGGGGGTTTGATGTCTAGAGCATCACTGTCTTCTCCAGGATCTTCCCTGTAAAACAAACAAAGATTTGAAAGGATTCCACAGAACATTGCAGAAACCAGGTCTAGCCTGCTTTCGCTGTTGTATATGTTTTCAGTGTAACATATGAATGTAACCGGTACAAAATTTTTCTCCACTTGTTATTTTTCTATCATGAAGAAGCTTCTGTCAAAAGTTTGGTAAAAATCCATGATGGTTTAAGAAAGTAATTAATGTTTTAAAAACTTTAACTGCAGATTGTACATGTATGTAATGTTAATTGGGAGAAAAACTAAGTCCATTTATAAGTAAAATACAGAAAAATGGGAAAAATATTACATGTATTACAAAATTTTCCACTAGATACTATCTTTGATCATGAACAAGCTTCTGTCCAAGTTTGGTAAAAATCCAGTATGGTTTAAGAAAGTAATTAATTTTTTAAAACCTTGCTGACACAAATTTAATCTTTAGGTTAAAAAAATAAAATACGGAAAACTGTATGTAATGTTAACTGGGAGAAAAACTAAGTCCATTTATAAGTAAAATACGGAAATATGGAAAAAATTATTACAAAATTTTCCTCTGGATACTATCTTTTGATCATGAACAAACTTCTGTCCAAGTTTGGTAAAAATCCAGGATGGTTTTAGAAAGTTATTAATATTTAAAAAACTTTAACCACAGAGAGAATGTAAATTTTGACTTAGCCGACACCGACGACAGAATGTAGGATCACTATGTCTCGCTTCTATGACAAAATTCACAGGCTCGACAAAAATGTACGAGAAGATGCTCTTCCATTTACATATTTCTTTACATGTGGGACTGTTTCTCTTCCATCATGGAAAAAAGTCATTATTTCTTTTTCTCAAGGATGATTTTGCAACCATGAACGAATACAGAAATGCTGAACTGGAAGCCATTTTATTACATGTGTACGTACATTGTATAATAAAGAAAAATGATCGCCCTAAAAAAATCTGTTTCTTTTTTATGCCCAATTAACATATACATATATATACTGCATAGAAAGTAAAATTGAAAGAAGACCCCCTTTTTATACATACATGTAATTCAATAGTATAACATTTTCCTACAAGTGAAGTCAAAGAACATTACAAATATTCCTTACAGTAATTAATATTTTAAAATCTTAGAACACAGAATCTTATATAAAATACACACATACACTGACAAATATATATTGTAGATAATTCATTGTTCAGTCATTTTACAATTTAATATTCCTGGGTTTCCAATAAAATGATCTAAAAGCTAAGGGTCAGTAAATGTGCATGTTTTTAAAAAATTTCAAAACTGTTCATTAATGTTATGTAGGACATGTTGACTTTAAAAATTGCTTGTTGAAAACTGGTCAAGAAAACCCAAAGACTAATGAAAATTAGTATTTTTTTTATTTGTCCCTAAAAAATGTCATCCTGACCTGCTTGTATCTTCTTTTTTATCTTCTGTCTGTTCTTCTTCATCAATAGCCTCTTTAGAATGTACAGATATGGAGATGTCACTATCCTCATCTTCTTCCATTGCTTGCCCACCTTCAGGTGTGGACTCTATTTCTCCCTGTTCAAATGGACTACTACCACTAACATCTGTCATAATTTGCTACAATAAAAGATTATAAATCAATTCTGTCTGATTGTACTGAATATCTATACCTTTACATTTACATAAAGACACAATCAAAAAAATATGCTATTCAAATTACATTTATAGTATGAAATCAGGGGAAGTAATAAATGGTCAATTGGAAAAGTGGTATTATAAACATGTTAAATATTTTTTTTTAAATCAAAAGGATTCACTGGAAAATAATGTTATTAATATACTGATTTCAAATTTATTCAGCATGACTGTACAGCTAAGGTTAAGATTCAAGTTTTTAAACAATGTATGGGATTACAAAAAAATTAAATGAAAGATGTCTCCTTATACTCTCCTTGAATTGGAGTTTGTAATTAAACACATACATACTGTTTGATGGTTATTCACACTTTAAATGATCAGTTTGGTGCTTGATGAATTTAGATAAAGCCACACCAAATTGATTTTGAGTTTTTTGGAATTTTTATACCAAAAATAGATGCGGGTGAGCAAACTTAAATTTTTTTAACCTCAAGATCAAATTTGTGTCGGCAAAGATTTTTTTAAACTAAAATATTGCAAAAAAAGAAAAAAAAATTTTTTTAATCAAATTTTAGGAGCAAACACTTTTTATTTTTAATTTCTTGAAAAAAGAAAAATTTGGGGTGAATTTTCAGCTTTTTTGCAAAATAAAGCAGCAAAAAATTTTTCTCAACATTTACAAAGTGCGAAAATCGGAGTGGCGAAATCCAAAGAACTAAAAATCACTTTGGTGGGACCTAATGCCAGGATACACTTACAGGTTCACTGACATCATAAGCAGAAACCTAAATCTGTAAAATGAATGATGAGTTTTTCATGTTAATGTAAATATCGGCAAAACAATACCAAAGCGACAAAACAGTGGTAAAAGTCCAAAAATTTGGAGTCCAAAGAAAATACAAAGTCAGGAGAAAGGAACACAACAACCCAACTAAAAGATTTAAAAAACGTATAATAAACTAAACAAAACTAGAACAAGACAGAACAGAAACTAAAGCACTGGCAATGTGACTCCCACTAAAAACCTGGAGTTACATCATGGACATCAGGTGCTCCAGAAGGGTAAGCATGTCCTGTTCCATTAACAGCACCCATCACATTGCCCGTGAAGTGTCAAGTCTGGTGAGGTGTCAATTCCAGAAGGACATGAAATCTAATTGACAGAACCTCAGGCCTTCATTTACTTCAGGTTATCTCAGAGTTTAGGGTTAGGGTCAGGGTTATGTTAAGGATTAGTATAAAATACCCCGATATGGGGCGGGTTCCCTAAAGTAAATGAGGCCGAACACAGGACATAAAATAACATAAAAGAGCTTCTTATATTCTTCCTTCAATAGGAACATCAAAAACAGGTTCTTAGAACAGTTTAATGAATATGTGCAGATCTATATAGTATCATTCGGTGCGTATTTAAAATATTCACACGTTTATATCGGGCGAAGCCCGACTAAGTGTAGAATATGGGTCTCAAATCCAGATTATCAAGTAGACTGTAGTTTCAAACCGGAAGTAGCATTTGTAAATATATCCCAGAAACCCTCAAAAATACAGCGCGACTTCCGGTTAAAATATTTTCGCACTTGCACAAACTTAAAGGAAATTATGTTTTGGCGATAGCCAAAACATAATTTCTATACGATATAATTTTCCACCGACTTTTTTTCGAGTTTTTGTGCGCATTGGGAACTTTATTCGAAAATTTCTTCAATGACCTACAGATATGACACCATAACAACGGCTTCCAATATGGCCGTGTTTACATGACGACGGACTAAAAAATATGATATGGGCTTCGCCCGATTTTAGGCTAAAGCCTACTCCATATTAATGTAAAAGCGATTATTTGGCTCTGAATAAATTACAAAACACAAAATTACCTGCTTAAAATTAACAAAGACCGAGCCGTTATGGTCCTGGGTTGTTATGAATTCAAAATATATATTATTCATGTACTTACATTTAAAGATCTAACGTTCAAAATTTTAAAAAGGAGAAAAATGTGGAAATCGACAGCAATTGTTTCACCGGAAGTGCGGTTTTCTGTATGTGCGATATTCAAACCTTCAAACAAAAGATCAATGTATTGGTCGACTCGGCCCTTGAATATATGGATTTGCGATTGTTTCGGCCTAAACTATTTCGGCCCATTCAAACAAAGATTGTTTTTTATGTGTTCCTTTATTTTTGTAGTCAATTATTCAATTATTTTAAACTGATGCTCATTACTTTATCTTCTACTGATTTATAAAAACTTATCTTCCACGGATTTATAAAAGCTCGAATATAGAATCAGAATCAGAATCAGAATCAGAAATTTTATTAGTATAAAATCCAAAACAGTAGGATTGTTACTAAAACAATACATAATAAACAATACAGAATCATACAATATATTTTTGATTATGAAATATTTTAAATTAATAGTTCAATATTTGCTGCATGAATATATGCATTTTATATTCGTATTTCCCACTCGCTTGGCTAGAGGTAATAATTAATATAAAAAAAATAAAATAAAAACTAATTCTATATTTTTAAAACTATATCATTATAAATTCAATACCAAATCTTCACTCCAAAGCTACACGCGTTTCCTCTTAACTCTCTAAATACATGCATATTCAACAGATAAGTAGGCGTGTCAAAATGATTATAATGACAAGCCAATATATACACCTGAAACATGCTTAACTGATTTCATTAACCAGTATCAAAATGATAAATATAACATGCATTTCAAATTAAAGGGCCCATCGCTGCAACACAAGAAAATTTTACAAAACAGACATATAGAAGAGGTAAAGAGATGGGTGGCTAATATTATATATCACACATATAATAATAATAAACTAATAAAAAAAAATATCAAAACAACTATTGCACAAATGTTGACTTAATTCGCTGAGAAGTTTTAAATCTCACAAAATCTTCGTATGAAAATGAAAAGCGTTGTATAAGATAAGATATTATAGTGGAATCATACATATTTTTGTATTTTAATATGGAAAAGAAAAGGGTCACAGGAAAAAGTCATAGATATGATTTTTTAGAATAATATGTCGGAAATAAACAGGGGCGTTTCCAGGATATTTGAAAGGGGGGCGTAAAATAAAACTTTGGCTGAGCGGATCGAGGCGAAAATTTTTTTTGCCCTTTTTTTTTGCTAAAAAACATAAAATAATTGTGAAATGCACTAATGTAACGGTTCCTGACTTGGAGCATGTATATTTTATATGTGTTTAATTAATGAATATGATAAATTGTCATATTAAATACAATAGAAACAAATTACGATAGTTTTTTTTTTTTTAAGAGGGGAGGGCGTACGGCCATTACGGCCTCACCTGGACCCGCCCCTGATAAAGTCACAAAATATATTCTAACGATTAATACACGTAGGAAAAAGGGTACCAATATATATTTGGAATTTAATATACACGTGTAGCATATTATCAAGAATTTTATCTTTTTTTTTCTCGGCTGTTTATTTCTCAATTCAATGTGCCCTTATGGGCAGATTAATTACATACCATAAAAAACAACGAGAGGCAATGATTGGGTATCAATTAAGTGATTAATCTATCAAGAGATAATTAGAATAAATCCCAAAAGTGCAAAACTAAGTACCTTTTTTAAAGTTAATTTTCGGACATCCAACTCAACAAGGAGGTGCGGGGAAGATATACATTTTTCAACAAAAAGCGAGCTACAAATGAAATTGTTGAAATTATTTCTCCAAAATGTGTCTTCTACCATTTACAAGTGAACCTTACCATAAAGTGTATCATTTAAAATTCATCCGAATACTAATATTTGTTTTGACAAATATGTAATTATCCCAGCGGACAAAGCCCCCCCCCATAACGTCGTTTTTGTCTGTAAAAACTATTATTTTGATCGAGTGTCTTAGAAACTAGTTGGGAATAGATAACACTGCAGATAACCCAACTAATACACCGATCACACTCATTAAGCACGCCAGGAAGTCCTTGATACACAATGTGATAACCACGCACAAGACCGTTCTTCATTCCTTTGGCATTTCTACAAAGGGTGAAGAAATGGACCTTCCTGCTCTTTATGGAATTCCTAAACTACGTAAGAATCCGTTTAAACAAAGGTCCATTGCTAATTTTTCTACAAAACCTCTTTCAAAGATTTTAATACGCATACTGACATGCATTAAAGAGGACCTTCAGAATTACTGTGAAACATTATATTCAACCAGTCGAGTCAATCAGATGTGGATTCCTGAAATTTACTACAACATCTAAAATCAAAATGCAACAGCATAAAAACATTCGACTTTTCTACACTCTGCACTACCATACAACATTCTCTATTAAATTATCAAGTGAAAACAACTAGTTCATCAATGTTTTTTTCAAGAAAAATGGCACACGCATGTATAAATTTCTAGTTTCAGGTGTAGAAAAGGCTTATTTCGTGAAGAATCACTCTGATTCTGCAGAAGAAATTAAAAACATGTTAGATTTTCTCATAGACAGTTAACATATTTGTTGAATTTGGCGGTCGAATCTTTCAACAAACAATCGGCATTCAAATGTGCTCCTCTCCTCGCCAATCTGTTTCTGTACTTAAATGAAGCGGGCTTCATTCAAGGGCTAATACGTGAAAACAAAAAGAAACTAGCCCAATCCTTTAATTTCACTTTTCGTTATATAGATGACGTTTTGTGGTTAAATAACGACAAATTCCAAGACTTTCTACATCTCATCTACCCCAGTGAAGTAGAAATTAAGGATACTACAGATACACCGATCGAAGTCCGCTTCATATTTGGATTTGTTTCTTGAAATAGACAACGAGGGACATTTGAAGACAAAACTTACATGACAAATGCGATGACTTCAATTTTCCTATTGTTCACTTTCCCTTCCTGAGAAGCAATATAAGTAGTATATATGCGGCCTTTTTTCAGTTATAATTTGAGGTGGAACCGGAAGTGACGTCACCGGAAGCGGAAGTGACGTCACCGGAATCGGAAGTACCCGAAAGTGGATGGCGCGCGTGCACAACCGGAAGTGATAGTTTTTCTGCCATTTTCTCACGAATTGTTTACGAAAGTGACGTAAGTCAAGTGCTGTGACCCGGATGTGTGATCTGCGCATGTTTGACGGAACTCGGAAGCACCCGGAAGTGTTTTGCGAGCACGCGCAATCGGAAGTAGTGGAATTTCCTGCCATTTCCCATTATTTGTTTACGGAAGTTACGTAAGTCACATGGTGGTACCCGGATGTGCTATGCTTGACAGATTATCTCCCCTTTTTCCCGTGCTTCTCGGTCGTCTCTGGGTCTTTCATCCGTTTGTATAGGGTAAGAGTCTCGCATTGAGTCTCTAGGGACTGATACTCTCACTGTTATTTCAATGTCCGAGAGTAATCGAAGTACAGAGAGGTGATTGGATTATCTCCCCTTATCCCGCGCTTTTCCCCACGGCTGATGTTTTCTGTGTGGACCAAAGGTAGGATTGGATTATGTCCCCTTACCTCTAAGTGATGCTGTCACCATTAGATCAATGGAGGGGTGTCCTTAGCAACCGCCTTAGCAACGGCGGTCCATTTCATTGCTCTATGATGCATTTCGTTTCTCTTCTCTTGCTCCATGCCGCTCTTCGCTGCGCGTCGCTGTTCATCGCTACTAATGACCATACTCGCGTGCTCATTTCAGTTTTTTGAGGCTACTTGTCACTGTTTTCGCTGCTGCTTCTGCTTCTGCTGCTTGTTGCTGTTCGTCATCGCTTTTCTTCTCTTGCTCATCGCTGTTTGTCTCTTGCTCTTTGCTGCTCATCGCTAATCTCCTAGCTCGGTCACCGTTGATGTTACGTTGGACATCAAATATGGCTGCGCCCAAGTAACGCGGACCTGAAAGAGACCATCCTAATGAAACGAAAATGTCAGAGTATTTCCCGGCTTCGACCTTCATACACAGAGTTTCTAATATTTTTATTGTACTGGTGAAAAGGCTGACACCCCCCCCCCCCCCCAAAAAAAAAAAAATAAAATATGCAGTTTCAATTATCCGAACAAACATGCACAGAAAATGCATTTGGCTTCTTGCCAATGAAAATACAGATTTATTGGAAAAAACTGGGGATTTTTATAAACAAGTGTTTTGAAATCAGAAGATTAGTATAAATATTAAATAGATAGGTTATAGAATACTATAATGTTATATCTATGTGACATTATGTATAGTTAATTTTTACTGTTATGTGCAATATATGGCAATATTGCTACTGACTCTGCATGGCTCTGACCTGACCTCATCTAGTTTGTATTTTATTTGTGTTAATTGCCTCATATTATGTAATCATTGTATTTGACAATTTAATTGATGAGTTGGATAATATATCTTTTATCCTTAAACAGTGCCATATTAAATATTTATAGGCACCGAATTAACCAGTTGTCGATTTTACAAGGTTCCGATTTGGCCTGGTGTCGATTTGGCCAGGTGCCGAAATGACTTGTATTCCGAGATGGTACGTCTATGATACCCGTATAACAAAAAAAAAAGATGGGTAATAACTCCCGCAAAAAGAGTGAAACAAAATGTTCAAATGTTGTTCTAGATTAATTAAAGACCATTTGGGTAGATTAAGTAAGTTTTAAATAACGACCTTTGATTTTCTGGAGGGGAAATACCTCGGATTTTGTGAAATTGTGTAGACGCAGGTCTCTACTGAGTAAGTTAGTACTGACAGGTACTTAGGGTTAAGGCTTAGGGATGGGGCTTAGGGTTAGGATAGGGTTAAGGTTTAGGGTTAGGTTATGGAAGGGTCAGGTTAGTATAGGATACCCCATATGGAGAGTGTCCACTAAAGTAAAGGAAGGCCCTAGTTTTATATTCGTATTTCCCAGTCGCTTGCCTAGAGGTAATAATTAATAAAAAAAAACATAAAAACTAATTCTCTATTTTTAAAACTACATCATTATACATTCAATACCAAAATCTCAACTCCCCTCCAAAGCTACAAGTTCAAGTTCAAGTTTTTTTATTACCAATTAAGGGCCCCATTTAAGAGGCATATATAATGACAACACAATACAACACATTGATTAGATACATAAATACGTGTTTCCTCTTAACTCCCTAAAGACATGCATATTCAACAGATAAGTAGGTGTGTCAAAATGATTATAATGACAAGCCAATATATACACATGAAACATGCTTAACTGATTTCATTAACCAGTATCAAAATGATAAATATAACACTAGGTTTTATGTCCATTTGTACATCAGGCTTTCTATAATGATGTTTCCACTTCATTATCACACTTGAATTCCCTGTTAGACCATTGCCCAATCCTGTAGTCAGTGGAAATATTTAATGATTGTTGTGTGAAAATGTAATGTCATATTATTTTCTTTGTAACTAAACAAATTGCTCAGTAGGTAAAGTCAAGAAATACCAAAGGGATATTCAAAGGAGGGGAAAATTGAAAAAACTGACAAACTCCGGAGAACAACGAAGACAAGACCAAAATAATACATGCACTACAAAATGCAATTAAAAACTAAAAACATATGAACAACATGGACCCCACCAAAAAACCAGGGCAGGGGCAGACTAAGGTGCTCCAGAAAAGTAAGCAGTCTCTGCTTCCTGCAGGACACCTGCCATGCTGCCCATGTCAAATCCAGTATGAGGAAAGGACAACATCAATGGAACAGGTCCATTTTCATTTGCAAAACATTTTTTTCATACCTGTCAACCAAGTCATGATGACGTCCATAAAACTTTAATAAGGATGACTCCAACTTAGGAGCAACATACCCCTGTCTGAGCAACTTTTCTGTCAGGATCAGGGCTCTTCCAGGAAGTCAGTGTATATTTCACAAGCTCTGGAATAATGTCATATGAGTTCAAAATATATACTCCATATGCCGGCGCTTCTGGAATGTTTCCGCTCAAGAATGTGAAGTTGACGATTGGAAAGTCAAAGTCATCCCACTTAATCATTGTCACTCATAAACCAGAAATCAGAAATACAGATAAAGATAAAGATAGTTTTTTTCCTAATCACAGGGCTCATTACAAGCGTATACCGGTAATCACAAAAATGAAGATAATAAAAACCTCTTTCTCCCACACACATACACTCTCATATACCACTATCATTCTGATTTATACATTAACAGTGACAATGACAAGGGACAATGGATTGACAACATTCTGCTCCATAGTATCAACACTGAACTCAGGACAGCTGTTTTAATATACTCAATAAAATAATATTGAACCCATTAGAGCTGATAAATAATTTAGGTTCATGAACAAACATTTAATTTCTTAGTGTGTAAAAAGAAGATATATATCAATTCACATAATTTTGAGTTAAATTCAATGTCTTTCTTAGTCATAAACCATATAATTAAACTATCATCAAATAATACAGATAAATATGGGTATTTTGTAAAGAGCTCATCAAGAAATTTTTACCTTTCTTTATCATAATGTGTACATTTAAATAAAAAATGTTCTTCGTCTTCAACAGAGTTCATTGAGAAAAATTGGGTATTCTTTTTGATCTTGACAGTACAATATTTTTACCACTGTCATATTTTTTCTGTTCATATCAGCCTCTGTCTGTCTAAATCTAGTTAATATTACTCATTTATCTGTATTCTTTAGATTTAAGTATCGGTAGGCTTCAAAGGAGAACTTGTTTGAATTTAAAATAAGTGTTCAACTTGCTGTGATCATTCATTTTTATTGAATCTTTTAGATGACTCCACTGTAATAAGAATCTTTTTTGGATACATTTTTATTCCCCGTCGACAAAATAAAAGGAAAGGGGGGGGCATATTAATTTACCCCTGTCCGTCCGTCCGGATTAGGATACATTGTGTGTCCGGCTATCTCCTCCCAAAGTTTTGGAGATACAAATTTAATATTTTGTAGGATGTTCATATACATAATGAAGGTGTGCATGGCCACAGATTTTTCATTTTTTTCAAATATTCTGAAAATGACAGGTAGTTGGACTTGGTCATTTTTTGGTATTATCTGTATAAAGAGATCATGGTTTGTCCTGCTATCTCCTCCTACAGTTTTGGAGGTACAGCTTTAATTTTTTGTAGGATGTTCATATACATAATGAAGGTGTGCATGGCCAAAGGATTTTGATTTCTTTTAAATATTCTGAAAATTATAGGTAGTTGAACTTAGTAATTTTTTGGTACTAGCTGCATAAGGAGATCATGGTTTGTCCGGCTATCTGCTTCTACAGTTTTGGAGGTACAACTTTAATGTATTGTAGGATGTTCATACACATAATGAAGGTGTGCATGGCAATAGGATTTTGATTATTTCCAAATATTCTGAAAATGACAGGTAGTTGGACTTAGTCATTTTGCAAGCTGCTTAAAGAGATCATGGTTTGTCGGGCTATCTCCTCCTACAGTTTTGGAGATACAGCTTTAATATTTTGTAGGATATTCTTACACATAATGTAGGTTTGTCTGGCGGGGGCATCATTTGTGTCTTACAGACAGTGTAACAGTTTCAAGATGTATGCCAACATCACTGTTTGTCAAATCTAAAAACTGTGGAGCTATACTCATGCATATGACAGGGCAGAAAAAAAGTGGGGGGGGGATGGCATTGTCCATATCTAGTTTAAGTAATCTTTTGAATTTATTTTTGCCGAGTGTTTTATAGATTGTTAAATTCTGAGAAAGTATATCGCTAAAAAATTTTATATTTGAATACATACATGTACACAAATATACAATGAAATTTCAAACATTTCTCTTTCTCACCATGAAAATTTGTTGGAAAATGACTTCACCATATTTTTTTGAAAATTTGTGAATTTGTATAGAAAGCTATGGGAAAAATAGGAGGTGGTAAATAATTATGTCCACTGAATTTACTTTAAATTTTTTTAACTGTTTTTTTGAGGATTCTGTGTTATTGTGAATCAATTGGAAATTAATGTTGTTGACGTTCACTATTGGAATGAATATAATTAAGAGAAAAAACATTACAACCCAACTTCATTATCACTAATTAGGCACTCAACCACTGGACCTACTGACAGTTGTGTTTCCCTCATATTCACCAACTGATTTTTAACTATGAAAAACTCTAGTCCTATTTGATTTCAAAATTATATCCGATGACCCCAAACCACTAATATAACTAAGATGGCCACCATGGCCAATTTTAGTTTAACATTGGGTCCTATGGGAAAATTCGGTTAAAGATCTTATTATCTAAAACCACTGAGCCAGTTGTACCAAACCTGGCAGCAATTACCCTTGTAAGATCCTCTTTCAAAGTTTTATCTGATGACCTGGACTTCCATCGAAGCTTGCCAAGATAGCCACCACAACTGATCTTAAAAGGACCCTATATATAGAGAAAATTTACTTTAAAATCTTGTCTGGAAGCCCTGAGTCAGTTGGAATTAAAGTTGGCAGCAGTTGTCCTTAAGTCATATACCGGTAGGTGTTTCTCTTTTAATTTAAAAATATATTATTTAAAAAACCATAAAGCAACAGAGATTTCTGCCATCATCAAACATGCAGTTTACTTTGTATGGCAATTAATATCCAGGTGAGTGATGCTCTGGTTTAAAGAATGATTATGATTTTATTGTAGAGATGAATAATTATAGAGGCAGAGGCAGAAGAGGTTATAGAAGAGAACAGACTGGTTACCATGGTGACAGAAATTGGGATAATGGTAGTACATGATTTGGACTAGGAATGACACAAATTCAATATACAAGATTCAGAAAAATTCAAATTAAATGGTTTTCCTACTATATTGTGCCTACCCAAAAGCTTTATTGACATTATTGTACAAGCACCATTTTTTGATCCATATTTTAAAGATGTTTTTAATTATTTTGTATCTTATGCTAATTATCCCTTAAACAAATTTGCAGACAAATATTATGAGTTGGGTTTCTTCATGGTTCTGTTTGAATAATATAGCATACAGTAAATGTTTATACCAGATAATGGAAATGAGCATGAATGGAGAGGCCATCATCATGGGCGAAGAGGTCGTAGATATTATGATGAGTCAGAACATAGAGGTCACGGCAGTGAAGGTAATCAAAACAGGGGTGGCAGAGGTCACAGAGGTTCCAGGCCACCTGGATTGCGAGGGAAAGAGATTGGCCTTTTTTATGCTAGGAAGGGTAAAGAAAGAAGAATGCGAGAGGAATTTAGCCAGGTATAGATATCAATAATATATTCATTGTTAGCTCCTCTGGCCCAAATGGCCATTGTGAGCTATTGCAGCCACTAGGCGTCCATCGTCATCATCTGGTGTAAAATTTCTTTTAAAGGTCTTCTCCTCTGAAACCAATGGGCCAATTGGGACCATACTGTGGTGGAATGGTCCTTGGGCGTCCCAGACTTGCAACTCACATGGCTGCTGTTATTAAAAAAGAAAAAAGAGGGGATGAATTTTAAAAATCTTCTATGAAAATACATGGTCAGATGGAACCAAACTTGGTAGCAATGGTCCTTTTGCAAAAAAGGTGTCCAATTACCTGGACCATCAACCACAATTGGCGCCATGGCCGACTTTAGCTTTACATAGGACTCATTGGTAAATTCATTTGTAAATCTTGTCTGCAACTACTTGGTCAATTGTAAAAAGACTTGTCAGCAATGGTCCTTAGATGCTGGTACTTCAGAGTTGTGTCTGATGTCCTTATGTGGTCCTCTTTTAGAATTGTGTATGATAACATGAAATGCTAACTCTGAAACTACCAAGCAAAAGTGAGCAGAACTTGGCAGGAATGACATTTATCCTATGTCAAAGACTGTCAACTATGATGGCCATCAATGCCTAACATAGGATTGGAAGGGAAAAATTCATTTCATAAAGTTTTCTTCTGTGAAAATTTATTCAGTGTAAACAAATCTTGGCAGCAATGGTATTTACATGTATTTGATATAATATAAAAAAACGTCCATTGATCCCAGTCACCAACCAAGTAGCATCTCTGAGTTGCTGCTTTTATATATGCATAATTATGCTTAAGTAAGGGCAAATCCATTAAAATGGATGTGGGAGGGTAGGAAGGAAAGTTTTATTATACATGTAGGACATGGGTCCTGGGTCATTTTTAATGTGTACATATCAGATAAATGTGAAGTTATCTTTAAAATGTTTGTTGGTTGTGAGGGTATTTTGAAAGTTCCTTCCTATCCTCCCACTTTCATTTTAATGAGTTTGCCTTAATTGAATTTAGAAGTACCGGGTAATTGAAAATTTATTGACATGGGCATATTATACCACATTGTTTGATGTAAAAATCAATGATATTTCAATTGTAAGGTATAAGCGACGAGATCAAAAGTTCAATGTAGGATAAAAAACTTAATTCACATAGTTTTTTCACTGACCCCCCCCCCCACCCTCCCTCTTAACTTAATTTGGGAAAAATTGATTGACCAATATGGGCATATGCTTTGAGAGTATACTTTTTGTATCATGGGTTCTGTTTTTCCTCAACAATGTATGTAAGATGGCTTTTATTTGCTTTAAAAGTCCAAACATATGTTAGGGCCGAACTTGAATCCTTATTTTTCAATCCAAAAATCGATGTCGGATAACAAAACTTGCAGCGATTTTTACCCCCCACCCCCAAACTATTTGAATTAAGTTTTTTATCCTTCATTGAACTTTTGATCTCGTCCCTAAATATAAAAATTATTCATTGACATGAGAAAACTATACCAAATTGTTTGATGTAGAAGTCAGTGATGTTTCAATAGTAAGGTGTAAATATAAAAATTATTCATTGACATGAGAAAAATATACTACATTGTTTGATGTAGAAATCTATGATATTTCATTAGTAAGGTGTAAATATAAAAATGTATTCATTGACATTACAAAAATATACCACATTTTTTGATGAGGTTTTTGAAATCTTTTAAAGTATGTATTAAGAAGCTTTTTTTTTGTCCAAAAATCACATGAATGGGATTAGATGTTATATTATATTGCTTGTTTGTCTGTGTGTGTGTGTGTTCAATTCTAGCTTTCCCCGCACTCTTCATGTTTAAACACTGCAGTACATTAAATTCACAGTTACAGTTTGAACATAAATTTTACTCAAACCACTTTCAGTCTTTTTTTACCCACTATTTCTCCTAAAAAAAGGCCTGAACTTATTTTATATATTTAATTCTACTACAGAGACCAGAAGTTTCACTAAATGGTAGAGAATCAGCCATACAGAAACTTTTAACTGATATAGGCGATATAGATGACACTGTGTCTGCACAAGGTGCAGAGAGAGATGACAGGTAAATAAAATCAAACCTGCCTTAAATGGCACCTCTATATAGCAAATCACTGTCTATACAGAGCACAGTAAAACAGTCCCATTCATGAACAAAGCTTGTAAAATTAACCTCTGTATAGAGGGCACCTGTTGATTAAGGACACTTTTCTTTGGTCCCTTGGGTGTCCTTTATAGACAGGTTGTAAAATCAAACCTGCTTTAAAGAGCACCTGTATATAACAAATCAATATCTATAAGGGGTACTTTGAAAATTACTCCACTCTAAAGGGCAGCTGTGCATAAAAGAGACTTAAGAGTTCGATCATTTGTCTTTAAAAATTTGATGAGGTGAGGTAGGCATATTTTTTTGGTCTGATGCTGTGTGACATATATATAGATAAAGAGTTCAATCATTTTTAAAAAATCAGTGAGGCAGGAAGGCATATAGCAAATATCAATACTGTAAATATGGAAATTATTGTGAAAATTGCGATTGGTTTAGCATCGCAATATTATAAACTCGCATTTTTAATGCATTTTTTCATGTCCGATTTATTATAGAGTTTTCATTTACTCAGGTAAGTTTTTGGTCATTGATTGCCGACATCCGGAGACAGGTTAATTGGTAGACACTTTGTTGTATAAGTATTGTTTTCACAGCTATTATATATATATAATAACATTTTGAATTCTAATATTTTTAATCCCATTAATTGAAACGATTGCTTTAATAAAACTTCCATTTTAAATTTTTACTTGATCTCTGATTGCAAAAATAAAACTTTTTTTCACACGCAATCGCTATAATTTAACTTTGCAATTTTGAGTTGGGTAGAAGAATCGCAATAATAAGTGCACACGAAAATTTCAGAATTTACATTATTATAAGTTTAAGAGGCAGGAAGGCAGATTTTTTTGGTCTGATTCTGTTTTTGACATATATAATGCAGCGACAGGAAAATGCTAAATGTTTCAAAATGGTCAATATTTAAAAAAAAAAAAATTTTCTAAATGTTATACCATTTGATTACATGCATAAAGTACTGGTAGAAAATAAAATAGCTAGGTCTAAATTTAGAAACATAGCCTCATTATCATCTTGAATTTAAGAAATACCATACTGTGTATCATTTTCAATGAATAACTGACTGCTTCACCCAGTAAAGAAAAATAAAAATTATACCATGTGTGATATTTACATACCTGTATATATATCTAAGCAAACCAGTCTCTTAAAATATAATAAAATCTGTAATAAGTATACTTTGGAATGTTACTATGACATCATCTGCAGGTCTGAAATGTTACTATGACATCATCTGCAGGTCTGGAATGTTACTATGACATCATGTGCAGGTCTGAAATGTTACTATGACATCATCTGCAGGTCTGGATTGTTACTATGACATCATGTGCAGGTCTGAAATGTTACTATGACATCATGTGCAGGTCTGAAATGTTACTATGACATCATCTGCAGGTCTGGAATGTTACTATGACATCATGTGCAGGTCTGAAATGTTACTATGACATCATGTGCAGGTCTGGAATGTTACTATGACATCATCTGCAGGTCTGAAATGTTACTATGACATCATCTGCAGGTCTGAAATGTTACTATGACATCATGTGCAGGTCTGAAATGTTACTATGACATCATGTGCAGGTCTGAAATGTTACTATGACATCATCTGCAGGTCTGAAATGTTACTATGACATCATCTGCAGGTCTGGAATGTTACTATGACATCATCTGCAGGTCTGAAATGTTACTATGACATCATCTGCAGGTCTGAAATGTTACTATGACATCATGTGCAGGTCTGAAATGTTACTATGACATCATCTGCAGGTCTGAAATGTTACTATGACATCATCTGCAGGTCTGGAATGTTACTATGACATCATCTGCAGGTCTGAAATGTTACTATGACATCATCTGCAGGTCTGAAATGTTACTATGACATCATCTGCAGGTCTGGAATGTTACTATGACATCATCTGCAGGTCTGAAATGTTACTATGACATCATCTGCAGGTCTGAAATGTTACTATGACATCATCTGCAGGTCTGGAATGTTACTATGACATCATCTGCAGGTCTGAAATGTTACTATGACATCATCTGCAGGTCTGGAATGTTACTATGACATCATCTGCAGGTCTGAAATTTTACTATGACATCATCTGCAGGTCTGAAATTTTACTATGACATCATCTGCAGGTCTGAAATTTTACTATGACATCATCTGCAGGTCTGAAATTTTACTATGACATCATCTGCAGGTCTGAAATGTTACTATGACATCATCTGCAGGTCTGAAATGTTACTATGACATCATGTGCAGGTCTGAAATGTTACTATGACATCATCTGCAGGTCTGAAATGTTACTATGACATCATGTGCAGGTCTGAAATGTTACTATGACATCATGTGCAGGTCTGAAATGTTACTATGACATCATGTGCAGGTCTGAAATGTTACTATGACATCATCTGCAGGTCTGAAATGTTACTATGACATCATCTGCAGGTCTGGAATGTTACTATGACATCATCTGCAGGTCTGGAATGTTACTATGACATCATCTGCAGGTCTGGAATGTTACTATGACATCATCTGCAGGTCTGGAATGTTACTATGACATCATCTGCAGGTCTGGAATGTTACTATGACATCATCTGCAGGTCTGGAATGTTACTATGACATCATCTGCAGGTCTGGAATGTTACTATGACATCATCTGCAGGTCTGGAATGTTACTATGACATCATCTGCAGGTCTGGAATGTTACTATGACATCATCTGCAGGTCTGAAATTTTACTATGACATCATGTGCAGGTCTGGAATGTTACTATGACATCATCTGCAGGTCTGGAATGTTACTATGACATCATCTGCAGGTCTGGAATGTTACTATGACATCATCTGCAGGTCTGAAATGTTACTATGACATCATCTGCAGGTCTGGAATGTTACTATGACATCATCTGCAGGTCTGGAATGTTACTATGACATCATCTGCAGGTCTGGAATGTTACTATGACATCATCTGCAGGTCTGGAATGTTACTATGACATCATCTGCAGGTCTGAAATGTTACTATGACATCATCTGCAGGTCTGAAATGTTACTATGACATCATCTGCAGGTCTGGAATGTTACTATGACATCATCTGCAGGTCTGGAATGTTACTATGACATCATCTGCAGGTCTGGAATGTTACTATGACATCATCTGCAGGTCTGGAATGTTACTATGACATCATCTGCAGGTCTGAAATGTTACTATGACATCATCTGCAGGTCTGAAATGTTACTATGACATCATCTGCAGGTCTGGAATGTTACTATGACATCATCTGCAGGTCTGAAATGTTACTATGACATCATCTGCAGGTCTGGAATGTTACTATGACATCATGTGCAGGTCTGGAATGTTACTATGACATCATGTGCAGGTCTGGAATGTTGCTATGACATCATCTGCAGGTCTGGAATGTTACTATGACATCATGTGCAGGTCTGGAATGTTGCTATGACATCATCTGCAGGTCTGGAATGTTGCTATGACATCATCTGCAGGTCTGGAATGTTGCTATGACATCATCTGCAGGTCTACCATGTAATGTAGAAGATATACAATTGTAGACTCATTTTAAAATAAAACATTTATTTCAGGATTTTAGTATGGAGTGCACCAGATTTCCAGAACCATTTCCTCTCCCCCAAATCGTCAATCCTTTCCACCTCCCTACTCTTTTCTCTAATCTGTTTCTCCAGTCCAGAGTGAAAATATATATGTTTTGATGATTTTTTTATTGATAGAATGAGTATTGATGGTGATACACTGAATATAGCTTCTTCATCCAGTGTAGACACAGAAATTAAAAGTAAGTTTTGTTAAATGTTTATTTTGTTTTCATCTGTTACATTTTAAAACTTAAAATTTTGCAATTAATTAATTAAATAAATCAAATGGTGGGTAAAGTAAGACACAGACTTTCATTCCAGTTGATTATTCCGTATATAAAATCAGAGTACCGTAAAATTCGGAGTAAAAACCACGGCTTTATTTCCAGTGCTGCTTTTCTGTGTACAAAATCAAATTTTCGCAAAAAAAATGGCTGTGCAGCTTAAAGTATGGTGTGGATTTATCTCCGAATATTAAGTTCCTTACCATTTAGGCATGTGGTTACCATCACCAAAAATAGAAAGAAATCAGCAAAAAATCTGAAATTACTTCGGCAACTGAGATCAAAGTGGTTACCATCACCAAAAATAGAAAGAAATCAGCAAAAAATCTGAAATTACTTCGGCAACTGAGATCAAACATTTTATTGCAGCAGAAGAATCTCAAGGTGAAACAAATGTACCAGATTTAGACCAGCTTTACAGATTAACAAAAGAGGAACAAGAGTTGATCCTGGACGATTGGGATGGAGGTATGATATCACTCATTTAATTATACCCCCCGCAAACAAAGTTTGGGGGGAGGTATATAGGAATCACCTTGGCCGTCCGTCTGTCTGTCTGTCTGTCTGTCTGTCTGTCTGTCTGTCTGTTCGTCTGTCCATATATCTTGTAAGCGCAACTCCTCCTAGACCGCTCAATGGATTTCAACGAAACTTTACAGAAAGGAAGTACATCATCCAAAGATGTGCATGAAGAAAAATCTTTGCTTTCCGATATCACACAAGTGAGATAATTGGACTTCAAAGCCGGGGGGGGGGGGGGGGGGGGGGGGGGGGGGGGGGGGTGGTATCCTTTGTGAGCTTTGCTCACAGTACATCAAGTTTCTGGTTTCCATTTGTGTTACAATGGAGATGATATCAGTTTTCTCCTAAGATTCATAGGTAATTTATTAATACTGCTTGGATGCACAATAAAACAGTGCTGATTAATCTTAAAATTAAGTAACAAATGATTGTTTTATATTTTGTTTACCTAATTTTCCAGAGTTGGAACCCAATACAGAATTGACTATAAGTGATCGTAAAATGTTGTCTGAGTTAGAGGAGAAGCAAAATAATAAAAGATACTGTACAATGATGGAATTTAGGAAGAAACTGCCCTCATATGATAAAAGACAGGTAATACGTTTGTTTTCAAGTTATTGCTGTGACTAAATACTTTACATATATGTCAGTATCACATCAATTATTACTTTGTGAATCTAGCCTGTATCCATTTTTAATCTTAAACTTAACTTAAATAGATGTTAATTTGTCCATAAATCAACAAATGATATTTAAAAAAAATTATTTTGTGGTTTTGACCATAACTGTATACAACCTTAACTATAATCATTCAAATATGTTAGTATACAAGTCAAGTTCCAATTAAATATTTATTACCTCCCCTTATTTCTAACAGTTGTTTATTCCTCCAATAAGCAAATTAACATGTCTGCCAACATGAGATTACTAATTGCCTATGATGTTTTCGCTGCATGCGACTGATAGAATAGGTTATATGCATTCATACAGGTTAAAATCTGCATACTTAAGAAATGCATAGCTGCAGTTAGAAATAAGGGGAAGTAATAAATGTTAAATTGGAAAGTGATCAGTTCATAAGGTCATTTAGTGTGGACCACTTGATTGAGTCTTTGAAATTTATTTAGCTATAGAGCAGTAATTTTGTATATTAAGTGTTTCTAAATTCTAGTAGCATTTTATAAGACTGGTTAAAAGCAATGTAGAAATTCATTGAGGTATTGATACTTACATGTATACATAGTCAGAACATTTTAGAAATAAATGTATTGTGCCATCAGAATTAAATAACTTTTATAATGTAGGAGATAGTATCAGTGATAAACTCTGGCCAGGTGACAGTGATTAGTGGAGAAACAGGGTGTGGTAAAACTACACAGGTAAGTTCTGAATTAATTTCCAGAGTTATTTCCCTTGAAAATTAAATTTTCAAAATATTTAGTTTTATTTTGTTTTAGACATGTTAGAGTTACAGCTCTAGTAAATGAAAGAGTCTTTTGTTTTATAATATTAAGTTTTAATTGTTTATTTTGTGATGGAATTGTTTGATTATTGCTATTTATGGGTATTTGTTGAAAACAAAATAACACTTTTAAACTCTCTAATTAAGAGCCTTGGTGGTGTTCGGTAGTTAGCTTGACTTGAGTGTAGGAGGTCAAACATATTTTTTTTATAAAAGATTTCATTTAACATCTTTAATTTATATGTATATACTATTTTTTCAGGTTCCACAGTTCATTTTGGATGATTTTATATTAAAAGGCGAGGGATCAAAGTGTCATATTATTTGCACACAGCCTAGGAGAATCAGTGCAGTATCAGTGAGTACATTTGCCAATTTTTAAAACCGCATTGGATATCAGGCTCTTCCATATACAATGGTCTGGGATGGTTGGAAGGCATTTCAAATACAATAATAGATTGAAATTTTATGCATGTTGAGGTAAAATAGAATGTGCCCTGAGACGACCCCATATATTTATGTATGAAACAGTCCTCATTACATTTTGTAAATGGATATCTTTGATAAATTCGGGGAAAAATATTTGTGTGGCAATGATTGAGAGCAACCCAGTATGAAGCGGCTGCATTGGGCAATTTTTTATTAGGTTTTCTAACGAAAAAAAACTGGTTATTTAAGGATTGATTGTAATTTTTTTCCAGTCTATGAAGAAATAACCTCAATCACATTGTGCACCATGGGGGTTGAGGTTATTTCAAATAGACTGAAAATAAAATTACAGTAAATCCTTGTAATCTAATTCTAAAATGGAGGGAATCCCCTTTATGATGTCATAGAAGAAAAGAAATATTAAGGATGTTTGCTGCTCAGTTTCAAAATAACAAGCTTTTCATAACACTGGTAAATAGTGGTATTGGATTTATAAAGGAACTAAAAGAGCGAAAAAAAATATAGGTTCGTTTGCTTGTTTTCAAGATATAAGCCATTGAAAATTTGGCAGGAAAAACATGCTCTCTTGATTTTAGATAGCTTTATCATTGACAAGTTTTATTTCACAAAAACCATTAAATAATAAAAAGAATTTTATAAGATTTTTACAAATGGCTTATTATTCTACATGCAAAAGAATTATGAAAAGAAAAATGGGCGTTAGCGGGAAAAATTATTAATGGCATTCAAATGGATAAAACCAGAAAATTCTGAACATCTGACAAAACTTCAAAAACATGACCAGCGAACATCCTTAAGTATGCAATATGAATAGATGAAAAAAAGTTAGCCAATCATATGACGTGTTACATTCAATATTAAGTCATCCAAAGAATAATGAAGGAAATTCTGGTTTGATGTCAGTTTGACAGTTCATTTCATGGATGGTTTTATTATATTAGATTAAAAAAGGATTATGAAATACGCTCTGTCCGAGAAAACCAGGGCCATCGTTATCCAACTAAAGATGCTGATTCTAAAGTAACTATCATTTTACAAACTCGCTGAACATATTATTAAAGAAAGAAATTAACATTTCTGTGCTCGTATATATACATGTAGGTAGCACAGAGAGTTGCTGATGAAAGAGCTGAACCTTGTGGTAAAGGAAGTTCTGTTGGATATTCTATCAGATTGGAAAGGTAAATGTGATATTTTTGTTATCTCTTATGTAAGGGAAGTTCTGTGGGATATTTTATCAGATTCCTCAGGTAAATATGAGATTTTGTTGTCTTTCATTATAAAACCTGAAATTTATATAATTTAAATGGTTTTTATACAGCCTATTTTGTTTGTCTAGGATCTTTAATTTGCAGTTTGTGACATCTGTTGAAATTTTTTAGGATATATAGTACTTGTCATGTAGATTTATTTTTATCGATTAAGGACCTATGACCTTTCTTAAATGTCCTCAGTCTTTTATCATTTTCTTTTATTAACCATGTTTATAACCAGTAGATGAAAAAAGTGGTTATTAAAGGATTGACTGCAATTTTTTTCCAGTCAATGAAGAAATGACCTCAATCACATTGTGAACCATTGGAGTTGAAGTTATTTTGAATAGACTGAAAACAAAATTACAGTCAATCCTTATAATTTAATTCTAACTGTTGTTTTAACATCTAAACTGCAGGGATTCCTTAAGGGTGATCGCTGGTCTAATAGGAAATAAATAGGATTTGAAATAGGTGTTTTAGTTTGAGAGAACATATGAATAGTAAACAAATATGCAAGAAAAAAAAGTAGGTTCATGTGCTCATTTTAAAGCTATAAGGCCTTGAAAATCTGCAGGAAATAAGTTTTCTCTGGATTTTTCTTTGTCTTTGCATTGGCAACTTCACTCTCTCAAAAATGTATGAAAAAATAAAAAGGATTTCATAAAATTTTGTCAAATACCATTTTAAGTTTTATATGATTGAATTATACAAGAAAAATTAGGGGTTAATGGGCAAAAAATTTAATGTTTAAGAAATGGATGAAACCCGAGGATTCCGAAAATCTGAAAAAAAGACTAAAACATGACCAGCAAGCATCCTTAAACAATAATTCATTCTTCCATATACATTTATAAAGGAAAATGTTAGGCCCGTCTTTCCACTTGTCATCAGAATATTGTTGGTTGAAAATTTACAATGGTAGGCCATATGTTTGTTTAAATTTTACCATGGACATATCAGAATATGATTTCTCTATATGGAGATATTTGTTGATACATATGGTTATATGTTTTAGGGAAACTCCTAGACCTAAAGGATCCATATTGTTCTGTACCACTGGTATCTTAATCAAATATTTGGAATCTGATCCGTAAGTATTGCTAGTATGGACAAGCAGATATATATTGCAGTCAATGATTGGACAACAATTATTCTTAAGTGTTTTAAAAAGTGAAATTGATTACATTATATATTTATATTCTCCTTCTATTGTGTGTCGAATATGATATTTCTTCACTCAAGATTGTTAAATTTTCGATTTTTAAAATTTTAACTTTAGTAAGAGATTTGAGAAAGAAATTGACTAAAATAAACTTGGATACCAAGTTTTCTGACATACAATGCATGCACATTTCTGGTCTAACCTTTATTAGGTAAGCTCGTGTCCAATATTTTGCACTTATATGATAACAAAATTTAACAAAACACAAAGCGGGCCTAAATAGTGTAGCCAAATTTCAGGGTAAGGTCAACTTTGCCCAAAGGATTTGAAATAACTTTTAACAGATTGTCAAAGTTATCAACTGATAATTTCAATACATGTATCGAAAAATTGTAACATTGCTGAATATTTAATTTTATCCTGCAATTGGCCCATTTACAGGACAAATGAAAGGTATTGAGTATTTTTTTTCCTATATCTTCTTGTACTCTAATTACATTCAACAATAGTTTGTATTGTGTTCTGGTTCATAGAGTTTATATCACAAACTCCCTTCTTCAAACCAGCTAGAAATGTCCCATTTTCGTGCCTTTTCACCAAAACAGACAACAATTTACGATTTCAAGATAAATAAAATATATGCACATTGTCACATTATTTTTGCTTGTCGCACAACAGGTGAGAAATACTTGATAAACCTTGCATTTCTTCTGGTTTCTGAGACTCGCGCAAATAAACTTTATATTTTATGACAACTTTAACATATGACCATTATAATGATGACAGATGATTTTATGAACCTTTTGTTATAATCCCAGATGTTTGACCAGGGCCAGTCACATTGTTATTGACGAGATTCACGAGAGAGATCTGCTGTCAGACTTTCTGATGATTATCCTGAAAGACTTGTTACCGCAGAGATCAGATTTAAAAGTCATCTTAATGAGTGCCACGTTAAATGCTCAACAGTTCTCCAGATATTTCAGTATGTTTCTCAATGAATCAAAAAAAGCTGCTGTAACATGAGATCAAAGAGATGTTCTTGGTCATAAAAACTAGCATGAACAATGAAAATTGCCTATATAAATTTTTTGGTGATTTTCTCTTTTACAAGTATCTAAGTGCTTTATAATAAAGGTGTAAGAAGGTAGAATTTATTTAGTTTTTGCGATACTTCATCATAGTTGGTTATATTGTGGTGGCCTGTTTATTGGTACAGGAAGATCTGCAGTTGATTATCTAATTTTCTCCTATTCTTGACGTGTTTAATGGGTGGGATAAAAATACATATTATTTTTAACCACTTCCCGGTGATTAATTTTCTACGTGGGAATTACGGCAGTTTTTTCTACAGTTATTGGAATGATAAACTAGAGAAGTCCCGAAGTGACATCTTTGTAAACAAACTACATACACATGTAGCAACGACATTGTCTTCAGGTTTTTGTTGAAAATCATAGGATAAACAGATTCTCCTTCAATTTACTCATGAGTTATGGCATTTCTCCACCCTCAATAGTTAAATTTTAGATTTTAATACGCTTGCAAAAGCTCACATGTTGAAAATCGAAAATTTAACTATCTGGGGTGGAGAAATTCCATAACTCACGAGTACCTGAAGGAGAATCTATATTTAAACATTTTATTTTCTACTGTAGGATCAGTGAAATTACTCATGGTTAATAAGTTTTTGAAATAGTAATTTTAACTTTCCAGCTCCAGCAGTTTTATTTATATTTCACTTATATATGTAATATGTTCAATCTTTAAAGGGGTGAAATTGTTAATATCTAGCAGACAAAGTTTTTGTTCATATATGGTGTGTAAGTGTCAGAGTATATACTCAGCTAATGTGTGTGATATGTTAAATTCAGCCTTTGCTCAATATCTTGTGATTTATTTTTCAGATAACTGTCCGACACTGAACATCCCAGGCTTTACATTCCCAGTAACAGAATATAGATTGGAGGATGTTCTAGAAATGACTAGGTAAGTTTCCTTTGCTACACTAAAACACATTTTACAATCTAAAATTGCTTCCTGTACAAACTACTCAGAAATGATAGGACAAATCTGATCAGAATTGTACCTAAAAACCATTTTTGCCATCAACAATCATAATAGCTAAAATAGAATTGTACCTAAATACTCTTTGCCATCAAGGATCATAATAGCTTAAATAGAATTGTACCTAAATACTCTTTGCCATCAAGGATCATAATAGCTAAAATAGATTTGTACCTAAATACTCTTTGCCATCAAGGATCATAATAGCTAAAATAGAATTGTACCTAAATACTCTTTGCCATCAAGGATCATAATAGCTAAAATAGATTTGTACCTAAATACTCTTTGCCATCAAGGATCATAATAGCTAAAATAGAATTGTACTTAATACTCTTTTTGCCATCAAGGATCATAATAGCTAAAATAGAATTGTACCTAAATACTCTTTTTGCCATCAAGGATCATAATAGCTAAAATAGAATTGTACCTAAATACTCTTTTTGCCATCAAGGATCATAATAGCTAAAATAGAATTGTACCTAAATACCCTTTTTGCCATCAAGGATCATAATAGTTAAAAACAGAATTGTACCTAAATACACTTTTTGCCATCAAGGATCATAATAGCTAAAATAGAATTGTACTTAATACTCTTTTTGCCATCAAGGATCATAATAGCTAAAATAGAATTGTACCTAAATACTCTTTTTGCCATCAAGGATCATAATAGTTAAAAACAGAATTGTACCTAAATACACTCTTTGCCATCAAGGATCATAATAGCTAAAATAGAATTGTACTTAATACTCTTTTTGCCATCAAGGATCATAATAGCTAAAATAGAATTGTACCTAAATACTCTTTTTGCCATCAAGGATCATAATAGCTAAAATAGAATTGTACCTAAATACTCTTTTTGCCATCAAGGATCATAATAGCTAAAATAGAATTGTACCTAAATACTCTTTGCCATCAAGGATCATAATAGCTAAAATAGAATTGTACCTAAATACTCTTTTTGCCATCAAGGATCATAATAGCTAAAATAGAACTGTACCTAAATACTCTTTGCCATCAACGATCATAATAGCTAAAATAGAACTGTACCTAAATACCCTTTTTGCCATCAAGGATCATAATAGCTAAAATAGAATTGTACCTAAATACTCTTTTTGCCATCAAGGATCATAATAGCTAAAATAGAACTGTACCTAAATACTCTTTGCCATCAAGGATCATAATAGCTAAAATAGAACTGTACCTAAATACTCTTTGCCATCAACGATCATAATAGCTAAAATAGAACTGTACCTAAATACCCTTTTTGCCATCAAGGATCATAATAGCTAAAATAGAATTGTACCTAAATACTCTTTGCCATCAAGGATCATAATAGCTAAAATAGAATTGTACCTAAATACTCTTTTTGCCATCAAGGATCATAATACATGTAGCTAAAATAGAATTGTACCTAAATACTCTTTTTTCCATCAAGGATCATAATAGCTAAAATAGAATTGTACCTAAATACCCTTTTTGCCATCAAGGATCATAATAGCTTAAATAGAATTGTACCTAAATACTCTTTGCCATCAAGGATCATAATAGCTAAAATAGAATTGTACCTAAATACACTTTGCCATCAAGGATCATAATAGCTAAAATAGAATTGTACCTAAATACCCTTTTTGCCATCAAGGATCATAATAGCTAAAATAGAATTGTACCTAAATACTCTTTTTGCCATCAAGGAACATAATAGCTAAAATAGAATTGTACCTAAATACCCTTTTTGCCATCAAGGATCATAATAGCTAAAATAGAATTGTACCTAAATACCCTTTTTGCCATCAAGGATCATAATAGCTAAAATAGAATTGTACCTAAATACTCTTTGCCATCAAGGATCATAATAGCTAAAATAGAATTGTACCTGAATACTTTTTGCCATCAAAGATCATAATAGCTGAAATAGAAGTGTACCTAAATACTCTTTGCCATCAAAGATCATAATAGCTAAAATAGAACTGTACCTAACTACTCTTTGCCATCAAAGATCATAATAGATAAAAACAGAGAATTCAGCTAAATTCTCCTATTTTATATAAGATAAAAAAAAAGTTATTGTTTTGTTAACCTATTTACACAGTAAATAGATGAAATTTTATATTTCGTTGATAATCCAGGCAGACTACAAAATTAACAACCGAAATGGTCATCTCATCTGAAAATTTGAAAAAAAATCTACAAAAACAGAGGTTGATATATTGAAATATTTTAACCCAAGGGTTTGAGATAGCCAGGTCTGCCCCAAAATTTAGTGACTGATACTTTTTGTCACATTTGAGATGGTGCCATTTTGAGCACTCCGGTGTGATATGGCCCAGTCTCAATCGCATACAAATGAAAGATACTATTTATCTGACATTAACCAGATGTTTCTATGAAAAATTTTTTAAAAGAATCTTTGTTATTTAGTTAATACATGTACTATTGTTTTAGATATGAACCTCCTCCTGCCAAGAGGAAAAGAAAACCGTACAGATCAAAATGGAAAAACCAGAGAGAGGACGAGCTGGAGCAATGGAATTTTGATGCTTGGTGTAGGAATCTTGATGGGTAGTTGTTTATAAGATATACATCATTATCTTCTTGTTCATAATATAAATCTCAATCTTAAGTTTATAATGTAAACATCAGTCTGAATTTTGTAATATAATATTGTAATTATAATCAGCTAACTGTACTTTAACATGACCTTGTTCTTTTTTGAATATCGAAATAAGCAGTGCATGTAGTTCTTAGGGCTATTCCATTCCGATGTGGGAGGGTAGTTTTATTATAGGACATGGGTCCTGGGTCAGTTTTAGTGTGTTCCTATCAGATGTACATCTAAGTTATTTTAAAGAAAAGCTTTTTGGTTGTGTGGGTATTTTGAAAGTCCCTTCCTACCCTCCCACATTCATTTTAATGGAATAGCCTTTAAATGGATACAGTTTTAATGTTTCATTTGTTTTAACCCAAGTTGATTACATATGGATAACATGCAACTAAAATTGAATTGTAAGATACATGTAGCATGTCTGAACTCTGTCAGTCACAACTAGGGTTCCTGTCAATCATAACTAGGGTTCCTGTCAATCACAACTTAGGTTCAGAGTTCAAACCAAAAGCAAGGTCTATTTGACCACTGTCTTATTACCAAAGATTGCTGCTTCATTATTTAATGTAAATTTTGGAAATTTATTACACACAATGCAAAATTCTTCACATGCTTGATTAGAATATTACTAACTGTGAGGTTTAATGCAATTATTTCTTTGATGTTGATTAATTTATTTTCAATGTTTAATGAAAATTCCTTGTTTTAAAATATCAAATTTTGGGTTTTTATTATTTTCTTGTAGTATGAATTTTTCATATATTTATGTTCATCAGTTTTACCTATGAAAACAATGAAAATAGATATATAAAATTATAAAAAGAACCTCTAGAGGTCAAGCCACATGAATTTATCTGCTTTCAGGTACTCTTATCAGACAATCAACTCCCTAAAAAGGATGGATCAGGATTTTATAGATCTGGATATGATTCACTGTCTCATCAGGCATATCGTCTATAACATGGGGGTAATGATACTATGTCTTATACAGGGGCGTTTCCAGGATATTTGGAAAGGGGTGGGGGCGTATAATAAAATTTTGGCTGAGCGGAGCGAGGCGAAATTTTTTGGACCTTTTTTTTTGCTAAAAAACAAATTAATTGTGAAATGCACTAATGTAACAGTTCCTGACTTGGAGCAAGTATATTTTATAGTTAAAGTGTCAGGGTTTGATATTTTTTATGCCGAATTCTCTCCATTAATTGTCTATGGTAAATTAAAATGATTTGATGGATCTTAACAGCAGTAGACCAATAATGAGAAATTCCAAATTCTAGGGTATAAGGCGTTACTTAACATCAGAGTATATGTTTAATCAATGAATATGATAAATTGCCATATTCAATACAATGTAAGCAGATTACGATAGTTTTTTTTTTTTTTTTTTTTTTTTGAAAAGGGGGGGCGTACGCCCATTACGCCCTTACCTGGACCCGCCCCTGTTATATATTCTAAATGTTTGGCAACACCTTCGAAGAATCTAATTAAGCTGTGAATTGGGATACTGGCTGTGGTTTTATTTTGGTTTATTTGGCACCTGTCGTAAATGTACCTAAATAAAACAAACTAAAAAAAAGTCCAAAAAATGAAGTTCTAAAATAATTTAAAATAGTTTTAAGGCCACACCAAATAGTTCTTTAGTTCTTCAGATTTTGCCACTGGGATTTTTGGACTTTGTAAATTTTAGGCCACTCCAAATTTATTTTTACTTCTTTGCTTTTTTGGATGGCAAAAGTAGGTGCGAGCGAGCAAAATTTTAATTTTATTTTTTTTTATTGAGGATTAGTTTTTTTTCGGACGAAGATATGTAAATTTCAGGGCACTACAAATTGATTTTTAGTTCTTTGCATTTTTGGATGGCAAAAATAGGTGTGAATGAGCAAAATTTTAATTCTAATTTTTTCTTGAGGACTAGTTTTGTTTCAGGCAAAGATAAAATTTACATGCGGCACATTTTATTAACTAAAATATTGCAAAAAATCACTGCCAGGTTACAGTGCGGGAAGCCTGACTTCAGACCATATTATGTACAATGTAGAATACAATGCTCATTTTATACTTTATACCCCTTCTGTATATTTCGAAAAAGATCAGGCTTATACATGTACTTTGATATAACGTTGAACTGGTTCTTGCCCTGAAAATACATGCGATATTTGAAACTGGACTTTAAGCAAACAATAACTAAGCAGTTTGTATA